>OX438865.1:10470337-11942212 GCA_949315895.1 Anania crocealis | reverse complement strand
TTCCTTTTTTTAAATCTGACTATTAGCCATGCTTCATAAATACTGGCTGTAAAGAGAGCATTATTAGATCAATATATAAATATTAACAATAATTTAATATATTACATTTGCTAACTTGTAAGTATCGATTGAGCATTTTCTCTCCTATAACAATGGAATTCTTAAAATAGATATCTTACATAAAATTAAATATTAAATGTGATTAATAAATTAACCAACTCAACTACAAATAGATACCCGGTTATCCATTCATGTTTTTAGCACCATCGTCAGCTATTATGTATATTTTATTTATACTACTTATAGCTAATTATATTGGTCCCACAACCGAAAGAAGATCCCTGACCGTTGGCAACAAACAATCTAAGTGCAAGTGATAAAATACCATTTTCAAATTAGAAGCATTAATGAATGAATTTATGATAACCAATTTTAGTTCGGTGCCATGTGAATAATTATTGTAAATCGTTCATTTCTGTCTTTGTATTACACAATTTTCAAGTTTTTTTAGAAATTTCTACTTAAAATGTTTAGTTAATACACTATTTGAGTAATTAAAATGCGATTTTTTTATAGATTAACGCTTAAATTTTTTTTTGTCTTGACTTAGACAAATATTGTCTTAGAAAAACAGCTCCCACGTAAAAGCTATCATAGTAGCCTATCCCTATATAAATATTATTATTCATAAGATTGCTTGTTCCCAAGAAAAGTCGTAAGCCATAACCGTTACCAACGCGCTCTTCAACAGAGAGGATTTCAATAATTTAATTATTAACCTCTCTGGAGCACAATTGTGTGTCAGGTACTAGGAAGCCAATTTTGCCGCCTGACTCATCACAAAATATTTACAATTTATAGAGTAAATTTATATCTACAGTAAAGGACGTTGCTCGCGAATTCTTGTAGCGATTTAGTAGGCATCGTTATGTAGCTTAGTTGCAATTTTTGATCCTTTTACCAGGACTATTATTCTGTACTGTAGTGTATATATATACTATAGTGTGACGTACACTACATTACCTATCGCAATATAATCCTGCTTCAGTTCTCTTTTTATTTTTGTTGTATTGCACTAACAACCGCCTTTGCTGATATTACTATGAATAAAATAAGAACATTACCGAATGGGTACAGCTCTAAAGTTTTGTGCTTAGTTTATTTTTTTCTTATTCAAATATATTGGACGATTTCGGTTATAGCATATAACACGTTCTTAGATTTAGAGTTAAACGGCTACAAAAAGTCGTGAGCTCTTATTATCTGCCACCCGTAGAACATTCAGATGTAGATTAAAGTGACCTTAATTATTAATACATTTGATATATGATATGGTACAAATTACGCTGTTGTTAATATTGAAATCAAAGGTTGGAGTCTTACAAAACCATAAACGTAACTTTCCAACCTACGCTCCGTAGAAAAACTTAGTTTCCTTACTTACTTAACTTATTACTTGTAGTTCGTAGAGTTTCATTTAAATAGGACGGAATATTTTAGAAGCATTACATTTTCATTTGTACTTAGACAGTCTAAAGCTGTGTTAAACATGTTTAAGAAAACCATTGGGAAACCGTTCAAAGCTTCAAACGCAGCTGTTCATTTGAGTTTAAAATGCTTTTTAGTTTAATTTTAATAGGCAAGAATCAAAATAAAAAATAAAAAAAAACATGTAGTAATTTTTGACCTAAATATTGCTGCTTGTAAAATTGAGGCTATTAAATTTAAGTATAAGTATTTACAATATGTAGCGTAATTTATAACTTAACATATTATTAAGAAAAAACTTAACGACACATATTAAAAAAAAAACAATGTGACCGTCATTTGAAACCAGCAAATAACCATCAATTGACCCCCAAATTAGTGTGGACTATATTTCTAGAACCAGAAATTGCAATTTTGCCTAGAAATAGTACCTAATCTAACATTTTTGAGCCTACGTAAAAAATAAAATAACTTATCTCCAAATATAAATTAATAATCTCAAATAGTTATGTAGAAATTTAGATCATTTTATTTTAATTGTTATTTTATAATATGACCCTGTCGTAGTCTTGTTTCCTCTCATAATTACAAGTTATGTATGCTTTAAAATATGCTAATTACATTTTTAAACGATGATACTTTGACCTTTTACGCCACATAGCTACAAAAACCTTTTAGGACGCGTATCATTAAATGTGACACTTAAGATGGTTGTTCAGTGATGAAAAGTTAAATGTTAAAATTAATTATTATTATAGGATTCGTTGAACGATTAATTCTACTTACTCTATTATTGCATTGCACAACCGGCCATTATTATATTCTATTACATAAAATATTTGCAGAGGCTCTAAACTGTTTTCTTATAAAACTGGAGACTTTTAACAGGCGATCAGACAGACCATAGACAAACTTTTTATAATATAATATTCAGGGTGTTATAACAAGCCGAAACCAGCCTATGTTAAAATAATGCTTATAAATACTATGGTGAAGTCAGAAGTTTGATATCATCATATTTTATTTTTATTTTCATACAAACTAAAATTTTGAGATTACGTATTAAAACATATATTTTTTCTAAATCATGATATCTAAATTCTGACTTCATCATAGTATTTATATGCATACGTTAACATAGACTGGTTTCGGCTTGTTATACCATTTACCTAACACCCTGTATAAGACTCCAATTCCAGTCTCTGATCTAATTCTAGTATTTCACACCCAATTTTGTGTATATATTTACTCACGCACTAAAAATCTATTGCTCTGTCGGAGGCATTTTTTTATTATAACATACTATTATTTTATTTCACAGACAATAAAATAATAGCTAAATATGTCAAAATCTAGTCTATGGTCAGTCCAAACATTCGTCGTGCTGACCTCTAAACAAATTATACTATCTATCTTTAGCGTTTCGCATGCGTTGTTTCACAACAGAAAAAAAAATTGCGTTTCAACTGAGTACATAAATTCTAAAACGGTTTCAACCTATATAACTACTTAACGAGAGAACACTTTATATACTTTAAAATCGAATCAATATGATTATAAAACACAAACTTATAATTACCGTTTTATACGTAATACTTTAAAAACATTACATTAATTTATTGCACATCCTATTGCACCTTGTTCTGAATACTATTGCACGGAATATAAAATCACAATTCACTATAAACAGTCTTTCGAATGTTTTAATTTTCTATTACTGCTGGTACTGTTTCTCGCACTTCTATTACTAATGCAATCTACATTCACCTGTGGCTTTCTAAAACTGCCAAAGTAAACTGAATGAGTCTCAATACTCTCCGCACCAGATTCACTCCTAGCTTCATTCTCAGTGTCATCACTTTCACTGCAGCTCACTATTTTAGAAATCACTAATTTTCTTTGAATTTGTCTTGAACTTGTCGAATCACTGCTCAAATAACCAGAGTCTTCCACGTTCGAGCCCTTCTTCCGCCGATAACGAGGTTTACAAATGTCATCTCTATTACCTTTCACAAAAGTGTTAGTGTTAATACTGTTACTTCTGCCTGAAGCTCGTTTATTGGAGCTTAGGCATACAACACCTCTGTGTATTTTGTTAAGATCTACGTTATCATATTCCGAGGATAATGATTGGCCAGAAGCTCTCAGTGGACCAGACGAAGGTCCACATAGCGGTTCACGGTGTATTGAATTATTAGTTGCAATACATTCAACAGTCATAGATTTGTGAAACGTCCTCGGACTGAGGCTTCTGCCACTCACGTTTTTTGTATGTTTTGTTCCGTCAGATTCTACTTTCCGAGGTGGTATGATTGGCTGCTCGTATATAGGAGCATCTTCGTTGGGAGGCAATGGTGGTAGAATATCAGGCCGCGCTAAATTCTTTAACTGTTTAATAGTGGGTGGTGTGCTTTGTCGTTGTCTCTTGGAATGCCTAACTTCTAAAGTAAGTATTCGACCTTCTTCCTTAGTCCACATCTCTGTTTCTGCATCATTCTCCCAAGTAATTTCAGTGACCTCAGAGCCATTTGATTCATTAAACGTTGATGGTGATATTCTAGGACGCTCGTAGGCGTTTTTACGTGCCTCATACTCATTACGCAGACTGTTGAATTTTGATGCATATTCCACTTTATTGTTGGTCTTTATAAATGTACCACTGCTTCGAAGTTGTATTCTCTCATTGGGTAAGTTTACTTCATTATTCGTATGATTTGCAAAGTCCTTTCTACTGAATTGAATACTTTCTACTATTTCTCTGTGTTTCGGGTGTTTTCGATCTAAGGTATCCGGTTCAAATCCATCAGATTCGTGTATTTTTATGTAATTTTCTGGTGGATCTTTAACTTCAATAGTTAGGCAACCCGGCTTCTCTGCAGCATTTTTGAGACCTTTAGCTAATTTTCGGCTGCCCATAGAACATTCAGAGCCGCTCGGAGAAGTTGGTGCGCTGCCAAAATTGTAGTTATTAACGTAAACTTCGCTCACTAGACTGTAATCACTGTTCTGGTTTACCACACTGGGTTTAGGTTTAGCATGGTCAGGTCTTCCTATTGTTTCATAATGGTTTTGATCTATAAGAATATCACGCTGTGGTGAAGGTGTATTACTATTGCTACTAGAATGAGTTTTGTACACAGCGTTTCTCATTGTAAGTTCTTCCTCCAATGGTAAGGCATTGCTTAGACTTGGACTGGCCTGAGACGATGGAACATCTAAATACTCAATAGGCGTCACCATTCTCTTTTGGTTAGAATTTCGTTCCAAACTATCAGTTTCGTACTCATTACCAGAGGGACTTTCAGAAATATTTCTTGCATAAAAACCTTGCTTTGGTGTTATCGATGCTTTGTTAACCCTTTCTTCATCAGAACTGCATTGATTGTATAACTTTGAGTGATCCAAAGCCATTGCGTCGTTTACCATATCGGGTAAAGAGTTTTTGTTAGACATTAGGATATGCCTTCTGGGAGGGTTGTTCCGGAGACTGCCTGTTCGGTAGTCACCAAGTCCGATTGGTCTGATGTCATCTACTCGTGAAACTGTTTGGCAGTAGTTACTATAGTTGCTAGGTTTACTGGTGACATTTTCGAATTCAGGTAGTGGGAAGTTGTAACTGCGAAGTGGAGGTTCGGATCTTACTGATAAAGTTGAAGATTTCTTGGGGATCGGATAGTCGCGCATATACATAAAATTAGTTGCTGTAAAGCTGTTCTGTTTCCTTATTTTATTTTTGTCTGGTTGTAGTTGTAGGGAGTTAGTTAAATGATTCTGATTAGATGTAAAATCATTGTACCCCGATTGCTGCTTACCAATAGGTATGTTTTCTAGCCATTGACGGATACTGTTCTGTTTGTCGCCTCTATTGTGAAGGCAATTCGAACATGCCATGTCGTACTTTAAGATACTCTGAATGTCGTGTTCACTGCTAGATTTGCAACCTGGACATCCAACACAGCTTTTCTTTCTACTATTTTCTCTTTTAAGACTTACAACGCTGCCACTTCTTTGACTTCCAAGACCTTGGTAAAGATCTATGCTGTTACCGTTGGAAGATGGATAGGTTTCCTCTTCAGGTATTTGATTTAATACTGGCTGGAAACGTTTGGCTGCCATTTTGTGTTTTGCAATAGAAATTACTTCTCTAATCTTTACTAGGAATTCCAAGGCAGCTGGAGGTGGTTCCTAAAATGAAACAATTTATTGTTTGTGATTAAACTGAAATAAAACAGTCGATGTTTGTTATTATTGCAGTAAAATATAGACGGTTAAAAATTTAGATTGTTTTTAATCGAGCTAGTTAGTCTGAAAACACATTATTCTGTTGTTAGCACAAAATTTGCATACCTACCGCCATTAACTGTGGTTCAAAGTAAGCCGGGTTAAAGTACAACTTGCGCCTGGTCGTGCCGACTGGTCTGGCTATCTCGCGATCGTCGGTAGTCTCAACTATCGAAACGTGTTCGTCGGGCAGTCGTTCTATGCTCGATTCATCGCGGTGGTTAATTTCTGTGTCGTTCTGACGCCTGATTTGCCCGTGATGAAGATGCACGACGGCTGATGTTGTTTGATGCTGTAATAGAAAAGTTCACATGGAGTAACTCTTTTTGTAATATGCAATCGTAAAAAAATATTTTATTGTAGGGTTTAAATCGAATATCATTTATAGACAAGTACCCAGAAAAAAATAAAGTTGTGAAGTGTAATAAATACGAGTAAATAAGAGTAAGAATTCTGTTGGGTTGGGCAGCATTTGGGAAACTACGTCGAGTCTTCTCATCGTCGATCCCACAATGCCTCAAGACGAAAGTCTTCAATCAGTGCGTCCTACCCGTCATGACATACGGAGCCGAAACGTGGACACTGACGGTACGGCTAGTCCACAAGTTCAAAGTCGCTCAGCGGGCTATGGAAAGAGCTATGCTCGGAGTTTCTCTTAGGGATAAAATCAGAAATGAGGTGATCCGGCAGAGAACTAAAGTTACCGACATAGCCCACCGGATTAGCAAGCTGAAGTGGCAGTGGGCTGGTCATATTAGCCGCAGAACCGACAACCGCTGGGGTAAACGAGTTCTTCAGTGGAGACCGCGTCACGGCAAACGTAGTGTTGGATGCCCTCAGGCTAGGTGGAGTGATGATTTGCGCAAGGTGGCTGGCAGGAGCTGGATGCGAGAAGCCGAAGATCGACCTAAGTGGCGTGCAATTGGAGAGGCCTATGTCCAGCAGTGGACTGTGATAGGCTGATGATGAAGATAGTGAGTACCTATGAGTGTATCATGTTATGAGACATGTAAAATTTTACTTATTTGGCATTGTTTACGTACATTGTATACGTTATGGTCGTCGCTCCGCGCACTGCTGTCAGCAAAGTCTTCAGAATCGGAAATGTTGCTTCCTGAGTCACTTGGAAAACTCTTCCCTTCATGGAACTGTCTGCTCAAACTCATCAAAGGATTTTTCTTGACGACCCCATCATCTTGTCCTATACTATTAGTTAATGCTTGGACCCTCTCATTGTTGACTCGTATTATATCCCTTTCTGTGATGATCGACCCGTCTTTTTTCTTTAAACCTTTGAGCCTTTGAGTACTGCCTCCCTCTGAAGCTGCTCTTCGTCGCTTCCGTATGTGTAAGTAAAGAAAAACTGATGCGACATAGATAAGTCCTAGAAGTAGAGAGCTGATTCCGATTGCGACGTATTCTGTCACAGTTAGTCCCGACGAGTTGGATGCTTCTGATGTCTGTGCGTTTGGGGTGAACTGGACTTCTGTTACATCTGAAACAAAAACAGATTCAATGTCTTAAGTAATAAATGGATGTGTAGGTAAACAATTAAAAGCTTATTCAAACAATCGTAAGGCATGCTAGACTCAGCGTTTCTCTGTATTATGTAAGTAGATTTAATAATGAATGGGACTGAAATTAATAAAAATTGTAATGCCGAGAAACTATAATTTAGGTTGAATAGTTCCTGAATGAAGTCTGCACTGATAACCAGACTTCGAAGGACCAATCACATATGCAGTAATAAATCGTCGCCACTAAAGATCTTTGAGACCTTATTACTATTGTATGATAAGTGGTTTAGCAGTCTCCGGAATAACTTACTGGAAGAGTGTCTTGGTGGTGTGCCTTGCACCCTGAAGGCGACGCAAGGGGTGAACACCCCTCGCAGGTCCAGTGGCGAGGCTGGAGCGGCCGCCACGTCCCGGCACAGTAGTCGCACCACCATCACGCGACCTGACATGCGCGCGCGCACATCGTCTTCACCACTCCACTGGAATATAGTGTTGGTTTTTAATTGGCGATTTTTTGGATGGAAAAATTTTAGTCTAGATATGGATGTTAAGTCAAGTATATTCTTACAATCAACTCAACCATGAACAGAGAAAAGATTACTTATTTTATATATTTTTTTTTTCATTTATTATGGCACAAACAGTCAATATTATGAATAGGTTTAGAGTACCTACACATAGTAAAATTATGAATATAGACAAAACAGAGCCGACACTTAGGTAAGAAGTATTGATCAAAGTAGCACCATTATGTCCGCAAATCTACTAATTAAAGTCAGATAGATAAGTCGAGGTATCTTAGATGACTCGCTTTTATAACCTAAGCCTAAGTATACAGGCTCACCTGAAGAAATGTCCTGCCTTCGTCTCTGAACAGATTGAACGGCACGTCTGCGTCGAGGGTATTCCGAAGATCAAGAAAACCTTTCCGGGTGAGGAACTGAGCGCCAGATACAGCGCAAATTGGAGTTTTAACATCTGAAAATGTTATTATGATAATATATGAAAATTATCCATAACAAAAATATTATCTATGTAAAGCACCTTGGTGATAAATTTTGAGTTAGTGCTTGACTATTATCGTTGAGCGTTTGTTTTGCGCCGTCTTAAAATCGTTGCTTGTTTATGTTTTAGGTACGTAGAAGGAATACTTTAAGCATATGACTACCTTTTTGATAGGTTTACTCGTAAATTCGTTACTAACTGACTATTAAGTTCAAAGTAGTGCCTTGTGCGCGAATCGGCTCTACTTATCTACGTAGGTACTTACCCTATACGCACGGGAGTGCCTGCGTCTAATAAATGGCAAGATTTATTCAATCGCTTTGTAAGTTTTCAATAATACCTAAGTATTTGATATTTGGTGTGTTGCATGAACGTTGACGCTGTTTTATGTTTAGGTATAATTAGCACGTTTTTGTCCTTATAGTAGGTACTTATCTACGTACCTATGCATAAATTAAGTTCAAATATGATGGAAAGACAACAACAATTTATGGCAGAATAGCGTTATGCCTTTTTTTTCAAACCTTATAATAATTAAGGTTACCGAAGACGAAAGTCTACATTCCTAACCTATTTAAAAACCTATTTAAAATTCAATCAAACGTGCTATGGTAAATCGAGCAACGAAAAAGTAATTAAGTAAGTCTTACTTACTTTGAAAGGTGATCTCCTTAGACGGGTGTATGATCTGGCCCTTTAACGGTAAGTAGACAAACGGTATCCGCTGCAGCCCGGAGCCTGTCCCGAAAGTAGCCAGTGAACATTCTGCGAAAAAAAAAGAGAATATTTGCATAAAGAAGCGGGGAAAACGAAACTGTTTACCTATATCGGTAAGTAATAGCTGAGTCAAAAATTGCATTGCTAACTGGCACTTGTTTGTTTGTGGAAATCGTTATGCCACGATTGATACTACAAGTGAATACAACATAATTAGGAGGTTAACTAGAAGTTATTTTTAAAGTAGGTATGTTGTTTGTTAATTAATCAATGCCGTGAAATGCCTTGTTGTGCCTTAATAAAACCGGCCCAGTGCGAGTAGGACTCGCGCACGAAGGGTTCTGTAAGGCCAAAAAAATGGGTTTGTTGTATGGGAGCCCCCCTTAAATATTTATTTTATTTTGTTTTTTAGTATTTGTTGTTATTGGAACAACAGAATTACATAATTTGTGAAAATTTCAACTGTTTAGGTATGGCGGCTCTTGAGATACAGCCTGGTGACAGGCAGACGGACAGGCGGACAGACGGACAGACAGCGAAGTCTTAGTAATAGGGTCCCGTTTTTACCCTTTGGGTACGGAACCCTAAAAAGCAGCAAGTAAGAGGAGACTAAAGTTTTAAACTGATACAAAAAAGTACAAATACTTAAGAAGATATTTTTGACAACTTTTTGATGTTAAGTAAAATAAACATAATTTTTTACAAAGTGAAACTGTTAATCATCATTATTCATTTTGTAAAATGCAATGCAAATTATAAAATTTTGATCCAGTAACCTTAATGACCGGTAACAGTTAATACATAATTAAAATCGACGCTAAGAAACTTTTCCGGTTTTCGTTATTAATTTATTTCAAGCGTATTTATGAACTAACTCGGTAAATACTTTGATGACGTTATTGTGGCTCCCGTTACGTTTACCACACACGAAGACATGAATACAAACATACCAAAATAACTCGTGTATGTCTGTCTGAGTTCGAAATTTGACGCAAAAATTATAACAACATTCAATAATTACTAACTGACAGAAACTTATATTCAAATACCTCCGTGGCGGAGGGGTGTACACCCCAGTTTTCAAGGTTTCACCTGCTCCCATGTCCCGGGTTCGATTCCCGGACGAGTCAATGTAGAAAAAAGTGTTTTTTTACATTTTTTCGGGTCTGGGTGTTTGTGGTACCTTCGTTGTTTCTGGTTTCTAAAATACGAGTGCTTTAGATAGTTATTCAAATAGGTATCAAGAACAATGTATGTGATGTTATCCACACTTATATAGGTACCCTTATTTGTTTTAGCAATCATCTTTTCTTCAATGTTTTCAGTGCAAAATATGGGTCAGGCCGTTATGCCCCCATTCTGAGTTGCCCCCGGCCGGTATGCCCCGGCCACATTGAAAAATTTGTTATTCCGGTTTGCCCCCGGCCGTGTTGCCCCCATTTTCTTTTTAACAAGACTCTTGAACAAATACTGTTGAAAACAAAAGTTTTTTTGGATTTAACTTATATTTATTTTGTACTATGTGTCATCGTTTTAGAGATTAATAGGGATGGTTTTTGAGTATATTCTATAAGGATTTAAAAACGCGAACTAAATTAAATAACAACGGGCATAACGGCCGGACCCCAAAATATGACGTTGTAGTAGAACATTACTTTGAATGAAAAATTAAGGCACTTCAAATTTTAATCTTGCATAATTGAGGGCACATTATAGATACAAATAAGTTAGTAAGTATATATAGGCCTTAACGTCTATTGCAGACGATTTGTGGCGAGACTCCTTTCGTGGCTGTATAAACCGATGCGAGAGCATGCCGCTTTGCCGCAGGCTAGACAAGAAAAAACAGCGGTGGTTGGTGCCAATCCGCCTAGGTGACTCTTCTGTCTCTTGTCGGCAAGTGTTTGGAACAAGGCGTCATCGCATAACTTGCGACCCTCCACTACTCGCTCACGCCAATTTGCTCTATTTTCTGCGAGCTGTTCCCAGTTTTGGTGGTCAATCTTGGAAGTGGCCATATCGCGTTTGGCGCAGTCTTTATATCGAAGCAATGGCCTCCCAACATCTCATTTTGCATTCGCTACTGCACCGAGCAGAACGCGTCGAGGTAGACGAGATGGTTCCATCCTGTGCACATGCCCCAACCATCGTAGGCGCTTCTGCTTGAGAAGTGCGGTCAAACTAGGCAACTGTGCAATTTCTAAAACCCTCTCGTTAGTTACCTTATCTTGCCATGAAATGTCCAAAATTTTGCGTAGGCAACGCATGTAGAAGGAGTTTAAACGACGTTCTTGTTTTGCGTACGTTGTCGAGGTCTCAGCTCCATACAAGAGAGTGCTTAATATGGAAGCCTGAAAAACAACCATTGTTGTCTTGATAGTAAAAAAATAAATTAGTAAGTAGAGCTATAATCAATAGTTGTTCAATTTGGTAGATAGAGACAGTGTTTGTGGAACCAATTTGTATGGTTCAACACGCGTTCACATCCATAATAAGCAATCAATAAGGATATGTTCAGCCAGTGGCGCCGACTGCCCAAAAGCTTATTTCACAGTAATACCGTAATATGGCGGCTGTAGGCACGGGAGTTCGATAATCGTAAACATGCCAAAACGGAACTGCCGTAAGCGCTTAATACAAATATTTGTCAAATTCGACCCGGCTTTACTTACTTACTTCGAACTTCTACATACGAATTCATGCTTCACTAATCACTTGATTAAGCATATAAAAGAGCTGCATGTAAGGTTTTCTGGGGAGTGAGACAAGTAATATGTAAAGTGTACATTTTCCATTGAAATGAAAAAATAGGTTTTCGGATTTGAACTCGCGTATATTTTGAATTTTAATTTTTATCCCGACGTTTTAAACACTTAACAGTGTTCGTGGTCACGGATAGGCTAAGGTGTTATTCGTCTTTTAAAGAAGGTAATTTAGAAAAAAGTTTCAAACTACCGCCTCAAATGTTTATCGTCAGTTACTTTCCTATCCACACAATATGAGCTGACTGTTAGACTGTGTAAGAGTCTTGTAATGTTATAGTTGTATTGGGAATTAATATACAGGGTGTTTGGAAGGTTTGTGCAAAGCCAGAAGGTGTTACAATATTCTGAGGCAAAATTTTTTAGGTTTTTCTTTTTTAGGCAATTTTTACGATTTTAGTAAGTATTCAAATAAGTGCTAATAACTTCTAGTTTTATTAGTCTAATGTTTCCCTAATAGCATTAAAGCAGTTTGAAGCACCATTCTGCACAAAAAGTAATGTACAAAGCATTTAAACTTTACAGAAAAACTCTTACTTTAATTGACATTAAAAAAAATAGGTATTCAAATATATTTAAAAACATGCATGATTATTGCCCTTTTCTTTTGAGGTATCATTTACCTAGTTGTGTGTTCAAAATTTTTAGTTAGGGTGCAATATGGATTTTTAAGGAATTAAAAAATATATATTCAATAAAAAAACAAAAATTTTGATGCTCAAAATGACCTCTGTCATTGCGTATGCATTTGCGACAGCGATTACGGACTTCTGTCGTGATGGTTTTGAGCATCATTTCTTCTCTCATTGTAGCAAATGCTGATTGGACCATTGTATCCATTCTTCCCTCGTGGAAATTTCTGTGGTCTTTTGCCCGAACACACACAAAAAAATGTGAATCGAGCGATCGGGCGGGCCAAGAAATGGTCCACCTCTTCCAATCTAGTTGACTGAAAATCAATTAAGTCTTGTTGAAAGATGATCGGTCTGTCTGTGTCCAATATTCTTTACTTAATTTAAGCAGTTATAAATAGCGTTTGCGAATACTTTAAAATATGGCCTCTAACGAGAGCGATGTTAAGATCAAAATTTCGTAGAGTTTTTTTAAGACGTTGTGGCTTACAGCGTAAAGTGCCTAACGAAATTCGGCGACACAGTGTCTTGGTGTTTCTCTCGCTCTATAAAATCTATCGAGCACCTAATCAAAAACATGAACATTGCACCTATCGCTTTAGTTTTATTTGTTTAGTTCTTAAAAAAAGGACAATGCTTCCAATCGCATGTTATCTTGCTTAAAAAAAACCGGCCAAGTGCGAGTCGGACACGTGCACTGAGGGTTCCGTACCAACTTTAACTAAAATACCATAATATTTAGTTGACTGCAAAATAACTTTGTTTTTCATAGTGTTTGTATGAAGGACAAAGTTATATTTGCGGTTGTTTAAAATGTGCTAGATCTCCAAAACTACCGGTATCTCGTTCAAACCAATTTTTGTTGAAAGTATTTGTTAAGATCTACATTACGTATTTTTTTCAAAATTTTCACTTACTTAGTTTTAAAGTTAGAGGGGGGGGGGACACTCATTTTACCACTTTGGAAGCGTCTATCTTAGACTTAGAAATGTTAGAATTTTGGAAAAAATGGTTTTAGAATCCTCTATGTTATTTTAAAGGACCTATCCATAAATACCCCATGTTTTAGTTCTATGTATGGGAAACCCCCCTTAAATATCATTATTTTTTATTTTTTGTATGAGAATCGTAAAGCGGTCAACAGGATACACCCACCTACCAAGTTTCAACTGTGTAATGCTAATACTTTCAGAATAAAGTGGCTGTGACATACGGACGGACAAACAGACAGAGAGACAGACTTGACGAAACTATGAGGGTTCCGTTTTTTCCATTCGGCTACGGAACCCTAAAAATGGTTCCTTACTACCTAAGTAAGGAACCATTTTTAGGGTTCGTTTCGATAACTTACTAAGTTACAGTACGTAGGTACCTACCTACGTACCTACCTACGTACTGTAACTTAGTAAGTTATCGAAATAAATAATTTGGATTACCGCGTTTCATTTTTATAAGAATTAAGACTAAAACCGCGCCTTGTGATCGGATATGATAAAATATTGAGTAAAGTAGTACCTAAGCTTATTTTTTCAAATCCATACGTTATTGGCGTAAGACGACTGTGTGTTACACTGCGAGATGTTAATAAGTAATCGATGAACGGTTATTTATGTAAAATAATTCCCTTTTTTACTTAATTTTGTTATTAATCTACTTAAAAAAAAGAACGGTCTTTAAATTTATCTGTATTTATTGGTAAGAGAGTTCTAAAAAAGATTTAAATAGACGAACATAGAACAAGGTTTCTTGATGCAGTAACAGATGGCGCTATGCGTTTCGACCAGCGCATTGGAACAGGTTTATTAGAATCAGTCTGTCTGTTAGGTCAACAAGCCAGAGTCACAGAGTACATTTTAACCCAAAGTCTCCTCTGGTTAAACGTTATGACTAGTTTTTACCACGACTTCGGGCCAGCTCATGTAGGTCAATTTTAAGCAATAAATAAAATTTGATTATTGATTATAACAACTAGGTACTCCTTCTGAAATCTTCGTACTATTGCAATAGAATAAAAAACTTAGGAAATATTGTCTTCTAGAAGTAGTATTGTTTTCTAAAATTATATTTCTAATATTTCGCGGTGTTTCGAAGCCTAATAGAGCCAACTCTATAAATATCAATAGATTAACGTATAAATAGCAGTTGCCTAGCTTAAACTTTGGCATTCATTTTGATAATATGTACCTACTGGCAGATAATAAACTTATTTATTGGCATAGATTTAATACCAAGCAACAAGCTTAGGAAGACATGAGTGGGTGGATGCAAGGGTTTGCCCTGATTCGACAAGACATTTAGTTCAGGATATTCGCGGGGGTCCTACATGAGACTTGGTAATCGTAACGAATCGTTTTAAATTATAATAATAATCAATGATTATGTAGGTATTTAATCTTACATAAACACATTTTTGATTTACTACGAGAACTTACAGTCATGTGTGCTTATTATCTCGGTAATCTTACTAATATTACATATGCAAATGTTTGGATGTCCCTCCAAAAGTAAGATATTGGATTTTGTAAAGATGCAAATTCAAATTTTTATTCATAGCAAGCACCGCAAAAACCGTAAGAACTCCCAGCCTAACAAAATAATTCCTACAGGACTACAACTGAGATAAGAAATTTGGATATTATGCTGGAATAGCACATAAAGTACTCACATGTGCTGTAGCACTTCCTACTTCATCAGTGGTCATAAAAATATATAAATAAATATACGTGTCAAATTAAGAACCTCTTTTTTGTCGGTTGAAAAAGATATGACTTCAAATACTTCGCGCGACTTACTTTTAAAAGCACAAATACTTATAGGTACTTAATACCTACTATAGGTTGTAGTGTCTGCAGTCCGCAGCTTTGCGAGTCACTATCACTGCTATCTACTCGTATTTCGGCTAGTCACTCACTAGTTAGTAATTTCTTTTTTATTACCAATAAAAATAAATAGCGTTATAAAACAGTAATACTGTCATTTATCGTGTAAATTGCAATTTGTTCATCTTTATTATCATAAACTTAATTTCTGTGATTTTTTCTATGGTGTAATGAAAGTATTTTATAGCATTTAAATTACAAGTTGAAATATAGAAGGTAATATTGCTTTAAAGTGGTACCGGCAAATTTAAAAAAATGCATCACTCCTTCAAATCATAATGGGTGTAAGTAGGCAGTAAGTATGTAGGTATGCATAAGCATAATAAGAGGCGACTAAACAATTACCTAGTGGCAAAAGAAGTCAAGCAGCAGCGTCTTTTCTTCATCATTGCCAAACTGCGATCGCCAAACCGCCTACCAATCGTGGCGATTATGGATTATAAAATTTAAATTCTAATACAACTGTCCTCCACCTAAAAGGTTATCTAAAAGATATTTCTTCTAGCTATAAAACTGCTCTAAATATATTACCTGTGTAACATTCTATTATGGTTTGCAAATAGAGTATCTGACTATGTATTCTTTGTGAATTACCCCCACTGTAAGCCGATATTTTAAGGGGTGCAATGAAGAGTACTTATCTAAACTCAAACTCAAATATCTTTATCGATAACAAAGGTACATTTTTAAATTAAAGACTGATTCCCAAACTAGACGAATCTTAAGAATCAGTACCCTCTCTCCCAGAAATATGACAACAATAACAATAATATATATCATGTAAGCTGCAGTAATACACATTCAAAAACCTCTCAAATATTTTAATAACATATTTTTTCTACATATTATATTTAATTTTAAGTAAAAGCTTTTTTATCTGACTGTATTGAATAGCGCCAATTATTAGGTTCTTCCGAATCGTCAGTGAAAAAATAATAAAAAATAAAAAATTACTCTTCGGACACAGTGTCCGAATATAAAGTGTCCGAGTCGTTAGTTAGTCTTGACTTTAACCTAATCATTCTAAATAAAATTAGGCAGGTAATCTGTATGTTTATGTAACATATTACGTGAATTACAAATTATCGTTCGTCATTAGAGAAGTTAGTTTCGAACGTCAAACAGTAAAAGTAAGAAGTGCTAACTTTCTTTGGTTTGTATGAATTAGGAAATCGTGCTAGAAGTGGCGAATGTTATCGGATGTATATCTTGCCGATGATGTTGCAAAAGTGATGTTAAAACTGTTACTGTACTTTCCAGTTTCGAATCGTGGATTAAGTCAGTCTAGTTTTATCTTTCACGACCTACTAGTAAGTACAGACAACTGCAACGGTAGGTCAACCTACCCAAAAAGTTAAAGGTCATTGAATTGATTTTCAACTTTAAGTCCAACAAGTAGAGATCAATATCAATTGAGAAAATTTGACGTTTTGTGGTAGGTTGACGTGCTGTTGTCTGTATATTGGCACGCCTCGTGGTTACTTTGAGTACCGGGCCGAGATCACGGGGTCCCGGGTTCGATCTCCGGATCTGGCAACAGCGTTTCGAATTTTTTAACATTGCTGGGGTTTGTGATCACTAACCCGCATTTAGCAAGCGTGGTGATTATGTCTATCCTCATCATTGTTGTGGTAACTTGAATTCAATGATGACGACCATTTAGATCAGTGGTAGTAATCGCTGCTTCTGAACCATGGGTCGCGGGTTCCATCACCGCACAGTACAAATATTTGTGTGCATGAATATGTCTGTTTCTTTGTACCTACTGGTCTGGGTGTTTTCTATGTATTATAAGTCTATATGTACAAAAAAAAAGTATGTAATTAATTTTATCGGTTGTCTAGTACTACAATACGACAAGCTTCTTATTAGTAGCTTAGTTTGGGACTAGATGGCTCTGTGTGACCCAGTGTGGCATGTCTGGCACACAGAACATGATGGAGGCCTTTGCCCTGGAGTGGGATCAATATAGGCCGTTATATATATATATATTATATTGACCAAGGCTTATTTAAAAACTATAAGGGACAAAAAGGAGTTTTTTTTTGCCTTTTTACAGGATTGACCGATGTAGATGTACAACTGTTTTAATTTACAAACAAAAGTTTCCAAGATGAAAACTATATACTTATTCAACTACCTACATTTTTCTGGTGGAAGTTCAAATAACAAAAAGAAGCAATCTAAATTTTTATTCAAGAAATTCTATTTTTAATTAGGTGTGTGGCTGATGCAATTAATGGTTTTAAAACTTAAAGTTCTGACGTTGATGTTAAACGTCGTAATTTTATCCAGGTAATGGCTATAACTTAAAAGTCGGCATCAAATAAGTTATAATCATCGAAAATCAGATACAACGATATCACCGTTAAAATTATTTAGTAAAAAAGATTTATAAAAATTAATGCCCGCTAGCAAAGTGTAGCCTAGGTATAGAAATTTAATTAAATATAAATAGAAATTCAGCAGCATCCAAAAAATTTCGATCTATCTTTTCAAACTTTTAGCTATACATATTTTGAACTAAAAGTGTTATTTTATTGTTAAACTAATTAGCAGAATTTCCGTCATTCAAAAATTAAGTCATTTAGAAAATCAGACATTTTGGGAAAACGTTATTTTGAAATTTGTGCATAGTGTGGACCAGTACATTTTGGAATTCAGACCAACCCAACCGGAAGGTTAAAAAGTAGGTACAAACACTGAAGGATTTAGAAACTCTGATTCAACGCGAGAACCGGAATTTCATAGTTCGTTAAATCGTTAAAATAGACAGTTTAAAAATAATGAACTGTTTTTTGCAACGTAACTGCTAGTATTAATTAAATATCCTATTCCTTGAACAAAAATTTCGCAAGAAACTGTATTTCAGTTAACGATAAAAATAGCATGTAAAAAACTTAATAATCGATTGTCAAATGTTTGAAAATAATTTTTTGCCGATGTTAGAGGTGCACAACCAAAAACATTAAAGAAACCTCCACTGGTGTATAGTGTTAAACCTAAATCGTATAGTCCTGAAGCCGAAAATAGGGGTTATTATTCAAAGAACACATTTACCGGGAAGGTCATCGACGCACAGCTCCCTATCCTCCCTGAAGAGCGGCGCTCGTTGCGGACAGACGCAAGCGCAATCGCCTGCGTCGCCCACGGCAGCGTTCATTCCTGCGCCGTGTTCCGCGCATTGCGCTGGGCTGCATTCTTCACCTGGAACAAAGAAACTGTTGAAAAAAGAGCATTCTATTTTTAAACTTACAAGCTTAATTTGGCGGCCATAATAGCCCGCACTACTACTGTGAATAGAACTGTGACTCAATGATGTCATACCTGAGAACATGAATGCGTGCTAGGTCGTCATGTCGCAAACAAGAGCGGCAGCGCAGCGGTCTTGTTATCCGACGCTACTAGTGCTGAGCCTCAAAGGTGTCTCACCTGTGAGTG
The DNA here is from genome assembly GCA_949315895.1 of Anania crocealis. Classification (NCBI taxonomy): domain Eukaryota; kingdom Metazoa; phylum Arthropoda; class Insecta; order Lepidoptera; family Crambidae; genus Anania; species Anania crocealis. The sequence continues at coordinate 11,923,490 of OX438865.1, read as the reverse complement.
TGAAGACGTGGCCCGTAACTCGGAGCGCTAGCTAGTCGCTAGCATACACCAGTTGCTGTGTGGTGGTCATGTTAGCCAGTGTTACTAACACAGTGACTCCATGGAGTCTCAGCTTCGAGCGTGGTCGCACACAGCAGCAGCAGCGCGGCGGCCATGCTAGCCCGCGCTACTAGCGCTGTGACTCAGCGGTGCCTTACCTGTGAGCGTGAACACGTCGCCGGTGTCGCGGCGCGCGAGCTCGCCCAGGCGGGCCGCCGCGGCGGTCGCACACAGCAGCAGCAGCGCGGCGGCCATGCTAGCCCGCGCCGCCTGCGCCGCACGCCTCGGGTTCGCGCATTGCTGTCGGCACCTGGGGAAGAAATTTAATGTTGTTAACAGTTCACTTTATGACAAAATTAGTAGATACGGTGTTAATGACAAAAATACGGTGACGAATCACTTGGTGCAATCTGGACACAAATATCTCTTTAGTTTAATGCAATTCCTTAGAAATGTTTATTCAAGTAATGATCAATAGTTTATACTATAACAATGGGAACCCATTTTGTAAACAGCCTGTGTAAAGATTTTGTTATCTTGAAATTTTAAGAAATTAAATTTACAATCAACGAAGATTCTTACCAGCCGATAAAATTCATTTTATGACCTACTTTAAATCGTTCGATATAACTATTTGCTTTATGGGAACAATCGGCTGTCCGTCTTCTTCTAGCAGTCATTTAGTAAATAACGTCTATCTAATAACGGCAACATAATATAACTTGACACATATCTAAATAGCTTGATTATATCTTACTGATCTTAGTAATATTATAAATGAGGAAGTTTGTATTGATGTTCATTAGTAAATCACGCCAAAACAGTTGTATTTGGATAAAATATGGCAAATAGCAAATTAAAGACTGGAATAGCATATTAGGTATATAGGCTTCTGTCTATCCCGGAAAAAATAAGCCTCCCGTATTATAGAATTTAATTCGGAATTCCACGCGAACGGATTCGCGGTCTACAGTTAGTTGGATATAAACTAAACAAATTTTAACAATTAGGTACCTAACTATTACTTGCAACACTAAAATGTAATACCAAGATATTTGTAAAACTATTAGTGCAGTGTTTAAGCTTGAACATTTCCGGTGATAAAATTTAATGAACAATAGGATAGATGCTAGCCAGAGTTTGTATTTCCTACATACCAATGTAAATATGAGACTAAATTATAGGTAAATAAATAGTAAAATTATAAAATTCAGAGCGCAATAACTTTTAAGAAAGTACCAATTTATTTATGTCATTGTCTTTCTACTAACATCACTATATTTTCAAATTAGCCGCAGACAAAACTGTGATAGCGCAAGGTAATTTGTCAGAAACGCATGCGCATCTAATAGTTCAATTGTTACCTAATTTGCGATATTAAAATTACATTTGTATGACATATGAATGAAAGTGGTCTCAAGTGAAAATCGCATATAAAAATACACGAGTGAAAGCATGCACTTGAATGCAAAAATTCATAAGCATTGTTCAATGTTCGATTTCACTTTAGTTCACATGATTTCCTACGGCGCTAGTAAGTTTATATAGCCTAGATAACTGATAACAGATAATTATGTCTGTAATTTGGACCTTATCTCTTAAGACAAAGAGAGATATCTCACATAATAATATAAGGGATTGCAAACCTTTTCCCATGGGTTTTCTGAAATAATACTTGTTGTAATGTTTATTCACGTCATTAACTCTGAAGGTTAATGCCATACCTAAGCGCGTTGATAATTAATTTAATAACTCATTTTAATAATACAGCTGTCAGTTATTAATTACTTAACTAGCAGTGGTGCATTCTTGTGTAAGTAAACGTAGATTATTTTCAATATTAACATGCAAAGATATCGTAGAGGTAGGTAAGGCATTAGTGCCATGATTTAAGCTGCCCGCCCACGTCAGACTTTTTGTAGGTCCGATAGTCTGGTCGATTTTCTATAGCATGCAACAGCCTCTAAATTTTTGACCGATTTTTGTAGTACATGTATGTTTTACTATTGCAATCAGTAGGTTCCATATTTCCCCTACAAGAGTATAAAAACTGTAGAATTGTGCATTTTTTTGTCGATTATGTGTCCCAAATGTTAACTATCCATGCTGTATGAGTACGCCACGTCTCAATACTCGATACATTAATGTGCACGACTTTTGAGGCACGCGTCAATGTTTACTTTTCGTAATGCGTGTTTCCGCGCCTCACATCATTTGGTAGGTGTTGTTTGCCTAACTGTTAGTTCAAACACAACTTCAGAACCAACAACGGTTTAAAATATTATTTATGTGACAATGTCTTACGGTGTAATGACATTGACAAACTCACGCGGTGGTGGGTCGGACCACCGGTCACTCGGAGAGTCAATCAATTCTTAGAATATCTGTTTCCACAGTCTGAAGCATTCGCGCCAGTTAGAAATATAGCTGGTCATTTCTCCGAGCGATTGATGGTTTACACTATATGCACACATGTTTACTAACAACAGTCGTAATGAATGAATGTTTAGGTAGGAACTAATTGATTTAAACATTTTATACAAACACGTCAAACTTTGCGTAGAATTTTTGATATTTATCACTGAGGAAATGAACTATTGTGTTTGTATATTTTGACTTAAACAAAGGCCACACAAGTTTCATCTCAGTTTTACGGCATGTCATTGGGTTTACAGTAGCTTTTCGTATGGAAATGGTGATTTGTGGCGTAAGAGTTGTAGTTTGAGGGCAACACGGGAACGGGAGGGCAAAGAATTAATAACTAGGAAACTGTTCCTATAATAGAAAAGCATTGTTTTTGATTTACAAAGCCCGCTCGTGAGGTAATGGTTCGCACTTTGTTAAGGTTAAAGCATTTATGTGTTAATGGACTTAATCGAGATGCTATTAAACTGCGGCTACAAAGTGTTGATATTTATAAGGCTATCAACTAAGTTTTTCTTCGCCTCAAATCGTCTCGTTATTGTTCTAAAGTTCGATTTATTACTGCCGATTATAACAATATAACCGTTTGGAATTAAACGACTTTATAAGGAATACGGTTTCGAATGGTCGTCTCAGCACAATAACCAAAATAAATCGATTCCACAAATTACGGTTCGTGCGTGTGTCGGGTAAATGAAATCTTAAATGAAATAAGTTCCTTAGTTGAGAAATACTTAAATATATTATTATGTTGCCCTTATAATAGAGTAAAGTAAACTCGTGTGTTGCCGGCACAAAAAATAATAGCCCCGCCCCATATTTTTCTAAGTTTTTGGTTTCAGTTACCGCTTGCATAACACATATTATAGGATATTATGTAGGCATAATTTAAAATAATTTTTGTTATCATCATTAGCATCAGTCCACCAACAGATGTGTCTATTATCTCTCAGATCTCTCCAAAATTTTCCTTAATCGTCACACTTAGCAGTCAGTCTGGTGGTCGCACAGAAGACGCTGCTACCCTTATAAGCAGTCAGTACTCCTTTACGACATCCAAAAGACGGGAAGGATGGTGCTATTCTATTTGTGATTGACATCACACTGCACCACATTTCTCTAAGTTATCGTTGAAATACATCATATGCAATAAAATATAAGAATCATATTATCTGATAATGAGGATCTAGATCATAGGACTTATATCAATTACAATCTCAACATCGGACGTACGTCCGGGGCGTGTCCTCGCCACGCGGCAGCCGGGCCCCGGGCATTACTGCCCTATACTGCGCATACGCAGCTTTATTAAAATCCGCAAAGGGAACTTACAACGGTTATTTGTGTTTATGCATGCGTTCTTTTTGAGGTAGGTAGTTAGTTATTTGTGCCAACTCCGTTTTGGGTAAAAGGAGAGCCTATACTACAGATAGGATCATACATTGCTAATAAAAGCGAAAGGTCATTTATCAAGAAACCTAAAAAACTGCTTGACGTACAAAATTTAACTTTTTCGTCATCTTCAAAAACCTTTATAGGCGCTCAGTATCTTATTAAGAGCCCAATTATGAAGAAAAAAATGTAGGCCAATTTTTTACCGGAAAATGTTTTTCGCAGCATAGGTAGTTTTCAATTTTTACGGTCCTAAGCCTGTTAAGGTATGAAGGGAAAATCAACAAATTATGAATAGTATCGTAATGAATGAATGAGATGCGCATCGCGTAAAGAAAGTGTTGCTAGGAGGCTGTATTAAACATTTTAGATTTTTGGCGGACATTATCTAAGTGCCTTATCTTGAAATTTTTGTGCTGGGCTATACCAAAAAAATATATACGTCTTGTGTTTATCATCTCGTAGATTGTTGGTTTAAAATTTAGAAGGTGGTCAAAATTTCACCTGTATACTACAAGTCATACTGCGATCGCCACCTTGCCTGCTCAGAGTTATAATTAATATGGTAAAATATCCCTTTTGGAGATAGATAGGCTTGGGTCCATGATAGAAAAACTGACACAAAATCACATCATAAAGTTAATAACTCATGAACTCATTTTGAGGAATCAGGAACAATAAAGGTACCACAAATACCCGAGTAAATAGAAAAGTATTTTTCTAGATTAACCCGTCGGGAATCGAAATGGCGACACCTTGAAAACTGGTGTGTACGCAACTTAACTACTGAGGTCATCTTAATTGTTACACTGTCAGTAATGGCATGTTTAAAAAATAAAAGCACTAACAAACTCTTATACAATTTGTAGTTAACTGTGTTCGTAATTGTCAAGATTATTTGACTGCATTGTACAAGTATGTCTACAAAAATAAAGTTACTCTTATTGTGAAACTGTTTGTTGACCCCAATACCTAAATAAATAAAAAAACTAAAATGTGCTAAAAGATATAGTCATTAAATGTACATATTAGTATTCAACACTTACATGACTGCAGCCTCATCGATTTATCCATCAGTCAAACGCATCCATTAGGTTTTGATCTTGCGCAGATTGACAGCGCTAGTCATAGCCCTTAGCCGAGATTCAATCGCACTGGCTATTACCTAGCTACTATTGTTAACGTTTTCCATGCTATCGATAAACGTACTCATTGTGTAGGATTACAAGAATTATTAAATAAACTCGGAATCTGTTTCAGCAATTTAGCATGATGATTGTTTGTAATTTTGCTTTGGCACCGATTCAAAAATGAGAGCTTATTTAATTATTAAAAATATAAAATACATAATCATAATATAAGTTTTTATTTTATTTATTTTGTTCTTTATTTTATTTTAATATACAAACATGCTTACAGAGTACTCCAAAGCGCACACAAGGTAGTTATACAATGTCATTACAAAAGATAATACATTGTTATTTAAATATAAATATTCACACTAAATGTTAAACACATACCAAATTTAGTAAAATATAAGATGTTAAATAAAATTACTAAAATATTTCAAAAAAAATAAGAAATAAAAGAAAGATAGAATAGAATTACTCTTTTTTTGATATTTATTAAATCACATGGTCAAAATATTGCACGTTTCCTTATTATCCAGGACTAGCTGTTGCCCGCGACTTTGTCCGCGTCAATTTCTGTTATTATGATGGCGATTATTTTTGCAACATTTTTCACTACTGCTTCGCTCTTATTGGTCGCATCGTAATGTTATATAGCCTAAAGCCTTCCTCGATAAATGGACTATCCAACACAAAAATATTTTTTTAATTCGAACCAGTACTTCCTGAGATTAGCGCGTTCAAACAAACAAACAAACTCTTCAGTTTTATAATATTAGTTAAAAATGTTGCAAAAATAATCGCGGTCTTATTAACAGAAATTGACGCGAACGAAGTCGCGGGCAACAGCTAGTAAGTTATATTTTAACTTAGTAAAAATATTCTTCGCCTAAAAGCTAAATTCAGTGCGCTTTAACACTATAAATTTAACCACGAAAACAAAGAGTGTTGGTGGGATAATACGTCATTGTATAATTATACGATAAAAATAATTGACAAGGTCATTGTCGTCAATTGTCTGTAAAATAGGAAGATAAGCAGACATACAGCGTCATTACTAGTTTTAAGAGACACTTTCACCTATACTAGAAATATGAAATAAGTATTAAAAAAAAAGTCATGTCAAAATGAAATGATGATAAATACCTTGTATCCTAAATCTATGATAAATACCATAAAATTGATTTTTTATTACATTTTGACTTTAGTTAATAGGTTATTGAAACTATACTCCCCATAATCATTAAACTAATTCTGATATAAGTTGAAGGTCATTGAAATTGATCCTTGCGTTGGTCAAGTATAATAATGGTGAAAAGAAAATATATCTATATTATGTTAACTGCGACAGAATGAACTATTTATGTCACATGTTAGCCAATTACTCTTTCGTGTTTCATCCCATTAGTACGAGTAGGATTTAAGGCATTTTGTTGAAAAGGTACACCAAAAATATTTTTTTATCTTAATCTTTAACATGATCTAGAACTCTCTCAACGATTTTCTTCCATGCTAGTTCTGCAGGATAGGCAGCTCAAAGACTGCAATGCAATTGCAATGCATTATAATCGTCTACCTCTGCGTATGAGTGAAACCAATGATTGATATTAGTATTTGGGTTTACATTAGATCCAGTAGCGGTGATGTGGAGCCCTGGGCATCGGACACTGCACCGGTGGGACTGGTTAGCGAGTGGTACAATACACTGGTTCTCAAGTATCGTAATGCAGTTACCCAGGGGGCAGTAAGGACTGATATTTTATTTGATGACTCATTGGCATGCTGAAATTTTTAATCATCGGTAGGCATTTATTTTATTCACAGGTTTACCCGATGAATGATATAGGATTAAAATATAACAACACCATATTTTTTTATGGGGATATTTATGGAGATCTAAGAGTTCTGTTAGAAATGACTAAAGCAGTAGGTATTACCAAAAGTAGGTAGGTAGCTGCGTCTGAGTAGTATTGTGTCCATTTGTTTATTATTATTATGATTTATAATATACTCATTCTTTGTTTTTAAGGCAACGACACGGTAACAGGCGACAGGCATTACTGGCCTTGTGCAAAATTAAGTTTTTTTACCCCCTATTTGACTAAATTTGCAGCACGCATTCTGTCAATGTTATGTCAAACGCCATACATTAAAAAAGTTTTAATTATCAAAAGCTCTGAGGTTACATTAGAAATAATTTAATATGGTGGTTAAGAATTCTCAAATTTTCTAATTTTCCGAGCAATTTGTTTCTTTTTTTCTTTCATACCAAGGGAAAAAAGGGATTCATTTTTATATACGTATAGTATAAAGATAGGCGGCATTAAGGGTAGGTTGAGAACCGCTGCCTTGTACTATTTAGTTGCAGAGGCGTTTCCTGGCGCACTCGACTACTAATGACGGGCAGTAAAGGTTCGGTGTCTGTTCCTCCGCCTCAGGGCGCTGGATGCGTGGTCACAAACGCAGCGGGTATCTCAGGATACTTGATATTCTTAATAAATAAAGTATTAGTACTTGTACATGTACAGATACATTATTTCTATCAGAACACTACAACCTTTATTTATGGAACATCGGTTAAGGCAAACAATAAAACAAAAGATATCGACCATTGTAAAAAGCGTTGCATAGTACTTAAAAAAATGTACATTTTGTACCATGAAACCGAAGGATTAATGAATGTTATAGTTTCCACAACTGTTCATTATAAGGAGAACCTGTTATTGGCCTTACTTATCTATAGATTTTACTTGACTAATTATTGTAATTTGTAAATGCTGCTGGTCCTTTTTCTAAATTAAATAAAAAATAAACAATAAGAATTCCTAAAAAAAATAATGTTTATTTTAGTTAACAATTCTTTTTTATATTTATTTTGGAATAAATTCAAATGACACTTAAAATGGAAATTCATCCGATTAACTTGCTCCGTGAGTAATTTATTCATTTCAAAATAAAGTGTTCGAGTAAATTCACGAAATACATTTTTATAGGATTCGAAGGAAATTGCGGGACGGAAAAAAGACAACACTAATAAATTAATACTATTACCTATGTATTTTTTGTAATAAAAACTTATAAAGGTTATTTTTAATCTATATATTTTTTGTCTAAGTTTAGTTAAGTTGAGTAAACAAAAGAGAATTGTGCATCTTAATTGTAATTTCATAATACTTAAACAGTGACGGCGGATGGATTTAGGTCTAAAAACACTACACCACATCACCATTCTAAATAGTTTGAAGGAGAAAGCTATTAAGACAATTATCCGCTACATTCGAGGACAAACACCAATATTGGCAGGTAGAACAGTTAAACGCTGGGTTTAATGCGGTCCTTCGTTTCTATAAGTGTCAGGTGTCCCATGATGAGCTGGCTGGTTATTAAGACAACGTGCCATTACATTTCCGAATTGATTAGTGTTCTTGAGTATTCCTTCCTAGAAGTGCGCCTTGAAGTACCAGTTAAAGAAAGAAAGAAAGATAAAAAGAAATAAATTTATTGACACCGACAACAAGTCAAGAAAGGGTATCTGTATCCTATTTAGGGTCGGCTACACATTCTAGCTAGCTATATATTACCTAATGATCATCTATATATATAAAAATAAATCCCTATTTCCCTTGGTCATCGCATCACGCGTGAACGGCTTGACCGATTTCGCTAATTCTTTTTTTTGTTTTATTTCTTATAGTCAGGAGAATGTTCTTATGAAAGAAAATATTAAGAAAATTGCGCGGAAAATAAGAAAATTTAAGAAAACTTCATCACAATACTAAATTATTTGTAATGTAACCTTTATAGCTTTTGACAATTTAAACTATTTTAGTGAAGCTATAAAGCTATAAAGGTTACATTACAAATAATTTAGTATTGTGATGAAGTTTTCTTAAATTTTCTTATTTTCCGCGCAATTTTCTTAATATTTTCTTCACATATCATTGACAGAATGCGTGCTGCAAATATCGTTTAATAGGGAGTAAAAAGAACTGAATTTTGCACATAGCCTGTAATGTCGCCTGTTCCCATGTCGTAATACCAATAATTACCTATTTATATACCCGCCGGAAAAAACAAACAAAGTTCATTGTATATCTTATAGCATAATAAATAATAATAAACAATTGGTAAATAGTTAAGACGGGACAACGTCTGTCGGGTCCGCTAGTACTCAATAATTATCGGTTATTATTAGTCCGCAAGTATTATAAGTATCCAACCTGGCCCTTGCTCGAAAAACAGCGTTGTTTTCGCTCCATATTTTGATTAAATTATAACGTTATGATTTAATCATCTTATTAAGATATCTATGCTATAATGAACACGTCTCTATTATCATGACATAATAATATGGTTATTATTCATGGCTACCTACGGGTTTTATGTAAGACAGTAAAGCGTTCACGTTACAACTATATTAATTTGTGTTTTTAATGTAATTAAGTGCAGCAACAGCAGTAAATATTTCGTGTGTGTAATTTTTAATCTTATCAAGAACTAAATAAGCGGTAACCATAACTATAAAATAAGGAAGTGAGATTTAGGGATTATCTAAGGTACCTATATATACTAGTTTTTATGTAAGGGCAATTAGGTAACGATCACTTGTACAACTTTGTGTAAAAGAACCTTTCTTTTGTTACTCTTCAAAAAAAAGGAATATTCTGTAAAATCAAATTATTATTTTTTAAATTTTTTTTCTGTTAGTATTATTTGCGCGTTATCCATTCATATAAATAGATAGATTGATACTCTTTATTGCACACCAAACAAATTAATTATATCACAAGAGATACGTTTAGAGCTATACAATTCAGACAGTCTTATTACTGGAAGTGATCTCTTAAACTTAATGTAATACTCTGAGACAACTTTGAAAAACTTTGAAGTATAACACAGACTATAGAATATTACAGTCTTTTTTCATTTACAAATTTCACATTTAGTCGAACCGCCTTTTTTTTTTATTTGTGATTTTTGGAACCAAATTACCACCGCTATGTTGCCAGTTAAGTTTCAGATCAAGTTTCTAATCTTGAGATAAATCGCAAAGAAACATTAAATTATAAAACCACGTGTCAATTTCTTCACCAGCCGTCTTACTGCGGGTGAGTCTATTAGATCTAAGTTAGCTACGCATTTCACACCAGCTAATGCGCTAGTCTAGCCACTAATAAACCTAGGAACTCCTGAGCCTAGCTGTAATTAGTAACTAGTAAATATTAGTGCAGCATGTGAAATGGAAGTTAACAAATGGCTCACTTCTGATGGATTACTTTCAATTTACGAAAATGTTGCTTATACATTGCTAACTGCGCAAAGAACCATTAAGATTTGCAGTTATAGAATGTAACTACCGAACAAATCATTTCAGAAAGTAAAACACCTGGGATAGAAATAAGGTCATAATTTTTGTAAAACGAAATCGGTAAAAGTATCAAGCGATTATCATTTAGAAAAAAAACTTTGCCTTATCATTTAATTTTATCATAATTTAATTCTATCGAAAATGTGAAGTAGGTACATACTAGAGTTTAATAAGACATGGTTTACCTCATATTTAAACCATCATACAAGTCTAGCTTATAATGAATTAAACTAAAGTCTTTGTTATCTTGGAATCTTTAATCAAAGTAGGTGTTCCCCAGGGGTCATCATTTGCTTTAATGTTATTTGCAAAAAATATACATAATATTTTGTGCATGAACATAATAGTTTATTGTTAATCTATTTAGATAGTTATCATAAAAGTGGTTCAGATGAGTAGACCATACAAATTGTTATTAGCAAAAAATTGGGGCATACAGGCCAATATGAGAATCGTTATTTATGATCCCACAAGAACTCTATTAGTTTTAGATTTGCGGAGAAAGCCGATTAATGGTGTGTACCTACATTGCCAATGTCAGTTATTAACACTGAATATTAATGATGGTATGCTATAACATGAAATGGCCACCCAGGGCCCTCATAAGAATGACGATATAATCATGTTTTGATCAGTATAGCTGAAAGCCACTGTTCCACCATTAGTTATTATATGGTAGCCATACTGTACGGTATCTAAGGTAAGAATTCTAGACCGGATACATTAATGTAATTTTGTGTTGGGTTAATGATGGCTTATTAATTATATCGTTGCCTGCAGTGTGTCAGTGATAAGGCCTGCTTTGTTGCATTTATAGGGGTCATCTAGAGGAACTTTGATTGTATGTTCAAACAAAGAACTTTGATGAGTGCATACTATAATATTTCTCATCAAACTGTCTAATAAAATATAGATACACAGGATGAAATTTAAGCTACCTTCCAAATTTTAATATAGCAATCTACGAGACAAAATACAAAATTGAATTCTGTATTTTTTCTATTGGTATGGTCCAGTCCAAAATTTCAAGTTGAAGCACTTAGAAAATATACTGATTTAAACTTTCATGGTCACTATCACTAGAGTTATTTAATTCGGGGTTTATACCATGTACCTTATTTATTATGAGTTTCCGATATTTCGGCACTGTTGCAAGCGCCATGATCACGGTTCTCCCGTGATCATGGTTCTCCCGTGATCATGGCGCTTGCAACAGTGCCGAAATATCGGAAACTCATAATAAATAAGGTACATGGTACTTAGAAAATGTCCGCCAAAAAAATAAAATGTTTGATACGTCCTCCTAGCAACACTTTTTTTACGCGATGCGCATCTCATTCATTCATTACGATACTATTCATAAGTTTTTGATTTTCCCTTCATTCCTTAACAAGCTGAGGACCGTAAAAATTGAAAACTATGTTGCAAAAAATATTTTCGAGTGAAAACTTGATTTACATTTTTTACTTCATGAATGGGCTCTAAATAAAATATTGAACGCCTATAAAAAATTTGAAGATGATAAACAAGTCATTTGTATTTTTGTTTTAACTATCTTCACATTTAATGTAAGTAGTTTTGGAATTGACACTTGCGAAAATAAATTGCATGTCTAAATTTGCATGTAGTTAGAAATTCATGATGTTTCACTTGACCCACATTTAAAAACAGTTTTTTTTGCGTAATATTTATCCAAGTGAATCTGTTAATGCTGCCTCGTCACAAATACTAACCTTATCGGGGTTCTTTGTTGTTATTTCTTAAACAAACTAAATTATTAAAAAAAAATGGATTTTCACCAAAGTGCATGCTTGTGCTGTTTTATTTTCTGAATCAACATACACTAAATATTTTTATATAAATCTCTAAAGTTACAGAGTTTCACGGATGCTTTGAAGTTAAGACCTTCAGGCTACGCAAATATTTTGTGAGAACTCGCCAGTACTCGCTGACCAGGCATAACTAATGAGGTCCTCAAAACATCAGGGTTATGCCGCACAAAGGTACACAAATATTAGTTCTCATGGCTGAGGCTTCTGTGGACACAGGATTCTCTCGTACAAAATAGTCAAACGTGAAAATATGCATATTACAATTCCACGAAGGCATTTTACTAGCGAATTCTTGTAAACTTGTCAGCTTCACGTGTCTTGTTTGAAAGTTGGTATTTTATGACCCCTTAAGTGGATTATGTACAAGTACTGGATAGGTGACATTTATAACACCCAACCAAATACGTTTATTATGTACTCGTACTAAATTAATTTTATCTATGTGAAAGTAACATAAATTTATCATTACTGACACACAATCAAGGAACCAAATTGAATCATATTTTCGTACGTATATCTATTTTTAGATTCCTTTGTCAAGCAGGACAAAAATACTGTGGCTGATTCTCGACAATTGAACAATCAATACAATTATGAACGTTATTAATCAAATGATAAATGATATGTTGGTATAGAGCAATATCGAGAAATTTAATAAGATTCTAAAGGTTATCGAACCACATCACAAGATAGTAAGAGGTTGTAATCGATATAATGTTTTGTTAGTCAAGTCAATATTATTCCAAAGTATTTTGATATCAAAAAGTACACGAGCCATTCTGTCATCATCCGAGGTTTAGATCAGTTAAGTATAAGTGACGCAACGAACACCAATACGAATATTCGTATTTGTAAAGTTTGACTCAAACGGAACTAACTGTAAAATTACCTAGACACCTTTTGTGCAGTTACTATACGAATAGCTGCACCCCTTTTGTTCTAATGGGTGTCGTAAGAGGTGATTTAAGAAGTAGGCACCTACCTCTAGAAGAAGACGGACAGTAGCGTCTTGTCTTTACCGTTGGCTATACTTTGATCACTCGCGTTTAACGCGTGGCATAATGCTGGCTAATTGTCTGATTATTATGACCGTAAAATTTATATAAGGTACATTACCGATGTATGGCCTACCTTATTTGTTTTTAAGAAAAAAAAAGAACTATGAATGTTGAAATAAAACATTTTTTTTTATCGATTTATTTATTCAATAATCAATGTATTCAAAATTATTTTGGTGAAGATATACATTTTTACTTTAAAGTATGTATAACCTTTTTTATAAAAAACTATTTCTGGGCCTTATTCAGACCACAGTTTCTTAATAAGGCCACACCTGGGCAATATTGTGTCATATTATAAAAAATGTTGCTTATCTTAACATTATTATTCAGTCTTTTCTTTTTAATCGTCAGTTTCTAAGGCAACGGCAGTCATTCAAGGTTAGCCACTCGACGATGAGAGCTCAATCCGCATGTCTTCATAGTGTTGGATAAATAAAACGTAGGCTTTATTACGCACTGGGCCTTACATGGGTCAGGTACCTTAATATAGAACAAAGAACTACTCTCAAATCAACAGTATGTATGCGAGGAGATGCGGGTTCGAGTCCCGTCTGAGACAAAATTTTTCAAGTTTATATACTGATATTATAAGTGCAATTAAGTTGCTAAAATATCAAATAAAGTATGGATTTACATTCCTTAGTTTTTTACTTAATTTTTAACAATAACCTGTAATATCGGTCAATATACGCATAAAACAGTAATACATATTTAGAAATGTAATTATTTCACTTTATTCGACCTTCTTTTCTTATATTATATAAGTAGGTTTTCGTCCAAATAGTCAATGAGAACTTGGAAGCGTATTTCAAAATTAGCAATCGCAGCATCACTATTTGTTATTTTTTAAATATGATTATCAAACTAATAGTCTTAGATTACATAACTAATATTACATGTTCAATCTCCAATTTCGGTATCTGTAGTGCGCTTTCTGGATTTTTACATCGATGATGGCTATTGAATATGATTAAGACTTATAAAGTTTAGCCAAACCTAGGGAGATTTATGCAATGTACACTTGTACAGATTTGAAGGTCTTATCGAAGAAATGTAAGTTCTGATATTCCCATTATTGCTGCGCACTACATATGTAGGTACACAATAATTGTCACGCTATAGTTCCACAAACATGAAACTCGTTTGCTTCATTTTAGTAGTATTTTAATGAGCCGTAACTGATGTGGACTTGCCTTTGGACGACATAACTTTCCAATTAAACATTAATAGTAGCTCAAACACTTCAAAAGTTACTGGGTTATTGATTTGGACGCTACCGCTGCTGTCGGTACGTCGTTGCGCACGCGCCGATCTTTTATAAATGTTTTGATAGCACTCAGTTTTCAATACGATATTCGGTGTGTTGGGTAGCTGGAATTTGTATTCTTTAAACATTATGCCATATCAAACAGGTATCGGAAACCCAGTTTTATTTTTAATCAAATAATAGTTTTGCTTACATTTTCTATAAATAATGTTGATTCTTTGGTAGTAGGTATCATTTGGAATCAAAAGCCTAAATTAAGCGGAATTTAACCGGAGATGAACCGGTAGAAACCTTTTTACACTATGCCGTTTTTGTGAAGAATTTTAATTTTGAATCAAATACCTACTAATGTATTGTTCATAAATTAACTCAATTATGAAATCTCTGCATAAGCTCCTCCTCAATTGTATTATAAATATTGCAACGCACCATTAACTATGAACGGCCAATTGAAGTTAAGTTTTCGGTTAGCCATTCGACAATCGGCTCTAAGTGGCCGAACAGCAAATAATGTCTGACAATGTAACGCAAGTGGAGTGCGCACGCGCGCCTACTTACTTTGATTGTCGAATGCCGTCCGGTTTCTTGTGAGAGAATTTTGAATCATCAATATATCTTAGGATACATTTTAGAAAAAAAGAAACAGAATACCTTTGTTTTTACAGGGTTGACCAATTTTTACTTAAAATTAATGTACTATCTGAATGAAACTTAAAATTAAATTATCAACCATACATATGCTTAAAATTAAAACTTTTTAAAGAAATACTCAAACGGATGGAATAATAACGTTACAAAAGACAATTTTAAACAAAAAGTAATCCTAATTTACATTAAGTGCAAAACAAGAAATTGCCGACAATCATCCATCACGCACAGACTTAGATGCATTGTAGGTATTTTTTTTTGTCAAATTTATTAGATTTTAAATAAGAGTTATTCATTGCTTCGAGATATCCGATTTAATTTCTATTACAATAGCACGGCTATGGATAAGTAAATCGTCTATGTAAGCGACACTTTAGGTAGACGCTACCATTGCTGCATTGCTACATTTACGCAACACAGTAACATGTAACCTTTTTAATAACTTTCCAGTTTTAGCTTTAACTACCTCACTCGCGCTTATAATAATTGTTTACACTTCTCAACACTTGGCGACACATCAAATTGAATTTTGGGATACAGGGTGTTATTTTAAAGTGTATCAAACCTGTGACTTAACATGGAGTTAACAATGTAGGTACAGTATATAAACTTGAAAAATTTTGTCTCAGGCGGGACTCGAACCCGCATCTCCTCGCATGCCGGGTGGGAACCTTTAGGCCACCGAGACACTGCGACACGGCGCGAAAAATAATAAATATAAACTTGAAAAATACTGATATTATAAGTGCAATTAAGTTGCTAAAATATCAAATAAAGTATATAAATAGCTGTTTCATCTTAACTGACTGTCAAACACCTGCAAAGATGTTTCTTTCGGGTGTTAAGGGTGCAAACTCCTAACATATTTTGATGAAACAACGCTGGCTTACAGCGTAAGAATATGCTTGAAAAATTCGCGCCGTGTCGCAGTGTCTCGGTGGCCTAATGGTATGGCGCCCGCCCGGCATGCGAGGAGATGCGGGTTCGAGTCCCGCCTGAGACAAAATTTTTCAAGTTTATATACTGATATTATATAGGTGCAATTAAGTTGCAAAAATATCAAATAAAGTATAATGTACAAGGTACATCTGGTACATTGTTAACTTCATGTTAAGTCACGGCAATTGATAAGCCAAAAATCTTGAAAACGTAGATCGGCAATAACTTTAAATTATTTCTTACCTATGTTTTTACACTTAGGAGTATAATTTCCTTTTAAAATATTTAACGGGATAAATTTTGAGCTGATATCGAACAAAATAACTGAATGAACTAATGAACTCTTTAAAAAGTTATGCGTCATACATACAAACTAAATTACGATTCGGTTTGCAAGCCTACTCTATTTTACTCTATGGTAAAGTGCTACAGCGGTATTCGCTTCTAAACGGATATTATTGAGTAATAAAATATAATTTCAAAACATTTTAACAATGTCGATAAGAAAACTATTTTATCGACTTCGATTTCATGATAGTGATCGGCTGTTTGACAGAATTGTATGAATATTTTGTTTTGAATAAGTTCTCATTGCAATGAGATACTAATTAACTACAGTATTGAACCTTAATAAACCTATTTCACAAAATATTTAAACCGAAGAAACTCCTTGGGGGTGATTTATTTTTAGAATTAAATGGGACAATCTTAGCTATTATCGTATAAAAAAATCATAGAAATCAGTCAACTTGGTAGAGATTGTACGTGGTCAACAAAAAATAAGCGTCGAATTAAGAACCTCCTCTTCTTTTTTGTCTTTAGAATTAGTTCTGCACTTTCAATTGTCATTATCATAAGGACACCCTGTTTACCAACGCTCTGCCATCTTTAATGCGTTCCAATCCCCGCGTCGTTGATTTGGCGACAGCTAATTAGGTATGATGTAATTTGATATCTCCTTGGCTCCTTAAAATATCAATAAAAAGGTCCGCACCATAAACTTTATCGACGATATAATGTCGAAATCGGATCGGGCAAAGGTCGAAAACATTTAGTTTCTGCAGAAGTTTGGATGAAAATAAAATAATACAAAGAGTGTTTTGAATCACTAAACCCTAAGTGATATATTCAAAGTTAAGGGTCCATCAAATTGTAGTAGCTAATCGAAGTTTAAGGCCGATTTAAACCTGGTTTAGTACAGAAGGTTGTTTATTCCATAGTTATTTAATAGATACCTACCTACAGTTTTACTTTTGGACAGTGATGTGGATAAGAAGACAAGATTTATGAGGCTGTCTAATGTTTTAACGATTTATCAAGCCGTTAATGACTAATTTAGTAAGACAAAAACTTGGCATTTATGGGAATTAATTGAAAATTTAAGGTAAATGATACAATGTATATTCAGAAGTGATTTGTATGATGTCGTGAATTAAATTTTATCTGCTGATGGTAGTAACTGGAGCGTAAATAAACTAATTAATTATAGTTAACTATCTCGGAAGTATGTACGTAACATGAATTTAGGAGTTTAGTGTTCTAAATCAAGATCATAAAAACGGTTTGTAACTATTATCATTCTTAATACTCGCAGCTATTACCGTTCTTCTAGTTCGTATTTACCACACCATGAAAAATACTTTTTGTCTCTCTCAATATAATTAGACAGAGCCACTCACTTTTTTTATGGCCTCTATGTCGGGTCCTTTCGAAACACTAAATTGCTAATTAAGTAGATATTATACTGATCGTCAGCTACCCGCACAGACAAGAAGATTCTCTCTATCTATACATACACACCCTTAGAGCCAAACTAAACGAGTGTAGTCTACAAACCTAGTCAACTTTAAATTTTAAGTAAACACATGGGTTCTTTATGTCAACTTCTCAAAACGGCTTTGTCATCGCCACTTATGGCGTTAAACTGTAACTTTTACACACCTGCGTTGAAAGCCGGGCAAATTCAGATTACCACAGCTTTATAATTTTGCTGGTGTAAATTAGAATATCACTAAGTTGTGTGGCAAAGGTGTTAAGTGCCTTATTAGAGTAATGCTTTCATCTTCTTACCCGTTATATTTAGAAAACTCATTTAGTTTTGACTGAACTACTTTTGAATATTAAAAATTTAGTTAGATCATGAATTTAACTGAACCATAAACAAATAAATTGGCTAAACAATGATGTTTTTTATGTCACACATTTTATAGACAACACAAAACAGCGTAGTACCAATGTTTTAGGATACGGTTTTTTAATAGTTATAACTCAATGTACAGCGTGTATTACATTTTACTAAATTGTGAACGTATGAGATTTCATCATGAAATAAATGGTTGTTTTTATATATTTGGTTTGTTTTTTCATCCAATTCTATTTTAGTTTACATTTTAGTTTCAAAGTATGTAAATAACGGCTCGAAGGGCTTAGAAGAAACTTAGCACCCAGGTAGACTAGACTAAGATATCATCATAATCATCATCATCATCACAGTCGTCCTCTTCATTGCTGAAGGTCGTTCCCAACTTAGAAGTGGTTTGTGGTTGTCTTAGTTAGGTCTCTCCACCCTTGCCTATCTTCAGTTTCCCTAAAAGCCAAGTTTATTGGAAGTCCCGTTATGGCCTTGATTTGGATATATACATTAAGAATTTTTTAGAGAATATACATGTCAAATCTCAAAATATGTGCTGAATACATTTGGAATGCTTAAAAAAGACGTTGAGGACCTAAAATTGTCGCATTCTATAAATCTCGATGACTGCTTGAATGTAAACACAAAAAGGGGAACCTATCATTTAAAGAACTGCGATAACGTAAGTGGATTGCATGATATCTCAGATTCTAGCCTCAATAATAATAATATATCATTACCTGGCCCTGGAAATCCATTTGAATCATCTATAAATTCATACATACAAGTACCAAAGTCTAATGTGGATAGGAATATTGAACAAAATGCCATACATGATTCGTGTGCGCAATCAACACAGCGAATGTCGAGTCAGGTGTTTGATGCTCCACCCTTGATGATTTGTGATGAACCTAGCTTGACAAAACTTGTGCATACTAGTTCGCCTATGTCTATCAATACTAGTGCGCATGCTGAAACACCTTTGTTGCCGTTGGATACGGATACTGCACTTGTAGAAGCTCAAGTGTGCATACAAGATTCTCAAACGTCTATAGCAGATAAGCTCAAGGCACCGGGACAGTGGAAACCTGAATTTCTTTCCGAAGAGTGGAAACTAGTTCAGCGTAAAAGGCTACGAAACAGAATTGTAGGAAGAAAGGGTACATTGGCCACCGAATCAAACGTTAACTTTAAGGCAGCTGATGTCAAAATACCACTGTTTATTTATAATGTTGACAAATGTACAGTGGAGAGTGATATAACTGCTCATGTATATAATAAAACCCAACTTAATGTCTCATTGCATAAATTAAACTTAAAAATTGATAGAGGCTATAACGCCTTCAAAGTTTTAGTACCCAGAAACAAATTGCATATTTTTCTTAATGAGACATTTTGGCCGGAAGGGGTGCTATTCCGTCGTTTTATAGATTTTTCAAAGTCCCAGCAAAATGATAAAGAAAACAACATTAATCATGGATAATACACGTTCATCTTCAAACTGCACACTCCTAAGTTTTAATTGTAAAGGTGTCTCACGTTCACTAGACTGTGTGAGGACATTGTGTAAATCAGCGGACATCATCGCTCTCCAGGAAACATGGCTGCTACAGCAAGACATACCACTACTGGGAACAATTGATACAGCCTTTGCTTATACCGGCAACACAGCTGTGGACTTATCGGCAGGAGTTATACGCGGTCGTCCCTACGGGGGTGTAGCTCTTTTATGGCGAAAAGATCGATTTCCTTGTGTTTCTCTGTTACAGTGTAAATGTGTTCGCCTTCTAGCTGTTAAAATTACTATGAGTGATAGATCTATGATTGTCTTTTCTGTATACATGCCTAACGACGAGCGCCTAAACTTAATTGAATTTACGGAATGCTTAGGCGAAATAAATGCGATTATTGATAGTGAAGATGTGGACTTAATATATATTTTGGGTGATTTTAATGCTCATCCTGGTATGCCTTTCTATAATGAACTCAAGAGTTTTTGTATTGAACAGCAAATGTATATAATGGATACTGAAATGTTGCCAAATCACTCATATACTTATATCAGCGATAGTCACGGATGCAGACGATGGCTCGACCACTGTGTGACTACAACAGCCGCAAAAGAAACAGTAGTAAGTGCTAAGATTCATTACGATGTATATTGGTCGGATCATTTTCCAATTGAAATAGTTTGTAATTTAAATAAGAATATTCCAAAAATTGTAATTAATAACATAGACATACAATAACATATTAATTTATTGAATAGTATATTATGGGGTGAAAGGGAACAGTCGCAAATCAAGGATTATTATGATATATGTAATAACAAGTTAAGAAACATTGATTTCCCAAAGGAATTTAGATTTTGTTGTGATAATTTATGCAATGACATAAATCATAGGCAAACCATAGATATTATGTATAACTCAATTGTCACAATACTTAAGGAGGCTTCGGTTTCTAGTTGTAGTAAAAAGGGGCGAAGCGGAAAGCATTATGTAGTAGGTTGGAACAAACACGTTAGAGAGGCACATCAAAGGGCTAGGCATTGCTTTAAGGAATGGTATTTACACGGTAAGCCAGGTTCAGGGATACTTTACGAGGAAATGTACTATTCCAGAAAATATTTTAAAGCAAAACTCAAATTCTGTCAAAACCATAAAGATCAAATTAAGATGGACTTAATTGCCTCACATCACAGAAATAAAAATTTTGCAGAGTTGTGGAAGTCAATTAATAAATTAAATCCAAAAGTATGTCTTCCCGTTTGCGTCGATAATGCTAGTAAACCTAACGAAATAGCTAACTTGTTCAGGGATCATTTCGCTGGTCCCTATTAAGAAAGTCGGATCTGCAAAAATACAACTTTACAGGAGAGCAAATTAAAGTTGGTTTTGGTGATAAAATTTTATCCCTTTAAGCCTGGCGCTTAAAATTTGGACAACATGTAAATCAAAGTCAAGTTTTTATGTTGCCTTATTGTATTTTTTATTTTTTCATGCTTATGATGAGTAAAGGCATATATGACATTTTTTAACGTAGTTAATTTGTGTTAAACTGTCACATGTGCCACATTCGACTTTATTATACGTTTTACGTACACAAGTTTTTGTACGAAGTGGGATATCCTACATTTTTAAGTGGACTTAACATTCGTTTTTAATGTCCTATAATAATTTATGTATACATTTTTTATTAAAAGTAGGTGTAATAAACAACATAATGATAGGGAAATTATTATAAGGAGATAAGTTTCAATAGCCTCATTTTATTATGAGGCCTGATCAGTTTTTTTATTTCAGTAATAATACTAATCATTAGGAGAATCACAGTTAGAACATCTATTTGTATTGTTATTAATATAAGTAACTTATCATAACTAATATCGGTTTAAATAAATTTATTTCTCATAAAAAAACATTACAGTTTTACTTTAAATGAGATTAGGTTAATAATGTTTTACATAAAATGTTATATCTTATACCTCTGGTGCCTTATTAATCAACTAACGAAAAGTTGTCTACAGCGTGCAAACATATTTTTTTAGTTTATATTTGAACAAAGAGACAAAATCACATTCTTTAATATCATTCGGCAAGTTATTGTATAGCTTTTTTTTAGTTAAGGCACATAAAGTATAGTTTGAACATCTTTTTTATTTAAATGGTAATCTCAATAAACAGTAAATGAGGTTTATAACGTTGCCTTGCCTCGGTCCTGTTTGTATGTTTTTTCGAAAGATCTTTCTAGAAGTTGTAGTTCCGTTTGTAAAAGTTGCAGTGACACTTGAAGGTGTAGGAAGATCAATACCATATAATTAATCGTTAGCAACGATTTTCTCTACACAGAGAAACAAAAAAAGATTCTCCACATGGGAATGAGCTGGAGATGATATTAGCGTCGATGGATTATCTGTGTTATCAATCAATAATAACTCTGAAGAGTTATTTCAGTGGATGTAGAAGAGGGCTGGTTGGCTAAGAAAAACACTGCAGCTTTAGTCAACTTTAGTTAATTATATTATTGAGAACACAGAGATACAGCTTATTCGCAAGCACCACAGATTGAAAAGATAATGAAGTATGTCACATTCAATCTGAAGTTTTACATTTTTTGGTTGGTGTTGCCAACATGCTGGGGGCCCAGTCTAAAATGCCAGAGGCACATAGGTATCTAATAAAAAGGTAAGTATTACCAGTTCAAAATTAACTTATATAGAAATTAACTACAAATCAGCATAAAATATTGGTATTACAATATGAGAAATACATTTTATCAAAAGAAATAAAATATTCTAAATTAAAGAAAATGTTTTTCATTTACCTACTGAAATTATAAACGTAAAACAGTTCCTACTTTGAAATAGTAGCACAATTTAAACCAGATTGTTTTCAGTACAATGTTTGGACTGGTGATTGTGCTGGTGTTGAATCTTTTGGATTTCCCACTGAATCGTGTTAAGTTGTGGCAGCATCAAAATTATATAAAATTGTTGGCGGGGCAGGTTTGTCTAAGTTATTATTGATAAATTGTTCGACTGGTCTTGAATCAGTGATATTGTCATCAAAGATATCATCTCCCAGTAAACCTTTTAATTGAACTAACTTTTCCGGTATTGGTGAGCTACCTCGATCTGAAATAAAACAAAAAAAACATTTATGTAAAAAAAACTCCTTACAGAATCAATCTGCTGAAGCACCCAGATGTAAGCTAAAACACATTATTTGCCACTCAAATTAAATATCTTACGATTAAAAATGACAATTGTGTTACATCCGACAAAACAGCCTACTATGGATAGCAATTAAAAATGTCAGTAGTGGAATATTCGACACACATAACATACTCAGACACGTTAATTAAAGTCGGTTGTGGCACATCTGACAAAATTTATGTAATAAAATCCATTTGACAATGTCGGTTGTGGCATTACTGACATAAATTAATTAACTGTATCGATTAAAAATGTCGGATCTACCTTAACCAACAGTTTTAATCGCACCGAAACATAATCACAAGATAAAGGTATATAATAAACTATCAGTAAGGTAATCAAATAAAAACTTATATTATGTTACTAGCTTAAAGAGTGTGTTACAACTTTATAATAATAATAATATAATTCTTACCTGAATGAGTTGAAATATTATGATTCACTTCACGTCTTCGTTTCTTTGGAGGGACAGACCTAGCCGAAGCTGTAGTTATTAGGTCTATAATTCGTTTAAAACGATCAGACATTATAATTAGTCACTAAAATGAGTACTAGCTACAGTAAAATACATCGATCAATCCGAAAACACCACGCGAGCGCTTCTCCCGCTAACAAAGCTGCCACTGGCAGATCCGCGCTCGCTCGGTGCAGTCCTCGCCCCGCTAAAAACGTCGCGTGGTTATTTCCTACGTTTTTAATCGGACGTTTGAGATAAACCGACTTTTTTAGCTTGGGTAATTTTGTTAAAATAAATACTAGATTTTTTTTTATCACGGATTACTATAAATCTTGGTATTTAGAGTACAAAAAATGAAAAAAGTGAAAATCGACCAAAACGTACTACCGACATTCTTAATAGGGACCAGCGATTTCAAAGTGGAACCTTGGGCAACGGATATGGACGAGCCGATGTTCGATGTTAGGAGTCGTGAGGGGAGCAGCCTCATCAAAGTAACACCAGCAGAAATTGCTGAAATAATTCGGCACATGGCAAGAGGCAAGTCTCCCGGACATGACGGTCTTAGCATCGAACATCTGCAACATGCGGGTTTCCACCTACCTAGAGTACTTTCACTGTTCTATACTTTCTGCATTCGACACAACTATTTACCAGACGATCTAATAAAGACTATAGTGGTACCCATAATTAAAAAAAATGGTTGCCTGTAAAGTCGGTTTTACGGGCGAAGATTTACGTGACAACGTCTTTTTCTCGGTAGAATATTTATTGATATGAATATAATTAAATTGCACAATAGGAACAAGGAATTGAATGAAAATAAGAATTGCACAAATTTTAACTATAGAAATATATTTTGTTTACTAAAACATTGTACATGTAAACTTAAACTTAACTAATTCCTATTTGAGTGATTTTGTTGAGGATAGGACGATGATAGGAGAAATATGAAATGAAAGGAAGTGTTTCTGCTGTAATGTGTCTTGCGAAAGTCAAGTCTTTTTCCAACGCCAAGAACGTTCGAGAAAGACAAAGACAGAGACACAAGCATGCGCCGATTCAATGCGCCTAATTCTCTAGTGCTGCGCGCGCGGCAGACCGATCATAGTTGAGTGGGAGAGAGACGCAAGGCATTCGGCGGGCCTCTCTCTCGTTCGGTGACTCATCGTAACGTTACCGAGCGTTACACTTTTTCATAAGTGACTCCCAGCCGCAACTAATTTAAGACGTTGTCACGTCAATAAGACAGGTAACATATCTGACAAGTGCAATTATAGGCCAATATCCTTAGCCACTATATTAGCAAAGGTATTGGACAGTGTGCTTAATAAACATCTAAACCAGCATGTGATTCTCAATGACGCTCAGTTCGGCTTTCGACCCGGCTTATCTACGGAGTCAGCAATATTATGCCTTAAACACACTGTCCGGTATTATACAAACAGGAATACGCCTGTATTTGCGTGCTTTCTGGACCTGTCAAAAGCTTTTGACCTGGTGTCATACAATGTTTTATGGAATAAATTAAGCAGTCATACGAGTTTACCGACTGAACTAATCAAAACATTCAAGTACTGGTATGACAACCAAACTAACCTAGTTAAATGGGCTGGGCAGTACTCAGAAGCTTTTAAGATGAAATGTGGTGTAAGACAGGGAGGGTTGTCTTCACCTACTCTTTTTAACATATATGTTAATGGGCTGATTGAGGAGCTCAATAACGCTGGGGTGGGTTGTTCGGTAGACGGCTGTTATGTTAACAACATTAGTTATGCCGATGACATGGTGTTGCTGAGCCCCTCAATCAACGGGCTTAAGATATTGCTAGCAATATGTGAAAGGTATGCTGTGGCCCATGGACTCAAGTACAATGTTACAAAAAGTGAGATCTTAGTTTTTAAATCTGGCAACAAAACTTATTCAGTGCCACCAGTAACGTTGAGTGGGCATCCTCTTAAGATTGTTACAAAATTTAAATACTTGGGTCATTGGGTCACGGACAACCTAAAGGATGATATAGACATGGAAAGGGAGCGCAGGGCGCTTTCGGTAAGGAGTAATTTGCTGTCACGGAGGTTTGCACGTTGTTCTCGCGAGGTAAAAATCACTCTTTTCAAAACATACTGCCAAACTTTATACACGTGCAACCTCTGGATCAATCACACCAAAAAGACCTTTAGTGCTCTGCGCGTCCAATATAATAATGCCTTCAGAGGGTTGTTGGGGTTGCCCTGGCACTGCAGTGCTTCAGGGATGTTTGCAGAGTGGAACACTGATGGTTTCGGAGCGGTGCTGCGCAAGCGAGTCGCTTCACTCCGGAAAAGAGTGCAGGGCAGCACCAATACTCTTCTGAAGGTTATTGCTGAGAGAATGGACAATCCTATACAAAAGTTTTGGATGTCCTTACATGTATATAGTAATGAAAACTTTAAATTCTATTAATTTTTCTTTTATCTTTTTGTATTATTTTTAAGAATTGTATGTGTTATTTTATTTTTTAAGATGAGTAGTTGTAAGTAATTTGTAATTAGTTATAATATGGATTAATATCTGAAAAATAAATTTGATTTGATTTGATTTGATTTGATTTGATAAGGTACCTCATTGTTCTTGAACAAATTTTCCAGTACCTACATATCTGATGTGTAAAATGTTAGATGGCCAAATGAACCAGAGTAGGGATTGAACGTGCCGGGGATGCCGTGTAGTGCCGGCACATAAAAAGAATAGCACTACCCCCTCTCTTCCCGTGGGTGTCGTAAGA
This sequence comes from Anania crocealis, assembly GCA_949315895.1. Lineage (NCBI taxonomy): Eukaryota > Metazoa > Arthropoda > Insecta > Lepidoptera > Crambidae > Anania > Anania crocealis. The sequence goes on along the minus strand of OX438865.1, from coordinate 11,897,318 downwards.
GCCGACAGAGGGAAAACTGCCATCAGGAGATGGGCAGCAGCGTCTCCTAGAAGCAACAGGCCATACTGCGATCGCCAACCCGCCTGCCAAGCGTGGCGATTATGGCAAACCCCCCCAAATATGAATACACCGCTAAGAATTCGGCCCCCAGTCCCCGGCGGCCCCGCTAGTCCTAGCTATGGCAGCAGCTATGGTAACGGCGGGGCAGGGGGTGCTAAGAATCCCCGGGTAAGATCCGGCTGCCAACAACGACGACTCGACCTGGCAACATATAACACGCGCACACTGAGGCTTGACGCGAAGCTCGTAGAGTTGGAAGAGGCAATTGGTAAGTTACATTGGGATATCATTGGGCTATCTGAAGTCCGAAGAGAGGGGGAGGACTCGATAACCCTAAAATCCGGTAACTTACTATACTACCGGGAGGGCGACCAACAGTCCCTAGGTGGTGTCGGGTTCATCGTCCACAAGTCCCTTGTCAACAACGTGATTACTATCGGAAGTGTTTCGAGCAGGGTAGCGTACCTGATACTCAGAATATCAAAACGATATTTGCTGAATGTCATTCAGGTTTACGCTCCGACCTCAAAACACGACGATGTCGAAGTGGAGGCTATGTATGAGGAAATCTCTAAAGCCATGCATAGCTTTAAAACCCACTACACGGTTGTGATGGGGGATTTCAATGCGAAGTTGGGGCAACGTTGCGGTAATGAGTTGAGAATGGGGAAATTTGGATTTGGGCAACGGAACAAAAGGGGTCAGATGCTGGCAGACTTCATGGAGAGGGAGAACCTCTTTACGATGAACTCCTTCTTCAAGAAGCCCGTAAGCCGCAAATGGACCTGGATCAGCCCGGATGGTAAAGTCAAAAACGAGATCGATTTTATCATGTCAACGAAGAAGCACATATTCGATGATGTCGCTGTGATCAACGCTGTTAAGACAGGAAGCGATCACCGCATGGTCAGAGGCACATTGAATATCGACGTAAAGCTTGAAAGAGCGCGACTGATAAAATCCACGCTCCGACCAATACCGGCTCAAATTCAAAACCCCGAGTGCTTTCAGCTCGAGCTTCAAAACCGTTTCGAAGCCCTTGAGAACAGCATCGATGTGGACGATCTATACAACATGGTGGTGGATACTGTCCGTACGGTAGGGTCTAAGTACTTTAAAACCCGCCGTCCCAAATCAAAGAAACTCTCCAGTCAGACTCTCCTACTCATGGATCAGAGAAACGAAATGAGGCTACAGAACTCAGCGGATGCCCATCGCTATCGGCAACTCAATAGACAGATATCTAAGTCTTTGAAGAGCGACCTTCGTCAATTTAATACCCGACGTATTAAAGAGACCATTGAGCGGAACAAAGGCTCCAAAGTGTTCGCCAGAGATCTGTCTATTGGGCAAAGCCAATTGACGAGGCTGAAAACTGAGACAGGTAGCATCATTGCGTCAACACCTGAAATCCTGAGGGAGATTGAGAGTTTCTATGGACAGTTATACTCCACGAAAACACCTGTTGAAAGCAAGGCTAAAGACCCTAGAGCCAAGTTTACCCGACACTATTCTGAAGATATCCCGGACGTCAGCCTGTGCGAGATTAGAATGGCTCTCAAGCAGCTTAAAAACAACAAGGCGGCGGGTGATGACGGAATCACAACAGAGCTCCTTAGAGCGGGCGGTAAGCCGATACTTAAGGTCCTCCAGAAGCTCTTTAATTCTGTCATCCTCGAGGGCAAAACGCCAAAGGCATGGGGCAGAGGCGATGTGATGCTGTTCTTCAAGAAGGGTGACAAAACTCTCTTGAAGAACTACAGACCCATTTCGCTTCTGAGCCATATCTATAAGTTGTTTTCGAGAGTCATTACGAATCGTCTCACTCGCAGGTTCGACGACTTCCAACCTCCCGAACAAGCCGGGTTCCGAAAAGGCTATAGTACCATAGACCACATTCATACGCTGCGGCAAGTTATACAGAAGACCGAAGAGTATAACTTGCCACTTTGCTTAGCGTTCGTGGACTATGAGAAAGCCTTTGATTCGATTGAGACATGGGCAGTGCTGCAGTCTCTCCAAAGGTGCCAAATAGACTACAGGTACATCGAGGTACTAAAGTACTTATACCAAAACGCCACCATGTCGGTCCGATTACAGAACCAGAGCTCTAATCCGATCCAACTACAGCGAGGTGTGAGACAGGGAGACGTTATTTCTCCGAAACTGTTCACAGCTGCGTTGGAGGATATTTTCAAGCTTCTGGACTGGAAAGGACGCGGCATCAACATCAATGGCGAATACCTAACACACCTGCGATTTGCCGATGATGTAGTTCTTATGGCTGAGACCTTGGAAGACCTGAACATTATGCTCGAAGATCTCAGTAATGCTTCTCAAAGAGTGGGTCTTAGGATGAACATGGACAAGACGAAAATCATGTTAAATGCCCATGTTGCACCCGCTCCAGTTAACGTTGGGAACATTGCACTCGAAGTTGTTGACCAGTATGTTTACCTGGGACAGATAGTCCAGTTAGGTAAGTCCAACTTCGAGAAAGAGATCTCTCGTCGAATCCAGCTCGGATGGGCAGCGTTCGGGAAGCTCCGGCATATTTTCGCGTCCGAAATACCTCAGTGTCTCAAGACGAAAGTCTTTGACCAGTGTGTGTTGCCAGTAATGACCTATGGGAGTGAGACGTGGTCGTTTACTATGGGTCTCATAAGAAGGCTCAAGATCACCCAGCGAGCAATGGAGAGAGCGATGCTTGGTATTTCCCTACTCGATCGAATCAGAAATGATGAGATCCGCAGGAGAACTAAAACAACCGACATCGCTCGAAGGATTGCATCGTTGAAGTGGCAGTGGGCGGGACACATAGCGCGGAGAACCGATGGCCGTTGGGGCGGAAAGGTTCTCGAATGGCGACCACGTACCGGACGACGTTCCGTGGGCAGGCCCCTCACAAGGTGGACCGACGATCTGATCAAGGTCGCGGGAAGCCGCTGGATGCGGACAGCACAGGACCGATCGTTGTGGAGATCCTTGGGGGAGGCCTATGCCCAGCAGTGGGCGTCGTTCGGCTGATATGATGATGATGATGATGATAAGGGATTGAACCCAACATACCACAGCCATTGCTGTGTATTTAGGTAATGATGGAGGTTTTTGCCCTGCAGTGGCATGATTATAGGCCATAGGCCGTTACTTTACTTTACTTTACGTGAACGTCAACATTAATTATTGAATTTTGTTTTACAACTGAATAATAATAACAAGATAAGGCTGAAAATAATGCTGTTCAATAATATAATGGTAGTCAAACAAAAAATCTCCCGATCTGTCATGATTAAAAATGTTCAAATTAACAACAAATATTCGAAAATTTGCACAAACAAGTGAATTGATTGACAAGGCTTCGCTACTTGCGAGGGGCATCTAAATTTTCAAATAAACACTATTAATTAGAGCTTTTAGTAGTTAAACATGAGAATCGGGGCGGTAAACATATTCATTATTGCCAAGTAATTTTATGTGTATTATGTTTTTTTCCAGACGTAAAGTTTTTTTTATTCGTTAGTAATATAAAATGTTTATTTATGATAAAAGTTTAGGGAATTAGTTGTAATTTCCTTTATTTTCCTCAACATGTATCTATTTTGATATTCCACTGTAAAATATTTGTGCAATTGCCTAATTATTATTAGTTGCCATAAGGTTGCAGGCAAAACGCTTAGCAGTACTTATTTACCTACTGAATAAAATAATACGCTTATTAAAAAGTGAAAAAAAAAAACGACCAATGCGAGTTGACTCGCACACGAAGGGTTTACAACAGAAATGTGTAAAAATTTCACTGTCTAGCTATCTGAGATCCTACTGCTGCAACAGACAGACAGCATCAACGAGGTCTATCAATGGTCTAATCTGATGTTCTAATGGCTTTTATAAGATTCTTTGTCATAAATTGAACAGCAAAAAATATGTTTATTTAATAGAATTACGGATACCGTTATAATGACACACATTTAAGTATACTGCAATTTTTTACAATACTGCTCTAATCCAACAACACCGTTCAAAATAACGCATCACAGAATATCTATGAATTTATAACATTAGTATCTCATTTGGGACGATTCCCACGCAATGACTAGAAATCAAATCAAAATCATCATCTGTTTCTGAAAAGGTACGGCGATTTTGCTTTATCTGTGTTCGGAAGCCCAGAACTCATGTTACGTTTCTGGTAATGATTAATCACTATGGTATAGTCAGTAATTTGGTATACTTAGTCGCTTATCATTACCAAAGATCGTCGATTTTTCTCAAGCGATTTTCAACTTTAACTTCTAGACCGTAAAGATGTTTATTGTTAAAAGTATAGTTTTGTAGTAGGTCAATAAGCTGTTGTTGCTTGAGCTAGTCGATGTACAATACCGAACTGTTTCAGGGTTGCTAAACACTTAAAAAATTGAAAAAGTAGATATACGGGCCAAATGGGGAACAAAATTTGGCTTATCTATACTAATACGAGTATTATAAAGCTGAAGAGTTTGTTTGTTTGTTTGTTTGTTTGAACGCGCTAATCTCTGGAAGTACTGGTTCGAATTGAAAAATTCTTTTAGTGTTGGATTGTCCATGTATCAAGGAAGGCTTTAGGCTATATAACATCACACTGCGACCAATAGGAGCGAAGCATCAGTGAAAAATGTTACAAAAATAATCGCGATCATAAAAACAGAAATTGACGCGTACGAAGTCGCGGGGAACAGCTAGTTTATGAAATTTAACAAGACTGACAGTGAAACTTATCGTTACGCCATTGACGGCATCGGTCATTAGTACTTTTTATGTCTTTGGTGCATACACGGCAATTTATATTTATGATAAAAAAATAAAAAGAAACTAGGCTGGTAGCCAATAGTTTTTATTTATTTTTTAACTTGTGACAACCCCAAGAAATGCCCGATAGCATTTTAAAAAAGTGTATCTATGTAATATTAAAATTATTGTGAAGGTAAACTAAATAATCATTGTAAATATAAAGCTGGCAACCCTACTTGCTTATGTAAGCGCAATCAATCAATCGGACGCCTGATTTGTGCTTAGCACGCATCGATGGGCAATTAATAAATAATTAGTCCCAATTAAATGGTCACTTTCTGGTAATTAAATCACTGATATTGATATCACGACTTAGTAATTAGTGATAAGTTCAATAAAAAAATGTATAGAGATTAGGAACTACTCGTACATTATTATGAGTTTATTAATACTTAGACCATTGAAACAATAATGAATTAAGATTAGTTTATGGGAAGAATGAATGAATGAATCAGGAAAAAATTAATGTACTGAATGGGTCTTTCGTACTTATAAAAGACCTTACAGTCAGAGTTTAATCAATCACAAAATTATAATTAAATATACAAAGAAATAAAAGGATTACAAAATAAATATTGTTGTACAACTTTATAATATATTTAGGTAGTCTCCTTTCCCTATTTTGACGGTCCTACATTTTGTATTCTTTTTTCAAAATTTGATGGTATCATCAGAAAAATCTTAACCTAACTCCGGAAACACCGTAAAAAGTTAAGTGAGGCTAAAAAATTTGAAATTCTAGCCTATTTTTTTCCTTTCAAAAAAAAAAATTCACTCAATAGACACTTTTGGCAGGTATAGCTGTACCCACATCATTACCATTTTATTTACTATGTTAATAGCGTGTGACTAGTAAGTCCGAATAGCTTTGATACAAACACTCCAGCTGCGTTTCATATTGATTCTATAATAGTTTTGACATGTGAATAAGTACATACTTAGCAATAAATACCTGTCTAATATATCACCATATAAAAGACTTGGAGATTGATGTGTAGAGTTGGTTTAATAAACAATTATTGACACCGAAACATCGATACGGTTGTGAAATAATTATAGAGATCTCAAGTGTTTTATTGTTATTTTATGTTATATTGAAAAAAAAAATTAAAATATATCCTTGAAGAACATTTTAGACTCCCTTCGGTGGGACATATTATGATGAGCAGCGGGATTTTAGCCTAAAAAGGCACTACCCCTTCTCGTTCTATAGATTTATAACCAGGGAAGAGTACTACTAAGGCCTCCCCCACACTAGCGTCTCTCGAGCGTCGAGGTCGCGGCAGCGTCTAATCAGCGTTAATTAAATAGCGCGGGCGGTGCGCAAGTTGCGTCAACATTGATTCGATGCTGCCACGACGTCGACGCTTGAAAGACGCTAGTGTGGGGGGAAAGAAAATGGGCAGCAGTATTCTCTCTAGCATCTCTCTTCTTGTGGCAGTAATCTTTAAGTCACCTCTTACGACACCTAAGAAAATTGGTAATAAGTATTCTATATTTATGTAGATGTTTTTCTTCTTTTTATCATATGACTTACTCCAAGGAGAGTCTTGGAAACTCGAAGCGGCCTCTGACATGACATGCTTTAGGTAAACTTCCATGTTATGACAGACAAGTCTGGCCCAACGTCTAATGTGTTTTCCAAAGTACAAGCGAGATTATTATAATATATAATATGACCCACACACGTTATTACAGACCAAAAGCAATTCATAAAATATCTTTTCCTAAATTTACCCACCGGGAACCGAACCCTTGCATAGTAAACCACCACACCACTTTGCCGCTAGCTTCTTAATCGGGAGCTATTGTTGTTAAAATACATACGATACTCGAATCTTAATTAGAAACCAATCTTGGGCTTGTCTCATATTTTGCGATGGGTTATTATTTTCTACCGTGTGAAAGTCGGTTCATCGTGACGTATCGTCGTTTGTCTGATTGACTGCTCGTCCTACATATGTTGAGCCATTTTCAACTCAACTAGCATCACAATAGGGTATTCTGTAACCCATTGTCAGGTCTTAGGCCTCGAAGATTGGAGATTCCCATGGATACTTCACAGGCACACGTGACTCACAGTTTGTCGGTTTAGTGATATAATGATTGTTATTGAAATATCATCGAAATTAAACTTGTAAGATGGTTCGGATGTGTTTTCTCATGGTGTAATTAATTTGCATAAAGGTTTGTTGACAAAGGGCCATTTGAATACAAAGAAAGTTATTAGTGAGTGTAAGAATTTAAAAAAGAATTTTGAAAAAATTGCTAGCATACATATTATCATGCCTTTAATCTTATACATTGAAGCCTCCGTATGAGTATGTTTAGAATCCGTCCCAGACAAATTGTCTCTGGATATGCCACATACGTAAGGATAACCAACCACTTAAAAAAATGCTAATATCATTTGAATAGGTGAAGTTTTAGTTTGATTTTTGTTGTAGCTTATCATAAATCCTTTATATAAATTTTAATGTGACAAACTTTTTAATTGGCTATATAAGAATTTTATTTTTAGTATTTTATGTAAAATAAAAGAAGCTGTAAAGTTTGCAATTAAACAAATAAAAAAATATATTATTTCCCATAGAGATAAGTAATTTTTGAAAACCATAGATGATAAGTAATAGAAAAAAAAAATCGTCCTAACCTATTAGGAGTCACTGGCGGAAAAATTTCTTGTTTAGATGCTAATTTCAATAGCTAGTAAGTCACTTTGGCTTCATGATATCCTTATTATGTTAGTATTATTGTATTATCTTGGTAAATAGTGATATTTCAAAGTCAATAAATAATTTACTTTGGTAGCTGACTCACTGATCAAATAACACTCTCATTAAAATGGACAGAAAATAATAATACTTACCAATCAGGATTGCGATTGCTGTTATTTATTACCCAAGACATCTTTCATTCGGTTAATTAGAACTAAAAAAAAATAAGATAAATGTCCCATAACAACTGTTTTATGTGTGACGGTGTAACGTGTCACGGCCACAATTAGTTTTAAGTTTTCAAATAAAAAATATCAGTAGCCAATAAAAGCTGTATCTATATATTCGCAGTAGCAAATTAAATACTGTACCAGTTTACACCTGTATAAAATTGTATACGATTTTACATCTTATTACAAGGTATTAAACATTAACGATGTATCCTTGAGGTAGACTGTACACGAATCGGTGTTAAAATTGATATAAACGTTATTCGGTAGTAAAAGCCGACGACTGAATTTAGACGTAATATTTTAGTGCCTGTAATGTTGCCACTTGCGTTTTGTTTGTGGGATATAAAAGGTTTTTTTCTTAGCTGATACATAATACATTTGTTTAATATAATAATAACCCAACAAAAATAAGGAAGATTCTCGATTCGACGCGTATGTGTTATATGTAGGTATGAATTACCACGCATAACTTTTTACATGGTTGACCGATTTAGATTTTTTATTTTTTTGAGACTTCTATGTTTTCTCTATTTGAATTAAAAAAGAAAACATCCCGATTTCCACAACCTGATATTTTATTAAAAAGGAATGATACTCGTAGTCTTCACATATTACAAAAACCTTCTAGATGTTCCTTTTTTTTCATTCTTTTCGTCGGTTTAATAAATTATATAAGTTTTTTTCTCTTTTGAAAGCTACAATAATTTAAAATATTTATATAATATATATAAAATTGGAATATAAGTATAAAACAAAATATTCTGGAACTGCAGTAACAAAAAACTTTAACTTCCTGAAAACGGGTGTCCATATTTTTGTATCCAATAAATATTTGGTCACCCCAAGCAATCAATTAAGGAAACTTGTACCTACATAAATACTTGTCGCGCAAGAGGATTTTATATTTGCAGATGGATTAATTAAAAACCGGACAAGTGCTTGTAGAACTCGCTCACCGAGGATTCCGTACAAATTTATAGGTGCATATTATTACCGCATAAAATTGTATAGCCTAGATGATTGATTACGTACATTACATAAAGACTATAAAAAAAGACTAATAATTTAATTACAAAATAGTTTGCAGATTTTTCCCTTTGTATGAAAGCCTTAGTAATTACTTGCCAAATTAGTTCTGGGTCAACGAAAAATATCCTATTAAATTTGATTTCTTAAAGATTGTCAACATTTTTTTTCAAATTTCAAAGGAATGTTTAAAAATTTTATTACTTTTCAATAGTCTTTTTTCGGTGGGATCTACCTCCTAGTGGTCCACCGAAGGCAATGGCATCTTAAGATTTGATAAAATTAATAGACTCAGAAGTTATTGCGGAAATCCATAATTATGGATTTTGAAAATTATTTTGCTAACGATTTTCCAACCAATCATGACGGACGATTAACAGATCCCTCTGCGGTGGTAGGCTTCGTAAGAGGCTGCCTGGATGCTACCTCCTGCCGGAGTTAAGCGCCAAACAGTTTTTCTGTGTTCTGCTGGTGTGTAGGTGGGAGAACCAGTACCTTTGGGTAAGCTCGCTCCATCTTAGGCTTCTTCTTAACCGTAGAGTTAAGTATGTAGTCAAGAGAAAGCCAATTGTGTTCAAAAAAATTTTGATTAGATTACCTAGTTTTAAATTCAACTTGATACCCCTAAGCGAGATATACAGTCTTGACGGATAGTCAGTTCGTCGGGTGGGCGGCAGGACAAAACAGTGATCCTGGTATGGTTGCATTTTAACCCTTAAGGTATGGAACCCTAAAAATAGAGATATTAAAATACCTACTAACTGATTTAATGTGAAGTTTATTGGATTATTTGCATTTTGTTACATATTCATATTTGCTGTTGAGTTTTGGAAGATTTACTTTGAAAAATTATTTATTCACAAACTTTTCCTAGATGTTTTCAATGCAATTTATGTACTAAATCTTACGTGACTTTGCGTGTCCAGAGACCTGAATAAGGTAATCATCAAAAGTTTAGTTTATTAAGTCTTCTCATTATCACTTCATGAGCTCACACACTAATCTTCCTAATATTTTAAATGCAAAATTGATTATATTGCAATTTTACAATAACATATTAACTAATCTAAGTAGGTACTTGTTTGTGTTAGTGGATATAGGCATTGCTTTTTTACTTGTGTGCGTGTTACACTTATATCCCACGATTTTTGACAATTGAGTTTATGTAGAGCAAACAAACTCAGTAAACGCGTTGATAGTTGATTACATAATAAAATGTTTATATCAAAATTAAGTTCATGTTAACAGGCGTTTATTATTAAGATTTATTTAACGATTCCCTTCGCAAATAAGGTAAACCTCAAAATAAGGTAAACAATTTTATTACTTTTCAATAGTCTTAACTTTTATTAAGATTCGTTTTTATTTTATTACTCCAAATAAATGAGCGTCTTATTGGGGACACTAAATGATTTTATAGCGTCATCCCTTATATTATATGATGTGAAATAGTTATTGTTTTTAATTTTACAAACATTACCAGTGTTTTCCTTATTAACGGCCATATAATATTACTCTGCTGATTTGTTTATTTCCCATAAAATGTGCCTTGTTAACCGAATCATCATGTTATTGTATTTTTATTTTAAAACCGATAGGTACTTTTTTCTCTCTCTTCATCCTCTCATATTTCTTTCCATTTCCACCATAGAATCCACATTCATGCCTATTTTAATGGCAATTCAACCTTACGGACCTACAAGATGTAAGGTTAAATGCTACTAAGTTGAAAGATAATCTAAATGTCTTGTAGGGTGACAACTTTTTTCAGACGCTCATTTTGATTAAAATATATACAGTATTTGCGCTATTATGTGTCCCAATATTTCAATATACGATTGCTTCAAGTGTGGGCTAGTCCTAGGCCCTATAAAAAGCAGCGTAAGAGTCTCTCACTATTGTCAGCCTCTTTTTAATTAATTATGTTTAAAAATATATACCATTGCGAGCTAGGACAGTTAAAGGCGATTTTATATTAACTATCGCTGTTTAATAGCCCGTTTATTAAAATTATTTTGACATACTATATAAGTTCACAAGGAGTTTGGAAAAAGACTGTGGTATTTCCTAGAACGAATTTCCCACCTCGCGCAATTTAAAATTCGGAACAGAAAGTTTATCTTTGTGTCTGTTATCGAAATTTTGATCTTCAATTTTCTTAAGAAAAAAACGAGGTTTTTTATATTTCTCTGTATGGCATATAACAAATGTTTACTGTCATTTTTGTAGTTACAATGCCGATCGTTAAGACCCACTCTTGCCCTGTGACCTGTATGTGACCTGGGTATTTGCCGTGTTTCTTTATAACGACATTATGCCATATTTTTTAGAACGCAAAGCCAAAACGGTACTTGTTTGATGTATGCTAGTTCTAAGTACACAGCGAGTTCACATTAGTTAGGTATTATTTGGAACTGGTTTTTTGAATTTTATAGTTCACGGCAACGTATTCTTATTTTAAGTAGGTAGTTCAATTCTTAAGTGAACTATTTATTTTAATGGGTTTTAACTATGACACTAAGTTTAACCGTGTAGAAGGTTTTTCAATTTAGTCTCTCGATCGTGAGTTATTCCAGACACAATTGAAATCAATTGTTATCGTGGCACCCGAGTGCCTCCTGGGGGTTGAGGGATTATTTGGAAATTCAAGATCAGAATTAAAATTCTTTGTTTTTAAATCATATTCTAATTTACCATTCAATAATAGTTTTTCACTAAGGACCAGGAAAAATTTTAAATGTTTTATCAAATATTCATGGTACGGTGGAAAGAACACACAGCTACCCGTCTTTTTCTGGCAGTACTACCAGCAGTACTCCTCGATGATTCAAGTAGTAAGTCCTTTTAGGAGATCCTCAAACAACACCCAGGGTGACAAGATGACGTGTTATTATAATTTAGATCGGCACATGGATATAATTACATATAAAGTAACGGGACAAGAGACCAAAAGTAATTATCACAGGTTAAAAGTTCAAGCAAGCTTAAATAGTAATGCAAAAGCTACTCTATTTGATAGGGGTTAAACATAGTACCTACCTTTTGCATTGCAAACATACATATAGTAGTAGTGATCAAGTAGAGTAAAAACATATCTATCTGATCATTGGTTATATGATTATTGGTTGATATAGATGTAATTCAACATCAGACTATTCAAAATTGGCGAACAAAGCCGCGGGCGCTTTTAGACAAAATATAAAGTGTATTCCTTTGATACTGAGGTAAGCTGTCAGATTTTTATCTCCCAGTATACAGGTTGAATTCACTTTGCCTATAGTTGGGCAATTTATTGTTTCTGATTATAAGCTTACAATATAGGGCTGATTCGAAAGAGATATTAAATCTAGGTAATAAATCTAATAAACACTTCTGTCTGTTACACTAAGGTTATTGTTATACTAGTTGTTGCCCGCGACTTCGTCCGCGTCAATTTCTGTTATTATGATCGCGGTTATATTTGCAACATTTTTCGTTGATGCTTTGCTCCTATTGGTCACAACGTGATGCTACATAGCCTAAAGCCTTCCTGGATAAATGGACTATCCAACATTAGAAGAATTTTTCAATTCGAACCATTACTTCCTGAGATTAGCGCGTTCAAACAAACAAACAAGCAAACTCTTCAGCTTTATGATATTAGTATAGATTTGATAAATACCGCAATTCATACGCTTTTTAATCATTAATGACCGTTTTTAGGATGTTTCTCTGTTTTTCGGAGATCCACTTCACTTAAATATTGCTGGTCTAAGAAACTTGTTCGTAAATATTTCTGATCAATGACATGAACCTTTTACTGCATAATTTGCTAAATGGTTAAGGTTTTTAGAACTACTTACATCTTTTTTATCAACAGTAACATTTTCACCGCTAAGTGCTTTTGGAGCAACCCTATGCCAAGACGACTTTACCGTGCAAAGGGCCTTAAAGGAAGAACGTTAGTGAAGGAAACCGTAAATCGGACCCTAGATATTCAAATTCTAGAATCTTCGATCGAACCCATATGAGATCATTTGTATTCAGTCTCGTACGCACGTACGAACTATTTGAACAGTATTCGCTTCACTAAACGTGGAATCGATGTACGAGTATAGTGGACTAAGATCAGTAGACAGTGTACCATGATGATACAAACGAAGCTATTTTCTACCTTAAGTAGGTATAGATAGAACTAGATAGCCTGAGGAAGTCATGGAAAAAGATTAAGTCATGTCTAAACATTTAGGTATGCTTATGGTTTTATGTTCTATGTTAAGTAAACAATGTTTTTCGTGTGTGTGGAGAAATATTATTTATACTTTACATGCATGCATGAATCATCATCCTCTTCACAACTACGCGACGCTTACTGCTAGATGAGTAGATATGGGCTTTCTTGAGCTTTGTGCTGCCTCCAATTGATTAAATTTTATTACTTCTAAACAAAATCAATTCTCAAAAACTAGAACAGTATCATTTTAGCAAATTACCTCTAGTATTTATTGAATCACAGTAAACTTTTCATTTAGTTGTTTATGAAGTCGAATTTGTCACTAAAGTTAAAAGCGGCTGCTTTTAACAATAATATACAATACAAAAGAATGCCAGAATGAAATGCAGTTAACAGTGATTCAATAAATACTACAGGTAATATGCTAAAATGATACTGTTCTAATTTTATGTGAAATGATTTTGTTTAGAAGTAATAAAATTAAATCAATTGGGGGTAGCACTTAGCTCTAGTAGTACACTTGAATCTCCACGACATTGGGTCCCACGCCACCTGCATCCATCGGCTTCCCGTGACTTGCATCAGATCGACGGTCAACCTGCTAAGTGCCTACCCGCAGATCATCACCAGGTGCGCAGTCGACATTCCACGACCTTTTCATACCGTGGGTATGCCGTGGTATGGTGGGTATGGCTGTGAAGCCAACGGTTCTTCTTGATATGTGTCCATACATGCATGTAGTAACCAAAAACAATTATTTCGCAGCAAAATAAGCACCGATACGAGATAATCTAATCAAAATACTCATATAGCAAACAGTAGCACCTCGATTTAGGTGAGCTACTACCAATATACTTTAAAACATTAAACAAACGTAATCAGATTAAAAATACACCGTTGTTGTAAGTCATTTTGAATACTATTTAAAAGCGTGTAATGAAACAATCTGTATAAAGCCACATCATTAAAAATAATCTAATTTTATTGGTATAGGTAATAACTTTAAATATAACTTTTGCAATAAACATAAAATAAATAAAATCAATGCTAAGCACCGTGTCTCATTAGTATTAAAAGTTTGTTAGCCCCATTATTCAAGCACAGCCGTACAAATAGTATTTGCAATCACAATAGACATTTATTAATCTCATCAGCCTCTTTGCTATTGAATACGTTATTAAATTTACGTACACGTTACGACTTGCAAATCAATTGCTTTAAATGAAGAGTTTGGACACCTAATAGTTCCGTATAAATATTGTAAAATTTCTTTAATCTTTGCATTTTTATTTTAAAACTGCTGTTATGTATTAAATATTTATTATTTCCATTGATTTTAGATTTTTTTAAATCAGTAACCAAATACAGGGTATAAAAAGTATTCTTACTAATTTCTTTTCGCGCAGCATTTAAGTGTCGTTTGGTGTCTTACGAGCATTTTTCGGGAAGTTTTTAACTTATTCTGTCAAGCGATAAAAACAATTTAACACTTATTAACTATATGGAACGCAATTGTAGGATGAACCACTCTTTTTCTTTCCATGGAACGAATTATTATCTTACTCGTAGTATTATTAACTTTAAACTTGGTTAGGACACCAATCATTATTGTTTATATAATTTTCCTGGAATGAGCTCTAAATATTGATATGGAAATCCCGAGAATTGGTCCTGGATAATTCTGTAATATTTCACTGCACGTGTTTTAATTTACTAGAATATTATTTCAATTTCCCTAAACAAGAGGCGACTGGCGCACGCGCAATCTCCGGATTAGCCTCGGTCTTGAATTTTGTTACGTGTCGTTATTCTGGTATACCGTATAACTGATTGCTTCACTTTTAATGAGAGGTTGTACCTAAAAACAATTTTTGGTCTCCCAATCAATTGCGATTTATGCTATAGTACAACTATCTTCATAAACTTATATATGACTTACGGTATGGCTTAAAGCTTGTTGTTTGCTTATTATAATCATACTTGTATTATTTGGAAAAGATATAGATAACATTCTGTAATAGCTTACATGCTACTTTATGTTTTTTATGGGTAATCTTTGTTATCATCTTGACAGAGCAGGGGACCGATAAGTTTTTCTATTTTATCATAATTATATACACATTAAAACCTTTACGTTAACATATTCGAAAATAACTGCTCATTGTGCAAACAACAGCACATCAAGCTAAGCACTAGAACATCTCTTAACTAGTTGAAATGGGTGAGATTTTGTAACAAAAATGTGTAGCCTGTTGTGCGCCACATTTATACGGGGTGTGTAAGTACGTTAAGTAAAAAGTATCCATTTATTTATCGTATATACATTTGCTCCGCGTGATACTATTTAGTAACCGCAATAATTGTATCAAGAGTGTACTAAAGAAGAAGTAATTTTATTTTTTTATTGATTTGGGACGAGTTTGTACTCTGGGGAGTGGGGTTGTTGCCTTGCAATAAGATAAAATGATATAAACATTCATAATGGATGAATAACCATCCGTGGATTATGGATGGATTGGTCCCGGTGTTGAATTCGGTTACGTGTCGTTATTACAGATCGTGTAGCGGACTGTGTCTGATGCGCGCGCGCCGTGTGCGATACCAATAACTTACGTGAGGGCTGCCAGTTTTAAACTTTAAAAAATGAGGTGCGAGTTGAAGAAATGACACACTTAAAAGGGTAATATCATAAGGCAGGCATTATCGACTTATCTCCACTATTTGCCAAACTGCGACCTCAAACCCGCCAGCCAAGCGTGGCAGGTTTGAAGAATTGTATCCAGCGGAGGACTGATCTAGGCTGATGATGATGACGATTTAGTTTTGTGTGTAAAATCATTGATTATGTTTGTCTCATTTAGAGTTTTTCCTGCTTATTAGATTTCTTTAATATATACTTCTAAAGGTAACATAAGGTTGAAATTTTGGATCATCACCTTCATAGTGTCTTTGTCTGAGCTAGCTGCAACTGCTATAACAGAACTGGATCTTGATAATTGCGTTAACATTAGTCAATTGAGGTTTTTATCCTTTGCTATGTAAATTCTTTGGATGCTCTACCATTTCCCCTAACGAACCTGATAATTAACTAAAAGCTTTATCTTATCCACTTCCAATTATAAACTTTTTCGGGGCTCCAACTATGTCTTAGTATAAGTCCCGAGAATGTACATAAGAAATTTTTCACCTGTTTGGCGGTTTTAACTAAAAGGATACAGACAAATTTATATACAGGCATATAGACAGACAGACAATTACACGGACAGAACAACAGCCGCACGCAATATTAGTAGGAATGGATTCGAACTATGATACACGAATATGAAAGTTAAAGTACGATAATTTCTAAAACTTAAAATAAAATCCGTAAGGCAGTTTCAAAGCATTTTCACGGAAATAAAATTTCAAAAAATGCTTGTTCACTATTATGCGCGATAATTATATGTTTTTACATACTACATCGTATATTGCGGCATTTATTTTGACACCACAGACATTACAATTTTACTTATTACTTGAACTATTCACGTGTTAAATATGTAAACGTCACTGCCTCTAATGTCAATTTTGTATAATCATACCAAAAAAATATATACGCATTTCCAACACTTACGGGCCATGATTTGTTATAATTTTACAATTTAATCACGGCACACTAAACACCTACGGATTAATTTATTGTCTGAGATATATATTTGACAGTAATTTGACTAATGACTACGGTCGAGCGCTTCATTTAATTAATTGTGATTTAGTAGCAATTGCTTGCTCCTGTGTAAGTTTGATGATTGAAGTGCGGGCACGTGTTAGTGTTTAGGGGCCAGTTGTCAAGTGTCAAATCGTGTCGTAATCTAATCTAACTATCGAATACCTTTAAAACCATTTAAACTAAAACATTTATACGGCCGCCAGCGGAGAGGATAAATGAGTAAAGCAATTCTTGTATAATAATCTGAGTCTTGGAAACGGCTCCAACCATTTTTATAACATTTCAGGTGCGATATCGATCTAGCTAATTTAAATTTTAAGAAAATGTCGTTATATTCGTGTTAACAGGGTATTAAAAACTGCTACAATATCATTAGAACACCTTTGTATTCTAAAAACAAGGTAAATTTTGACACAATTTACAAGTATATTGGAAATCGAGTCCAGGTTTATCAAGTTATATATTTTTTTGAAGACTTACACAAAAAGAATCCGTGCCAAGCTACTACTTGCTATTTGTTAATATCAACAGCTACAAATCATCAACAGAAATCGCTCTATCTTAGGCTTCTTCTTAACCGTAGAGAACCGTAAGTATGTAGTCAAGAGCAAGCCTATAGATTTAAAAAAAAACTGCTGGTAACATGACAAAACAAAATCTAACTAAACAAACAATGAAGATTCACATCCCAATTCAATAAGTTCTATAATTTCTATTGTAACGAAATGTTATTTAGGTACATATTATATGTAAACCTTCAACAAAGCAGTCTGTTGCTAATATTTATTTAAGAGCAAGCTGATAAAAAAACATAAAAGCTTATTTCAAACAAATTTAAATGCATGTTAGTGCAAAAACGATTCATTGGGGTCACAATGATAATTCTACTTATCACTCTTTCACACCTAAAGTGAAATATAAACACATACGGAACTCGTAAATGTATACTTTTTACTCTATCGCGTCGTTTCAAAGATCAAAATTAGTTTTACACTTTTTTGTGCCATCCAGCCAAAACTGTAATGCGCCAGTGTAAAAAGGTAAATTCAAAAATAGATAATACCCAAATCGAAATCAGCTTACAAGAGACTAGACTAATAAGGTGTCAAGTCAGCGAATTTTATGCACGTGAAGAATGACATAAGACGTTACAAATTTGGTTTGAATATCAACCATAAATGTTTAAGTTTGGAGTCAATATTGAAATGTAAAGAAAGCTTTGTAGGATAATTAATTGGAAGGCTAGGTAGGTATAAATACACCTGTTCCATCATATAGAATTTTATAGTGGATAAGATACTATTTAATTGAAACTGAACTCAAATCGTGGGTATTGGATTATTCTTTTAAAATAATTTGGGAGTTTTATAACCTAGAAAGCTTTTCACTTGGGTTGAGCTTGTTGTAAATGTTCCGTTGAAACTTCCCACTGCACTTACAGACAACGGCAGGTCCACCTACCCAAAAAGTTAAAGGTAATTGAATTGATTTTCAACTTTAAGTCCATCAGGTAGACATCAATATTAATTGAGAAAATTTGACGTTTTGTGGTAGGTTGACGTGCTGTTGTCTGTACAACGTTTAAGGCCAATTCTGTTTTTTTTTTTTAATTTGACTTTGTTATTAAATTTTTGAAGTTATCGTAATTCATGGCATAAAATATAGATAAAACTTTAAAATTACAAAAGTAGATTTCTATTCGCTTTGTTATACCTACGTCAAACTAACTAAAAATTATAAGCTTTCCAAACGTAAAATACAGCGCTTTGTATATTTTTAAGTTCGCTATTAAGGAAACGTCTTACAATGTGTACGTTAGACGCCGTAACCTATGATAATTGATGCACTATTGTATGCCCGACGCTGTTCTCTTAGTACCGTTCAAGAGTTGCATAATATAAGGTACATTTATCCCAGGTTGAATCAATATATCACAAAAAATGGTCAGAGGTATGAAGTGTACGAACATTCATACTTATGTGTTATACTTTGGCGCTTATTTTAATTGCAGTGTGGTTCCAGTAAAATATATCATCATCATCACCAGCCTGTATTAGTCCACAGCTGGGCAAAGACCTCTCTAGGATGAGAACTTTGCCATTATCGCCACGCTTGGCTGGCGGTTGGCGATTTCGGTTTGACCAATGGTGGAGGAACACTGCTGCCCGTCTTCTGCCGTTCGCCTTTAGTTACCTCTTACGGCACCCAAAGTAAGAGAAGCGGTGGTGCTATTTTTTTAACGTGCCGGCAATAAAGGACAAATACATTATGAAACTATATTTAGAAAAAACCGACCAGAGCGAGTCGGACTCGCCCACTCGTATACGTAGGTACTCATATTCCATAATTACTTGTAAGTAATTTGAAAATGAAAAAGCAGAAAGCACACCATAGTTGAGGTAAAAAAATTTTTTTATAGCCATTGATTCGGTATCTTTGTATGTAAAAACGCATTATTTCGCCATCAGAATTAGCTATGTTTGATTTCTAATCTTGAAATTTGTACTAAAGAAGGAAAACAAGTTAACGCTTTCGTTTTGAAATAGTTTCTAAAGCAATTACTTTGCTGGTGTAAAGTGTGAATAGAAATTGTAGTTTTTAAGTCTACGCTTTTCTATATATACATTGAATTTTTTTGACTATGTACTTCAATTAATCAACTCATACATGCTTTGTCTATGCGTTAGAATAAATTTTCCACATTTAAAAAAAATTGCTATGACGTCATTTTCGGAAAGCGGAAGATTATTTTCTAGTTTATGGAGTTATTCGTTTGCACTTTCATTTTAAGTAACTTTAGTTGTAAATATTTTACGTAACATAAAGTACAAATAGCTTCGAACTATTGTTTCTAAATGTTAATTATTATTGGCTTCAATCACCAAAACTACAGTAATGTATGTAATGTAATGTAAGTACAGCAATATAAAAGTCCTAATGGAAAGAGCCAAAAGTCATAACTTCTTATAGTTACATAAAATTGGACTTTACGTATTCGTAAACACGGTATGTACCTTGTCCTAGAATATTATTTCTTTAAAATTAAGTAGAAATACCTTTGTGTTGTAGTCAGACGTAATTTTAAAGATAAATGGCTAGTAACACCACAAAAAACTTTTAAGGATTGGAACCAAATGACGGGACTCTTTGAATTCATCTCTCTACACGTCTGCAAATTTTTTGTCTGTAGATTGTAAGTGTAACCTTGTTGTTTGTCTGATTAGATGAAATAAAAATAAATAAAATCACTTTTTATGACATGCCTCACTTTGTTAATAGTTACTTTTCAAGGGTTAATGAAGACTGAGAAATCCATTACCTCTTTTGGACGTACTCGGCGGGTTTTTAAAATCTAGTTAGGAATTCAAATTTTACCTAGGAAATTGGGACTATATTTTTATAAGGTATTTTTCGACTGTATGAGATAGGTAGGTACTAATTGTGAAATAATTGTTTACTTTTAAGTACGAGTTAAGTAAATACAATTTCGATACCTACTAGTAGGTTTAAGAGAATCTAACTTTTGGGATTAGTATAAAGTTGCAACCAACGGAAATAATATAATACAGTAAATCAAGTACAAATGAAACTCTGGAACAAATGTATATCCACAGAACAGACAGAATTGACTATTTGTACCTACTAATGAATTACCACTATCTTAGCGATGATTGACTAATGATACCTGCAAAAGGATTTTACACGTTAAGATTATCAAGATTTATGCAGAACAAGACTAATTTGAATATTGTTCATAACTCTAAGTGTTTTCGTAGAATAGCGTTTCAATTATTTGTAAATAAAATACATACCTACTTTCACGCCTAAACAGATTTCGTGTGTATTTCCTTTGATGGCAGTCTGGTGACAAAGTCAACCATTACTGGAACGTTCGAGGCGTGACTTATTTTTAGGACTTCTATCTCGCCGCAACAGAAGATATTTATGCTAAATGTGCCTTTTATGGCCAGCCCCTTCCAACTATTAGATTGTTCATACGTGTTCTTTTGGGCAATGGAAATATTAACTACACCAGTCGGGCCTTCACATGTTTTGTATACAATGTACAAAATGTGTATTTTGGGTATGTATGTTTACAACTCTCAGCCGCACAGTGTAAAAGCTCCTAAGTCAAGATAAACCAGGTCTTCAAAACCCACGTGCTGGTCAGTCCATCAATCAGGTTTAATGGGCTAGATAGCCTAATGATATTCTGATTCGATCTAGATTTAGGGCTTGAATGTTAAATTACATTACCATAGTACGCGAGAGTTGATTGTTGAATGATTAATGTCAGACATTTCGGAAGAATTTCATAACTAAGATTTTGTATACTTTTAATGTGATATAAGTATCAATTTTAATAATTAACTGTCACTTTGTTCAAAGTAAGAAAAGTAATAATGGTTATTATAATTCATTAACAAATAAGTGCGTAAGATCTACAGAAAACCAAAATTCTCCCTGCAAAGTATCATATGATGATATAAGCACAATATTTAACATTCATTAGTTCAAGTCAATGAACAGTGCAGTACTTACCTATTTCTATTAAAATTTTCTTATTCTTGAAAACATTGAAACTTTTTGATAAAAAGAATATTTCAAAGTCCTAGCCATAATTTTAGCATTTTACATGAAAATCACAGATATCTATGTATTTTATATCTTACGAATCTAACTTTTGTTACTAGTTTTAAACTAAACTTTGGATGTTTGTTTTTAAATTAATCACGTCAGAACGGCTGAATTGCTCTTTGATTTGACGCAAAGAGGGATTATAGTCAGAAAAAATCTGCGGATCTTAAGTCTATTATCTGTTTCAGTTTTTTACAGAACAACAGATCGAAATACTTTAGCATAGCAATAGATTAGAGTGAGATTAGTTTATTTAAACATTATTCAAACTGTCAGTTCTTCTTGTACAGACAAAGGCAGGTCAACCTACCCAAAAAGTTAAAGGTAATTGAATTGATTTTCAACTTTAAGTCTAACAAGTAGAGATCAATATCAATTGAGAAAATTTGACATTTTATGGTAGGTCTGCTGTACATTCACGCCAATAATTCCACGTGAACAAAGTCGCTGAAAACAGCCTGTATTAAACAGATAACTAATGCTAAGTAACTACCTATCATCTATGATTGGAAACGCTAACAAGCAGTCTCTTTAATCTTTAACACGAAGTTAACAATTACTAACTTAAAAAGAAATTGCTTGTATCAATCATTGCAATTACTATACAAAGCATTGAAATCACAGGAAGAGTTTCCTGTTGGCAACAATAGAGTTAAGTAGGTACCGATTTATTTAAATAAGTTTGTGTAGATTACACACCGCTTCATCGTTTGATCTCTTCGTCTCTTTGTAATATGACCAAACCACTGCTTAAGTACTTTTATGGATATTCATCGAAAAAAAAGAAACGGTTAGTAAAATTTTAGAAAAATAAACCTAATGAGCATTTTGGGTTTTAAATTTTTTATGAAAGTTGGTCAGATTTAGGTTTAAGGAGTTTATTCTCATAAGAACTTATGCTAATACAGTTCACTTAAAATGAGATTTAGAACAACTTAAAAAAAAAAATTCAACATTTTGGCGCAACGCAGCTGCATTAACAATTTGTGCAAACAACATGTCAAAAAAAAAACAAAAACATTTAAAGTTAGAATCATGATAGTATTTAACGTAGTTGTTAATAAACTTAAACTTATACAAAGATGTTTCTACAAGGCCATGATACCTATATGGGTGCAGTGGGCAATAGGCGTCGTTTGGCTGTGGTAATAATGATGACAAAATAGAATTGTTATAAAGCAGGGATTTGCCAGAAAGTCTGTCGTACGGTTGTGCCCTTATCTGAAGCAGTTTAGAAAAATATGCTGCGCCGGGAATCAAATGAGAGATCTTCTGCGTTCAGTGCAATTCAGTGCCCAGTATTTAGGATCTCGATTAGTACTCCAAGCACACAGATCGTGTAGGTAGTACACAAACAAGGTATGCAATGTAAAATGTTACTTAGTTAATTAACTAATAAATTTCGACACGTTTATTCCATGGAATCGGTAATTAAATACATTTCCACCAACGCCGATACTGTCGAGATATTTGCATAACTATATCGTATACTATACGCTATTAAAGATAAATCACTACAAATGTGTGTTTCACGCAACTTTATTAACCGTTATTATGCCAAAGACAAATTGATTTTAATAAAACTTTTATTTCTGGCAATTATAATTCTTCAGTTGTATAGAAAATTGCATTTTAATAAAAAATACGAAAAAAAACTATAAAGAACTAAAAGAGTAAAAAAATACATTTTTATCGGAAGCGAAGCAATCCGAAAATATGTATTAAACTCTCATTGCCTAGCACCAACTCCAAAAATAACTAAAATTCGACAATATTGTAAATAATGTAAAGTCGTCTCCTTATTTAAAAGAATACATTATTTTCCTGTTTTTAACTGTTTTTAACAGTGCTATTGCATTTTTTGTGTTCGGAAAACTTTATAAAAAAGTCTTTAAAATCAGGCTAACCGAAATTCTTAAATGTACAAAAAATAAAAAAAATTAATAAATGGATGATGAACCTATCTAAGGTTACGACAAGTTTTAACATATTATAAAAAAAACCTCGGTTTTTTTGGACCAAAAAGTTTTTTATTGTTATACAACTTAATTAGACGCTGTTCAAATGGCTCTGGACTACCAAAACAATACTTCTTTTTGTATTTTATTCCCAATGAAATGTAAAAAATACTGATTCGAAGCGGTGTCAGTGGATAGACGTATAACAACCCATATATGGAACCCGCCGCCTTTGTCTGGTTCTTTATCTATCCCTATAAAAACTTAGAAAGCGAAACGATTGCGCTTTAGATAATAAAATAAAAAAAATATTTAGCAATTACATTACTTCATCTTAAAAACAACCTGAGAGAAAGTATAGAATGTCACTTTAAAAGTGTACTGTCAGCATAAGAAATCAAGTGTCGATTTTAATTTAGAACGATTCGGGAAAATCATAAAAAAGTAGGTGTCAAAATGAAGCAATTTTGACACAGTTTTTTATGATTTAAACTCGTTTGTGTTGTAGTGATGATCCAGGCACTGGAATGTCGTCGTTCAGTATGGTCTTATAAGAAGAACAGAGAACATTATAGAGACCGACTCTTGGTGGTTTTCTACGCTATATAAATGGATTGAGGAAATCCTTAGATGAATTTGTCATTAAAATCGCTCCAAGAATTTAGCTCAACGGAATCCAAAGCGAGACGTACTGATGGACGTTGGAGTGGAAAGACATGAAATGGTGACAACAAATGGTGAGTCACCTACCAATGCCATCAGCGTGATCATGCTCCTTAGAAGTAGCTTTCGCCCACAGCTGGGAATCGCTTGCTGTATTAAATATGTATTTTTGACGCTGACAGTACTTCTGAACCTTAACCTCATAAAAAAAGTTATAACAATAGAATTTGGTCGTTATCACTTCCTATTGTCTCGTTTTATCTGACAACAATTATTGTCAAATATTGTTAGGAGCATCTTCGATGGTAACAATGAAGACGTCTCCATAGAAATATTGATGTGACTATCAGATTTCAGATTTGAACTCTGTATCCCACGTGATAAGGCTTTTGTTGTTCTGTGAGTGGTTGTTAGACAGTGTACGACTGACACTCTATAAAATCGCACTAATGGCTCATTACTTCGACTGTAATTTAAACTATGTACCTACCTACTTAAGACATGATGAATATCGACACATTCCTTTTTAGGGTTCCGTACCCAAAGGGTAAAAACGGGACCCTATTACTAAGACTTCGCTGTCTGTCCGTCTGTCCATCTGCCTGTTACCAGGCTGTATCTCATGAGCCGCGATAGCTAGGCAGTTTTCACATATTATGTATTTCTGTTGCCGCAATAACAAGAAATACTTCAAACAAAATAAAATAAGTATTTAAGGCGGGCTCCCATACAACAAACCCGTTATTTTGGCCTTTTTGGTACGGAACCCTTCGTGCGCTAGTCCGAATTGCACTTGGCCGGTTTTATTTAAATGAATGAACACACTTTAGATTGAACAATCTTGCAAAAAATGTAATTTAGGTAATTAGGTAACTCTAAATAATGCTAAGTTAATGCTTAATAAAAACAGTTTCAAAAAACAATTTACAGAAAGTCTAATGATATTCATACAAAAGTAGATTGGCAAAAGGTCTAGCTCAAAGAATAAAGCCGACCTCATGATTTACAGTATATCAATTACTGAATAAAAACTCTGAATTGCTATCAATACATTCTCTCTACGTAAGTGCTTTCTTCAATCACTACCTTCATTGTTTAGGCACAGCACAAGTATGCACTTGATTAAGCCGCAAAAGATCCCGCCAAATTATTATCGTAAAAACCCAATCGCTTAAGGCCACTGGCAGATTGTTAGTCGTCCTAGATACTTATCACAAAAGCAAAACCGAATTCGCAAATGTCCGCTAGCTTTCAAACAATATACCCGCAAATGCTAATGATCTGTCGAATAGATTCGTGTATTGTCGCTCACTTGGAACAGTTACGGTCTCAAATTAATAAGATATAAAAAAAACACAACACCTTTTGGTGTTCATTTGGGCGCATCGATTTGATGAGCGCTCAAAAAATATCTTTTCATTAGAATATATGGACAACGGTAGAGATTTTAGAAATGATTTGTTTGATTGACACTGCTGTCTAGGTCTAACAAACAGAACAAGCAGCTTTGACGAAATTATTTTTGTTAAAAATTTACTAAATAAACATTGTTATTCGTCTATAACGGCGTTCCGTATTTAAAACTTAATTAATTTCCTCTTAAGTCTAGACACAGGCCTTCTCAAAAGAACGTTTATTTCATTATGCATGAATAAAAAAAATGAATGATATCATGTCATGTCAATGTCATCCTAACATTAAAAATAAGTTTTGTGTTGGCAGTAAAAATGGTCAATCACACAGCGATTTTATCAAACTATCGTATCAAATTTTTCACGAAATTTTTGGAATGGAAATAGTTACACAGAGTTCTAGGTTGTGATAATTTCCTTTTTAAAAGTTTAGGAGTTCTTGAAGGATATATACTGTATATATAGTACTGTGTTGTTCCGAACAACACAGTACTATATACATATATTATTACCTATTAACATGAAACAACAATTTGTTGACATACCTGCAACAAACAAAATCATTCATTTAACTTAAATAAAAATAAATTATTAATGTTATGGGGTATCGATACCCTCTCTCGTAAAAAAAACAATAAATTCGATGGCCTGGTCAAACATAAAAAAAAATGCTTCGAATTAAGAATCGTCTCGTTTTTTAGTCGGTCGAAAACAAAAATGACTGCTCAAATGGAATTTGAACCTTTGCTAACGCGCACTACTACTCTTCCACATGAGGAGGTACCAAGAAATTATTTGTGTCAAAGGAAATTTGATAGTTGTTTGCGTTGAAAGGCACTTGTCCCATCGACCGCCGATTGTGAGCAAGAGCGAGGATTGCTAGAAACTAGTAACGCATTGTCGAGCAAGGCCCTGTTGGTCTAGTGGTTTAAATACCGGGCCGAGATCCCGCGGTCCCGGGTTCAATCCTCGTGTCGGGCAACCAACAAGTTTCGAATTTTCGAACATTGCTCGGGTTTGTGATCACCAACCCGCATTTGGCAAGCGTGGTGACTATGCCAGTAGGTTCCCATAATTGCTGTAGTAACTTAAATTCAATGATGGAGTCTTTTTCCCTGCAGTGGTATTAAATTATTATAGGTAGGCTGTTACTACTACTACATTGTCGAGCAGTGGGAAGTAGGTACGATAAACTAGTAGAGAGTACTAGTAGTCCTTGCTGGTAGTGGAAACAGTCAATGATCAACTATTAATATATGCATCTCTTTTGTTTACACAGCATGTATATCTTTTGTACGTTTCTTGTACGTCTCTTCCTCGCCGGTGCAGAGGTGAGACTTAGCGGCCTTAGCATATATAGGTTCATCAATGGTTTTGAAATTATGCAACTATACTATAACCATAAACAATGATATGAAACGCTCATAGCCCAATGCTTCTAAGTGATCAGTTGCTGTCACGAATGTTAAGCAACACTGGGAGCGGTCACTAGTTGGATAGGTGACCGTTTGTAGCATCATATCTTGAGCGCTTCCGTGTTTCAGAGGGCACGTTGAGTGGACGGTCCCGATTGTTGTTACAATATAACAGTCGTTAAGCCCTGTTGGAGGCCTTCGGGCGGCTTGAGGAACGTCAAACGGCGAGTTGATGTTGCCAAAGCGTCGTCCTCGCCGTCCACCAACCCGCACCAGGCCAGCGTGGTGGTACTACGGCCTTAACCCCTCTCCTTATAAAGGAGAGAGACCCGTGCTCAGCAGTGAGTGTAAATGGGTTGTTACTTTACTTTACTTTACTTTTTACTATAACAGACAGCTCTAGGGATGGCTAAATAGTTAATCACATGATGGTCCATCTCACGCTACGCTATGAGGTAATTCGCCATATTAGACCTCAATCGCAGAACTGCACATGCCATATCATAAACGTCGATTACTCGTGGTCAATAGCATTTTTGCGTCAGAGAGAGCGGCGAGTGACAATTTTGCGTCATTGCGGCATTCGCGGCAATCAGTGTAATGTGTCTGGCATGTGGCATGCGCGCGCGCAAGCAATTTGATGTCCAGAATGTCGCATGCGTCGAGATAGTACTTATTTGCTAGATTGCTCAGATATTTGTAGACAACCTGAGATTGTTATTACTTATTGCCTTCGTATAAAAAAACCGTATTATTATTTAACTGATAGAAACCACGATATGAGCCAGGAGCTACCAGTTTTGATTTGGTGGATTGTCGGTTCCTTAAACTCATTTGATATTTATTATTTGGCACTTTGTGGTAAATACAATGTTTTTTTTTGTGCTAACCCTATTTTTGGACGTTTTAGGGTGGATTTTTCAAATTTAAAAGAGGTAACTTCGAGTTATATCCATTTAGGTAACCAATTAAACGAAAAAGAGCTATCGAAGTGAAAAAAAAGCCGTTAACGTTGCATGGACACGTGGTAATACTTTTGAAAAAATGTGCTGAATTGTGAAACTTAGGTTATTTTTTTATCTTTAAATTGGCAAATTTAATCCGCCTCAAAACTAATATATAAATTCATTTTAAAAACTAACCAGTAATCACTGGTACATTTAATTCTTTAGACATCAGTTTTTATAACGCTTACAGAATACACAATATGGTCTTAATTCCGTACTGAAATCATTCCGTAGAACGCACAAGCCTCTTGGTATCCTAATCGAAGTTTATTTATGACTAAGATCTATTTTAACTCTTATTTTACTGCAGTCATACAGCTATTAATACAACATTAAAGGCCTCACAGTGAGTGATATTTAATGTGACAAGAAAGAGGATTGGCATCATAGATTGAGGGATAATGACCTACTGCGGAGCTGTAGTGTTGTTTAATCGTCAATCACACGCAAGAATATTGCAGAAGATGCATCTGGAATCAATTATCATAGTTATCCTTTGCTAATGTCGAATTGATTTTCTAGAACAACTGTTAAACTTACAATACACATTTGGAGCACAAAACACAGGTGCCAAAATTTTAATAAAGTACAAGTTTGCAATCTTAAATTGCAATAAAAGGGATAAGCCGAGGAAACACAAGGGCCGTTTTTCCATACAAACGTAGTCCCCTGTTTCCTCCCTGGATAAAGCCAGTAGAGCAATAATTTTTATTACAAAAATCTATGGCCACTATTAGCATGTTTCTATGTCTTCTGTTTTTTCATAAATTAATTAATAAAAAAGATACGAGTCCTCAAAAATCGAAAAAATTCGCCAGATTTTCCGCTGTGTTCAAGCACCCAGAAAATAAATTTGGCTGAATTTTAGAAAAAAAGGAAAACATACGAACACGACCAAAGCCTTTCTTTTAATGAAAAAAGTATTTAAATCGGTCTAGTTTTGGAAAAGTAATCGGGGGACTACGAAACGCTGATTTTATGTGCTTTTAGTAGGTATTTTCGGTCCAAGAAGCATTTGTCTCTATATCACTCTGCGGTAAAGGCGTTTGGCACTGCGCGACAGCAATAGATTTTACAAATACCTATTTTTCAATTCTCTCGCCCGTAGTGTTTCGTCTTAAGGAAGACTATGATTAAGAGTAATTGGGGTAACGTAGTGCAACATAAAAAGACGAAAATTGCATACTTAACAATATTCATACACAATATATGTACATACATGTCAAGTCAGAACTGTTCTTCTGTAATTTATGTAATGGAAAGTTAGCAGCTATAACACAACTATTAAAACTGATCGTTATATAGCACAGAACTGCTGATTTTGTTGTTTTTACAAAAAGTTAAATACAGGTAAATTAATAAAATACAAGGCCTACGCTACGAAGCAACATCAAAATCTCACTAAAATTATATTCTGAAGTATGGATGGCTGTTCGTTACTCAATCACGCTAAAAAGGTTAACAGATCTGGAATTAATTTGGCACGATTGGAGAATATGGGCTGGATTAGCACATAGACTTTTGATCCCGGAAAAAAGTAGGTTCGCTTCCCGTGCGATAGTATAAAATTTCATGCGTACGAAGTCGCTGGCATCAGCTGGTAGTAGCTGATAACTATGATACATACTTACTAGTAGTTATGAATAATGTTAAAAAAACATCATTAGCAATGAACCAGCTGGGTCTGCCGTAATTCTAACACCAACAGTATTAAACAGTAATTTCCTTAGCCATCTTGTGGACTTACAAGAAAACGTCATTAATCAATAAACGGGCCACAGGAATTCACTCAATTATGGAACTTCTATCGGAAGACAAGCAAAACCTTACGTAAATAAGTAGCAAACTACATGCTAAGAAGCTACTGGGTTAAATAAGAGTTTATTAACATACTTAGATAGTGAAGTGATTGAGGACATTCTAGCTGATGCCGCGACTTTGTACGTGTAAATGTACCGAACGGGGCAGTGTTTCCCAAACATTGTTCTGCCATGGATCGGTAATTTTCACAACGCCCCTTAGTGACCCACTTAATTAAACTGGTTACATTAGGTAAGTGAAAAAGTGAAAAATGTTTTTATAGTTTGAATGAGTACATGGACTCTGAGGGATAGTTGACTTTATATTGTTTATTGTTTATGACTAATGTTTACAATTTGTGCTTTGTTTTAGGCCGTTTTAATTTATTTGACATTTATTTTTTACTTAATTTGACATTTAATTTAGAATAGGTATTCAATGATTAGAAATTGTGCAACCTTTATTCCATTTGACATAAAAATTTGTTATTTAATAGCTTCCAATGACGAACATTTGCACGCCTGCCAGCAGGTTAAATACAATGACTAAGAAAATATTTTGTAACATCTTTGTAATATGTATTTATGCAAATAAAATATTTGATTGATAAAATAATACACATTTATTAATAGCAAAAATGTTTTATTGATACTACCATTTAATCACAAAATTTTAGTGCGATTACTTACTTCGTACTAAAATATAAGTTCCCCGAAAATGACGAAACTTAAGGAAGAATATTTACCATACCTCGATCGATAGAAGGTATTATTTTATAAGCAAGGCGGGAATGTTGCAACCCGGTATTTTATTTTGATAGCCCGATACCGGGTCGCAGCCCGACAAATGGGAAACGCTGGCCTAGGGGATTTTCGCAGGCCCTAAACCTGCGGTGCCAGTGACCACAATACGCTGACCATGGCCCATTTACCATCTTGCTCTGCGTGCCCGACTACCTGCTCTCAGGAGGAGCTAATGGAGGCCACGGATAATGCCATCAAAGCGGGCCTGTAAAGTATGACAGAGGTCGTCATCGACACGAAGATGAAGAAGAATATACTATATAATATTCTAATGTGGTATCTATTCCCTTGCCGAAGTTCATCTGTACCCGTTGATCCGTTACAGAGTAATTGGGTAACAAACATCCATTCAAACTTATGCATTTATAATATCAGTAAGATTTGTTCGAAAAAAGATTTCACTACTAAAGGTCGTAGCGGCGCTTGTTTGTCATTGCCAAAGGATATTTAAAAAAAGAGTTATTTTTCATGAGCCCAGATATTTGTAGACAAATCCATAAGTTGTAAATGCGAAAGTGTATCCAAAACTTGTCATGCATAACTGCTAAACCGATTTAAATGCAATTTGGTTTAGATATAGTTTAAAGCTCCGGGAAAGGACGTAAAATAGTTTTTATCTCAGAATTCATCCTTAGATGTGCTGAAAGGGGGGTTAGGTTTGGAAGTGTGTATTCGGAATCAATATTTTCTTAGTTTGATATAAAGTATATCCAAGGAGCTAATGCGTCCTCAAAGAGAGCAATATCATTGGAAATGCGAAATATCCGGAAGTGCAATATAGGCGACTTACATGGACAAAGTCGCGGGTAGAGCAATAGTAGGTAGTAAATAAGTAATCAAATTAAATACATTATTTTAACAACGTAAGAGAAGCTTAACATATTTCTCTTAAGCTATGTTGTAAGTTTTAAATGAGTAAATCTATAATTATGAAAAAATAATCAAAAAGCCATTAGTTATTATTATTTCTTTCATACAACAGTCTGTTAAATATAAAACTATCGTTTGAAGAAATTAGTATTTTTAAGAAACTTTTAATTGCCTTATAATAATTATTAATATAATTGTGAAACGTATCCGTTCCATAAAGAAAGCTGTTTTCTAATTTATCATTTTCTTTGATCGAAATGCCAATTAAAGATCCATTAACATGATCTTATTATTCGACAAGTATATTAAGCTTAGAATTGTTTGAGTTGACCTTTGCCTTTGATTTGGGGTCATTCGTTATAAAGGCGAGATCTCAACACAGTTGTGTTTTATATACACTACCTAATACTAAGATTTGATTGTTTGTTTGCTTGCACTGATTAATAACCAACATTACTAGACCGATTTAGAAAATGCTTTCACTATTAGAATCATACATTGGGCCTGGTGAACACAGACAAAATAATATTTTGAAAAACGTAAGAGATCTAACGTAACGTAATCTATACGAAAACTTTAAATATGTAACGCAAATTGAGAAATAAAAAACACAAAAATGACAATAGGACAAAGTGAAGTAGTAGTTTTTTTATAGAGAGTAAAAACATTTACAAAAAAAGATTACAGTTATGTCACAATAACATGTTCAACTAAACAAAAGTAGCATTTGTGAAATACCTTTATCTACCCATGTGAAGTCGGGGCGGGTTACTATTGTACAAATAAAAAAAAGTTATATGACATTTACCCACCCTCTCCACATAAAATATTGTTAAATAAATTAATAGTTATTGTGATTTATAGTACCTATAAGCAATTTTATGGCAAATACTATTCGACCTTGCAAACTTCGTATCGCCTCAGAATAGTTATTGATTTTGACGTCTTACATACGTAGACATTAAATGCCATTGTCATCAAAAATGGCGAGGTTGGAATAAAATACAATTTCTTCAATTTTTAACATTAATTTTCATACGTTTTTGATACATATTATCCTATTCCCGACGAATACGAGTTCAAAAACACAAAAATCATAAAAGTCGGTGCAGCCCTTCTCGAGTTAT
Source organism: Anania crocealis (assembly GCA_949315895.1). NCBI lineage: Eukaryota > Metazoa > Arthropoda > Insecta > Lepidoptera > Crambidae > Anania > Anania crocealis. Next base: position 11,864,840 of record OX438865.1, on the reverse strand, counting down.
AAGTGGTGTAACTAACACGACTTTCTTTTATTTATTAAAATAGGTATATAAGATCTCTACGTATTATGAAAAACTAAAAGGTCACAAGTCTTTTCCGTTTCTCGCAGTGTCTTTTTCAGCGACCCAGAACAATCAACTAATCTATGCATGCTAAGAAGTATCGTAATATCACCTAACAGGTTAGTTTCTTGCAAGGAGACTTATGAGCGGCAAGTGTAAACAACATCGCCTTACAAATTTGCAATCTTCTAGCCTTAACTATGTCGAGCATATCAAATCTTAAAGCCATCGAGAATAGGCCTATCAAGTCAAAGCAAGCAACAGAAGCCACGACCGCAAATAGGCCCGAGCGACGACACACGCCTCTTAGCTGTAGGGTCTTTCTGGATTCTTAAACATTTAATGTTTTTTTATATTAATTATATTTATAAAGACAAAAACAGATTAAATTATATCCATGACTCGGATAAAATGCTTCCTATAAGAATTAAGTGTTCAACTTGCATCTTTCAGGATATGAATGACAACATAATTACAAAATACAGAATATTTTCAGTAGTTGTTTTTAATGAAAAACATATTCATATCAAAGGATGAGAATACCCAAAAGACGACAAGATTTGTTGCTATTAATTTTTTGGGGTGGCAGCAACACATATCAACAATTTACCGAAATCAATGATTGCCAAAATCATACGAGTATATTACTCGTACATATTGTTGGAGTTTAAGTTGTCAGATTTTAACTGATGGTAAATATTTCTTTCAAATAGCGAGGGCACGTCATTAATAATGATAATAGCACTGCTTGCCACTAGAAAAAAAATACAAATTGCCAACACAAGTCACAAATGTTTGCCTCCGCAGCTTAATTATTGAAGGAACAGTAGCCCAAATACTAGATGATTGGTTGAAATTCCTACTGAGGAAGCAAGTTTTGTATTCATATATCGTGGTACATTGTTGTCTCTCCTTTATTTATAGCATCATGGCCATTTGTTGCGGAATGCCCCATCAGTACCGAGGCAATCGGCGCGTGTGCCGCGGTATGCGGCTTCTTGCGCCATTACCGCGATGGACAGTAATTGTAACCGATAACATGACGCGCCTTTGTCATAGTTTTTTAGAACTAAAACCTGGCCGCCATCGTGGTCAACTATTGAGGCAATAAATACAGCTATAACTATAAAGCTCATACGTAACGTGTTTTTGTTAGCATCGTATTTTATGCGAGAGAGATTTTGAATCGGAAGATAAATTTACGTTGTATTACGTTGTTGTCTACCCGTGACCAGGAACTCTGTAAACTATTTGAAAAGTCGGCTAAACCGAAACAGAATGTAAAACCTAAATAAGTAACAGCCTATAATTATCTTACAGCAGGGCAAAGCTCTACATCATTGAATTCAAGTTACCACAGCAATGATAGGTACAGGCCTAAATCAGCACGCTTGCCAAATGCGGATTGGTGATCACAAAGACGATCTACCGACGAAAATTCAAAACTTTTATTGCCCGACCCGGGGATCGAACCAATATGGATCCCGTGATCTTAGCCCGGTACTTGAACCACTAGACCAACGGCGTTTAAAACAAATCTTTCACTTCTATGTATAGCTTGTCTTGGCGTTAATTCATGATACCAATAAGTTTGCAATTTCTTTACAAACTGAAATTACTTTGATTGGCACTGAACACAAGTTTGGTTTTTTTACTTATACATGTTTGACTAGAATTAACTTTAAGTCTGAGTATTTTGTAAATTCCTGAATCCCGGAATCATAATCATATTAAAATCAAAGTTTGAGATCATTGACCCCAAATCACTATTTTGATCACTAATTATAACATCAAAAACTGTCGCATGTTCTTTTTATTTTTTCGTGTTGCAAATCTTATATATTTTGCAGTTGAACATTCTCATCATCAATATTGTCTCATCATAAATCTCAGAAATCTGAACATTTGGACCAAATTTTGCACATAGAACTTGGATTTGATTACTATTATACATTGATATGTATTGACTTATGAAAGCACTTTTGAACACTGCTACAACTTTTCATCGATGGCCCGAAGTAAGAGCAAATTAATTTCTTTCTAAGGCTAAGGTACTGATTAACTGGTCTAGGTTCATTCGCACTTCAATAATAGAATTTGTGGGAAATAGTCATTTCTCTTTATTGTCTAGACTAAGTCATGAGAATAAAATTCTAGCTCTGAAACAATTGATTGCAGCAACTATTGCTTAATGGAAACTCGTGAACGTCAACGATTTCGTTTCCTGGTGTACATGACGTCTTTATTATATTTGTGGTAATTAGTTTAAAGGAAACATTTTTCTAAGACAAAATTTAACCAAATAACTAAATCCTTTAAAACATTTTAATCGATACATCCAACTAATTGTTTTAACAATTGTTTTAACTTTAGTTTGAGCTGGATTTTTTCTATAACAACTTAAATTCACTTAAATCTCGTCGTCTTTGTTCATTTATACCACTTATAATTTATAAAGCCTTAAATATTAAAAAAATACACTTAATCATTTACCGCAAACTTGGACTTTCGTATCACCCGACCCGTCTTGCCCATCTCCTTAGTTTCGATATTGTAAAAGTTATTATCCCATTGCAGACGAAGACAATTTCAAAAAGATATAAAAAAAATTCAAGTTTATATAATAACTGTTATTACAAATAAACATTATTTGTTTATTAAAATCACACAATCACACACATGAAAACATACAAATACTTGTATTTACTGAATAACATATTTTATTTTACAATTTTCTTATATCTATTGCGTCTCTTGGACTGGTAAAGTGTGAAGTTAATTTGTATTGCCGGCAAGTGCGTGTCGTAAAAGCCAAAGATAACCTATGCCACAGATTTTAATGGCTACCTACTACACCGTTAAGACTGAAAATTATTTTCGACATACCGAGGTACATTACCCTCAAAATGTTAACGTCTGCACATTTTACAGCTTGTCTATTAAGAAATAAGTAGATGGTATTGTATAAAAGTTTAAGTACTAATTAGGGGAGAGTACAGTTGGCCTCTATCATGCCCGCCAGTGGGATTAGTCGGTAAAATTGTAATTTAGACACCTTTAATAGCTTGTTAATTAATCGTCATCATTTTGCCAGTATCTGGGTGGTGAAGTGCCTGCGACCTACTTGAGGACAAACCTGTCAAACATTTATTATTAAAACAAGATATAGAGAGAAGTAGATAGATATTACTCTTTATTGCACCATACAAAATACATGTAAAACCGGAAAAACAATTTAAGTTGCACAATTTAAGGTGGTCTTATGGCAAGGAGTGATACACAAAGAATGAGAATACACAAAGTAGTTGTTAGCCTAAAAACAAACAAGTTTTTGTATGTCACTTAAGTTCATTAAAATTTGAGCGCAGAAGAAATTGCATCGTCAGGTAATATACAAAAAATAAAAGCGTGGTAAAAACTGGTAAATTTTTTGTCTCTCCTATTGCAAGACAAACAACCCATGACTGCGTTATGGTACAGGATTTTGCAATCAATAACTCCAATATTCTATAGTTTCCTGTTTAATTATGTATGCCCTTATGATTGAATAGTAAGTTGAACAAGTCATCTAATAATGATTCATGGCCAGTCCATATCAGTCCTCAAGTGGACAAAGGCTTCTCCAAAAGGAGGATTTTGCCACACCGACCGCAGTTTGGCCAGTGTCAGAGAAAGAAAAACGCTGCTGGCCGCCTTTTTCTGGCAGTAGTGCTTTAGCCTACTCATACGAAGAATATGCGCATTAGCGGTTAAGTGATAATAAGTAATACATTTACATGAAAACTTCAACAAATTAAAGAAAATGAATAAACAATTTCATCAAATAAAGTCATTAATGGTGAAAGCTATCATATCCGTAAATATTAATTGACATCTTACAGAATCACTGTAATCGTTTATTTTGCAAATATGTAAGCAAAGATGTCAAATTAAGTGGTGTATAAGGCAAGTAGTAAGTTCTCAATACCACTATAAAAAGTGAGTTCAAACTCAAACCGTTCGTGATTTTTAGAAACCGATAAAAATTAGCTCATGTTTTCGCAAGATCGCTAAGTTAGTTTATCTCTAATGAACATCGCATTTCTTCAACTCCGGTAGCGTAGTGTGTTATTTGATCTAATTGAAGTAGTGCTGCGCAGACGCACGCAAGCCGAATGGAGCCGTGGAACCAGCAAGGGCTGTCTTGTATACAATTACAGCTGTAACTAGTCGATAATTAGACCACTCCGTGAAGTACATTCCAATTATATATTTTCTCATCGGGTAAAAAAAACCGTAACTATGATGCGAGTTTATCAATATTTCTATCTGCGGTGATCAATTATTTAACGTTATGTATGTACTAAAACTTGATAATATTGAATCAGCGTAATTTAAATTAAGAAACAAGTACGATCGTGTTATTTAAGAAATATATAAGTATAGTCAATAAGCCATTCTTTTGCGTTTTGACCAGAGTAAACAATTGACCGATGCCAATTAAACTTTTGATATACGTAACACTTGAGACAAACACAGTCGCTTTGTCTGAAGTTCTTGAGCTAGGAATTACCTAGTTCGGGTAAACTTGGCCCTGATCCTTTGCTGCAAATCTTATTAAAATTATTGATTACGAAATTCCGTAATAAATTAGTTTGATAGAACAAGGTTTTTGGAAGTCCGAGGCTCTTTTACACGTAATTATGTTGTTGTTTATGCTTCAATACAATCGAGAAGAAGCATCAGAAAAGACTATATTATATGTCAGCCTTTAATTTACATGGAGTTTTAATGTTATACATTTTTGCATTTAGCTTGTCATAGAATATTGAAAATATGATTCCTTAAATCAATATCAGTATATAAACTTGAAAAATTTTGTCCCAGGACCACCGCCTGCGGGTTCGAGTCCCGCCTGTGACAAAAATTTTCAAGTTTATATACTGATATTATAAGTGCAATTAAGTTGCTAAAATATCAAATATAGTCATTAAATCAAATTTTCGACTGCTCTAATAGGTGAGTCATTGATAAGTGAATTTTATCGTGCGATTGACATCATCAGACCATTGTAATTAAAGGATTGCGATCACGCAATATAGGTAGGGCTGCAAAAGCTACAGTATCAATCATAATTATAAAACTACAAAGGGCTAATAAGGTCTAATAAATACTGATACTATTGTTTTATTTTGATCGGCTATTGACTTTTTAAATGGCGGTTATGGCGGTACCCTAGTATCCTCTTACGACACCAACAAAACAAGAACAGGTGGTGTTAATTTATTTTAGTTCGGCACCGCATGTCATAAAAGCTGGATTGCAATACCTACTCGTAACTTTTAAAGCAGAGAAACCAAACCATTTTGAATCATTGTTAAATACTATTTAACCTTACATATCAAGAGAACAATGCAGTTCAAACTCATTTTAACACTTGATATAATTATCCAACGACAGCGTTTATCGTAATTATCTCTTTTGTGTCGTATAATATATGTAACTAAAACAAGTGTTACATACAGGGTGAAATTTTAACCACTTTCCAAAATTTTTATAGGCGTTCAGTATCGTATTTAGAGTCTATTTATGAAGTCAAAAATGAAAATAAAGTTGACACCCGAAAATATTTCTCGCGATATAGTTTTTAATTTTTGCGATCCTAGATCTGTTAAGGTATAAAAGGAAAATCAAAAACTTATGCATAGTATCGTAATGAATAAATGAGATGCGAAACGCGTAAAAAGAGTGTTGCTAGGCGGCCGTATAAAAAATTTTAGATTTTTGGTGGACATTTTCTAAGTGCTTTTTCTTAACATTTTTGTACTGGGTTATACCAAAAGAAAAAATACGTCGTTTGTTTTTTGTCTCGTAGATTGATATATCAAAATTTGGAAAGTGGTTAAAATTTCACCCTGTATAATAATATATATATACTCATGTTTAATAGCGTCAGATGCAAATCTGTAGTGATCACGTGCGATTATGGTCATTGTAATAATTCAGTGCAATAGAATTGTATCAAATAAATACCAATGTTTATAAAGGCTTTGCTGAAGTTTTTTTTGGAAATGAAGTAGAAGGAATTGCCTTTGATCCGGTTATTTAATCAGAAGTATCCGTTAATTATTATTAGTACTAAAATTTGGCATGTGATAATATGTACGTATACCTAGCTTATACTGATACCAAAAAATATCACTCAAATATCAAATATCAAACGATTCTGAATTTGGTAGCGGGTCTCATGAGGCTTGGTTTAAAAAATAATTGTAACAAAAATAACTTTGACACTTTTTGATCAACTTACACAAAACAAATGACAAAACATTTTATTAAATCTTAGAATGTGTTGAAAACATGCATTAAATACTCGTGTTAAAAATTATGACCATCATATTACAAAGTGCCTTGGAAATTATCAGAAAAGAAAGAGCAATTACAATATAGTACAAAAACTTTTTTCACATAGCTCTACGAACACAACTGAGCAAAGATTATACAGCAGGTTTGCTGCTCTGGATAATTCTTTTACTTTAAAAAAAGGGATTCGGTACCAGCGTTAATTACCACTGTGTCTTTATATTTATTTCGTGTTCAATTGATAAAGAAAGTGAGACGTTCCGTACGGTGCACTTTGTACTCGTATTTCGAATTATATTTATTCTATTTTAATTTTTTAGATCAATTTATTACTATTACAATTTATAAGATGCATCCCGTTAACTTATAGATACCTACTATTCCTTTGTTTGGTCAAAAAATTCGATACATCATTTATATCTTTTATCTTAAGTAGATGTTCCTTATTGATTATTTTATACCTTTTTTTGCAAGAAAAAATAGTCCTGTGCTTCTCCCCAAGGTCAATTTATTATATTTTTACATAAAAAAATATCAAAATAGTTTTTTATAGTTAATATGGATACGCAACAGGTAGGGTTACTTCCGCATTGTAAATACCTACTAGTTGAAATTGTATCGAGTGGGTATACTCTCTAATCGTCGATTGTGGACAAAGATATTGTTGTTGCAATAGCAAAACTTTTTTCGCAAGCTCTACAAATATGAGAAATATGTTAATTCTTCCGTAGGTTGATGTCACGTCATTGTAGTTAAATCACTGCATCGATTGTGTGTCGCATTCCTATCGTGTCTACCGTGATAGATCTCACGATCGATCATCATAGGGCTATCGAGCAATGTCGAGTCGATATTAAGAACTAAGCTAGATATTTCTTTGACATTAAAGAATCCACAGAAAATTTACGTAAAATTAGTTACAAACCTTTTTAATGGCATATTGGTATCATACATACATTTTGAAAGTGTTTTTTTTTTAAATGAAATTGTTGGTGTTATTTGAGAAATCCATATCTTTTAATAAATTTTTTCTCAGCGTAAAGCCTTGAATAAATTATCATTAAATTGCGCGCTTCTTTTTAGTACAAAGCTATTAATACAATGTAGTTAAATCCTCAGTATTAATGTTAATTAATATTAAATACTAGCGAACCCGACAGACGTTGTCCTGTCTTAACTATGAATATTGATGACGAAATGGTTTAATAAAAACAAAATGTTACCCATTCCTTATTATTATTTTGCTTTATGTTATACAACATTCTTTATTGTTTTTTTTTCTGGCGGGTGTATAAATAGTTTTGTTGGTATTCCGACACGGTAACAGGCGACATATTACTTGCCATGTGCAAAATTTAGTTTTTTTTACCCTCATTTGACATAAGAAACTTACATATTAATATAAAAAATCCTTGATTCGACGACATTAGCAGCACGCATTCTGTCAATGTTATGTCAAACGCCAAACATTAAAAAAAAAATTGTCAAAAGCGATAAGGTTACATAACAAATAATTCAGTATGGTGATTAAGCGTTCTTAAATTTTCTATCTTTCCGCGCAATTTTCTTAATTTTTTCTTTCATAATAACATTCTCCTGACAATAACAAACAAAACAAAAAAATAATTAGCAAAATCGACAATCGACACGTGATGCGATGACCAAGGGAAATAGGCATTCATTTTTATGTGATTACTTGCTCAGTGGATTGTATGGTCAAATTAAATCACACAACTTGAATAGATAATAATGACTAACAAAAACGTAAGTGCAAGAACATTTTGTGATAACATAAAGTCATATTCACTTTTGTTTATTATCTTAACGATTTAACCATGTAAGTAAGGGCCTGACAGCAAGAATATTGATATCCAACACCAAGTTATTAATTTAATAGTAACATAGAGTAAGCCTTAATGGGCGTGTTATAATTGTAACGTCCTTAGGCGACACTTGTCGATATAATTATAATGTCGGTATAGTCAATAAAGTTATTGCATAACTACTGGAACTGGCTCTAAATGAATATTATAGATTAGCTGCTTCCCGCGAACTATACCAAGAGAACTGTAGTTTTTTCTGAGATAAATAGAAGCCTATCTGCTATTCTTGCTTATAAGAAAAAATCTTAATCTAAAGTTAAAATTCGACAAAAAAAAATTCATTTTTTTATAATAAAAATAAAAAAAATATATTGTAAGGAAAATAAATTCGTATGGTATATAATAAATAAAAAAATACTTTCTACAATAACATAATATCTAGATAACTTTTTTTGAGGTTGTTGGAAAAATATTTATTTAGAGTTTTTTAATCTAAAATGCAGGGGAATTTTATTTAGTCGTCGGTAACACTGATATCATCATTCATTCAAATAAATGCTAGTTAATCTATCTTCGTGCAAAATTTCATACAGTTTCCTTTAGCTATTTCAATGTTTACACATCCGTCCAAATATTAGTATGAAGTGAGTGAATTAACTTTTTGACAAGCTGACTAAAACTAAATTTCTCTTCTCTCACATACATTTCAAAATAATACAGTAATGAACTAATGCAGTTACAGAGAAACAAAGTTATGCATAATTGCTCTATTTAAGCGTATTGATTTTTGTAAAAAAAAATATTTTTAGATACACACCAACCTATTATGAACTTGTTGTGGTCTGTGAAAATATCTTATCTAGAAACTTTTAATATCTACGTCAAATTCATAGTCCGCTATCAATGACGCATGATAAATGCGGCGCAGGCGACGCTGCTATTATAATTCACGCATTGCTGACGCAAACTGGAGGGATCTTATAACATTTATAATATCTTCAATAATAGTAATCCAACTTCGTCCTTAACTTAATGCATTAAAGTCTATATCAAATCTAAATTTCACAATCTTTTATGGTGTAGTCTTTGCGCATGAGGTCTTAATCAGAATGACAAACATAATGTAACGAAGTGAACCTTTAGGACGACAAATGACAACCCTAGTAATGAAGGTTGAGAGAAGCAAGGATGGACCTCCCAGAAATAGTCTTCTTTATTAAGTGAGATAACTTAAGACATTTTTAAAATTATTTCAGATATAACGTAAAGTTCGTGTCAATTTAGGAATAGATTTTTTCTAAATTGGCTCGGGGCAGGAAGGGGCGGATAAACAACGACTATGACCCTAAATTAGTTGAAGCCGTCAGTTGCGTTTTCGTCAGAACAAGATGAATATCGTTAAAACAAGTCAGAGACACAAGATTATCCTTGTTTTGTACGATAAGAGGTCAGTTGTTGTCAGTTTGCAGTGAGAGCAATATACCCTCGACAACGACCTCGGTGTATACACACTGGTTTTCAAGGTTTCGCCAGCTCCAATGTCTCGGGTTCGTTTTCCGGATAGGTAAATGTAGAAAAAATTTCGACGACCATTTGTATCAGCGGTAGTAAACGCTGCTTCTGAGCCATGGGTCGCGAGTTCGATCCCCGCACAGTACAGATATTTGTGTGCATGAACATGTCTGTTTGTACTGGTCTGGGTGTTTTCTATGTATAATAAGTATGTATTTACAAAAAAAAAGTATATAAGTAATTTTATCGGTTGTCTAGTACCCCATACGACAGGGTACTTAATAGTAGCTTAATTTGGGACTAGATGGCTCTGTGTGGCCCAGTGAGGCATGTCTTAAATATTATTAAAAAAGAATATTTTCTCTGGATTCGTGGTGCCTTTGTTGACTGTGATTTGTATACAAGTGCTTTAATAGTTGGAAAAGAGGAATGTATTACGTTTTCCACATTTATTTATTAATTTATTCATCATCATCATCATCATCACCAGCCTAAGATATTTGTCCACTGCTGAATACAGACCTCTTCAATTTTTTTTTGATGCTTCATTTATTGTCGGTGATTTCTTGTTTGGCACAGACTTAATATTAGTGGATTTAGTCTTAAATTTTTTTTTTTTATATTTCGTAAAAAGAAATACTAAAACTCAAAAATTGGAGTCGAGTTGAGAAACTCTTATTTTAATAAACTAAATCTACATACTCTTTTTTGTCGATTGACCACAAAAGTTTCAAAATTATCATAAAAGTTCTGTAAAAGTCCCCAAAACGGTGAAATAATATTCAAATGTACTTTTCCACTTAACTAGTGCCAATATTTGTTCCAGTCGAGTATATTAGTGAGTTTAACCTAAGCTCTCAGTTTTCAACACGAGTGAGTCTCTTTCGAGTGGTTTACGAGTGTCTGCTAAATAGGGTTGTCCACTTATTTGGTCGTTGCCAGAAACAAAAAATAAACGCTTAATTCAAACTGGCCATTATTTTTATAAGTCATCGTCCTTTGCGTTACTAGCCTAACATAATTACAGACAAAACCAATGAAGAAATGAACAATTAAAGTTATTTACGTATATAAGATTATATGATAAGATAGGATGATATTGTACAGGTGACTTTTTCATTACCCTCCAAATTTTTTATAGGCGTTAAGTATCGTATTTAGAACCTATTTAGGAAGTAAAAATGTAGATCAAATTTTCACCAAAATATATTTTTCGCAACATAGTTTTCAAATTTTACCGTCCTAAGCCTGTGAAGGTATGAAGGGAAAATCAACAACTTATGAATAGTATCGTAGAATGAATGAGATGCGCATCGCGTAAAAAAGGTGTTGCGAGGAGGCTGTATCCAAATTTTAGATTTTGCCGGACATTTTCTAGGTGCTTTAGCTTGACATTTTTGTACTGGGTTATACCAAAAGAAAAAAATACGTCATTTGTTTTTTGTCTCGCAGATTGATGTATTAAAATTTGGAAAGTAGTTAAAATTTCATCGTGTATATGATAGTATGTATGGTAATAACTTTAATTATTCACCACCAGCCTATTTCCTACTCTAAACAGACGATCATTGCAGTGGTAACTTGAATTCAATGATGGAGGCCTTTTCCCTGAAGTGGGATGATTATAGGCTGTTACTACTACTAAACAGATTCCCAAAACGAGTACTTGCTATAATTGCCACACTCATCTTGCAGGTTGGTGATCGCACTGGTAGGTGGAAGATGCTGCTGCCCGTGTTCTTCTGGTTATTGAGACTCCTTTAGTCGCCTCTTACAGCCATAGGTGGAAATGGGGTGGTGTCCTATACAACTGTAAGTTCTGGAGCTGCTGGGATTGCCCAGACTCTGCATAATATACGCAAATGCTCACGTGGACGGGTTCCGTGCAATAAAAGGGAAAACGGTTTTATTAATCCAAAACAGAATGCTGGGCAGTCTCAACAGTAATTTTACATGTTTTAACGGGAAGGTGGGATATTGTCTTGAGAAAGCACTGGATCGTCGCTCTAATAAACCTAAATGTGAAGCAAAAATATAATAAAAATAAATTTACTCTTTAAGTAGTCAGAATGATTGATTACTTGGCACAAATGGGAAAAACAATGGCTACCGTTTTCGTAACTGTAGCGCTCCTATTATCAACAGTTTTTACATAAAGTAAATCGAAGCTGGAAATGCAAATTGCAGCAAAAAATTTAATTCCTTTTTTGGAATAAGATCTGCAATCTGCTTAGTAAAAGAGGATTTGCTGCAATCACAGCTCTTTAAACTGTCGATTCTCGTCTTAAGCTACATAGTAGCATCTTATGCAACTTTTTGTATCTGTTTAGCTGTATACGTTTTCTAGGGATTTTATCATTCTGATTCGTTTGACTAGTCACGTTATATCTATAAAGTTATATTATGTCAGTGATAAGGATTGTGTTTGATTTAATACATATTATGTAACAGAAACTTCTTTTCTAAAATTTAGGACTCCAACTAGACGACAAACTTAGTTGGAGATATCACATTGATACAGTTAGATCGAAACTAATTTCCTTAAATGGCGCTTTGCGTAAGCTGGTTGGATGTATACAACGCAAGATTCGGATGACTCCTTAGTGAAATCACATTTGGATTATCTCATAGAGGTATGGGGATGTGCAGCCGAATAAAATCTTAAGAATTTGCAAAGATCACAAAATAAAATTATTAAGACATTATTTAAATACGATCGTTTAACGAATACAAAATTACTTTATGAAAAAACTAAACTATTTAACTTGAGACAGACATACACATACACAACACAAGGAAAATTTTGACTAATCAAATACAGTCACAGCTATCTTTTACTAAACGAACTATAAAGCACTATTTAAGAAATTGTAACAAATTAATGCTGACAAAACCAAGAATCGACCATGGCAAAAGGAATATAATGTTTGAGGGAGCACAAATCTACAATAACATACCAAATGACATAAAGGAGTGCAAATCATTAATTTGGCCTATATAAATCAATACTTAAGCCGTATGTCGATTGTAATGTGCGATTTAGCAATTTATGTAATCTAACATAATTTACTTTATTTGATATTTGAGCAACTTAATTGCACTTATAATATCAGTATATAAACTTGAAAAATGCCGGGCGGGCGCCATACCATTACGAGGAGATGCGGGTTCAAGTCCCGCCTGAGACAATATTTTTCAAGTTTATATACTAACATAATTTTTTTAAATGAGCTCATTTTATGTGAACAATGTTCTTTATGAGTTAATAAAGTTCACATATAACTTACCTTACTACTTCATCGGAGGCTCCATCGGTAATTTAATCTGAAACAAAATACAACACATTGTAATTTTATTGTATTAGAAAGTAAGTATTCATATTAGTAGGGTTGAACTACTCATAATTTAAGTTGCTGAAATCTTTTTTGTACGTTTACATAATTTAGTGCATAATTTGAAATAAACCATGACAAATTAAGCACTAAAATAGTACCTATGTTATTTTTAACCTAAATGTCGAAGATATAAAATTATCATGAAGTACCTAATATTTGGCTTTAAGATGATACTTTGAAACAATATAAAAATGTTTGATTCGATACTAATTCATTTGTTTTCATGTTTGCTAGTTTTTTTACACCCTAAGTAACAAGTGCGCAGACTGATGAGGTACAAAAATAAAGTTATAAGTTTTTCATTGCATCTTTTGTGTATTCACAAACTAGAAAATACAATCATTATTATCATCATCTTCTTCAATAGCCTATATCAGTCCACTTCTCTACATAGGATTCTTTTCATACAAAAAATACGAAAAGGATAGGATTGAGTCCATTGTCACTATTTATCATCTCATAGACTCTTTTTTTTCTCTTACCTTCACTTCTAGTGAAACTTTATTGATCTATGGGTGTTTGCATAGGGAAAGTTTCTTTCCCTATGGTGTTTGTGAACTAGTAATTTTTGTGTTCATCTGATCTCAGTGCACAACAGTTTTTTTTTGTGCCATTAACTCATACACAATTTATGGCAGAATTGGGAATAGGAATAGTCGAAAATAATGAAATTACTTATAATGGATGATACTATTTTATTTAGGTACGTCAAATTCTTCATTTATTGCTAAATTATCTCAAGGTCTCATCAGGACGTGAGGCGACTGGTGAAAGCATGTTAGTAAAATGGTAGGGTATTTAGTTTTTTTTTGTTTTATTTGCGTAGAACATAATTAATTATATTATTTAATAGGTATATATATTTTTGGTACAAAATCAATTTTACTTGGATAGTTTAATTAAGTGTGTGTGCGTTTCTATCTTGATTGATATTTAGTTTTGGTTTTGCTCCAAATTTTTGATGTTGTTTTTCTCAACTTTTCTATATTTATGTCGGAGCTCCTCATTCATATTATTATGTAAAAAGAGACTTCAAAGTACCGTCTTTCTTGGCGAACATTGATAAACTTTAGGTCAAGTTCAGGTAAACCTGTTATTAGCCTTACGTTTTAGTAGTACGTTAAGTTATTAATATTGTATTACGCTGTTGGTTTTCAAATAAATAAATAAAAAATAAAAATAGGCCTCTTTAAAAGGAAGATTTTGCCAGAATCGCCACGCTTGGCAGGCGGATTGCCAATGGTGGACGCTGCTGCCTGTCTTTTTCTGGCTCTCCATAAGACACCTCTTACGGCACCCATGAAAGAAGAAGGAGAGATGCTATTCTTTCTGCATGCCGGCACCACAAAAACACTGTCATGGATGAGATATCAGATGTCTTTTACACCTTGTTTCACCACTAAACTGAAATCTGCATACAGCTTTCATTAGATCTTTGGTTAAGAAACTCTTTACTTGGTTAACTACCTCAATATTGGGGTTAACATTATTTTAAATCGTAAACAAGCTTCTACAAATATTTGACTCAAGAATGACCATAGTTTAAACTAACGGTAGCGAAAGCCTATGCGCCCACGCAGCGGTAGGCGTTCTCTGACTCCGCCTACTATAAATACTTATCCGCAACTAGCAATCTATTGGCAAATCAATGGTAGGTACTCTATTTATGACGAATGTGTGCAGTTACGGTGCCTTGGTACGTAAGATAATTTGGAGTAATTTACAGTACAGTATTTGGTTCGATGTTCGGTATTTTAATTGTAATAAGATCAAGAACCTAGCGACTTAATTAGAATATTTTGTATGGAAGGAAACATTCGTTGAATGTTAATTATTGGTTGATCTGGCAATCAATACAACCTGGTTGTTAACTAATTTGTACAACATGACTTGAGTAGGTTATTAAAATTATAACTGCCTTTTATTATGTCAGATGTTAACTACATACTTAGTGCTTTAATACCTATCTTCTCAGGATCAGAAATTGTAAGTTAATCCATATGTTATACTTTGTACATTAGATCTTAAATAATTTTCAATACTGGAACAAATACTATTTTCATAACATTTATATATGATGATACATTATGACACATAATGTTGTTTTTTTAAATATGTTATTGTTTGCTGAAGTAATTCTATTACAGAACTTCTTTTTATGTGCTATTCTACAATTCAAAACCTGTGGATTTCACAACAAAGGTCAAGTCTCAGAAATAAGTAATATTTTGTCTAGATTATTAAAAACACTAGGCTAATTATAAGAAATTAAATATGTATTATCAAGACATTTCAATATAAAAAATTGATTATAAACTCAGATAATATTAAAATACTATAGTAGCAATACGTATGAAGCTATGAATTATAAAACATTGTCTATCAAATTGACTTTCAAATATATTTTTAGGCTTCATCTGGAGAGTAAAAAAGGACATTTAAAAATAAACTGAAACTTCGCTCAACATATTATCAAATCGGCATCTAGCAACAATTTTATGATTTGAGTGCAGTCAGATAATCAACATAACACAAAATGTCAAATCTTATTCGATATTCAACTCTATGTCTTAGACTTACAGTTTTTAATCAATTGGATGAGATTGACTTTTACAAGTATAGTGCAAGCTATGCTGTACGTCGAATGTAAATGATAAAAAGCGCATCGAGCTTTACAAACGAGCTTGCATGTTTTATGCACAATAAATTTGAAGTACCTTTATCTACTTACAAATAAAAAGCCCTTTATGCTACGATGCACACAATATTAGTAATACTTAGTTACAACCGTTACTTATAACTACTGAATAAACATATTTTTTAAGACAATACATTGTCGTTAAAACTTTATTGTGGCGCGTTGAAGTCTTTTGTTAGAGAGCTTATAAGATACGGTTAGTTTCGATGTAGTGCGGCGACGCGGCAAGTTCTTAGAACTAGTGACGTTTCTTATGTTTAACAAGTTGACCATCAATAGTGGCATAGTAAAATAATTCACTCACATTATCGATATTTCATTTGATATAATCTATTAATAAATTATAGTTTAAAAAACTAAAAACCACGCTTTTAAAACAGATTGAACTAAAAAATTAAAAATAAAACTGTAGTAATCAATTGAAAAATTCATATTATTGTACAAAAAGCGTGGGGTGCTTGTTATGATATCCACAGATATAGTAAATTATTGATAAAATATTTACAACAATCTAAATCAAGCCCCCCACGCTTTTTGTACAATAATATGAATTTTTCAATTGATTACTACAGTTTTATTTTTAATTTTTTAGTTCAATCTGTTTTAAAAGCGTGGTTTTTTAGTTTTTTAAACTACAATTTATTTTTTACTTTTTAGTTTAGTTTATAAGATTTGATTCCTTCTTTACCGACTGTAAGTCCAAACCTATGCAGGAAACATAATTGATACAGATCGCGCGCTAGCTCTATCTCTTTTTCTCCCTCTTACAGAGGAAAACTGGGAAAACTGTTATCAAATTATTGTATTGTCATCGGCCCTTGATACGTGTGCAAAGTTTCAAATTAATCAAACTTCTGGAAATCGGTGAAAATTAAGCTCAAAGATTCCATTACATACATACATACATACATACATACATACATACATACATAGATACAACCCAAGCTAATAAAAGCGTGGTAAAAATGTTCACAAATACAAAATTGAAAAGCATTTATTTACATGTGTCACACAGTCATATTACTTGTGTTGTTCCCATCCTCAGTATTGACTATCATGACTATGTTTATTAGAAGGCCTGAAAAGTTTAATTGTTTTGCAGATTTACGAAATTTTTCCACTGATGATGTTATATGTAAATGAAACACGTCTGAATCTAGAGAGAGTTTTTTTTTCTAACTTTTTGTTAAGCGCATGATGTGTAATTAAACAAAATTCATCGATCACAAACCCATTTCTATTCCTAATTTGAACACGAACTAAAAATAAAAAACAAGACGTTGAATACCGCTCTATTGGCAATTACTCAGAATAAATTTACTTAAGGTTACTAAACAAATAATGTATGCGCGTACACAGTTCATTCACTTAGAAGAATCATAATTGCGCGCGCGCATTTTTTATGACTTTCTTTGGTTTTTATTACGTGGTTGTTAGAGGTGATTTTAGTTAAAAGTCGGTGATTATGTCTCAGGTATGACGGGTGCGATATGGTAGGCTGGGCGTCGCCGAAGCGTGGTAATAACCCAGACCCTG
Organism: Anania crocealis; assembly: GCA_949315895.1. NCBI lineage: Eukaryota > Metazoa > Arthropoda > Insecta > Lepidoptera > Crambidae > Anania > Anania crocealis. The sequence goes on along the minus strand of OX438865.1, from coordinate 11,847,474 downwards.
CGCGTGCGCACTCTTCCTGGTTTACAACGGAAATAAGCAGAGTTTTGATAAATTATATAATTTAGATTAATGAGATTTATAAGGCTTACACTTTTTATTTGCAAACTTTTACTATGTAGGCACTCTTTAATGCTATGTTAATTAGCTTTCTTGGTTATAACCACTTATCAAGATGTCATTACAGTTGTATAAGGTTCGATTTCTTTTTATCATTCAGTAAGATTTAACAACTAATAATCACTGCTTATTTTTTTTTATATTTAATTTACTTTAAAAAAAATCTTTAAAACTGGTTATCATTTTATTGGTTGAACTCCAGATTTGATTATCAGATCGCTTTTGTATTTTACATAAAAATCCATTTAATACATTTTTCAATTGATCGAACATTGCTAGCACCTATCAATCATAGTACCTAATTATAGCAAAAACCTCCTCTTGGAGAGGCTTATATTCAGAACTGAACTGCTACAAGCCATTAGCCATTCACGCCACCACACACCATATTATAGGTGTCGCCTGCTCCAAGGTCCCGGGTTTGATTCCCGGGCGGGTCAATGTAGGAAAAAGTGATTTTCTACAGTTTCCCGGGTCTGGGTGTTTGTGGTACCTTCGCTGTTTCTGGTTTCCAAAATAAAAGTGCTTTAAATAGTTATTCAAATTGGAATCAGAACAATGTATGTGATGTTGTCCACTGCTGGACACAGGCCATCACCGGCTGGTGATGATGATGAAGTAATCCACCACCCAAATGATGCGCTAGTAATTAAAATAAACCAATAATTACATCTCATTTAAGCTAAACGTCTCAATTACAACAACAAAATAGAGATCACGTGATTACTCTACCGCATTACCACATAGTTGCTAGACTCTCCCACAGTCGGGTACGAGTTCAAACCGCACAGTAAGGGCGACGCATTATTTAATGGAAGTGCAATAAGCAGTCGCAAATTAACATGGCGTCGTTACACTTGGTCGGAACTTGATGTGCGGCTCCATAGGACTCATGGTTGCCTGGTACTTAAAGTAGATTGGATTTATAAAACTAAACTACCTGTTGTTATTTTTGACAAGTTTGATAAAGCACATACTGACTATCGTATAATTAACCTCAAGAATAGAATAGAATTTTGTTTGTCTTTGAACAGGGTATACAGTAGATTAAAATAATTATAACATAGGTTCGTTCGCCAATCCAGCCATTAAAAATAGCATGCAAATACAGGTGTCTGCAATAAAATACATTAGGTAGTTTTAAACATAAACAATTTACAATGTTATAAGCAGTTGTACAAATGTTACAATAATAAATAATAATAATAATAAATATTTAAGACATGCCAATTACGTAAATCTACCTACTTATACGAATATCGCTGACTCCTAAACCTCTAAGGAGGACACAACCGAATATTGCAAGATGACGAAATCGCTGATGCAACTCTCGTGCAAATTCAACGTGACCACGCCATCGCGCCACCAACCCCGAGATCATCATCATCGCCGCCACTTCGTATCCAACCTCGATCGGGTCAATTTGTAACTAGTTGTAATTTAATTATTAATAAATTAGTTTAAAAAATTAATTTCGGTTTTTTTCGAACCTCCTGCTGTCGCTTCTATATTTGGCGCAATCGGTAGGATTCTCGCGGTCGGTTTCGCGCTTCATCACGAAGATTTCCGTCATAACGAGCCGCCCGTGTGGCTATCAAGTCGCGTTCGAGAATCCAGAACCAGAAGCCAGCCAGCTAGAGGGTATCCAGACATCGATACACAAGAAAAGCCGAAATATGTTCATGTAAGTGCACTTGAATCATTCTCGTGTTTCCTATCCTATCCTATCTTTAGTCCCTAATTTTAGTCACAATTTTTCATCCAAGAAATTCTGGATCCCGTGGGTCTGCATCTAGCAGGCAACGCAGGGAACATTTGCTAGACTTAAATAGGTTATTTAGTTTATCAGAAGAAATGGAAATTGATCCCGATAGTATTTACAAGGCCTTACGCCTTGTTCCCGATTTTGACGGGAACCCCAACGTCTTAACTAGATTTATTAATATTTGTGATAGGTTATGTTCAGACTATTTGCGAGATGATCCCAATAGTCAACTTAATAATTTGTGTCTCCTAAACGGCATCCTGAACAAAATCACGGGACCCGCCGCTACCATTATTAACTCAAATGGCATCCCAGATAACTGGTTAGGGATTAGAAATGTCTTAGTACATAACTTCGCTGATCAACGGGACGAGACAGCACTCTATAACGACCTCTCCCTAGCTATGCAAGGCAATAGTAGCCCACAAGAATTTTATGACCATTGTCAAACTCTTTTTAGCACGATAATGACCTATGTTACATTACATGAGACACTAGGAACCACTATAGACGCTAAGAGGGTTCTGTATAAAAAGTTGACCATGCAAGCCTTTGTACGAGGTTTAAAGGAACCGCTTGGATCTCGTATAAGGTCTATGAGGCCAGACAGTATAGAAAAAGCTTTAGAGTATGTGCAAGAAGAATTAAATATTCAATATCTTCAGCAACGTAACGAAAGTATGCCTAGACACCAACTAGCCCATCGCACACCAGTTGCCTTACCTATAGCCTCCTCAATGCCTAAATTTAATAACTTTAATAGTATATCTAATTTTAATAATCAGGCAGCGCCGAGATATAATCCGCCGCCGCCTCCGCTCCGCTTATCAGTGCAACCGCAACCTTTTAAATTTAACTCGCCTAGTATCGCACAGTCTCAACAGCCGCGTATGACCCGCACACAGCAAATGTTTAGTGCACCACCACCGCAATATAATGCCCAAAGTAACATGTTCAGGTTACCACCTAGGCGTCAGCCTCAGTACCAGCCGCCTCCTAAACCTATGAGCGGAGTACAGCAATTCACACCCAGACCTTTGCCACCAACTTCATTTGGACACGATTGGCAAAGATTCGGCAATCCCCCACCAAATAATTACTTCAAATCACGCGAAGTCAATTTAAATGAATGCGCATACGATGATCCATACTACTCAGATTACTACTACGACACAGAATATTATAATGACTTAACTGATTGCAATAATTACGACGCATCTTATGACTATGACTATGCCAATAGAGTTCAGTATTACGAGCCCACTGGTCACAATAACGTAGAGTCAAGTAACGAGCCACAAGCATCTAGTTCCACAGAACAGGATTTTCAGATAGCCCGCCCGTCAGACAAGTTAAAATAGAGTTGAATATACAAACGCAACGGCAACTTCCTTACATTCAAATTTTAAACCCGCCGCTTAAGTTATTAATAGACACCGGCGCAAATCAGTCGTTTATTAGTCCCGAATCTGTTGAGAAATATTTCTGTAACTTTCCTTTAGATTACGACCCTTTCGAAGTGACTAACGTTCACGCAACCAGCCGTAATGACTACTCTATAACACTACCGTGCTTTCCCGAACTAAAATCCCAAGATAAGATAAAATTATTTGTGTACCGTTTCCATAATTATTTCGACGGTCTTATAGGCCTAGATCTACTCACTAAATGGGAAGCGAAGATTGATCTTAAAGATCAGACCCTCTCAACCCAGTTTGCTGTCAATCCTATTAAGATGTACAACTCGCTGAACGTCAACCTCTATGAAGACATTATCCCGGCAAACTCTTCAAAAATAGTTCGAATCCCAATTAACGCCCCGGATGGTGACGTCCTCGTCGAAGAGCAAATTATCTGTAATTGCCACATTTCCGATTGCATTACATCCGTTAAAAATAGCCGCGGAATCTTAGAAGTCTATAATCCTACAAATAACGATATAATATTCTCATTAGACCACCCAGCGCAGGCACAAGTTTTTAATATCGAGTGCATGCGAACTGAGTCCGTGCCTACGTCACGCGCACGCGCCGTCATTTCGCGCCTTAGGACAGATCATATGAACGCCGAGGAAAGAGCTAATATAGAGACTTTATGCTCGCGTTATGCCGACGTATTTTATTTGGAAGGCGAACCACTAACATTTACAAACCAAATTAAACACTGTATTAAAACGACAGATGATGTTCCGATTTATACTAAAAGTTATCGCTATCCTTATGTACATCGACAGGAAGTCCGTGATCAGATAAATAAAATGTTAGACCAGGGAATAATTAGACCTTCCACGTCAGCCTGGAGCTCACCCATATGGGTTGTGCCCAAGAAGGTTGATGCTTCTGGTAAAAAGAAGTGGCGTATAGTTGTGGACTTTCGTAAACTGAATGACAAGACAATAGACGATAAATATCCAATCCCCAATATAACTGACGTCCTTGACAAGCTTGGCAAATGCATGTACTTCACCACACTCGATTTAGCATCTGGATTTTACCAAGTGGAAATGAATGAGAGCGATATACCCAAAACAGCCTTCAATGTGGAGCATGGGCATTACGAATTCTTGCGTATGCCTATGGGTCTTAAGAACTCACCTTCTACGTTCCAAAGAGTGATGGATAACGTCCTCAAAGGCCTACAGAACGAAATTTGCCTGGTATATTTAGACGATATAGTCGTGTTCGGTTCTTCGCTCCAGGAGTCCATAATTAACCTTGAAAAGGTTCTCCAGCGGTTACGCGAATCCAACTTTAAGATTCAGATGGATAAGTCCGAATTCTTAAAGTTAGAAACAAGTTACCTTGGTCATATCATCACCAGAGACGGCATCAAACCGAACCCAGATAAGATTTCTGCAATAGAGCAATATCCCATTCCAGAAACTCCCAAACAGATCAAACGATTTTTAGGTCTTATTGGATACTATCGTAAATTCATTCCCGATTTTGCTCATATCACAAAACCTCTCACTCAATGTTTAAAAAAAGGTAAAAAGATAACGTTAGACTCAAACTACGTACAAGCATTTGAAAAGTGTAAAAAACTCTTGACAAACGACCCTATACTACAATACCCCGACTTTACTCGTGAATTTATCTTGACCACAGACGCATCAAATTTAGCTATTGGGGCCATCCTATCCCAAGGCCCAGTAGGTTCAGATAAACCCATCTCATTCGCATCCCGTACTCTCAACGATAGTGAGATAAATTATAGTACCATTGAGAAAGAGTTGTTAGCCATAGTTTGGGCCACAAAGTATTTCCGACCGTATCTGTTTGGACGTAAGTTTAAAATACTTACCGATCACCGCCCACTTCAGTGGATAATGAATCTCAAAGAACCTAACTCGAGATTAACTAGATGGAGGTTAAAGTTAAGTGAATATGACTTTACTGTTATTTACAAGAAAGGCAAAAGTAACACAAATGCCGACGCCCTGTCTAGAATCGAGATCAATAATGAAGAGATAAGTAGTATAACCGCGAATCCCTCAGAGAAGCCAGCATCTCTATCTAACTCCGACACTCTAACCGCTCACACTAGCCATGAACACCCAATCCTCGAAGTCCCCATTACCGATGAACCTATAAATAGATTCCATCGACAATTGCACATCACTATTGTAGGTGACGTCAAACGACGGCCCGTAATAACAAAGCCATTTGACACCCATACTCGTATTTCGTTGCAAATTAGTGAATCGAATTTAGAATCCGACATTATAAACGCAATTAAAGAATATGTGAATCCCAAAGTTAAAACTGCACTTTTAATAAACCCACCTCTCGCCATGTACTCTGTGATCCCAATCATTCAAGATAAATTTAAGAGCTCATCTATAAATCTCATACTCTCTAAATCTGAAATAGAAAATGTTAAAGAGTATCTCAGGCAACAAGAGATCATTCGTGATTACCACGATGGTAAAACCAACCACAGAGGTATTAATGAGTGTTATCTGGCACTATCTAAACGATACTTTTGGCCTAAAATGAAGGAACAGATATCTAAATTTATAGGTGAATGTTCCATATGTGGACAAGCGAAATACGATAGACATCCAATTCGACAGAGATTTAACGTAGTACCGCCAGCAACAAAACCGTTTGAAACCGTTCACCTCGATTTATTCACAGTTCAGAATGAGAAATACTTAACATTTATAGACGTCTTCTCTAAATACGGACAAGCATATCACCTGAAAGATGGTACAGCAGTCAGTATCCTCCAATCCTTATTACAGTTTAGTTCTCATCATGGCCTTCCGTTTACAATAGTTACCGATAACGGAACTGAATTCACTAATCAATTGTTCGCCGAATTTGTTCGATTACATAAGATAAATCATCACCGAGTTCTAGCCCACTCACCAAATGATAACGGAAACATAGAGCGTTTTCATTCGACTTTGCTCGAACATCTCCGCATATTAAAACTACAGAAAAAAGACGAACCCATAATAAACCTTATGCCATATGCTCTCATAGCTTACAATAGTTCAATACATAGTTTTAATAAGTGTAAGCCCTTCGATTTAATCACAGGACACTTTGACCCTAGAGATCCTATTGATATAGACCCAGTTCCTCACTTATTACAGCAGTACCTTGTCAATCATAAAGAACAGATGAAAACCGTGTATGATTTAATCAATGACACATCCTTAGCAGATAGAACAGCCCTTATAGAGAGTAGGAATAAATCCCGCGAACCAGAAATAGAATATATTCCGGAGCAACAAATTTTTATAAAAAACCCTAAGGCCAGTAGACAGAAAGTAGCCCCAAGATTTACCCAGGACAAAGTTTTAGCCGACTTACCTATCCACATTTATACCTCCAAAAAACGGGGACCAGTAGCTAAGTCTAGACTGAAACGAATTCCTAAACATGCTAAATTGCTGCAGAATTCTGCCGATACTGATCCTGACGACAACAGCCCAGGAGATAAGACTTAAAACATTGGATGACGGACCAGGACTTTTACCGTTCAAACTGGGACCAACTAGACTCATAACACACTACCACACCTTTTTACAACGCATTCAGTTAAATGATGTCGAAGATAAAATCTTACAACTTCAGAATCAAATTCAAGCTTACGAGACTAGACTTCCTAACGAAACTTATGCTTTATATGAACTCCAGATTAATTATTTAAATTCTAAATTGAATATAGTATTAGAACAGTTACATAGCTTAGAGCCCAGCCGAACTAAACGAGGCCTTATAGACGGATTAGGATCTGTTATAAAAAGTATATCGGGTAACTTAGATCATTCAGATGCGATTAAATATGATAATGCCATTAAAACACTTCACAATAATGAGAATAAGATTTCATTTGAGTTAAATAATCAGATAAGCTACAGTAAAGATTGGATGACGAAAAACTTTGGTATTCTCTCTAAATTAGTCAAAAATCAGCGTATTATTAACGGAACTTTAATTTTTATAATGAATAAAGAAAGTCAGCATTCTGAGACTTTAACTAAATTTGCAAAGTTTGCTCAGCTACTAGTTATAATTACTGAAAATATAGATGACTTATTAAGTGAGTTAATTACAGTAGAAAATACTTTAGCATTTATTCGTGCATCGAGCACACACCATTCAATGCTAAAGATTAACATCTTAAGTAACATGTTAATTAGATTAAAAAATATATACGGTAGAGATAGCATCTTAGATTTAGAATTACGGGAATTTTATGATCTTATAAAGCCCGCTTATTACTTTATAGATAAAGAAATAGTTTTAATATTCAAATTCCCGATTGTGACTAAAATATCCTATGACCTATATAAACTATCAATAGCACCTAATAAATATCATCAAGCCCTCATACCTACTTATCCTTTCATTGCTACCAACGAGAATGCATTCGTGTACATAGAGGCAGAATGTCCGAAGTTATCTCACGGCTATCTCTGTGAAGAAAACATCAACCATCAGATCCGTACCGTACCTGACTGTATCCAGCATCTCATCTCACAACAATCTCTGGAGAAGACCTGCAAATTTACAAACATCACTCTGAGTAAAGAAGCAATGGAAAAGCTAGACGACCAACACTATGTTATCTCGCTGCCACATCCCACGAAGATTCATCTTATCTGCGGCCGAGAAGACTACACTCAGCTTCAAGGAAGTTACTTTGTCACTATCCCACTCACCTGCCAACTACGCACACCCGAATTCACTATAATCAACGATAGTGACGAGATAAAAGGTCAACCTCTTAAGATAATGAAGATACCGAATATTGAAATGCAAGCCACAGATTCATCCCGCATTGATTTGCACTCAATCAACCTGCAGAGCCTTCACAGCATCCAAGATAAAATAGCGCTCCAAACGCCTGTACAAATCGACACACCGCCTGCCGAGATATTATACCACACTACCATACCATTCTATTGCGTACTATTAAGTGCAACTGTACTCATCTTCGTAGTCTTGCTACGACGCTACGAGATACTTACCTGCAAACGTACCAGTAATCAAGAAAATATGAAGTCCGAAACTCACGAATACGAGAGCCCGGATAAATCTGTAATAGAAAGAGAAAGAAAACCGGGAAGCAGTCATATTACCATACCAGCAACATTTCCTCTCAAAGTTCTCAAATAGTTGCTGATCTGTGGGCGGAGGAATTACGTAAATCTACCTACTTATACGAATATCGCTGACTCCTAAACCTCTAAGGAGGACACAACCGAATATTGCAAGATGACGAAATCGCTGATGCAACTCTCGTGCAAATTCAACGTGACCACGCCATCGCGCCACCAACCCCGAGATCATCATCATCGCCGCCACTTCGTATCCAACCTCGATCGGGTCAATTTGTAACTAGTTGTAATTTAATTATTAATAAATTAGTTTAAAAAATTAATTTCGGTTTTTTTCGAACCTCCTGCTGTCGCTTCTATATTTTGCCTCACTGGGCCACACAGAGCCATCTAGTCCCAAATTAAGGTACTATTAAGTACCCTGTCGTATGGGGTACTAGACAACCGATATTCTTACTTATATACTTTTTTTTTGTAAATACATACTTATAATACATAGAAAACACCCAGACTAGTACAAACAGACATGTTCATGCACACAAATATACTGTGCGGGGATCGAACCCGCGACCCATGGCTCAGAAGCAGCGTTTACTACCGCTGATCCAAATGGTCGTCATATGATTCACAATATGTGTGTGTATCAATAAGGGGATCACACCAGAATCATTGCATTTCCGTATCATTGAATAAATTTTTATTTGAATAAAAAGCACGTCAGGTAAGCCACTCGTGCATTCTGCTCCTGAATCGATTGAATGAATGACCATATTTTATTGTCATATTATAGGACGTGTATTTAATGTCTGTTATTGTGTCATTAATAGAGAAAATTTGCAATTTTAATCCAATTGTACCAATCCAAATGCTAATCGCGGTGATAATGCTAAAATCCACATTTGAGAGAGGCTGTTGCTGGTGCATTTTAAATAATGTTATCACATTACAAATATTTCATAGCAATCACTATAATAATAGATTTGTCATAGCATAAAATAATACGAAAATAGGGTCTTGGTGTAATAAAACAAAGAGGTATTTGTTCGGTGGTTAAAGTCTCGCCTCTTGTCATCCAAGGAACGTAAGTTAAAGGAAAATTTACCTATGAATTTCTATAAACATTTCCCGACAAAAGATTTTTTGACTGGAGGATTACGGACTTCAATGTTCACCAGTTTTTATTATTTTATAATTTTGAGAAACACAACACTATTCATAAAAATATACTTGCATCAAATCTAGAATATGAAAAACAAGACTAATGTGTAAAATTAAAATTTCGCAAGACTCACGCTCCAGTTGTCTAAGAAGTGGGTAAAAGTTTGGCGTGACGTCACGAGCGTCGCCTGCTCAGCATAATAAGTAAGATGTTGAACACTTGAATCGTTAGTTTGCTTAAGTCGTGCGATTTCTTAATTCGCCAATTTGCTTGTTTTGAGTTCGAAATTCCCCGTGTCACACATCATGAACTTATGTGATTACAATTTTTAGCGTAACTAAACTTATAAGCTGTGTTTAAATGTAATTTATACTAATATTATAAAGCTGAAGAGTTTGTTTGTTTGCTTGTTTGTTTGTTTGAACGCGCTAATCTCAGGATACTGGTTCGAATGGAAATTCCTTCTGAAGTGTATTTATTTTATTGCTAAACTTCTTTTTATTTCCATGTGATCTTGTCTTTAGTTTTTAGATTAGGTTTAGTTGCATTATGTCCTTAAATTCCTTCTGAAGTGTGTTACTTTTATTGCAAAACTTCTTTTTATTTCCATGTGATCTTTTCTTTTGTTTTTAAGATTTGGTTGTTGCTTATGATTAAAATTCTCGAAACAGAAGATGACATCACTACAAGTGATCATTCACTGATTTATGTGATCATCAATTTGCAAATAGCCTAATTTGTTTACGGTCGGCATACTGATTTAAATTTTACCTCGATTGTTGAAATTTTTGCACATACTTACTTGATTGGGACATAAAGGCTTATTCAAAACAGGTTACGTGAATACGTTATCTGGCTGGTTACAAAAAAAAAGAACTAAAAAAGATAGCAAGGCTGGTAGAGCTAAAAATTATAGTAAGGCTGGTAGGATATAATACGATTATGTTTTAAAATGATTAAATGCTCTACTTTGAATTATTTTTGGAATCGCAAAAACTTTCTAAAATAAGATTAAAAGAAAATGTAGAATTTGATAACATTTTTTTTAAATTCAGATTTGTATAGTTATCTCTTTGTGATATCAACAGTAGAATCGCAATCTAAGAGCATGCTTTTGAAATTTAACATGAAATATATCACTAACTTATTTTTGAAAATAAATTTCAAGAAATTGTATTTTCAATTTATATTAGAAGATAAACCCTTTATTTTACATATACAAACAAAGTTTCTTTGTGAGAGAAGTCATAAGTTTAAAGTGTGCCTAAAAGTTTAAGATAGTCTAAGAAATCGTGGCTACTAAACGAGTAAACCTATTTTAATATAGTTTTATGCAAAAACTAATCTTAATGACAAAGTCAAACCTACTCAAACAAATCATTCATTCTGCATCATAATAAGTGACGGAATGCTGTTCACTCAAAGTACCGAGGATACTATTACAGCATTTTCATTCAAGATATTCTTTTGTTTCTGAGTTCTGAGATTTACAAGTCCGTGTAAGGGAGAGTACTTACATTTTGTGTAAAGGGTAGAACAAATGGCGTGATATTTTTAAATCGTTTTGAGTCTAAAACAGTCATTTGTTATAAAAATATTCATATACACATAATCTTGTTTAAGGATTTAGAAAATTAGATTGGTTTAACCAATTCAAACTGCAATATCAGCTATCAGCATCGCTCCATTGGCGACAACAAATTTAAGAACAAAAACCAACAATAAAGACAAAAAAAATACTTGGTACCATAAACAAATCATCCATTACCGATGCTATTTTGACAGAATGTATACTGAGAGAGCCATATGAGGATGAGATGAGAGGTTGTTTGTTATGAGACCAACATCCAAATAATTCCAAAAACCAAAGTAATCCAAAAATTTGAATAAAAATCCTACAAAACAAAAACCGACCAGATGATACGTTTTGTTAAAAAAATAGATCGATCTTGATTTGAGCAGAAGTACTCTATTATTAGCACAAGTATTAGCAGATAACGTGTTTCTATTGAAGGGTAGCTTATAGTATTGGCAGTTCTAAAATTTTGAGCTTGATATATATACATATATATGTATATGTATGTTATTAGACGTAAAATTTCTCTGGTGCTCCGTAATTGCAACAAAGATATTCGTCATGTTCTTGTTGCTTCAATTACACACCTCAAACAAAATAACTCCGATAACACAAAGCTACTCAATATTGAAGCAACCCCGCTAAAATCTGCTAACTATATTAATGAATTCTTTGGTAACATTGGCAAAAATTTAGCTGATTCTATATCTCAATCCAATCCTAACAAAAACACTGTAAACGTATTCCAAGGAAAATCACAATCGTCTTCATTTGTTTTACTCGATACTGATCCGGAGGAAGTACACTCCGTTTTAATGGGACTAAAATCAAACAGTGCTCCAGGCTGGGATGATGTTCCAACCAGTTTCCTTAAACTTAGTGCTAATATAGTAGTACCGATCATCACTCACCTGGCCAACTTATGTTTTATTAAAGGAGTATTTCCGAAACCCTTAAAAGAATCAATAATTACTCCGGTGTACAAGGGTGGGGATAAGAAGGATGTTAACAATTATAGGCCGATATCTGTTTTGCCAGCAATGTCTAAAATCATTGAGAAACTTATCAATACAAGACTTCAGCACTACCTTGATAAATTTCACATATTATCAGAATCGCAATATGGTTTCCGGTCTGGAAAAAGTACAGATGACGCGGTGACTGCATTAACCTCTCTAATTGTTGACAAAATGGATAGTAAAGATAAGTGTATGGCAGTATTTTTAGATTTAAAAAAAGCGTTTGACACCGTGTCTGTCCCCATCCTGGTACAAAAAATGGAACACATCGGTAGTAAAGATGCAAAATGTCACTGTTCCTCTATAACCAAGGTAACATCAACTAAATACCTCGGTGTTTTGCTAGATCGAAGAATTTCTTGGCAATCACATATTGACCTTGTAGCGACTAGAACGCGTAAGCTAATGTGGATTTTTAAAATGTTGAGACATATAGACACTAAGAAACTTCTCAACTAAGTGTATACAGCATTGGCACAACCTATACTCACATATTGTCTGACTATATGGGGAGGGGCTCTAAAAACAAAATTTCTCGAGGTGGAACGTGCCCAGCGGTCATTGCTGAAGGTCATGTATTTTAAAAAGCGAAGAGTTTCAACACAAGCCTTGTATTCAATTGCGGACTTACTTACCATTAGAAAACTTTATATTTTACATACAGTGCTTAAAAAAAAAAAATTTATTAAATTTTGATCCCAAATTACTACAAAAAAGAAGACATTACACGGTGGCCTCAACAAAAGCCACACACACACAATTTGCACACAACCAATTTCAATACCTTGCATCGCTCTTATACAATCGCTCCAACAAAGAACTACAACTTTATCCGATGACAAGCAGAGAATGTAAAAGGACTCTGTCAATTTGGTTAAAAACACTAGATTACACCGAAACTGAACTTCTCCTTAAATATTAAAATATTATACTATATATTGGATATCAAGACTAACTCCCTCCCACCCACAATCACAAACATACAAGCACACACATGCACGCACGCACATACACAAATACACACACACACACACACACACACACACACACACACACACACACACACACACACACACACACACACACACACATACACACACTAATCTGAAATAATTCATAAAATTAATTAGTTTCTAAATTAATTGTATAAGTAGTGCTACACAGAAAATAAATAAATGAAATAAAATATTAAAACGTTAGCGTTGGTTAAGTTAAAGATAAATCAATTATTTAAGGTATGGAAGAGTGGCTCCTTCTGATTCAGGTGCACAAGCACTTACTAGAATGAGTCAACATTTGTAATAGATTAAGACAAACTTTGTTAATGAAATAAACTTTTTATTTATTTATTATTTGTTGCCTGTTATAAAAAAGTATTATTACACTATATAAACTGGAAAAATTATGTCTCAGGCGGGACTCGAACCCGCATCTCCTCGCATAATTTTTCAAGTTTATATACTGATATAATAATTGCAATTAAGTTGCTAAAATATTAAAAAAAAAGTAGTTATTAGTCTATTATTCAATGTGTTCAAACCTTTACCTTTACCAGCCGGTATTGCCAGGCGTGATCGCACATTCAACTAGCACGTTACACACTAAACAATTTTCGCTTATGGCAGTACTAAGTGTGCTTTAGCATCCTTAAAGGCAACATAAATAACAATAATGACTTATGTGGTACTAAACCAAATTGAAATGAAAGGTGTAAATAGTATGCGTTTTTATTGCAGTAATTACTGTTTCGGTTAATAAAAATAGGTCTTACGGAGCAATGGACCTAGAACTAATAGAATATAATAATAAGCAAAGATCGTTAAGGTCAAATTATTATTTTCGAGTTTTAGAGCTGCCAATGATAGTGAAAAACTATTTTCGGAAAATAAAGCACCTTTTGAAATTAAATTTTATTTAAAAACAGTAAAATTATTATATAACATTTTTAATATTTTACAAATTTTAAGAACTCGAAACTCTATAAAGGTGTTCTATGAAAATGTTTTAGTCAAATTTTTTGTATTCATGATAAAGTTATGACCAAGTTTATGATGTGTTATAAGAAATGTATAAGGTATTCCTTTCTACTTCAAAGTAAACTAAAATTAAGATATTGAAGCTATTGCGACTAAATTGCTTTTAGCATTAAGTCCGCCTATTGTACTATATTTTATTACATACATACATACATATTATCACGCCTCCTTCCCAACGGGGTAGGCAGAGACCAAGGCCTTCCACTTACTACGATCCTGGCATACATCTTTCGCTTCTTCCACATTCATCAATCTTTTCATGCATGCTCGTCGGTTTAGAGTACTCTTGACCTGACCTTTCTTCAGAACATCCCCGATTTGATCGTGATAGGTTCGTCTAGGCCTTCCTCTTCCAACGTTTCCTTTCACACTCGTCTTGTAGATCTGTCTAGTCATTCTTCTCTCATTCATCCTCTCTACATGTCCAAACCATCTAAGCATCCCTTTCTCAATCCTTGTGACAATATCTTCTTTCATTTTATTAATGTGCAATAAAGTGTAAATAAATAAAATAAATAAACTTTGCTACTGTACTGGTATGAAGTTCTTTTCACATTGGGACCTACTTGTAAAGCAAACACTCTAAGGCAACTTAATAGAAATAGTGGAAATATACTAAAATAGTAATTAGAGCCCACTAAGAATCGAACACTTTTGTAGCAGTAAACTTACATTTCAATCACTTGATCCACATCTGAAGTGGTTGAGGAAAATCGCGTGTTATAATAAATATACATCCGTTACGTGTAGCGTGGCCATAATACCCGTTTTTAACGGGACAGTTCCGTTCGAAGCCGATTTGGCCCTTAATCACCATAAATAGCGTCATGGTCATTACGAATTATTAAACACAATAAAAATAATACCTATTGCTGCGTGCCAAAGTC
This sequence comes from Anania crocealis, assembly GCA_949315895.1. Taxonomy (NCBI): domain Eukaryota; kingdom Metazoa; phylum Arthropoda; class Insecta; order Lepidoptera; family Crambidae; genus Anania; species Anania crocealis. The sequence continues at coordinate 11,832,338 of OX438865.1, read as the reverse complement.
TTTTTCAAGAATAATGAACAAGAAAAGTGATATACTCTACTTTATGTTAATCAATATTTTTTTGTACTTAGCTCTAAGACCTTAATATCATGTATGTATCAGTATATAAACTTGAAAAATTTTGTCTCAGGCGGGACTCGAACCCGCATCTCCTCGCATGCCGCGCGGGCGCCATACCATTAGAATTTTTCAAGCATATTCTTACGCTGTAAGCCAGCGTTGTTTCATCAAATGTTAGGAGTTTGCACCCTTAACACCCGAAAGAAACATCTTTGCAGATGTTTGACAGTCAGTTAAGATGAAACAGCTATTTATATACTTTATTTGATATTTTAGCAACTTAATTGCACTTATAATATCAGTATATAAACATGAAAATGCGCCCGGCATGCGAGGAGATGCGGGTTCGAGTCCCACCTGAGACAAAATTTTTCAAGTTTATATACTGATATTATAAGTGCAATTAACTTGCTAAAATATCAAATAAAGTTTATCATGTATGTATTCTAGCAAATAAACTTTCAGATTTCTGATTTCTGATTCAAACAAGTCAATTCAGAAACTTAAAAAAAATACTTACTTGTAATTCATTTGCTAATCTCAAACAATGCTTAGATATCTATTGTACAAAAATAAAGAGGTAAAATATTTTATAGCTTATATACTCGTACTCATAGGTATACATTTGGTCACTCGTGATTTTAAATAAAAACTTTTTGGAACCTATTTTCTAAGAAAAAATGGTTTAACACTTCTGGTAACTGCTTATCTAGTATCTACTTACTAGGATAAATATCTTGAACTTAAAACAAAATGTTTTAACATAGCACAAGAACTTTCCACAGTTATCTTATTTAAAGCGGGCTCAAAATACCGGTGCAAAAATGCTGCGCTCGTACGCATGTATAAAACTAAAAAGAGAACTCTTAATATACGAGTACATAATAAAAATAATAACTCCTTATCTTTTAATAATATAATACCAAAATAAAGGAAAGTATCAGCAGTTTTTCTTTTGTTCCCCAGGAATGTCCTATTTACAACGGAATGTGTTGTCATTCGTGCGTTGTTCCGCGCACCGTTACCGAATTGACGTAGTGGTAACGGCGCGTGCGCAACGTTTAATTGATGACCACATACGTATGTCATGGCGAAAGCTCTGTTTTATGATCATATGCAAATAAATTCAGAATTATGCTTTACATTTTTCTCTTTACGCGTAAATATGTTTATTACACACACTCGTATGAACCGGTAATATTCTTACGGTAGAGTACGTACTACTGAAATGAGGTTGATGAAAAGTAAAGATTTGTGTTACAGTTTTTCATAGTGTACGTGTTATTTTTAAGTCGTATGCTTGTGAAGTTCATACTTTCTTTAAGCAAGGATTTGGAATACCTTGAAATTTTTGGAATACCTTGGAAAAACGTGGAAAAGTCAGGATTTGGAATACTTTGGAAAAACTTTGGAATAAGACATTTGGATCAGAATACGTATAATTGAATCTGTATCAAATTCAAAATATAACTTTGATTAATATCGTGCTAGGTCTAACTTTATTAACTTTGCCTGACTCAAAATTAATGATACCTTACTATGTTTATTATTTGACATAAGAAAATATGAAATGAATTATGTTTCCTATCAATCTTGGTAAAACTCGGTAAAATAAATGTCTTTATTTTAGGTAGGTACATATAGAACATAAGAACTTTTCGGACAGTTTTAAATATTTACTAATAATATTTTTAAGAAATGTTCATGCACGGTTCATATTTATTTTGTAATCATCTTGCATAAACAACTCTTCAGCAATCAGAAAATTACCATATAAATATTGTATTACTGTTTGCACAATGTCCGAAGAAAAATTAACATTTTTTTGCGTTACGTCTCATAGATTTTGAGCAAAAATATTAATACACAAGAAAATATTAATATAAGTTTCAGATCTTGACGAATAAAACTTTAGAATAGCATTGTGAGAAACGTCTTTTTTATCGGGATCTCAGAGCTGGCGATACCTTGAAAACCGGTGTATATGTCACCGTAAAATTGTAAACTTCGTCAGTTCATAATTGAACGTCGATGGAATACAATCTAACCTAACCTAACCCACCGTTAGTTTATAATCTCACGCGTTGTTTTGTAAACTGACAGAGCCCACAATTTTACGGTGACATATACACTACTCCACTGCGGAGGTAGTCAAAATAATGCTAGTACCTAAAAACGATATAATTTGTTTATTACTTCATCTAAATGTGAAAGAACTGATAGAGAATGCGGTCACCGTCGTTGTAAATATCTGTCCATCTATCGCTACTGCCGGAATCTGATTCATACCTTTATGGTACCGCCCTAAAGGCGGTGTCGGGCACTCGGCCAATGTAGCCGGGCTAACGGTGCGTGCGACTAGGTGGCGCGAACTTGCGATCCCCACCTTACGCTACTGGGCTTAAGTGGCTGTAAGGGCGTTAATGACCATCGAAATATTGTAATAAACATCATAATATGGGAACGGTAATAGTTGATTTTCTTCTTGTAGGCACTAACTAACCCACACTGTCCCGAAGCAGTAGTAGGTTAACATTTTGGGATGTGTTGGGGCCTATTTGCAGTAATAAATACTACCCTTTTTTTATTATTGGAAAATCTTATTTAGAAAAAATACCGATGAGGCATAGAGCCGAAAATTTTGAGTCGTTGAATAACGATTGTTTGTTTGGCACCAGCTCAAAATTTCATGGTTCTCATCAGAATGTTTTTTTTTATTCTGCCAACGATAGAGTATTTTTTTTTCATTATTTACTTTTCATATTAACTGGGATTCATTATTAAGCTACTCTGCTCGGTACTTCACTCTAATCGGATAAGTAAATTAAAAAAATAAAGGGGAAAATAATTATCCTCTTTCTATCGTTACTTGATGATTAGATTCAAATAAGTAGTTCTAATTGTGCTGTGTAGTTGCCAGCCGAAGATAGAGGTTTCGTAAGAGACGACTGAAGCAGTGATACTTTCCACTTTTAGCTAAACTACCATCGCTTACCAAGTTACAGAAGTTAAAAATGATGATGAGGCTTTATAAGAAAAAGTTTTAGCTACGTAGTATTCAAAAAAAGTTTTGCCATTTCTGTCTCACAATCCGTATTTTTATAGTGTCACTTCCCGTGCATGACTTCGAAAATTTACAATAAAGGTCTTCTTTAAAACAAATAATAAAGATAAAAAATTAATCAAAACCTCATTACAATAGTTCAGAATGAAAGAAACAGAATGCTAAGAACTATTTGCTATATGGTTCATTAGAACAATAACTTCTTATATTAACTTTTTTTTGGTGTAGGAGCCTGTCCCTCATTGCAATTTATTTCAAATGATAACTTTTTATGATGCCTGACCTGACTTAGTAGCTACTGCATATTAATAAGTATTTCTTGAAAAAATAAGATTTCATTTATATATTTTCCACCTGTGACCGCGGGTTTCCTAGTCAGCTTCGCTCACCACTAGACCCGCAAGTTGTCTAACCTATTAACTGTATAATATATTTGAAATATCAATACAGATTTCTCAATTTATTTTACTTCTGGCCAGTCTATTTGCAATTCTCTGTCAATAGCTTGAACCTCAGTAAAAATCTGATGTTAGTTAAAAGGTCAAGATCTTACGGAAATTGCTTACAAATATAGTATCAATAGTTTTGGTGTGATTTATGTAATTGGGTTGATAGATGTTATCAAAAATGTTTGGTTCGAGGTTATGCATATCATTTCAAATGACAAGATAAGACTTTATTATGCTGATTGGCGATGATACTAATGCGTTACCGAATGATTTAATGTCTTGGTCATGATAACCTTTAAAAATTACAACAATTCTAAGAAGCATTTATTGATTTACGATAAATTATAAATTCTCAGTGACATAATTTATGTCAAGATTAACCTAAAAATCTATGCAGCCTTCGACAGAATGATCTTCTACCCACATTCGAAAACTGCAGCGTTATTAAAAGTTGCAAGAAATATTGCATTTGGCACATCATTTAATTACAAATAATAATATGTTTTAATTAAATAAAGGGAATACATTAACCTGAACCTGGAACCTGGTGTTAAATACTATTTTCATAACCAGTTAAATTAATATTATGTACAAATTAACTAGTATTATTATTTTAAAATTCCTATAGTAAATTAGCAACCTTTTGGTCTGCCATTTCCGCAGCGTTGGATAATAGTTTTATGCCATTGCTGAAATTGCCTAAGAGATCTTACTGTTGACCTTTAGTAGTATTAAATTTTTATGAAATGCTAAATCAAAGTGCTTATTATTTTCATGAAGATGTAATAAAATAATTACACACTTTACATAATTATTGACATTGTCAGACAGTAGTTACTATGTTCGACAGTATAATACAATACAGTGTTAGCACAAAAAATATCATGAATAACACAATAATGCTAATAGTGCATCGTCGGAGAATGCTTAATTTATTTATTAATGCTCGGTTGCACTGACTGTGTGCACTGAATAGACCGAAAATTACTATGAGTATTGGTTTCTGGAATACACTTAAAAATTATATAAAGAAATGTAAGTTGAATTTACGGAAATAACTTGCGTTTATTAGGATTTTACATTAGAATGTGACGTTGGAGAGGTAAAGACCTAAAATCTCGGGGTCCTGAGGCCTTACTCTGCAACACAATGTCCGTATATTTGTCTCTATCTGTCTCGCTCACTCATACCAATATGTCAAAATATCTGAAAGGGCCAGATAGATCCGTAAATACGGGCTTAGTGTTGCAGAGTAGGGCCTCTGGTTTTGATCCCCGGGTTGGATTAACAAGAATTTCGAATTTTCGAACATAGGGTCGGGTTTGTGATCCCCAACCTGCATTTGGTAAGAGTGGTGATTATGTTGGTACCTATCATCGCTGTGGTAACTTCAATTCAATGATCGAGGCTTTACTTTACTCATTTCTACTTTATATCAAACATCTCAAAGCGTTCGTGGACGCAGTCTGAGTGATGTATTATTAGTCTTACAGAAGATAATAGTAAAATATGTCTTCAACTATTATTATTATAAATTTTAGTAAATTCGAGTTAACTTTTTAGCTTAGCTTAAGATCTACGAGTATTGCCATGTGTCAAGATCATGATCATGACAGAACTAACTTCGATAAAACTTCAGGATTCATTTTTTTTTATTAATTACTTTAATTTTTATCTTAAACATCTCTGCTTAACTTTTTACTTTAAGGACGTCTCTTGTACCCATTTGTAAGTCTTATAATTGAAAAAACAACTAAAACAGGTAATTTTTAGCGATTCCACCGCCCAAATTTCATATTTCCCTAGACAACGTCAAAATCGTCATATACTAACAAGATACCTACTACAGATCGCGATCGGACCAATTGTAAAGAGACAACATAATGTAAGAAAATGATCCTACCTATACAATACACAAATAAAAGAGAACAGTTGTTATTGTACACCAATTTGATTCTTATACCATTGACATACAGGGTGATTTTGTGTTATTCCTACAATGTGGCTGGTATGCCTCGTTGTTAATTTCTTGGTTAATTATTGAGAGTTCTTTTTATCCCTCCGGTGTGGGAACCGACCGGAACAATATCGGAAATGCTCTCAAGCTGTAGTTCGTTTAGTTGAAAAAAAAAACGGATACAAAAAAATTGCAATTTTTACTAGATTTATGTGCTAAGATGGCGTAGGAGATGTAGATTGTTAGATGTATAAATACTTTCTACGTAGTATAACAACAGCTCATTGACATCCACAAAACATGATAGGTAAGTACTTATGTACTTTTTTAATAATTATTATATGAGTACCTACTATAGGTGTTAGATGTAAAGCTTAAAAAAGCTGCGTATAATACTGTAGTTACTACAGTTCACGGAACATGAAGAATAAAACAGGCGTGTTTAAATTTTGATAAAAATAATTTGACGACCTCCGTGGCGGAGTGGCGTACACACCGGTTTTTAAGGTATCGCCTGCTCGAGGTCCCAGATTCGATTCTCGGACGGGGCAATGTAGCAGATAAGTGTTTTTATACATTTTCTCGGGTCTGGATATTTGTAGTACCTTTGTTATACCTGTTTTCCAAACTACGAGTGCCTTAAATAGTTATTCAAATTGGGATCAGAACAATGAATGTGATGTTGTCCACATTTTTTTTAATAATCTACAGCCTTATGAAATGCACGTTTGGTCATCCTCATCTTATTAGTAGTACCGGATGTTATTATTATTAATAAGCGCTCATCTTCGGTCCTGCATGGCGTCGTGATGTAATTATTGCTATTAAGAATGCTACTTCTTACTTCGAATTATGAAAATCACATGTTTTTACTGCGTATCTAGGAATAAATCAATGATTACGATGATGTCTTTGAAATTGTAAATACATGTTTGAATACAGATACAGACATCAATGAATTAAATTTTGCGTCAATATCTCATTATGTTCTCCGTTACATAAAATATATAAAACAAAATAATTATATTTTATTAAAATTTTATGTCATAGATTTGTAAACATTTTCTACTAAAAACATTGATAAAAAATTGCAGTCTCATAAATCAATGAACATTCATAATGCTGGTTCATCTACAAAGATAGTTATAATTATACCTTTAACTATTTGTATGAAATCACGTAGACATAAAAATTATATTTTAACGTTTCATCAAAACTTATCTCTTTTGAACTTAATACTTCACAAATAGATCTTTGAATCAAAAAGAAGTGTTTGCAACAACCCATTTTTAAAACGCATACCTATCCAACACTCTACCTACACCATAGAATAGAAGAGAAAATTAAAATAGTCCATATTTTAAGAGTAGTAGAAGTACTATGTAAAAAAATCGGCACTTTATTGACATGATTAACATAACATGTATGTTAATCACGTCGTTGACGTTTATTTTGATGTGTCCTTGGCTAATTACAGCTTTTTAGTACTTAGAGTTAACTAAACAGACCGAAGGACATGGCGAAATTAATGATTCTCAGGTTAGGTTCGTAGTTTAAAATGAAACCTTATAAATATTTCAATGTTGCTGGCACAAAATCAAAAAAAAAAATAATATAACGAATAAATTTCAGAATTTTGCGGTTGCTGATGGACAGGAGAGCATTTCACCCGGTTAGAGAAACATCATGAGATTAAATCACCTCAGGTAGTGTGATATTTCAGATTTTTGTTTCCATAGTTACAGATACGGTAACAGATTCCTAATATTTCTACTTGTTAACAAATATTTCTTTTTTTAAAATTTCATTTCCCATTGTTAGAGTACAATAAAATCACTTAGGTATGTTTATCAATGTATGATTAGTAACTTAAGTACTCCTAAAAATGCATAAAATAAGAAAGCTTTTATACAAGAAGCTATTTGTTACGGAAGTTTAACGTGATCATAGCGCCTGAAAGTGCAGTCCTGAAATATCGCGATCTTTAAACAAATAGAAATTAATAACATAGCCTTTTCAAAGTAAAAATATATATCGTCAATAGATATAATAAAGTTTATCGTATATTTTAGTTACCATAATTTTTTATACACACAGTAGCCACACTTTCTCATGTTGTTAAAAATATATCTCGCATATCCACTTTCTTCCATTTACTAATTCTCGTCAGTATGTAAGATTACAGAAGATGTAATACTTATTATGTAGATATAACGTTCATTAATAATCAATTAATAATCTAAATTTAAATTTCTTAACTATAAATATAAATTTTTGCATGTTAAAAAATCTTATTTAAGTAATTTACTTTTACTTTTCTTCATAAATATTAATAATTTAGAAATCCTGCTACTACTTGGCTAATACTTATCAGTCATCTACATTTTTTACCGAACTAGAATTTACCGAATTAAATTCTGTCTATAAAGTTTCTTAGAGCATGGCCTGATATATAAGTAGTTTTGGAGCTAATCAAAAACAAAATAAAAAATCAATAACTTACCAAACAATCGTTGGCGGGAAATCTGTGTGAAACTCAAATACTAAAACAATAGCGCTTTGAGTTTAAACCGAACCTAAATCAAAGTTCTGTCCACTAAAAATATTTAAAAACCACTTCGTAAAAAAACGATTGAGTTCGGAATTTAATTTTGAAGAAGGGACGCGCGTTCGATATAGGTCAGCGTGATCGCTGATTTCGTATCATTCGCGCGTGTGCCGAGCGCGGTGACTGGCCGCAGCCGCGGGAGACTGCTAAATGAAGCACCTGCGCAGCGTGCGCGTATCGCACGAGGATCCGTCTTGGCGGTCGCAACTTTTATGACAGATGTTTTACGCGGATTCCGAAAACTCTCAATGCAATATTTTCAGGAATTTACATGTTTGATTAGCTTTTTTTATAACGTTCATAAAAAGGAGTCCTAGAAAAGAAACATTGAAGATCTATTCATACTTATGAGTTTAAGATGATGTTCGTAAGTGAGATGAGTGTACATTTCGATTTTCAGCAAACCAGTTAAAATATTTCGTATTTTTAAATATGTATGGCTTACTTTATAAAAAAGAGGTAACTTAAGAAACATCCAATAAAGTATCTAACAGAATTTCAAATTTCGTAGGTATTAAAATAGAAAAACTGTTTTTGAATTTAGTTTTTTTTATAAGGTTGTCTACTAACTATTTGATTGAGATTGATGTCCGTCATATTCTCAAGATAAACTTGGAAGTTTTTAGGATTCCGTGGGTATGTTTGCCACCTATACCAAAATAAAAGAGTAAGTAGGTAATATTTTTATCTGACAGAAATTTTTCCGATAATGATCTTCAAAGCATAATTTTTAATTTGTTAAAAAAATTGAGAATAATTTTATTAAACAAGAATCGTATTATCAGTTTACATTAAGTATCAAATATAGATCTACAATTTATTTAATTTTGGTTTATTTTTTATGTAGACGAGCAACTTTTTACTACGTGCACCAATTACGATGTTTTACCTATGCGTTTTAGATTCTTAAATTACAAACTTTTTTACACAAAAATTCATCAAACTAGAAGAAAAAAAAACAAAAGAATTTGTAGAAAAGTTGGTTTTCTAGTGCGTACAGAACCATTTAAAGCTACCTAACGTACTTGACATCGACAATTTTTTGGTACATCTTTTACAAAATCAACGTTCCATTCCACGGAATCACGATAACAGAATCTCAAGTGATTAGAAACAAGAAACATTTGATTAATGTTCTAATGATACTGTCAGCATTGACAACTCTTTTGTTGCATTAAAACGAGTGACGTCACTCAAAAGTATTTTGAATGGTGATTAAATAAACAGTAAATGATACCCGCCCTTTACACACCGGTTAATAAATAAAATTGAAAGATGATTTGTAGATCTATTGATAAGTAATTAATTATGCCTTCAGGGTAAATCTTATTCATCTTGAATACATTGAATGATTGTAAAAGGCAGAGAAATTAAATTAAACGTTTAATGATCTGATTGTGCTTTTAGAGGCGCCATTATCGTCGATTGGTACTTAAATATTATTATGGCGGCAAATATTGTACAGTTATTATGAGTAAAGAATGTATGGTATTGATATTACACTTTACTTAACAATTAGTTATTTTTCAAGTCCATCGACACGATTTGCTTTTGTGGAAAGATAAAGGGACCAATGTTATGTCTTAAAATGCTATTTGCTTTGTTTATAACAATGATATTACAAAGAAAGGAAGGTTTATAACCATAAAGTTTATATACTTTATTTGATATTTTAGCAATTAAATTGCAATTATAATATCAGTATATAAACTTGAAAAATTTTGTCTCAGGCGGGACTCGAACCCGCATCTGCGGATGATACTGATATCATAAAGTTTATATTAAAACTTGTTACCGCGATGATTTAGTTACTACCTTCCTACCTTGTTACTACCATTCTCGCTTAAACCAGCTTAGATTGCTTTTTATCAAAAACAGTTAACAAAAAAAAGTGGACTACATCACATACATTGTTCTGATCGCAATTTGAATAACTATTTAAAGCACCCGTATTTTGGAAACCAGAAACAACGAAGGTACCACAAACACCCAGACATATAGAAGAACACCTTTTTCTACATAGACCCGTCCGGGAATCGAACCCGGGACCTCGGAGCAGGCGACTCCTTGAAAACCGGTGCGTCGTACGCCAATCCGCCACGGACGTCGTCAAATACAAAAACAATAAAGTTAAAAACATATTGATATATTTTTTAATACTTTGACTGAATATTATGTGTACCTACATTTAAAAATAACCCAAAAAGATATACATGAGATAAGTACATATCATGAGATAGCTTGAGATTGAATACATCGGATCCGCAGAACAACTATGAACACAGTTTGTTGTATGAAACAAGATTACGTATTAACGTTTTAAAATTAAAAGTAATAACAACACTGCCTGACTCTAATAAATCTGTATGCCTAATAATCGTCATGCAAACATTGTTTTTAAGTCAAAATAAGATAAATTACCTAATGTTGTTTTAATGAGATTACTACTGACCCGGGCTTCAAGCAGGTGCAGTTTGAATTTAAAAAGCAAAATGTCAAAAATTACGTCTCGTTCACGAAAATGAATTTGTTGTTTCTAACTAATCCCTCCATCGCTCCTAACCTACAAAATCAAAAACAATTTATGAGCATTATCATCAACTCTGGATAAATGGCTTAGTATGTTACAAATAAATACAAAAATAGTTGGCAGCGGTGGGATTCGAACCCACGCCTCCGAAGAGACTGGTGCCTTAAACCAGCGCCTTAGACCGCTCGGCCACGCTACCACATGTGTGGTGAAGTAAAATAGAGCATTGGCTGCCCAGTGCTCCCGAATCTATAAATGGCTGTCCTCATTGCACAGTAGGACCACGCCGTTCGCCGCAGTAATAATAAAACTTCGACATTTACAATTATTAATAGAATCATTGGAATGCCTAATAATATAACTAATGTGGTTTTTGTACTTATCTGACACATACAATTATAATTAAAAAAAAAAAACTTAAGTGTGTTATTATTAAAATACATAGTTTAGTAAAAAATATGACATCTAAATATGAACTATATTATTCGTTTTAAATCTAGTCAATGGGGGCTATCGCTAGTAAATTTGCCACTAGAGGCGCTAGTGTCGCGTGAGGTCCAATATCATTCACTTTGTACTGGTTTTAGCGGAATTTGTTGCATAAATTATAATTCCTTAAATTTACCTGCCGGAAAGTGATCTCCATCGTAAAATATAGCAAATATGGATTATTTGGCGATTAATGTGAACGCTTTAAAAGCGGAATTAAGAAAAAGCGCAAAAATAGGCGGCCTCAAGAGCAACTATTTCAGAAGTTAGTTTGTTGATATCAAGATAGTTATTTATAAACAATATAACCTTAATTAGATTCAAGATATAACACTTTGTTTCGGCGCCAATCGCCTTTTACTGCTATACTTCCGGACCTCAGTCTACAGTGGCGCCAACTGGTGAGCAAAGAAACGGTAGTCCCCATTGATCCTACTTTTATAAGTAACTTAAAAAATATTTAAAAATGTAGTTTCTTGTTTGTGGTTTTGCAATGTACACCTAATTAAAGTATGTAATTTCACAGGCAAAGAAACATGCTCATTGAAGTACTTTTAGATAACACTAAAGAAAGTAATATTTATAAGAGAAAAGAAAGCATTTAACCATTTTTACTACCACCTTAACTCAATACAACGTAGCTCTACAAAGAACTCCCTAAAACAAATGCACGGATTTCTTCGAAATATCACAATTCGTAGTGAGCCGTTTAACTTGGAAAGCTGTAAAAATGGCGTAGTTTACGAGGCTCGGACGTGACCGAGGTGGTGTCAAATATACACGTCTTGTCGCATTTCAATGACACTTTTCGCAAAACGGTGTAAACTAGACGGGCAGTGTCAACGCTGCTTGTAACTGGGGTCTTACTCTACATCTCCGTATGTTCCACATCTGTCCCTCTTGCTCATACCAACGTGATGAAGTATGTGAAAGAGAGAGATATATAGGCTTTACTTTGGTTAGTTGGGCCTTCTCTCATTCTCAAAACTCATTCTCTGTTTGTGTTTAATAATTAACTGAAAATCATCAAAAACAATATACGAATGGATTGCTTTTTCATTAGCGCCTTAAAAAGTACATCAAAATCTCATAATGAATTGCGAATTTGCTATACAAACTTAAATTTGCATTGGAGACTAGGTAACTACCAACCTCATTAGAGATTTGAAGTTTTAAAAACTTAAACCTCCTGACTTGTTTTTTTTAGACAATGAATCCATATTCCAGACAAACACCCAGCTTATCCTTATCCTTTTAATAACACACCTTATCTTTATAATACAGACTTTGAATCACTAAATACATTAGCACTATCTAGGATTTTTAACACATTAGACAAACAAAACTGCAAAAACAGCAGGTGCTTTTTCATATTTCGGAATTCAAATCACTTTCCTGTTGTTTTTCAACATTTTTCACAACGAAGCAAACTAACGACAAGCTAACATTTTTAGCTGTGCTTGATGATTTTCGGTGATTTGTTTTTTGAAGTGAATCAAAATTAGTGGCTTATTTCACTCTTTTAGTCGGTTAAATTATTTTTTAACTTTTTTTGTAGGGTGGCAACTCTATTGTTCTATCCTTCGTGTACTTATAATTTTTTTTTATTTCGTCGATTATAAATGGCTCAGATAGTTCTGATAGTTACTAAAATCAATTACATTTTGATTGATTTGCACCACTGGGTCATTATTATACTTACACAGTCACTTTGGATGGAGACACTTTCACAACAAACACCAAATGATGTCTGTAATCCTATACTAAACCTTCGTATGCAAGTGAACCTTATTGATTGCTGTTACATTATTGAGTTTTAAAAATCCATTAATTAAGGTAGCCAACATTAAACGTTCTTGGTGTACAGACGACAACTCATCTAAACATTAGAGCATCTTGTGCTGTTGACATAAGAGTGATTTTACAACAAATTTGTATAGGCTTACGTGCAGGCTAGTATTATATTATCTGTGGTGCAGGCAAGTTCTGCACAATCAAATGCAAGCACAGATGAATAAATGTTAAAAAAATTGAACCGACTTCAAAAAAAAAACTCACTATAAAGTACAAAATAACACAAGAACAATGACTTATTATAAAACCTATTTACGTACTCACAATATTATTTTAACTACTAACAACTAAACAGATCGAAGTCGTTGCCGAGCCAAATAGAATAGGAGTACTTACCTATGATCACTACTGAATTGATTGCCGCTCGCCTTCATGGCAATTTTTGTTTAAATTCCACATTTGATTTGTTTCGTTTGTAGTATTGTTTTTGTATTGTTTGGGTTCGGCACCGACTTCAATCTGTTCAGTTGTTAGTAGTTAAAATAATATTGTAAGTAGGTAAATAGGTTTTAAAATAAAACATTGTTCTTGTGTTATTTTGTACTTTTTAGTGAGTTTTTTTAAGTCAGTTCAATTTTTTATTTAAAAATAAATTAATGTTTATTTTTTAGTGTTAAATAATTTACACAATTATTAATCCCCTGTTCGCCGGTAACAGTAACCTACATAAATAAATAGTGATGACGACTTCTAGATGAAAATGTATGAATTGTTCGAGAAACTCCCTCCCTCATCGCTATAGAATCTTAAGAATCATCATCCAACTCCTAACTGCTTAGGAGTTTGACCTTCCATGATCAGCTTACGTGAAAAACCAGAAGGAAGACAACTATAGCTATCTGAATATACGCGCCTATGATATTTAAAGTATAATTCTCCTACTCCTAACCTTTAAGGAGTTGTACCTTCCATCTTCAGCTCTTCAACATAAAATGATGAGTACCTACCAGACGCAAATACCGAAAAACTTAAGAACGATGATATGCAAAAACGGAATACGTGCTTATATAATTTGAGGGTTTCCCTCGATTTCCCCAGATTCCACCATCAGATCATGACTTCGTTAAAATGGGACCACAAGGGAAGCACCAGTTTTCAAACAAAAAAGAATTTTTAAAATCCCGTCAACCAGTTCAAAGTTTTGAGGTAACAAACATTAAAAAATATATATACAGTCGAATTGAGAACCTCCTCCTTTTTTGGAAGTCGGTTAAAAATAAATGTGTATGCAATAATTATCCAAATGTGTGCAGTTTTCTGAATTTAAAACGAGATCTGGTAATTGATTTTTAATTCAAATATAATTTTGTATTGCCATTAAAATAATTCCCCAACTGGTAAGTGCAGTGCCTACCTTAAACGCCATTAATGTAGATAAAAGATATCGCTTAATTTAAATAAAATAATGGATTACTCAAATTAAACCAAACGAAAATGTTTTTGCGATACGCATGTATTAAATTATCAGTTCATATCATATTGGCCATCTTGTTTTTATGAATATCCGATATTTCGGCACAGTTTGTCTATCAGTACGCCTGTCAGCAGTGCCGAAATATAGTAAACCGTAAAATATCAGTAAATTTTCGATATTCTGGCACAGTTAGTCGGCAAAATCACTCTATTCTCACTCCAAGTGTATCGCAACAACACCTCGTACTACAACCCGATAGTACGGATGTGTCGCCTCTACAATGATTTTTCGCAGGACTATCCGGGTATCGATATCATGGGTTCTAATCTGAATGTCTTCTCTAGATTTGTACGTAATGTTCTAAAATAAGTTAGTTTTTGGTTTTTATTGTTAAATTACCCCAGTTGGTATCGAATCTCACATAAAATGTATAAGCTACAATATTGTAAAGTCTATCTAATTTGTAAAAATAATATCAAAGTAAGTAGTAGTTTTAATAATAGTAACAAGCATCCATTCTCTCAAACTCTCGTGTGTAATAAAATAAAAATAAAATAAATTAGAATAAAATATTATAACAGTAAGATTTAAATTTGCGAAACGATGTAACTCATTCTTATGTAAATTTCTCAAGCACATGTTTTGGCTTACAGTTTAGGATATTAATCATATTATGTATAAAATTTGTACCATCTCAACTGTAAACTGTTTTGTGATTAAATAAAAAATAAAAAAAAATACAAGGTTAACTCATAAGAGAGTAACCTAAAAATATCGATAAATTATAACATCTAGATACACACAATTCCTATCAAAAATCACTTTAAACTGTCCTAGTTTAATAAAATTAGCTCATGTCATGGGTCAAGCCTACTATAAAACTTTAACCTACGTGAGTGCATGACTTACAGAACAGATAAATGCAGCTAAGTTACAAATTAGAGAACCCAAATGTTTAGGAAATGCTATGCTTATTTGGAGAGAACGTTTCTCTGTCAATGATGCCTTGCTGTCAATGCCTCAACATGTTTACAATGCCTGAAAGTTAAAATAAGCATCTAGTGCCACAACTAATATATCGGGTGTAAAAAAAGGCTTAACGAAGCCGAATACCACATATTCTACTCATTTGTACGATAATTTTTTTCAGGAAACCATACCTGGGAAATGAATAGTTCCTGAGATAATTAGGGTCAAAGTGAAAGTTTTTTTTTCAAGATTTTTGCATGAAAATCTTCTGTTTGTTGTAACAAAACTTTTTTCTTTAGAAACATGTTGAAAATGTTCGCAACTTTTTCATAAAAATCGCTTTAAAGAAAGCAACCCGCAATAAACCGCGCGCACGCACACAACCACGAATGTCCTTCATTGTGTGCGCGCACTCGCTGTGTAACGCTTGCGTTGAGGTCGATGAACGTTCGTTCAATGCCCGCACCCCGCACGATCAGCTGGTAGCTGTGCTGTTGTGTCGTTCTTCGAAAAGTTAAATGAACGGCTTGCTGACTTTACCACTTGATCCTGATTTTAATGAACTAACAAAATAACTAATCACCAGTTATTGATAGATTAAGGGTAGGTATTTTTCTGACTTTGTTTGCGTTGCCAGCCTAGGTTTCGAACGTCGAACCTTAGGATCAAAAGCCTACACTTTAACCATTAGAAAGATTAAGACATGCCTCGTAGTTTCTTACCACCTACACCCACTCAAGTTTCACAAATTACAGTTTATTGGCTTTATTTTCGGATAATTTGGTCGATTAAATTAACATCAAAATAAGGCTTTAGCCGTTGCGTAGTAGGTACCACATTATGACTTAAGTTTTTTTTTCGTTTCATACGAGTAATGAGCACTTTACAGTTCCAATGGTTGATAAGTTACTGAATGCGTATGATTCAAGTCCTGTTAATGAAAACGCGCAGGCTGCATGCAGATGCATAAAAGGATTTGGCAACATTCCATCCAAATGATTGGTTTGGTTAATTTATAACTAAGCTCGTATCCAAAAACCAAAATAAAGTTTCATATCAATTCAATTGCTATGCTATCTGTGTAACCTACTTTGATCAACAATTTTTCATTCGACCTTCATTAAAACCGTACAATTTGTAAGCTGCTAGTTTAATTTGAATAATTCGTTCGATTACACGAATGAAAACAAGCTATCAAATTATTTTACTCTCACAACGAGCTTACCATAACTCTTATGTTTACCTTTTTTTTCTTACTTACGTAAATGGGATACGGAAATTTTAAGTCCTGTACGCCTAGCTAAAAAGGTTTAGCAACATTTCCGAGCGCAAACCTACGCGCATATCAATGAGGTTTCTCTTTTCGTAAAATTAAGCTCATAACTAAAAACAAAATTAAGGTTCTTAGTACTTCTTTTCACCATTCTAATTACTACAGTCAGCAAGAAAATTACTTCTCTGAGATACAAAAATTCATTGTAGCGAATAGTTTGTTCATTTTAAACGTACCAAACAAAAATAAATCTGTATGTCTGCATTAGTACTGTCATTTGACTGAATTCTTTTTTTTTCGGTAGTACAATAATACTTACAAATGATAAAATGTGCTGAACATGGTATGCCTTAACAATTCATTCATGTCCCTTTGATCGAAATCCTTACCAAAACAGATAGCAATCATTCTAACGCTACTAAACAACCGAACAATTTCGGAAGGAAGTTAAAAGTTGCTCGCTAGTAAATAAGTTGACATCTTAATGAATCTAACTTTAGGTAGATTCATTATTTATTTACTACACAGCATTGTGAGTACATTTCACACAAACGTTACAACATACTCATACATTTACATAATCATCACTTATTGATACATTAAGTAAGTAGGTGATTTTCTGACTTTGTTTGCGTTGCCAGCCTAGGATTCGAACATCGAACCTTACGATCAAAAGCCTACACTTTAACCATTAGAAGATTAAGACATGCCTAACCATTAGAAGATTAAGACATGCCTCGTAGCACCTACACCCACTACAGTTTCACAAATTACACTTTACTGGCTTTATTTTCGGATAATTTGGTCGATTAAACTAACATCAAAATGAGGCGTAGCGTAGTACCACATCATGACTTAAGATTTTTTTTCGTTTCATACGAGTAATGAGTACTTTACAGTTCCATCGGTTAATAAGTTACTGAAAAATGGATAATACGTAAGATTCAAGTCCTGTTGATGAAAACGCCTGCATTAAAGGATTTGGCAACATTCCATCTAAATGATTGGTTTAGTTAATTTATAGCTAGGCATATTTCAATTGCTATGCTATCTTATTGCAAAATTGTTGATAAAAGTAGGTAACTTTTATCAACAATTTTGCATTCTATCTTCATTTAAACCGTACAATTGCAATAAGGTTTCTTCTTTCGTAAAATTAAACTCAACTAAAAACAACATTAATGTTCTTTGAATTTCTTTTTACCATTCTAATTACTATTTACTACAGTAAGCAACCAAATGATTTCTTTGAGATACAAAAAATCACGAATTGCAAATTTTAGCGAATACTTTGTTCGATTTAAATGTACCAAAACAAAAATAAAGCTGTAAGGCTGTATTAGTACCGCCATTTGACTGAATTCCTTCTTTTTTCGGTTTAAAATAATACTTACAAATGATAAAATGTACTGAGCATGGTATGACTGCCTACTAAAAAAAAACAATTCATTCATGTCCCTTTGATCAAAATCCTTAGCAAAGAAAATAGCAATCATTATAAGTCGGTTAAAAATCTTAGAGCAGCTAGCGCGGATTCGCGGGGAGCGGGGGCTTTCCCCGCGCCGCAAGCGATGCGGCGCGCGCGCGAGCCAATAGGAAACCAAGAGCGCCGGTCACAAGGCCGGCGTTTGTCGGCGTCAGCGAAATCAAAAGCAAAAATCATACTTGAAATTTATTTAGTTCGGTTTCTTACGTCATCGAATGCGCTAGCCGCTAGCAAATCGCAATTTTCTGTTTTCGCGTGCTTTTTGTTGTTGTTCAGTTATCTTTTCAGTGAATCCCGTGACAGTGAAGTGTTTTAGAAATGCCTTGGCATCAGTTTAGTGCTCGTGAGTTTGTGAACATGGTGTTCTGCAATGGGATGGCTCATGGCAATGCATCCGAAGCATTGCGTCTTTATGGAACGACGGAGGCTCTGGATGACATGCCACTAGCCCAGCTGCGAGAGACGTGGTTCCAGCACGATGGTGCACCACCTCACATCGTTAGGCCAGTACGTGAACGCCTGACGGAATGGTTTGGTGACCACTGGATCAGGAGGTATGGGCCTCAGGCATAGCCAGCCAGGTCACCAGATTTAACACCGCTCGACTTTTTTTTGTGGGGCTACGTGAAAGACAGAGTTTTTGACCGGCCATGCACATCGAGTGACGAAATGCGTCAAAAAATCATTGACGTGTTTGAAGACTTTAAACAGCGGTCGGTGCGAGGAGGCATTCTCGAGAGAGTGCATCAGAACACGCGGTATCGGGCGCGTGTTTGTTTGGAGATGGGAGGTCGACAGTTTGAGCCACAGCTGGTTCATTTGGAGAGGCCTGATCTGGACGACACGGATGAAGAGTAGGTAAGTAGGTACTTTTGTTTAGCAATTTGTGTTCTGTGCAATTTTAGTAGGTTGTGCCTGCCTACAAGTTACAACCGAAGACGATGTACACGCGATAGGGGCAAAGCGAGGCGGTCCGCGTTTGCCCCCGCCCCGCCCCGCGTAGCCCATACGTACACAACACCTCGTCTAGCATTTCGTGCGCGCTATACATTGCGGGCAATAAATACTTGATTTTTTTTAATGCCTCAAAAAAAAAGTCGTTTCCCAGCGATTATTTTTGTTACATGCGTTTTGGTTTGATAAACCTAATGCGAGGCTTAAGGCTTCGTTAAGCCTTTTTTTACACCCTGTATATTAGTATCACTATAGTCTTGTGTTTGTTTGACCTGGGATTAGCTATATTTCCATTTTTACGACCATGCTCAGTTTTAAGAGAACTCTACTACATTAGCATCCCTATCTTTAAATCTACAGTCTCTTATAAACTATTCTACATATAATTTTAATGGTCCCTTCAACAGTTTATTTTCAGGATATTATGCTCATAGTAATTCAGCAGCCATGATGGGTTACCGTACCTACCACTGTCGTAAACTACAATGTTGAATGTTTACTGTGGCAGCGAGGTCATCAGGATAGCATGGTATAATTGACAGTTAGGCGTTTAAGCCGTAACCAAGAGTTATAAGCGCGTTAAAATGCGGTTAAAAGTTTTGCTATAGGTACCCTTAATTGGATGTGAATTTGGCTTGAATTACTCGTATTTAGATTTTATTTTTAGGCTATTTAGATAGAACTGGCTAATTACCTCGGAAAATCAATGCTAGTTTAAGGACAGGCATAGGATACTTTCCTAATATCGGATCAATGGAGTTCCAGGCCTTTGGAAGCTTATGAGGGGTCAAAGCCAACTTGCCGAAGCGTCAGACAGCTTTTATCTAAAACGTTTTTATAATACCGACCATTATCCCTATGTAAACTACGCAAATACATCTAAGGAGAATCTTCGGTTAGTAAAGGACTATTAAATAATAAAATGGAAAGAAAAGAAAAAGGAAAGGTTTGGGTGCTAGAAGACTTGGTAACTAGGACTATGGAAGGACTATAGATATTTTAACTAGTATGTACCACTACGATATAATATACGATATTATATCTAGTATATACGACTAATACTACACTATAAAACGGGTGAAATGGCAGAAACTGATATTTTTTTTAAATGAAATGATGTACCCCTACTTCGCGTAACCGAATCGTATCACGATCGTAATTGAACGACAGGTTTTTGACAGTTCTAGTATGGGCTAAATGTCAAAATCGTCCAATTCAATCACGATCGAACTGCGATTCGGTTACGCGAATTAGGCCCCAGGTAGCATGCTATTAATACATTAACAAAGTAATCATAGTAAAATTTTGACGACCATTTGGATCAGTGGTAGTAAATACTGCTTCTGAGCCATGGGTCGCGGGTTCGATCCCCGCACAGTACAAATATTTGTGTGCACGAACATGTCTGTTTGTACTGATCTGGGTGTTTTCTATGTATTATAAGTATATATATTTACAAAATATATATGTAAGTTTATCGGTTTTCTAGTAGCCAATATGACAAGCTTCGTAGTAGTTGCTTAGTTTGGGACTAGATGGCTCTGTGTGGCCCAGTGTGACATGTCTAAAAATATTTATTTGTTTATTTATAATCATGTGTCGAAGTCGAAATACAATATATTCGTGTACAAATAAGAAACAAAAACATGTCAGATTTTATTACAATAATATTTATTAGCTTAATTCTGTAATATTTCGCTTCTAAGTTGGATTTGTGAGAATGGAATTAGTAAAGGTCTATTTATTTATTTGTTGGCTATTGATCAATAAAAAACGAAAATATGTCCAAAAAATAATCCTAATGTGTAACAGCAAAACATAAGTGGCCCATGAGGGGATCGAACCCGCGACCTTCGCGTTATTAGCACGACGCTCTAACCAACTGAGCTAATGGGCCGATGGAAGGGTCAGCGAAAATTAATTATATGTCAACCATGCTGTATGTGTGCTAAAAAAACATTAATAAGAATCAATAATACTGATATTATTTCTGTACCTGCAAATAATAAATAATATAATCATTTTAGGTATTAAGTTCCGATGATGCCTATAATTGTTATCAATCAAGTCATTTAAACCAGAATTACTACAGTGGGTCTAGCACAAAAAACTATCGATTTCGAATCGTTTGCGTATCGAACGCAAAGGACACAAAGTTCCTTCTTTGTTTTGTAGTTCTCGTTTTGACCGCGCGAGCGCTGTTCAAGTTTTCATACAAAATATTTCGATGGCGATACGAACACGCAAACGATTCGAATTCGATAGTTTTTCGTGCTAGGGTCTCAGGTCGTTTTTCTGTCACTCATAGGTGTAAAGTATCATTAAATTGCTTAAGTAAATGTAAAATCTATTGAACAAAATTCACGTTTGCAGCTGCAAACTGTTTTAAATTTTTGACCAAGTTTGTTAAAAAAAAAAAAAAAAACATAATTAAGTTTAACTAATTTATTGAAATCATTGGCTTGTCATGATTACAAAAAGTAATTTAAATTTAAGGTTTTACTTAACCTTTAATGTATATATGTGTGGGGAATGACATAAACATAGGAGTACCACCCCTTCTCTACCTGTAGGTGCCGTAAGAGGCGATTGGCTATGAGATTGGGGACCTGAAAAAAAAACTGTACTAATATTGTAAAGCTGAAGAGTTTGTTTGTTTGTTTGAACGCGCTAATCTCAGGAAATACTGGTTCGAATTGAAAAAATATTTTTTTGTTGGATAGTTCATTTAACGAGGAAGGCTTTAGGTGATAACATTACGCTGCGACCAATAGGAGCGAAGCATCAGTGAAAGATGTTGCGAAAACGGGGAAAATTATTCATATTTAAAAGGCTTCCGTTGCGTGCGCTGCGTAAACGGTTCAAGTTAACAGGAATAGACGCGGACGAAGTCGCGGGCAACAGCTAGTCATAGATAATTTTGATAACCAAGAGCAGCAGAGGACTGAGGTCCTGGTAGAGTCAACAAACTAAAAGTTGGTCAATTTACTAAAAACTAATGTTTTTAACTGCTATCTATTACAAGTTATTAAATTATAATTGGATTTATCACTACACTTCTTTTAGAAAGCCGATCAAAATATTTCCTCAATGTAAGTATAACAATGTGAAATGTATGTAATTTAAGGTTCTAGTGTGATACCGAATTGATCATCGGCTACTTTATGATTATTTACACATTACAAGGTAATAACGACGCTGGCTGTCTGTTACACCGTTGCTATCTAAGAACTATAATATTATGTAATCTAGTTCTTATTCTATATCGATTTTAGGTGTCATTTTTGTATTCGACTGTATAATTACAAAGTCCAATACAAAAATGACATATCTAAAATTGTCCCCGATTAAGACCCGAGTTCACCAACAGAGCGTTTAAAATATTATTTGACATTTTTGTATGGGAATTGTGTCAAATTAATCGTCAATCTATGTTTACCGGCTGTCTAAGAATTGGTGAACTCGGGTCTTAGACCCGAGTTCAATTCCCATACAAAAATGTCAAATAATATTTTAAACGCTGTTTAAAACGTCTGTTGGTGAACTCGGGTCAATGATTGACGTTGATTTTATGGCAGTGTCAACTTTATAACCCGACATGTCAACATGCAATAGTATAGAATTATATGCAATATTATGTTTTGTTGTATCTATTAGTATTATATTATCTGTGATATAGGTAGGTTCATAGAATTATCTGTTATGTGGGTAGGTTGTACAATAGCAGCACCCTTTTTCAGATGGGTTTTTATATTCCATCAATGACGGTAGCTAATAATATCGCGCGGTATTAAAAAAATATATTTGTAAAATGACAAAACAGTCTGGTCATGTCTTTACGACCCGGAATAAAGAAACCGGCTTAGCTCTGGCAGGTACAAATCCCGAAAGGAGCAAATTCAGAAGCACGCGTACAATAGCTGTGATGTTTATAATAGGGGAGACTGGGAAAAGTAGAGGATAGTGGGGATAGATATCACTAAAGGGACTCGTAGTGGTAGGTTGACTAACGATTAATTATAATTTGACAAACATAAAAGTGGCGCGTGGCTAGACTAGGTGCAAAAACGATTTTATTTTTCCTTTTTTGCCATACCTCAAAAATAAATCAGTTTGTTACATAGGTACATCGCCTACCAATAAATTTTCTATATGTAGATGTAGAAGGTACATACATAGAGTAGCCTCAGAATTTTTAACTATGTAGGTATTGCTTCGATTTTAAGCGTATTGCTTGCTGGTCTGTCTTATTGAAATAATATTGGTGTATAGAAATGTAAGTAGTTTTAATTGAATTTTATGTAAAACATAACTTTTAGTAATAGATGACCCATAATTAATGGCACAGGTAGGTATATTTCTTGAAACGATCTACTTAATTATTTACTTAGTGAATGGGAACGCACTATCGCAATTATCGCGCCTTTTCAATGACCACCTTCAGATAGCTCAAGTTTCATACAGCTAGTCTATCATGCACTACAACCAACTAGCCACGGTCTCCCCTTATCATAATTAGCTGCTAGTACGTAGTACGTAAAAATGTTCTGATGCCCCTGTTCGCTCGCTACTATGTAATTGGTGTGTGTGTGGACTTTCTCACGTTTATCACGCTAACTTAATAGGTGGGCTGCTTTGATCTGTACATTCTGGAGCACATTGAAATTTCATCGGTATACGCTGCTGTTTTCCACTAATACAGGTTGATTAAGTTTAAAAAAGAATCTAATTACTTACGTAAAGGACAAATACTTATAAGAAATTTCGTCACATGATGCAACAACAAAGGAAAAAAACAAACTCTAGATACCTACACGCTTGGAAGTATCCAGACTGAATACTAAGTAGCTAAGATTTATAAAAATTCAGCCTTATGTAAATGACATAAAGTTCTAAAAAAAAGTGTTAGTTAGTGAATTAAGTTGAAAGAACATCGTTATGATCTCTAGTGGGTTCCATTGTGCATTTAGTTTCTTTGTTGACCAAATGATTACTGAAACTTTAAATAAATATATAATTATCAATTTGACAGTTTTGCAGTTGTTTTTTGCAACGCAAGCTTGCATGATTTGACGACAAACATTGAGAAACTGTCCATAACACTCTTTGTTTATAAAAATAACATCGATTTTGCTATTTAACGTTGTTACATGATAGCATAGATATGATAGTCCTTTTGTCAACTGCTAAAATAAAACTGTTTTTTTATGAAAACATGCCTTAACGATTTTTATTATGTGGACGTGGGTGTAGAAAGACAGAAACAGAGAAGAAAGACATGATTTCATCGATTAAAAATTGAAGATTGGTCAATAATTACAGAGTAAATAAACCATTTACATTGTTCAATAAATAAACCCAGTAAGGTTTTTTGACGTAATCGTTTTACAAAGTAACACGTTAATATAATCGTAACTTCGTAAGTAGGTGTTTGAACTAGGTATTTATTTAGTAGTATTTACGATAATCTACTGTCCGAGATAGATGATAGCCCATACATACCTACACGTATACGTACCATAAATACCGTTTTATGGTACTGAGATAATGAACACTGCAGATAAGACAATACAGATCATAAAATATGTAATACACATTTGGTAAATTTATGCTTTTTTCAAATTTTAAAACCTATTAAAAACTAGAGCATAGAACCATATCAATAATATATCAATAAGTTGTGTCGATGACAAACAAAACAAAACCTCGTGTTTTTCATTGTTTGTTTTTTGTTGTTAAAATGTTAAAAAAATGCAAGCTATGGTGCACAGTACCTACCCCATTGTTAGATATTTAAATAAAATACCACAATGTTTTTTTTTAAATAGATTTAGTCTTCATATAAATGTTAATTTTATGTTAACTTTGCCAAAATCGGCACATAAGGATGTTAGTCGTATCTACTACTTACGAAATTTAGTACCCGTTGCGGTTATTTTAGGAAACTTTTATAAAGGTTAAGTCATCCATGCAGAATAGCTAAAAGAATTAAAATATAAAGTTTTAAACTTACTTGGGTTTTACTTTTCTTATAAAATGCATAAATAATAAAACCTACACCACATACTGTAGACAAACTCACACTCGTGTGTAACAGTGATAAACTTGTTAGCTAGGTAGGTACTCATTGTGGTAAAATTAAGTTTCTTCTAGACACGGCAAAGATTATGATCTGATAGGTAAAACTATTGCAAATACTAATATTAATAACTATTAAAATTTTAAATCCACAAAAACATTGCCGGTATTAAGATTGTTACACAAATAATATGATACGTACGTAACTTTTTCTATCAAATTACATTTATTGAATACTTCACAAGTCCTCAATATGAGTCCATAGTTTTTAATATCCATGCTCGCGCTTGTGATCTGTGGTATCTTGGGGCATCTTATAGCTTTACGGCCGGTCCCAATAATCTATCTATCTTCAGTTTTGGCATATCGGAGATAGAAAACATTTTCTGTCTCTGATTTTGCCGTCCAGAGAAACAAAGACAGAAGTTGTTTTCTATCTCCGATATGCCAAAACTGAAGATAGATAGGTTATTAGACGGCCGTGAGATGATGCCTACTGCTGGGCGTGGGCCTCCCCTAAGTATCTTTTCGTCGATCGGTCCAGCGCCTGCGCCATCCGCATCTAGTGGCTTCCTATGACTTAAACCAGATCATCGTCCGATGCACTACCCCCCTGACTATGACCCATGTACCGCCACTCCAGTATTTCTTCAAGGGGTGTCCGTTATCTTAGTTCACCTTCAAATAAACTCATTTCTGATTACAGAACCAAACATAGCTCTCACCATTGCTCGTATCGATTTCGCCTAATCACGCACTAGTCAAAGTCTTCCATCTTAAGGAAACAGTGAGGTACGTGAAGATTAATTTTTTTACAACGCGTCGTAAAATTTACTTATTTTGAACGTAAAGATTATCTATTCGAACTACCCATTCGAGATGGGATCATGGGATTCATGTCTAAGTTTTATTCGGTCTGTAGCTTATCATCTCTTAACAAGTAGGTGCCTATGACTGTTGTTGACGTGATGATCAAACTGTACATGGGCGTTACCAGATTCGGTAAAAAAATCGATAGCCGCCATCTTGTATTTGATAATCATGTTATGAACGTTACGTTGTAATTAAATCATCTTCCCACGCTCTTGATTTTATTTAAATCGTTTTAAAAAAACCGTTATTATCATAATTACTATTTGTGCGGTTTGCTATTAATCTTGCAGATTATTCTTAAGTAATCACTATTTAGATTAATGCCACATATTTTTTTACCAATTTGGTGATAATTTTAATGCTGTGATGGTATTTCAAACTTATTGTGATTATGTATAGAGTTATAGAATGGATGAATAATTTGATTAAATTTTTACTACCGCATATTATGACCGCATATTGCATTTGTTTGCAGACGGAGGGACAAATAGTAATTAAATCACCTATTTAATCTTTGAAACTGCAGTAGGTTCTTATAATTTTACTTGATAATAAATCATACTTACCTACTAATTCTAATTACCTACTAATCATGATTTATATATAAATTAAAATTATATAATTATGGCTACATTGGTGCGTATTAAAATTTATAGTAATTGTAAAACGCTATAAATAGGTACCTATTAAATACCCACCAAACCGATCGGGAAACGTCAAAATATGCCAGCCAATGGGGGCTATCGCTAGTGAATTTGCCACTAGAAGCGCTAGTGTCGCGTGAGGTCCAATATCATTCACTTTGTACTGGTTTTAGCGGAATTAGTTGCATAAGTTATAATTTCTTTAATTTACCTGCTGGAAAGTGATCTCCTTCGTAAAATATCGCAAATATGGATTATTTGGCGATTAATGTGAACGCTTTAAAAGCGGAATTAAGAAAAAGCGCAAAGAAAGGCGGCCTCAAGAGCAACTATTTCAGAAGTTAGTTTGTTGATATCAAGATAGTTATTTATAAACAATATAACCTTAATTGGATTCAAGATATAACACTTTGTTTCGGCGCCAATCGCCTTTGACAGCTATAACTCCGGACCTCAGTCTACAGTGGCGCCAACTGGTGAGCAAAGAAACGGTAGTCCCCATTTTCTTGGTGCGCGTGTGAAATGACACGAATGACTCATCAGTTTCATAATCCGAACTATTTTTTTTTTATAAATCGGTAATAAAATTTAACCTAAATCTTTTTATCTGTTTTATTTTTTATCAACGATTGCTTTCACTATTACGTTTTCAGCAAATGTAATATCGGCCCATTAGCTCAGTTGGTTAGAGCGTCGTGCTAATAACGCGAAGGTCGCGGGTTCGATCCCCTCATGGGCCAAGTCGTTTTTTGTTTTATCCTCAGAGGATATATAATATATCTTTGTTATGAATATGACACTAATAAATAAATATAACACTGAAAACTTAAACTTTATTAATTGTATTCATAAAAAAATATTTTCAA
Organism: Anania crocealis; assembly: GCA_949315895.1. Classification (NCBI taxonomy): domain Eukaryota; kingdom Metazoa; phylum Arthropoda; class Insecta; order Lepidoptera; family Crambidae; genus Anania; species Anania crocealis. The sequence goes on along the minus strand of OX438865.1, from coordinate 11,804,770 downwards.
CGTAAATTACTTTTTTTACAAAGTCAGAAAATATTACTTCTGATAAAATAATTCGGCTTTAAAATTACATTTAAAATTGTATGTTAGTACTAACCATATTAAGAATAGCATAAATTATTTGAATAAATATAAATTGAGCCTCTAATACATACCAAACACCATTTTATAATACCATAGTTCTAGATGTGTCAACCAACACAATTTCAAAATAAGCTAATAGTTGTCACATCTAGGTCGACTACATTTATTTCCAATCTTTTTATTTTGAAATAATATTTAAAAATTAATTGCACAACCGGCCGGTCACAAATGTACAAACCTAGAAATCTACCTTACTGAATATTTATTTACATCGAACAACTAAGTTAAAAATATATAAATTCGAAAGGTAAGGCATCTAAAACAAAAGGTTAGCTTACTTATTGTCATAGAAAGTAGCATTGTCAGAATAAAAAGAGCTATCCCAACAAATAACAGCACAGTTGAAAATATTTTAAATACATATTTATACATTCTTAAAATGGTGGGCTTACTATATTGTATTGTTTAAACCTATTTTTTACATCAAAATTGCATTCAACTGGAATGTAATTTCTTTAAAAGGTACGTCAATTTGAAACAACGTTTAAACACAAACTACGTAAAACCATAAATTGTAATGGCGCTAAAACTTTCAACAGTCGCTTAACATTCAATGGTAATACAAACCGATCAAATCTAATATTGCTGTCAATAATGTACACCTATTTACAGGTTGAGTATTCTATAGCTTAAACTAACATTCAAGAGAATGAATATATGGCGGGTCTTCTATTTTGGTAATTGAAGCGGCGGACGCTCTTCCATCTCGTCCCGCGATTATCGATATCACGCTTCTGTGTTCCGAGTCGCTGTCTCCACTAAGAATAATATTAGTCTCCCCCATGAACCCCGAATCGATCTGCTCTTGACTCACCCCTTTCCTCTGCAGCTCAAAACTGCTAAGCCCTAATTCTGCAAATAATTCTTTAGAATCATCAAAATTTCCAAAGAACACAGAATCTGTCTCTACACTCTCTCCACCAGATTCACTTCGTCCATCGCAAAGAGACTCCAAATCATCTGTGTCAGACTCAATTTGCAATGGTGTTTTCAGAAGTACTTTTGCAGATGGTATCGTTTCAACTAAAATTGTTTTAGGTCTTAGCTGCAGCAAATATTTTGCGCGACGTTTTGATTCATTTGAATCAGTGCTCATATAGCCAGAATCTTCTGTTCTGTACAGTTTCCTCAAATCTGTCCTCCGAGATCTAGTTCGGGTTGAGCGCCTGCCGGAACGACGAGTGTTTAAGTTGTCCAGTCTTGAATATGTGGGAAATCTATCCCTATCTTCCGATGTTCTACGACGGTCAGGTGGACTATTGCGAGTAGTATTAGAAAATTTTGCACATGAATCTACACTTCGTCTCTGTTTTGGTGGTATGGGCGGCTTGTCATCGTTTTGCCCGTCAATTTGACGTATTAAATCAGGAGTTTTTAATGATCTTGAGTACCCAGTAACTTCCTGATTTATAAAAGGTATGCTACCTCGTCTACCAAAAAACTGCAGGTCATCTTCCTGGATTTTAGTTTTCGCTTCATAAATCTGGCGTAAACTACCAATTTTTCTAGTAAAGGCTTCTTCTGCTGGAGGTTTAGTCTGATTGTCTTCATTTTCTGGTGTTTTGAATTTAAAGCTGCCTCCAGATTTTAGAAGAATTTTCTCAACTCGTTTTTTAGGCTCTCGTTTTGGCTTTCGATCTAGAGTGTCCGGATCAAATTCTTCACTTTGGTTACGTCTAGTTTCAACTGGCGACCCGCTTACTTTTATTGTAAGTAGTCCCGCCTTACATACGTTGTCATAGTATGTATCTGCAGTGTTAATAAATACCTCGCTTTTATTTTCAAACTGTAAATTGATCGGTAATTGTTGGTCTTCTACAGCCTTTTTTATGTCACGCCAACTGTTTGATAATCTTTCCCGAGCTAGTAGCTTGCTTGTTTGACAATGATATTCTTCTTGATGGTTTAACTCTGGTTCACAGGCTATAGAAAATCTTCTTTTTCTAATGACATTGCGTTCAAGACTATCAAAATCTACTATATTATCACGATGAATATAAAATTCTTTTTTGCGATTATCAGACAGCATGTTGTCGTCACTATAGTATTGTGAGTCAGCTGCCAAAACAGGTATGACAATTTTAGGAGCAATAGGCGCTATCGTTTCCATTTTAACATCTTCTAATTCTTTTGGTTCAACTCTCCTACATTTGTTTAACTCGCGTATAACAGCTTCCATTTTGATTTTCACTTCAGGTGGTATAGGCTCAGCATCTTCTTCTTTTGGTGTTTCTGGTGGATTAATAGGAGGTGGCGGTGGAGGAGGCAATTTCTTCCTAATACGACGTGATTTATGATTTGGAGGGTTTCGTTTTTCTGGCACTATGATAGCTTGCGTAGTTTCGGCATTCATTTCTGCAGAGATATCATCTAATATTGTTTCACTGTTTTGTGTAGGATGATCTCTGTCAAATACATCATTGATAGCGTTATTTAATATTTCCACTGGATGTTTTGAATCTCCATTTCGAGTCGGTTCTAAACGTGAATGTTCTTCGTTTTTCATTTTCGGTTCGATTATTCTAGGTGTTCCACTTACTTTTGCTACAGATTTTACAGGTTTTATGACTGATGATGGAATTGGGACTTCGTCTAACCATTTTCTTACAACTCGTTGTTTGTAGTCATCACTTACACACGTCTTGCAAGAGTTTGATCTAATAAGAGCTGTGCTTTTTTGTGAGTTGACACTGCTGTCACAACCTGGGCATCCTCCGCAATGAACAGCTCTTCTGCTATTTTCTTGTTTCAGACTTATAGCACTGAATCTTCTGCCACGTCTTGCACATGGAATATCCCACCCTAAATCTATAGTATGGAATAGTTCTTCTTCAGGGATATCAGATAAGATTGGATAAAACCTTTTGGATGTCATTTTCTCCTTGGCAATAGACATGATTTCACGGATTTTGATTAGAAACTCAATAGCAGCTGGCGGAGGGTTCTGAAAATTCATGTTTCATTGTTAATGCTACAATTAAAAATAATATTTAATTTAAATGTAGGATTTATATTTACCTTTAGGTGTTCCGTTTCAAAAAAGACTGGGTTGAAATATAACTTTTTTCTTAGGCTAGGTTCTCCATTTGAAGACTGTACTGGTTGTCTGGCAACGCTATTTTGTTCAACGCTGCAATCTATGATGGATAAGTCCGAATGTGGCGCCCTTTCTAGTGTATCTGGAGATGCAGATCTCCTTTGCAGACGTTCATTTATTCTTTCTGGTGTAGAAGTGGCTCGCATATTTGAACGCACTGGTTTCTTACGCCGCGTGTGAACCATAGCTGATATCACATTTGAATTAGGTTTCTGGAACTAAAATTAATAGTGATAAAAACAAGTTTAAGGTAATCTTATAGTGTATATGAGTGCGTTTTTATTTAATTTGTACAATTCTTAGTACCTTGTGAATATTATTAGGAGAAGAATCTATAGTATCTTCTGTATGCTCACTAACATCAGAGAGACCAGCATCTTGAAGGTAGTCATTAGCTAAGTTGCCCATGCCTAGTAATGGATTTGTTTTCAGTTGCTGTGAAAATGGAAAAAAAATATTTATGTTCCAGATTATCTAGATATTTTTTTAATCTAACTTAGGTACCGGTACCTTCTCATTTATGTTTAACCATAGTCCATAGTTAACTCTTTATACTAGACGTGAATAAATAACGGTTTAAAATTGATTATTTAATAAGTCCACAGAACATGGAAAAAGGTTAGAAAGGCTATGTAGGCGGGGCAGGTGCTCCACAGAAGCTATGAGCAAATGCTTGTTGGTGAACGCTGTGATTAAAATATTTTGACGGCGCGTGACCCTATTGGTCGCGCGACGTAATAAGAATTCGCTTGATTGGCGTTCTTTGAACTCGTTTATTTTTCGTGACCTCGTGGGGCGCAAGCCGCGACATCGATTCTCATACAAATGGCGCATAACAGACTTTCTAACCTTTTCCCATGTTCTTTGGGTAAATCCAATTTATTGTATTCAAAATTTTTCAAAACAAAAGATTTATAATAGTGAAGCATCTTACTTCGGATCCTCTACTATAAGTAGTAAAAAAAAGACGTCCATGTATGTAATGACATAAATTGAGAAGACAGGTAACAAATATTAGGTCTTATGAAAATGGCACCTGTTCAAAGATGAATGAATTCGTCTAGCTTAGAATTTATACGTTATAAGACGATATTTATGATGGGCTAAAAGGTGAATTAACCTTTGGTAATATAGGAAATTTCCTAAGTAGAGTTGCAATAATTACTTCAGTGGTAAATCAGTAGTTGCAATAGTTGCCCTTGTATTACACGAAAAAAATAATATTTTTCAGTTTTTAAAATAAAACCAATTACCACATTGTCCAAATCGATTCTCGAGTCCAAAGTTGATCCATTATCTGTAGATATCGTGTTTGATAGATTCAGCTCTGGATCCTTATCTTTTCTCTTTTGTTTCTGTTTGTAGTGGACGTAGAAGATGATGCCGGCAGCATATATGAAGATCAGCATGAGCACGCATACGCCGATGGCTAATGCCTCCAAAACGCTGAGTCCGTGACTTTGAGCGGCTGGTTCCGTGTTGATAATTTCTCCAGCATGAAACGGTATGGATTTGACATCTGGAGCAAAAATAACTGAAGTATTTTTTTGCTAGTACTGTTACACAAAGAAATCGGTACGTAGAACTTGACAGAAGTTCTTCTAAATTTTATTGCCACAATTACTAGTTAATTCACAATTTATGTTACAAATTACAGCCAATCGTGACTTGAACTGTTCCTCGTAAATAAAAGTTGGACATTCGAGACCGAAATTTGGTTTCAAAGAAGAGTGTACAATGTTCATAAAAGTTATCACATTTCTTTGAAAATCGGAAATGTTCTATTCATCTGTGATGATCAAGTCCCTACTAAAAAACCGTTTATTCTATTCCAACTAATATAGTCTAAAGTCTGAAGTGAATGGTTACCTAATAAAGCGTTATGCGTAGCTCCTGCTATCCTGAAAGCTGCGCAGGAGGCGGCCAGGCGGGAATGTTCTGGGGCTGAGCACAGCACATGGGCTGCCACCAGACGACCTTCCAGCCTCGCGTGAAGACTAGGTGATCCTCGCCACTGTATAATTAAAACCAGTTAACACTATTTAAAAGATCCACTGTGTTTAATGATCCCAACTATGGGCCTAGGATACTATTATACTGATTTATACTCTATCGTCACTATTATCTCCTATGTTGAACAATTTTATACAAATTACTAAGCTAATAATGTTAGTAAACATATTTAGGTATTAGGTAGGTACGTTATAATAAAAAATGATTAGAAATTCCATCAAAAATTCTCTGCTCAGTCAATCAGCATTATTTTTCAAAGATAAAAGTCAAGGTATGGTTAGTACTCGAACTGTAGCTGTATTGCTTCGATCTTGTTCTATGTTTTAGTTTCTTACTTTAGCTAAGATACGGTATATTAATTTATTATCAAATCCGAGTCTGCCTTCTTAATTATTGCTAAATCCTTCTACGACTTTAGCCGTTCAATTAAGTTTCGTAATTAATGTTTTAACGGTTTTTTAAGTTATTGCTACACGATGTGAACTCCAAAAAATTACCTCACCAATGCCAAAATTTATTCTCAATACACCAAGTTAAGAGATATAAATAAACATTATCTCATATTGTTAAAATCCTACCTTAAATTGCGGATAAAAAATCAAATTAATAAGCATCAAACCCGTTACCGGCATCCTAACGCATTGCTTTAAGGAGATTTAAATCAACAGTTAACATGTCGACAATTTGTCGTCGAAATAAGGCTAAGCATATATCACATTCATTCAATGTAACCAAATATAATCCTTATGGCCTATTAAATAAGAAGATGTTTTTAAAAAGTTTTTGTGAACATTCGTTACCACATAATCGCTTAGCCCACCACCTGCAGATGAAGTACGAACGCATTTGTTTTTCATTATCAACCTCACTGAATCTAAATGCGGCAAATTCGCACAGATTAAACACATCGTTACTTTGACGCCTCCGACTTTATCTTCACACTTCATCGAGCGCCTCCTCTGAATCAACCGAGAAATGTCGTTTGTCGCGTCCACTAAGATTGACAAACTGAATTCGTCTCATCAAACCCGCCCAAAACCATCCCAAACTTGTGAGATAACGTCGCCTTACCCATCTTTTTTGGCAGTCCAATTTATAATAAAATACAATTTTATGGGATTCTCTTGATTTAAAAATATATTTTGACGAGATAGCACCATTTCATTCAACTGTTTCTCAACATATAAAGTTTAGCAGATTGTTTCGGCAGCAATCACGTTTTTATGAGGAGACGCAATAAAAGCTGGAGCTGAAAACTGGATTATCTCAATATACATGTTAATTTTGAAGTTTGCGTAATGACAGTGTTTATGCACTTTGTGAGCCTAATGATATTTTGATAGTAAGGAGGAGTAAGCGCGTGCGAATCCAAGCAAATGTCCCACAAATCTGACGGAAAATGACTTGGTACAGTATTGTGGACATAAGTGTGAGGATGTCGACTTATTTTTGTTTTAATAAGTTTTTTACGAACGGCTACTACATAGTAAACAGTTATGTTTACGACGGAGGGCAATGGGCGTACATTGTAAAGATGCATTTGAAATATGCCAATTCTTATACTGAACCGCAATCACGAAATATTATTTTTATGTCTTAAGCAAATAATCATTTTCAAAATTTAATGTTCGTAAATTTTTCCCGTACTTACTCGTATCTAATGGGTTACTTTTGGTAAGACCTTTTTGTTAATATTCAGTAAGTATTATTATATGGATTGCATTAATAGATGGAATTAGATAGGTATTTTAAAATCACAAAAATAATAGCAGTGTTCTACACATTATTTTTATTGTACCTTTTACTTATCATTATATATTGTTTCATTATCGCTCTGAAAAAATAAGTAGTGACTAGTGATTTTCAAACTGATACATTATTGAGAAAGAAAGAAAGAAATTAATAAAATTTATTGAACATTCTAATCTGTAATTTCATAATATAAGATATTTATGTTTTTATTTCGATGTCATTATTGTTCCATTCGGACCGTCAATACAAAAATCCTTCAAAGGAAATAAGTACTGTTACATTATCTAAGATGAGTAAAGTTACTACATGGTATACCTAAGCAGAGTATTATGTAATGATGATTCTATAAAACCAGAACACCTTGGTGTTAATATATTATTAATACCTATTTTGCATACAAAGCTTTACAATTTCTGTTGCTACCATATTAAGTAATAAATTTACCACTTTATCGTAATCCATTTGATTTTATATGACGTCCTAGATAGTTTATTGACATGATACTCGTATTCAAGATTGCACGTACCATGATGGCTAGCTTAATATTGTGGCATATCATGGCTTCCGAGTAGTGGCGTAATGTCTCAGACTTCTCGATACAATCTGGACAGACCTGACATGTCACATGGGCAACGCTATAACTCGAAATTCAGGATCCAAGTTGTTAGGATACCGCACACGAAGTTTAAAGATGGAAGTTGTAACTATGTTTCTGGATACGGATATGCAGCAAAATATATTGGGTTTTGCTATAACACTGACAATCATCCGGTATGCACAATGTTAATAGTGGAGATTTGTAGCAGGCATAGAATTAGTAACACATTGTTATTCATTGTATTAATATAATAAATATTCGTATTTAAGCTGTCAATCTTCCTAAAATAAAAAAATCCCTTTATCATCATATTGATCATGCGTACTACCTCCGCGGCGGATTGGGCGTATCGGATTTTAAGGTGTCGCTAACTTCCCGGTTTGGGTTCCCGGACGGCTCAATGTAGGAAAAAGTATTTATCTGTATATTTTCTAGGGTCTAAATGTTTGTGGTACATACGTTGTTTTTGGTTTTCACCAAACAAGTGCTTAATAGTAGCTTACTTTGGGATCAGAGCAAAGAAAAAAACGTTAAAAACAAAAAGTTTTCTGATTATGCGACATACTTGATATTAATGCGATCCAGTTTTTGGCGGTTTTATTTGACCAACGGTTAACTCCAAAATAATTAGCCCCGTAATTGAGTATTGCTAATGAACGCACTTTGATCATAATCAACTTTAATTACGATTATATCGTAATCAATGCATTTTTTAAGTCTTTGTAATAATCTGTAATTTTTACTCTCCACCATAATCAATAAATGAGCCATCAATTAAGATTAAGTCATCATAATTAGTTTTTTACTCGAACTAAGTATTACTTAAGCATTTAGAACGTAACCCCTCAGAATTTGCATACCTCTCTATCTCAGTGACCGGTCCATATTATACTTTACGAGCTCAAAACGTACAACGGGATTTAACCCTTATTTACCCGACTAATATAAAAGAAAGTGTTTTTGTTCCATTAAACAATTAATATGGTGGCTGGAGCTTCTTACCGGGCGTCTGACTAATCATAAAGCTACCCAAACATTTTGTGTGGTAATGGTGTGTCATCTAGTTATATGGACAAAATATTTTGTTGTATTTAAAGTATTTGTTTGTTTATTGTCATTCAGATACGTAGTTTTTGTGTCTTTTTGTTACCCTTCTTGCAAATTACTTGTGTTTTGCAACCGACGTAAATATTTAATTTTTTTTTGTTTATTTAACGAGTATATCTGATGACAAGTACATGGTTTTATGTGATTATTTTTTTATGTGATAATATAAACCACTCTCAACGGAGCATTGAGTAACTGAGTTTTTATTTAACTTTTCTAATAATCTGTTATTCTTCATCATCCTTGGCTCACTATTTACCATAGTTGAATTATAAACATTGGGCTTAAAATAAGGAGGAATTTTCTGTAAACGTCACGCTTGGCGTGCGAGTTGGCTATCGTACTTTGGGCATTATGAGCCTTCCGTCTTCTTCTTACAGTTCTTCTTTAGACAACGACACCCGTACAGGACGACAAAGAGTGTTGCTATTCTAGTTTAAGCCAGCACCACACACAGGAAATCTGTCAGCATCTACTACAGCTTCAACTCTTAACATGGGCATATAGCAACTTTCATTATTATATTTAAATTCATTCTTCTGAGAGATTCAAATAATTATGGGCGACAAGACAATTTTGCGCGGACACAAAGATAATTTAATAATCGGCTCATCGTCGCTGACGTGTCCTTTTAATGTATTTAATAACCAGTATTTTAATTACTTATTAGGAGTACTCTTAATTTGTGTTGATAAAATGGGTCGTAAATATATGAAAATGATTGCCGTTTGAGGTTTTTTACCAAATTGGGAGCCGTTAAAGCTTCTTGGGTGGCAATGTTTGGTACCTACATTTGATACTTAGTTTAAGTGTTCATAAGGAAAGAATTTTAACAACTTTGCAAGCATAATCTTAGAATAGCGAAGTGTAGGTAGGCTTTATCATTTATTTAGAATTAGGCTACTACTTACAAGACTAGATTTACGGGTGGTTTATTTTATAAATGAACTCTCTGAGACAAAAGCTTTTACGCGATTCGCTTCTTCTAGGTCACGACTGGCGTGTCGTTTTAATGCCTTCGGAAGGCTTCTAAATTCTTACTATTAGTCGATTTGTATATTGGTTTTCTTGACGTGTTTTGACAAAATATGTTAATGTGTTTTGATAACTAAAACAAACGCTGAATCAGAATCATGTAGCAGCATGCCGTTTGCTTAAAGCTTATTTTGTTATGTTTCGGGAAAAGTGTAGTTTATTTCAAATGGTTGAGGTTTGTATTTGTAGAGCTCATCTATGTCTTATATTTTCTTAAAAATAACCACACCCAAAAAAATTAGCACGCTCTAATATAAAGTACCCTGCTTATCTATATCCTTACTAATATTATAAATGAGGATGTAACCCAGTTTGTTTGTCAGTCTTTTTCGCTGTCACATATTACGAGTAACTACATAACCTATTATGATCAATTCCACTACTGGTGTGCCCAGTAGTGGTTTACGTCCACACTATATACCTAACGTGTAGTTCACGCGGCGCAAAGCAAGTAATTTGATTTATGTCATTTATTTGATAAAAAAATTCACCAGTTAAAAAGTGGTTAAACAATCAGATCTATACAGGGTGACTTTTACATTACCGTCAAATTTTTTTTATATGCATTAAGTATCGAATTTAGAGCTCATTTATGAAATAGAAAATGTTGGTCAAGTTTTCACGCGAAAATATTTTTCGCAACATAGTTTTCAATTTTTACGATCCTAAGTACCAGGCACCAGGTACTTATGAAAGGAAAATCAACAACTTATGAATAGCATAGTAATGAATGAATCCGCCGTATCAAAAATTTTAGATTTTTGGCGGACATTTTCTAGGTGCTTTATCTTGACATTATTATGCTAGGCTAAACCAAAAGAAAAATACATCATATTTTGTTTTTTGTCTCGTAGATTGTTGTATAAAAATTTGGATGGTGATTAAAATTTAATCCTGTATAAACAGACAACGGCAGGTCAACCTACCCAAAAAGTAAAAGGTCATTGAATTGACTTTCAACCTTAAGTCCAACAAGTAGAGATCAATATCAATTGAGAAAATTTGACGTTTTGTGGTAGGTTGACGTGCTGTTGTCTGAACACACAATAGCTACGGCAACAAATTAGGCAACCACCCAGTTTATTCATTTAAGAAATGTAAATGATTGTTACCTGCAGGAATGTTTTTCCCTCATCCCTGTAGAGGCTGAAGGGGACGTCATTGTCGACCAGATCCCTTAGGGTCACCCATCCCGAAGCCGACAGGTACTGAGCGCTTGTTACTGCGCATATCGCGCCAGCTACATCTGAAACACTCTTCATTGATTAATATCATATGATCATTAGCCCATCAGTCTAAGTAGATACTTATACCTTGACATAGGACTCTCCAAACTGATAATTTGAACATAATAGCAGGCGGGTTGACAATAGAAATGTAGTCAATAATGGTAGAAGACGCACTACAAGGTAGTTTTTTTTTTTTATTCTTACGATACCCATAGGATGAGAAGAGGTGGTGTTTTTTGATTCCCTTTTTGACCGGCACCACACGTTTAATCTTAATTTACACATTAGAGTCAGAAATAAGTAGTTAGTGTGATAGGTAATTGTTATTATTGTACTTTCAATTTCAAAATTCAATTTCCAGCTGACCTTTAATTATAAAGGTAAATTATTAGGTTAATCTTAAATCCATATGGAAATTGAAAAATAATTTTATATGTATTTCTTCTAGGTAGGTAGGTACTCTATTTATGAAAGCTTACACCTTATTTTGTGAATACGTTCGCAAGTCATAAAAAACCTGTACATTCAGATAGCAACCGCGTACAATTGTTATCTTCAGGGTTACGGGGAGGTCAGATGCCAATCTCCTCAAACTCAATATAATAACTGTAGAAAGTAGCTATGGTCAAGCATATCCCAAATAAAACAGAGACAAAACACTAGAGCAGAAATGAAGCTAGCTAAAAATAAATTCATATCCGCGAGCGCCCTCTTGTAGAATATTTGATAACTACATTACAAAATGAACTTACTTCTGCTTTGTGTATCAAAATTTTGCTACAGTAATCATATCCGATATGGTCTAGTGGCTAGGATACCTGGCTCTCACCCAGGAGGCTCGGGTTCGATTCCCGGTATCGGAATTACTTTTTTGCATTTTTTATAGATGCGATTTTTTAGCTTACCGGTAAAAATAATTTCTTTTGAAGGGTAGATGATCTGTCCTTTCAGAGGCAAGAAGACAAAAGGTATTTGCGGCTTCGTAGCGCCACGTCCGAAACTGGCCATTGGGCATTCTGTAACAATAAATTATATTCAAAGTTCAGCTTAAAATGAAAAGCATTTGCCTACTTATTAATTGTTGAGACAAAATTAATCGATTCGCTGTCCAAATTTATTATGCCCCAATATATAATACAAAAAAAAATATTTTTTTATTAAATCTTTTGGACAGTGAACCAGTTAAAACAAGCTAAAACTTACGTATTTACTATAGAGTGTCAAATCTGTCACATGATAAATATATTTTTTTAAACTATTGAAAGAACCTAACAACTTAAAACTATGCAGTATTTGAACACTACAGGCGAACAAATAAACCATTAACTAAAAATTGAAAGCAAAGTTCGTAGAAATCAGGAGCATAGTAATAAATACATTTATTAAGGTGCATCCCTCATTCCTTGATTGGAGCAGCCAAATAAAACATAGAACACATTCCTCGGGAAACAGTGCTTATCATTAAAAGTGAAATAATGAGTCATTAAATTGTAACGATTGCTCAAATTCCATCTTGTACCAATTTCAATTAGAATTAAATTTTGTAGAAGTAGAGTTCAGGGTTGGCCCAGATATTCCAGTTAGATATTTAAAAAAAATATTCTTACCCATATCTTTCCCAAATAAATTTGGAGGTATTAGAAATAACGAAAATATCTTCTTCATCTTTGCTTGCGTATTTATCTTAAAATTATTGTACAGTTTTTAATCTGTAGAGTCGTGCTAATTTATTTCCGTTTTTGATATAATATTATACAGGTGAAATTTTAACCACCTTCCAAAGTTTTAAATATCAATCTACGAGCCAAAAAACAAATGACGCATTTATTCTACGCATATAGCCCAGTACAAAAATGTAAAGATAAAGCACTTAGAAAATGTCCGACATAAATCTAAAATTTTAAATACGGCCGCCCGCCCAGCAACACTTTTTTTTACGCGATGCGCATCTCATTCATTCATTAAGTTACTAATCATAAGGTTTTGGTTTTCGTTTTATACCTTAACAGGAATAGGACCGTAAAAATTTAAAACTATATCAAGAAAAATATTTTCGGGTGAAAACTTGATTTACATTTTCTACTTTATAAATGGGCTCTAAATAAGTACAATACTGAACGCCTACCAAAATTTTGGAAAATGGTTAAAATTGTATCCCTTAAGTATGTTCCGACTTTTGTACTGGTTAATCGGACTTCAATTTCACATATACCTTTTATTGAAATGAAGCTGCTTGCATATTTACTCAAGTAAATACATGGTTTTACTAGAAAATGTTAGTGGAATGTGGATACCCCTAATGCAACGTTAGAATTCCAGACAATTATTTGACAAACAAGCTTCGAAAGTGTCTAAGTAAATGTATGTTTTTTTATCTACGAGTAAGAACAAAATTGATAGCTAAAGTTTATGCCACTACTTTAAATGCTATTAACAATAAATGGACAAAATACGCTATACTTAAGTTTACCTTTCGTAAAGTCAAACTATATCTACCAATTAAAATAATAACAAAAAGAACTAAATATGTTCAAATAATATCTATTACTATATTCTTTTATCTGTGCTACTAAGAAGCTATCACTGTGGAGTTGTGGACATCTGCATACTTATACTGTTTTATTAAATAATTATTGTAATAAAGTAGTAGCAAAAAACCTTAAAAAGCTGTTTTTGATTAAACATTTAAGTATGTACTATGATGTTTTTGATTTGAAAATAACATTCATATTTTAATAAATTATTTAGATAGGTACAATTACTTAGATTTGAAAAAGGATTTTGCTAGTTACCGAGATAACTACATATATAATCTTAATCTTAATCCTATTCATAAAAAGTAATAACAATTTCAATTTTGCCTCCTCATTGATTCGTAAACGGTTGAGTAGGTAGGTACTTACTTCATGGTTTATTGGAAGAAATATGCCAGTTTTTTACCCGACTACAGCAAAGCTAACAGGCAGGGTAATGATTTCAGTAGTCTATGTTTATAACGCGCCGTTGGTGTAGTGGTTTAAATACCGGGCCAGATCTCGGGGTCCCAGGTTCGAATCCCGGGTCGGGCAACAAAAAAAGTTTCGAATTTTCGAACGTTGCTCGGGTTTGTGATCACCAACCCGCATTTGGCAAACGTGGTGATTATGCCAGTACACCCATCATTGCTGTGGTAACTTGAATTCAATGATTGAGGCCTTTTCCCTGCAGTGGGATGATTATAGGCTGTTACTTTTACTACTTTACTTTATGTTTATAACTTATAAAAATAGACTACTGAAATGAACTTATAAATTATAAGTATGTAGGTATTTATGTGGGTTCAACATTTGCGGCTAAACTACTGAGCCGATTTTGGTGAATAAGGTATCAATCGACTCCATATTACAGTGCAGGTAACATAGGCTACCTTTTGTTAAAAAAAAGCTACATGGCGAATGCTACGACATTATACTGGGGTAGGTACTTTAAAAAAAAGTTTGCAGCTATAACGGTATCAAACGGTGGGGTTTAAAATGAAAGAAGACAAAATTGTGAGTGCAAAACTGTTTGAACAATACAGAAAATATACAGGGTGACTAGGTAATCATTGTATTTTCGTAGTCGGGTTACGGTTTTGAACCATTTTTCTATCCCGAAAAAGTACCGTCCCCGTGGGAAAGTCTCTCCACGCGTGCGAAGTCATGGGCTTCAGCTTGTTTCATATAATTCTACTCTACTGCATTAGCTTTACGATTGTAAGCGACACTTAGTAGGTGAATAACCTTAGACATCATGTCATCAAAATAGCTTATTTAAATAATGATGCTATGAATGTCACATTAAAATCAATTAGCATACCAACTGATCCTGGTCTGGATGACCTTGAATTAATTTTAGCGTCTAACGGTACAACTGCAAATACGGTCAAAGGTCAACTCGGTCAATAGTTCAGGTTCAGGTTAAGGCTCAAGTAAGTCATACTAGACTCATTATTATAATCCTTTGACAAATTTGAAATCACGCTTAGCTAAAGGCTCATGAGATTTAATTTTAAACTTGTAAATATGTAGGTATGTAATGTATTCTTCCATTGGTATACATTAATAGTTATTTTAACTAACTTAATTTATGAGATTTTTTTGAATTGCACTTATGTTAGATGCGAGATGTCAAGCAATGTCAAGTTCTAAATAAGCATTTCTATCAACAGAACTTCAAGTCGTATAAAAGTTGGACTTTGGGCTCTCCCTAAGTTAATTTTGTTTGGATTTCTGGATTACTGGTTGGCAATCACAGTTTGGCCAATGGTAGAGAGAAGAAGCTGCTTACAGTATTCTTACCAATAAGAAAATAAGGCGTGGAGCTATTCTACCAAGATGCCAAGGTATTACTTGGAACGAAGAATTTATTCGAGTACTCCAAATAGGTATGTTTTTTTTCGATGATATGAGTCTAGAGCGTCGTGTATTGCTGGCATTTAAACAGCCATGCCATCTTTTCTTATGGGTTAAAATAGTCTAATGCCGGCAAGACACGACTGTCTCATCGAAAAAAAAAAACATATTTGAAGTTTAGCAAAAAAGATTGTAACTCGACACACGATACTCGAATAAATTCGTCCATCCACGTGATTTTGGCAACGCAATCGCCGAGCACGAGCAGTTGCCAGTCACCCGGTCAGCAAAAGTTTGTGAAATCAAAGTAAAAAAATACATCAAGGAATCATATTTTTTTCAAATTATACAGTCTTACTCAATATGAAGGGACAAACTTACCGTCGATAAGGTTGACGCATATCCTTTGGTCTTCCCGAAAAGCAGGGGTATCCCGGCGGCATTGGCAGACGCAGCCATCGTCTCCGCCTAATGCCGCCAGAGCTGTACCGTGGGATAGCTCCATACAACGCGTGGGACCGCAATCTGTACCTGCATGTCAAACAAAAATGGATAAGGAGGAGGTAGTAAGTAGATCTTGTTACACAATATGTGTGCCGTAGCAGATAGCTTAAAGCCTCAAAAGCATCGGAATCCCATGACACAGCTTATTCTGGTAATTTACTACACCACCGGCTGTAACTTACTAGGTACTTGTCTAAATCAAGACCCTGAATCCGCCAATGCAAGTGACCTTGAGGAACACCGTATTTTTCGTGGTAACACCGAGTTTGAAATTGATTGCCAATGACACTAATTTAATATCTGAATGACACGCCGATGTGTAACTAATTTCTAAAAATTGTAATGTAAAAAAACAAAGTGAATATAGAAGAAACAAAATTAAATAAAGAGAGATGTGTGAGTGTATTTTTAAAATGCTTTTGGATTGAAAAAGTTCCTCAATACTTTGTTTGATATAAGGAAACGAAATAATGAGAAATTAGAAGGATTATTAACACATCCATCTGAGACTATTTTCATACATTCTAGGACTGAAACCAAGAAGAGAAGATAATTTTTTATCTCGGTCTTTACCGTCTTTATGGTGCACCCATTCGCATCAAACTGATGAATGAATCAATAATATTTATCTAATTCAAACAGCTTTTAACTCTTACTTATTTGTACTGTAATATAATATATTTATGTAATCTTATTAGCATTAAGTGACTAGAGATCTACTTATTTATTGGTCTCATTAAGTCTAATCTTTATTTATTTTGATTAATTGCTCTAATCTAAGTGATTAAAATGAAGATAAAAATCTGATTCAAGGTTTTTAGTTTTAATTAATAAGTAGTAAGTAATCATTATACTTTAGACTTAACAAGGGCTTAGTGGTTTAATATGTTTCCATGACCTCTTTTTTTTCCTTATGCGATCTTGATGAATTGTTATTGAAAAATTATCAATAAAGTTCCGATATACTATTTGTACAGACTTTATATTTTGCTTAAAACGATTATTTATAAATTGTCTAAATGGCCTGTGAGTCCAAACTTAATATAAAACAAATAGCTTACCAACAAGGGAAAATAAATCACCAGGCGCGAACCTCGTCACATTAGCCAGTGCCATCTCTCCCAAGCTAGTCGAACCGCTTGCCACATTGATCGCTATCAGAACCATGAACAACGCCATCTCGTGATACATCTTGGAACCAGTTTGTCTTGCTAACGTCATGTTGATGCTTGTTGCAAGCTGTCATTTATCTTTAAACCCGCCCCATCCATCTTCGAGGTCGTCTTTCCCTGGGGGCTCATTATCTGGAATAGATGAACGGTGTTTATTTTGAATGATGTTGCGTTTATGTTTTGACTAAAATGAATCGAAGTGATGTCAATATTGACGGGTAATAGAGGTTGACCCTAACTAGGTAAATGTCAACGGGATTCATGCACTTTGAAGACCACGACTATGTTAAGATATATTTAACCTAATAAGCGTTAAGCTTAATAATAGATAATGGTCATAATATTAATGTTCAAAACAAATTTCTTAGTAAAACAATATTTTGTCAGATAAACTCCGTAGTCACGTGTCTCAGTAGTCCATACAATCCAGTGCAACAAAATAATTAGACTAGGTCAGTTCAGTTCAAACAAGACAAGTAAATTAGCGTGTGAAAAATATTTTTCCCAAACATTTTGACGTGCATATAACCAAAGATAAAAGAAGCTGAATGTCAAATGCATATACCGCCTCCCATAAATAAGACGTTTTCCATTCTGCCAACCCGTCTGGGGCACTCTAGGGGCGTGGTGGTAGAAAGAAACGGTTTATTTTATGAGAATGACTATTTTTTTTACATTCTGTGTCAGTAGATTAGGTAGATCACGACATAATTTCACTAACAAAAAGTATGGAAGAAATTGTATGTTGATTTTAATTTTATTTCTTCGGTAACTTTTTAGGGTGTATTTCTTTTTGAGTTTCAACGGGACAAACTTTACAATAAGCAATCGAAAAATGTCAGTATCAGACATGAGAAAGAAAGATACGCGTTAAATATAAAACATAAAACCTTAACTTTTCAATGGTAAAAATATGTCTCCTGGTCGTAAAAGTGACAGTCTTACTTTATAATATTTAAATTACTGTAAACGACTCTGAATTTATTAGAATATACCTACATTAATTAATAACTTAATGAAAATATCGAAGAATTTCTTAAGCTACTTTCGAAATCGTGTATTCATTATTCATTTGATATTAGTAATAATATAGAAACCAACTGACACGGAATAAAAATATTCCGTTGAGAGGCAAATAGGCGCTCTAGGCAGACGTATCCTCATAGCTATCCAAATGTACATTATAATCAAACTAGCTGTTACCAGCGACTTTGTTGTCGTTAAAATTCTCTGATGATAACATTCTTGTTCCATCATACGGGAACCGTTTTCAAGGGTGAAAAGTTGACCATGTTATTTTTTGAACCCTAGACGACCATTACACAAAAAATCATGACGGTCCCTTCAACAATCAAAAGGGAATGGTTACTTTTTTCGGGATTCCAAGTAGCATATATGCTACTCCTGGTCATATTCTACATTCCTGCTGAATTTTATTAAAATCTGTTCAGTAGTATTGACGTGATTTCGTAACAAACATCCATCTCAACATTCACATTTATAGTGTTAAGTAGGATAGGATAGTAAGAAGTAAAATAATGGACTAATAAAGTTGCGCCTGACTACAAATGTTGCGTGAATCGCAACCCTAAAATCAAATAGCAGCTTCACTTCACAACCCTGGGTTTCGTGAAAAGCGACTACAGAAATAGGAACAAAACGGGCTGTCTCTTTTCGCCACAGGCCAAACCGCGATTGCAAGCCCTTGGTGAGCGTGCCGGTTACGGGAACATTCTCCTTTTGGAGAGTCGCAAGATTTACTTTTTAATTGTTTGCCGTTTATAGATTTTAGGCCCAACCAGATGTAATAAAGGCTTGGAAGGCAAGATAGTAGCAGCACAGTTTGAATGCCGGCCCGCGCCAGTTGTATACAAAAATCTTAAAGAAATGATACCTACTACGTTACATCGAATTTAAACGCTTGTTTAGACTCGTGGACTAAACTTGCTATTCTCATGTTACTCTACTTACTGTTATTACTTACTTTAGGCATATTTATTTTGCCATTATACAAAATAATGGTAGTTACAAGTTAAATTTTAGTAGAGTTATCAAGTATTGAAAAGAAAAACAATCGAGACTCTACATGTTACAACAAAGAAAACACCTACACAGACTAATAATTTATATTTATCGTTACAAACTGTTTCATAATATATCTAATAATAAAAATCAATAACACTATCAACAGAATCATAATATCGGTTCATAGGCCATAAGAAACATTTAAAAAGGCATAACAATACATCTATCGTCGATTGAGCCGCGCCGGCGCATATTTTAACACTAAACTGCGATTTGTCTTTTTTATAGCCGGTTATTCGATGGGTCAGAGGTTCCGCTACCTATGGTGGCCATTGTTTAATAAACATGCTCATCGATTTTGACAACTGTGTAGTTTACCACCTACTAAACGTTATGGGTGTGTGTGAACATAGTCAAAATTAAGCTCAGTAACACAATATTCAGTTCTGTATTAAAGATAAAAAAACAGTGTACTATAAAGCAGTCATTCGAAACAATAAAAGTATTGGATAACATGGAGGAAATAAAGTTCCAAAAGTTTAATTCAACATTACGTGTCCGATTGGGAACATTTATATCTATAGATTAAATTTATATATATTTTTTGCCACAGTATCGGAATACCTTTCTAATTAAATCATTGGTTAAGTATCGGTTGAATAAAACTTTCTAATAATATGGATCCTAACAGTATATTCCTACTAAAAACGCTTAGAGTGGACGGGTAAAATTATACAAAATAAAACATGTTTTGGTAGTTTTGCAAATGTTGTATCACTTTCTCTAAAATGGTGATTTCCGTTTTCGGTTTCATTTGGTAACCGATATACTACCTTATCTATCTTTGACAGGACATTGATATTTTGTTTTGATTTTGATGGTCTTAAGAACCATTTCATTTACCTATTCCTTTTTGTAGCTTAAGCCATAACTTAAGTACCTAATATAAAAATTACAAACATTTCACCGCTAAAATAATCTTTTACATATTATTATTACAGTGAAGTAGAGGAGAATACAGTGAAAAGCAAGCTAAAATACACGATTTATTTCAAAGTTACAATATTCAAATTTATTCAAACGTGGTTAATGAATCGGTTTCTCGAATTCACGCAAACACAACCTATACATTGAAATGAAAGATGTCATGATTTACATTTTGTAGTTACGTCTACATAATGTATTAATATATAATACTGTAATACAACTCAAAATGTGTGTATTCAAGTATATAAATTTATGTTTGTATCAAAACGTATTTAAATAGTATCTTTAAAAATGAAATGTAGGGACGTTAACACGGAAGTAACAATATATTGACTATTGGAGTTAAGTTACTGGATCGAAACTTGTTTGTGTCGTTTGTCGGGTCAACAAAAAAATGCTTGGTCAATCCATTTTATTTATGACGTCTATGATAAACATGCATCTTCTCATTTGCATTGACACAGAACTAATAGGCTTTGGAATAATATATATATTAAGAAAACATGCTACCAACAAAGCATGTCACGAAATGTATATACCTATCTGGCTTCTGTTTGTCAGAAATGAAATATATTTGACACGACTTTGTGCATTTTGTCTCTTCATTGACACGTAAACGGTTAATTAAGCATTTTATGTTTTAGTAGAAGTATGACCACTTTGTGACATTGATTCCTTTTAATTAAATTTATTATGTACACTAGTTAATTGGTGTCGGGAGTCCACATTGAGCATAAAACGCTATAAGAAAGCTACATAGGGTTGTTTTATTTTACAGCTTCTTGCAATTTTAACCAATAAAAGTATTATAACATGGCACGAAATCCGCTCATTTTCTTTTGGTATTAAAAGTAATCCGTGTGTTCTAGTCTGACTTATCAATGTGCATATTTTAATCTAGACCAGTTCAGTTATACAAGCGTGATTGAACAAATCTTTCAATTTTCATCTTCCAAAGTTTCGCAATTTATTATAAGATTTATGTAAGATTAGTCCAATATAGTGCCGGGTTATTTTGTAACATCATTTTTACCATACCACGATTTCTTTTTCTAATTCTTACCATACCATGATTTCTTTAATTTACTCCTCACAACCATTTAACTACATGGTTACGGTTGTAATTAACAAAATGATTTCGAACTAATCTCATTAATTCTAAAGTTAAATGGACAAAGCACATTAAAATCAATTGAATACTTGTCAAACTTGGAATAAATTAATGGACCAAGTCATTGTACTGGCAGCAGCTTTTTAACCTACATAAAAACTTAAAATTCCATTAATTGATTTTGAACTTTATTAGTTCGATGATAAGTTGAAAACCGAAGTTGAGAAAATATAACGCCAGAAGATGTTTTCGTATAGGTAAATTCATAATTAAAAAAAGACTTTTAATCGGTAAGTCGCAATTAATTTTTGAGCATTCTAAACTTTAAATTGAACGTTTTATGGTCTGTTTTTGAACAACAAGTAGGTTAACCAAAGTATAATTTTACCAGTAAATTATAGGACAGATGACAAGTCGTAATAGCCTAATGTTATGTATGTCTAACAAGAAAGACGTAAAAATCTAAATATGTACAATAATTTGCATTAAAAACGGTATGGGCCGGTCGATTGGAAAGAAATATTTAGTACTTTATCTATTTATTGGTTACTAAAACCGAGATTACCGAATCTCAGAAATATATTTTGTGCCCAACCGGTTCGTGTAGTGGTACGGTTGTTTGCCTACTTCGCGAGGGACCCAGGTTTGATTTTCGGTCGAGTCGATCCAGAAAAGGCCCCCAATTAGGTTATTCGGTTTCTGTCGCAAAAATGAATGTAGTAGAAGGCTTAGAAAACTCTGTCACTAGACTTTCTTTTGAAATAGTCATTAGGAGAAGGAGATTTATAATATCTGAGATATTGGTAAGGTATAATTTTATCAAACTATTAAATATATGATATATTAGCAACTTAATTGCAATAACAATATCAGTATTTAAACTCCTAAATCATAATGCCTGAGAAAATTTTTCAAGTTTAACTATCTACTAACGATGCAAAAGATAGCTTTGGCTTTAATTTTGTGGCCAAAACTACCCTGAACACATATGGCAATGCTCAGGCAGTTCTGCTCCTCCTTAGGGTCACTGGTTTTATTTTAGGTAACTAGATACTACATAATTACAACATAAGTATGGAAATTAATGAAAAGGTAGAAAATATGGAGATTCTAAGAGGTTTCGTTTCTTAAAAAATTCATGAATGGACGAGTTCGATGTTAATTTATTGATTGACCCTTAAAAAACTATGCTTTTTTGTTTTTGTTCTTTAATTATGGATTTACTTATTAGAAAATGAGAAAATCTTTTTTACTTAAGTAATCTAAATATATAAAAATGAAAACTGATTTAATGACTGACTGACTGACTGACTGACTGACTGACTGACATATCAACGCACAGCCCAAACTACTGGGATTTAAAATCTGAAAATTTTCACCGTGCTTCCTTTTATAGTGTAGGTGAGCACTAAGAAAGGAATTTTGGAAATTCCGCCTCTAAGGGGGTAAAAAGGGCCCCATAAGTTTGTATGAAACTCCGTCAGTTTTGAAGCTATGTCGATGAAAATTGGTATGCAGCTACCTGATTAAAAATTAAGAATGACGTCTTCGTCGGATTTTTGAAAATTTAATTTTTAAGGGGATTAAAAATGGGGGCAAAGTTTGTTCGGTTCCGCGTCATGTCCATACTCTTTACATATTTTTACTCTCTGACTTTACTTAATTTGTTATGACATTAAATGTGTCAATCAGAAAATAAATAGGTATTTTCTTAAAAACAGAATGTTATTATTTTAGAATTTAATAATTGGCGCCGAAATACGACGAAAAAAAGAGATACGACTACAATAAATAATATTACTGATGACCCACAGTTGGAAACTGAGATTGAAGAAAAAATAACCTTCAGGGTATTACAACACAGCTTAAACTAAAACTGCAGAGTTTGAATTCGATAGCACGAAACAATTCCATGTATGCAGAAGGTACTGAGGAGCAAAGGTCGGTCACAAACAAATCTTAGGACATCTAAATTGAACTCAGTACCATTAGACAAGGACGAAACATTCAAAAACATCATTAAACGGTTGGATACGTACTTAAAACTGAGCAGATGTGATGATATCGATACAAGGAAATACACGTCAATCATACATCTTTGAGCCCAGAATTACATCAGAAAACGTATTATATTATATTTTTGTGCTCCACGGGATCCTTGTGAGTTAGAATTTGAAGAGTTGGATAAAATTCAGTTAGTAAATTATCAACATCTCAAAATCGGAGAGATTACTAGAAGATTTAACAATGGTGTTTGACGGAACTCTTGTTTGAATATCAAACTACAAAGCTCAATTAGTGCTTCAAGAAAATGTGACACCAATTTTCATCTAGCCGCGACGTATTCCATATGCCCTGAAGGACAAAGTTGACGAAGAAATAAGGAGGCTATGTAACGAAAAGACAAAACTTGAAAATTCCTATTGGATGTCTTATCTATATGTATATTGGTACATATTCAGAAAATAAATATCGGTACTTACCATAAGAATGGTATTATTTAGAACTTAATCATTTTTAGGGTTCCGTACCCAAAGGGTAAAAACGGAACCCTATTACTAAGACTTCGCTGTCTGTCCGTCTGTCCGTCTGCCTGTCACCAGGCTGTATCTCAAGAGCCGCGATAGCTAGACATCACAAATTATGTATTTTTGCTACCGCAATAACAACAAATACTAAAAACAAAATAAAAACAATATTGAAGGGACAAAAAAATCGCGTTTGTTGTATTCACATACAACAAACGCGATTTTTTTGTCCTTTTTTGTTCGATATTAATAATGGCAACAGGTAGGCACTTGAAATATTCATAAAACACTCAGTTATATTTCTAACTTTAATAATCAATAATTAAATTAATATTTAAGGGAGGTTCCCACACAAAAAAATCTATTTTTTGCTTATTTTTGCTTGATATAAATAAATGGTAACAGGTAGGCACTACATTAACTAAATTAATGTAGGTACCTACTGTTGTTTTCGTAGTCAATGGTACGGAACCCTTCGTGCGCGTGTCTGACTTGCACTTGGCCGATTTTTGTTTATACGGTAGAGACAAATGTTGGGAAATCGAAAAAAGTGTATAGAATTACACTGTTGTACCTTATGACATTATCAACTATATTAAGCAGTACAAAAATAATTCCTAAACTGGGCATAGACCCGTATCTCAGGTAAGAAAAGGTAACAGGTGTGTTGCAACAACTCTAAGCAGCTGACTGGTGGATTAAATCAATATAGACTGGTAGACCATTTGACAAGCTTCCATTTAGAAGATAATTTGATAAACTTCCATTTAGTAACGATTTATTTTTTCTAGGACGCACCGCTTTTGGGGGCCTGGCAAAGTTTGTTTAGTAAAACTGCCTTTCTAACGCATCCAAATTATCTTTTTATTTAATATCCTCCATATTTCAAAAAATACACTTTTAAAACATGAAAATAAAACGTTGAAAAATAAACACCTCACTTCATAATTCCGTGTTGTTTAACTTAGGAATAGCTACCACCACGCACCCACTAATGACCAAGCAGCAGCAATTAATGATGTTTTGCTGACATCATTTGAAGCTGAAGAAATATAAAAATTTGTAGACACAGTGGTCAGTACAGTCGAATCAGTTCTCTATCCTGTCAAGTTTCTGAACACTTTTTATCCTACTGATCATCCTCTACCATTCATGCCTCGAACCCACATCCCACATGAAAGTTTTGTGAAACTACGTCAGCTTTTCGGTATAAATTTTGTTATGTTGTTTATAAGGATTTTTTTATAATTAAATATTTGAGGGGGTGAAAAACGGTTGAAAATTTGTGGTTAATTATTTGTGTTTAACATCATATTGAGGTACTTGAAACTTCGTTTATTGATCATGAAGGGAGAATGACATAGGACTGGCTTTTTCAGAGCTCTACACCGATGCTGGTACTACACCGGTCTTCTATTCAAACGTAGTATGCAAGCAAATTGTCTTTGTAAAATCGCCTTTTTAACGCTAATGGATCGAGAAAAATGGTAACCTACTTTGTTGGAAATTAAGAATGTGGTTTTTTACACAGGGCCACTTCTTCCAGGGCTCTACGCCAGTGTTGATCATATTCGAAAAAAGCCTTGCAAGCTGCTTTGAATGGTTTGTTGTACTACAGCGTTGACAGTTTTGAAAGTCTCAAAGGATATTGTACTTCAGATTTCATGTTAATGCAAATAGATGTGGTGCGAGCTCGCTTGGACCACTGTTCGCTAGGAGAACTAACACCGGATCCCTAAATAGTTCAACGACGTATCGGCTCCCACTAAGTGCCCACCACCACCTTGCCCGAGATGGGCACCCTCGGCACCGTAGGCAAAGGAAGCGGAGGAGCGGGGGGGGGGGTGAATCGTGACGAAAACTTTGTAACAGATCAAAAACCCAGGCGTGCGAAGCCGCGGGCATCAGCTAGTAATTAATATAATTATAATCCACAAGTGTCTAATAGACAGATTTCACTAATAAAAACTTGAAGTAAAGTACAGTAAAAAACAAAAGTTTTTTAGAGAATAATAAATAAAGCCATTGGTGCCTAAGCATAAATAAACTTTGAGACGGTTGCGCTAACGTTTTTTTGGTTAAGCTCTTATTGTCATAATGATTAGCGATGAGATTAACTTACGGGGTATTATTTCAGAAAATATCTTTATTTATATTAATTAAATTTAAACTTCCCAATGCCTTGCATTTAAAATTAAGTTTCCAAACATGATTTCGAACACACAACCAACATCAAGTTCGAAAATCATCAGTCCATCACCTATAGGATTTTATACAGTACCTTCAAAAATATAGCTACATATCTAACTTTTACATACGACTACTGTTTCAATTAAGTACCTACTACATATTAGTAAGAAGAACGGCACAATGAACTCCTTTGTCATGTCCTACGGGAAATACTGTTACAATCCATGTAACCTTTTAAAATGCTAAAACATTATCACTTTCATTCTCACTAGGTAATGACCCAAACGAATCACTTCTGTATTCGCCTGTCCCGCGAGAAAAATTGATGCTTCAAATTAATATTACTGTAGGTACAGTCAGCGTGAAACACATTAGTACACTTTTATCAAACGTTGACTCTTCGTTATGTTGATGGATCGAAAAAGATTTATCATGTTTTTGCCTCTGGCTGTACCTGTATGAAAACAGTCAGAAGCCGCGTGAGTTCATCAACAAGCTATTAGTGTATTATTGGGTAATTTAAAAGTTTCTTATTTATTCCAATAGAGGGCAGAGTTCGCGCAATCAATAGATCGACCGTTACCATGACACGTACAAACATGACTTTGAACATTCAAAATGAGGAATGTAGGTGATAAGGTTGTAATGAGCATTGAACGTTGATCGAACCGCAATGTAACATTGTCATGATCTATGCCTTTTTATGCGGTTTAGAGAAAAGTATGTTACTTCACCATGACTGGTGCTTACACACTTTTGAGTCTGTAGACTTGTGCTTAATAGTTCTTTTAAATGCGCTTTACAATCTCTGCTATTACTAACAGAAGCTATATGTATGATATTTTTGTCTACTCTTCATTATCATCGTCAGCCTAATTACTTTGCTACTGGTTATACCCCTCCAGAAGGCTCTTTAGCCATTATTGCCGCTCTTGGCAAACGAGTTAGCGATAGCATATTGACCAATGGTAAGAATAGCTGATGTTAAAGACTTGTAGAAAAAAGTTTCAGTCTGTTATCCCAATAGGCTACTTGACTGATATAAATTTTGGCGCAGTTGATGAATATTATCTTTAGTATATTGGTTAAGAAACCGGTATTTATCATTTTCAGATGTTAAAAGTTTGAGATTGCTAAATATTTCTAAAATGAAATTATTATTTTTTACTTTTTAAATTAATCTTTGAAAACGCTGTCGGCTATTTTGTGACTTCATACATCTTTAAACAAACTGCGTGCGTCGTTTTAAGCGTGACATTGACATTTATGACACAAGTAAATAAATAACAATATGAGGTAGTGATGGTGTTTATTTTGACTCGTATGACGTCACAGCACAGGCCACAGATAGTCTAAAGCTTTTTAGCGTTTTCATACGTCGCACGAAAAGTGAACTTCAAACTTAAGTGTTGCGGTTTTCTAAGTCCTACAAAAATCTAAAAATGATTTTTTAGGTCTATTTGGACACTAAATAATCATATACAACCTATTTCCAAAAAGAGTCAACAAGCCTATTGTTTGGTTTTCCTTTCGTAATTTTTTCAGTTATCACTATAAATGAAATATTAAGCATTTACAATATTTATTTTCCTTAAGCTTGGTAAAAAAGGTAGTGGGTTTTGATGAGCTTACCTACATGTATGTAACTAATGTCCAAAGATCATTTGTAGGTAATAAAAAAATTACATTTTTATAATACATACTACATAAATTATCCACCTTTTGCTTTATATTTTACCACTATTTTGGGCCACAAAGCAAGGAATAAATTAGGATACATTACATTGCGATGATATGTCGCAATAAAATATTTAAATAAAAGTTTAGATTGATGTTTCTTATCAAATTTGCCGAAATGCTTCAGGTGAAGGCATAGGGTGAAGGAAAGAGGTGGTGTTTTTTAAACCATAGAGTTAGTACTAACAAACACAAAGATAAAGACTGTACCATGCTGTGGAAGTTAACAAATTAATGTGACTTTAAATAGGCGATTAGTGAAATGAAACTATAAAAAATTTTACTCACTTATAAAAATAGATATGGCACACTTTTTGGGACTATTTTTAGAATAAACCTGTATCACATTTGAACGTATTAAAGCTTTATTGCCTCCATGAGTTATGGCGCAGCATAAAGTGTATAGGCCCAAATGTATGTTTTAAAATTGTAGTAAATCGTTAATATTCCGTAATTAAATATCACATTTGAATAAGATTATTAATGCAATAAGCAACGCTTGAGTTGATTAGATACTTTCCTCGAGTTTTACGTGTCATTTTTACACTATAGTTTATGATTGACTTAATAAGTAGGTTTAGAATAAATTATTGCTTATTTACGATAGGGTTCTTATCTTTGTATATTTGTACGTCCAAGTAAAACTCTGGATTTAAGTTTTGAGTAGATGGAATGTTGCCTGAATGTAGGTACAGTAGAAACCGAAGCCAATGAAGACAAATGAAAGGATAAAACTAAGAAGGTAAAGAACTACTATAAAATTATGAAACCCTTATTGGCCCTGCATAGGGAAATATTTCTTTCCCTATGCTTTTACTAAATACTTACAGCACTCGGGTAATAATAACTATTTTAAAAAAACAAAGAAACAACTGGCAGTGATATAGGTCTTGTAAGTTAAATTATTTTAAATCGAAACTATTTTCGTACCTTGAAAATAGTGAACATTTTCCTTTTAGGAAATAAGTATTAACTAATATGTAAACGGAAAGTTTATAACTTTAAAAGTCTACTTTATGGAAAGAAGAGATATTTAAATTAGTCATACCGTCAAAAGTTGTAAAAAAAAGATACAACTTTAACTAGGGACCTTCTTTTTTATAACGATAAACAATAATTTACTAGGCCCAAAAACATCTGAGATTGAGGCTTAAAACAACTAATGCCGCTTACCAACATATTGTAAATTAGCCCATTAAAACCTGTTTAAATGGGTATCGCTAAAAGTTTTGGATGCTAGGTTATAAAATATGCAAACACAAATATCACCATGCTAACGGTTAATGACGATGGCAGGAATGTCTTTAGGTAAATTTATTGGTAGAAAGATTTTGAGTCTTTCACGCGACGACCAATCGTATATCATAAAATTGAAATTAGCATTACGAACAGTCGTTTTGTAGAAGTATAATTTATGATTTAATAGAAAAATAGTAGCATGTTTTTCTTAATTTGTTTTAAAAACTTGCTGCTAAAACTCACTTAGACTTCCAAGGTCGGGCCTTGGACGTCTAAGTGAGTTTTAGTAATGCATTTTATTGCAAAATTGAATTGTTAAATTGCAAAGCCTTGTAGTACAACGTTTAGTGGTAATAAGCAATTAGACAACACGTTAGTAATGGTATGAATGCATGAAATTGAAAAATTAAACTGACAAAAATCAGATTTTAATATATACTCGTATTATGACTTAAAATGTTTAAAAAAACACGTACCTACAAAGATAAGGCATTATATATTTTACGCTGTAAAGTAGAAATGTAGGTAAGTACTACTCGTATATACTCGTATATTACCGACTGTCATGGCATGTTTTAGAGTTACTAGCACACGTTTTAAATAAAAAACCGTTTTTAGAAGTTCCTACAGAACAAGAACTCGTTTGTAAATCAATTTGTCACGCTTTTACGGGTGCTATCAACTACCACAATAAAACTCGTGAAATATATACAGTAGGTTCAGTTCAGTATCTCTACATGTTATAGGTCTATGTCTGCTTTTTGCACGCGACTTACGGCCGGCCGGTTCCAATAATCTATCTATCGCTAGTTTTGACATATCGGAGATAGGAAACAATTTCTATCTCTGTTTTTGGCGTCCAGAGAAACAAAGACAGAGGTTGTTTTCTATCTCCGATATGCCAAAACTGAAGATAGATAGGTTATTGGAAATGGCCGTTAACAGTCGCAGTTAAAGGTAACCTATATTTATGTTTTTCGTAAGTAATTAATTTTTGTAACAATAAAAGAAATTAAAAACTCTACATGGGCTTAAATACAAAAACATCATTTATCAAATCGCGTGTGGTGTTGTAATTTTTATGTGTAATAAACAATGATTGGAATAAGTAGAGCTATTTAGGTTCATTGACCGCAAACATTTATGTTAATATGGATATTCCACGGGATTTCGACTATGATTCCGGGATTTTAATTAATTTACTTCTTTTAATCAATAAGTAAAAAGAAAATGGTTTATATTAAGCCAATTAGCGTACGAGCGACATTTTAAATTTTACATCAGTATCACGTTGCCAAACTTTTTTGTCAAACGCGCGACGTTGCCGTATTGTTGAAACGCGTGATATCCTCAAACGAAAACAATAGCGGGGGGCGTTTCTGTCGCTAGACTAGAGTGACGCACCTATTTTTGTCTCTTTCTGCACTACTAGAATTCAGTTGTTTACCGACAGCGTTGTAATGTTGTCTCACTCAATTACTTCGTTTCTAAGAGTGCGCTTGTTTGCTTCCTGTTATGTTTTCTTGTATGGTAAATTTCTTTTGATCCTGGCTTTTTTACTGGATTTGGAACCTCTTTGCTACTACGACTTTGGCCAGCATTTACGGACTCTGATTTGACCTTATTGGATTAGTTAGACGTTTGGAGTTATTTTATTGGATACTAATTTGGTAAGTTTGTTTTAGTTTGTAAAAAGTAAAATATTGACTAAAACTTATGTATTAATCTTATTACACTAATGGATTTTATTAATACTAAATGGGTGTTAGATGTAAAAAGAAACAGACTAAAATTAAAAAATTTAGAAAAGATAATAGCAATCTATTATAACTTAGGTCATACTCAGTATTCTAGTGAAGCTGGAGACGAACCAGACCAAGAAATAGACGTATGACATTTTATATATAAGTAAATTATTGTTTGAACGTGTTGATCATTTTAATTAAGATTTTATTGTAAATACAAATAGTTTGTTCTGTTTGGTCATATTTTGATGTTTTGAGAAACAAATAATTTGGTAACTATTATGTTCTTGTACAACTTAAGAATAAAAATGTTAAATGATTTTTGATTTTGTATAAATATAAGAAATTGTTACATAAAAAAATGCATGTGGTTTAATGAATCAAGTTTTTATCTATTTATTATACTATCCTTAAACCCGTCCTTCTTATACTTACCCGTCGGAGAGGAAGTGAATTTCTTTCATTATTCCCTAAGGCGTGAATAGTTTTTTTATTATTTTTCTACTTAAAAAGCAAATCCCGGGATTCCGGGAGTATCCATATTATTCTAACATATCGCAAGTACACAAAATAGCTGTACCTATTCCGATCAGTAGTAATAAATAATAAAGCTACAAGAAAGTTGAACAGCCACCTGATGGATGCAGTGAAATGTTTTAAAGTCTTTAAAAAAAATATTTTATGCTGCTTCCATCATCATAACCAGTCTATATTAGTGGTGGATAATATTATGGGCCTCTCTAAAGGGAGGAATTTGCTATAATCACCATATTCCATGTCCGTATTCTTCTGGCTCTACTCCTTTAGTCGAACAGAGAAGGCTGGTATTCATTTTATGTGATGTCAAAACACGGCATTCACCAAAACTGATAGTTACATGTAATACCTATTTTAAGTTGCTAGAAGCTTAATTTAGTTCTTTTAATCACGCATATTATGATGAAAAAGATACGGAATTTATAAGTTTTTTTTTTAATATGTCAAATTATAATCGTTCATTTGAGATTATTAATAGTATTTAACACTTTAAACTTTAACTGCAAATGCGCAATCTTTGAGATAATTAACACTTCTTAATCAGATAGAAGGATAGAAGTAGTACTAATACATAATAACCGATACTTCAATTAAGCTGTATCAATGCTTTTTATTCGATTTTGGATATACGACGCTACATAGAATGTTCAATACACGTTCAGCGTGCTAATTAGGCAAGCGAGTCTACTGAGTACAAAGTCTACATTGTGACTTGCATTAACGATGGGAGCAGATCACAGATACCATTCACGGCCAGTGCGGACTCCGGCGTATCAATGTATCAACAGCCATTGTGAAGTAATTGACGTAATAAAGTAGAAAATTTTATAACAACAACTCGCGCCGGTATTTCCTTTGGAAAAGATGTTAAACAATAAAAAGTGTTGGGCTAATGATCGTTTGATGAGTGCAAATTATTATTATGGTGTTAATGTAAATTGTGGCTACACAATGTGGGTACTACTACTACTAGTTATATGGAGATTAATTCTAAGATTACACAGTTGGTAGACTACTAACCTACCACAAACCGATTCGTCAACCAATTTCATTAAAAACTAGCGGACCCGACAGACGTTGTCCTGTCGTAACTATATATTGAATACAAAAATATCATTTATTAAATCTTTGACGATCTCCGTGGCAGAGTGGCGTACACACCGGTTTTCAAGGTGTCGCCTGCTCCGAGGTACCGGCTTCGATTCCCGGACGGGTCAATGTAGAAAAAATGTGTTTTTCTACATTTTCTCGGGTCTGGGTGTTTGTGGTACCTTCGTTGTTCCTGGTTTCCAAAATACGAGTGCTTTAATTAGTTATTCAAATTGGCATCAGAACAATGTATGTGATGTGGTCCACATTTATTTATTAAAATATATACATATTATATTGATTACAAAATGGTACCTATAATATTTTTTTTACCAATTATTTATTATTATTATTATTATTATGCTTTATGATACACAACATTATTTTTTTTCTGGCGGGTATCTAAATAGATTTGTTAGTATTCCGAAACGCACGGGAACAGGCGACATAAAGGTAGTGATTACTTGCTCAGTGGGCGACATTACAAAAAAATGTTCAGTTTTTTTTACCCCCTATTTGACGATATTTGCAGCACGCATTCTGTCAATGTTATGTCGAACGCCATAAATGAAAAAAGTTTAAATTGCCAAAACGAAAAGGTTACATTACAAATAATTAAGTAAATTTTCTAATATTCCACTTAATTTCCTTGTTTAAACAGCGACCAAACTGCGATTGCTAATGTTTGCTAAGCGTCTTTCTTTTCCTTTTGGAAAGGCCTATGTAAAACGGGCTAATGTTGAAGATGATTTAGAGTTACTTGTATTTGGTAACGTACCCAGCTATATGTATGTATAAGGGCTTGAGCTTATTATACAACTTGTATCTATAGTTACTCGTATCCCATATTTTTTTTTTTATAAAATTATGTATTTTTCTATTCTGATGTTGATACCAAAATAGCATACCAGCATAACTTATTAGGTATATCTAATAAATTGAGATACAAATGTATGCTACATGTATGGCCATAACTAAGCGATACTCATTTACAAATTTTATACCTAACGCCTATGTAGGTACTTACAATATTGTTAGAGATTTAAAGCATTACAGTCAAACATATACATTACAATTAGGCTGATTAACGTTGAAAATGCATTTAGTAATATCAATAAAAAAACATTTGTTGTAATTTTATAATTTCAACATAAATAGAGAGGTTTTAAAAGGATTGGCCTTGAATCAAGAGATGTGAGGGATCCTCGTCCTTTCACTTAAAAAGGTCGATTACAAAATAACAGGGATATGTATTTTTTATTTTATCACATTATTTTAAATAGCCCTACCTACCTAATACATTTCTTTTGGTCAAGTATATTATCTGTGGTCAAGTATGTGAAGGACACGAAAGTACAGTTTATATGTAGCAAAAACCTTTGTAAATGTTAACTGTAATCTGTAAAATGTAAAATAATAATAAAATGTGTCAAATTTCATGTATATTTTTCTACAAATTGCAATTTTACGGCAACATACTGCAGCTTGCAAATTAATAAATGATGTCCGGGCAATATACCTGGTTTATTAAATGGGTTCAATTTAATATAATAGTTTTTAATTGATTCCTACTATTTAATAGACATGTCTCTCTCTCTCTCTCTCTCTCTCTCTCTGTATTTAGAACTGTGCCAAATAAACTGTGTGTGCGATCAAAGCGAAATAATCAATAAAACAAACTCTATAACAATATATCAGAGAAACTTTTAGATTATTATTATTTACTTCATTAATCGGTTATAATACTGCAAACATTTTACGCGTCCAACTGAGAGTCCACTTTTTTCGTCGTTTGAAATACGTGTACCTTACGAGTTATGACGTAGTTCGACATAGATTTAGATCCAAGATAAACCCCACCAAAAAGGACCTAGATTTTATGTTTATTTTCTCGTCTTCGTCTAAGAAAACGTAAAAACAAATATTATTTAACAAATAATGACTTATTATTAGCTCTGACATAATGTTTACGTCATCTCGACATCCCTATAATCAAGAAGCGATCAATTCACGACGTGAAGGATTTCCATCATCCCAGCTGTTATAACCGGTTTGTCGTTCAGTTATTCGGTTCCCGCTATTTGTAGGGATTAGTAGGGTTCTATTTCCTATCCAATAGAAAACTATTGCTGCATGTTGTTTAAGTGTCAATAACTGAATGCTTTCGATACAAAAAGCATGATTGTGATTGCAAAAACAAAGCAGTAATAGTTACCTTAGGATTTATGCCCTAGTATTATCTTGTAACAACAGTACTTAAACTCTGTGGATACAATGTTCCAGCGATGCGTTCTTTTTAGATGATACTATATCGGCGACTATAAAACACCTCTAGAGATTTCCAAACTGCAGATAAAAGTTAAAAAATACAATATTTTTTACATAAATATGAACTTATGTAATCTTTCACTTTTGTATAAATATAATGAAAAAATATCACAAGTAAAACCCCGTTGGTCTAGTGGTTTAAATACCGGGCCATGATCTAGGGGTCCCAGGTTCGATTCCCGGGTCGGGCAACAAAAAGTTTCGAATTTTCGAACGTTGCTAGGTTGAACTCGCATTTGGCAAGCGTGGTGATTAAGCCAGTACCCATCATTGCTGCTGCTGTGGTAACTTGAATTCATGATGGAGGCCTTTTCCCTGCAGTGGGATGATTATAGGCTGTTACTTTACTTTTTTTTTTAAACATATGATAGTATAACTATTCACGACCATGTGTTCTTGGGATAAATATTTCTTAAATATTTAAGATTTTTTTTTCACCAACCAATCAATTCTTCGATATTATAAAGGTACGCTAGAATTACAAAATCTTGCAGGTCGATTTTTTCCAACGTCATATTTGTATAGTCGCAGAAAAATAGTGGCTAGTAGCATCATTTTTCTTTCTATGGAAGCCATAAGAGGCGACTACTAAATAAGTACAGCCAAAAAAATACGGTCAGCGGCGTCTTCTTTCGACCGCTATTGGCCACCTGCCGCGTGTGGTCATTATAACAAAATCTCTATTTTAGAGAGGCCTGTGCCAAGCAATGGACTGGAGTAATCTGATGGTGATAATCAAATAAAGCAATGCTGGTTATGTTTAGCTGTTTACATTGAGCAATTTCTTGCCTAATGAACGATCTCTATAATCCATTACTTTATAATCTAGCTAGAAAACTAAAAATTAGTAACAGTTAGCATTATTAGCGTAAACGTTAGTGATTTAACTACAAAATTTAAAAATGATCACATGATTTTAAAATATCTTACCTAGTTTTGATAAATGTATGTTTATAAATATTTTTCAATGTGTTTCTTTATTTTTTAAGTCTATAAAAAAGTGAGATCATTCCAAATATTCATAATAATAAAGTGAGATAGAAATCTGTTTTACTAAAATGTTATTCAAAGTAGATACGAAAGAGCACTAGACAGAAAATACATTTATTGGCATATAAAATGATATACAGCAATTTAATTTATTATCACCTTATTACATATGCCGACTTTCGTCTGCTCATCAAAAACTAATGAGGAATACTTATGCTTAATGATTGAGTGACGATTTTTATTAAAATCTAGGCTAAAAGCTGTCATAAAGTTTCGATAAATTAGAGCTAAATAAATTTAACTTGGTGTGTTTTGTCCTGGCAATAAACTAATATAAGTTAACTGTACCCTGTTTTGCGCATCACAAAAAAAAACTGCCAGTAAAGAGCGTTTGTACGTTGACAAAATGTCTATTTTTAGGCAAGTTTAGTGATTTTAATTCCTTCTTTGAAACATATGGAATAAATCTTTGCAACATAAAATAAATGATCGTCACAGAAGGCTAGCTTTGCCCAAAAATAAGGACTAGAATTATTTTTAAACCTTCCACGCGATATCACTGTAAGCGAACCAAAACTATTTTATATCATAGTTCTTTGAGTAACTTGTTTTTAAAGGTTGTATTTTTCAATTTAGAAAGTTTTAATGTTTCAGTGGCAATGAGCTATAAGTCGTAAGACTCATACAAAAATCGAATACCTACATAGAAAATAACAACAACATCGGTCACCATTATAAACTGTTACGCGCACTGACTTGAGAACGTCCTCTTGTTTCGTTGGTTTAAAATAAAATTATACATGTTTCTCTACGTCACATGCCAAATCATCATAGGCACATAAATTTCTAGTCATTTCGATGTAAAATAATGATAACGATAGTTTCATTAGTATGATACTCGAATGCTAATTGGAGAATGTTTTCGACCGGCTCATTTACTATCAACAGGTGAGCTTAAGCGTTAACTTATCCCATAAAAAGCCGTAAACTTTTTACGAGTAGTTCAACTTGTAATATGGTGTTATTTTCTGTGTTAAGACGATGATGCAACTTACAAAAAACAGTAACTATGAGACGGTGCAATTTGGAGCATGTTAGGGCTGGCATCAGCCTGTATATGTATATTACTATTAGTTCCTACATGATCGAAAGATGGCGTTGGTATATTTGATCGCCGTAGTAGGCTAACCATCGATTTACCAACTTTTTAGCCCATTTATCGTCTCATTAATCATGAATAAATTGTTTATTGTTTTAGCTTTACCGAAATGTATAAATTATACTGTTGGTACATGAGTCAAAATATTCTAATGAATCCCAAGCATCTCCAGCAGTTTTTAATATTTTACAATTTTCTTTTTTTTTATCTTTGTTATCTTATCAAGGTAAGACTGCCAGCCCTGGTTGGCCCACAATAACAAGTTGTAAACTGATTCACCGATTGCATCTTTATGCAATCATCAAAAAACTTGTTCGATAAAAAAGCTATAATAACGTTTTGTGCACACTTTCATGTGTGAAACTATTACGTTGCAACGCTATGCGGAATGTGAACGTGAACTACTGCAGGTTATCATAACATGGCATTATGATTATAATAAATAAAATAAAAAGTTTTCTTTCATAACTGCCAGTTATCCAGAAAAGGAAGAAGGTATTTATTTATAATTCCGACAGAGACAAAATTTAACTAAAATTTCATTGACAAAAACTATTTTACTATACCTTGTATTTTTGGAGTCAAGGGAAACGTAATACTTAATATAAGGAGACTGTAAGACAGTTTGGAGCCTACTCCTCGCTCATGACCGCAAATCTACGAGTATAAAGGTGTTATAAATTAAACAAAATAAATCTTAACAGTCATTTAAATCCGTGTTTTTGTAAAATTTGTATTTTGATTTGTAATATAGTCATAAGCTACTGTTTTTCAAAAAATCTTTAGGGCCGGAGATCAGAAGGCGAGATAAGATTTATAACATAATCGAGTGTGAACGAAACATGATTAATTGTAAATTTTCTTTAGAAATGTCACACGTCAATAAAGTGTGGCATATTGATTGCAGTCTCAACACGCATATTTTTTTAGTAAGTCGACCGAATGAATGTTTTTGTCTGGATACCTATAGATAGAAAAAAGTAGGACTCGTTTCAAATTTTGACAGTAGATTAAAACAAACACGAAAAAAAGCAACCAGTTTTGAGTCGGTGCTAAACGCTATATTTTTTAAGGTTCCGTGCAGATGTTTTCAATATATCAATAGCCTAGGACCTTGTGGTCTACAGCTAACAAAAAACTTTACCTGGGAAACCTGGAACAAACCTGACAGTTATTTTTTAAAAGGTTTTTCGGGGGATTTGGATTAATGCGCCAAAGTATCCTTAAAAATAGACATGCTAACTTATCTTAGATCAAATAAATCTCTGTCCATGTTGGTTGATAAATTTATTTTGCGCAGTTAATCCTACGGTCAATAAAATACGAAGGATTATGACTTTCTAAATATAACCTTCCAGTGTTTAAATAAAAGCGGCATAGCAATATCAAAAACATTATAAATTATGCAGATATTAATTCAAGAATATCAGGTCAGCCACAGTGGCGTAAGGCGCTTTCCGATACTAATCAAAACGAAATTAATAAAAATATCTGCTTAAAGTATGTCAGTTATGTTTAAAGTAATTTAAAATATAGTTCCGAGATAGACGAAACTATGCTAAAATTTACATCAATAATTCGCTTCGGTTCGAAATTTTTCTATTTCATGATAAATATTCAATATTGATCCGTATTTACGAGAAGCAAAACACGTTCTTTTAATTAAACTTTCGTGAACTCTTCATAGTCTGGTTTTTCTAAAAATAGACGAGTTGTGTGTTGTATTCGGAATCAATGTTAGTGCATTAATGGTTATGACAAGCAAAGGCAGTAGTGAATTCTTTAGTGATGGCACTGAACAAAATTTAATAGTGATGGGATAACAAGTGCCCTGATCAATCGAATCAATCAAAGTCTAATCCAAAATGGTTGTCAAGGAAGAATGTTGTAAAAAATACGTTACTCACCAAAATCATCGAAAGCTAGCGCTGTCAATCATAAACCTGTTAGAGAATTGCTGGTTACAAAGAAATTATATACCTACTTTTTTCTTACAATTACATATCAATGCAGTGTTGTGCGTGATCAGACTGGTTTAAAATTGACTAAACAAACTTTTTATCAACGTTATATGGTATAAAATTAAAAAATAAGTAATTATGTGCAAAATGAGCACACAGTTATGTAAAGTATCGCAAAGACTATAGACATTCTTGCTAACTACATAGTAAAAGAATAGAGTTGGTAAAATTAGATTTTTAACAAACATAATAATAAGTACCACCTCTGTGCACTTTAATTAACACTGCAACGGGATTTAGTGCAACTCCATATTTTTTTTAAAAGTACGTAGTTACTCGTACTACTGGTGTTGTTCATTCGGTTAACCAAATTATGGTTGCGGCCTTTCGAAAATTTGACTAAAACGTTTGCTTTAGTTTAGTGATGGTCTTTTGAAATTTATATGAACTAAACGAGTGTGATATAATGGATGATCTTATTTTACAAACAATAAAATAAGATCATACAGGTCTTCAAAAATTTATAACTTTAAAACAATTAAAATGTTAGAAATTAAATTAACAGTGTCCTATATATACTAACACTTTACACTACACGGGGTAAATGCAACCGAATGAATTATTTAAAGGTAAATTACAATAATTTACCTTCCCGAATGTTTCGATCCGATTTCACGAATCATAGTAGCGGGCAGCTATCCTATTAATCCTGTATTAATAAGTTTTTATACTTGTTTGGAAAGAAATGTCCTTATACAATTTAAATTTCATCTTAATAATATTTTTAATAAAACAAATAAATGATTTCATTTGATTTAAACAAAGCGGTTTCTTTTGATAACAGTTCTCTATCGATTTATGGAAACACATAAAATTTTATGTGATCATATCAACATAACTGTCTAAATGGTGTCTTATCGTGTTACATATCGAATATTTAATGTTATTTTAACTGTTACTGTTTTTCAATGTTGGTTAATTTAAGATATAAAAAAAAAATGTGGACAACATCACATACATTGTTCTGATCCCAATTTGAATAACTATTTAAAGCATTCGTATTTTGGCAACCAGAAACAACGAAGGTACCACACACACCCAGACCCGCGAAAATGTAGAAAAACACCTTTTTTTTTTCTACATTGACCCGTCCGGGAATCGAACCCGGGACCTCGGAGCAGGCGACACCTTGAAAACCGGTGTGTACGCCGCTCCGCCACGGAGGTCGTCGATATGATTTCATAGGTATACCAGTTTTGTGGGGTTGCCATGAGTTTTAAAAAATATTGTAAAGCTTAATAGAGGTGGCAAAATAAAGGTAAAGTAATAATGAGGATGAATGAAAGCAGGTTGACTAAAAAGATATATATGGCGAGTATGAATGGAAATGTTGGAAGGGGAAGGCCTCGACGAACTTATCTTGATCAAATCGGGGAAGTTCTTAAGAAAGGTCAGGTCAAGAGTACCCTAAACCGGCGAGCGTGTATGAAAAGATTAATGAATGTAGATGAAGCGAAAGTAGTCTGTAAGGATCGTGGCAAGTGGAAAGATGTGGTCTCTGCCTACCCCTCCGGGAAAAAGGCGTGAGTGTATGTATGTATGTATGTATGTAAGTAATAATAAACATGATACTTATAATCAAGTTACAACACAACTGAATACTTGAACTTAATATAGAACCATCATAAAGTGGTACGAAAAAATCAATAGCTATTTATACTATAAAATGATTAAATAATTAGTTAGGTACTTTTCATAGGTCACGAAATCAAACATTACTTTGTCTACCAGTAATTACCATATTTTTTACATAAACCTGTATCGAATTAGTTGAGCAAACTAACGGTAAAAAAACGCAAAGTCAAAGTCGTAGATGGGTTAGGTTGGATTTGGTCATATAATCTAAACTAATAAAATAATGTTAATTAAAGAAGATTAATTAATCATATTATTATAGTTTAATAAAAATTGATTTCCTTAGCGACAGTAGCGGCTCTATCTAGATCCGCTAACTAGATAGTGATTTTATTACGTGACATTAGAGTAAAATCTAATATTCTCCATATTATTATGGTAGGTTACCTCGAAAACTTACTAAGAAAACGCTGTAATAGTTTAACTTTTATTAACACTTTGACAGGAGTGTTCTCAAAAACCATGGAAGTCAAACATTATCCAAGCACCGTTAGAGATATCATGAAACCCAGTGTAGTGGCTTGATTCTTCTATGGATGACTGCCAAGACATACCATTTCGAGACACACAATTATATCTCTCTTTTTGGAGTGAGTAGGAAAACCATGCCAGCATGATGTGAAACAAGGAAGGAGATTTTCGATATTTATATTAAAACAATAATCAAAGCTTATAGAAATAATCGATTTTTGTAAGTTCCTCTTATTTGGTCACCCTAATAATAGTAATAGCTGTAACAACTCAATGAAGTAATTTAATAGATCGAGTAACTATACGCGTAAGTTCAATAAGAATCAATCAATTTGCTTAATAACGGTCCGAAGTTACGGCTTTACACATGTTTAAGATCAATTAACTATGTATACAAACTTGCGCAGTACTTATGTGTTCATGTTGTTAAAGAATGGTTGAAATATTGTGTTTGAAATGGCGATTCAACTTTTCTTGATATTTCTTCGATTATTTTGTTTCATGACTATTAGTGTTATGTAAAGTTATTACGAGCTGAAACATACGAATGTAAATAGGTAGGTACTTAGGTGATGTCAAAAATTTGTTATCATTATTTTGAAACCAAGAGAGTTTGAATACAACATTGTCCCTGAGTAATTGAGTTCAATAATCGGTATGGATATGAAAACTA
Organism: Anania crocealis; assembly: GCA_949315895.1. Classification (NCBI taxonomy): domain Eukaryota; kingdom Metazoa; phylum Arthropoda; class Insecta; order Lepidoptera; family Crambidae; genus Anania; species Anania crocealis. Next base: position 11,763,284 of record OX438865.1, on the reverse strand, counting down.
TCAAATTCTTTTAATGAAAACTTCGACTTCGACATAGTATTTATATTATATATTAACATAGGCTGGTCTTGGCTTTTAAAATCTAACACGCATATATAATATTTATTAATAACAATAATTATATGTATGTTATCGTAACAGACTAACAACGAAAACCCCTCAAGACGAAAGTTATTTGCTGAATTAAAAAGCATTTGAACTGGGAGATAAAGTGTAACAAAGGTGCGAGAAAACGCTAGTGGACTTTAAAGTCAGTTGTTTTACTACCAATTAAAAATTCCAATTTTAAAAATACAGTTTTATGTCTCTATAAGAATAAGGCATGCTTAACATAGCATGTCGGCTTCGGCAGGCCTATCAAAGCCTATAATCGAATCAGTTAGACGAGTTTTAAAAGGCATTTAGAAGTGTGCCCATTTGCTTTGTTGCCGATTGCGTTTAGTTAACGGCCGTCATAAAGTTGAAATATTAATACTAGTGATGTGATGTGCCTGAATAATCGATATGGATGTAAATTGTGGAGGATTAGACGAGAAGATCGTATTTTATTTACGATACAAAAAATTGAAATTTTGGACTAGAATAAATATAGGAGTCGGTAAAAAAATTGGTAAATTATTGGCAATAGCGTCTCCCCCATTTGGCAAATAGTGCCATGAGTTCGCAAACCCGCCTGCCTAACTTGGCGATTATCAATAATAAATATAATAATAATAATATTTAAGACATGCCTCACTGAGCGACACAGAGCCATCTAGTCTCAAATTAAGCTACAATTAAGTACCCTGTCGTATGGGGTACTAGACAACCGATAAACTTACTTATATATATATTTTTGTAAATACATACTTATAATACATGGAAAATACCCAGACTAGTACAAACAGACATGTTCATGTACACAAATATTTTTACTGTGCGGGGATCGAACCCGCGACCCATGGCTCAGAAGCAGCGTTTACTACCGCTGATCCAAATGGTCGTCACAAAATACTTTACTATTACAAAATACTTTTTTTGGAGTGGCCAATGTCCAGCTTTTCACTGTTATAAGCTGTTGATAATGACTCGCAAATTTGATCACTGGCGATCTGACTGACGACCGTGAAGAAATCTGGTGAGCTATGCAGGCTGCAAAACCACTGAGTTCCAGGCTCAAACCTCTTTTTTAGACCCCTCCCTCCCCCAGTGTCACGCATTTTTACGAAAATTCCCGTACTATTTTGCCCAATATCACCAAAAGTAAGACCCCCCCCCCCCCCTTAATGTGTGACACAATTTTTGGAGTGTAATAATAACCCTTAAGTGTAAAATCGCTTGCAGCTCGCATCGTCTCTTGTATAAAGTGACGTCCGTTTCTGTGTAGCACTGCAAGCTGTTTTCGTTTTAAAGTGGTTAGGCGACAGAGACCCCGACCGTACGTGCGGATATCACACTTATATTTAAACTTGACTCTTCGATGTATATAAATCATTTTAAGTATGTTCATTCAATGTCTAGTCGCCATTAAATAAGCTTAGCTATGTTTGGGGCTAGTATGCAATAAGTGTAATTTTAAAAGGAAATAACCATCATCAGCAATTCATCGAAACTACACAATACATCCCTATGCACGGATTAAGTTTGAAACTTCAGCACTGTAGATAATAGAATGGTTTACTAGCAAAAAGATCTCCCCTTTCTCAAGAATGTTGCTTATTACCGAGAATATAATTACCCGGTGTTGATCTTAAGTATACCATTAGGTCCGATTAAGCATTGGGAAAATGCCTAACTGTCTCGATCGTTTAAAGTCACTTAGCTTTTTTTATGTGTTTATTGGCGTTTTTAAGTAAACTCGTGATAAGGTTATAACAGTTTATTGTCCTTTATTGGCTCTTTTAACATTTTCCTGAAACTCGGTAACTAATGTTGTGTTTGAATTTTCACATCCCTTAAATCAACAATAAGGAAGGCGTAGCTGTAAATGTGCCATTCGATACAGAGTAAACATCATAAAAAAAAAGTAAAGGAAGTATTGCATTGGATTAAATTTCATTCACTGATTTAAACTTCCATTGTCACTATTACAGGAGTTATTGTACCTTGCTGTTTATTCACGAGTTTTTTGAAAAAAGAAACAGCGGTAAGTAAAGACTGTTCTTTTAATTAATCTGTGTATGTAAGTCGGACCGAAAGAGGATAGATAACAAGTTTTCTTACGTGCAATTCAACGAAAAATAGTTATTTGTTATACAAGAGTGCAAAGTTCCTTTTTAACCGCGTGTTCAACTTTGATGACCGGGCAAACAAAGGATTCTAAAATTCAAAAATTAGAATCCTGAGCGTTAGCGAGGGAATTAAAAGAGCACAAGGTGAAAAATCTTTGCACTCGAGTGCAACACCTAACTTTTCATCCCCCCTTAGCGAGGAAATGACTAAATGCAAAATAAAACATTTACAATCACAAGATACTTTTATTTCAGTTTAGGTATATATTTACTACAACATTATGAATGTAAGTATTACAGAAATAAACTTCTTCGTCGCTGGAATCACTCATTTTCGTTTTTTTTTTTACTTGTTTTCAAGTTTCTTATTAAAATTTATAACAATACGAAGTCAAAATAAAATGGCAAGCGCAAAGCAAATTGAATACAAAAGTACACAAAGGAGGTTAAGAGTCTGAGTTTTTAACAAATAAAAAAAAAGTTGTATGATAAATACGGCACCATGGAGATGAAAGTAAATAGGTTTAATGATGTTTCGAAATCACATACCTCGTGCACGCGATGTTCAATTATAATTCAAATTTACTCTATCCTCTAGCGAATAAAAACCGCTTTTGCACTCAGATATCGAAGAGCAAAAATACTCTTTCCGAGATAGTGGGATGAAAAAATTTTTGATGGTAACGTTTTTGAAAGTTGTGTTTATGCACTGAACAGCAAAACTTAAATTAAACTATTCAGTTGACTCTACGTAGCGAACCCACCACACATGCCAATAAGCACTGCATTGCCTACCCCGTCTAACTAAAGAAAATACCGATCTATACTGTAGTTAAGTTTTTTAAAGTTAGGTACTTACTGCATACCCTACCCAGGATTGCTGTGCACGCCTCGAGCAGATTCGAGCCGCACACAACAGTGCTGTAATCGGATTAAATTTTTGAAATTATTTCTTTAATTTGCAATGTCGGCCTTAGTTTGGTGTGGTTTTTGGTCCATTGGGTCAGATCTCGTATAAGTAGTATATTACGGTTTTAATTGACAGTGAATACTGTTTTTGCGAATTTTTTTTAAGTCGGTTGCTGTAATGTAATTATGTAAAAATTAAGCAAATGCATACCTTTACTGTAGATATATGAGCACTAATACGAGTACCTGTAATATTATCATAATGCGACTACTTAATGATATTTTAAATGATTTCATTTTCAAATACTAGGTACCTAAGGGTTTGTCGGGACCCAGGAAACGATTTAAATATATAATGAACAGATAGAATAATATTCCTAACATCTTTGGAGCACATTGAACATATTTAATTAGGGACTAATTGTTTCATCTCTAGAAACGATATTTTCTAGACAAACTTTGGAACTGGACAAAACCATGGAAAAAGAGAGGATTCTACAGATTTATTAATATGTGATAAGCTCATCTTATCATTGATTGACATTGCAATTAATATGTCTTTGGTATAATATATACTTCTTTTACCATAATATTTTATAGAACCACTGAATATTTCATGGAACTCTACAATAGTGTATATAATACTTAAATCATTAATTTATTATTTAAATTGTGCATTCACAAAACGCAATACAACGAGGTTTAACCACCACCGTTTTATTGTGTTTTTATTTTAGAAGGTGATAACAATTCGACCATTATCTTATGTGGACATTAAGACTGACTTAGGCAGACATTTATGCAAAAAAATTTTGCTTATAGATGAAAATACCTAAACTTTTGTGTAGTGCCTGTCTATCGTCGGTAATTACTTGTTTGGCTCTGACTTAAAAATATTTACTTACCATCATATTATTTTATTAATTTAAAGTTCAGTTGAAAATACATAATATTATTCCTATAAATGACGCCTATTAATACAGCATGTACCTCCATGTAATCTCCAAAGTACAACCACTTTTACTCTTTTTATTATTAAAAAAAAACGAAGAAACAACATTGATATTTTATCCTAATGTGTCTTGGTTAACTTGTTTAAGATAAAAAAAAAACTGTAAAACACAATTTAAACTACCACCTTATAGGTAGTATGAAAATCTATAATTAGCTTACAGTTGGTAATAATAACAGACGCCCAAAGGTCATACGTACGTACTTTCTCATAGAAAATTTTATTTGCATGCTGCCAAGTTTAATGCTTTACGAGTATTACTGCTTAATTTACATGTAAGATGTCCAAAGATAAAGATTTATTCTATGTTGAATAATATCAACTCGTCTAGTCAAGGACTAATAAACTTTCAGACGACGTTACGAGGCACTGTAAATGAATAGTTGCTCATTAATAAAGCAGTTAAATTACTTAAAAGTCATTAACGTAACTAATGAATTAAGGTTTAGATACTTATGACAAACATATTATGCCATAGCCATAAATTATGTGAATAAAAGTAAAATAATTCCTTTAAGCGAACGCAATTTGGTGTACTTATAGCAGAATAAGGTACATATTTAAATAAACACACGCGTCTTATTATCGCGATGACAAACGAATAACTAAACTTTCAGTTTCAGTAGTTTAAACTAGAAAAAACACCTTTTAAAACTTACCCAACATTTGAGGATGCCTGCATCTTCATGCTTAACTAAACCTTCGCATCCATTGGCACAAAATTCTGTAGCTTTTTTTTCACAATAAAAGTAAAATGTCACAGAACTTTTTTCGCGCGATCGCGTGCTGTCAGTTTTCCCGCGTTTTCGCGACGCTGCGCGCGGCAAGGCAGACGTCCTAACAACAAGTGTAGCGTCTTGCGTTCACCGACACTGCTGGACGACCTTACGGCATATTGCTCAGCATAGATTTGACCACAGCAAAACAGGGTCAATGATGAGATATCACAAATTAATAATGTATGCGATAAACCGACGAATTAGGTTGATTTAATTTCACCGTGCCTAGATATAATTTCACGCCACGCTGGCTGCTGCGGGGGCTTCGTATATTAGTCGTCACATACATTTTTAATACTTGTGATTTAGGACCCTAAAAAGAATTTTTATTCAATCTTCATCGGGCTGGGCTCTTTCATCGCTAGGTTGTACGAGCATTCAAATCAATCATATTTTCTTACCTATATAATTTAAAATGAATGTTATGTGCGTAAATTCTAGGGTGTATCTAAACCTTATAACTATGAAGATTTCGTAAACGAAGTCAGCGAAAAGAACTAGTTTCCTTTACTAGTTTTTTTAAAGCAATGTAAAGTAAAAGTAGTAAAGTAAATTAACAGCCTATAATCATCCCACTGCAGGGAAAAGGCCTCCATCATTAAATTCAAGTTACCACAGCAATGATAGGTGTACTGGCATAATCACCACGCTTGCCAAATGCGGGTTCGTGATCATAAACCCGAGCAACGTTCGAAAATTCGAAACTTTTTTTGTTGCTCGACCCGAGATTCGAACCTGGGACCCCGAGATCTTGGCCCAGTATTTAAACCACTAGACCAAAGTTAGATAAAAAAATATTAATATTTACACTGCTATTTAATTAAATATTGTGATATAATATTTGTCAATTTGTGTTAAAGCAGCTTAAAATGAGAATAACTAATATCTACGTAATTTTATTAAAAAACTTGTCATTATTTTTAATTTAAACTTTTCTGCAACTAAAACATTAAACCTACCTACACTCGTCTTATTTAACTATTAACTTCCTATCAAAATTTTGTTAGTAACAAATATTTTTCAATACGGAAGCATCACAAATACTAACACCTACATCAAACCAAATTGGCGTACATCACGTACTTTCACTGCGTGTGTTTTTATCAATAAAAACTTGGATCGTCCGTCAAAAGCCGTAATTACTATTTCGAGACCTGTTATTAGGGTATTATTTAATGGATATTACGCCCATGTAAACATTACTGCAAGTTTTATTAATGTATCATGAATTGACGGATATAATACCGCCTACTTACAATGAAACACCTACTTAAATTGTTTCTTGTGTGACAAAGTCCTTTATTGCAAGAGTCTTATGAACCGTTGCAAGATCAATTGGGATAAATACTTTGGTGCTATACAGGGCGAAATTTTAACCACTTTCCAAAATTTTTATAGGCGTTCGGTATCGTATTTAGAGCCCATTTATGAAGTTAAAACTGTAAATCAAGCTTTCACCCGAAAATATTTTTCGCAATATAGTATTCAATTTTACGGCCCTAGGCCTGATAAGGTATAAAGGGATAATCAAAAACGTATGAATAGTATGGTAATGAATAAATGAGATGCGAATCGCGTAAAAAGAGTATTGCTAGGCAGCCGTATCAAAAATTTTCGATTTTTGGCGGACATTTTCTAAGTGCTTTATCTTGACATTTTTGTACTGGGCTATACCAAAAGAAAAAATACGTCATTTGTGTTTTGTCTCGTAGATTGATATATTAAAATTTGGAAAGTGGTTAAAATTTCACCCTGTATAATATGGAAAATACAATTTTTAATTTTGAATCCTTCAAGACGATATAGCATGAGCGGGCTTATCTTAACCAGTAATCGAAGAAGTCAGTTTTTTGGTAAGTAAGTATGATAGATTCGTTGATAGCAGTTCTGCGCGGCAACGTTCGCTGTTTTCCCAAATCGGTGCGTTATACAATTTATAACACATTGGTAAAAAGTCACTTGGACTATCTAATCGAAGTATGGGGCTGTGCTGCAAAGACTAATATCAGCTCACTACAAAGAGCTCAAAATAAAATTGTCAAATTGCTCTTTCACTACGACTATCTAAGATCAACTTCTAAAGTCTATAAAGAAACCCGAATCATGACAACCTCACAAACATATAAATATAACACGTGTATACACGTGTATTTATAGCTATTCTGTAAAGCAATTCCCAACTTCCTTCATAGACCTCCTAATTTGTTATCCTCATCCCAACTTACTGCCAACTTTGTAACTAGCTTTTTTAGTATTTTTTGTTAACAAAAATGATATGTTACATTTTTACACGGAGTGTCATAATATTATCTTATAAGTAAGTAAAGCTAATTGGGACCGGACCGCTAGTTTGTAACTTATCTTATTTATTTTACAAAGTACGGGACAACACGACAGATTGACGTATTGGTTCTGTCGTCCCGTCTATACAAATTTTATATTAGACAGTGTTAAGTAAACCGTCAAAGTAAACGGGTCTCGATCACATCATGGATATAACAGATATTATGTTATTATTAGCCAAGATTGATACAGCGATAACATTTAGGTAGACTACCTTATGAGGTGATAAACTAGTAGGTAATAACTATCACTGTAATTGTGTTTTACGGTCCACAGATTCATGTTTAGTTCTATAGGTACTAGAGCGAGTGTCTAAAGCTACATTAGCAGCTTCGTACCAGATTTGGCTGGGCAGGGAGAGAAACACGAGTAGTGAAGGTGAGTGTTGATGTACGTCGGAAGGGACCCTTAAACCTACACCCGTGTCACAAGTCCTGGGAGCTACTCCGAGTTTCTCTTTCTGCCACACGTTGGACCCGGAACCGGCACGTTGAATCCATGGAACGCTAAGAAGTTTGTCTCATGTTATTCATTTTTTGTGGCGTGTGGTGCCGGCACATAAAAAAATAGAACCACCCTTATTCCTGTGGGTGTCGTAAAATGCGATAAAAGGAGTAAAAGAGTAAGATGACGGGCAGCAGCCTCTTTTAACTCCACTACGACAAAGCCAGCAGGAAGGGTTATTCGATATTCGCAAATGTGCAACTCTCATAAATACCCAAATACATTTAATCTATGTTTAACTGTATGTGGGTTCCACATATGCGGATATCAAATGAAAGAAGACAAAATTCTAAGTACATAAATGTTTATACAAAAAAGTTGTACAAAATCACCCACTCTGAAATCATTGCATTTTCGTAGTCGTGTTACAGTTTTTCAAATTATAGTTACCATTTCTATGATGTTGTTTTTTTATTAAATGTGCAAGTTCTTCTCATAATATCTATTGTTTTTAGTTTTTAAGTTATAATAAGTGTTAACAATCGTATTTCATTGTAATTTTAGCGTGTAAATTAAATTGGAAAATTATGTGTTCTTGTCGGCGCGCGAGCGACGCCATTGTTTTTGTTTATTGTGCATTGAAACAATAAAAACTATTTACAGATATATGTTTATAAATATTTATTTTAACACACATTTTACCATTCTTGATAAGTGGCTATGCAATATTAGTCGATTTACCGAAGTTGAAAGTTAGCGCAGAAACGATTTTTTAAAACCGCGCGGTAAATCGTGAGAATATTTATCAACTTTGTTCAATTTTATATTATGTTTTTGTATCACAAGCCCTATTGTGTTATAGGTCATTATTAATCCTGTCAAATAAAAATTAAAACATTTTATAAATGCGTCTAAAAAATGATGAAACTTTTACCTTACATTTTAAGAACTACAAAATCACAACCGATGAGCATAGTAATTCATATTTTTTACAATATTTTTGTGAATTTTTAGGACTAAAGAAGATAACTTAAGTGCTTATTTCTAAAATAATTCAATGATAATAATTATTCATACATTTGGTTTTCCTCAGATTGTCGATTTCTCTTAAACTACCCAGTTTAATGATTAGTGCAAATTAAAAGAGTAAGTTATTAATAGGCCTTTAAATCACTGGTTTCCATTTGGTCTTGAATATGTCTGTTTTAAATACAAAATACAAATAGTCAAGCATTAGCTACAATAAATACAAGATGAAAGTAGTCCGCTGTTTTCCGCAACGCTTCAACGACGTGAATAATGACGTAACTTTTTATTATGCCCTCGTGCTTCACTTCTTACTTCCGATTCAATTCAGAGTAAACATTCGATTATAGATCAGTTCAAATATCGATGCGGCGAGAAAAAGTAAGTCGCGAGTTCAGACGCTGCGAGGCGGAACATGAATGTAGAAGACGTTGCATAAAAAAAATTTAATATTAATTTTATGTTCATACCTTTTATAATTCAGTTTAGCATATTACGTATGTATCTAATCACCGACCCCCCTACTTGTTCTTTGTATAACACGTGATGACTGATGAGTTACACAGTGTTTTGTTTTCTACTGTTGAATTAAATATTATGCGTGCAAAAAATAGCGAACAATCGCAGTTTAAGTTACGGCATATTAAAACAAAAGTAGTTTCTTGATTACGTCCAGCAAATGTTACTTAAATTAAAGCAATTCCATTAAGAGAACACGATTTATGTGTGGTTGCATTTACATAAAACCATTAAGTATAAAAAGTTTTGTATGTCTAGCCTGATACATTGGCTACGGTTCCGACTATTTCTATTTAAAATACTCTACATATACGTCATATCATTTAATTACTGCTAGTTTTCAATTTTTATTCCTAATTTGTTTTTACTAAGTAATTCCACCGATTGTTCATCTAAACATCGATTTGACTAATAACATTGACCTCTTATAACTAACGTATACTTTATATGCGTGACATACACTCCGTATTATCTTAACTAAAAAGCTCCACAAACTTTCTAGAGGTGTAAATATCCATATACTCGCATAATAAATATTAAAATAACATAACTTTAAAGTGCCTGATAAGTTGTCTGATACAATAACAATTTCAATATAATTTCTACATCACTAATGTCGTGTTAAAATCGTAATAATTTACTTATACGATGTTGTGATATGCAAAGCCAGGTCTAACACTTTACTCAAATGTACACACAACAGCATATGAACATACCACAAAATGACAAGTTATCTTACTTTGTTGAAAATAATCTTTGTGCTTTATACTTAAAGTTGAAAATTGATCGGATCAATTTGTCATGTTAGATATGTATAGTTTGACTGTACGTAAAAGGTAAATAAATACAGTTAACAGCAATAAAGTTTTCTCAATTGTGTTATATTAAAGTAATATTTTTCTGTATGGCCCTTAATGGAATAGCACCACCACTCATTCCCTTATGGGTGTTGTAAGAGGCGACTAACAGGACTACAAATAGTTGTCTTGCGTTGCGATTATGACCAAACGTTCTTCAAGAGAGGCCTATGTCTAGCACGAACTCATGTGAGTTGATAATATTGATGATAATGTAACTGCATAGATAGGATTCCAGTTTTTTGCATTGCATGCATTTCAATTTGAGCTTTTCGTCTTATACAATAGTACATTATTCTATTAAATGCGAGTCTAAAGTAACGCGTCGTTTGTTACAGCATCACCTTCTTCAATTTATGACGTCCAAATGAATATACGACTTGGCTATTTTACGATCTACGCATCCCAGGGAGCTTTAGGCAGAGAGCTACGGTAGTAAGAGTTTTAACACAATTCCCATTCAGTGGGCTCATTTTGTGAGGAAGTTTTCCTTGTGTTACATACATAATCAGTGACTATTTATTATTTGAGATAAAAGACGACTATTAGATACCTATCTTAGTATAAACTAATTCCTCAGCCTAAATATGCTTACCACTCTCTATGATGTCGCAGTAATCTCAATAACTGAACTTCATCGTCGAAACAAAGATCTAAGTACATCTTAAGTATTAACAGACCTGATCATACAAGTTCATAAAGCCAAAGTTAACGACAAACTTTATTACACACGTTCGATGCATAGCCCTTACACTATAACTTAAATCACAAACCGTGAGTTGCGTCTAAATGCAGGAAAAAGGGAGAAGGATAATAATTCCAACCATATTGTGAAAGTTTCATGTTTTAAACATAACACAAAACGTCGTTCGAATATAAACAAATCGATGTATTCAATTACCGAGATGTGAGCTGTGGATTTTAAACATACTTATACCGATATCGATACCTAGGTGGATATGTTGTTTTATCCATTCTGTTGGGATAGAAATGCAAGTAAGAATATTTTTATATTTAACGTATACAGGGTGAAATTTTAACCACTTTCCAAAATTTTTATGGGCGTTCAGTATCGTAATTAGAGCCTATTTATAAAGTAAAAAATGTTAATCAAGTTATCACCAAAAAATATTTTTTGCGATATAGTTTTCAATTTTCACGGTCCTAGACCTGTTAAGGTATAAAGGGAAAATCCAAAACTTATAAATAGTATCGTAATGAATGAATGAGATGCGCAACGCGTAAAAAAAAGGGTTGCTAGGCGGCAGTATCAAAAATTTTAGATTTTTGGCGGACATTTTCTAAGTGCTTTATTTTGACATTTTTGTACTGGGCTATACCAAAAGAAAAAGTACGTCATTTGTTTTTTGTCTCGTAGATTGATATATTTAAATTTGGAAGGTGGTTAAAATTTCATTCTGTATAGCACGAATTAAAGAAAGTGTCCAATTTGTGGAATAATGCCTGTTGAAATTCTTTACCAGCCAACCATTGGCCTAATCAGAAGAGTTTTATTGACAATATTGACGAAATATTAAAATAAAATTAATGACTAAAGAATCGATACATTTCATTGATAATAAACTCTTTGTGTCAATTATAACATATCTCTCCAAAACGAGTATTTCGTCAGCAGGCGGATTAGCGATCGGCGCTGTTAGACCAATAGTGAAGAAAAAACGCTTCTGCCCGTACTATGGCACCCATCAGACAAGAAGGGCCGGTGCCAGTCTATTATAGGCTGGTTGAACGACACGGATAGTCACCCATTAAATTATCTTATAATATTATCTTAAAGCTTCTTTAAGACAAAATTACCTACAGTGCAGTAGCAAGGGTTCCATCCTCACATATGTATGTGTGTCTGATACAGATCTTGTTTCGGTGTGCGCCTGCGCAGCTTTTGCTTGGAATCATTTGCCTAGCCCCAGCTGAAGCTTGATCGACAGCTCTATAATAATTATATTTAAGAATAATAAAGGAATAGATTCGTTGGAAACTCAGAAGTAGCAACTAAGGGTTCCGACACATATCTTGTTCCGGCGTGCGCCTGCGCAGTTTTTGCTCAGCGTCATTTGCCTAGCCCCAGATGAGGCTTGATCGACGGCGCTAATGACGCACGTATTATCATTGCGGACCGCTGCCGGTCGTAATTGAAAATATTGTCGGTAAATGTTACTAGATACGATTGATATAAAATAGTCGCCCTAGTTCTAATGGTTCCACGATTCTGCCACTTTCAAAGTTGTGGAAAGACTTTAGCACAACATTATAAGTACTTGTTAGTGTAAGTAGGTAACTTTTATCTGATCTGTGATAATTCACCTATGTGTTCTCAGTAGTTTGTGTTAGTAACACGAATAAACTTGAAAAGGAAAAAGTAACATCTTATAATCATCCAACTGCAGGGCAAACAAAGACCTCCATATCATTGAATTCAAGTTACCACAGCAATGATGAAAACAGGCTTGCCAAATGCGGATTAGTGATCACAACCCCGCTCGAATAATGTTCGAAAATGCGAAACTCTAGTTGCCCGGGGGTCGGACCCAGGACCCCGAGAACTCCTGAGGAGGTCTGCCCTTTTTAGAGCGGAGGTGGCCGCTGGCGGTTTCCGTGGACTGTCGAGTCACCACAGACCCTGCCGTTAGTCAGCGCGGCGGGCGACGCGAGGTTTTTAGTAGGTATACCCCTGGGTCCCATTCCCAGGAGCAGTGCCCTTTTCAGGGCGCCGGGAGTCCCACATACCGTCCTGCCCTCCCCCGGGGCAGTGGTGATGATGCGCAACGCATATTCCTCGCGAAAAAAAAAGGACCCCGAGAACTGGCCAGAACTTAAACCGCTAAACCAACGGGGCGTCAACAATTACTTCTATGCCAATGATTAACTTTTTAGATTTAATTAAATCTTTAGCAATAACTTAGCTATTTTACCTAAAGATTTTGCCATAATCGCCCTGGCTAGAAAACTATACAGCTATTGAAGTTTAACTAATGGTGGAGAGAAGACGTTGCTGTCCGTCGTCTTCTGGCAGAACTTCTTTATTCACCCTTGGGGGTACAAAGGAAGAATAGGGGTACCTAGTGCTATTCTTTTTATGTGCCAGTAACATACAACAATTTCAACTAAAACTGTAGCCTTAATTTAGAGTTTAGACGTATACAGATACTTTATGCATTCTGTTGGTGTAGATTGTAACTAAGGCAATACTATGCCTTCTGTCGATAAAAAATATAATAGGTACTTCAATAGCTTTCAACATCATTGTCTCCACTAGTACCTATATACACTGAATGCGTACTAAACACGGTTGCTCTAGGAAATGCTAATTTCCACCGGTTCCCCGAAGTTTCGACGGAATTGAGAACAATGCTCCGTTCAATTGATCGGCTGGTGGGAAATTCTGAAGTCAGTAGAGATATGTCTATCAATTTTTGCACCTAAAGCCTCAACTAACTTGTTTGCAATCTTTGTCTATATCAATAAAATTAATTTTACGATCATGTTCCGAAATGCCTAAAACACAGAAATTTTATAAAAATTTAAGAATAGGATCGAGGCTAAATAGAACGTTATGACTTTTAAAAAATAATGTGCTTTTGAATGATTCTTAGATTAATAAATATCAAACCTATTGCTTTTTAAATTAAGCTGCTCGCTTTTTGACAAGAGCAATCAATGCATTATTATCATCTTACTAATATGTAATATTAAATGTGAAAGTTAGTATGTAAGTTTGTTACTCAATCATGCCAAAACGGCTGAACGAAATTTGGCACGGAGCTACATTATACACTGGAAATTTCCTTCTAGAAACAAGAGCGGTTCCTTTGAGATAGTTTCTCCACGCGTGCGAAGTCGCGGGCAACAGCTAGTATTAAATGTACAGCGCACAATTGCGAAATAGTGATACTCACAATTATGTACATATTCCAACTTGCGTATGAACTAAAGTTGATTAAATATTCAGTCTCCTCAGGCGGAAGTGGGGCGCGCTGCAGTCTCAAATTTAGATTTCCGTTTATTAGCTTATGAATAAATATGAAATTATGATTAAATTACTTATTTATGTAAGAACTTGATTTGTTTTTTCTACAAGTGATTTGTATGTTATTGTAAATGCGTTTTGAAATGCTTCTGCACTCCTAACTGTTCTTGTTCCTTGATTAATAAACATACAGCTTTATTAATACTTAATTTATGAAACGATATAGAGGTAATATTAGGTAACATTTTAGTCCATCAATCATGAATTTTTAATGGATATCTCGATGCATAACAAATTAGAAATGCATATTTTTCCGGAATTTAGCCATCGTAAGCTCACATACCTAGTAATGAATTTCAATAATAGTGATTAATGAAAGATTTTATTGATGTGTCACTTATAGAACTATGTAAAATTAAAACAACATATTTAGCTCAGGGACCTTAAATGCCTATTCAGATAATAACTGAAATGCCTATTCAAATACATTGTTCCATAAAAACATTTTATATTTGGAATTAAATAAATCACAATTGTTCATTTTTAGTGCAACTTACAAACTAGAAATTTGGCAGGAAAGTAGATAGTTAGTTAACGTTCGGTAAGGACGGATTTTGCGACAGGTTCGAATAAAAGAGGTATAAGCTCTCAAGTTTACAGTGTTTGAGTAGGAAATATTAGTTTAAGAAATTTTGTGACGTGACTGAACTAAGTGTTCACGCAAGTTTGTAAAGAATTATGATTTTTTAGTATCTCTAATGAGCGAGTAAATTTTTTTATCGTTCGGACTTATCACTGACCGGGCAGATATCGGCGAGCGCTAAGGGCGCTCAGCCTAAGTCCGCCACGCTAGCGGTCTCCCACTGTACGGCCAAAGGTGAGGTTCGCTATTGCCGGGGCCCATACTAGCGGGCAAGATCGGGCCGCGCCGGTGTGGGGTGCAAATGGCGAACCCACAAGTGGTGGTGCCGCCGGAACCGGAGATGTCGTGGTATGCCGGATCACGTGCGGGCTCCATTCTGGCGGGCCCGATAGAACAGCGTCCTCAGGGACGCCTCTGTAGGCTTGGACCTTGGCTTGGGTTGCCGTTCAAAGGAGAGGGCAGGAGAAAAACGGCCAGGCAAATGATTGTGTCATCCGAAATGAAAGGCGGAAGCGAATTACACCTAACCGGAAATGCTATATATTCGAGAACGCGGCATTTGAAGACCTGTATCATGGAATAGCGTACACGCTAGTTTTCAATGTATCACCATCTCCATGGCCTCGGGTTCAATTTCCGGACGGGTCAGTGTAGAAAAAAGTATTTATCTATAAGCTATGATTATAGTCTCTAGTTTTTTGTGGTAGGTACCTTCGTTGTTTTTGATTTACACAAAACAAGTTCATTTATAGTTACTTACTTTCGGATCAGAACAATAATGTTGGCCACATTCAACCGAAAGTGCGATATTACCGCTAGTGAGACATATTCAAGAGCGCATTTTAACCGGGGACGATTTAACTGTGTTCGGCAGGTAAATCGGTGAACAAATTCGCAAATAATATAATTATATTAATACTTATATACATAATAATATAATGTGCCACTTGTGTGAAAATAAACTATAGACAGACATTTCTCGTGTTCTAAAGGTAGAGTGTTTCCATACTCGCCCCCCACTTCCCGGATAGAGTTGCGTTTTTCTCACAACGCGACAGTTTCCTTACACTCCGATGACAGCCTGTAAAAAATCGTGTGATATTCAAACTCACGCGCATAACAATATGAATGTAATTAGATGAATTATGTTTATAGAATGTATGTTCATGTGTTCTTTCGAAGTTACAGATATTTGTGTACTGCGCTAAAAATACACCAAATTATTTATTGATTTAAATATTATCTTTAATCTCATTACATACAGGGTGTTTTACTATAATATGTTTACAACCACGACTTTCGCAATTAACGCCCCGTTGATTTAGTGGTTTAAATACTGGGCCAAGATCTCGGGTTCGATCCCCGGGTCGGGCAACAAAAAGTATCGAATTTTCGAACATTGCTCGGGCTTGGTGATAACCTTCCTGCATTTGGCAAACGAGGTGATTATCAGATGACTGTACCTACCCATCATTGCTATGGTACCTACCTAGAAATCAACGATGGAGGTCTTTGCCCAGCAGTGGGATGATTAGAGGCCGTTACTTTACTGACATTTGAGAATTTTTTATCATTCACATAAAATGTTTACAACCACGATTTTCGATAAACAAAACACAAGAAAAAATACATTACCATGCGTTACTGTAAGTACTTACTTAGGTTTTGTGAAACTGACAGCGATTACTCAATGCTACTTAAATTTAAAAACTAAGAATAACTACGCAAATTAATCGATTTCATTACAGCATAAAATAGTAAGAAAGTGACAGTGTAAAATACATTAATAAATCAACAGGTAGAGTTGAGAATCTTAATACGTGGAAAGTTCATAGAAAAATACCACAGCAAGTTACAAGGCATTTATCAAGAACTGAACTTGGATTCTTGGCTTTTCTATTTTATTATAGCTGACAGCTGCACGGAATAACGCAAGGTATTAAGTGTGGTAAGGTAATAAAATTTTAAACCTACTTCTACCCTAAAAGGTAATGTTTGGTATGAGTCAAGTTTGACCGACGTAGGTAAGTTAGGTCCAATAAAATGGGTAAGTATTAAATTTTTTAAAATTAGTTATGAAAAGCATAAAAGAAGCTAAAAACATTGAGTTTGCACAAGACTATCGTTGGTGATTGTGATTAAACTAACTTGGGTGGCCTTATATGAAAGATATATTTACGGATTCAACCAGATTTAACTCACGCTTATATACAGCATTATATTTTAACCACCTTCCAAATTTTAATATAACAATCTACGAGACAAAAAACATATGGCGTATTTTTTTATTTTTGTATAGCCCAGTACAAAAATTACAAGATAAAGCACAAGCAAAAGCAAAATGTCCGCTAAAAATCTAAAATTGTTGATACGGCCGCCTATCAACACTTTTTTTACATGATGCGCATCTCTTTCATTCATTACGATACTATTCATAAGTTTCTGATTTTCTCTTCACACCTTAACAGGCTTAGGAATAGGACCGTAAAAATTGAAAACTGTTGCGAAAAATATTTTCGGGTGAAAATTTGATTTACATTTTTTACTTCATAAATGGGCTCTAAAGAGGATACTGAACGCCTACAAAAATTTTGAAGATGATGAAAAAGTCATCCTGTATGCCGGGTGTTAAGTAAATGGTATCACAATCCGAAACCAGCCTATGGCCAAAATCAGAAATTTGATATCATTTTTAAAAAAAAAACCATACAAATCGGAATCTTACAATTTTGATTTGTATGAAAATTTTAAAAATTGAAATGATTAACTCAAATTTCTGAATTCACTCCATTATTTATAGCATATTTTAACATAGATTAGTTTTGGCTTGTTAATGAAAACTATATACGAAAGTTTATCCTTCATTTAAAATTCGCGATAATTCACAAACCCTACAAAGACTAATAATCTTAGCTGTTTTTCTTAGCCCTTTATTTTTAGTCGGTTAAATTATCTCTATTTTTCTATAGCTACCGGTAATGTTGCCTGGCGGAAGATATAGCCGTGCTTCGGAAGTTTTGTTAAGCCATCCCAGTATTCTGTCTAATGATGGAAGTCTCGTCAAAGTCCTGTAATAATAGCCTTGTTTTAGAAAACTCAGACAAGATTATAGTTTAAACCATTAAAGGAATAACACCACTTCTTCTCTTCATGTGAGTGTCTTAAGAGGCGACTAAAGCAATACTGTCAGAAGAAAACGGGTAGCAGCGTCTTCGTCTCTAACATTGGCCACAAGACAAACAGTATTGCCGTCGTTCCAACAATGACCAAAATAACCACCTGCCAAGCCTGCCTTCGCGATTATGGCGAACTTTTCCTTTGAAAGAAGCCTGTGTACAGCCGTGCACTGATATATCAGTCGGTGATGATGACAACCACACGCCAAAAAAGTAAGTTCAAAACCAAAAATAGATATTTAAGGGTATGTCCACGTATCGTTGACAGTAAAACAAGTTGTTTAAGAGGCATACTAATTATTAAAATACAATAATGTGTGTTAGCATAGAAGCGTAATTGACTTATCACATAACGTTAACGTAATAATACTCTTATATCGTCACCGGAACAAAACCGGAACGAGCGGGTCGGGTCATCGATATTGGAACGGTTAACAATACGAATGTGTAGATGCTGATAGTAGGTTATGTTTGAGTTGTGTCATTGTTCGCTAAGAGGTTAAGTAACATGACCGTTGTTCAAACAATGGTCTTCATATAATCATGTTAACGGAGGCGATATGTAATCCTTGGATTATGCATAAGAAATGGATAATCAGCAATTTGTACTTAGCACGTGACGTAACCAATATCTAACCGTGTCACCTCTTTTTAGATGAGAAAGAAATTTGTATACAGAAATGTCAATTTTTATGTTTTGACTCCATTTTGTATTTTACCTGTGTTGTTTACCATACTAATTAATGATTTGGGAAACAGTTATAGACAGTTATCGTTGGGCTTGTTATGGAGCGCTATAATGGCAACTGAAACTATGAAAAAGTCGTCTGTCACTGAAAAGGGTGGTGGAGAGTCCACTGGACTGTATGATACTTAATAATAAAATGATAGGCGTAAATGTAATATAATCTAATATGAATAGATGATAAGTGGATACCATTGAAAACTAATGAGAATGTATAACTTGGTGACAGGATTCAACACAAAAACGAGATGACCATAGCAAACTATTAAAACAAAATCAATATGACGTACTTCTTAAATATAATTAAAAAAGGAATACAAACCAAAGATTATTAAAATAAGGTTTGTACATTCAACGTATTACAGAAAATTCTAATTATCCGTAACCGAAACCGAAGCAATTTAATTCTCATAGCTGTATTCCTGGCCGTATCTAAATATATACCTATCGATTTATCATCCCTGGTTGACGTGCTGCTACCATTACCAAAAATTTATTTTGAGTAGGTACATAGCAAAACATTTTTGTATTTAGGTAAGTACCTAGGTTTTTATTTCTACGGTCTACTATTAAAGGTTCACCATGCATCACCCAGAAATTCTGAATGAACCAAGTCCTGCAGAAATTTAAATTACATTTGTTTCATAATAACACATCTAATAAAAAAACAAATAAGTAAATAAATGTGAAAAACATCACATTGGGATCAGAATAATAAATGTAGAAAAACGCCTATGTTATATAAATTGATCCGTCCGAAAATCAACACGGGACATCGGAGCAGGCGACACCTTGGTTAAAAAGGTTAAAAAGAGCCGTGTAAAAATAATATCGGCAGTTGTTCGTTTAAATTCATTTAGATTTGGCACTACATAATGCAATTTATAAGTAGATAAAAAGTAAGACGAATTTTATTCTATGTCAAGTAGGTTTTATGCAAAAATACACACAGACATAAAAAATAATGTTGCTTCTAAATCATGCAAAATATTTTCTCATGTGCAAACTCAATTTATTCATTATTGAGAGATTCTTTAGTATTCCGATTTTTTTTTTGCTTTAATCAATGTCTACTTATACGAAGGACAAATTGAAACTAGCTATTTTGACTAACTCTCTCTATTTAAGATTCAAATTCACCGTTAGAGAATTGAATTTTAATAAAAACTTTTCTACAACATGCTTAGTCATACATTTTGTCAATTCACGTTTGGACTATTCGGCATGTGCAGTGGCGTGTTGTTACACCCATTATTCAAGGGTTCCCAGTCGGATCAATTTAGGAAGTGATATTTTCTTAATTGGCTCGGGTCAGAAATATCGTTTGAAATATAGCTTGTGTTGCAAGTCAGAAGTCATAAAAACAAACTTGAACTTTGACTTGGAAAACTCTGACACTAGACTACCTAAGGATATCCTTGAAGAAAAGTAACGCGGAAAGAAAAAAATATATTTTCGTTGTTGAGTTTTTATTATTTATTCCTTCTATTGCTTTTAACTTTAGGCATAGATTATAATTTTAGTGTTGACGTAGGTACAGCTTTGAGATGTGCCATAATGCACAAATAAACAATAAACTATTTAAAAAATCTTAAAAGAAATTCAAAGATACAAAAAATGTACCACCGATTTTAAGTTGATTCATAATAATCCTGGATTGGTGGTGGATTCCTTGTTTGGGGCTTATTTTATACTTCTCGACCGATATTTTCGATGAAAAGTTTGGTAAAATTACCTACCATCCAGCAACCACCTTTCGTTATAAAACTGTTGCATACATTGGCCCTCATTCTATATGTTCTAAAGATACAGGTTGAGATACTAAATAGATTGACTGGTTATTTTTATGATCGGCCTGACTAGGGCACTCATCCATACCATTAAAAGTAAAATTTCTCCTTTGCTAATCTAAGGTACTGGTAATACAAGTTTTCGGCAAATATTTGCATATGTTTTAATATACGAAAGTCGAAATGATTACAAGCGAGTCATGCTCGCTAGGAATTCCATTTCACTTATTAATTAATTGATGATAATTACAAGCTATAAAATTGTTGAATCTTACATACTCGTATTATACTTAACCAAATGGTTGCTATTTGTTAAGAGGTTGTGTTACTTTTACAAGGTTTCTTACAGATTTTCTCGATTTTTGATGATAATTAATTTAGTAGCGGAATAGATTTTTATTTGAATAACACATACAACACAAATTCACAAAATTCTTATTCTGTTTTAATTATGAGACGATATCTTTCATAATTTGGACACCTTCTGACTAAGCGTGTTGACATTTTTACTCGATTCTTTATTTCTTTAGGAGAGTTCTGATTAGCAATTATAAAACCTAGACCCCAGTGAAAACAAGTCGACGACTTACTGACTCTTTGAATTTATAACAATTTATGTTGATTTACAATCTGTTTGCCGATTTTAAATTAGTTATCAACTTATCATTTAGTAATTAGGTTTGATTTTCGTGTTAGTCAAAGTTGTGATAATGTGTTCCCAATTTTGGCCGTGAATTTACATATTTTTCTTTTTATCATCATTATCAGACGACACTTTAATGCCTGTGTCCTAACATTTTTTATTTAAATAATTACAAAATGTATTTCGAAGATAAACAAGATTTGCTTGTTTAAATATAAGATAGCATATAAATATATGTTGAATACTCTTTTGAAATTTAAATAAAACCAGCA
Organism: Anania crocealis; assembly: GCA_949315895.1. Classification (NCBI taxonomy): domain Eukaryota; kingdom Metazoa; phylum Arthropoda; class Insecta; order Lepidoptera; family Crambidae; genus Anania; species Anania crocealis. The sequence goes on along the minus strand of OX438865.1, from coordinate 11,741,928 downwards.
ACACCAAAATCGTTCAAATTTGTCAAAAGTTAAAACATGTTCACGATTTTTTTTCAGTAAAATTTTTATTCAAACGAACGGGGGTATTTTTAATTAAGACTAGCAATTTACTTGCATAAAGAACAGTTTAAACCAATAAAAATATTTCTGTCAGGTGTTGGAAGTACGAACTGAAAGTAGGTATTGTTAAAACTCTGCTGGCTCACAGCGTAAAGCCTTAAATAATTTTTTTGACATAAACATTGTATGTGCAAGTAACTCAATAGCTGACCCGGTAAGTGGAAGGTTGTGGATACGAGTCCCACTGTAGGCAGCCGACCTTTTTTTTAAGTAATTGTAGTTTCAACGTATTAGGTACTGTTACGGACACACGTCAATCTCGTTTAATTTAATATTTAGTTTATGTAATTAACCTTATTACTGTATTATTTTAGCTTTGAATATGTATGTATGTAAAGATTTTATATTTTATCACAATAAACGTAATTTCTGTTAGGGCCTTAGTTTATAAGGAAATGTATTAGCGCAGGGATTGTTTTATTTCAATAAAATAGCAAACCGGTTTCTTATTTCCACTTACAATATCTAAAGTATTAGGTAGGATCTGGTATGGTTGTTTAAAGGTACTGGGGTGAAGGAAAATAACTATAGGCCGTCCCGCTCACGCGCGGCGGAGGTATCCTATAGGCTGTCCCTGTCCCCCTAACAGATTCTGAAGGTCGGTAGAAAAAACCCATGTAGGTAGGATTGTAAGTGGAAAAAATGTTAAGAAGCCTGTAGGTAGGTTTAGAATATGTAAGACAGAGATAGCAATACACATATCGGACCTCTCTTTTCTCCGAAGTTATTATGTGGGTGGATCGAGAAAGTGTCCAAAGAGTAAAAGAGACTATGTGTGTTCTATCTTTGTCTATCTAAGGAAAATCACGAATTTTGTATAGTCACTAGGCTAATTTAAGAAATGTAAATAAGAATAGGACGTGATCAGGCGAAAATTGTCCCTGCTCTCACGGTCACCTATCAAGAAAGAAAATAAACTCTGAAGAAATCAACAAGTGTTTTCGTCCGCATACAGTCCACTCAGGAAGTCCATGGTCGGCTTGTACCTACAACCTACAAAGTCTGGTCCATGCGATCCGGATAAGTGAAATCAGTTAAAATCAGTTAAAAAATCAGTTAAAAAAATCAGTTAAAATCAGTTTTATTTCTGCAAATAGGCCCCAGGAGGCGCTTTTACACGTGAAGCCAGCAAGATATCAAGATCAGTCTGAAGATCAGTGCAACAGTGAAGCAACATCGTCGTAACCGTTCATCGTGTAACGAAGAGAAGAAAGTGTAACCAGACGCGGGTGTACCGCGGCTCGGGCATTCACCACCTAACGGTGTCAAACGGTGTTTGTTCTGAGTTAACGCCGTTCCCAGGCGGTGCAGTCAACGGACGAGCTGCCGTATATCGTGCAAACGATTACGAACTAGTCCGACCACGCCAGTACGGTGTGCGCAAGCGTAGGGGCCGGACTGTAGGCACTGCTGAGGGTTCTGGTGATTCCAGCCAGGACAGAGCACCCTACGGCTGCGTACATTCTCTGCTGGGTGGTTCCTCCCTTTCCACTCCTGCACGACCATCCATCCCCAGACAGGCTCCCCACGGTAGCGTACCTGTCCGGGATTGTTAGGAGTAGGGGCTGCAAGTAAGAAGATGCCAACAACGCGAAGACAAGCTGAGGCCGCCGGGAGTCAAGCAATGGAAAACTCAAGACGATGTGATTTTGAAGAGCCACCTGCATCGCCATCGGTGCAAACATCAAAGAGTCAAGTACCCGCAGAAGGCGGATATATTATGGAGACGGACCCAGCACCGATAGCAAAGCGTCAAGATGCCAACGCCGACACAGACGTGCCACGGACAAAGGCACCGTCATCGAGGGGGTCAAGCGTTGCCGCACGAATTAGACAAGCGGAGTTATTGGCCGCAGAGAAGCTCGCCGCACTTGAGAAAAGCTTAATTCAAAAACGATTAGAATATGAAATAGCTACAATTATGGAAACCGACGACGATGACCGTGAGAGCATACCCGCCGGTGACAGTCAAGCCAGAGTGGACGACTGGCTGGACAAGTCGCAGTCCCGGCGTCGCGAAGAAACGCAGCTACCCACCACAGAGGAGCCTTGCGACATTCTTACTCAAGAGCGACAAAGACAGAAAGATGTTCAAATGACAGAGATGGTTAGAAACCGTCATTTGAATCCATCACAACCTCCGGAAGAGAATAAAAAGGAGGAAGAGCCTCGAATGAAGATGGACGGGGCGGAGGTACTCGCAGCGACATTAGAGAAAATCATGTCAAGACGACCGACACCACGACAAGCAATAGAATTGCCGATATTTAGCGGGGCACCGACAGACTGGCTTTCTTTTAAGGCAGCAATGCAAGAATCAACCATGACAGGCGCATACACTAAAGCTGAGAACCTGGCTAGATTAAGAAGCTGTCTAAGAGGAGAAGCCAAAGAAGCAGTAGCGGCTTTATTATCATACGCATCCGATCCGGACATAATTATGAAAACTCTAGAACAGTGCTACGGAAGGCCGGAGATAATAATTGATCGAACGCTAAATGAATTGAAGAGTCTGCCGCGCCTAGGACCGACTGCCAGTGACTTGAATACATTTGCAATCAAAGTACAGAATATTGTTTGCACGCTGGACTCCATAGACAACAGAGGATACCTGAGAAATCCAATGCTAACACGGGAGATAATTGATAAACTTAGCCCGCATTTGAAATCTCGATGGTGCGACTATGCAGTACAATACTCAAGCTATTCGGAGCCAGAGATAATCACTTTGTCACATTTCCTAATGGAAGAGGCTAACAAAGCGCTACGCTACGCATATACGCCGCAGTCGAATTATTCCGCTACAAAAAGAGAAGTCGTGTCAGTCAAACCGAACACAAACATAAGAAAGAAAAATACGGGAGTGTACGTCACAGCCGAAGAAAGGAGGACGGCACAAAAGAAACCCTGTTTGTGTTGCGGTGGAGACCATGAGATGTCACTGTGTAAAAAGTTTATAGCTATGACAGTTAACCAAAGATGGAACTGGTTAAAGGAAGAAAGATTATGTTTTCTATGTTTATCAGATAGACATCGGCGTCTCAAATGCAAAGCGCAAGTATGTAATGAGAATGGTTGTGGTCGACGTCATCACAGAATGCTACATATGTCAGAGAGGGACAGCAAGAGTCCACAACATACATTAGAAAGGGACAGCAAGAGTCCAGAACAAAACCAAGAGGTGGTCGCATCTGTCAATCATTCGATAGACGCGTCCAAGGTATTGTTAAAAGTATGTCCGATCACTGTAGAAGGACCTATGGGTAGAGTACGTACGTACGCTTTACTTGACGAGGGGTCAACAATTACACTGATCGATAAAGAGTTAGCAGATTACGTCGGCGCAGAAGGGCCAGTTCGAGACTTACACATTTGCAGTGTGAATGCACAGAGCGTGCCACATAAAAGTACGGAAGTGGAGATTCAAACCATCGCTAAAGGCAATAAGAAGCACGCGGTGAGAGCGAGAACAATGGAGAATCTTCAACTTCATAGACAAACGATAAATGAAAGTTGTTTGAGATATAAACACATGCGTGTACTAAACAATGAAGACGTATGTTATGTAAGCGCCAAGCCGCGTATCCTGATCGGCGCGGATAATTGGCACCTGATAGTCAGCAGAAGGCTGCTAATAGGCAAACGTCATGAACCAGTAGCATCACTTACCACTCTGGGGTGGGTGATTCATGGAATAGCGCCGTCTCATGTGATAAAGGAGAAAAATACTGTGCTATATGTCAACGGCAAGCAAAGTTTAACTCAGTGCACGACGCGTGCCATGGATGACGAGTTACACAATATGGTGAAAGAACACTTTGAAATAGATTCATTGGGTATCTTAAAGAAAGAACGTGAAAATCCAGATGAGATTCGTGCCAAAGAAGCCTTTGAAACTTCAGTAAGATATGTCAAACGACAGTATGAAGTCGGATTACCATGGAAGGAAAATGTGAATGTTATGCCACCGAGCTACGATCTAGCACGGCGCAGACTCATGGCAATCGAGAAAAAGATGGACAAATCGAAAGAGTTCAAAGAAGCATACACGAAACAGATGAATAATATGTTTGAAAAAGGTTACGCCAAAGAGAGCCAAGACAACGAGATAGATAGCCCACGGCTTTGGTATCTACCACACTTCGCAGTAACCAATGTGAACAAACCCGGTAAACTGAGATTAGTGTTCGACGCTGCCGCTAGAAGCAATGGAGTGTGCCTGAACGACGCACTACTAGAAGGTCCCGATTTACTGAGAGATTTGGCGGGAATGCTTTTTAGATTCCGAGAAAGAGCCATAGCAGTGACCGCGGATATCAGTGAGATGTTTCTACAGATAAAAATCTTAGAAAGAGATCAGCCGGCGCAAATGTTTTTATGGAGAGGCGACGACAGAACGTCACCACCAAAGCGTTATAAAATGACTTCAATGATCTTCGGAGCGAAGAGTTCACCGTTTTTAGCACATAGCGTACGTGATTACAACGCTCAGAAACACGCCAGTAGGTACCCAAGAGCACACGAAGCGATAACGAAGAACCATTACATGGACGACTGGGTCGACTGTTTCGATACACAACAAGAAGCAAGTGACGTCATCGAAGAAGTTCGTCATGTACACGCGCAGGCGGGATTCACGCTTACAGCCTTTAATACAAACGGGCCGGACGTGTTGCGTGAGCTGCCAATTGATAGCCGTGCCACGACACCGAAACAGCTCGGTGCCGCTATGACTCAATATGGACGAACGCTGGGACTTATGTGGGACGCTAACAACGACGAACTAAGTTTTAACACGGTGCTAGTCAAAGTGCCGCAAGAAGTGAAGACATTGAAACGAACGCCTACGAAGCGAGAAGCACTGAGCGCAGTCATGTCAATATTCGATCCACTTGGACTACTGAGTTATTACACCATCCGAGCGAAGATACTAATACAGAAGGTGTGGCGCCTAGACACAAGCTGGGACGAAGCGCTACCCGAGGAAATAGCCAATGAATTCCAGACATGGTTGAGTGGTGTGGACGCTCTAAGCAGTTTGCGTCTACCCCGTCTATACTCTCAGACGGGGGGAGTGACTAGAAAGCAGCTGCACGTATTCTGCGACGCCAGCGAGTCTGCTTACGCTACGGCCGCATACTGGGTCGTGGAATACGAAGATGGGTCGAAACGAGTGATGTTAGCCGCCGCTAAAGCGAAGGTAGCGCCGATAAAGGCTCAGACGATACCACGGCTGGAACTACAGGCGTGTCTGATCGGCGCACGACTTGCGTCAATTATAACGAGAGAGCACAGATGGCAACCCGATAGAGTTACATACTGGACGGACTCTAGAACGGTTCTACATTGGATAGAGAACGAGAAAGTGCGTTACACCCCGTACGTATCGCACCGACTGAGTGAAATTACGGAGTTGACCGATCCTAGCCAATGGAGATGGGTGCCGACGCAAGAAAATGTAGCCGACGACGCAACGAGAGTCGACTACGATATAAAGTCTCGAGAAGACCGATGGTTCACCGGACCGTCGTTTCTATACTCAAACGAAGAGCTATGGCCATCACCGAATGTGACAGCAGACGGCGATAATGAAGAAAACAACGAAGTCATATGTAACGTAACTACAAATGACTTATGGAGCGTGCCAGATGCGAGACGTTTCTCGAATTATGAACGTCTAGTGAGAGCAATGGCATATGTATTACTTTTCATAGAGAAATGTCGTAAACATACTAGAGAATTGACTATACGACATATAGAAAAGGCAGAGACGTGGCTAGTGAAACAAGCACAGGAAGATTCATTCCGCGAAGATTTAGAACGCCTAAGAAAAGGCTACAACATAAAGGCGAGCAGTCGTATTAAGATGTTAGATCCATTCATCGACGGGGATGGTGTGTTGCGGGCTAGAGGACGTACGAGGGCAGCGGGTGTGTCTGCCCCCGATACTACGCCCGTAATATTGGACGGCAGCCACCCGTATGCGCGGTTGTTGTGCAATAGGGAACACCGTCGCGCCCACCACTCGCACAACGAACGCGTCGTCAACGACCTACGACAAAGATATTGGATACTACGACTACGACCGACTGTACGCGCTGTAGCCTACAAGTGCGCTTTCTGTCGCATGAGGAAGACGAAGCCAAGGAGACCAGTCTTCGGAGATCTACCACGAGCTCGACTAGAAGCTTTCACTAGACCATTTTCAAACTGTGGCCTAGACTTTTTCGGGCCAATGACAGTGACTATAGGCCGCCGACATGAAAAGAGGTGGGGAGCGCTCTTCACTTGCCTCACCACAAGGGCCGTGCACATAGAATTAGTAGCTAGCCTGTCCACCGACTCGGCTATAATGGCTCTACGGCGCATGGGAGCACGGCGAGGGTGGCCACAAGTTATGTACTCAGACAACGCGACGAACTTCAGGGGCGCAGACAGCGAGCTACGTATGGCAATGGCGGAGTGGGAACCGGCTCTGCGCGACTTCGCGCTCACCCAGCGCATAGACTGGCGCTACATATCACCGGGAGCACCACATCAGGGCGGGGCGTGGGAGCGGATGATACGCTCTGTCAAGAACGCTCTACGTGTCACGCTTAACGAGAAGGCGCCGAAAGAAGAAGTTCTACTGACGCTGTTGATGGAAGTCGAGCACACCATGAACGCTCGACCACTCACACATGTACCGGTTAGCGCTAACGATCCCGAGGCGCTAACCCCTAATCACTTCCTGCTGGGTGGTGCGCACGGCTTACCCATCACCGGGCCGTGTGAGCAATCGTCGAGGAAGACATGGCGGGCCGCGCAAGGTCTAGCCGACGAGTACTGGCGCAGATGGCTGAAGGAGTACCTACCCGAGCTCATACCAAGAAGAGGGGCTCGTGACGTCAACGAGGTCGCTATCAAACCAGGCGATCTAGTCATCGTGGTGGACCACACGCTTCCACGCAACGTGTGGCCCCGAGGGGTCGTCACACGTGTTCATCCCGGACCAGACGGAGGAGTAAGAAATGTTGAAGTAAGGACCAAGGGTGGCGTGTTTCGTCGACCGACGTCGAGATTGGCTGTCCTGCCGGTAGAAGAATGAAGAGGTTCCGCACTGCGCAGCGCTGCACCGGGGGGAGACTGTTACGGACACACGTCAATCTCGTTTAATTTAATATTTAGTTTATGTAATTAACCTTATTACTGTATTATTTTAGCTTTGAATATGTATGTATGTAAAGATTTTATATTTTATCACAATAAACGTAATTTCTGTTAGGGCCTTAGTTTATAAGGAAATGTATTAGCGCAGGGCTTGTTTTATTTCAATAAAATAGCAAACCGGTTTCTTATTTCCACTTACAATATCTAAAGTATTAGGTAGGATCTGGTATGGTTGTTTAAAGGTACTGGGGTGAAGGAAAATAACTATAGGCCGTCCCGCTCACGCGCGGCGGAGGTATCCTATAGGCTGTCCCTGTCCCCCTAACAGATTCTGAAGGTCGGTAGAAAAAACCCATGTAGGTAGGATTGTAAGTGGAAAAAATGTTAAGAAGCCTGTAGGTAGGTTTAGAATATGTAAGACAGAGATAGCAATACACATATCGGACCTCTCTTTTCTCCGAAGTTATTATGTGGGTGGATCGAGAAAGTGTCCAAAGAGTAAAAGAGACTATGTGTGTTCTATCTTTGTCTATCTAAGGAAAATCACGAATTTTGTATAGTCACTAGGCTAATTTAAGAAATGTAAATAAGAATAGGACGTGATCAGGCGAAAATTGTCCCTGCTCTCACGGTCACCTATCAAGAAAGAAAATAAACTCTGAAGAAATCAACAAGTGTTTTCGTCCGCATACAGTCCACTCAGGAAGTCCATGGTCGGCTTGTACCTACAACCTACAGGTACATTTTATAGATTCAAAACATTTCAGCTGCACGAGCGCTGGCTAAAAAAATCTTGTTCTCTTTCCTCTGGTAAAAAAAATCATAGTTTTAGTAATGCTGTTATAAGTAATCGTGGTGAGCCCTCAGGTGAAAATACAGTGGCTATGGAATTTATATTTATTTGAATAATGCAAATCTTCGAAGAATCTTCGCCCTATTTCTTAATTTTTATGATCATCACTATTGGAATTAATTATGGCTATTAGCATTTTAACGGCTGACATTTGAGATTTATAAAACAAAGCCATTAAATATTAAATTTTACTTTAGTTACATGACATAAAAAATAAACCTAATGTACTAAGACTACTAAGTATACATACATATAATAATAATATCATACCGAGCGTAACTCTCTTCAGTTCCCTGAGCCACTTTATAATTAGGAAGCCCCTATTCCCAAATTGCTTTAGGAAACCATTTGCATAACAGTTAATTTAAAAAAAGGCTTTTGAAACTTATTAATCTACAACATATTTCAAACTTTCGTAGAAGACAAACGAACTCTACTTACTGTCCCATCGTTATCTTATGTAGCTTTATTTAAAATGGTAACTAATTTATATAGACTCAGCTTAAAGTACTAGCACTCATAGGTACTGATTTATATTTTCATGGTCACTATCATACGTCGTGTTGGTTGCTTCGAGATTTCTACTCTGCAGTCCTGCACCTTGTTTAGTATTTACAATATTTACACGTTGTTGCAAGCGCCGTAATCACGGAAGAACTATGTCTAAACACACTATACTGAAGGAAAATACGCGATCGAAGCTTGGCAAGATTCAACCTGCAATGCTATTTGAATTACGTACTGACGACACACTATGCCGAAATTACGTTGAGCTATAGCGTAAAACATAAAGTATAGTAGGTATAGTTATTATTATTATGTAGGTCTTTTTCCAATCACGGGACTATGAAGTCCCGGACCTTTGGAAGGTGTACGAGGGGCCGAAGCCAACTCGGTAAGGGCCGTTAGACGACATTTGTCTTATAATGTGATGTGACATCAACCGAGGATTATCCTTGTACACACTATAGAAATGTGTCTAAGAACAACCCCCGGTTAGTGCAGGGCTATTGCTGAAAATGGATAGAAAGGATACTGGGTTATGGTTTTGGGTGCTAGTGGACTGAGTTACTGGGACTATGGAAGGACTATGGCCCCTGCCTGACCTATGTTACTCACACGGATAAAATGGCAGGGGGTGACTCGCACACTCGTTTAATGGGCCCCCGAAAACGGCCGCTAGCACTTAGTGACGTACGGACAACAGGGAACATAGCCTGAGGTGCTTGAGGAGTGGAGAGATTATTATAGTTTTTCTGTGATCTTGGGGCTTGCAACATTGCAAAACAACTAACTGATATACTAGTAGATAGTGCCAAAGTACCTACATAGTAAAAAAAATACAGACATCATCCATACATTACCCTAATCTCCAGGTGAGTACTATTTAAAGCACTCGTATTGTGAAAATAACAAACAATGAAGGTACCACTAACACCCAGACCAGACAAAATGTAGAAAAGCCCTTTTTTAACCTGGGAACTCGGAGCAGGCGACACTCCGCCAAGAAGGTCGTCAAACATAGTTAGTAGTGAGCCGGCCACGCGGCCATGCTTAAAAAATAAGCAGTTCACTGCCAACTCCAAGTAACACTTATCAAAAGTTCGTTGACCTGTTTTCCCTAGGGATAAGAACTAATTCTAAGAAAAACCTAGAAAATAAATTAGCCGGACGATTGCAAGAAACTCTTGAATAATAAGTATAGTGATTAACAAACAAATGCTCGAGGCCTCGGATCGCTAAGCATGAGGGGCTATGCCGATATCAATTTACGATCCCATAATAATATCAGTCGAGACATCTCGGCGATGTCGATCGGTCATTTTGTATCGATTTGAAATTATTACCTCTAAAGAGGCTAACATTGTATTCAAGAATTTCATGATTGCTGTAAAGAAAACGGTCTTTGCGTGAAGAAGTAATTCTAAAAATAACTCAAATCCATCACATGGAAGCCGCGCGCTAGTAAGGTGCACGAGGCTTAGGGATTAACAATTTAGTGTTATTAATTAGTAGTACCACAAAATTATATTAATTCATTGAACTAAAACTAACAGCCCACTTCTAGGTAAAATCATCTGCATTTTTGAAAGCAATTTTATCGAGTCGAAGTCTCCCAATCCGGAAACAGACAGTTCTTCTATCATTTCTAACAGATATTAAAATATCTAACATCAATCTGCTTATACAAAGACACCTTTAAAATATGATTTTATAAGTCAATGTTATGTTCTGACATCAATTAACAACAAGCAATTATGCGAAGATCTGATAAATAGTTAAAGACAAAAATTAATAATTATTACACGTCTCAACACACAGATAACAACTTCATTGGAGGCGTATAGCAGTATAGCTGATCGTGAGTCACAGTATAGTTCTATGCGGGTGCGGTTTCGGTCGCTTTTAATCTTTTTTATCGTAACCTAGTTTAGCATAACAATCTTGTAATTTATTTTTTTAACATAAATTATAGAAAGCAGTCTTCAAAATGTATATACTTTGGCATAACTCTCATTTATTCTAATGTTCTATATCAGAATAATTTGCATAAGCTTAAATGTAATGTCCAAAACTGTATTAACGCCTAAAAAACTTTTCATAGAACAGGCAACGCTCAATGTCTTTAGTCCTATGGGTGTCATAGAAGATGACTGAAGGAGTACCGCCAAAAGTAGACGAGCGGCAATTTGTACTCTCCTGACTAAACTGTAAACGTCATCCCGACTGCCAAGCGTGGCGAATATGATAAAATCATTTTGGAGGGGCTATGTCCTGTGGACTCTAGACTGGGGTGGTGGGATCTACCTCCTAGTGGTCCACCCTGGGCAACGGCATCTTTGGTTTTCTAACCAATGATGACGGCTAAAAAAATCCCCCTGCGGTGGTAGGCTTCGTAAGAGGCTGCCTGGATGATAGATAGATAGATAAACACTTTTATTGCACTAATTACAAAATAACACAATATAACAAATCCAGGAGAAAGTACAAATTAGGCGGTCTTATCGCTTTAAGCGATCTCTACCAGACAACCTTAGAGTAGATGAAATTATATTTTAGTGGAGTAAGGGTAGCACAGTGCAAAACAAGCGATGTATGACAGATTCAACAACATACATATAACTAAAAAACAATACACATAATACATATACCTGCATAAGATACATAAACCTACCTAAACAATAGCACATTTATATACAAATATTAAAAATAATTAACAATAAATAAAATAAAATATAACCATCTACACCAACAAAAACCGAAAAACCTAAACTAATGCCATTAGCGCGACAGTAAAAGTGCTTTGAGTCTGGTCTTAAAAATGGGAAGAGACTCAGATTCTCTAATAGTTATGGGTAAGGAGTTCCATAAACGGACAGACTGAACAGTGAAGGATTTTGAGTAGAACTGAGAAGAATGAGGAGGGAAAGAAAGTAACAATTTACGAGATGTGCGCAAATTGCCTTGACCACTGGTTGGCTGCAAGAATTCAAAACGTTCTTTAAGGTAACACGGAGTCCGCGGGTTAAATAATACAGAGTATAATAAAGAAAGGACATGAAAATCACGACGAAGCCGAATAGGAAGCCAGTTGAGCTGTGCTCGAAAGTTTGAAACGTGATCATACTTTCTTAACCCAAAGATAATGCGAATGCAGAAATTTTGAAGTCGCTCAAGCTTATCGAGTGATTTTTCGTTAAGATCAAGATAGCAGCAATCAGCATAATCCAGAATAGGCAAAAGTAATGCCTGAACCAGAGCAACTTTGGTAGGGATAGGTAGAAAATTGCGTAATCTATTGATGGAACCAGCTGAAGCAAATATCCTCCTGCTTACTTCACTGACATGCTTGTCCCATGTCATTGAACCATCCAACAAAACTCCTAAGTTCTTTACAAGTTTGCTGTATGGAATATGGACGTCGTCAACTACAACCGGAGGCAGCAAACCCCAATCAATCTTTGAGATTAGCTGTGGACTACCAACAATAATTGCCTGTCTTTTAGTTGGATTGACCTTGAGCCCGAATGACTTACTCCACTCCAAAATGCGGCGTAGGTCAAAGTTTACTGTGGAGATTAGTTTTGATAGGTCATGTAGGTTACCCTGACAATACAGTTGAAGATCGTCTGCATAAATTTCGAGCGGGTTACAAAAGCGACGGGTAACCAACAACGAACGGTCTCTAAGAGTATACTACAGAGACAAGAAGACGGCTGTGATGAAGACGGTTTCAAAAAAGTGGAAAGGAAAAAGAAGCCCGCCCGCCGAAACCTTTGCGGCACCGCCCCGACTGGACACAACCAGCTGCTGCGGCCGGCTATTCCGACAACGCAGTTGTACGTGTCCCGCCTGCATTACTCCACGAAATCAGATGATATTGTGGAGTACATCAGAAATAAAGCCAAATTCACTCTGAGGGTCGAACGGCTGGTTTCCCGCCATAACGTGAATTTTAATTCCTTTGTGGTGAGAGTACCGACCGAACATCGGTCGACCTTCATAAAAGAAGATTTTTGGCCGAAAGGTGTTTTGTTCCGACGATTCCGTGGTCGGATACCGGACACTGCATTGCGCAACACGTCGCCGCCTTCATTACGTGTTACTTGTAATAAATAGTTATTTTTAGTTGAGTTTATTATATGTATGTTAGTCTGTAAGGTATTTATTGTATGGGCCTTTTGTCGCCTGATATAAATGAATAAATAAAAAAAAATAAAAAAAAATAAAAAAAAATAAAATAAAGATGGTACGAAGAAGTTAGATTTTTATAAATTCCATTACTCTAATGGAATTTATAAAAATGGCAAAGAGGAGAGGAGACAAGACGCCACCCTGCGGTACACCAGCTTCGACGTTACACCATGACGAGAAAGAATCTTCAGCAATGATGCGCTGTCGACGCCCATGCAGGTAACTATGGAACGGAACATAATTGGAACAATGAATTGGAACATATCTCCAACGGTGACTGACTAGTCACCGTTGGAGATATGTTAAGAGAACGCAGTAAGCCAATCAAGATGTCGAAGTCCACAGTGCAAAACGCATTACTGAAATCCAGCAACGTCAGTACCGTGAGATGCCTATTGTCCATAGCATGGCGGATGTCGTCAGTAATCTTGACGAGAGCTGTAGTGGTGCTATGGCCAGGGCGAAAGCCAGATTGAAAAGAGTTGAGGAGATTACTTTGGTTTATATGTTGACTGAGTTGCTGGTGAACAATGCGCTCCAACACCTTTGACAAAAAGGGGAGAATTGAGATGGGCCGATAATCGGTAAAAGAAGACGGATTCTGTTTTTAGGGAGAGGAATTAGGTGAGCGTCCCTCCACGCAGCAGGAAAGGTGCTAGTGCTTAAGGAATAGTTAAATAATCGTGTGATAATGGGAGCAAGGATGTCAAGTAATGGAATAATCATTTTACGACTGACGTTATCACTGCCCACTGCATTTGAAGCGATGCTTAGTACGTGGATGCTACCACCCTTCTGCCGGAGTCCAGCGCCAAACAGTTTTTCTCTGTTCCGCTGGTGTGTAGGAGAACCAGTTCCTCTGGGTTTGCTCGCTCCATCTTAGTCTTCTTCTTAACCGTATAGTTAAGTATGTATTCAAGAGCAAACCCATTATTTATAAAAAAAAAGACTGATGATAAATGAATGAAGCGTTGTTTTAAATCTAAGTACTGATTAGAATGTGTAGTATACCAATAACAATACGCATTACCCACTTCCTGATTGCCCTACAATGTAGTTGTTAAAACAACATCCTAGTAACAACAAAATCGTGATACGTGACATGACAAAGCAGCAAAACTATGTAAATAGCTCAATGAAAACGTCCAGACGGTAAAAATTCACACAACACGCACGGAGGAAGTTGACGTCAAACAATTCGATTGCCACGACCGGCGAATGCCTCCGTAACTATGGGAAAAACGTTCGCATGCAGATGGGACACGCTTCTTTCCAATTCCAATTTTCATTCAATTACTCATGAGTGATGTGCAAATTATAATAATTTGCAATATTTAAACTGTAACTGCGTCGATAAAATATAAGAACAGATAAGTATAGGTACACAGTCCCATACAAAAATGACACTTCGAACTAAAGTTTAAATAGTCATATGCAGCTATGTCATTGTGGCATTTCGCCAGTAATGCAAATTCAATCATAGCATGTCTTAAAATAAATCATAACAGCAAGTCTTAAAATGAATCATAACTGAAAAATTTCAGTGCGTGCTAAGATTGTGAAGACATTTTCTTTCCCTGATTCTTAATTTTCATCGAGTTCCAACCCATTCTCTTCCTTCCTATAAGTGTCGTAAGAGCACTCCTAAATGACAACGGGCTGCAGTGTCTTTTCTTTACCATTGGCCAAACTGTGATCGCAAAACTGTCTCTCTCTCACTATCGCCAAACTATCTCTCTCTCTCTCTCTCTCTTTCGCCAAACTGTATATCTCTCTCTCTATCGCCAAACTGTCTCTCTCTCTCTATTGCCAAACAGTCTATCTCTCTATGGCCAAACTGTTGTATATCAATGTCATTTGAGCATGATAATAATCCTTACTTTCTGACTAAATTAATCAAACATGAACCCTAAACGATTAGGTGACCTTAGAAAAAATGGCTGTAAATTAAGTGCATTAAAAATATGTGGATATACTTTGTCATTTAACTGTCACACGACCATTAACATGTACTAACTACTAAAATATCATTAAGACTTTAAGTTAAGATATAAAAGATTTATTTATAAATCACAAGCAATCACAAGTAATTAAACAAACGAGGCAGATGTCTCGTATGTAATGTGAATTCGAAATAAAAATATTTTGGCCAATCATTTTAGATAAATTGGTTAGGATCTACAATTAAATATAAATACATAATTACTTTCCGATAGCCAAATAAAACCAATTAAGTTTACTATCGTGAAAAGGAAGTAAACGTGATAGTTACTGTTTTTTAGAGCAGATATTTTTTATGTGATTTTAAGTAAAAAAAATAAAATTAATACTTATATTTTCTCCTATTACCTACTACATTAAATGAAATTGTCTTTGTAGTATGTTTATCATTAAAACGCTACATTAGGGCCAAATCGTATCCATATTTGACAAGTCGTAACCATATTTTTGTTGAAATTAATGAAACTAAATCAATTAAACACTGTTGGATTGAAATCGTATCAATCGATTGTCAAGAGTAGGTAAGCGCGCAGGCATCTTTGCATAGTAGGCGGACCGCACCACACAGACGCCCTTTTGCATTCTCTTAATAACCGGCCAAGTGCGAGTCGGACTCGCGTACGAAGGGTTCCGTACCAAAAAGGCCAAAAAATCGTTTGTCGTATGGGAGCCCCCTTTAAATATTTGTTTTATTTTGTTTTTAGTATTTGTTGTTATTGCGGCAACAGAAATACATAATTTGTGAAAATTTCAACAGTACGGAACCCTAAAAACGATTCGTCGCTGAGCTTGTGGCTGTGATGACGAATGTCTCAGCCGTCACATCGACCGCTATAGTCACGGCTTTTGACAGCTTTTTGTTTGGTAGCCACGCGGCGCTAGTGTCGATAAGTGTTAAAAGAGACTACCAATACATTAATTGCTGTTACAACAGCAGCTGTAACTAAAGCTGTTATGACATTTGCGCTAAGAGAATCGCACTGCGGTACACCTAACAATCACTTAGTACTCCTGTTTCTATTCTGAGACAGTATAACAAGAACATTATTTGACGAGTGCCACGCTCTGGGCCCCAATTCCGCTAATTTACAAATGGCTCAATAGAATCGCGATTGCATCGCAATTGTATATTTTGACACATTTATTATGGTAGTAATGTCAAAATATATGATTCAGATGCAATTGCGATTATATTGAGCCATTTGTAAATTTACGTAATGGGCCCTGAATCCAGAACAATATCTACATCATAATAATTTTGCAGTCTTGATTAGATGTTAATGAATCAATTTGCGTAAAAATCTAATCGAACGTTATAACTGACTTACCCTTTTACAGAAGATGATTATACTATTATTAGGGTAACATTGTACTTAGTAACTGTTCACCAATTATAATGGGTCGTGGATGCGTGTGAATTGACATGACTACCTAACCTACAGTGCGATTTTTTTACTAAATTACTTAATAATTACTGAGTTCCTAGTAGTGTACTATGGCGATGAATATAACGTTCAGACAAAACCTACTACAAAACGTCAAATGTTGTCTATTAATTAATATGAAAATGTGTTGGAATTTTAGTTGAGAATTGATGAGGGAAATTAGGTGTTTATTTACAGCCACGAAGCTACCAAATTTTAATGTAGGTACTTACCGCGTATTTAGTTGACAACGGAGTCATGATTTGCATGATCAGGATCGTCACTAGCCCACATTAGTTGGCTGCTGGACACAGGCCTCTCCAAAAGGAGGACTTTCAATAACGTCCACGCTTGGCAGGCGCATTGGCGATGTTGCTCGTCCTCTTCTGGCGGTAATACTTTAGTCGCCTCTTACGACACTCAGGAAGAGGATGGGGTTTAATTACTTATTACATATTATAGCTGGTTACCACACGACACAAAAATAGAATCAGTGAACACTCTAACTTTGTCTTAATTATATTTTTTCTACTTACCAACCTAGCTTATGGTGCGAAAATCATTCAAGTGTTAAATATAGGTTCTTCTGTACGTAAACGTATATTTTGTAATGTTTATCACCTAACTCCTCCGAAACGGCTAAACGAATTTAAATAATATTTTATATGCACCTACCGATAACCTACAAATAAAATACACCCTGTATTTTACTGTCTGAAAGCAATAAGTTTCGTTTGTTTGTCCGCTTATTTCTTGATAAAGAGAATTCTAAATATGCAAGAAAATTCTACGATAAATACTAGTAATTTATGGCCAATCTTTTATCATTCATAAAGATGTCCAGACTATTAATTAATCAAGCTCAAGCAAAATCAAGCAATAAGTTTGCCAAAAATCCTTTTAAATTCGGTATTCTTAATATATTAGTATCACTATCCACCTACTATTTATCAGTCTGTGTCGTGCTAAAACGACAGCTGATATAATACAGGGTCAACGTCTTTAATTAATTTAGTATTCGGCAACATTTTAAAGTATGCCGTTTTTTATATTGAATTTTGAGATCTATCTGGATTTGTGTTCGTTGACCGGAGACAGGTTTTTTCTCGTTGCTAGTTGCTTTCATTTGAATAATTATTTAGTTTGCTTCTTTTTACTTTTTCCAACTATGTTATCACTTGACCTCCTGTTTGAGTGGCTTAGATACTGGATTTGAAGGGTTCTAGCTGTGAGGTCCCCAGTTGGATTGCCGGACTGGCATTGGCTAAGTTAGTAGAAAATCACTTTAATATATTTTATCGGGTCTGGTTGTTTGTTGTAGGTATGGTTCACTTATTTTTGTGAGAATCAGAACCTTAAGCAGAAGTAACTTTGACCAGTGCGTATTGCCAGAGATGACTTATGGAACTGAATCGTGGCCGCTTATAGTCCTTAAAATATAGCTTGATTAGAATGACAGGTGTCACTAAAACAGACGACGTAACTTTGTACTAGCGTCACACAAGTGAAACACATTTGCACACGAAAAAATATTGGTAACTGGCATGTTAAGAATATTTTATTATACTTTGCTGTACACATTAATCAATATAGATTTAAAGTTAAAAACATTTAAATAATCCAGTCACAAAAATTACACTTAACTTTAAAAGACGTCTTTACAAGGTTACGTCATTTTTCATAATCACTAGTGATGACGTAAAATCGACAAATCAAAATCGACAGATTAACAATATTTCAAAATCGAAGTAATGTAACATAAATGTTACAAATGATTTGATGAGAATTGGTTGATGCTAAGAACATCAAATTGCAATTATTAATAGTTTACGAAAAATTTTCAATTTTTTTAGATTCTA
Source organism: Anania crocealis (assembly GCA_949315895.1). Taxonomy (NCBI): domain Eukaryota; kingdom Metazoa; phylum Arthropoda; class Insecta; order Lepidoptera; family Crambidae; genus Anania; species Anania crocealis. The sequence goes on along the minus strand of OX438865.1, from coordinate 11,723,827 downwards.
TATGCTATAAAAATTTTCTAATTGATTTTCATGATTGTTTCAATTATTTTTACTATAATCACGATACTGACTCACTGTTAAATCTTAATATATCTGATTTTCGTTTTATTTCATTCGCCATTACTGTTTTTTTTCGTTTGATCAGTCGAGTCAGTCCCATCACTAGTCATCTCAGTTTGACAGGTGTCATTCTAATCAAGCTATATTTTATGGACTATAGTATAGGTCATAAACGTAGAATATAATAGACGGACAAAGCCTGCGAGATAGAAGAAAACCTCTTATGGAAATCTAGCAAGATAGAAAAAGAAAACAAATCTTTTCGTTTTGTGACCTGTCGTATTTGACAGAGTGACATCCAGTGGCATATGCGATATAAGGTTTAACATTTTATGTAATTATCTAGTACATCGTAGATTATCTAAAGTAAATACAGTTTTATCTAACAATGGTCACATGTTCTGTGAGTGCCTGTGGAGTCAACCACAAAAATAATCCAGAAAATTGCTCATTTCACAGGTAAATACGTAGAAAGTCGTCATCGTAAAAACGCGTTATTTTTGTTAAATTTGATCTTGTTGTTAAGTTGTAAATATAAAATTATTTCAATCCACTTGTTCATTTTAATATTTTGTATAGATAAAGTTCTATGTATTCATTATTTACATTATTTTGGTGGATAAATATTTTATCGAAATATTTTACATGTACGCTAGAGCTTGACTCAAATTTATCGATACTATTGTCGACATTTGTCTTGAATGTTTCAGGAGAAATTTGATGTTATTTTACGTATAGCGTCTCAAATGAATGTCAACTTAACAATTTGAAGAAGGAAACTGTAAGGAATCACATAACTAAGATAATCTTGTTTAAAAGTCAATAATCAGTGTTTGATACATCAGAATGTAAATGTTTATTCAGATTTTGTTTACTTGTTCTTTTTCACTTACTGCCATTGATAAGCTCACAAGGCACAGCAGATGACAAGGGAAAATCTTTTGAAGAAATAAATAAAGAAAACTAATTAACAATGGCTGTTATTTTTTTTATTAATTAAGACTGTATATTTTTAAATTATATGTAAAAAATATACTCACCGGGCACATTTATCTGCCCACTATTATAGTTGTAAGAAGTGAGGGCGGTTAGGTATGCCGCAAAGTAGGTGCATAATCTCGAGATAAAAACAGTCTGTCAGTGGATCTACTTGTATCCTATATCTATGGTATAGGTCTCATAAGAAGGCTCAATGTCGCACAGCAGACAATGGGAATATATAAATTACATACAATTATTCCAAAAATCGTAAAAAAAAGTTCGTTTCAAAGCGATGATTAAATTTATTACGTAATTGCAGAGCTGGGATTTCTTTCGAAACAACAATAATTTCGTTGTAGTTATTTTGTTAGGTTGACCTAACACCAAGGCTACGCTGCAAAATTATTAATAGTGAAAGCAAAATTAAGAGGTCTAGATCATCTAGAACACCTTATATAATCCATTAACAAAGCCAGAAATCGAAATTAGACTATAAAAACGAAATTTGCATTTAAATTATCCACCAATATCACATCATCTTTATTCTGTGGTTTTTAATTAGTCAGCTTAAAGTATTATGAAGCAGGAAATCTAGTTTATAAATGAATTATTGAGCGAATAATTGTTTACTAGAACTATGAAGTTGAATAAACTAGCTTCGTCTGTGGTTTTAAAAATAAGTTGATTTATATTGTATTGGGTGAAAATCGTAAAAAGTCTTTATCGCTCAACTGCATTGTATGTAGTCACTATTTTTTCTTATATGACCTACATTGATGATATTATGATTCATCTAAATTTCAGTAGGTCATCTTAAAAAACCCGTAAGGCAATCAAGTTACTTAGAAGATCACGACCTCCGAGGCGAAGTGGCGTGACATCAGGTTTGATTTCCGGACGGGTCAGTGTGGAAAAAAAAAGCGTTTTTCTACATTTTCTCGGGTCTGGGTGTTTGTGGTACATTCGTTGTTTCTGATTTTGAGTGCTTTAAATAGTAACTCACTATGGAATCAGGACAATGTTATCAACATAATATATTTATTTCTAAACCGACTTCAATAAAAGGACGAGTTTCTATGTTCGTCTGTATATTTTTTATTTTAATTAAAGATCAACTTAATAGTAAACTTATATTAACATTGTGTGATTTATGTGATACTAACTATACCCGGGACTTCGTAAGCGTAAAAATCCCGATAAAAAAAAGTAATTGTTCTATCCCACGGGAACCATTTTTATGGATGAAATTTAAACCATGCTATTTCCTCACCCCTTGAAGACCTCTGCACAAAAAACCATAAAGGTCATACATATAAAACAAACATAATAATCCCACGACGACCGTAAATTTTTCCGGGATTTAAGGTAGCCTATACGCTATTCGTGGTCATAATCCTACTACATACTACCTTTCTGCCACGTTTCATTTAGATCTGTTCAATAGTTTTGGCGTGATTGAGTAAAAAACATCCATCTAAATAATCACATTTATAGTATTAATATGATTTAAATCTCAAAAAATATAATTATGACATAAAACAAACTGTTAGTAAAAAGAAAAAGTACCTTATCTAATTAAAATGTGCCAGTTATATCAATTGCTAGAAGTATTTTAAAAATGTGTCTACTGAGTTACTTGTTTATTTAATGTTGAAACGAATAAAAAATAGAAAATACTCAGTCGAAACAACTTTTGAATTGTCTTTACTTTACAACCAATCGTTTGGAGAGGGGCAATCAAATCAATTTTGGGTTGCATGTATTTCACAGGGCATCTAAGTAGTACTTAATAATAATATTCCCAAAAATATTTTTCCAATGTTGTCACTCGGGTTAGTAAAATTCATTCAAAAAAAGGCCTACTTACTTCATATTTAAGTGCAATAATTTTATCACGGATCTTTATCGAGTAATGCACAATAGCGAAATTAGTCTGTAAATGGAACAGCGAGGCGGTCCTAGCTACGCCCTTAGAAATCAGAACATTACCAGCAGATCTAGATCTTAAGCCATCTGCATCTTATCGATTATCGGTGCGAACACGCTCGTATTTATAAACGGAGTCAATTTGTTACGTTTTTAAATTCTAGCCCAATAATTTAAAAGGTGCTTCATCTTAACTGATTTTAAATATTAGTATACCTAAGTATTTATTTCGGATATTTGAGGTAATTACCAGAAACAATAATACCTACTACGCTGGTTTACTAAATTCAATTCGCAGACGGAGACAATGGGGACTACCGTTTCTTTGCTCACCAGTTGGCGCCACTGTAGACTGAGGTCCGGAGTTAAAGCTGTAAAAGGCGATCGGCGCCGAAACAAAGTGTAAATCTTGAATCTAATTAAAGTTTATTATTTATAAATAACTTCTTGATATCAACAAACTAACTTCTAAAATAATTGCTCTTTGAGGCCGCCTATTTTTGCGCTTTTTCTTAATTCCGCTTTCAACGCGTTTACATTAATCGCCAAATAATCCATATTTGCGATAATTTTACGAAAAGATCACTTTCCAGCAGGTAAATTAAAGAAATTATAATTTATGCGACAAATTCCGCAAAAACCAGTACAAAGTGAATGATATTGGACCTCACGCTACACTAGCGCCTCTAGTGGCAAATTCACTAGCGATAGCCCCCATTCCAAGCGGCTGTGGCTAGCTCAGTTAAATCCGTAGTCTTCTTGGTCGGTGATTGTCCCCACCTGCGAATTGAATTAGGGAACGTAGAGATTGTTTTTATGACAGTTTTTATTTAAGTGTTTTAGCAGTCAAAATCAGTGAAAATCAGTTCTGCACATAGGCCCCAGGAGGCGCTTTTACACGTCCCAATATTTAAACCTACCACTGTTTCGGGACAAGTCTAGGCTAGTGCCGAGAAGAAGCAGCGCAGGAAACTCGGTCACTATTGTCAGCCTCTTTTTAAATATTTTTTTACAAAAGGTTTAAGCAAGTACGAGCTGGGACAATTTAATGCCATACATTTCTATCATTTAAATAATCATTAACAATGAAATAGCCTTTTTTAATAAAAATTACTTTGACATACGATTTAAGTTTATGTACAGGCAGTTCAGCAATGGTAATTTGTTGATAATACGAATACAATTTCCCATGAACGATTTTTCTACTTTTCGCAATCTGAAGCCTGGAACGGCGAGTTTATCTTTATTTCTCGTATTGAAATTGTGTACGTTACTTTTCTTAAGAAATAAATGTATGTTCTTAAGAACGTAAATAATTTTCTCGAGATTGTATTGAGAAGACACTGTAAGTATATTAATCTTTTTGAAGAGCTCTTTCAGCGAGTCACGGGGTCGAAGGCCGTAAATAGCCCGTAGGTACAGCACGTTTTTGTAATATAAAAATTGACTTGATTGAAATTCAATTCCCACAACAGAATTTCGTATGACATTATGCTATGAAAGTAGCTAAAATATACTAATCTTGCCGTTCCAACATCAGTCAATTGCCTTATCTTTCTCACAGCATAAGCAGCAGAACTAAGTCTTCCAGGCAGCCCCCCATTGCAAATGAGAGTCTACAGTTATACCTAAAAAGGTAGTAGAATCTACAGAGTTTAGTGGTTCATCTTTAACAATTATATGAGTGGCAGCAAACCTTACGTTGGGCATGGTAAATTTAACACAGTTTGTTCTATTTGCAGTAAGTAAAGTCGGGGTTTTTCGTTTAATTTTTTGTCTTAAAAAATTAATTAAATAAAACAGGAGAGCTATCCTGTCACAGAATTACGTGGGACTAATTCGGAGGCTAGCGGACACTATCTACTACCCTCCGAGTTCTCCGGTGACGTACCTTGAATAAGCTTATTTCGATCTACAGCAAGACACAGGTGTACCACAAGTATGAGGTATGGGCTGGTTTGTTAAAATCGTCTTAATTTTGTGTCGATTCTCACTTCGTATACTATATTACATTTTCACATGAATGTCTGGCAATCTTAGTGGTCTCAAGGTCAAGGATCGAGACATGAATATGAGCCTCATCACAGTGGGAGACGCAATGATCAAGCGACATTACCTTGTAGTTACAGTCCAATGAGTTTAAATAGATTGATGATTGTAAAACTATCAAACCTCTGACTTGCTAATTCAAACGTCGCTGTCGTTACATCTGATGAGTATGAGGACATTACTGACAGAACTGAGAATTGCATGTAATAATTTCCCGCTTGGGGTTGATGGCATCTTTTCAATTGACCACAAATCCCTAAATTGTTTGCATTATTTGCTAAATTTCTTTTACTTTTGAATCATCATCTACTTTTTATTTGCTAAAGGGAAGGGAAGAATATTTACATAATAGCTGTTGGATTTCGAATTTAAAACCATCATACATAATATAAGAGCCATACAGTTTCTCGAGATAAAATAGCATACGACCTGGCCTTATCAAATATATTCATAAAATTTCACGAAAATCTGTCAAGCTTCTGTAAAGGAGCTTGAATCACATTTTTTATTTATTTATTTTTATTTTATTTTATTTTATTTTAAAGGAAGACCAACAGCTACATAAAAGACAGTAGTAAAACAAATGTAGTAACATTGAAGCCAATTAAAGGTCCTCACCGATTGAAACAATGTAGGATCACAAATAATTGAGCACTAATACATTAAAACACGCTACCAAGACAAAAAGTACAATAAATTAACAATATTGAAATTGTTTTGTTGTTTTTTAAGAAAGAAGAAAAAAAGAAGTATAAACTTACATTATAGTATTGTGAGTGACAAATGCGCTAACCGCAACAGGAGGTGGAATAAATCTAAGTACAAACATAATCAAATTACTGGAGCAAGTGTTCATAAAGTAATCGCTTAGCTTTAGCTACGCCCGTAGCGAATAGGTCGATGTCAACAATTTTGGATACATTATTTAAATTACTGCTAACACGCAAAACATACGAGTTCTGGCGATAATTAGTAGAGGCTGATGGAACGTAAAGAGGAGGGTTAAATCTGAGTCGTCTAGATGGAGCGTTTAACATAATCCTAGATAACAGATCTGGAGAATCTACAATGCCCGAGGTTACCTTCAACAAAAAGATTATGTCTGCTACATCACGACGAATATTCAATGGAACTAGGTGATGTTTTTTACATAGATCTATATAATTTTGAGAACTGTAGTTAGTTTTGAGACAAAAGCAAAGATGCTTCACAAATTTCTTTTGAATGCGTTCAATGCGTTCCACGTACACATTATACATGGGGTTCCAAACCTGGGAGGCATATTCAAGATGAGTTCGTACTAAAGAACAGTAAAGTATTTTGAGTGTCTTGAGGTCTTTAAACGATGTTGAGCATCTTAAGATAAAACCAAGAGCTCGATAAGCCTTTGAGACTATTTTATTTATATGGGTATCAAATAATAGTTTGCTATCGTGATATACCCCCAGGTCTCGCACAGTTGTGGAACGCTGCAGCGGTTGTTGCTTAAGTGTGTATGTAGTTGTGATTATGTTTACTTTCCGGGTATAAGTAACAACACAACATTTGGAGGGATTAAGATCCAGACCGTTTCTAATACAGTAATCTTCAAGACGAGAGATATCTGCTTGCAGAGCGAATGCGTCAGCTTGAGATGAAATAGTAGCGAAGATTTTCATTACATTTATCTTTTATATACGGTAATCTGCTAGTCCAGACTTCTGTAGCAAGATGGAAGTTGTAAGAATATGTGATGTCAGTCAGTGGCCATTAATCACGACTTAGAAAACTCCACTAGTAGAGGGGAAATCATAGTATTAGGGGTTAAAGTATGAAATTGCCGTTTTGAATGGACGAAATCGAGAAAAGTCATTTTTCATACTAACGGTTTTTTAGTTTTTATAAAAACGCCTGAACCGTTTTCGATGCAATTAAAGGTGAAAGTTAGATGGTTACAAAGCTACGCATTATAGTATTTAAATTTCTGAAAATCAAAGTATATAATACAAATATACTTAATTGAAGCAAGAAGGTCAGCTGACACATTGTAAGGGGTCTTTTCAACGACTTCCTTTGAAGTAATAGGCACTAGTATTTCGTTTTTTTTTAATCAAAAGTTACTTTATTTAGTTTTTAATACAATACAAAAAGAATTACGCAATAATATGACTATAATTAAGAGCTATAAACAAAATAAAAAGTGGGAAAATAATCGGCAATTTCATACTTTAACCCCTATTATAAACAAGACGAAGACAGACAGACAGATAATTGGGCCCCATTTGACACCTCTTATTTATTTATTTAAACTTTATTGCACAAATGAGTAAATATGAACAAAAGGTAGACTTAATGCCAGATGGCATTCTTAAAACAGTAATGTTTTGTAAGCGGTGCGACATTAAAACAAAAAAACCCTTAGGTGTGTACTTACCCTTTCAATTAACAAATCGCAGATGAAGCTTGATGTATGAATAGTCGGGTCTACGCCAAGATGATGGCCTAATAGAGAATAATGGAAATAAAATACATCGAAAAAAGCAGAGTTCTATCTAAAATTTGTTTTAATAATTTCAGATTTTGATTAAGTGCATAAATAAAATATTTTAATACGGATAAACTCACGTTTATTTGGATTACCATTTTATTTTGTTTTGTCTTAACTTTTTGAACACACTATTGTATTCATGGTAAACGCTAAACGCTAAATCTTTAATTTTAATGTATAGTTCTTATAATATCAGTATATAAACTTGAAAAATTTTGTCTCAGCGTTCTGTCCCGCCTGAGACAAAATTTTTCAAGTTTATATACTGATATTATAAGTGCAATTAAGTTGCTAAAATATCAAATAAAGTGTATAGTTCTTACTTAAATTCTAGAATAAATATACCGAGTGTCATTTTTAACCTACTTCTAATATGTGGCAAATGCCAAATATACGTTACATTTTCAATTTAAATTTTTTGGGGTAGTGGGATCTACCTCCTAGTGATCCACCCTGGGCAACGGCATCTTTGGTTTTCTAACCAATGACGGCTAAAAGATCCCTCTGCGGTGGTAGGCTTCGTAAGAGGCTGCCTGGATGCTACCCTACCACCCTCCTGCCGGAGTCCAGCGCGAAACAGTTTTTCTGTATTCCACTGGTGTGTGGAAGAACCAGTGCCACCTTCTGGGTAAGCTCGCTTCATCTTAGGCTTCTTCTTAACTTTAGAGTCAAGTAGGTATGTAGTCAAGGGCAAGCCAATACAACGAAAAAACTGCAATTTGGTAAATTGGTCATTAGACAACACCACAAAAGATAAAAATAAATCTTCCCAAAGTTTTTAATAATAACATTGTAAGTTCGAGTATGTGTATAATTAACATCATATTTACGGTCAATGTCGTAGGTCTTAGTTTTCTAAGCAAAAATAACATAAATTTATACTCAAATCAAATCAAATGCGCCAAGCGATGCGTCCTGCATTCGATTAGAAACAAAGATTTCTTCTCGTCCTACGGAGATTGAAGAAACGATTAAAGGAGTACAAGAGAGCATCACATGGCCAAGGCATATGTAAATTCAATCGTAAAATATTTAATAAACGAAACTCAATTTATCATATGTAAAAGTGTGAACTTTCACATTACATAAGAACATGTTATTTCTCAGAAGCTAGCAATACTAATATCATAAACATATGAGCACCTAATCCACTAAAGCTCAGGCAATTTGCAGTAAAACAACATCATAAACACAATAAAACAGGATCAAGCTTATTAAAGAAATCATCTTTGTAAGAGAAAAGTGGTTTATTTGTCGATGTTTTATCACAGGGTAATAGAGTGTAATAATCGCATAGCAATACGAATCAAAATTGCCCAACATCAAAATAAAAAAAAAACATAAACAGGAAATATTAAAATTAATGTTGGGCGTCTTAATCTGCCCGGTCAACAATTCGATTTATAATGGAATCTATATTCATTTTTGCGAATTATTTTATCAACATCATAAACATTATCATCATCACAATCATCATTTTATCAAATCAAGATCAAAATTTTAAAATAAAAGTAGCCTAAGTTACTTCTTATATCTGCAAGTTTAAATCACCTCTAAATCGGTCCAGCTGTTTCAGAGATAAGCTTAAAGGCCTCACGGCAATGTATGCAGGGCTAAGCATATTCTTGCTTATCAACGTTCACTTCTAATGCAGTGTTATAATCATTATACTCGTAGCTGACTGAGGTCACAAATCACAATTGTGTTATGAAACTAAACGAAAGTGAAAGTGGTGATTTACCATCGAAATAGACACAAATCTTCCCCAGCAGCACAAAATGTCATTTTAATAACTCTATTTTGGTATCTCCCAGAATATTTTGATAAATTTTAAACATTTAATTGTTGTGACTTACGTTACGAACGTTATGATAAATTGTCATCGTGCATAACGTTGGTGATCTGTGTCAAACCCTGGTATTGTATCATTGCATAATCATCATAATTGCCATCAGCTTCTTCTCAGCTGATTTTAACTGATTTTAGTCTGCTGTTGAACACGGGTCTCTCGAAAGGTAGATATTGTCATTGTCGTTGGCAGGCAAGTTGCCTATTATCACAGTTTGACCAATGGTGTAGAGAAGATGCTGCTGATAATCTTCTTATGCATAATTCGGGTCTTATGACACCCATAGGAATTATTTTTTTAGTGCACACATTAAAAAAACTACACCTTAACCACCACATAACTGGTATGTATGGAAATCAAAGTAGGAATTACCAAACGAGGCTTTGATTTTTGTAAGTTAGATATTATCTATAATATCTAAATCCTACCACCACATTTTACCACATCCATGCAATCCTGAACTCTCAAATAATATAGGTCAATAAAATAGTAGCAAAAACAAGCCAACATAGTTATGACTGTAGTAAGTCTAATAGTTCAAATAGAAAAGATACTAAATTAATGTATTGGGTAAATAACTTAAACACCGAGCTCTCGACCGCACATAACCTTAGAGAAATATAGCGTATATTTACTATAAACGCCAGAGGAATAACACCTGTCGTTAGATATCTATCGAGCATCTACTGTGATGCCCTAAGTCCTCCAACAAAGGGTCTCGGTGTGAAAATTATACATAATTTTGCACGATCTGATCGAAATCTGGAATGTCTCTATTGTGGCAAGAGCATCTAAATCGCGACCGTCAAACCATAAGGTTCCATTACTAACAATAAACTGCGGTTCGACAAAGAATAAGTTAGACATAGACAAAACGTGGCTCCAAAGTTATATTTTGTTCTTGTTTCTTCTTTTTTAAATACCGAATTAAAACATTTTAGTTAAACTCACATTAATGTCACAGCACGAAGTTATAAATTATTTAAGAGCAAGTGCTACATGCGACACATACAATATTTTATCAATGATTTAACTCATCAGTTTAATCATTGATAAAATTCAATTCCGGTCCATTATTACCTGCAGGTACTTGTTGTTGAACTTGTTATACTGATTTACAAAATAAATTTAACAATTTTCATCTTTACTTAACTATCTCTAAGAAAGAAAAGCGCCACCGTAGCCAATTTTGTCTATGGAAAGATGTCGCGGACCGATCACGTCGCCAGAGGCATTAGCTGGATGCTCTGATAAGCAACCGGGGCGGATCTCACTGAGAAACACCATCGCCGAATGTTGTGGTTGGAATGATGGTAAATAAACAGGCGAAGTAGGCGGCTATTGATTAGAATAGACAAATATAATCCAATGGATGATTCTGCTCCAAGACTTTGATAGTATCAGGTAGGACTTGTTTTAGTACTATTAACCTTTAAATAATTCATGCAGTTACATTACATCCCGTTAAGTGTTAAGTATTATGTGTGAATATCATCACTTATGTTGATCAGTAAAATACAATGGAGGTCCTAAGTTTCATCCTTGTGAAGAGGAGTAGCAAATTATAAAGAACAGGTTTTTGGTAATTTTCGATTGTGGAACATAGGCAGCACTTTATGGATTAATGGTCTCTATATTAAAACTTTATCGCTAACTGACTACTTAATTCACCTGTTAAAGACCAGTGAGATATGGGACCTAATTCTTGATTTGAACTAGAACTGAATCTCTGGGATTTAGCAGAACTGCCACTACTACTCGTATTATACGAATATTCTTTCGTAAAGAACCATTTTCGAATTCTCAAAAGAAACTGGAGTGTGAGTTACAAACAATGTTGTTATCATAGAATCCACTAGATCATTAGAAAGCACATAAGAAGTACATTCTTAAACTAGACAATATCAATCACAAGAAAAGACAGATAGCAGATTAATTGTATATATCCAATTTGGTCACGTAGGCAGGGTACAACATAAAGAAATTAATATCAATTTTTGACAGCGAGAGTGAAACACACAAAAAACAGTTTTGACGAACTTAAAAAATCTTTTACATTCTGCATTCTTATTGTACAGTTAAACTATATATATTAAATGTGCAATAAAAATGTTCTAATATCCTTAGATTTGCCAGTCATCCAATAAAACACTGCTTTTATTTACCCTAAAAGTAGTTTAAACATTAAATCAGCCATCTCAATTCCATCACAGTGTGAGATATGCATCTGAAATGAAATTATCCAATAAAGAGTCCGAATTCGAACGGTAACTTTTAACAATTATTACAAAATAACAGATATCTGGAACAGTAGTAAACTATGCGGAACAAATTTTAACTTAACACTTGCAGTGCCTCTTGAATACAAAGTCGAAGACGGCGAAGAGAACCAATTATGGCACCTTTGAAGTTTTATAATAAATCCACGACTTTGCAAAAAAAAATTGTAATACATATTTAAATACTTAAGTGAATATTAAAAAAGCTTTTTTACAGTGAGCAGAAAACTCGGTAATCCATTTTCCTATACGTTCCAACAATTTCATGGCATGTTTGGTTTTAGCATAACAAAGTTATTTAAAAAGATTGTTTTATCTTTCAAATAAATTTGTGTTATCATGCAGGGCAGAACCCAACAGGATCATTGATTGGTCAATTTACGTTTAAGACAAATTTATGTAACCATGTATGCATAAATAATGGAAATAAATAAAATTGCAAAGTTTTATTATTTTAAATAGGTACACATGCCAATATTAACCCTATCACCAATGCCGGGTTAAGCATAAGCAGTTACTTTTCTTTACCGTGATAGTTAAGATCATTACCATCAATGATTTACAAAATTTAAAATTAATTATTCTATGCTTACTTACATGTTTCAGATGTTGCCGGTAAACATCTAATAACATTAGTTAAAAGAGCAGCATACTAACTAGTATAAATTGACACAGTTAGAGCGAAACTATCAATGTCATGCAAAACAGTTAGGTCAGGTCAACGAAGACTGTGTGAAGTATGTTTTGTGACTCTTTTATTAGGACAACTAACAATTACATTGATGGTTTTGAGATGTTGGCCACACTTTTTGTAGTGATAAAATCGCAATGGATTCGCCATATTTTAGTCGCTTGTCGCACCCTATTTATCACCTACGTATCTTTAATTATACATCGCTTCTATCTTGTATCTACGACAATGCATTAGTAGCGATTGTATCGCTACCTTTCTTATGTTGTACCCCCATTATCCACATAAGTTTTAAATTTTGAACTTCATTACAATACTTAATGATTAAACTTAATTTGTTTACAAGTACTGAAAATTTTAAGTACTTATATTCTCAATTTATTTTCAAAACGTTTTCTACATATTCGCTTTTTTTCTTAACGCTAATTATAATTACATAAACAAGATTTATGCCAAAAATGTTATCTGGCTTAGCCCAAACATTGCAAGCAAATCCGTTAATAAAAATCTACAAATTCTCATCAACTGTCATCATAACTAACCGATTTAACTCTTTACCGTATTCTCAATGCAGCAAAGTAAACAAAATACGGTTTTTATTGTAAGTGTAATTGTTATTCCTACAAGTCATTTGTAAGGCTCAGCAAAGTTCGGCAGTCAACCATCGAAACCAATTATACTCTTAATACTTTCCTCTATGTAAGATCATAAGACTTATTTTTTCATACAATCGAGGAGAAGGAATACCGAACTTTTCTATTCGAAGACAGGATCCCCTTTTTTCGGAAGAGGTGTTAAATAAATTTCATTTTATTTAGGTAAGTAACATTAATGCCAAGGAAAAGTATTTTCGAAAAACAGACAAATATCAATCTTCAAGTAACATTGTCTTTTCTTTTTGCTGTAGAACGATGATACTGATAAAATGTTAATTAAAATAAAACCCTATCACAACAATAATAAAGGTCACACGCATTACATACTAGCTATGTATATTTGCAAATATTAAGCATACCTACCTGCCTAAAATTACGAAGTTACGATGTGTAACCGCCAATACCAATGACTTTTAGGTCACGACAATTGCTAAAATATGGCATTCACTAAATTAGCTGTTCAATAGTGGAAATGATTTATTTGTTGATATTGCCAGACGATACGCATCGGTGCTTTTAGCTGCGCGCCTAGCCTACTACTTACATTTCTAGAACAGAACAGAATTGAATATGGCGATCAACATGGCAAACGAAAAATTCAACTAAATCCGTAAGTTGGTGTAGACAATGTAAGATATCCAGCAAAATTTCTGTTTTTGATAAAAAGGATTAAAATATTATATTCTACTCCAACTATTTCTCCTGGTCCTATGAATTAGGTTCGGCTCTCGTAATACTGGGACCTGCATACTCTATGATAGCACTGTTTGTCTTAAGTCGTCTTGGCTGATATTTTACCTGATACTTAGGGTCATTTATGTTAATTGGAGGCATCATCGCCGCGCACTTCGCTTCTACAAGCGAAGTGCGCGGCGATGAAGTGAGTTCAGCACTTTCTGTGTCATGTGGTCATGTGATTGCCGTTTGATATGGCCATACTATCTAAGTCGGGTTTCCTATAGATTCTCAATATATGTTTAGATAACGCGGCTTAATAACATTATAAATATCTATAATATCATAATCAATAATCATCATCATCATCACCAGACGATTTTAGTCCACTGCTGGGCACGGCCTTAATTTTAACAGTCTGTTGGTGACCAACAGACGTTTAAGTTTTAAACAGCGTTTAAAATATTATTTGACGTACAATATCGGGTCAATGATGAAAGACAAATCGTTAATCTTTTGTTTAAAAAAATTTTGTTACAGTTTACAAAGCCTTCAACACTATTTTCCTACCCTTAGATATGGATTTTACTTTGAAAAAACTGTATGGAAAAAAAGACGTGTGGCACTCGGAGACTGCCGCGGTAAAGCTATTGCATAGCATTTTTTATCAACTTATGCAATTATAAAACTAAAAAGTATCACCGCTGTGCCGGTCGGAGTGGGGGGTGTTAGGTTATTTTCGTTACGGAATTTCTGGATTCGGTCTCCACGCTCAAGGCCCGCGATAGAAGCTATGCAATAGCTTAATTTTATAATTTTATGTATTTTCTAATTTTGACTTTTGTAATTAAATTTTTCTGTTATTTTGGCAGATATGGTTGCCATAGGCAACCATACTGTCAAAATCCTTATTTTCTTCTAAATTCTTTTAAATTTCGGGAATTCAAAATTGTTCGATCGTGCCTCGCTCAGAGTGTTACGTTAGGTTATTTTCGTTACGGAATTTCTGGATTCGGTCTCCACGCTCAAGGCCCGCGATAGAAGCTATGCAATAGCTTAAAAATATGTATTTCTTCTTTAGGAGAGGCATGTGTCTAGCTGTGGGCACGATTAATGTTAATAAACCTTTTTGAAGCCGTCTTCAACACAATATCAAAATATTGTGTATTTTGCCGGGACATTACAGGAGAGTTCCAGAAAGTCTGTGAAAAACGTCTCTGACCGCAAATGTTGGTCCATTGTAAATGTCAAAACAATAAAACATATTTTACACAGAACATGGTTCCAGAAGATCCACTCCGATACCATTGATACTATTCCGATTTCCCTTTCACTATTTTCCCAGCAATTTGTCGGTGAGGAAGCAATCTTGTGGATTGGATTGTTGGGGACGGCAAAAACTAGGAAAACGGTGTCGCGTGTTTAACGCGCCAGAAAAGGTATTACAATGTTGCAGTTCCATTTATCAATATAACCTTATTCGTTTTGATAAAACTAAATTTGCTCAAGATTTGCATGCATAAAAATTATAGGTTAAAAAACTAAAAAACCACGCTTTTAAAACAGATTGAATTAAAAGATTAAAAATAAAACTGTAGTAATCAATTGAAAAAAACATATTATTGTACAAAAAGCGTGGGGTGCTTGTTATGATATCCACAGATATAGTAAATTATTGATAAAATATTTACAACAATCTAAATCAAGCCCCCAATCTAAATACGCTTTTTGTACTATAATTTTTTTTTAATTGATTACTACAGTTTTATTTTTAATTTTTTAGTTCAATCTGTTTTAAAAGCGTGTTTTTTTAGTTTTTTGAACTATAATTTATTTTTTACTTTTTAGTTTAGTTTATAAGATTTAATTCTTTCTTTATCGACTGTAACTCTAAAGCTATGCAGGAATCGTAATTGATAGGAATTTTCCACGCCAAATGTCCTTCTCATCTTTTCAACACGCACTTTCGCTTTTAGGATGTCTCTAGGCAATTTCTAAGTGAATTAAAATAAAGAACTAATTGAAACTAGAACACGACTTAAAAGTATCTTGAGCATTTGTTTATATTTGGCACCGGTCGGGATTTAATCGGAACGAGGTATAGTCGAAAACACGGTATCCTACTTAAGAGTGCGATATAACCGGAAGCGCAAAATAAGCAGATCTGAGTCGATTTAGTAAATAGTGTTCCCTAATGAAAGATATGTTTACGGATTATAGTACCTACGCGTTTATTTATAATTTAACACGTTTCGAACACTTTACAGCATTCATGGTCACGGGTCTTTCATTTCAATGTATATAGTGTTTGCGTAAACTCAAGAAAACAGTATAGTGTTCCCTAAATTTACCCGATCGGGAATCGAAACCGGGACCCTTGAGTACTAGGCGAATCACAGCACCATTACCCAACCGGGTAGTCAATAAAGCTAATAAGATATTTATCATACGAGACAATGGGAAAGCAATGACATCACACATGCCGATTACGAGGAAAAGTCGAAGCGTGTGACGGGGTGCGCGTGCGCTGATAGGGTTGTCGCAAGCGGCTTACTAAAATAGACCGACTACTTTATTTAATTGTAGTACCTATGTAGTAGTATACAAGTGGGCATTTCTTTACTAGAGAAGAAAACACAAGTATACCACCTTTGTTCTATGTTTACTCGTGATTGTATTGTATTTTTTTAAATATAGCCTTAAGTGTTAACTACTATTATAGTTATCATCTTATCAACGTTTAGACTTACCAAAGGCACTACTTTTGGTAAGTCTAAACTTCGTCAGCTACAAATTTTTTGCAATTATTATTATTTGGTTTTTTTAATATGTATATAATTACATTTTTGGTCCCATTTAAATTTGAATAATAAATAGGTAAAAGTAAACTGTTTTTACTGTAACAACCTTTATGTTTTTTGTGCGCAATAAAGAATATATATATATGTATAATGTACACACACACACAAAATAACTTTAGAGATAATTAGGTATTTTATTTTAATTTTATTACTTAAGTCTTTAATCTTAACTAGGTACATTATTTTTATAAGTTTATGTATTTTTGTTGACAGTTGATTCCCTACGGGACAGGCCTAGCCTATAGTAGGAATCATCGCAAATGTATAGGATTTTTTATTGTGAAATAAAATCTTTTCTTACCATATTAAAATATTTTTAACGACTTTTTCAAATTTCGTTCTTTTCATCAGTCAATTAAAAAAAAACTTACAAAATTAAAATTACCGACAACCTACTTTTTGAGAACTTCGTTCTTTTCATCAGTGATTTTTTTCAAAGAAAAATATTTTAATAATAAGGTAACCCTACCTCGCGCGTCGTCACAAAGAGCGAGCCGTTAAATTTGTCGTCACGAGCGGAATCTTAAACGTTTTCACCTGGTTCACAGGCGTAGGAAGCTAATGTTAATTAGGAACACTGTCCTTACAAACAACACTTAAACATTTATGAGTGAGTAATATAAAAAATCTAGAAAGTTCCTATCCAATCAAGAATATGACCATATTATGAGTTTTGGATTTCTGTTCTATCGCGCTTCAGGTTATACCGTTTTATTGTTTATATTTATTATGTTCCTTGTTATATTGCAGTCTCGATTATATCATTATCCTTAGATATCACAAATGGTCGTACTAGATACCAAATTGAGAAAACATTCTTACTTTATTCTAACTTCCATCCCCCCTTTTTTTTACTTCTCCACCAACAGGGGGGGGGGGGGTTAAAGGTTAATTCTTTCGTCAGGAATAAAAAATTAAGTATTATTTTGTAGTGTCTCAATACATACAACATTTTATTCAAATCGGTTGAGAAATATCCCCCTAGACACTTTCACTTCCTATTTCAACCCTTTAAAAGATACGATTTCTGGGATATAAACTATCATATCTCCTTTAAAGGAATTCAAAGTAAGTATCTCACTTTTAGAATTTCTCTAATTCTACACCAAATTTCATTTGATTCAATCCAGCGATTATTGATTAAGCATGAAGAGGTAAGAAATAGACATACAGGTGTTAGGGTTCTTAATTTTAATAGTTTTAATAACCGTTTTTAAACGATAATAATTTGTTTTTCTAAAATGGCAACTCTTTTCAATATCAGAACATCCAGTTTAACACGATTGGTCTATAGACTTTTACATTGGCCAATCAGAACACTCAATCTTTCCCGCCATTTGTAAGCTGCTTTTTTATTGGTCAATGATTAATGGCTCTGTCGACCAATCAAAGTCCAGCATTTCCCCGCCGAAACAGAGTTGTAGAAATCGGAGAAATGACCATTTGGCGGCATTCTTGTCGAGGAGGCCAAAGATATTAGATTGTACAAGAATATTATTTTATAATTATTTAATGTCAATTTGTTGAAATAAAGTATTAGTAATATACTTCCATCTTTATTCGTGACGTATCATATAGTTATTATACTTCAGAAGTGTGCAGAACAACGTTTTTAACACGTAAGTACACGCCCAACTACCCACAAGTTTTATGGTTTCAACAAATCCATTCCATGGTGACTTTATGGTGTTCGGGGGTGCTGATGTTAAAGATACCGCGTGGTTATAGGGTTATTAAAAGGGGACAAAATTTTGTTATTTTTCGTCTACGACTTACCGTTTTCGAGATATTTCACATTTTTTCAAAATTCAATTTTTTTACGGCCTACCCTCCTCTGTCGCTTACTAGACAGTTCGAAATCAATACATAGCTGAAAATCATATTGATAATGCCTAGTAATATAATATTAAACTTAATTCAGCACTTTATCCAACTTGCTTTGATTTCTTTGTACCCAATTTAATATTTGTTCTTTTTGTGAGTTACCAGACTATGGATGGTCCACCGGACCACCGAAGGCGGCACTCCGAGAATCGGAGGTTAGAGACACCAAGCCGCTATCCAAGACGCAACACAGCCTCTCACAGTCGGAGTCGTTTGCGGAGCCCATCGGAAGGCAGAAGCAGGAGCCAGCTGAGGGAGCTAGGCCGGGACCTGTGCTCTCAAGATCTCGACCGGGATCGTGAACATGTCAAGGCACTTGAAGCCCAGCTGCTGAGGGAACGTGAGCGACTTCTTCACGTCGAGGAACGACGGCGCTCATCATCGCGACGCAAACGCGAGAACCGTGCGAGGAGCCCTGGTCATCACAGCGCGCATCCCACCACGTCGAGTCAACGCGAGGATGTCTACCAGTGCGATCACCAGCGTGGAGCGGCAGATGCAACAGCTGAACGCCAGGACGACGCTGGATACATAAGGTCACGTAATCCTTCTATCACTAAGAAAGACTTTCTTGATATGTTTCATTGTTTGAAAGATAGCTTGATATCCCAGCCATCCACACAGGATGTACGATCCACCCCTAAAATCGACTTTATGAATATTTTACCGAATTTTGACCCTTCCAAAAAAAACCAACGTATTGATGTATGGTTGAAGAAAGTAAACGAGTGCGCCTTAGTGTATGGATGGGATGATCGAACTACTACGCATTTCGCGATGCAGAAACTACAAGGTCTGGCCAAGACCTGGTATGAAGGGTTAAATTCAGTGTTATTCAGCTGGCAAGAGTGGCAAGATAAGCTAGTCAACGCATTCCCTTTTGAGCAGAACTATGGCCAGGCCTTGGAGGATATGCTTAGGAGGAAAAGCCGTTTTAATGAACCTATTGAAATTTACTTTTACGAAAAGCTTACATTACTTAACCAGTGCGATATAGTTGGAAAACGAGCTGTAGATTGTTTAATTCACGGAATTAGCGACAGAACTCTTCGATCTGGAGCATTAGCTCTGCGTTGTACGCACCCCGATCATTTGTTACAATACCTAATGAGCAACAAAGATTCCCATACTTCTGTTGATCGTAGCACATCGAGAAACAAAACAGACAGTACCAACAATACTAATCATTATAATAATAAACCAACCTACAGGCCCGGTCAATCTTTAGGCTGTTATAATTGCAAGGAAAAAGGCCATAGCTTTCTTCATTGCCCAAAACCACTCCTAAAGTGTAGTAAATGTAACTTGCTCGGGCATCTAGCAGATAACTGTACTGCGTACACTAAAACCGACAAATTCCAAAAACCTAACGTTCCAAAAACGATGTGTATTGATGGTACTGACGATAAAGGAAATAATAGTCAGCGTTCTAAATTCGTGAAAAATGTTTTAATTAATAATATGTCGTTTGAGGGATTTGTTGATTTTGGAAGCGATGTCACTCTTTTAAAAGAGTCTGTAGTTCGTACTTTGGGGTTAACCCATGATAATGTAAAGTCACACTTGAAAGGTTTTGGCAATTGCCTTGTTCAGACTATTGGAGGTTTGCTACTAGTTCTCAATGTTGACGGTGTCGAAGCGAAGGTATTTTGTAAAGTGGTAGGTGACAGTTTTTTGGAAAAACCTGTTCTTATAGGTCAGTCCTACACTGAACAAGCGCATATTATCGTTTATAAAGATGCAATCAACCTTCAATTTCTTGACATTGGCAAAGAATTACCTAGCCCAGACCTTGTATCAGGTGCTGAATCTTTTCTAACGGTCAGAACGCTGGATACAGTCAAGCTTTATGGGCCGGCTTCAGTAAGAGGTAGGATTGATTCTGATTTTAGCGGTGCTGCACTATTGAGAAGCGTCGTTGCGGGAGAACCTAATAAGAAATATCTAATTTGCGGAGGATTATGTATACTCAAAAATGGTCGGTTGATAGTAACTGTTTTCCCTTATGCTAGTTCCTGTTTGATTTTCGGTAATAGAGTGCTGTGTAGGGCTGAAAAGATTGACGTGGTTAACAGAGTTATTGTAGAGCCAGAAGAAATACCAGTCATCCCGAAGAGGGTGCTAAATGAGTGTGAAGTCAACGTGGATGATAGCGTACCGGCTGAAGTCAAAAATAATCTATTTAAAGTGCTTAAGAGATATGCTCACTGTTTCGCCAAGTCACTTGTGGATTTAGGTTGTACGAATGCAGCCGAAATGTCGATAGAACTTAACAGTGAACGGCCGGTGGTCTATCGTCCATACAGATTATCACACCATGAGCGGGAAAAGGTGCGTTCCATGATAAAAGAAATGCTAGATTCAGGGATTATTAGAGAGTCTATGTCTCAATATGCTAGTCCGATTCTTCTTGTCCGGAAAAAGGATGGCTCGCTCCGACTTTGCATTGATTACCGTATGTTAAATTCAATAACAGTAAAGGAACGGTATCCTATGCCGATTATTGAAGATGAAATTGCTCGTCTCAGTGGGCAGGCTTGCTTTGTCACCCTTGACCTCGCTTCGGGGTACTATCAGGTGCCGATCAGAGAGCAAAGCAAACATTTGACATCCTTCGTGACGCCGGACGGTCAATACGAGTTCAATCGTATGCCGTTCGGCTTAGCAAATGCTCCTGCGGTATTCCAGCGCATGATTAATTCGATATTAGGGGCGGCGCGTTTCGGTAAGGCAACGGCCTACATGGATGACATTCTTATATTTGGGAAAGACTCTGCGGAATGCTTGGAGCGCCTAGAGGAAGTGCTGCAGGTTATCGAAAGGGCAAACCTCACTTTAAATCTGTCAAAATGCGAATTTCTACGTGACAAAATTGATTACTTAGGTTATGAAATCAGCGCATCTGGAGTCCGGCCAGGCGAAAAGAAAATACTGAGCGTTATGAACTTCCCACAGCCTCAGAATATCCATAACGTCAGACAATTTCTTGGCTTGGCAAGCTACTTTCGGAAATTTATCCATAATTTTGCAAGTACTGCTTCTCCACTTAGTAAACTATTGAAAAAAGATGTATCCTGGCAGTGGGGTGTTGAGCAGGAAGAGTCCTTTCAAACACTAAAGAATCGCTTGGTTAATAGGCCAACTCTAGCAATATACGATCCTAGTGCAGAGACTGAACTGCACACAGATGCTAGTCGGCTGGGCATTGGAAGTATATTGCTGCAGCGCCCTACAAAGAATGATGATTTTCGAGCAGTGGCATTCTACAGTCGGCAAACTTCTCCCGAAGAGAGAAATTTCCATTCTTATGAATTGGAGACTCTAGCAGTGGTGTGCTCTCTTCGCAAATTTAGGGTTTACTTGCTAGGGAAACAGTTTAAGATTGTGACTGACTGTAGTGCGCTTCGCTCTACCTTTACTAAGAGGGACTTAATACCACGGGTAGCACGCTGGTGGTTGTCACTTCAAGAGTTTGACTGTTCTATCGAATACAGGGCGGGTGCAAAAATGAGTCACGTAGATGCACTGTCACGCAACGCCATTAATGATGAAGCCTTGTGTGATCAATTTCCGGCCGTAATGACAATCACCAGTGACGATTGGTTACATACACTTCAGCTTGGAGATAGTGAACTTCGCCGGATCTGTGACATACTGCGTTCTGATCTTGATAGCAAGGGACTTCAGTACGTAAAAGACAATTATACCCTTAAGGATAACAAATTGTACCGATATTTAGATGATGACAAAAAAGTTTTACGCTGGGTGGTTCCGAAAGGTGCAAGATGGCAGTTGTGCCGTCTTAATCATGACGATATTGGACATTTTGGGGTGGAGAAGACCCTCGAAAGAATGAAAAAGAATTATTGGTTTGCTAAAATGACAAAATTCGTTACAAAATACGTTAACTCTTGCATAGAATGCGCTTTTGCCAAAAGTAATTCAAAATCCCGCGAAGGTTTTCTTCATCCAATTACTAAAGTGGATCAGCCATTTCACACAGTACACGTTGATCATCTTGGACCCTTTGTTAGGTCAAAAAGAGGCTTTACCTATTTGCTTGTTCTCGTAGATGGCTTTACCAAGTTTTGTCTTATCAAACCTGTCCGAAACACAAAAACCCATAGTACTATTAGGGCCCTTGATGATATCTTCTGTACATTCAAGAATCCTGATCGTTTAATTAGTGACAGAGGCAGCTGTTTTACAGCACATAGTTTTAAAAGCTTTTGCACGGAAAAGGGCATTAAACATATTTTAAATGCAGTTGCGAGCCCGAGATCTAACGGTCAAGTGGAAAGGTACAATCGTACGATTCTTGACTCCATGCGAGCCATGGCCGTAAAGTATGGAGAAAAAACTTGGGATAGTCACTTGGGTACCATTCAATGGGGATTAAATAATACTGTCCAGAAAACTATCGGGAAAACTCCATCCGAGGTCTTGTTTGGTTATTGTATGAATGGCGAGAAGAATTCTGTTCTTAATGATGTAACGAATGACACTAGAAGAGATGGCGATGTTTTTGAGACACGATTGGAAGTTAAGGACCGAATCGATATTGAGCAAAGTAAGCAGAAACAGGCTTATGATAAAGGTAGAAAACCAGCGCGTACGTATAATATAGGTGACCTAGTTAAGATAACTAAAACCTGTTATAACAATGACGGACAAAGCAAGAAACTTATGCCCGCTTATATAGGGCCCTACCGCGTAGCTCAAGTGTTAGGTAGGGACAGATATAAGTTAGCCCCTATCCCAGGTATTTCGCAAAATAAACGTCCAACCACAGTAGCAGCCGACCGGATGATGCCTTGGATTCACGTTTCAACTTTAGAGCTACATGAACATGATTCCGATCATGAACAAGATTCCGATATTTCTGACATGTCTGACGATGGTGATATGTCTGTTGGCAAAAAATGATGAACTGTTAAATCATTCATTCGATTTATTAATTGATTAGTTAATATCATAAGTTACTTGCAAAGGCAAAATATGTACAAATTGGCGTTTTTGTTTCAGATCAGACACAAGAATCGATCGGTTTGTGTCTGATGGAAGTTACTGAAGTCCCAAGTAATCGAGTTCTTGAGGACAAGCACTCACAGAATATCCATTTAATAGATCGTTGGATTGCTGTGGTATTTTCCAATTAAGTAATCGATACTTAATTCATCCCCATAATCGAGTCTGGGGTTAGCATAAGTTAAATTATCAATATTCCCATCTAATCGATCGTTGGGATAGTCATAAACTGATAACTTGAGTAATCGATCCTCAAGTTACAAAACCTATTCCATAATTATTGAAACATTTTTAAACCATATTTTGTAGGCGAATTATGAACTTAACTCTCGGTGTATTATATATTTTTGTGTAAAAGTAAAACATTTATATTTAAGCTAGTAGTCTCTGAATACACAACTTACTCACTTATAATCTTGCTTTAGTGATAATGTATATTTTTAGCATCCTTGCTCTAACAATGTATAACTGTTTTGTAGTATCATATTGTATGTTGAGTATTTATAACCAAAAATTATGTCAAATATTTTGTTGTTTAAGTTAAGTTAGTTAAGTATTGTATTTTATGTTTAGTGCCTGATTTTATGATAATGCTTAGGGCAAATGGTCAAATCTTCCGATTGTTAGGGTTCCACCAGGGGTCGTGTGCGGGGACGCTCACGATGTCAGGACGGTCGATTGTTAGGGTTCTTAATTTTAATAGTTTTAATAACCGTTTTTAAACGATAATAATTTGTTTTTCTAAAATGGCAACTCTTTTCAATATCAGAACATCCAGTTTAACACGATTGGTCTATAGACTTTTACATTGGCCAATCAGAACACTCAATCTTTCCCGCCATTTGTAAGCTGCTTTTTTATTGGTCAATGATTAATGGCTCTGTCGACCAATCAAAGTCCAGCATTTCCCCGCCGAAACAGAGTTGTAGAAATCGGAGAAATGACCATTTGGCGGCATTCTTGTCGAGGAGGCCAAAGATATTAGATTGTACAAGAATATTATTTTATAATTATTTAATGTCAATTTGTTGAAATAAAGTATTAGTAATATACTTCCATCTTTATTCGTGACGTATCATATAGTTATTATACAGGTAATAAATTTTTGCGAACCTACTAGATGTTAACAACTTCTACGTGGTCTTTTTAGGTATTGCGCTGACACCCCAACTTTGATCTCAGAGAAGCAGGCAAGTAGTATCAAGATAGGTATTTAAGTTTGAAATCTTACAAATTCCTTTCTCAGTAGTTCATAATACTGTTATACATAATATATCACGGATATAAATAATGATGCCACCAATAAGTCGACTTATCGGAAGGTGGACCGTGGAATCTATAATAAGGATCCAATAAATATAAATTTGCAATTAAAACACGCGGAAAGAGTTTAGAACATCGAAACAGATAGGAAACATAGTTAATCACCACCATATTAGTATAACACGCACATTTATTTTACTGGGAAAACGTATGTCCATTGGTGTTATATCAGTTAAAACTGTGATCGTTTGTGTACTTATACAAATAAACAAATGAATATTAGTATTAACCATATACTTAATACTAAATCTATGGTATTGACTTTACCATAATGTTATTTTATTTTAAAATAGCATTACACACATCGTTCTGACCCCGAAGTAAGTATTAAAGCACTTGTTTTATAAAAATGCTTTACTTACTGCGTTAAACGGAACGCATTTTCCAGGCGCAAAATAAGAAAAGAAAAACACAGAAAAGCTTTGCTTCTTAGTTTAAGGTTAGTAATTACAGGTGTGGTTGTAAACGAAAACAATAACGTAGCAAACGTAGGGTAAAAACGGGACCCTATTAGGTACTATACTAAGATATCTCTGTCTGTCCGTCTGTCTGTCTGCCTGTCACCAGGCTGTATCTCAAGAGCCGCTAAAGATAGACAGTTGAAATTTTCACAAATTATGTATTTTTGTTGCCGCAATAACAACAAATACTAAAAACAAAATAGGGGGGGGGGCTCCCATACAAAAAACGCCATGTTTTGCCTATTTTTTCTCGATATCAATAAATGGTAACAGGCAGGCACAACATTAACTAAATTTATGTACTTACCCAATGTTGTTTACCTAGTCAATGGTACGGAACCCTTTGTGCGCGAGTCCGACCCGCACTTAGCCGGTTTTTTCTTTTCCATCATGTTATAAACTGCTTATAAAAAACAACTTTTGCGATGCTGCCGACATCGAAATCATGATAAATATTCAGATGCCATAAACTTATCTGACCTCTACCTACAACCTCGATTAAATAAGCTGATATTAAGAAAAGTAGATCATCTTCTTTACGATTTCGATTTTGCTCTCATGTAGTAAAAGTTTGTAGCTTCTAATGATGCTATTATTATTACTATACATTAGCCGTTCTTTTAATCAATTTCACTTATTGGCCCCATGTTCATAGCTTTATTCTTACTAACAAAATTGTATAATATTGACTCATCATGTTCACGCCATCACAAACCTTAGTTGTCCTTTACCTTTATCCTATTGTATGACCATCCTTCAATGATAGTAATGGTGTTAAAGCCGGCTGTTCCAGGCCTCTCTGATTTGACTTGTTTATGACTTTCGCCTTTGTGACAAAAGCCGGGACCAAAACTGTTTTTGAGTTGCTAAAAATGCATAAAATTGCATACCTTTACCATACATTATGCGGGGCTCATCTCTACTCCAGAAGGGAGTAGACTACCCACTAAAAAAGAAAGTTACTATATCCTATCATCACCCTTTCCAGACCCGTCTCTATACACCAACTGGGTCGTCTTGTGTTTTTTGTACGCGACTTTTAGCAGTTTCCGTGAGGTGGTGATAGGTACGTAAATAAAAAAATATATGTATTCGTACTTATTCGCAACGAAAGCACTGGGTTTAAATTTTAAAAGGAATAGGTACCTATGTACAGTGGAGCGGACTGATGAGGTCTAGTCATAATGCCATTATTCCGGGCAATAAAGTCCAAGAGCCCTTGTCATTTAAGTTATTGCTTTAGAAAAGCATTTTTCCAGGAGAATTTTTAAAATGTGAATAAGTATTTAATTGTTTCTGTAATTCATCGCCTTTTTACAATCTCAAAGAGCCTTAATATCTTAACCCAGGCATCAAATAAGTCGCTTTTTTGTATAAAAGTGTTCTTTGTTTCGAGATTTCCAATTCTGATCCGATATTTCGGCACTGTTGATATTTAATAGTCTTTCGGTATTATTTAATGCTTACAATTAATGAAGTTATGAATCAAATTTTATTAAAGATATTGCTTATTTTGGGTTCATTAAATTCCTAATAGGAAGCCCCACTGAGAACTAACGACCTAAATTCCAATTATTTTTTATTATCCTTACTTAACAATTTTAACAGCAAAATTATTCCTTTGATTTAGAAAGTAATAAATTATTTAGTCAACAAGCCAATAAGTAGGTAATTAACGGTTTATAACTGAATAGGTCTCCAAAGTTGTACTAATGAGTGATTATCAGATCGAAAAGATTTATGTGCGTAACATCCTTAATCAGCAGATGAACCTAACTAAGATAAATGATGATAAATAAGAAAAAAACAAAGCTCCCTAGTGATTTCCGTTAGTATAATGAAAGATATAAACAACTTTTAAAACTCATATCGATCCTAGATAATGATTTGTGAAACCTGTCTTCACTTCTAGTCTACAAAACATAATTCACATTAACATCATACTAACCGGCCAATTGCGTATCGGCACGTGTGGGGTGGATTCCGTAGGTACCTACTTCCATGTTTATTTAAGTAGGGGTAGGTCCTACCAAAGAAGCAGCAGTAGTTTGCTTTTGTCCAAATATAGTAATTTGTATATTAAGTCAATTTAATAATTGTTGAGAAAATAAAAATTATCACATAGAAGTGCATGGACATAGAAAAAATATTACGGATATGAAGACGTAACATTAAAATCCTATCATGTTAATTTCATATTCGCTGAAGAATTATCATATTTCATTTCATATTCATTTATTCACTCATAACATAATTAGAACGGCAACAAACATTTAGGTACAAAAGATGGTAAAAGTAATTACATTATGACCTCGACGAGGTATTCGTGAATACTCGTGTAATAGATGTCAATTAGGTAATTATATCACATTAATATTACAATCAAATCTAAAAACATCTAAGTACGAAGTAAGCCACTATGTATTAAATTACAATAATATAATGTCAAATAAAATTAAAAGATGTCAAAGGAAAAATTAATGATTTCAATTGCTAAGTACTTACAATGATGTCAAGAAAATAAAATAAAAATTAAGTGATAATGGTCAGAAGATGTCAAAATATACATTAATGTTCAATTATAATTTTTCATTAAAATATTCATTAATATTATAATATGCCTTCAGAATCAAAAATTGTCTCAATACTATATAAAATTGAGTACCTTGAAGGGCTTTAATATAGCTAGGCAAACTATAATGTACCTTGACAGCCATACCATCTAATCTATGTTGTCATGCTAAGTAGCTAGAAATGGTCCAATTTTCTATGTCATACTAATTATGTGACCTAACAGATATGATTAATTATTTCCAAACAACTATTTACCATGATAAAGGTTCGTTTCGCACGTTTATAAATATTTCACATTAGTCGCATACTTTCTAATTTATATTTCGTGACCGTATACTTGTACACTCGTGTTCAGTTTATTATGTATGACATATTTAAAGATACGAACAATGGCCAACGAGATTAACATAGAAGCATTGCCTACATCTAATAAAGAAAATACGAATGTCTGTTACTAATTTCAAATTATCTGCTTTTCATATGTAATTATTACTAGATGTGCTAACATCAAAAATGCTCTGCTTTCTGTATCTACTTGCTACCATGCTATTTGTGTGGCAGCTGGTGTTCCATCAGTCATCACAGCATCTAATTGCAAAAGTGACGGGCAAGGAGAAATGTCTTGTAGTTCAGTAGGTAAAATGGAGTAGATATTATCTGACCAATTACAAATCATTAAGTAAGGTAATAAATAAATAATGAATTTATTTTCATTCTTCTATCATTATCTTTGGTCTTAACATCACTAATCAGACTGCCAGTATCACAAATTACTCGGTAATAACATACGTTATGCTTCCATGACATTACCTTCCCCATTAAGTACCTACCTGTACATTTGGAGCCCCGTCAACATCAGGTTTAGACTATAATCTATAAATTAATTGTTTCATATTAACACAGTTTTACACTAATAACTTTTGGGCGTCAAATTTTATTTAAATTATTCACTATTTGCCGCTATGGTGGCCGCACTATTTGTCATGTTAGGCCCTACCGATTGCAACGGGTATGCGAGAAGTAAATCATATTTAATTAATGGCCACTTTTTAAAATTTAATTACTGTCTGGTTATAATGGTTTCGATTGATAATTTATTCAAATTACTATGCACACCTAGCTAGTTATATTAGCAATGTAATGGTCTTACTTTTTAACATTTCTTTGCTATTAGTAATACATAAATATCTGAAAGGTATCTATTGCCATGTTAGACAACTACTTACGTAGACCTTAGTCTTAGTGAGCCTGTTTTAGGTCTGTAGGTGTTTTTGTCATAAGTAAACTGTTATTTATAAAATTTTAAAAGAAGATTACTTAATGCCGAAGCTCTACTTACTATTTAGATCCGAGTTTGGCATTTAACGAGTTAATGTTAGATGTCGTTAACTTGCAGTCAC
The DNA here is from genome assembly GCA_949315895.1 of Anania crocealis. Lineage (NCBI taxonomy): Eukaryota > Metazoa > Arthropoda > Insecta > Lepidoptera > Crambidae > Anania > Anania crocealis. Next base: position 11,694,603 of record OX438865.1, on the reverse strand, counting down.
GCTCCCCATACAAAATGGACACCCCTTCTAACCGAACGTAAAAAAATATTCTTGCATTAATTAAAAACTCGTACCCACTACACAAACTATCTTTTACCTGTGGCTTCACTCCTTTGTGGTGGCTTTACTTTGATTAGACTCAAATCAATATAAAAACAAAAAAAGTGACCGACTTTTGTAGTTTAACCTATCTATGCAGGATGAAATTCTAACCACCTTCCAAATTTTAATATACCAATCTACGAGATAAAAAAGAAATGCTTTATTTTTTCTTTTGGTATAGCCCAGTACAAAAATGACAAGATAAAGCACTTAGAAAAAATCCGCCAAAAATCTAAAAATTTTAATACGGCCTCCTAGCAACACTTTTTTTACGCGATGCGCATCTCATTAATTCATTACGATACTATTCATAAGCTGTTGATTTCCCTTCATACCTTAAAAGGCTTAGTTAGGACCGTAAAAATTTAAAACTACTCGTATGTTGCAAAAAATATTTTCGGATGACAACTTGACCTACGTTTTTAACTTCATAAATACGATACTGAACGCCTATAAAAATTTTTGAAGATGATGAGAAAGTCATCCTGTAGATCAATCCAGAGTTTAATCTGAACGTCGATAGATTAGTCAACAAGTAAAGTTTTCCTTTCATAAGTAGAGCTTTATTTAAAAGTCCTTTTCTTTTTGTTAATAGAGGAAATACTGGCTATTTATATTATTTTACTGTGAGCTGATCCAAAATAAAGAACTAATTCTCAGAGTAAAACTTTTTTGCAAAGTGGGTAAATCGTTTTATGGGCTAAATGTTAGATGTCGTAAAGTAATTTACAAATTGAAAAACCGTGCGAATCTCATAGATCTCAGGCGTAAATATTAACGGTACTTATTCCGATTCATTATCGATTCTATAGGTTGTTTTTGTTTCATTATAAAATATCTTCTACTAATTAGGAGCCTGAAGCTTTACAGCACGATTTGTGAGGCTTCATAATAAGTATGTAATAATAGCAATAATATTGCTTCAAACAAAATCAAATCAAAATAAACTGTTGTTAATGCCAATATTTCATGGTTGCTATCATAGAAGTTAAATTAAATTAATTGTTTCGTGATTTAGTAAACAGTAAGCAAACCGGTTTTCAAGGTGTTGCCTGCTCCAAGGTCCCGAGTTCGATTCCCGGACGGGTCAATGTAGAAAAAAAGTGCTTTTATATATTTTCTCGGATCTGAGTGCTTGTGGTACCTACCTTCGTTGTTTCTGATTTCCACAATACAATAATTGATCAAATTACTTACTACAGGTAAATTACACATATAAAAAATATTCCAGCAAGAATTAACGGAATTAACGCTCATAAAGGCACACACCTGTGCGAATCACTGAAGAGTATTAAAATACAAACTATGACTTGCCGATATCCTAGCATATATTAGGGGTTAAAGTATGAAATTGCCGTTTTGTATGGACGAAATCGAGAAAAGTCATTTTTCCATACTCACTAATTTTTAGTTTTTTTAAAAACGGCTGAACCGTTTTCGATGCAAATAAAGGTGAAAGTTAGATGGTTATAAAGCTACGCATTATAGTATTAAAATTTCTGAAAATCAAAGTATATAATACAAATATACTTAATTGAAGCAAGAAGGTCAGCTGACACATTGTAAGAGGTCTTTTCAACGACTTCCTTTGAAGTAATAGGCACTTTTTTTTTTATTAGGTATTGCATTTTTTTTTTTAGTCAAAAGTTACTTTATTTAGTTGTTGATACAATACAAAAAGAATTACGCAATAATACGACTATACTTAAGAGCTATAATACAAATAAAAAGTGGGAAAATAATCGGCAATTTCATACTTTAACCCCTATTATTAAAATAAACAGTTTTATAAGTGGACCCACAAGTATACTTACACCAAAAAAAAAAGTTAGCAAACAGAGCAATAATTACTACACCTGGAACGTTTAAAATCTTTAGCGCCAGAACTTAAAAAACCCGTTATTAAAACTAGGTACTCTATAATGATAATTCAACACTTACCCTCACTGGCTCATTAGATGGCGGCAAAGTCCGTCACAACACATTCACCATAACTAATGGTCCACTTCCATGGGCTGATAACTTCAGGAAACGTTATTTTTATTCACCATTCCGAACTGAATTAATTAGAATTGCGCGTGAGTGTCCAGTATCGCACATTCAGTTTTTGTGAAAGGACTTTTGTAATACCGATACCAAATTAGGTAGCGAAAGGTAAGTAGTTATTGCGGGAAATAAGTGAATTCGTACGTGCGCAAAGCGAGATGCGCTTATACCGTGTGAAGCCTGCCGTCGCGTGCGCATACTAGGTACGTATCTGATGAATCGCGTGCCTCCGTTACATATTCAGCTATTATGGTATTTTACGAAAGTTACCTATTTTTTTATTGGGGAGATGGAGGTTTTATTGTATAATTGATATTGTGGCGTTACGGTGGTCCGGCATAACGGTTGCTCTATGTAGCGGGTAAGGTGATAGATGGCGGTTCGGATTGAATGTTTGAACCATTAAGTTCAACGGTTTTATGATTTAGTCATGAATAAGACACAAATTAATATTTCATAAAGAACTTTATATTATCATCCCTTTTCAAAATTCTCGCAGGTTTGGTTTTGTTAGTTAATTTAGAGTAAGTACTTACTCTACACTTAACATCAGTACCTACTTATCTGCCACCCATCCGGAATTCCCCGGATGAGTCCTAGTTTTAAGGGCGCCCGGGGGCCGTCCGGCAGGGGTTTTTAAAAGTTTTTCTTATGAATAAGCGATAAATTAAAATACATCTCAGTTAAAAATTCGTCAACAGTAACCCGCATTCAAGAAGGCTCGGCAAAATACAGTGCGACAACGATCTTGCCGATGAAGACATTAACAGGGGGGCGCCAGCATTTAATCAGGGTAACCAACGCAAGAAAATCTCCCTTGATTCATGGAGTTTAGGAATCTGTTTAACTAATATTTTTTTCCCAAACATGGCAAATTGAAGGGTAGCGTAGGTACTAATTTAAAGCAGTATAAGTATGTATGTTTGTATCTTGTGTGTTTAACCGATTTGTATAAACAATAAAACCATTGAAAATAATAACTATTTTAAGGACTTGACTATATTTAAAAAGAATTATTTTATTTCAAAGCAAACATGTATACAGAACATGCACGAAAATAAAACATTAGGGAAAATCGGGAAATCTCCTGTACCTAAGATTGGGGAGTTACCTCAAAAAGCGTGTTTAATTTTATTAAAAATGTCTATTATTTATTGCGGTTACATACGTACTTCATTCCATTTTAATAACAAGCTGTATAAATTATTAAAAATAAAAAAATTATAACGATGTTTTTATTTTTGTTACAAAAAATACTTTTTTAGAGGTGTCCGGGGAAAAAACATATTTTGCCCAAATGTCCGTGATTTTTGCCGTGTTTATCCAGCGTCGGCAATTTAGGTGATGGCAGCCCTACTTACACCTCACGTGTAATGAACGAATACTTTTCACACACAAAAAAATAGACTAACAGCGTGAAGCGTTTTAGTCCGGTGCATGGTGAATGTCGGTGATATCTTGTTTGACATCGACTCATAATTGGCGGATTATTTCGTTGGTAAAATTTTTATGTGGGTTCCTCACAGTTCCTCCACATTTGCAGCTAAACTACTGAGCCGATTTGGTAAATGAGGTATCAATTGATATCTTATTATAGTTCGGGTAACATATTATAGGTCACCTTTTGTAAAAGAAGAAAAAATTTTAAGTACCTACCTACAAAAATAATTCTGAGTACCTACAGCAAATATACAGGGTGACTATGAAATCATTGCATTTTCGTAGTCGAATTTCAATCTTTTAAACTAATGTTTCTCCAACTTATTTATTTATTTAAATAAATAAAAATAAAAAATAAATAAAAAAACTTTGTTTTTTTTATTCGAGTAACTGTATTTTTAAATTACACGTGCCATTTAATTGCTTAAACATTTTCACAACAAATAAGTTTGACACTTGTCGAAATTATATGATTTAGAGCACCACACTGGTTTAGGTACTCACAGTCTTAAAAACGTGATTTTTTTAATTGCTGCTTATTCGATCTATTTGCACGCCTTATGTTCAAAGTTAGCTTATTTGTTTTCTTGTACTTACCATTAAATGGGCGTTGATGTAAATATATTTGTAGATGTTTGTAATAAGTCGATTTTAATTTTATTGTAGGTATAAGTTTTGAAGAATTAAATAATTGGTCATTTTATATTTTGACGATTTCAAGGAACAAAATTTTAGTAGCCTTACAGTCAATTGAAAAATATAAATGGAGAGAAGGAAAATGTGACTGTCCAACTTTTTTTTATTTTTCACAAAATATGTTTTGCTAGTTGATATTAGCGGCCCAAAATTGAATTTTTTGCTTAGGTTCAAAGTGCCTATCAAAATTTGATTAAAAATGGTCATTGTAGCTTTTATAGGTATTCGGCTGTTCAAAAAGAAAATACTGCCGCTAAGAATGATATAATTGCAGACTGATTTAGAAATAATTGCTAACCTCTTAGTTCCTGCCCAATTAGTAGTGTTGCCAATCGATAGTCGACTATCGATAGTTGACGTCATATCAATAGTATCCATAGCCTATCGATAATCGATAGTATCGTTTGTTGTTACAATAGTCACTACCGATGCCTACTATTGATAACAGTACTTTCGATATTGAGCTTCAGTAGGTACTATCTATAGTATGACACTATATTGATACATTTGTACTAAACTGAGCTATCGACACTATCCCAGCATATCGATATTATAAATGATGTCCAAAGTCAACTGTCTATATTACGGTGGCACTGCCAATTAGCTATTTTAGCTAACACCCGTAGTTTTCTCGACCATGGCAAAAATTAGGATATTTTTGGTTGAACCAGAATGGACATATAACGGGTGAATTGGTTCCATAGATAATTCGTCCGAAGGTAAAATAGACATCGTGGATTAAAAGATAAAGAAACACTCACTTGTATTTAAAAATACGAAATGGAATTTATTACATACTCAACTCTAACTAAACTTAACATACTAGTCTATAAGAAATGTATCTGCCAGCTGTCTCGGAAGATCTGATAATTTTTACCACCTGTAACAAAAGAATATTATTCAAACGTACAGATCTAAACTTGCATGGTCACTATCTCTAAGAGTTCATTGCTTCCTGTATTACGATGTGAATCGTTGTTATACTGGGTGTTAGGTAAATGGTATAAGAAGCTAGCCTATGTTAACATATGCATTAAATACTATGGTGAAGTCAACCTATAAAATATCATGATTTTTGAAAAAAAAATTTTGTTACAAATCGGAATCTCAAATTTTTTGTGTGTATAAAAATATATAAAAAAATTAAATGATGATATCTAATTTCTGACTTCACCATAGCATTTACATATACGAGTAGCTATGCATATGTTAATATAAGCTGATTTTGGCTTGTTATCGGGGGGCACGGCAGGTTATACCCTTTACCTAACACCCTGTATAAAAGACTGCGACGGAGGTGGGTGGATCGGTTTGTCTACTCTTAACAAATACCCGTGCACATGCATAAGTTCTTCCGTGATCATGGAACTTGCAACATTGCTAAAATATTGGAAACTCATCAAAGAATGGGCACGGTCGGCCAAGATTTTCAAACATCCTAAGGTTTGAAAATCATTCGCGTGTCATAGAACAACAGGGTTTATTTTCCCATTAATAAGACGTATTCTGACAGCTACTAATATGAATACATCGTAACGGTGAATCCTTTCATTGTTAAAAGGTAATAAGTCCATGAGTTTATCCTTATCGCTATTTTACAACTGAGCTATAGAAATTTCTTATGTTACCTATTTTCCATAGTTTGCACTATAAGCCAGATCGCCATCATCATCAATTACCTACATCAGTTTGTTATATCAAGCAGAATGGCTGTTGGGGCGGAAAGGAAAGGCATGGCCATCTCCTACCCTGCGGTGTACCAATGGTACTATGGTACAGCAAAGGCCTTACTCCGGAATACAATGTCCGTAAATTCGAGTCCTTCTGTCTCTCTTACTAATGCCAATGTCTTAAAGTATGTGACAGGGACAGACAGATCCATATATTCGGACTTCTTGTTGCGTAGCAGCCTCTCAGGTCGCGGGAAGCAGTTGGATACGGGTGGCGCGTTACCCATCGTCGTGGAGATCCTTAGGGGAGGCCTATGTCTGGGCCTATGTGAGATTAAGAAGTTATAAATAGGACGAAAAGGGGTTGTGCTATACTTATTATAATTTGAGGCTGGCACCTACAGTACACCAATGTTTATTTACAAACATTAAAAATAATATTTACAAATATTTAACAAACAGAAAAGATTATTTATCTGACTAATAACTTATTTAGACTCTTCAATTTATATTTTTTTAATCAAAACCTGATATCATCATCAGGTTCATTACTTTCATACTCCTTTTTCGCCATTTTTCAATTTTAATTGGTTATTATTCAAAGCAATGAATATGTAAAATTCTATTTGCATTAACATAAATGTATAAATATTGCGTTTGTCCTTGTCATTTGTGACCAAGATATTAACGTACACCAACAAGGGAATATTTATTCATGTGCCTACAAGCAGTACAGTAAACTGCAATTATACACTTCTGACTAATGTTGACTCTTAATACAACGACATAAGGTTGGTAAATCGAAAAAGTGTTGACATAATTTTGCAGCTGTACACCTAATACGTGGATAAAAGCAAGTAAAATTGCGTTATTACGAACGTTTTCCTTAAAATATAAAACTGTCACAGAAAGAAATAACCGACAAAAAGATGGAAGTAAATAAGCCCCTGACCAACGTCGATCGCTTGTTTGATACAGACTGAAAACATTTAACTTTAGTAATTTTTCGTCGGTTCGATTTATAACAACAATTTTTTTAATCGTTTGGCGCCTGCACACAAAAAGAACACCACACCTACTCTTCCAATGGAAGTTGTAAGAGGCGACTAGGAGTAACTGACTAGAAGTGGAACCCGGAAGTGGACAAGGGGGGCTTCTATTTACCATTGGTCAAGCTGCGGTCTCCAACCCACCTGCCAAACGTAGCAAATATCGCGAAATTCTCCTTTTTGGGACGCCCGTTCTAACAGTAAATAATGATGAATTACATGTAGTTGTTGTATTTTTGCTGCTTCATATCATACATTTAAGGAATGCATTTTGTCCTGCATCATGACTCTTTACCATGTTTTACAGGGATGCATCCAGATACAAATAACCCTGTAGCACAGTCTATGAACCATACAGTCGTTCGACGCCTTTGATCTCATGGAAAATGCCGTCAACGTCTAGACAGTATCGTGACGGCCAGGGTTGTCAAAAGTAAACAATATATAAAAATATTTATTTATTGCAGATAAACACTCGTAAATGTGACACACGTATCAAATTATAAAAAATTACGTCCGCCATCTTGGATTTAAAATAGGATGGCATTTTCGTAATCAGTACCCTAATGAATCTCAAAATTGAAACCCATATCAAATTATAAAACAATACGTCCGCCATCTTGGATTTTAAAAATGATGGCATTTTGGTAATCGGCACCTCTATGAACCCCAAAATTGACACCCATTTCAAATTATAAAAAAATACGTCCGCCATCTTGGATTTTAAAAAGGATGGCATTTTGATAATTGGCACCCCAATGAACCTCAAAATTGACACCCATGTCAAATAATATAAAATTACGTCCGCCATCTTGAATTTAAAATAGGATGGCATTTTCGTGATAGGCACCCCAATATACCTCAAAATTGACACCCATATCAAATTATAAAAAAATACGTCCACCATCTTGGATTTTAAAAAGGATGGCATTTTCGTGATCGGCACCCCTATGAACCTCAAAATTGACACTCATATCAAATTATAAAAAAATACGTCCGCCATCTTGGATTTTAAAAAGGATAGCATTTTCGAAATCAGCAGCCCAATTAACCTCGAAATTGACAACTATTTATCTTATTTAAAAAAAAATATGTTCACCATCTCGAATCATTCGATATCAGCATTCCAATAAATTCCAACAAACAAATATAAAATAATTTAAAACACAAACTTTACATTTGTTAGCCCTGAATGCTGTGTCCCGAACTGCTAACATCGTTTTGTTCGCAGTTCGGGCTCGGCCTTCCCGCGTCTCGCCCCTCACACCCCGCACAATGGGGGCTATCGCTAGTGAACTTGCCACTAGAGGCGTTAGTGTCGCGTGAGGTCCAATATCATTCACTTTGTACTGGTTTTAGCGGAATTTGTTGCATAAATTATAATTTCTTTAATTTACCTGCTGGAAAGTGATCTCCTTCGTAAAATATCGCAAATATGGATTATTTGGCGATTAATGTGAACGCTTTCAAAGCGGAATTAAGAAAAAGCGCAAAAATAGGCGGCCTCAAGAGCAACTATTTCAGAAGTTAGTTTGTTGATATCAAGATAGTTATTTATAAACAATATAACCTTAATTAGATTTAAGATATAACACTTTGTTTCGGCGCCAATCGTCTTTGACAGCTATACCTCCGGACCTCAGTCTACAGTGGCGCCAACTGGTGAGCAAAGAAACGTTAGTCCCCATTGCCCTGTCTAGACGTCTTCGTCGAACGACTGTATCGTTCATAGACTGTGCCTGTAGTATGATCTTTTACCGTCTTTTAAAGGAATGTTTTTAGATACAAATATCCATATAATATAAAAAAGTTTAACATACCTGTCCTCTTTTGAGGCCAAAATATCTCGCGACTGGATCACCAGCCTGTATTCTCATCAGCATGTTTTCTTTCAATTTACTGTGATAGCGGTTAAGGAAATAGAGATAAGTGATAAAATATTACCTTTACTACTGATTTTAGGTCTGAATTAGTATTTTTTTTGTAATTTCTCATTGATTCATCAACAAGCTATTCCAAACTTCCTCTGAAGCCAACATTTGCTAGAGTAAACATGCAGTTTGTGATGTTTGTGTCCTGAAAACGACACACGTGACTGACAATGGCTATCCATAGTCAGTCTCGCGTTTATTAAAGTGACTTTAATAAAAGTCAAACCGTTGAGTGATTATTACTTTTTTGAGTTTATCTTAAAAGTCCACAATATTTAAAATTATTTTTCTTTTTTTCTCTTGACTACTCAAAATAGTTCGAATATACACGGTATGCATGGAACGGAACAGCTGCTTTACAGGGTTTGTAGTACAGACAAAGGCTGGTCAATCTACCCAAAAAGTTAAAGGTCATGGAATTAATTCTCAACTTTAAGTCCAACAAGTAGATATCAATATCAATTGAGAAAAATTGATGTTCCGTGGTAGGTTGACATGCTGTTGAAAATTTAACATGTGATATCATTTTAAATTTTATTTAATTACTAGCTGTTACCCGCGACTTCATACGCATGGACTTTAGGAAAATTAAAACTATCCCACGGGAACAGTACATTGTTCCGGGATAAAAGGTAGCCTATGTACAGACAACAGCACGACAACAAAACGTCATTTTTTTCAATTGATATTGATCTCTACCTGCTGGACTTAAAGTTGAAAATCAATTCAATGAAGTGTATAAAAAATGCAACAAAAAAGTTTTAAATCCTACAATTCAATGACCTTTTACTTTTTGGGTAGGATGAGCTGCTGTTGTCTGTACTATCCCAAACTATGATCTATACTATATGTGACAAATGTCATCCAGGTACGTTCAGTCGTTGTGGCTTGATTGAGTACAAGTATTCATCTAAACTCTCGCATTTATAATTTTAGTAAGATTATTGAAATAATAGTAATTCGGAATAAAAAGTTTTTCTTTAAAGTAACCTTTTCCCTTAACGTTTGGTTAAATTACGATCAGTCGTGTTCTTGATTCCTATCAAGTTCGTACCATATACCATTTTTAATATTTTCCACCTACAACTAAGTGCTTACACCTACACCAATAACTGTTAGGAGGCGTGGCCTGGCGGACATATCTCTGGAAATTTTAAATTATGTTGAAAAAGATATTTACTAATCTTTGACATTTATTAACTTTGTAATAGAATGGTATTTTCCGTTATTTTTAAATTATTTTTAATCTATGCCGCTCTATGCTCAGAAACATGGCTACATACACTATCAGCTTTTTCACTTTTAGAAAACCCTGTATATGCATTGCTAGCATTGACATAATTATTCCGAAACTTCAAAAGGATACTATCTCGCCAACAACTCTTGCTTCTCATCAGGGGTGAGCACAATATGCTCGGGGACCAGTTCATGCTCCGTTATGTTAATGAGTAGCTCTGATTCCAGGAACTGTTCTAATATGTACTTGGGAGCCATGTCTACCAGTGACTGTTTGGCTGAGGGAGTCATACCTGGAAATTGAAACCATAAATAATCAAACATTAAAGAAAAAGTTTATCAGAATTACATTAGTGATATTAGTATGTTATGTTTCCTACGGTCCATGGGGTATAGTAGCCTCTATAATTAATTATTGTTAATTACTATCTACAATATTATTGCCTGCCAACTTTAATGACATATTTAGCCATAATTAGTAGTTAGTTAGACTTAGATTTTCGGCATTTAGTAATTGGACATCACGGACCTAAAAAAAATACGGACGTAACAACACACTAAAAAAATGTGAAGCATGCAAGCTACTACAATTTCGTTTGTTGTACATGATCTACGAGGGCGGGTCAATAAGTCCGTGACTTTTTGAATTTCTGACCTCTTTACTGAAAAAGCAACACTACTCCTGTCAACAGGTATCTGTCAGTTGATTCCTACCAAAATTTGAACTTGCTGCGTCAGTTAGTTTGTGTTTGACAGCTATTTTTATCAGACTACCCAGTAATTTGAGGAAAAAATGGAAAAAAGTGAATTTCGTGTGCTTATTAAGCATTATTTTTTGCGAAAAAAAACCATTACCGAGACCAAGGCTAAGCTTTATAAATACTATAGGGACTCTGCACCATCGATTTTAATGGTAAAAAAGTGAAATGAAAGATAGTTTACGGATTTAGAACGCGTTTATTTTTGATTTAACCCGACGTTTCGAACCCTTTACAGCGTTCATGGTCACGGGTAGACTAAGGTGTTATTCGTCTTTAAGATGGTAATTTGAAAAAATGTTTAACTACCGCCTCTAATTTTTATCGTCAGTTATGTTCCTTTTCACACAAAATGAGCTAACTGTGTCCGGAGTCTTCGCAGTGTTGCCATGGTTTGTGGACTTCAATGATGATAAGACAGGGTCCCAAGCAGCTGGTAAATTCCAACCATCTCTATTGAAATTAGGATGTTTTTTAATTTCTATTGCTTCGCGTATCATTCTAGGTACATATCGGTTTTCCTTAGCAAGAACTTTAGGTTTATCAAATCTAATGAAATGGTTGGGCTTATCAAACGCATGACTACAGACTGCAGATTTCGTTATACGCATGTTTTTCATATCGGCTATGTGTTCTTTTACCCGAGTACCTATACTGCGTTTAGTTTGACCTATGTAAGAGAGCCCACATTCACAGTCGAGTTTGTATACGCCTGGTACTTGAAGGGGAATGTTACACTTGACTGGTCGTAAGAATTGGTTGATCTTCTTCGGCGGCTTGAAGTAGGTCTTGATAGAAGCGCGCTTCAAGATGTTCCCAATTTTGTCTGTGACACCCTTCATGTATGGGAGTACCGCTGGTAGACGCTCAACTGTGGATGGTTTTTGACGGTCCGTGAAGCGGAGACGCGGTACTTGGAGTTTATTGAATTTAAGTGCTCGCTTGACATGCTGGAGTTCAGCATGCCGGTGGTGGTCATCACAGATCCGCTGGGCTCTCTGAAACAAAGTTTTTCCAACAGTAGCTAACTGTGAAGGGGGATGGTGAGAGTCACCGTTTAGTGATAGGTACCTAACTTTGTTTCAGAGAGCCCAGCGGATCTGTGATAACCACCACCGGCATGCTGAACTCCAGCATGTCAAGCGAGCACTTAAATTCAATAAACTCCAAGTACCGCGTCTCCGCTTCACGGACCGTCAAAAACCATCCACAGTTGAGCGTCTACCAGCGGTACTCCCATACATGAAGGGTGTCACAGACAAAATTGGGAACATCTTGAAGCGCGCTTCTATCAAGACCTACTTCAAGCCGCCGAAGAAGATCAACCAATTCTTACGACCAGTCAAGTGTAACATTCCCCTTCAAGTACCAGGCGTATACAAACTCGACTGTGAATGTGGGCTCTCTTACATAGGTCAAACTAAACGCAGTATAGGTACTCGGGTAAAAGAACACATAGCCGATATGAAAAACATGCGTATAACGAAATCTGCAGTCTGTAGTCATGCGTTTGATAAGCCCAACCATTTCATTAGATTTGATAAACCTAAAGTTCTTGCTAAGGAAAACCGATATGTACCTAGAATGATACGCGAAGCAATAGAAATTAAAAAACATCCTAATTTCAATAGAGAAGATGGTTGGAATTTACCAGCTGCTTGGGACCCTGTCTTATCATCATTGAAGTCCACAAACCATGGCAACACTGCGAAGACTCCGGACACAGTTAGCTCATTTTGTGTGAAAAGGAACATAACTGACGATAAAAATTAGAGGCGGTAGTTAAACATTTTTTCAAATTACCATCTTAAAGACGAATAACACCTTAGTCTACCCGTGACCATGAACGCTGTAAAGGGTTCGAAACGTCGGGTTAAATCAAAAATAAACGCGTTCTAAATCCGTAAACTATCTTTCATTTCAATGTATAGTGTTCGCGTAAACTCAAGAAAACAGTATGTTAACCAGTACGGACTGGAAACAGCAAACAAGATCAGAAGCCTGGAAGATCTGAAGACCAAGCGCGCAAGAAAATTAACATCTTTAACTTTCTTGAAGAGATGCCGAGACCACAATCTCATCCCAACATGTATGCGGATTTCACCGAAGAATAACATACGTGGGAGCGCCAAGATCTTAAACCAGGCAAGCTTAAAATTACTCCGCCTCTCAATTTATGAACTTAGGTCTGAGTTAGTTAAAATCAATTTAAACATCGAGAAATTGTCTAACGAATAAAAACAGTATTGCCGTGTTCCATTTATAATCAATGTTTATCACAACTAGATAATAGAGAAAAAGCTAAATATGAGAATTGTCGATTAAACCAGATACAAAAGTTCGAAAAGTTGCAATCTAAAAACAACAAATGGAACACAACCGCGTTCGGAACTCCGTCTACCGCCGAGACAATAAAAACCATAGACTCACGCGCAGTTGTCAATCTGTCAAAACAAACGTTAGACCGCGACACCGTGTCGGTATTAGAAAAAGGACTTAATTTTGCGGTAGCGCCGAAAAGAATACCGTATGAGGAAATTATTAGCAACGTCGAGGATTGCCTATTTAAAAATAAACTCTCAAAGGAAGATGCGGAGGCAGTACGGCAAGACATATCATCCGTCTTACGTCGAGGTAAAGTGCCGAAATTAAATCTTCCTTTGCAACAATATAATGCGTTAAAGAACTTGCGTAATAGGCCTGAACTGACTATCCTCCGGGCTGATAAGGGAAACGCGACGGTTGTAATGGATACGTCAGATTATAACGCTAAAATGTCACAAATACTGTCGGACGAGAACACATACAAGCCGGTTAAAACCGATCTAACAACTAAAGCTTTAAAGAATACTACCGACTTGATCAAAAAGCATTCTGAAAAATTAAATCTAGACGTAAATTCATTGGTTTCTAGCTGCGCGAAAGCTCCTCGTATGTATGGGTTGCCGAAAATACACAAACCGAATGCTCCACTACGACCAATTGTTAGCCAGATTGACTCACCAACTTATCTTCTGGCTAAACACGTAGCTAAAGTCCTATCCTCCTTACGCGGACAAACAACAGCTTATGTGAAGGATTCCTACCAGTTTGTTAGTGAGATTAAAAACCTTAATCTATCTAACAATGAAACCATGGTTAGTTTTGATGTCCAGTCTTTGTTTACATCGCTACCAGTACAAGACTGCATTCAGATCATGACAAAGAAGTTAACTGAAAATGACATGCCTCTAGAATATGCAGAACTACTTGAACATTGTCTTACAAGTAATTATTTATTGTGGAATGATTGTTTCTACCAACAACTGGATGGCGTAGCTATGGGTTCTCCTGTGTCCCCCGTGATAGCTGACATCTTCATGGAGGATTTCGAGGACAGGGCCCTGCGCACAGCCCCAGTAATACCTAGATTTTACAAGAGGTATGTCGACGATACTTTCACAATATTACCATCTAATAAAGTTTCTGCATTTTTAGAACATCTCAACTCTGTTCATCCTAAGATTCAATTCACAATGGAGTTGGAGGCCAATAATAGGTTAGCTTTTTTGGATGTGTTGATTATCAGGAATCCGGATCATAGTTTGAGCACCACAGTGTATCGGAAAGCAACTCATACTGATAGGTACCTAAACGGTGACTCTCACCATCCCCCTTCACAGTTAGCTACTGTTGGAAAAACTTTGTTTCAGAGAGCCCAGCGGATCTGTGATGACCACCACCGGCATGCTGAACTCCAGCATGTCAAGCGAGCACTTAAATTCAATAAACTCCAAGTACCGCGTCTCCGCTTCACGGACCGTCAAAAACCATCCACAGTTGAGCGTCTACCAGCGGTACTCCCATACATGAAGGGTGTCACAGACAAAATTGGGAACATCTTGAAGCGCGCTTCTATCAAGACCTACTTCAAGCCGCCGAAGAAGATCAACCAATTCTTACGACCAGTCAAGTGTAACATTCCCCTTCAAGTACCAGGCGTATACAAACTCGACTGTGAATGTGGGCTCTCTTACATAGGTCAAACTAAACGCAGTATAGGTACTCGGGTAAAAGAACACATAGCCGATATGAAAAACATGCGTATAACGAAATCTGCAGTCTGTAGTCATGCGTTTGATAAGCCCAACCATTTCATTAGATTTGATAAACCTAAAGTTCTTGCTAAGGAAAACCGATATGTACCTAGAATGATACGCGAAGCAATAGAAATTAAAAAACATCCTAATTTCAATAGAGAAGATGGTTGGAATTTACCAGCTGCTTGGGACCCTGTCTTATCATCATTGAAGTCCACAAACCATGGCAACACTGCGAAGACTCCGGACACAGTTAGCTCATTTTGTGTGAAAAGGAACATAACTGACGATAAAAATTAGAGGCGGTAGTTAAACATTTTTTCAAATTACCATCTTAAAGACGAATAACACCTTAGTCTACCCGTGACCATGAACGCTGTAAAGGGTTCGAAACGTCGGGTTAAATCAAAAATAAACGCGTTCTAAATCCGTAAACTATCTTTCATTTCAATGTATAGTGTTCGCGTAAACTCAAGAAAACAGTATGTTAACCAGTACGGACTGGAAACAGCAAACAAGATCAGAAGCCTGGAAGATCTGAAGACCAAGCGCGCAAGAAAATTAACATCTTTAACTTTCTTGAAGAGATGCCGAGACCACAATCTCATCCCAACATGTATGCGGATTTCACCGAAGAATAACATACGTGGGAGCGCCAAGATCTTAAACCAGGCAAGCTTAAAATTACTCCGCCTCTCAATTTATGAACTTAGGTCTGAGTTAGTTAAAATCAATTTAAACATCGAGAAATTGTCTAACGAATTAAAAACAGTATTGCCGTGTTCCATTTATAATCAATGTTTATCACAACTAGATAATAGAGAAAAAGCTAAATATGAGAATTGTCGATTAAACCAGATACAAAAGTTCGAAAAGTTGCAATCTAAAAACAACAAATGGAACACAACCGCGTTCGGAACTCCGTCTACCGCCGAGACAATAAAAACCATAGACTCACGCGCAGTTGTCAATCTGTCAAAACAAACGTTAGACCGCGACACCGTGTCGGTATTAGAAAAAGGACTTAATTTTGCGGTAGCGCCGAAAAGAATACCGTATGAGGAAATTATTAGCAACGTCGAGGATTGCCTATTTAAAAATAAACTCTCAAAGGAAGATGCGGAGGCAGTACGGCAAGACATATCATCCGTCTTACGTCGAGGTAAAGTGCCGAAATTAAATCTTCCTTTGCAACAATATAATGCGTTAAAGAACTTGCGTAATAGGCCTGAACTGACTATCCTCCGGGCTGATAAGGGAAACGCGACGGTTGTAATGGATACGTCAGATTATAACGCTAAAATGTCACAAATACTGTCGGACGAGAACACATACAAGCCGGTTAAAACCGATCTAACAACTAAAGCTTTAAAGAATACTACCGACTTGATCAAAAAGCATTCTGAAAAATTAAATCTAGACGTAAATTCATTGGTTTCTAGCTGCGCGAAAGCTCCTCGTATGTATGGGTTGCCGAAAATACACAAACCGAATGCTCCACTACGACCAATTGTTAGCCAGATTGACTCACCAACTTATCTTCTGGCTAAACACGTAGCTAAAGTCCTATCCTCCTTACGCGGACAAACAACAGCTTATGTGAAGGATTCCTACCAGTTTGTTAGTGAGATTAAAAACCTTAATCTATCTAACAATGAAACCATGGTTAGTTTTGATGTCCAGTCTTTGTTTACATCGCTACCAGTACAAGACTGCATTCAGATCATGACAAAGAAGTTAACTGAAAATGACATGCCTCTAGAATATGCAGAACTACTTGAACATTGTCTTACAAGTAATTATTTATTGTGGAATGATTGTTTCTACCAACAACTGGATGGCGTAGCTATGGGTTCTCCTGTGTTCCCCGTGATAGCTGACATCTTCATGGAGGATTTCGAGGACAGGGCCCTGCGCACAGCCCCAGTAATACCTAGATTTTACAAGAGGTATGTCGACGATACTTTCACAATATTACCATCTAATAAAGTTTCTGCATTTTTAGAACATCTCAACTCTGTTCATCCTAAGATTCAATTCACAATGGAGTTGGAGGCCAATAATAGGTTAGCTTTTTTGGATGTGTTGATTATCAGGAATCCGGATCATAGTTTGAGCACCACAGTGTATCGGAAAGCAACTCATACTGATAGGTACCTAAACGGTGACTCTCACCATCCCCCTTCACAGTTAGCTACTGTTGGAAAAACTTTGTTTCAGAGAGCCCAGCGGATCTGTGATGACCACCACCGGCATGCTGAACTCCAGCATGTCAAGCGAGCACTTAAATTCAATAAACTCCAAGTACCGCGTCTCCGCTTCACGGACCGTCAAAAACCATCCACAGTTGAGCGTCTACCAGCGGTACTCCCATACATGAAGGGTGTCACAGACAAAATTGGGAACATCTTGAAGCGCGCTTCTATCAAGACCTACTTCAAGCCGCCGAAGAAGATCAACCAATTCTTACGACCAGTCAAGTGTAACATTCCCCTTCAAGTACCAGGCGTATACAAACTCGACTGTGAATGTGGGCTCTCTTACATAGGTCAAACTAAACGCAGTATAGGTACTCGGGTAAAAGAACACATAGCCGATATGAAAAACATGCGTATAACGAAATCTGCAGTCTGTAGTCATGCGTTTGATAAGCCCAACCATTTCATTAGATTTGATAAACCTAAAGTTCTTGCTAAGGAAAACCGATATGTACCTAGAATGATACGCGAAGCAATAGAAATTAAAAAACATCCTAATTTCAATAGAGAAGATGGTTGGAATTTACCAGCTGCTTGGGACCCTGTCTTATCATCATTGAAGTCCACAAACCATGGCAACACTGCGAAGACTCCGGACACAGTTAGCTCATTTTGTGTGAAAAGGAACATAACTGACGATAAAAATTAGAGGCGGTAGTTAAACATTTTTTCAAATTACCATCTTAAAGACGAATAACACCTTAGTCTACCCGTGACCATGAACGCTGTAAAGGGTTCGAAACGTCGGGTTAAATCAAAAATAAACGCGTTCTAAATCCGTAAACTATCTTTCATTTCAATGTATAGTGTTCGCGTAAACTCAAGAAAACAGTATGGTAAAAAAGTGGTTTATTGAATTTCGTTGTGGCCGTAAAAGCACTGAAGATGCCGAACGTCCTGGACGCCCAGTTGAGGTCTCTACACCCGAAACAATCGAAAAAATTTACGATATGGTGTTGGCCGACCGAAGATTGAAAGTGCAAGAGATTGTGGAAGCCGTAGGGATCTCGCATGGCTCAGTGGTTTCAATTTTAAAAGATCAATTGGGCATGAGAAAGCTTTCCGCAAGATGGGTGCCGCGTTTGCTCACAGTCGACCACAAACGCAATCGTGTAACAACTTCACAGGAAGGTTTGGCGTTGTTAAATCGCAATATGGAGGAGTTTTTGCGCCGTTTTGTAACCGTGGACGAAACACGAATCCATCACAACACACCAGAGACCAAACAACAGTCAAAACAGTGGGTTTCTAAGGGTGAATCGGCGCCAAAGAAGGCCAAGGTGGGTTTGTCAGCCAATAAAGTTATGGCGACTGTTTTTTGGGATGCACGTGGGATAATCCACATTGACTACCTTCAAAAGGGAAGAACAATCAATGGGGAATATTATCCCAACTTATTGGACCGCTTCAATGACGATTTGAAAAAAAACCGACTTCATTTGGCCAAGAAAAAAGTTCTTTTCCACCAAGACAATGCAAGGGTGCACACATGTGCAGTTGCCATGGCAAAAATCCATGAATTGGGCTATGAATTGCTCCCTCATCCCTATTCTCCAGATTTGGCTCCAAGTGACTACTTTTTGTTCCCAAACCTGAAGAAATGGCTTGGTGGAAAAAGATTTGACTCCAATGATGAAGTCATCTCGCAAACAAAGGCCTATTATGAAGACCTCGAACAATCATATTTTTTGGAAGGGATAAAAAAATTGGGGATGCGTTGGACAAAGTGTATAGAGCTCAAGGGAGACTACGTTGAAAAATAAAATGATTTGTTTATCAAAAAATCTGTGTTTTATTCCAAAAGTCACGGACTTATTGACCCGCCCTCGTACACTCACACAAACACACAAGGTCCGACAACCCGCTGCCATTTCGTCCCTTGTGACAGCGCCAGTGACACGTACTAGAGCGTACGTTGCATACACAATTTATTTTTCAAAAATGCAGTCTCGTGTGGTTAAATCGTGTAAAAACTACATGCGTAAACGTACAAAATCACATAAAATCACCTATCATACGTAAATTATTACGATTCGTGATATTTTTCCTTATTTATGTTTTAAAATTTTCACCAGAATTCTAGAAGTAAAATGCAACAGTGTTGTCACTTTATTTACAGGAAAATTTTCCTAAAAATGGGGAAAACTGTATTTGTATGCAACAAACTATGTATGTGACTCTGTGCAATCTGATTTCGTCAATTTTTGGGTGCCGTTTCTTAAAAGGAAAATAAAAGATCCCATAATCTAAATATATAAAAATGAAAACTGATTTAATGACTGACTGACTGACTGACTGACTGACATATCAACGCACAGCCCAAACTACTGGGATTTAAAATCTGAAAATTTTCACCGTGCTTCCTTTTATAGTGTAGGTGAGCACTAAGAAAGGAATTTTGGAAATTCCGCCTCTAAGGGGGTAAAAAGGGCCCCACAAGTTTGTATGAAACTCCGTCAGTTTTGAAGTTAAGTCGATGAAAATTGATATCCAGCTACCTGATTAAAAATTAAGAACGACGTCTTTCAGGATTTTTGAAAATTATTATTTTTGATAATAATAATCTATAAGGGGATAAAAAATGGGGGCAAAGTTTGTTCGGTTCCGCGTCATATCCATACTCTTTACATATTTGTACTCTCTGACTTTACTTAGTTTGTTATGACATTCAATGTGTCAATCAGAAAATACATAGGTAATTTCTAACAAACAGAATGGTATTATTTTAGAATTTAATAATTGGCGCCGAAATGGATGAATTAACTGAATCAAAACGTGTAGAACTTTAATTAAAGGCTGCATTACAAAATTCGGCAGCCAGATACAAAACCTACGAGAAATTTCTGATTATGAATTATAATTAGTAAGTGATTAGCTGGTGAAGTGACAAATTAACAAATTTACCACGAATAATTTGGAAGAGATACGACTACAAATAATATTACTGATGAACCACAGTTGGAAACTGAGATTGAAGAAAAAAATAGCCTTCAGGGTATTACAACACAGCTTAAACTAAAACTGCAGAGTTGGAATTCGATAGCACGAAACAATTCCATGTATGCAGAAGGTACTGAGGAGCAAAGGTCGGTCACAAACAAATCTTAGGACATCTAAATTGAACTCAGTACCATTAGACAAGGACAAAACATTCAAAAACTTCGTTAAACGATTGGATACGTACTTAAAACTGAACAGATGTGATGATATCGATACAAGGAAATACACGTCAATCATACATCTTTGAGCCCAGAATTACATCAGAAAACGTATTATATTATATTTTTGTGCTCCACGGGATCCTTGTGAGTTAGAATTTGAAGAGTTGGATAAAATTCAGTTAGTAAATTATCAACAACTTAAAATTGGACAGATTACTAGAAGATTTAACAATGGTGTTTGACGGAACTCTTGTTTGAATATCAATTAGTGCTTCAAAAAAATGTGACACCAATTTTCATCTAGCCGCGACGTATTCCATATGCCCCGAAGGACAAAGTTGACGAAGAAATAACGAGGCTATGTAACGAAAAGACAAAACTTGAAAATTCCTATTGGATGTCTTATCTATATGTATATTGGTACATATTCAGAAAATAAATATCGGTACTTACCATAAGAATGGTATTATTTAGAACTTAACCATTTTTATGGTTCCGTACCCAAAGGGTAAAAACGGAACCCTATTACTAAGACTTCGCTGTCGGTCCGTCTGTCCGTCTGCCTGTCACCAGGCTGTATCTCAAGAGCCGCGATAGCTAGACAGTTGAAACTTTCACAAATTATGTATTTCTGCTACCGCAATAACAACAAATACTAAAAACAAAATAAAACAAATATTGAAGGGACAAAAACAATCGCGTTTGTTGTATGTGAATACAACAAACGCGATTTTTTTGTCTTTTTTTGTTCGATATTAATAATGGCAACAGGTAGGCACTTGAAATATTCACAAAACACTCAGTTATATTTCTAACTTTAATAATCAATAATCAAATTAATATTTAAGGGAGGTTCCCACACAAAAAAATCAATTTTTTGCTTTTTTTTGCTTGATATCAATAAATGGTAACAGGTAGGTACTACTTTAACTAAATTAATGTAGGTACCTAATGTTGTTTTCGTAGTCAATGGTACGGAACCCTTTGTGCGCGAGTCCGACTTGCACTTGGCCGATTTTTGTTTATACGGTAGAGACAAATGTTGGGAAATCGAAAAAAGTTTATAGAATTACACTGTTGTACCTTATGACATTATCAACTATATTAAGCAGTACAAAAATAATTCCTAAACTGGGCATAGACCCGTATCTCAGGCAGGAAAAGGTAATAGGTGTGTTGCAACAACACTAAGCAGCTGGCTGGTGGATAAAATCAATATAGACTGGTAGACCATTTGACAAGCTTCCATTTAGAAGATAATTTGATAAACTTCCATTATTTTAGTAACGATTTATTTTTTCTAGGATCACCGCTTTTGGGGGCCTGGCAAAGTTTGTTTAGTGAAACTGCTTTTCTAACGCATCCAAATTATCTTTTTATTTAATATCCTCCATATTTAAAAAAATACACTTTTAAAACATGAAAATAATACGTTGAAAAAAAAATCACCTCACTTCATAATTCCGTGTTGTTTAACTTAGGAATAGCTACCACCACGCACCCACTAATGACCTAGCAGCAGTAATTAATGATGTTTTGCTGACATCATTTGAAGCTGAAGAAATATAAAATGTATAGACACAGTGGTCAGTACAGTCGAATCAGTTCTCTATCCTGTCAAGTTTCTGAACACTTTTTATCCTACTGATCATCTACCATTCATGCCTCGAACCCACATCCCACATGAAAGTTTTGTGAAACTACGTCACCTTTTTGGTATAAATTTTATTATGTTGTTTATAAGGATTTTTTATAATTAAATATTGAGGGGGTGAAAAACGGTTGAAAATTTTGTGGTTAATTATTTGTGTTTAACATCATATTGAGGTACTTGAAACTTCGTTTTTCGATCATGAAGTTAGAATGACATAGGACTGGCTTTTTCAGAGCTCTACACCGATGCTGGTATTACACCGGTCTTCTATCCAAACGTAGTATGCAAGCAAATTGTCTTTGTAAAATCGCCTTTTTAACGCTTATGGATCGAGAAAAATGGTAACCTACTTGGTTGGAAATTAAGAATGTGGTTTTTTACACAGGGCCACTTCTTCCAGGGCTCTACGCCAGTGTTGATCATATTCGAATAAAGCCTTGCAAGCTGCTTTGAATGGTTTGTTGTACTACAGCGTTGACAGTTTTGAAAGTTTCAAATGATATTGTACTTCAGATTTCATGTAAATGCAAACAGATGTGGTGCGAGCTCGCTTGGACCACGATTCGCTAGGAGAACTAACACCGGATCCCTAAATAGTTTAAATCGGCCCCTTTCATCCAACTTTTGTATCAACGGGCCCCGGTAAGTCGGCAACGACGTATCGGCTCCCACTAAGTGCCCACCACCACCTCGCCCGAGATGGGCACTTTCGGCACCGTAGGCAAAGGAAGTGAAGGAAAAGAGTGGAGGAGAGGGGGGTGAGTCGGGACGAAAACTTTGTAACAGATCAAAACCCACGCGTGCGAAGCCGCGGGCATTAGCTAGTCAGAATATATAATATCTCTTGCGCCCTTTTAAAAGGTTTCCTAGAAACAAAAAGCGTAGAGATGACTGGATTTTAGTTATTCGAAACTGCAGAGGAGAAAACAGTTAGGTTGGAACCCATTATCTGCCAGTACCGTGTGCAGTGCACATTTTGATGACATAGATTTTATGACTACAGCTAAGGGGCTATGTTGTTTGGTTCCGTATGCCATTCCAAAAAGAGTAAGTTTTATTGTATTTGAATTAGGGTCATGTCGCCTGTTCGCGTCCATATAGTGCAGTTGGCAGTTAAAGCGACTTATTACTAATAATGTGATACATTTCTTTACACGTAACATGTATCTTATTTTCTATCACAGTGGTCATAAAAATTATGTTAGGTAGGTCAACATAGGTCAACCGTTTAAATTTCTGATAAAAATATATTACGTATATTACATAAGTTAACTGGGACCGATTATTTCCACCTCGCGATTGAAACAGTAGGGTAATTGATGATTTACATGGCAACCCTTAAATCACGCATACAGCATAAACGGGCGGCCATTATCATGCTTTACTCATGATTAGACGAGGTTATGTCAATATTTTTTTTACGTCAGTGTTGGACATTTGTATGTAAATAAAATTTTGCCTATAATCGGACATTCTCCATTCCATTCCATTTTTCTTTTAATATTTTGGCAACATACACTACTACACAGCACTACAATACACATATAAAACATTTAAAAATTGTATAATGCTATACCTGCTTGTACTACCACAATAGCTCGATGTATGTTTTCTTCTTGCATTCTTGTACAGTATGTTTTAATAGTTTTGATACCAATCTTCGCTTCATCAGGAAAGAACACAAACATCTGATCAGTGGGGTCATCGTTGTGAGCCACAAGTACAATCAAGTCGCTTCTCGCTGGACGTTTTTCACTGAAATGTAAAGAGTCAATAAATAAAATCAAAATAATTTACTTCTAAACTTATTTTGTCATTTAACTGCAGAAAAAATCTTTTTGACAAGAAAGTGTCATCATTATAATTGACACAATAATAAACATTTTTATTTTTATTGCTTATTTTCAAAATCATTTATGGTCTAATTTTGGGAGTGTTTATAAAAATTTTATTTAGAACATTACTTATGCTAGGATCATGAAAGGGCTTGAGGAACAAGTCAGGAAACATATTGTGGAGAGAACCATATCTGAGACCACACGTGTACACTTAGGTAAGTCATGAGATAATATTCTGTCTGAGCATTTACTACACTGCGCATCTAGTAAATTTAACACATATTGGGGCAGCTAGACACAATGTATGTGTCATTTTGACATAGGTACCAGTGCATTCACTACTATTATTCTTTTTAATCCTTTTATACAATTCGATAGGATTTCTCTTGCTTCTGAGTTGCTAAAACAACATTTTTTTACGTCTTTTGATTCTTTAGGTAATGGACAACATACAACAATATGAATTTTAAAATAAAATGCAGCTTTGGCTTGTTTTAGAATTAAAACTGGTAAATGATTAGTTGTAAATCTAATTTAATAAAATAAAAGTAAAAATATATTTAACAGCATAATCATTCTTGTTGGTAAAGATATGTTACCTTACGCTATGTTAAGCAATAATCTTATTTTATGAAACTTAGGCATGAAACCCTTATTGATGGTCCTAACATAGACCCTTCGGGCATTGGGTGCCAGCTGAATTCCTATGTATTTTAGCAAAGGCCTCTAATTGCGATCTAAGATGCTCCTATCTCAATTTAAGCTTAAGACTCAAGAAGGTCAATTTGTATCCCATCTTACCTTGGTTTGTCACCAAATTGTTCTTTGAACTGTTCCAATGTTTGGTCCAATTCATCCTGCGTTACAAGATATCCACGGTCATGACAAAGCTGTAAAGAAGAAGCAGTAAGACAACATTTACAATTCCAACTTAATGTTGTTTCACACTAAAGTGAATGTTATAGTTCAAATAAATATGAATAAGGAGAATAAATATTACATTAAATTCACCTTTTTTCCTTGCAAAAGAAAATGTTTTTGTATAATAATATCACTCTAGTAGAGGAATATAACCTCACCTGCATTACTGTTTTTCGAATGCGCCAAAGTTTATAAGTTTCGGCATCATCATCCATGGTGTTTTAAATTATCAGACTGCTTTAAACTAAAATGATTAGTTAGTTACAAACACAATTGAAATTTATTCTAAAAAATAAATAAAAATGTATAACCTAACTCAACTCAAACACAACATTAATCCGACTTTTTTTTATTACAAGTTTTACGGCCTTGGGTTAAGCCGACTGGTATATAAATAAACCAAAGCCAATATTTTGAAGTTTACAGTAATCACTATTTGACCGATTTTCTGTTCTGTCATTCATTGTCATAAATTGAGTGCATGAACCTCTCAAAAAAATAAAAAGCCGAGAGAGAGGTTCGAAAGTAGAAGTGCCTCCTTTTTAACCCTTAAAGCAACAAAAAAATTTTTGCAATAATACCAAATTTTTTTTTGTGTCAATTGTTTATTTACTTAATAATAGTACGCAGAAAATAATTGAAAAAAATCTAGTAATTATAATTAAAAAAGAAACCGCATGTATATTATACTATACATTGCCACCCAGCCCAGGCCAAGAACTGTGTATGGGGAGCAATGTATAGTATATTATATTATGCATTGCGATACATTACTGAATTGTGTGATAAGCAAAAAAACAATTTACATATATATATTTTTCACGAAACATAAATTCATATTACATTTTGAGCAAACAGCAAGAGGGAACTCTTTCTACAATATTTGCATCTTTTGTACTCGGTAATTAGTGGCCAATGGTCAACTTTGTCAACTATCTGGAGTCCTCACGCGCGCTAATTCATTTTCACTCTTTGAGTCATCACTGACATTTGAGTTAGCATTGTCCTTAGGCACAAGTGCTAAAATTTTTCGTACTCGTTGTTCTCTCTCCCTTTAATAAAACTGAAACAAAAAAATCATGCGACACCCATGCTAGACACCACAGACCACACAGATAGACATTTTCAGTTTTACAAAGACATACGCGTACCCAGGAGGAAGGCAGCTGCCCCTTCCCTCCGCCTCTTCAAATAAATAAGAGTGCCTAGATAATTATGTTAAAATACAGCATTTACCGTACTCAAAGTAAAAAATTATAAAAATACCCAAACGTGCATTAGTGGCAGTGCATAGTATTCTATACATTATTTCAATAAACATGTTAGTATGCTAAGGTGGCAATGTATAGTATTCTATACATGTGAAAAGAACGTCGTAAAACATGGAAACAAACGAACATTCAAGTAATATTTTCATGTAAAGTTTTGATTCATGACAAAATATTACACAGATCGTGAAATAATATTATCTTACATCAAAAAAAATAACAATAAAACTTACCATGATCGACGCACCTCCGCACTATCTCTCCTCCATTTTTTATAACGACAATTTTAAACTGACAGATGAAAAGCTGTCACTTAATATTTTTTTTCATCAGAGAAACGTTCCGAAATAAAATATATTTCATAAAAATGAGGACATTTCGATACCAAAGTGTCCAAACATTTATTTTTTAATTATGTATAATATTATACTATGCAAAATTGCTTTAAGGGTTAAATACGGTGTCCATATAATATTATCTTCCAGGATAACCTTACTGGATTGATAAATACTTATTGTACTAAAAACTATTTATAACGGATTTTAAGCACTAATAGTCACCTGCTAGCCCATGCTATTTATCTTTATTTAATTAGGTTTGTTCTTTACTATTGTGGAATAGGAGAGTTACAGTGGATCGTTAAGTTGAAGTGGTAGTAGACTCGTTTAGGACCGAATCGGAGCAAAGGAAATAAAACAAGAAATTAATGTCAAAAATGTATTACAAATTTAAACATTATTGAATAAAATTATTTAATGCAGCCGTTTTCGCATTGTAAGTTTTTTCCCCGTCATTTTAAGAGTATCTTCGTTGGCGTATGTTTTTAATCTTATGCTTAATTATTATCTGTTGGTGATACTTTTAATTAGTTCGTGTCTTGATTCAGTAGTGAGAGATTGTTCTGGATGACGAGGAATATCATTTAAGCGAGGATAAAATTGATATTTTTTCGATAAATGTTGTTGTCATTGGTGGGTAACAAATATTTTTTTGCCAGGTTTCTTTCCACTTTCCAGCAACAGATTCATCCTTAGGCATCCTGTACAGCAATAAAATACACATAGAGTAAAATCTAAATAAATATTTTTATTTAATAATTTATGAGCCGTGGTAGCCCAATTGAAAAAAATGCTT
Organism: Anania crocealis; assembly: GCA_949315895.1. Lineage (NCBI taxonomy): Eukaryota > Metazoa > Arthropoda > Insecta > Lepidoptera > Crambidae > Anania > Anania crocealis. Next base: position 11,667,362 of record OX438865.1, on the reverse strand, counting down.
GACTCACACTATGAGGTTGCAGGTTCAAGTCCCAGCAGTGGCTTAAACTAATGATTTTTAATTAGTATTTAAACTCATGTTTGGATCATAAATAATTATCATACTACACAATAATATCACACATTTTGAGGATTAATTAATAAGCTATCATTATTAAACGTCAACCATCAAAATATGCAATTTTAGGCAGTGGAAAAAAACCCGGTCATTTCTAGATTATAAAACTTATTATCATAAATTACTTATAGCGTGGACACCCTTCTCCATAACATACTTGCTAGACAAGGACACACTACTATTTTAGTTATCTCTTTGGCTCGTTTTTCTACTTTTCCATTTGGCAGAGAAAAAATAATCTTAGCGCTATTGTTTTAGAGTGCACATTTGAAAATATGAGGTATAGAAGTACTCGATCCAGGTTAATATTTAAATCCGTGATTAAGTGTTGTTGTGTTGTTGTTGTTTTCTTCACCCATTCTGGGTAGGAAATATGCCCATACAGCCAAGTCTTCAGTAGAATTTTTTTATTGATATGAAATGAAAATGAAATTTAATGAGATGAAATGAAATGAAACCTAACCTAAGTCATTCAAATGTATGGGTGGTTTATACATTTCAATGATTACAGGAGTTTTACGCGAGAACGTGGATCAGAGTCAAATAAGAGCGCCTTTCCTTGTTTCTCACTTTTATTTGATTTATCCTACTCACTGACACATTATTATAACAATGCCACCACTTTATCACAATAAATGCTACTTAGGATAATTTCACAAAATTATGAAACAAAGTCCATCTTTCTCTTCTCGTTTCCCTCGCAAAAACCTGTCTTAAATTGACGTAACATTTTTCCTGTAAAGTTAATAACGTTAATAACGGTCAGGGTCACGGATTCATAATCTCGAACTGCAGCGCTATTAAGTATCTTTATTGACAGTCAAAGTGATAATTATAAGTATCGATAACTAACTTATCGATATTTTACCAAATGAGTAGCGTTTCGAAACATTCCAAAAATAAGTAATTACCAAAATATAGTTTCGACCTTATTTCTATGACCAGTGGAATGGTTTTAGGTTGTACTTTTTAAGGATTGTTAATATCCGCTAAAATAATTTCTATTAAAATAACGATATAATATTACTTACCGATGGTATGTCACGCCTCCTTTGGATATATTCTTTTTAGTGTTTGTGTTTTTGCACTCAAATACTGTGCAGGTCGGCTCGATTAATATTTAAAGATTTTTGTCAGAATAGCACAACGTCAATAAGTTCTAGCAACTGTCATCGTCTGAAGCGCGTAAAAGGGAGCGGAAACGTGATATACGCCATATGTAGCCGATGTGTGATAGATACGCGGGGCCTGCCTACTTACTACTTCTATCGTTTTTTATATTCTGTGGTTCACACATACACAACGGACACCACGGTACGGTCAATGTATGTAACCCTTGTGTTTGTGTGTGTGTATGATACCTAAACCACAGATAATATAATACTACCCTAAACGGTCTTAGTTTACACGGATGATTGACACTAGAAACACAAGCCTCTTGTACAGAATGACATGAAATCTCTATCTCTAGTCTCTTTGAAACTCTAATGTAAATTTAAAGGCTGTAATTGTTGCCGTAGTGCTTTTTAGATTGATTTTCGTGAAAACGGTGAAACCCGTACTGCAATTACATGAATTTCACTTTTACTGTCTATGCCGTTACTGCCAAGTTACCGCGGCGGAACGTGTTAGCCCACGAACGCTGTAAAGTGTTTGAAACGACAAACCAAATAAATGCAAGTTAAATCCGTAAAATAAAAGCATACAAAATGATAAAATTAAATAATCAAAATAACAAGTTGAATTACGATAATCGTCAAAATAAACCGACCGAACCGAGCATATGTCTGCCTGCTGGACGATAATTTCGAACGAATTGTCGATGGTTCTCACCACAGAATATAAAAAACGATAGAAGTAGTAAGTAGGCGGGCCCCGCGTACCACACATCGGCTACAGATGGCGCATATCATGTTTCCGCCCCCTTTACCGCGCTTCAGACGATCACAGTTGCTAGATCGTATTGAGGTTGTGCTATTCTGACAAAAATCTTTAAATATGCCGACCTGCACAGTATTAGAGTGCAAAAACACAAGTACTAAAAAGAATTTATCCAAAGGAGGCGTGACATACCATTAGTAAGTAATATTATATCGTTATTTTAATAGAAATTATAAATTTTGCGGATAATAACAATCCTTAAAAAGTACAACCTAAAACCATTCCACTGCCCATAGAGATAAGGTCGAAACTATATTTTGGTAATTACTTATTTTTGTAATGTTTCAAAACGCTACTCATTTAGGGATGTGGTAAAATATCGATAAGTTAGTTATCGATACTTATAATTATGTATGACACATTAAAAAAGTACAGCTTATAAAAAAGATTTATAAATTGCTTGTTTTTTTTGTTATTTATAAATGTAAATAAAAAATAGGGGGTAAATAAAAAATAAAAAATAGGGGCCTATTTGCATAAATAAAACTGATTTTAACTGATTTTAACTGATTCATACAGGGTCTTTGGTACATTGTGTGCCCAATTTAAATGGCTTGCAGCGAGAGCCTTTGCTATCGTTTCCTGCCTTTTTTTAATTAATTCAATCCAAAGATATACGGAAAATGGATTGAAGCAATCGGTCGGCAAAATTGGTATCCCGGAAAAACATGCACCATTTGCTCTAAACATTTCTGGGAAAACGATTTTGAAACAAAGAAAGTATTTTTTTCATTTAGAATGAAGAAGTCATTAATAATGAAGATGAGAGAGACAATGTTTAACATAACGCTGGCTCTCTTATGTTGTTATAACATAAATATCGACGATAATCATTATCGTAACTATCCCACCGCTATTTATCAATAGCTTTTAGGTAGCATCTATCGTCGCGTAGTGGAACTATTTGATAATGAATAAGAGGCATCTAGTGTCGGGTGGCGGAACTATCTGACAGTTAAAGTTAATCATTCGCTACAAGACATTCTTAGTGTGCGTGATAATGTGATTTAATCACAAATGTGTTAGTTTAGTGACACTGGTTTTCATGCAAATAGGAGTGGATGCTACTTCTACTCGTTTTTTATGTTCTGTGGTTCTCACTAATCTCACTTCTGAGTTTTTTTTGGCGGGAGTTCGTGAGATACGTTTGGAGTCCGTTTATTTTATCGAATTTTTATTGTTGATTTTTGGGTCGTAAAAGTGGTGTTATTTTGCGAAACAAAGTGTCGTGCGGGTGAACAATATACAGTTCGGTGAAATAACATGGTGTATGGGTCTTAATCAAGAAAAGTGGACCGTGAATTTTGCGCGGGAACGCGAACAGTTCACATCTTTCTTGGGGACTTCTCTACATTTCTTCAATCTTTCGACTGTCTCCAAAAACTCCATCGAAGCATTAAAACGTCTAACATCAACGTTATAATGCAAAAATATTACTAAAGAATTGGCTGTATGGACAAGTATCCGAGGCCGTTAAACCTACTAAAGAAAAAAAAACTTACTTCTCAGTGTTGAAGTCTGGTTGATGGTGTACGTTATTGCAATTTTCGTCGAATAGTAGAGCTTTCCAATTCGTAATTAGAATTAGGAATAATGGCTGGAATCAAAGGTAAGATAGTTAAATATTTATAAAAGTTAAATCGATTATTTTGATGTGAAAGTAATTTTCTTCTTGGTACCAATGAGTCATGTTATTTACCAACACAATTTTAGCGGAAATTAAAACAAAATATTTTCTTCTTTGTTTCATGTAATTATCATGGACAATCATGGACTTATCTAGGGTGAGTATCTATATTCTTTACCAAGTTTCTTAGTTATCACAGAGGTGATATATCAAGATCAGGGTAGGAGAGAGTAACGTAGGTGTATGGTTGGCATCTGAAGGAAGATATTTGACTGTGTTGGTACATTAAGTTCATTTTATATTACCGTTAAATTTCCTCTGCTACTCTTTCAACATTACTTTCATTGCATGATGAAAATAGTAAAAAATTTGTTCACCATAAAAAGGTTTAGATTGGAGAAGAAACTTGTGTATACTTTTGACATGGATTGTAAATAATGTAGACCACATGAGAAATAAAACCTTAATTAAAGCTTGTCTTATTACATAAACACAAATGTGACATAAAAACTTGATATTATTTAACGTTTTAAACCCCAAGCGACAACCGGTTGTCGCGATAACGATTGATTTTAATTGTGTCTGGAATATCCGATTGTCAAAGGGTTAATTATTTTGGTGCTCTTTCATCTTTTAGTATTTATTGATAATGGTGACTTGTATGTAAGATGAGGTTGAAACATGACTACAGCCATGTAGATCAGTCGCCCACATTTCTAAGTTTCATTAAGTATAGGACTGCATTTCTAGTTCCTATTAAGTATAGCTATTAGCTAAAGATAATAGAGAGATACAATAAATTTTATTTATTATCCCCTTGGCTATAGCAACCATCTAGCTATATTGAATGTGATTAAACCTAAAGCTTAATATAGCAAAAATTCATTTTTATTCTACAGCGACTTTGGATGTGAAAATGCATTTAGGTGCTAAAGTGCTATAAATCAGATATTTGTAGCAAATACGGTAATTCCATGGAGATATTGCCGCTAGAGTTGGCCACTAAATACAAACAACTAAAAAATTTATTCATTTTTCAGTTTGGTGTCCCTTGCATTCACTGGTTCAATTGGTATGACATTTGTTATACTGGCATGTGCTCTACCATCATATGAAAAGTAAGTAGAATTATTATAATTATATACCTGTTTTGTTCTGATTTATAAAATGTCTGATAATGATTGTGATCATACAATCATGACTTAAATAGCTGCAATTATGTGAATAGTTGAATGAAAGTAGATTTGGTTATATAATAATTAACTATTTGGCATGAGCTTGTCAAGGGAGTCATTTTTGGTGACAAGCCTTTTCTCTTTCTGTAGCAGTCAGGCCTGTTCTATTTTTTAATTATGATCTTTTCAATAAATCTTATCTGATTATTTATATTTGGAGCAATCACCATAGAGCCTTCCAGGGAAGCGTTCCAATGTATACGTAAACTATAGTTCTAAAATATAGCTTGATTAGAATGACACCTGTCAAGCTGAGGTGACTAGTGATGGGACGGACTCGACTGATCAAACGAAAAAAAAAAACAGTTGTGGCGAATAAAATAAAACGAAAATCATATATTAAGATTTTACAGTAAGTCAGTATGGAGATCATTATCAGAATAATTGGAAAAATCATGAAAATCAATTAGACAATTTTTATCGCATATAGAATCTAATAAATTTAAAAATAATTCGTAAACTATTAATAATTGCAATTTGATGTTCTTAGCATCAACCAATAATTTACCATTAAATAATTTGTAACATTTATGTTACATTACTTCGATTTTGAAATATTGTTAATCTGTCGATTTAGATTTGTCGATTTTACGTCATCACTAGCGATTATGAAAAATGACTTAACCTTGTAAAGACGTCTTGTAGTCCAGTCACAAAAGTTAGGTGTAATTTTTGAGACTGGATTATTTTGATGTTTTTAACTTTAAATATCTATTTTATATAATTAAATTGATTAATAAATACAGCAAAGTATGAAAAAATATTCTTAACATGCCAGTTACCAGTATTTTTTCGTGTGCAAATGTGTTTACTTGTGTGACGCTGGTACAAAGTTACGTCGTCTCTTTCAGTGAGAACTGTCATTCTAATCAAGCTATATTATAAGGACTATAGAAAATATAGAAATGTTTGTAGATTTAAAGTTTTTGTGAGGAGCACAAGTATTGCACTTAAGGTCATGTTTATAAATATGTTTAGTTCATTTTTAATCTATGCAATATAATAAGTTGTGTTTAATTAGGGTTAAAACTATTATAATTAATTATGTTTCTAAAATTTTCAGTGTCTGGTGGCCATTCTTTGTGGTGTTGTTCTACTTACTCTGTCCTATGCCAACAATGTTGGCTAGGAGGTACACAGACAGTGCTGGGGGCACCAACTCCACCTGCATGGAGACTGCCATATTTATTACCATGGGATTCATCGTGAGCTCTTTTGCATTGCCAATTGTGCTAGCGCATGCACACATAGTGAGTATCCTCCTTCCTACTCATTTAATATTTTATACCTATTATAAACGTGAAGGTTTGTGAGAATGGAAGTTCGTTGCTATTTCACGCTAAAACGACTCAATGGATTTGAATGAAATTCGGCACGATGTTAGTTTATTGGCTGGACTCACAGCTACTTTTTACCTCGGGAAAAGTTAAGGTTCCCGGGTTTTCACTTCTTCAAAATTACTACACATGCATACCTACTACATTGTAACTTGTACATGGTGTATATTATAAGTGTTGGAATGCGGTACAAACAGGGGCGCTGCTGTCTAGTATAACATAAGAAAAACAAAACTGTCAAAAAACATATGCCACAGAACATCGAATTAGCAAAATTAATTGGGTTTGTAATATATGAGACATACAGGCATTTGATAAGCATTTATTTTGAGAATTTATCTGTTACTACCTTACTTAATTTAATAATATTTTCTTCTCTCAATTTCCAGATAAAACTAGGGGCATGCTTGTTGACACTGGCTGGTAACGTCATAGTTCACCTCACTATCCTCGGTTTCTTCACTATCTTTGATATGGATGACTCGGACTATGCGATGTGGTGAGAAATCTAAAACCACAACGTGTTAACACCATAAAAGATTGATAATAGGCAAAAGGTTTTTGTATTAAGGTATGTTGTGGTTATATCGACATATACTTAAGTCTGAACGTTTGATACTGATTAGTTAGTGATCTGGCAATTTAAGTTTATAAATTTGCTCGTTGTGTTTTAAATGATTACATTAAATCTTTATAGCTTTACTGCTAAGAGCTTGCTGTGTAAATCCATGCCATTGTTATTTTAGCATTCTATGAAAAATTCAACACCCTCTAAGCCAATTGAAATAATATAATTTGTAACATACCTGTTTATATGTTTTTTATATAAAAGGTGATGATTTCAAATATCTTTATTAGTTACTAGTAAATGATGTTGGCTAAAAGAAATCAATTCGAACGACTAGTTATATACCTGAATGAAAAATCAAGCTTTCCTTCTGTTGTTCAAGAGGAAATTGGAAAATGGTCATGTTACTCTCTGAAACCTAAAAGCTTTTGTGCCTATTTGAGCTTTTAAATTGATATAAAATATTACTAGAGTATGTGAATTTACTTTTGTTGGAGCTACCTAATTGAATGATGTAAAAACAGTATTGAAAAGGCAGAAAAAGCACGAGATGATGTGGAAAACTAATTTAATGTTAGTAAAATTATTTTAGACACTTTATTTTAAATCTCATTGTATCCATTATCCATTTCACATTAAAGTGAATAACATCCGTGTAACAGACTTATCTGTTGGTATTTATAATTTAATTAAATTGTAGTGTAAGGAAATTACTATAGATGTATTTTTATATTTTGAGGTTAGGAATTTATTACTGTTTTTAATTATTTGCTGAACTCATCATAGTTTTTATTTTCTCTGTATATTTAAACCAAAGTTTTTCAAATATCTTTGTTATTTGTAATATTTTTAACCAATATTCTCAGGCAGCAGAAAATTGAATGCATTACTTTATTGCTATTGATCATACTAACAGATTTGTAATACTTTTATTAGATCTACGTAAGATTAACGGTGGTTGAGTGCATAAGTTAAGTCCAAATTATCTTTATTCATATTTAGGTACTGAATGATGATGTTTTATTTTCTTGTAATAACGTTCAATAGTCTGAAATTACTACTTTGGTAATATTATACTCATCATTAACGTAACGTTTAATTTAACGACAGTTGACATTAAGTTAAATGTATTTTTTGTTAACATAATAATATCTTACTAATAGGTAAAGGTTTGCCTTTACTTACAGTAATTCATCTGAATAATATGTAGGTACCAAAAAAAATTATTTATTTAAGTTATTATTGTTAACTTCTAATGCACGCAAGATTTAACACTAGGTACAGATTAAATGTTAGTGTGTTTATTTTGGCAAATGATTAACATACTCGTTGATTTATTGTTAAAAGTCGACATTTGGATGATCTTACATTCCTGTAAAATTTGTAAATAAAGAATCAGGTCACAATAAATATTACCTGCTTTATATCATATAATATTTTTTTGTTTTTATTTACCCAAATGAATAACTCATCTATAATTATTAGTAAGTACAAAAAGTTAACCCAATGGAAAAAAAAAACAAATAACTCGACTGCTAAATAACTATAAAGAAAAAAGCATGCTCTTCGATCCCAGAACTCAATTCTCAGACGGAATAATCATCAACCAGCAGACGTGGCTAGCTCAATTAAATTCAAAGTTGCTTTGGTTGGTGATTTTCCCCACGTGCAAATTGAATTCTGAGATTGTTTTTTTCTTTTCACTTTTAGTTGCTAGTTGGGTTTTTGTTTTATATTAATAATTTGTTTTTTTTTTCAATATTTTAAGTGAGTATTTTTCCAGTTTGGTAAATGCATCCTATTGCAGGACTAGACTGAATTTGAGAACTACAGGAATGAGAATGTAAGTTTATCACAGCCTTACTTGGGCAGCTTATACCAAGACGCTGAGCTTTAGTTCGTCTACGGTCAGCCACTGTCGAGTGTGCGAGTTTAGTGTAGGCTCCATACTAGCCTTCGTAATGATTCCATTGTAAGGTGCTATAATATAAAATTATAGTTTAAAAAACTAAAAAACCACGCTTTTAAAACAGATTGAACTAAAAAATTAAAAATAAAACTGTAGTAGTCAATTGAAAAATTCATATTATTGTACAAAAAGCGTGGGGTGCTTGTTATGATATCCACAGATATAGTAAATGATTGATAAAATATTTACAACAATCTAAATCAAGCACCCCACGCTTTTTGTACAATAATATGAATTTTTCAATTGATTAAGTACTACAGTTTTATTTTTAATTTTTTAGTTCAATCTGTTTTAAAAGCGTGGTTTTTTAGTTTTTTAAACTATAATTTATTTTTTACTTTTTAGTTTAGTTTATAAGATTTGATTCCTTCTTTACCGACTGTAAGTCCAAACCTATGCAGGAAACATAATTGATACAGATCGCGCGCTAGCTCTATCTCTTTTACTCCCTCTTACAGAGGAAAACTGGGAAAACTGTAATTAAATTATTGCATTGTCATCGGCCCTTGATACGTGTGCAAAGTTTCAAATTAATCAAACTTCTGGAAATCTGTAAAAATTAAGCTCAAAGATTCCATTACATACATACATACATACATACATACATAGATACAACCCAAGCTAATAAAAGCGTGGTAAAAAGCAGAACCCACAGACCCGACCCGGGGGATCTGATGATGGAAGCAGGGATAAAGGCCTACCAGAGATTATATGGCATACCTACTTGCCTCGACGTATTTTTTATTGTGAAAATAACGAGAGTTGCTGAGCAACCTCTTAATCTGTTTATCGAAACGATTACTGTACTGTAACTTTAGTAACTGGCTTAAAAATAATAGGGGTTAAAGTATGAAATTGCCGATTATTTTCCATCTTTTTATTTTGTTTATAGTTCCTAAGTATAGTCATATTATTGCGTAATTCTTTTTGTATTGTATCAAAAACTAAGTAAAGTAACTTTTGACTAAAAAAAAAAAAGTGCCTATTAAAAAAAAAAATATTTCAAAAGAAGTCGTTGAAAAGACCCCTTACAATGTGTCAGCTGACCTTCTTGCTTCAATTAAGTATATTTGTATTATATACTTTGATTTGCAGAAATTTAAATACTATAATGCGTAGCTTTATAACCATCTAACTTTCACCTTTAATTGCATCGAAAACAGTTAAGGCGTTTTTTAAAAAACTAAAAAATTGTTAGTATGGAAAAATGACTTTTCTCGATTTCGTCCATACAAAACGGCAATTTCATACTTTAACCCCTAATATAATATCTAAATAATCCTATTGAAAGTAACATGAAGTAACATCAGACAAAACGAGACAGCAACATGTTGTTATTATGTTAATAAATAATTTCATCAAGATTATAAAATAATAATTGTTGTCCTTCAAAATGGAAATGCGGTGTATGTAGTAGATAATATAGCCCATAGCCACATGCAATGCCACATGAATAAATTTACTCATGTGCCAAAGCTATTGCTAGTTGCTAGGCTAAAATGGGTTTGGATAAAAAGTAAATAAAGTTAAACTGCATCCCGACAAGATTAGTTGTGTTTGTGATTGAACGACTACATCTTTAAATTTCACACAGATTTCTTCACAAATAATATCAAGCATTTTAAATTCTGGTAAACTATATATAAATTTTTTTAAGCGTTGAATCATTTTGACGATGCAGAAACAAAACGTTTTATTAATCATCTTCCGCAATTTGACAGATAAGAAACGTCAAAAAATTCTATGAAGTGGCTGCGCCGCACCCAAAATATACTTGATTTGTTGATCATATTTTTCAATTTGTTAGTGTAGTTTTGTTATAATAAGAAATAAAAATGGGTGATCATTTACCAGCGTGTGTCATCGATGTGGGAACTGGTTACACGAAGCTGGGGTTCGCTGGTAACAAGGAACCGCAGTTTATCATTCCCTCGGCCATAGCGATAAAAGAAACTGCGAAAGTTGGTGATCAAAGCACCCGGCGCATGACTAAGGCAGTCGAAGACTTAGATTTCTTCATCGGCGACGAAGCGTTCGACGCGACTGGGTATTCGGTGAAGTATCCGGTACGTCATGGGTTAGTCGAAGATTGGGACCTGATGGAGCGATACATCGAGCAATGCGTGTTTAAATACCTTCGGGCTGAGCCAGAGGATCACCATTTCTTGCTGACTGAGCCACCATTGAACACGCCCGAGAACAGGGAGTACTTGGCAGAGATTATGTTTGAGTCATTTAATGTGCCAGGTTTATACATAGCTGTGCAAGCAGTCCTGGCTCTTGCCGCTTCGTGGAAGTCGCGTACCTCAGTTAAACGTACATTTACAGGTATTGTTGTTGACAGCGGTGATGGTGTCACTCATATAGTACCAGTAGCAGAAGGTTATGTTATTGGATCTTGCATCAAGCACATTCCAATTGCTGGCAGAAACATTACCTCCTTTATTCAGTCACTTCTCCGCGAAAGAGAGGTGGGTATCCCACCTGAGCAAAGCTTGGAAACTGCCAAAGCTATCAAAGAGAGATATAGTTATATTTGTCCTGATATAGCAAAAGAGTTTGCCAAATATGACTCAGACCCAGCAAAATGGATGAAGAATTACACAGGAATTAATGCAATAACAAAAAATCCATTCTCAGTTGATGTGGGTTATGAAAGGTTTTTAGGCCCAGAGATATTCTTCCACCCTGAATTTTCAAATGCTGATTTCACTGTGCCTTTAAATGAAATGGTTGATGAAGTTATTCAGTCATGCCCAATTGATGTTCGAAGGGGTCTGTATGGAAACATAGTATTGTCTGGAGGTTCAACTATGTTCCGTGATTTTGGAAGGAGGTTACAAAGAGACATCAAGCGCACAGTTGATGCTAGGTTGAAGCTATCAACTATGTTGTCGGAAGGCCGTATAACACCTACACCAATTGATGTGCAGGTTGTGTCTCACAATATGCAGAGGTACGCTGTGTGGTTCGGTGGCAGTATGTTAGCATCAACTCCAGAGTTTTACCAGGTGTGTCATACTAAACAAGCTTACATGGAGTATGGACCTAGTATCTGCAGACACAATCCTGTATTTGGAACCATGACATAATGTCTTTAAAATTGCCAGTACTAAGTCATGCAATGACACTGATAAGTATAATCATGTTTCAGAACTGAAGGCTCTTCTAATTATTTAATTAAAATATTGTTATCAATATTTGAAATTGACTGACACATAATTCTAGATTAATATAAATGGAACTTTAAACTTTCAAAGCATTCAAAGAATTATGGGTGTTGCAGTCATTTTCTTGTATTTTTCTTGTATTATTGTAATTGTAGAATTACACTATTTTTTTAGATAAGCAATATTTTTTTTAACTTGTCAATAATTATGTTAAATCTGGGTAGCTGGATTCATCTTGTAAATTATAGGCATTTATAATTGCATTCCAGCATTTTACCAAATATAAAATCTAATTATAAATCTTTAACTGTATTTATGCACTTTTATTTCCCTCTGGTTAAGTATGATAATTGAATTCCTGTAAAATAATCGATCCTGTGAAATAATCGTTTTAGAGCTGGTTGTGCAACAAAGCATAACGCAATGTAACAGGATGGAACTCCTAAATTTTCTAACATTATTACAATAAAATTCATGAATTCCTAAGAATGTCTCTATTTGATTAAATAAATGATGGGGCAAACTAACTGCAAGGGTGTAGATATTACCATGTTCAACAAGCAATTTATTTGAATTCAAATTATTTATGTTGTAGGTTTTTCTCAAAATTTTTAATTGTGCTTTTTACATAGTATTAATAGGCTTTTGCACAATTGTTCCACAAAAAAAAAACCTTACTCACTTTACTTTTATAACTTACTGATCCATACCCTAGCCATTATCTTGTCTGTGTGACTGTGTCCATATTAATATTACAAATGCGCAAGTGTGTCTTCTGCTTCTGTCTGTTACTCCTGAACCAATGTAGATAAATTTTGTATAGAGATCTTGAAGGGACAGTTGATAGGTACGGTAGTTTTTATCTAGGTAAACATCCCCTTTAAAAAGCATTCAAATGCAAAATTAACGATTCGAACCCCGCGCGACAGCGATAACAATAAATTGATTTTAATTGTGTCTGGAATAACCCACGGACGAAGGGTTTAATAATTTACTGCATTAACAGGTGGTACAAACTCGTAGTAGGTACTAAGGCTCCCTGAGAATAATCGTTGACAGACATGCAGACGGACTTGATATGTCAGACAAGCCAAGCAACCCGCTTGGCTTGTCTGACTAAATCATGCAATGACAGTTATATGTGCAAAAAGTAAAATAACAATCTGTGTATGGCAATGTGAATAAATGACACAGATAATAATAGGGGTTAAAGTATGAAATTGCCGATTATTTTCCCACTTTTTATTTTGTTTATAGCTCTTAAGTATAGTTGGAGACGCCATCTAGAATCTATGCATACAATTAATTCACAAGGTATCGAACTTAATCCTTTCCACCTCCTATCTTCGGATCGTGCACCGAACTACGACATCAAAGCGCCCTCTGGACGGCGCAAGTGAAAATTAAAAGGACAGTTGGAATTTAACCACCGCCGCGATCGATGCCCGCTTCCTTTATCATCGATTTTGGTTATTAATATTTCGCTATTTTTGCCTAATTTCGCATATAGACGATAGACACAGTTTGGTTTAAGTCTCTCGCATTACCGCATCAATAAGTGCTGGTGTTGATAGGACAATTGTGCAGTGAAGTTTTCGCATTGAATGTCTGGGGAACTGATCACGTGTAACGTTGGAGGACCTGGTGAACCTGGAAGCTTCCAGTGGATTATCGACCCTTCCTAATCAAGTAAGTGCACGATCATCCATAACCTAGCTCATAAGCGAGATACCTTGTTGCTGCATAATATTTGTCAAATTTTTATATCGAAGGTCAGCACCTATCGGCGCCATCATTAGTGGTCCTTCGAACAGTATGATCCATTTCCGCCCCTATTAGGTCACCTAGTAGGGATATTTCCTTAAAATTCGCCCCTTTTGCTTATTTCTAAATCAAAAGGTGTACCTTACGTCATCGTCCACGCGGTACGTTACGTAGGTAATATTTCACATTTCCGCAAAATTATATTGTACTCGTACTTGCAGATCATTGTAGTACAGCTACATATCGCAATTTAAAAGCAAATTCCTTTAAATTTATTTATCGAATTAACATTTGAAGTAGAGGGTAGAACAATACTCAATCCATCTAGAACATTCCGCGCTATTTACCACTAGTGCCTACTTCGTTACCGTTAGCTTATAGTTAATTTATAATTTCAAACCCAAAAATGCCTCCTAAAAAGGATAACGAAGTGGCCAGTGACAATTTCACCCCGGATGAAAGCAAAGTTACTTTATTAAAATTAGAAGCAAAACGCAGTGCTTTGTTCGAATGTTTACAGGATGCCTTTGAATTATCAAAACATGTTCAGAAGGGACACGAAGCCACCGAATCATTTTTATACGCTAGTAGTAATATCGATACAATTCGTACTGAATTTCAAAAGGTTCTAGATGAATATAACACCTGTTTGTTGACGTCAACCCCTACCGCAAAACCTGATTACAAGGCTCTCATCTCTTTTGAACAGTTATATTGTCGAGTAAAACGCGTAATCGCATCTTGTACTATTACACATAATTCTGACAGCAAAACCACGCCTCAAAGGGGTAAATGTACTTTACCGCCAATCGAGTTGATGTCGTTCAATGGAGACATTCGCTCATGGCCATTATTTTATTCAAACTTTAAATCCACCATACACGACAATCCATCTCTTTCTGATTATGAGAAATTACATTATTTGCTAGGGAAATTATCAGACAAGGCATTAACTACCTGCACAGGTATTGTACCGTCTGCAGAAAATTACAATCTTATTTTTCAAACGCTTGTAAATAGGTATGAAGATAAGCGCACACTCGCGGCTACCTATTTACAACAAATAATTGAATTTAAACAAATGACGTCAGCTACTGCAAACAACTTTGATCTCTTTAATGACAAGTTCGTCAACGCTGTGCGTGCATTACACAATTTAAAATTAAAGGATTTGTCGGATTTAATATTTTTACAGATCGCATTATCTAAATTAGATTCAGATACCGTTCGCACCTTTGAGAATAACAATAATCAATTAGAAATCCCGACATTCGACAAATTGGTCGAGTTCATTAATAATCAAAGCAAAATATTACAACGCGCACCTGCTATCGCTACTAGCAATACAACCGTAAACAAAACAGCTGATCGATCTCGCAATAAGAAATTATCGCCACCACACTATAACGCTTATGTTAGCACAGTGGATACTTCCCCCGCTTACAAGTGTTTATGTACAAACATTGTACATCAACATTTATTTAAATGTCCTGAATTTAATGGAATGACCCCACGCGAGCGATATCAAGCCGTAAAGAATATTAACGGATGTGTTAATTGTTTAAGTATTAAACATAAAATAACTAATTGTCAGTCAACATCGAGTTGCCGCGCTTGCAAACAAAAACATCATTCACTCTTACATTTTACCCGGGAAGCGAACCAGTTACCTGCCGCGCGAACACTCACCGCTGCGCCTACGGCGCACGCTATCACTAGTAAAGCCGCCGCCAGTGTTCCCCGCGCACAGGCACAAACTATCGTAGTCGAAGCGATGTCGAAGCCCCCGACTCCGGTTACATACACAAAAGCGGACGTCACATTATGTGCCACGTCCATTGCCGCTTCGCGTCCTTTTGTTTCGAGCGCTCCTCACTTTAATAACCCGCAATGTACTTCGCCTGCCACAGTACTGTTGGCTACGGCTCAAGTAGTCACTTACGATAGTAATGGTGATAAGCAAACGATTAGAGTTCTTCTTGATTCCGCTTCGCAAAGTCATTTCATTACGAAGGACTGTTGTGAACGTTTAGGTCTACGCCCACGTAACATGCAACGTATAACCGTAAGAGGGTTTGGTGGCACGGAAAGAATATCTGATGGTTCAGTCACTTTAGACTTTTTCTCGCGTTTTAATACAAATATTAAATACAATATTAATTCATTAGTGGTCGATCAGATTACTGACGACCTACCTACCGCTATTGTTGATACGTCCTGTCTGTCATACCTTAATGAAATACAGTTGGCAGATAATACGTTCGCTACACCCAACAAAATAGATATTTTGATTGGTGCGTCTTTGTTTCCGCATTTAATATTACCCGACGTAGTACACAGTCCGTCGGCACCGCCCGCTATTAATACAGTGTTAGGATATGTCCTCATGGGAACCGTACCTACACTTCACAACCGACCGGCAAGCATTACGTCATGCTGTGCCATAGTGCAACAGCCTATTGATAGTCTGATGACCCGCTTCTGGGAACTGGAGGAGGTTCCTGGTTCGCCCGTTCAGCATCCCGCTGATGTTGAATGCGAAGAATTTTACCGCTCGACCACAGAACGCGATCCATTGTCCGGCCGTTACACCGTAGCCTTGCCGTTCGACAAGGATATTTATTTACTAGGCGACTCGTTTGAAATCGCGCGAAAACGATTTTTTTGTTTGGAGAAGAAGCTAGAAGCTTCTCCGAAATTACGCTCCGCTTATAATGACATCATATCTGACTACATTTCAAAGGAAATTTTGACTGCCTTGCCCGACTCCTCGGAAGAGATCGAGGGTTTATATCCTTCTTATACAATACCGCACCATGGGGTCCTCAAAGAAGATAGGTCCAGTACTAAGCTGCGCCCAGTACTAGATGCCAGCTGCAAGACGACGTCTGGCGTTTCATTGAATGATGTGTTGCATAGTGGGCCGAATTTGGGAGGAGATTTGTTTAAAATTATTTTAAAATTTCGCTTACACGCTGTAGCGATGACCGCTGATTGCAAACAAATGTTCTTGCAAATTATGATCCGCGAATCAGATAGACGTTTTCAAAGAATTGTTTATCGCTTTAATACACAAGAACCGCTCACTTTGTATCAATTTAACAGGGTGTGTTTTGGCCTGAAGTCGAGTCCCTTTCACGCTCTCCGTACTGTGCAGCAACTCATTATCGATAATGGTGCTATGTTTCCCCGCGCCAGTGAGGTCGCCTCTTCTTGTATGTACATGGATGACGTTGCCTTCTCTGAAAAAACCGAAGAGAAGGCAGTGTGCACAGTGCGGGAACTAATTCCTTTATTCAAGGGAGCCCAATGGGATCTCGTAAAGTGGAATAGCAACTCAAAAGCTGTTCTCGATTGCCTTCCTGAATCACATAGGCTTCCCACTGATGTCGAATTTGACAAAGCTGCACAGCATAAGATACTGGGCTTACATTGGTCAACAGATGAAGACTATTTTTATTTCAAAATTGAACCTTCCGCCCTTGATAGCTCATGTACTAAGCGTGTTATCTTGTCTAAAATCGCTCGACTATGGGACGTGATGGGTTTTGTGGCGCCGACTATATTGTTCGCAAAGTTACTCATTAAAGAGTTATGGCAGCTCAAGATAGATTGGGACGAAGCTCCTCCTGCTCATATAGTAAAACTGTGGTTACAGTTCTGTACTGAGCTTCCCGCACTTAACGATATTAAAATTCCACGCTTTCTAGGAGTGACAAATTATTGTGAGGTGACTTTAGTTGGTTTCGCTGATGCCAGCGAGCGGGCTTACGGTGGCGTAGTATACGTCCACGTCTGCTCCTCCAATGGCAATATAGTTCGTTTTCTTTGCGCCAAGTCAAAGGTCGCGCCCTCTCCGCCCCATACAATTGCTCGTATGGAGCTTTGTGCAGTAGTTCTACTCACAAAGTTATTACGTTGTGTTTTGGATGCATATTCTCATATCCCAATTAAAGTCTTCGCTTTTACTGATTCTAAAGTCGCTCTTTATTGGATCAAGAGCTCCCCACACCGTTGGCAAACGTTTGTAGCCAATCGTGTTGTGAAAATTACTGAAAGCATACCCGCTGAAAATTTTCATCATGTCGCAGGGACTAATAATCCAGCTGACTGTCTGTCACGTGGTGTCACCCCATCTAAACTGAAGGATCATCCGCTCTGGTTTAGTGGACCATCATGGTTGTCACTAAACCCTTCACGATGGCTTACTTCTGAAGATCATATCCCCTGTTTGGATGACGTACCTGAGCAGAGAACGTTCGCACACGCTATTTGTACGTCCAATGATGATTCTGCTATTTATGATGCAGCGGGTCGTGTCTCTTCATGGAGCAAGCTACTACGAATAATCGTGTACATTTGCCGATTTTCAAAATTGTTACCATGTCGGGAATCAGTTTCCATTACCGCATCTGACTTGGAGTTTGCGGAAACTAAATTACTGCAAATTCTCCAAGAAAGATATTTTAAAATTGAAATTGCTAATTTAAGAAATAATGCACCAGTTTCCTCAGCTTTTAATAAATTGAGACCATTTTTACATGAGGGACTTATTAGAGTTGGTGGTCGCCTCACTAATTCCGAATTAAAATTCGCACAGCAACATCCAATACTTTTACCTCGTCAAGATCACATAATTAATTTAATAATTGAATATTACCATAAAAAGTATTTGCATGCTGGGCCCGAGCTGCTCATGTCCTTGCTTCGCCAAAGGTATTGGATATTGTCTGCCCGCCGTATTATTCGACAATTGGTACACAATTGCAATATTTGTTTCCGCTCGCGTCCGCGTCCGACTTATCCACTCATGGCTAACCTACCCGACTGTCGCACTAGACAAGTCATAAAAGCGTTCACTAATACGGGCTGTGATTACGCGGGGCCTATTGCCTACACTCCGATCCGCCGTCGTGGTACAAGGGCTCTTAAAGCTTACATTTGTGTATTTACGTGTCTTACGACACGCGCGTTGCATCTAGAAGTGGCTACAGATCTAAGCACAGTAAGCTTCTTGGCTGCTTTAAAACGATTCCTATCTCGTCGGGGCCCGGTTCAAGTCATGTATTCCGATAGAGGAACTAATTTCATCGGCGCAAACTCTTACATACGCGATCTCTATAAATTTTTGAATAACGATGAATATCGCTCGCGATTTGAACATGAACTAACAGAGAATCGTATCGCATGGAAATTTAATTGTCCCGCTGCAGGACATTTCGGAGGTTGTTGGGAAAGTATGGTAAAAGTAGTCAAAAATCACCTGTTTAAGGTAATCGGGCAACAGTTGCTTTCATATGAGGAATTAGTTACGGTACTCACACAGGTCGAGTGTTTAATAAATTCGCGTCCGCTTACCGTGCTCAGTGCAGACCCCGCAGAACCTACCGCTTTAACACCCGGTCATTTCTTACATACCGCTCCACTACATTCTTTACCGGCACCTGAATTAGAGTCTTGCAACAATTTACTACATAGGCATGCTTTGCTAGACAAGTTAGTACAGTCTTTCTGGAAGAGATGGAATGTAGAGTATTTGCATAGCTTGCAGACCAGAGAAAAATGGAATACTCCGTCTGTGCCCATAACGTCCGGTACAGTTGTGGTCATTATAACTGACAACGTACCTCCCTTATCATGGCCATTAGCGATTGTGGAAAAGGTTTATCCAGCAAAGGATGGTGTAGTCCGCGTTGTTTCAGTAAAAACCGGCAAGGGCACGTATCTTCGTCCAGTCGTTCGCCTTTGTCCGTTACCAACACAGTAGTTAACTCTACTTTCAAACTGTAATCTAATACAATTT
Source organism: Anania crocealis (assembly GCA_949315895.1). Classification (NCBI taxonomy): domain Eukaryota; kingdom Metazoa; phylum Arthropoda; class Insecta; order Lepidoptera; family Crambidae; genus Anania; species Anania crocealis. The sequence goes on along the minus strand of OX438865.1, from coordinate 11,647,831 downwards.
TTCTTTCTTAAAATATATCGTTTGGCTTTCCGCAATTAGGTTAAGTTAGTTAACATTTAGTTTATCCGCATTTTTCTCCGAAATTAGTCGGAAAAATTTTCTAGTAATTTTATATCGCTCTATGTATGTTTTTAAAGGTGACCCTTTAAGGTGGGGAGGAAATGGAGACGCCATCTAGAATCTATGCATACAATTAATTCACAAGGTATCGAACTTAATCCTTTCCACCTCCTATCTTCGGATCGTGCACCGAACTACGACATCAAAGCGCCCTCTGGACGGCGCAAGTGAAAATTAAAAGGACAGTTGGAATTTAACCACCGCCGCGATCGATGCCCGCTTCCTTTATCATCGATTTTGGTTATTAATATTTCGCTATTTTTGCCTAATTTCGCATATAGACGATAGACACAGTTTGGTTTAAGTCTCTCGCATTACCGCATCAATAAGTGCTGGTGTTGATAGGACAATTGTGCAGTGAAGTTTTCGCATTGAATGTCTGGGGAACTGATCACGTGTAACGTTGGAGGACCTGGTGAACCTGGAAGCTTCCAGTGGATTATCGACCCTTCCTAATCAAGTAAGTGCACGATCATCCATAACCTAGCTCATAAGCGAGATACCTTGTTGCTGCATAATATTTGTCAAATTTTTATATCGAAGGTCAGCACCTATCGGCGCCAACAATAGTCATAATATTGCGTAATTCTTTTTGTATTGTATGAAAAGACCCCTTACAATGTGTCAGATGACCTTCTTGCTTCAATTAAGTATATTTGTATAATATACTTTGATTTTCAGATATTTAAATACTATAATGCGTAGCTTTATAACCATCTAACTTTCACCTTTAATTGCATCGAAAACGGTTCAAATAAATTACGGGCGATCTGACGTCGGGAAGGGGGAGGGGGTGAGCTTTTAAGGGTAAAAAACGGTTAATCTCGATTTCCGGTAAAACTGCAAGTCTTATGAAAAAAAGTTAAATGGCAAAGTTGTAGGTAATAAAAAGATCTACAACTTTTGTATCGACACTTTTTTCACATAACCTCAAAATTTATGTGAAAAATTCGAATAACCGAGTTTTTTGTTTTTTATTATTATCTTTTGCAAAAAATAATTTTTTTTACGAAATTTTTGAAAACTTACCTTTGTATGTCCCAAAAATACAGTATTTTTTTTAATTTAAAATATTCATTTTTTCACCTTATTCTGACTTAATAGCGAAAAAGCACCCTAATTTTCAATCGAAAATTCTCAGGTCAAAATATCTGCTTATTTAAAAAAGTTGGTGTGTTTTTTGTTCGTTAAAATCTCTACTTTTTGATGGTATAAAAAAAGCCAATTGTAAATTAGCAGAATTGGGGGCCTGGTTATACCGATTACGAGTGCGATTATCGATCCCGCAAAAACAGTTTGTGGATGTAGCAGTGATGACAGAAATACAGGAATTAGGAATTAGGAGTGTAGAAGATATTAATGACAACATTAATCCTATTTTTAATATTTAAGACAACTATTTTCGCATGTTTTATGCAATTTTCATGTTTTATGGATTAGCAATTTTTAACTAAAACTTATAATTGCGGGTCTGAACGCGACGTAGGTGTGGTATGTAGTAGTATTGATACTACTTACATTCCTCGACGTTTCGGCCGTGATGCTACGGCCGTGGTCACGAGGGGACTGGTGCGCGGTGTCTCCGTCTGCATCGGGCGGCCGGTTCTTCTGCTACCCTCGAACTCTCCGATATTTGTTGTACACTTGAACTGGAGTCAGTAGGTTCAGTGCGACACACAACACTCACAGTATCCAGGTTAATGTTTATTAATAACGGCGACTCACGCGGTTTGCACTTATTAATCACTGGATTCCAGGCCGCTGACAACTTGAATCCGTCTTCCCGATTGAAATTTTTGTACTTTTTAATTTCAATCGCTTCACGTATTACCCTAGTATGGTAATGGCGATCCGTGGAGAGGATTTTTGGGTCATGTAACTCCATCCAGTGATTAGTCCCCGTATTAAGCAGATGTTCTGCTACCGCGGATTTATTAGTCTGCCGATTCTTCACTGCAGCGATGTGTTCCTTGACTCTTTCGGCTATAGTCCGTTTTGTCTGGCCAATGTACGAACTACCACAGCTGCAGTCAATTTTATAAACCCCCGGAGTTTGAAAAGGCAAGACGTCCTTAGGCGATCGTAGTAGTTGTGATATTTTACGTAACGGAGTATATACAGTCTTAATGGAGTATTTACTGAGTGCTGATCCAATTTTGTCCGTTACGCCTTTTACATATGGTAAAAATGCTGCTTGACGACTAGCCTCAGGAGCCCTCCCCCTCTCCCTGCGCCTTCTTCTTTCTTTCGGCATCTTATATCCATTTCGTCTTAGTACCTCCTGAACACGTGCAAGCTCCTTATGTAGATGTTCAGGGTCACATAGGTTGTGAGCTCTATTCGTTAACGACGCTATAACCGATTGAAGATGCCGAGGATGATGATGAGAAGATGCGTGTAGGTATCGGTCCGATACGATGAGATAAGATGCCGAAAGAAAGAAGAAGGCGCAGGGAGAGGGGGAGGGCTCCTGAGGCTAGTCGTCAAGCAGCATTTTTACCATATGTAAAAGGCGTAACGGACAAAATTGGATCAGCACTCAGTAAATACTCCATTAAGACTGTATATACTCCGTTACGTAAAATATCACAACTACTACGATCGCCTAAGGACGTCTTGCCTTTTCAAACTCCGGGGGTTTATAAAATTGACTGCAGCTGTGGTAGTTCGTACATTGGCCAGACAAAACGGACTATAGCCGAAAGAGTCAAGGAACACATCGCTGCAGTGAAGAATCGGCAGACTAAAAAATCCGCGGTAGCAGAACATCTGCTTAATACGGGGACTAATCACTGGATGGAGTTACATGACCCAAAAATCCTCTCCACGGATCGCCATTACCATACTAGGGTAATACGTGAAGCGATTGAAATTAAAAAGTACAAAAATTTCAATCGGGAAGACGGATTCAAGTTGTCAGCGGCCTGGAATCCAGTGATTAATAAGTGCAAACCGCGTGAGTCGCCGTTATTAATAAACATTAACCTGGATACTGTGAGTGTTGTGTGTCGCACTGAAGCTACTGACTCCAGTTCAAGTGTACAACAAATATCGGAGAGTTCGAGGGTAGCAGAAGAACCGGCCGCCCGATGCAGACGGAGACACCGCGCACCAGTCCCCTCGTGACCACGGCCGTAGCATCACGGCCGAAACGTCGAGGAATGTAAGTAGTATCAATACTACTACATACCACACCTACGTCGCGTTCAGACCCGCAATTATAAGTTTTAGTTATAATGCAACGCGAAAGTTTAAAAGTTTATCTAGCAATTTTTATTTATCAATATAACATGAAATCTTACGTTTTTCTAGTAATTAAAGTGTATATTTTAATAAATAGTTAAAAATTTTCGGATTCGAGTTTTCTTCATTATTTGCATTTTCTGAGAACATTTACCATAGTAATGTATATATTTTTTTATACCATCAGAAAGTAGAGATTTCAACGAACAAAAAACACACCAACTTTTTAAAAAAAGCAGATATTTTGACGTTAGAATTTTCGATTAAAAATTAGGGTGCTTTTTCGATATTAAGTCAAAATAAGGTAAAAAAATGAATATTTTAAATCAAAAAAATTACTGTATGTTTGGGACATACAAAGGTAAGTTTTCACCAACCAAACCAAACCAAAAACGCGGTTATTCGAATTTTTCACATAAATTTTGAGAATTCGTGAAAAAAGTGTCGATACAAAAGTTGTAGATCTTTTTATTACCTACAACTTTGTGATTCAACTTTTTTCATAAGACTTGCAGTTTTACCGGAAATCGAGATTAACCGTTTTTTACCCTTAAAAGCTCACCCCCTCCCCCTACCCGACCTCAGATCGCCCGTAATTTATTTTTCCTTTCGTTTTTGTTATATTCTCTACCTCTTCCAATGGGTTTCATCCTACTATATTTTTTTTTGGTATCAAAAATTATCGACCCTGGTCAAGAAGGCCTTCCCAGCTTTAGGCGTCGCTTGCTGAGATGATGATGATATTTTAATATTTGGGTACATCGATGGGTTAATTTGATAAAATTTTGACTTAATGAAACTGAATCAATATCGTTCGAAAGTATAGTTATTTAAACCAGTCTATTTAGGAGTAGGTAGGCTTTTGAATCCAGCAGCAAGCAACGTTCTGTTTAGTTAGTTGTAGTTCTCGTTCGTCTCTTCAAAAGGCATCCAATTCAAAGTAGCGTCGACGCTGCTCTTTTCATTACTCTCTAATTAATGCCTAGAAGCGATATAAGTAGACATTTGCGAGTGCTTCTGTGTTTTTCCTATGGTCTTTCTAGGGCTGCCACATACATGGCATTGTTTATAAATACTTTTGAACACAATAAAATCCGTTGGTACTGGTTGGGGACACACAAAATAAAGAAATGAATTTCGAGTCAGCGCATAAAAACTATCACAGCTTGTTTGAGACCGATTCAAATGTCAACGAAGTCGATACGATGGTAAGTTTTGAAATAAGTATATTTTATTTGTTAATTTTATAATTGATCTCATTGTTAAAGTTGTTTTATTTAAATAAGTAGGTACCTATAACTTAATTGGTGTGTAGGTACCTAGTAGGAGGGAAGATATTTACCGGAAGGTACAGAAACTGTGTTGTTAGAGTACCTACCGGCTACCTATAAAGTACCTGTGTCAATTTATGTCAGCTGCTGTCTATAATATTAGGTACTCTTCCTATAAACCGTGAAATTTTAGTGGTTCTTTTCCCGCAACAGAACGATTTACCTTTAGTAGCACCATCGAATCGTGCGAGTTATTTTTTGAAAATAAAGATATCGTTGTTCTCAACTAATCAAAAAAATAATCATTAACTCAAAAGCGTGAGATACGATAGTATCTTTACAAAATGCGACGTGTTTGGGTACTGCTTGCCGCACGAAATCAATGTTCAAAGCAAAAGAAGCTCTACGCACTAAGTAATACAGCATAAACTGCACCGCGCGAGGGACAATGACCCCGGCCGGTGATCGGCTGCGGCGCGGCTGGTACCATTGGTTCGAGGTTGCTTTCGAGTTTCGTATATCACAATCGTGAAACTGCTATTTTTTTATTTGAATTAAAAAAAACTGCACAAATCTATTGTACTACTAAGATAGAATCATTTTACTGAGGGAAAACAACCACTAAAATTTCACGGTGTATACCGGAGTCTCTAGTAAGCAGTACTAACTACTTAGGTACTGTAGCTTTTCCTACAAAGATACGAGTACTTCTAACTGTAAACATCATTTTTGATCCTTTCGCTAAAATAGGTACCTATATTACCTTTCTAACTAAAATTCTAATTGCGAATGTTTGGATGGATATTTCTTACTTAATCACGCAAGTACAAAAAATAAAACACAGATTATACTTAGGTTAGAATAGTATTCTTACTTAGTACTTTAGTATTATCGTAATCTGTGTTAAGTGTTGTTGTGTAGGTACCAGTTGGATAGTTTGCCCACCATAGATACAAAGTCGCAAGCAGGTCATGACGACCTCCGTGGCGGAGTGGTTTACACAACGGTTTTCAAGGTGTCGCCTGCTCCAAGGTCCCGGGTTCGATTCCCGGACGGGTCAATGTAGAAAAAAAGTGTTTTGCTACATTTTCTCGGGTCTGGGTGTTTGTGGTACCTTCGTTGTTTCTGGTTTCCAAAATACGAATGCTTTAACTATTTATTTAAATTGGGATCAGAACAATGTATGTGATGTTGTCCACATTTATTTATTTACATTTAAGGTGATTACTAAATAAAGCCCCTAGTATGCGACCCCTATCCTCGCGTTTCGTATTACCAGGTGATGCCTATTACTTGTTTTTCAAAGCAACCCGCTAATTAGTACACTCGCGACTCGACAATTCTCGTACAAAAGGGCCAATTTCCAACGAACCGATTGCACGCGCCGCTACTATTAAATCAGTGTATTATTTACCCAGGTCTTTGAGGTCGTGCAGATCATGTGATGGGGTACAAGACTTGCCTTGTGGTCATTTTATACCAAAATTCAGATTAGATACCGACATAGATAAACAATATCAGCTAAATAAAACAGTCCCATACAGAAATAATTATCTACCTAAGTCAGTTACTTACTAATTTATTAGAATAGAATACGTTATTCAAAATTAGATTAAATTTACAAAAAAATATATCAATCAATCAATCAATCATTTATTTGCGTCAAATATAGTATACAAGATGTCAAATTACAATAAAAGAAGCACATATTTGGGCTACAATAATTAGCATGCAAATGTCAAGTTACATTAAAAGATGAAAAATAATAATACCTAGTCGTTAAAATGTCAAACAAATCTGCTTATGTCCGAATTCCAAATTATTAATATTAAAAGGCGAATTACATTATATTATAAATTATACAAAATTACTGAGTCAATGTTGAAAGAAATGCCTTAACCTAAATGCCTTTTTTAAATTTGAAAAAGTCCACTACTAGACTATACAAAAAATAATGGTGGTTCAGCCAGCGGAACAAATGTTTTTTAAATAACGGTAAATTATATTTTTTTATGTCATTAGGTATTTGATTGTAATCTTTTGAATTGATAGGCAGCTTTTATTAAATTTGTAATTTTCTTAGGATTTTCTTTTAGATTAAGCCGATGGGGAACTCTGCGCAGCTGCGTACTCTTGTATTTTTTAGATCATTCATAAGTATTTCCAATTAAATTCTTATGTTTGTTCACAAAATTACATACCTCATATATATATACAGGCATGGCAGTGGTAGTAGGGCAAGATTTTTAAAGTGGAGTTCACATGAGTTTCTTGGTGAAATCCCATTGATTGCCCGTATGCATTTTTTTTGTGAAATAAACGCTTTATTTTTATCTGTACCTACTGTTTCCCCATATTATTATGACGATAGCATAACGAATTATGGACTCAATATAGGCTTGATACGATAAAATAGCAGTCCTTCGATCAGTGACGTTTTTGATTTGGTAAATTATTCAGAATTGGAAAATATAATAAGGAAAAAAGTCGTAATATTAAGATCTGTTTCGCGGCCCCAACCACACCCAGGCTGTTATTACGCAATAAAGCAAAAATTTATAAAAACTTGAAAATATTTTCTGATCAAACACCAATGCAACAAGAATTGTTCAAACAAACAAAAATTGAACTCGACCGCCGTCTATCAGCTGGAGAAACCAACATTAAAATAAAATATATAAGAGGAATTCCAAAAGTGGTTCAAACACAAGCTGAAAAAAACTAAATAATACAGTCACTTGCGATGAAATATATAGAGGTGTTACGTGTCAAGTGCTAGATAGCTACGAAAATCTCACGTCCTCAAAACACCGCCTCAATTTTGTTTACGCCAATGTACGAAGTATTCGCAAACGTGGCAAGCTGGATGAACTGAAATGCGTCCTCAAATCTTTGCCCAATACCGCCCATATCATACTTCTCACCGAAACGTGGATTACAACGAAAGAGGAGGCAAAGAACTTCGAATTTCCTAATTACACCCACTATTGGAACATCAGACAAAAAAACGGGTGGAGGCGTTTCTATTCATGTACACAACAGTTTAAATCACAATTGTCTGCACGGAAATACATAGGTGGGAACAACTATTTGTGGGTTCACCTTGACAGATACAAATTGGATGTTGGACTAATCTACAACCCCGGTGACACAAACTTTTCTGAATTCTTGGACGTTTTTGGCCAACAACTACAACAACACAAAAGGAGTATAATATTTGGTGATTTCAATATAGACCTTCTCAGTAAAACAGATACTGAAACAAAACGCTATAGAGATCTATTGTACGAATCTGGATACCGAGTTCTGAACTGCATATCAAAAAAGCATAGTACAAGAGTAACGTCAACCACAAGCTTTAACTAATTTACCGGAGACCAATTTCCACCTAGCTACGGTAGATTCTAGTCAATCAGACCACAAGCAACTTTATGTTGAGATAAAAAAACAACGACTTCCAAAATTGAAAAAGGTACAATACTTATCAACGGACTACAAAAAACTACAAGATGATATACAAAACGGAAAATTTAAAGCAAGTAATTATAACGATCTGGAAAATTTTATAATATCGTCGATTGAACAAAACCAACGAACTAAAAATAAAATTAAAATCTCCCACAGAAGGACTGGATTAATAAAGAAATTATTGAGTCAATAACCAATAGGAATAAACTATGGATAGAACTAAGGAAAGATTCAAGCAACCCCCAGAAGCAAGAAGAATACTGTACAATGCGCAATAAAGTAAGAAATGACATTAAAAAAGCTAAAGAAAAATTATTTCTCTCGACAAATTTAGAGGCGTTGAGATGAATCCGAAAAAAATGTGGTCTTTGATCAATACTCTGTCCAATAACAAAGTTAAAACAAGTCGTGCTCCTCCAAAATTAAAAACTTCTATGGGTGTAGTAGTCACTGATGTAAAAATGGTATGTGAAGTCTTTAATGATTTTTTTTCCTCAATAGGTCCGCAACTAGCTAATGAAATACCATCAAAATTTCACCAGAGTTCTGTTTATTCGTTGCCAAGTTGTAGCCCTAGTAAAAATCTCGATGTATTCGAACCCTGTACTGCAGAGGAAGTTCTAAAGATTATAAATGGTCTTGATGTGAATTGTAGCGCTGGAATCGACGGTATCAGCACTAAACACCATAAATGTATCGGTAGTCAGATGGCCCACGAATTTAGTAACTGCTTTAATACTCTACTAGCCTATGGTTTTTTCCCCGATTCTCTTAAACTAGCAAAAGTTTGCCCAATTCATAAGTCTGGCTCAACAAACGACCCAAATAATTACCGTCCCATATCCGTACTGCCGGTTATATCAAAGGTTCTAGAGAAAATAATTATCTCTCGTTTGAATGAGTGCCTCACCTCAATAAATTTTCTCACAGATTATCAATACGGCTTTAGGCCTCATTCAAATACTTTAGGAGTGACTTTAGACTTGATCACGGATATAAAAACTTTTATAGATAATAAGAAATTTGTTTTGGGAGTTTTTATCGATCTACAAAAAGCTTTTGACACTGTAAGTCATGAACTGTTACTCAGTAAACTACATAAGATTGGCATAATTGGCAAAGCATATAAAATGTTGAAATCCTATCTGAGCAACAGGTACCAAATCACAAAAATAAATGATAGTCAAAGCGACGCAAAACTAATCAAATGTGGAGTTCCGCAGGGCTCAATTCTTGGTCCGTTATTGTTTTTGACGTACATTAATAATATCTCAGAATCTAAATTACACGGAAAACTGACCTTATATGCAGATGACACCTGTTTATTTTATTCCGGAAGCTCTATAGACGAAATAATAGCTAACGCACAGGAAGATCTTAGTACTATTTTCAACTGGTTTCGTTATAACTTACTAACAATAAACGTTTCTCAGACTTGTTTTTGTATCTTTAGGGCTAAAAATTAAAAAATCCAAATTATAAAAAACTAACAATTGACGGCAAAATAATAACAGAAAAAAAGGAAGAAAAGTATCTTGGTTTGAGAGTTGACAGCCAACTTGCGTGGACTTCACAAATCGATTACATCAAGTCAAAACTCTCATCGTTTCTTGGTAGTATACGGCATAGTATTGGTTGTTTCCCTCGAAAAGTTCGACTTATGCTCTATAATGCGTTTGTTAAATCTCACCTTAACTATTTAATAGAAATATGGGGAACTGCATCTAAATCAAAATTAAAAGGAATACAAATTTTACAAAATAAAATTATTAAAACATTATTTAATTATAATTAATTATAGAACTAGTACACAAAAAAATTATACAGAAACAAAACTTATGAATATCGATCAATTGTATATATTCCAAACTTTAGTACTCATTTATAAAATATTGCAAACCAAAATTCATTCTAAAATTGAATTTACTTTAAATAATCAAACTCAGAAATATTGCCAAAGAAGGCCCAGGAAGCTATTCCTATTACCGAAGGCAAAGACAAAATATGGCCATAAGGTTCTAACCTTTGAAGGAGCACAACTGTTTAATAAACTGCCAGACACTCTGAAAAAATCTGATTCCCTAAATATTTTTAAAATAAGACTTAAAAAACACATTTTACAAGATTCTACGTTCTCTTCTTTAATAAAATAATATTCATCTCAATTAATAAAATAAATAAATATCAAAAGATTAGGCAATTGTAATTAACATAAATCTTATTTCCATAGTTAAAATATTAAATTTTTATAATATTATTGCTTTAAAAAAAATATTTTTGTAACTAAAAATTTGCATGTTACTTCCTTTTGCGGGAGTATCCTAAGTTCGGTACGAACAACGATGATCGCGTTTCGGTCGCTCGCAGGCCTCGCGATCGCACCTTATTGCGCGTCTTCGCATCTAACCATATTTAATAAATGCAACAAAGTTCGTAACTTTAAAAACATTAGTTACTATCGTATTATGAATCTGTGTTTTGACATGGAAAAAAAATTAGGCATGCTAAGTGTAAGTATTTGGTATAAGTACCGAGCTCAGGACACCTCCCAACTTAATTTAAATCGTACCTACCTGCTGGACAATTTTGTATTTACCCACGATTGTATTCTCATGTAAGTGACTGTACGGTTTTTAATGAGAAAATAAATATTCTTTAAACTTAAATTTCATAAACAAATTTATTAATCCTTTTGCAGAGATCAGATACGTGTATTTTCCAGTTCAGATCTTGATCTAGAGTAACGCCTAGAAATTTTATTTGTGATACCTGCTTGATTTTTAGTACATTTAGATTGAAGTTATAATTGGGATGTTTTGATTGATTCAATTGGATATAATTTGATTTATTTAAATTAATTTTTAGGTTATTATTATCTAGCCATTTCAGAATTTTGTTAATTGTGTCGTTAATGTCCTGTTCATGTCTGATTATGGAATTTTTATGTCTGTTTGTGGTCACTACAATAGAGATGTCATCGGCATATAAAATACATTTATATTCCATCGTGTCTACAATATCTTTTATATATAAAATAAACAAAATGGGACCCAATATACTTCCCTGTACTACAATATTATTATTTCTATAATTAGAGTAGTAGAACTGCATTTCATTACTGTGCACTTTTGTTATCATGACACGTTGCTTCCTGTCATTTAAGTAGGATGACAACCATTGAAGGGGTAAGCCCCTTATGCCAACTGTTTCTAGCTTTTGCAACATTAGATTATGTGGCACAACGTCAAAGGCCTTCGATAAGTCCAAAAATATTGCGGTAGTTAACTTGTTGTTATTAATACTAGTCAATATTCCGTCAATAAGGTTAAAAATTGCTAGTGTAGTTGATTTACTTTTTTGGAAACCGTATTGTTCACTTTTATTAATATTGTATTTGTTGCAAAAGCCCATTAGTTGAGAGTACATAGATTTCTTGAACACTTTTGATAGGATCGGAATGAGTGTTATAGGACGGTAATTACTGACGTCTCCTTTATCACCTTTCTTATAGAGAGGTTTCACTATGGATAATTTCAAAGCATCAGGAAAGGTTCCCGATTGAAATGAGTGATTTATTAGGTGTGTTAAAATAAGGATCAGGTCCTTTATGCAGGTTTTAATAACTTTTGTGCCGATCTCATCATGGCCCACAGAAGTAGTATTATTTAGTGAGCTGATAAAATTAATAGACTCAGGCGTTACTTTGCGGAAATCCATAACTAATTATGGATTTAGAAAATTATTTTGCTAATGATTTCGACGCCTTCGGAGCGCAGCGAAGGCGACAACATCTCCTGAGGATGCCACGTGAAGTGGCGAAACGCGTCGAGGTTTTTATTATATTGGTGTTGGGTACTAATAATTGCATTAACTGTACTGCATGCATTTTTGTGGGAGGGCGGGCGGTTTTCCTGCATGAAATAGTGCTTGCTCAATCAGTGTTAGTGTGGTGCAGGTGCTTCCTCAAATCAGTGTTAGTGCGGGTAGTGTGGTGAAGGTATCTAGGCCGGTATATTAACAAGCGGAAATCATTAGCAAAATAATTTTCTAAATCCATAATTATTTAGTGAGCTCACCTCCTTCTTTACTTCCTCTTCAGTCATTGCTCGAAGGAACATTGAGTTTGAGAGAAACACATTATTACCAGACTTTATTTTATTATTTAAGGTATTTGTAGAGTCAATAAAAAAGTCATTAAAAATATTTGCTATGTCAGATGGATTTGTGATTTGTATGTCATTTTTTATTACTATAGCGATGGCATTGTCAATTTTATTAGTACCTAATTCATTTTCAATAATATGCCAAGTCGCCTTACATTTATTTTTACTATTTTGGATGAATTATATATTTGAGTGTTTTTTTGATTTATAAATGCATTTTTTTAAAACAGTTGAATATGACAAGCTTAGAGCGTTATTATTCTAAGATGACAAGTATTTTAATGAAGTGCTAATGTTTGTAGGTACTATTGTCAGAATGTAGAATTTTAAGATACCAAATGCAGGCATGCAGGCAATCAGGCATGCAGACAAGCATGTATTCATTCAGTTTTGCTTTGCTCCGGCGCTGCGGGTCGTGCAGTCCTGCCGTTCTTGCGTAACAAATCTCTGGCACCCACACTTACTTATCGCCGTTGGCGATTAGCTTCAGCCGCTACAGTTCGACTGGTTTAGTTTTTTAGTGCGAGCGAGGACTGCTCTCTCTCTCCGCGTCTTCTGCTTTTGAATTGCACTCTAGAATTAGGCAAATAATATAATTTTAAGATACCAAATGCAGGCATGCAGGCAATCATGCATGCAGACAAGTATGCATTCATTCAGTTTTTGCTTTTCTCCGGCGCTGCGGGACGTGCAGTCCTGCCGTTCTTGCGTAACAAATCTCTGGCACCCACACTTACTGGTCGCCTTCGGCGATCAGCTTCAGCCGCTACAGTTCGACCGGTTTAGTCTTTTAGTGCGAGCGAGGACTGCTCTCTCTCTCCGCGCCTTCTGCTTTTGAATAGCACTCTAGAATTAGGCATATATGTAGGTACCACGGCGAGTTAAGAGCAGTCTTACCGTTTTGAACTAATCTCTAAGATTTTGGACTCCTTATTGACTACCTTATGAAACGTCTAGAAGAAATTTAATAACTGCGAAATATAGGCCAATCTTTGGTGTTGACGTTTAATGAAACACATTTGCTAAAACTAACTTGCTTTATTCACAGTGCCACATATCCCACAACCATTTTACTGAAAACTTGCCGCAGACTTAATTTCAAAGTCCTGTATCTTGTGGCATGTAGATACCTCATCTCTCATAAACTTCTCATCCCATTTTCATTTTTACTAGTTTTACTCTCATTTTTATAATTTGATGTATTTTCTAATTCTTTTAAATTATTTCTGTTAGAAACTTTTTGGTTCACTCTCATTTTTATTCTTATTTTGAAATTCAAAATTGTTCGATCGTGCCTCGCCCATGTCGGGCGAGCACGTCAATCAGTCAGTTGACATTCGGCATTCAGAAAACATTATTCTCGGCTTTTATAAAATATATTATAAATTTAAAAGTGACATCTTTATCCGGTATTTCTGGACCCCGGCATGGTCACGTAGACCGCCAGGCCTTCTCAATTTAGTGCCGCTGGACCCTGGCGGTCACGTAGACCGCCGGGCCACCTCCATCCTGCGCAGCTGGACCCCGGCTTGGTCAGGCAGACCGCCGGGTCATCTCCCCTTAGCTGCGCAGTTAGGTCCTGGCGTGGTCTACCGCCGGGCCACCTCCTCTCCACATCCACTAAATTATATTTGAAGTTACGTTTTTATTTATCTTTACTTTTAACTATAATATATTTACTTTATACTTTCTTGTTTTGTTATTTTACGTTCTTAGGGAATAGTTATAGAGAGGTAGGTCCCATTAGCTTTCTCCCCTTACTTCATTTTCTTGTATAGCGTAGCGGAACCTAGGTTTCTGGGGGTATTCCTCTTCAAGGGTACCCCAGATATTCTGTTACGTTATAATCTATTAATAATGCTAATATAATAGGCCTAAAAAATGTAGCAATCATTGGACACATGTTTTTGTTGTCATTTAATGTAACAGATTTTACAATTTCATTACCATTAATGAGAAAAAATATATATAATTTGTGCAAGTTTTTAAGATTAGCGCCTTTATTTTATCGTGACTTGTGGTTTAATACACAGTAAAACCTAAAAAAACATTATCCCAAAATAAACAATGTGCTTTCTAAAATTGATTTCAACAGTTAATTTTGCAATTATATTGATTAATTTATCAATATATTGATCTGAACATTAGTATAAATTACAATGCGCAAGCAAGCAGCGATTAGAACGGCGCGAGCGCCTGTACAGGTAGGACTTGTGCCATTTTCTTCCGCGTTCTGAATTACGTGCTCTCGTAGCGTGAATTGATAATTATACTGCGACCAAATACTTTTGATCTGCTTTTAGTTTCGTAAGATAGCTGAGCAGATAAATGTAAGATTTGCTCATTATGAATTATGTAGGTATGAATTACTGTCATTGCTTGTGTTTGTTTATTTTCAGAAGTCGCATGGATGCCGTATACCATAGTATTAAAAAAAGAAAACGTGATAACACTACAACCTTAAAAAAACACAAATTTAGTTAAATACAATCATTATTTTTGTTTTCAATTTAGTAAAAGTACATCGCCTGACATTGCAACATTATGAAAACACAAAACAAATCTGATGATCTGATGATGGAGCTAGAGACTGGTCATAGGAACTTCGTAATAAAACGATGCAACGTTATCGAATTCGGGCTTGTATTGTATGATTTGTTAAATATACTTTATTTCCAATGTCATTGATATATTTTCCTATTTAAACTGAATTTCCATAGTTGTCTATTTCGTCTTCTAAGATATGAATTCAGATTAATGCAATAATAATAATAAAGGTGCAAAAAAGATAAGGCTTCTGTCACGGCTGCGGCGCTGCGGGTCTCTGGCGGTTCCACGTGTATTCATCATCGCAAATGGTTTTCTCTCACCATCGCAGCTCCGGCTTTCTAGTTTCGCCGGCCAGCCTCAGCTTCGGCGCCTTGATCACGGTCTCCCGCTCCTCAGCCCACGGGCCGCCTCGCCCCTCTGCGCTTTTGGATGTACATTATACATTGCTGCGATTCGTTTCCGTCACTAAAACCTAATTTCAGAAAATAATTTAGAGCTGCTATTGCTATTATTTTGTATATTGCTATTAACTATACTTTGTTGGATAAAATGGATTAACATTCGGAATAATACACAGTCTTTATTACCTTTAAAATGAAGATATTCAGTTATTATAATAATCGATTTTATGACTTAATACTTTTAGAAATCAATACCATTATAAAAAAATATGTTAAGACTCTTTGAACATTATGACTAGAAAATTTTATGGAAAACATGTTATGGTTAGTGATTTTCGCAAAAACAATTTTAGAAGAAGTAAGGCAGTACCTATTTCCGTACTTATTCTTAAAATTCCTGATTTTAGAGACAAGCTGTTCGTCTTTGGATTACCCGTGAGGGCGAAGAGGGAAATTTGAATGATCGTCGCTGAAGCTGTCATAGTCGTCCTGTAATCTCAAATAATGAAAAAGATATTATGAGACGTGATTATGAAAATAATGGTTTTACACTGATTAAAACTTCTGCAGAAATGTTTGATGTTTCAACTCAGATGATCAGAAATCATTGACATTACACAGGTTTGCGTTACAGGCATTATGTAAAGAAAATATATATGACTGAGGCTCATAAACTTGCTCAGCTCAATTTTGCCAGATAATACTTAATTCAATTTCGACAACGAGTGACACTGTGTACTGTGACGAGAAAACTTTTAAGTCCAGTCAGCATGGTCGTTTACATCTTTGGCGATACGATGGGACGCGTAACATAGAAGAACATGCCATACCAAACAGAAAATCAGGTCGAATTTCTCTTTACATGTATGGTTGGATGACTACTGATGGTGTTGGGGAGTTGTGCCGTTTACCACCACGAGCAACGGCATCAGGTTATGTTGATGTCCTCCAAAATGAAATCTTACCGGCCGTCCGGATTTATTGTCCATAAAATGAAATGCCATAATTTTATTATTTGCAGGACAGTTGTTCTTTGTATTAAGCAAGGGTGACGCGTGCATGGTTCGGTGCACACCCGGAAATAAGGTTAATACCTTGGCTTTCAAAATCGCCTGATGTCTTTGGGGCCTTATGGTTCAAAGATGGTCAAACCAGCATGAAAGAACAGCAGAGGCTGTAGAAACAGCTTTGATTGTAATGAGATATGGGAGGAATTTCGCGGATCAGATATTTGCTCAAGACTCGTAGGCTCAATGTCTTCTGTCACTGCACAAAATATTAATTTAGTCGTATATTTTGTCAGAAAATTTTTGCTTCTGATTGCGTTGTCGTGTAACGCGTGAATGATTTTTCTCATTAGGGTAATATACAACTTTTTTAGCAGACCGTACTTATAAGTTCCGGAGTTTAATTTGTTTATTTGTATTTACAATTATCTTAAAAGCTAACAGAATGCAAGTTCCAAAGCACTTAAAAGACCCTAGTCTTAGATACGTACACTTAAGTACGGATAGTAGCCGTATTTTATATTATAAAGCCATTAATAGTGGATTGCTTCCTTAAGGAGCAAACTATAATACGTATTTCATTATTATTGATTTTTTGTAGTATGTGACTGTTTTTATTTTAATTTGTAATAATATATTTTACATAATATACTTATTTGTATTTTATTATTAATATACATCTATAAATATTTAAACAACAAAACTAACTCTATTTATATTTAAAATTAATATCATATAAAGTCTTATTACGACGGCTCAAGATTTTTTGTCCATGTCGGTGCACGCTTTACTCTGTTTACGTTGCGTATGTGTGACTAGCTACGCACACTTAAACAATTACTCAGTTTTTACCTAAACTTGAGCGTTATCTTTTTGTGTAATGGCTCTTAAGAATGAATTCTCGGAAATATGAAATTCGTAATAAAGCTTTTCGGGCCAATTATACAATAGATTTTTAATTCTTAGTATTAATGAAGTTCGGAAAATTAAAAAAAATCGCCTTTTGACTTTCTGGAAAATAATAGGGGTTAAAGTATGAAATTGCCGATTTGTACTGAAAATAAAAATTGTTTACTTTTTAATTTTTAACAAATTTATTTAATCAAAATAGTTACCATTATTATCTATACATTGCTGCCATCTAATAGGAAGGTCATTTATGCCTTTGTGATAGAATCTGAGGATCTAGACTGCACAAACTGTGTGAAAGCATTTTGTACTGCCTCCTGGGAAGAAAACTTCTTGTCACGTAGATAATTGTCCAAATCACGAAAAAAATGGTAGTCCGTTGGAGCAAGGTTTGGCGAATACGGAGGATGTCGAATGGTTTCTAATTGCAGTTCCTGAAGGGTCAAACCGTTTTATCGTGCTGTATGAGGTCTCGCGTTGTCATGGAGCAATAATGGTGAAGATCGATTCATGAGTCGGGGCTGTTTTACTGCTAGTTTTGCCAACATTGTTCGGAGTTCGGCACAATAGACATCTGCCGTTATTGATTGACCAGATCGGAGAAAACTATAGTGAATAACACCATGCTGAGATCACCAAACAGTTACCATTACCTTTTTATTGGTAAGTTTTGCTTTAGGACACTGTTGTGGCGTTTGACCTGGGGTCAGCCATTGCATTTTTCTTTTGTAACACAAGTTTCAACACGCGTTTCTTTTTTCACCCATTTTTCGTATTTTTTTATTTTATTGATTTGACGCAAATGAGTCAGTATTTTTTTATTTTATTGATTTGACGCAAATATTGTGGGTAAGGTTACGTTAAACCATGCCGCTAATTCCTGGGTAGTTTGACTAGGATCGGCTTCCACCATCTCTCTTAATTCATCGTTAATCACCTGTGTGGGCGGTCTTCCTCGTGGCTCGTTCTTCAAGTCGAAGTTTTTATCACGAAAGCGTTTAAACCAAAATCGCACGGTGCGTTCATTAGCAGATCCCTCTCCAAACGCAATATTGATATTGCGGGCTGTTTCTGCCGCGTTACTTCCGCGTCGGAACTCGTATTCAAAAATCACTCGAATTTTCGCAGTATCCATCTTTCTTGTCTAAGTTAAATAACAAATGTTTCACATTTTTTAAAAGAAGAACAACACAACACACAACCACGTGAAAAAAGTTTCATTCGAAAACCTCAAACCATGAAGATTCTATGTCAATTCAAAGAACCTATTACAATAAAACGGCAATAATTTCATATTTTAACCCCTAATATTAATGTTAAATACCTTATCGGAATTTTAATTCTACGGAACGGAATTTCCTTTTTTCTCGGATTTATTCGGATTTATTCGAAATATTCAATTGCGGAATTACATATTTCGGAATCTTTGTGTTTCCCGAATAAAGTTCTGTAGGTACCAATTAAAAACATTTTTTTTACCAGGCTTGATTGATTCAGTCAGTTAATACCTACGTAGGTACTTAGTTACTGTAGATTAGATTTGTATGAGATATTGTCTTTCCTGGCTAAAATGGTTACGCAATATTATTTTGCCTTCAGGAGTCTTTTAAAATAGACATCTAAAGCTTTATAAACTAAGAAAGAGAATGCGAGCTTTTAAGCTCGATAAGGATGCAAAAACGTCAGGTTCAATTCCTTAATCAAGCCAAAAAAAAGTCACATGAATTCCTTAGACTTAAAGTTCCTTTTGAGTTCGTTCTTGTACTTAGAACACAGCTGTGTGGTTTCGAAGAAATGCCTTTACAAAACTAAGTATGACTCGGGAAAAACAATTATAACGAGTAGGGTTTCTGCGACAGAATGTCTTCATTCAATGCCGTAATAGGTAAAGAATCTTGCGAACTATTCTGAGGTTAATTAACAGAGTTTTCGAATCGGTAACAATATTATAATGTATTTTTCTCTCAATTATACTTAGTACTGTACCTACACCTATTGGGTTTTAACTTTAGAGATGGGCAAGTTAAAGTTTTATTCAGTAAGTATTATCAAATGAGATTTTATTGAATGTTAAACGATATCAAGATACATTGAGACTGCATCCAAACTGTAAATCTAATTAATCTAAGTATCTAAAATAAATAAACTGACACCTATGCCTTACATACTTATTAATACAATGTTCACAATACTAATATGATACGGTTCTATGTGATAAAACTCATTAGGTATAAGGTTCGTAAAGCCAGGATAAGAATTTCATCTTGGAATTCGTGCAAATATTAAGCTCCACGTAAAAATGAAAGATCCATGTAAAAATCAAGCTAGATTTTTACACGGACCTTTAATTCGATCTCGTAAGACTTGTGTCAAAAATCTAATACTCAGATGGTGTCATGATATGCTTATTAAAGATCAAAGATCAAATTTTAATTTATATAAATATCAAATATTTTTTTGGGAATGCCTCGGTTGCTTTCTCTGTTATTACAAAAGTTAAAAGGCATAATTTTTTCTGCTTATTTTGTCTACATTTCTGATATTAAACCATGCGCCTTGAGATAAAGCGTAAAGAATATGGAGTGCTCCGCTCTTTGCGTGATAATAATTCAACCTAGATATTGAGATACAAGTAATAGTGATTGTTACTTATTACGTTAGCAAATGTTTCAAAATTTTTGAGGATTCAAATAATTATATTTGTACGAGTCATCGCGTAAAGAAAACCTACAACCTACTTGACAAAGAAATCAAAATGCACAGCTAGGCGTTATACGACACCAAAAGTAAGTATGTATTTTCATTTAAAATTAAGACGCGAGAAAATCAAGGGCGTCAGTAACCGTGCGGACGCGGTGCGAGCGCGCCTACCTACTCGAAAAATATTATATATTTTAAACTTTACACATTAAACGTAGTGCAGCCCAGCTGTGGCAAAGTGTCGTGGCACATATTTATAAATCATGTAGGTTCTTGTTTGGATATCAGATAAACACATGTCGCGTTGCTCTTAGTGTGCCCAAACCATTATTATTGTAGGTTCTGTGCCTACAAGTTAATCATTAGTGATAAAAGTTCACTAATCACTCCACAGCAATAGCGTGGAAGAGGTTAGCCTCTGGGATATTCGCTGTTTTTAATAGGTGGATTACAACCACTCAAACACGTTCGTTTTGTACACACATGCAGATCGAAGTCAGATTGTTCAGAGGCAAGTAACGGCAAGTTCGTAATCTTCCTGGGTATGTTGTGCGTCACAGCACAAATAGAACCACATAGTGTTTTTAATTGGTCGTAATTTTAAGAATTTATGCAAAGCCAGCGATCACATGGCAGTGTAGCGGACGACCAACGCCCTGTTGGTCTAGTGGTTATACTGGACCAAGATCACGGGGTCCTGGGTTTGATCACCGAGTCGGGCAATAAAAGGTTCGAATTTTCAAATATTGCTCGTGTTTGTGATATCCATCCCACATTTGGCAAGCTCAGTTATTATGCCTAAAGGTAGGTAATCATTGCTGTAACTTGAATTTAATGATTCTGGCCTTTTCTCTGCAGTTGGATGAGTAAAGGCCGTTACTTTGCTTTACTTATTTTACATAACTTATGACTTTAATTGTATCTAGGCTAAGTTTTATACAGAATAAATCTTTATCTTATCTTATCTTATCTCTTACTTTTAATAGACGAAAAAAGTACCTACTGTTATCTATTTTGTACTAGTTAATTTAAGTGAATATAAAAACTAAACTATAATAAAACCAGTCAAGTGCGAGTCGGATTCGCGCTCAAAGGGTTCCGTACCATTGACAGCTACCTGTTACCATTTATTGAGCAAAAATAGGCAAAAGATGGTGTTTTTTGTATAAGAGTCCCCGTTAAATATTTATTTTCTTTTGTTTTTAGTAGTTGTTGTTATTGCGGCAACAAAAATAGATAATTTGTGAAAATTTAAACTGCTATCGCGGCTCTTGAGATACAGCCTGGTGACAGAGCGATGGACAGACGGACAGACAGCGAAGTCTTAGTAATAGGGTCCCGTTTTTACCCTTTGGGTACGGAATCCTAAAAACTAACATAAGTTTGACAGCACTTGTGCAAAAGAAAATTCAGTTCTGCCTTTTACGTTCAAATGTCAAAGCCCGATGAATTGTAAATCCATCGCGTACGAGTGATAATGGACGCTGTTTGGAAGTCAAATTCAAATCGACTGCACTAGACTAGTGACTAGGAATCGAACCGAAAACCTTGAAAAGCTGTCGGCACCTTAAAAACCAGTATAAACCATGATAGTTTTTAGGGTGGTGGGATCTACCTCCTAGTGGTCCACCCTGGGCAACGGCATCTTTAATTTTCTAACCAATGAAGACGGCTAACAGATCCCTCTGCGGTGGTAGGCTTCGTAAGAGGCTGCCTGGATGTTACCACCCTCCTGCCGGAGTCCAGTGCTAAACAGTTTTTCTGTATTCCGCAGGTGTGTGGGAGAACCAGTGCCTCTGGGTAAGCGCGCTCCATCTTAGGCTTCTTCTTAACCGCAGAGTTTAGTAGGTATGTAGTCAAGAAGAAGCCCATTGATTATAAAAAAAAATATGACGGCACTCCACGTCCACTAAAAAGTCGTCATTAGATTTTTTCTAAGAATTGTAGTTTGTAAGTGAGTTGGCTGTTCTTCTAGATAGGCTATTGCAGCAGTTATGCGTGGGGTTGCAGCTAATTGCAAAGTGCAACCATTGTTTTTCAGTGCCCTCCGCGCCTCGGGGCGTAGACCTCGTACTATGAGATTTTTAATTATTCTACCAGACGAATTCTGCTGCCGAGAATATGAGTAAGTTTTCTAGAAAATAACGCGTTTTATTTTCAGCTCGAGAGCCAAGTGCCGATAAATTATCTGTGAATAAGTTATTGCTTTGACTACCTCTTACCATAAAGATGTTTCTCCAAAGATAATTTTTTGAGAACTTAAATGAATAAGTACCTACCAGTCAGAGTAAAAGCCAGCCAAAGTCACTAGTTCGAATTAAAATACGCACGGTTCCTAATTTCATTTCATCAGAAGAGTTGCACGATACTTACCTAATACCTACATCGTAAATAGTAAATAAACCAAAGAACATGTTAACGGATTACATAAAATGTTTATTAGGAAATACAACGTATTCCTTTTGATATTCCATAACTCTAGGGTATTAAACAGACCATGGTAAAGAATCAAATTGCATAATAATATGAATTTTTCTTTTTTTTTTAAATTTTTTCATACAAAATAATTCTAAAAAGTCTGACAACTGTTATGAATGAACTTTTGAATGAAAACGATTTACTCGTACCTACTTATCAATGAAACACCCACACACGTCAATGTTTTCACAAGCTATCCTGCTACTTTACTACTACACTTTAGTGTAAGTTTGCCAACGTCTCGCAAAACTAAGGATTCGCCATAGGTACTGGTTAAATTTTTAACAAATTTAACTAAAATTATGTTATATTCGAAACTATTGATTTTTGAACCTCATGTTCTAGGGCGTTTTATATTATTTTACCTATAGAACATAACTTAGAGTTATGGGATATCAAAAGGAACACGTTGTATACTTTGAGATGAATGTAGCCAAAAAATAACGAGGATGGATCAGCAGAGTTGTTCACTAGGGACCATAAATTTTGCGTTCAGTGCCTATTACCTTGACAGATCATTCGTTTGCTTATTTGAATGTATTAAGCCGACATAAACAGTATAAATTTATCAGTTTTCAAAGATATTTTAGAAATATATAACATCAATACGTTGTTTTTACGATAAAATAAACTGACTAAATTAATGTTCTTTCAAAAGCTGTCAAATAAAAAAGCTCTTTAAATAACCTAAAAGGGTACATCTTTTTAAAATTTCTTCAACTTAAAACATTCCGCTTCGAATAAAGAAGATGGTTGGAAGTTAAGTAGTAGCCACTTACGGCCGTCGGCCATTTCCAATAACCTATCTATCTTCAGTTTTGGCCTATCGGAGATAGAAAACAACTCCTGTCTTTGTTTCTCTGGACAGCAAAAACAAAGATAGAATCTGTTTCCTATCTCCGATACCGAACCGGCTGTTAGGTGGTCATAACAATAATGACGTATGCAACGACACAGTCGGCTCATATTGCGTCCCTAACAATTAGAGGAGGGTGGTTGAAATCATTATGCAAATTACCTTCTGTAATGTATAATTTTATCAGTTACCACAAATGCCTTAATGTGTTAGACATCGTGACAAATAAAAATTAAATCATAAAACGAAAAAAAATATTAAATGACTCTATCATTTCTATAATATGACATTTCTTTCCAGTTTTTTGTTCTGTGTTGTTGTGTTTTGCCAACTGCTATTTCAGCTTGTCAAGACGAAAAACTTCATTAATTTGCCAGATAAAGTGGTAAAATTTAGAATCCGTAAACAAATCTTTCAAACAACTAAACGCCAAGCATATAATAGCCCTCTTCATATTATTGTGTGACTGTGAACAGTCAAATACCATTTTCTGCCTGAATCACTGGCATCACACTCCACGAAGACCCTAACAAGGAGTTAATTTAGACATGTTGTTATCTTTGAACTTAATTAATGTACAAACATAATTTTGTAACAATATATTCGTAACCGTGTCTTGTTAGGTAATACCATGTCAGAGAGATATCGATTGACCTATCTCCGTCAAAGCCTGGATTCAGCTCTGCCTAAAATACATACTAAAATCAATATCAGTTGTGCTAGATACAACCTTTGAAGATAATCTATCGGAGTGGGATATACTAACTCCTTCAAATAATTAGAAATAGCAGATACCTATTTAAAAATACAAACTTATAAATATAATTTTATTTAACATTTTAGCAACTTTATTGCAATTATAATATCAGTATAATATCAGATGCGGGTTCGAGTCCTGCGTTAAGACATACATTTTCAAGCTTATATACTGATATTATAATTGCAATTAAGTTGTTAAAATATCAAATAAATTATATAAATTGCTGTTTCATCTTAACTGATTGTCAAACATCTGCAAAGATGTTTCTTTCGGGTGTTAAGGGTGCAAACTCTTAACATTTGATGAAACAACACTGGCTTACAGCGATCAGAATATGCTTGAAAAATTCGCGCTGTGTCGCAGTGTCTCGGTGGCTTAATGGTATAGCGCCCGCCCGGCATGCGAAGAGATGCGGGTTCCTGTCCCGCCTGAGACATAATTTTTCAAGTTTATATACTGAGACTATGTAAATATGATAGCTGACATAAAATTTCGGTGTTCTTACAAATCGTACCTATAGCTACTTTAAGTGTTCTGTTAACTGTCAAAATTTTTATCTAACATCAAAATGTCAGTTATTTTGACGCTTCAACACCTTATTCAAATATCAACTGGTTCTTGCAACTTTGCCCACGTAGAATATTTGATGTGTTTGTGTGAGAACAGATACTTTCTGGTGTAATAAAAACCATAATAATATGTACTATTTTCAAACTTTTGTATAATTGATTTAACCTTTATTGATCACTTTCATGTTCTTCCATGATCATAGCGCTTGTAACAGTGCCAAAAATATTGAATACTCATGAAAAAACAATGTAAGTACAGACAACTGCACGTCAACCTACCACAATACGTAAATTTTTCTCAATTGATATTGATCTCTATTTATTGGACTTGAAGTTGAAAATCAATTCAATGACCTTTAATTTTGTTGGTAGGTTGACCTGCCGTTGTCTTGTCTGTTCACGGTAGAAATCTCGAAACAACTAACTCATATTGTAATCTCTATGCCAAATGATTAAATAACAAACATCCATCGAAACTTTGGCATTGATTACGATTTATTTCAGGATTTGTCATACGAGTAGGTAAGGTAAGATGTTCATAAAATTGAAAAAAAGTGAACCGAAGATAGCATTACATAAGCTAACAATATTCAGTCAGCACATAAATAAGGTAAGATCAGTATCAGAAGCTTACTTCATGATTTCCTTTCGAAAGTTATTTTATCGATAAAGTTTTGCTTTTTTTTAATCTGGCAACCCATCTATATGCTGTTATTGAAACAATACTTCTAACTTATTTATTTAAATCGTTACATATTTTACAAATAATCAAGCAAACAAGTGAAATACACGTCATTTACAGAATTTAACCCTACTAGGATTAAAACCAAATGCAATCTCAATTATAATGTTGCTTTTATTTTTCATTCCTGCCTCTTTTAAAAGTTTTTAATTTCTTAATTCTCTGGATTTCATTTATTTTGTTTTCTTGACCACGTAGTCTGTTAAATTATTGCATATTGTGCAAGAAGTGTCACAGGGTGCTGTCAGCACAATTTACACTTTAAGCTCGAGGTCTGAATTCAATTTCGAAGTTTCCCAGTTTACTAGCTCGCTGGAACTACAGTGGAAGTGACAATAAATAAATTTAACCCATTTACGTACTTGTAGATTGTTGTCTTTGTAATGTTTCTTCTTTTGAATTTCAAGATACTGTCACGTTATTGTAATGAAAGAGGTCTGAGAGGCAAAATAACATAACAGATTTTTACTAAGAACATTTACACATTTGATCTGTTTTTCTCTATGCCAAATTAAGAAAATGCTGATTCGCTATACAAACGTCCCCTTTAAAAAATATTGCTGGTATACAAAATAAGTTTTAAGTTCTCTAACTCTCAATTTCAAATTTAATCTCGGTTTCTCCTATTGTCGCCTAAAATTGTCCTCTCTCTGGCTGGCAGTGCTAAATAACAATGAACGAAATGTCGTTAGTTGTGACCATATCAAATATTTTTGTATAGGACCAACGTGTTAACTTTTAAAACAATAAGAATATTCGAACTCTTTTCTAACTAATTCATTCCTCTATTATTTATCATTTAAGTATAATGGTTTTTAAAACTGTGCTTAATGCCGTATGGTAGTGTTAATTGAAAATACGATACGTGATTATAAATTTCGATATCCTAAAAAATTTCTCAAGCTGAGCTATTACGATCCAACTGAGTACCAACACTGTTTGTGCTCAACCAATTATAATAATAATTTGTATTTAAAGTGTTTCACTTCGATAAACCGTTACAAGATTTAAAATTGAACGTGTTTAGGGACAAAATTGCCTCTTCTGTTTTTTGTTATTTGTCGTAACCAATTGTAAATGATGTTTGTTTATTTTCCTGTTGAGTTTATTTTCTAGGATGTCCGGAATTGTGTATTAGCTTATTTCTCTTGAGTCCCGATATAAACATTGAAAAAATAAAGATTGATTAATTTAGGTTTGTACCGCAAACGTTATATGCTATTCATGATTATTAATAAATATTTATACCCTATGCTCCCAATAGTTCTAGCCTTTTCAGGAGTAGAGGAAAGAGTTTTGTTCTATTGACTTTAATAGCGTTGTCTATTCCAGTTTAGGTCTTTTCATCAAGTCCTTGGAATGTCCAGTCCAGCATGCTTCATACCATTCAAAATCATCATGAAGTCATTTCTAATAAATTGTAAATGTTGAATATTCATTGATCTGAAAATTTTTCTAGAGTTATTACAATAAGTTCAGTTACCAGTCCACAATGAGACTGAGTGCCATAAATTTCAACTTATCAAAAAAGTTAAAGGTCATTGAATTGATTTTCAACTTTAAGTCCAACAAATAGAGACCAATATCAATTGAGAAAATCTGACGTTTTGTGGTAGGTTGACGTGCTGTTGTCTGTATGGCATAAATGGCATTAGCAAAGGGATACCTTTTAGTAGCTAATATATAGTAGGTATGTTCCTTATTTTACAATTACAATATCGCCTTATAATATTGTAAATTAAATTATTAAGTTAAAAATTACGTTTGCTCCACCGCAACAATTCCCTTGGCGAGGTCCGAATTGAGTTACCGAACTACAGTTTAGTTTTTAATTGCCTTACTGCACCAGTTTCGGAACATCGGTCGTTATCCCCAGCTCATTGGCAGGTTGCCTTAAATAAAACGGGCTTAAACGGGCTGGACCATAACCGACCCCGTGGTATGGCAAAGGGGTGCCCCCTTATAATTGTGGTGTAAGGCAAAGTCTACGTGGGTGGAGAAGCGTGGACATCGGGCAATGGATTGCCTGTAAGGGCCTGCACATACTTATACATAAGGCTGATCTCATTTAGCTAGTTCTTTAGTAACACATTTTTTCTAATAATCTAGTTCTAGTGTCGACATTAACGAAGGTAGACTGGCTTTCAAATTGTTGAAGCTATCTATTAATAATAAATATCTTTTTACGAATTAAATTTTGTATGGTTATAAATTCAACCCAAAGTTTCGAATACTTTACAGCGTTGACAGTCACGGGCAATGAATGAATGAATCCTAATAAGCGCGAGTGAAATTCATAAATACATGTTTCATTTCACAGTAATTACATTCAAACCATGTCAACGTACCTTCTCAACACGTACGTACGTGCCTTGTAGACCACGCCTTACGCTTGTGATAGTAAAGTGTCGACGGGGCCTCGCATAAATTGGCTCTCATGAACAATGCGGTAGTTACTGGCTTCAATTACCATAAAGGTTCATTTCCGATACTTAGATCCTCTTTTGCGGCGATAACCGGCAGATATTCCACTAATATTACGATTTGTTTTGGGTCACCCTATATCACATCACAGTATAGACAAGAACGTACAGATGTTACAGGCTTAACACTAGGGCATCTTAGGTATTAGAAATAGGAACGATTTTGCAACTAAAGTTTGATGTGATTACTACTATAAATGCTCACTTTTTTTACAGACATTGTTAACAATTCTAGACTAGTTTTTCTGTTTTAGCTTGGCTTAATAAATAGCAGAGAACTTAGATACGATGATTAGTCAGGAGCGAGCTGTACTGGGCTAGGTAACAAAAAACACACCTAATTAAATACATATCAGACGCCTCTAATAAAATACAATTTTAAAGTTGATCATGATTAATTTATTGTTTGTTTTTATTTGCTAATTTCATTAAATTAATCGCATCTATCAGTCTAATTTGCATGGTAAAGCAAAATTTTATTAAATATTTTTTGATATATTCTCAAGAATCTCAAGAATTCCTGATCGAGAATACCTACTCCTGCCTCGAGAAATATGAAAGGTTGAGAAACTAGAAATAGTAGTTCAGTAGATAGATATATTTTTACTCGTAATATTCTGTTCAGCCAAACATAAACGGGATATCAATATGAATAATTGAGTAGGTAAGTATAACGGACAAAGACAAACTGGTCAGCAAATATATTTATCAGCTTACATCTATCAAAAGACACGAAACGTTATATGGGGCAAGACATGTCATAAATACTAACTTATATTTTCTTTAAGAAAAAACCATCGATACGAACATGATGCTAAAATAAAATTGTCCTCGATTAATTGA
Organism: Anania crocealis; assembly: GCA_949315895.1. Taxonomy (NCBI): domain Eukaryota; kingdom Metazoa; phylum Arthropoda; class Insecta; order Lepidoptera; family Crambidae; genus Anania; species Anania crocealis. The sequence goes on along the minus strand of OX438865.1, from coordinate 11,619,268 downwards.
TTAACATTGATTTTATGTCAGTGTCAACGTTAATGTTATGATCCGGCTAAATTATATCGACATGCATTAGTATGGATATTTATGTCATGTTTTAACTATTCTGATAATATAGGTTGTACTAAAAGTGCATCCTTATGTCCGATGGGCACACATTTAGTTGACGCTTACTTATTTGTTCTAGTTGTTTTATGGAATCATCAATGGAAAAAATTGCATTGATTTTGTGTTTTTTTTAAACTAAATATAAATGACATTAAGGCGGTGTATTTCTAAGAGGCAGCGTTTTTGAGTTTTTAAAACCCATTTATAACTACAAAACAGCGTTTAAAAGTCTGAAATATACGTATTAGTTGAGAATCTAGTCTAGTCACAACCGCTATCGGTTACACGATTTGATTAACTTGGCTCAAAAAAAAAAAATCACGAACCTACATCTCTTCGAAATGTTTTTTCAATTTCACGACTAAACTACGGACAGTTTAAATTTTATGCTTGTTTTTAGCTACTAAATATTTATAGACATATTCGCTGAGTTTGATTTCATTAAATGGTATACTTAAAATACTATGTTTAAATAACTACAAAATACGTGAGCGCGGCGGCTCGTCAGGCCCGTACTGTTGCGCGCTGGCACTTACGGTACGAAGAGGCGATCGATGGATATCGATCCATAAATCCTGAACTACAGAGCTTTAATAAACAACGGGTAGGATTTAAACGAGCGACTGTAAATTAAAATTTTAAGTGACAAAAATAATTAAGTTGCGTTATAGTATTACTAAGTGAGCGACTGACTGCGAGCGACAAGAAATCAACAAAACAATAACATACAAACATTGATTTGAGTTACTTAAAATACAAAATGAGAAGCTCCATAACATTTGAGCGTCATAATATATATTATTTGAGTGATTATAATATGATTTATTTATACTAAGCGGCGTTTTATCTTAAATTAAGTGTTTCGAATGGCACAACCACTATGAAAAATACTATTATAAGCAGAGTACTAAGACACCACATTTTATTGAAAATTTTCTTATTAAATAACAACGAAGAAACATAGTTAGTCAAGAAATTTAATTATTTAGTAGGTAATCAAATGAAAAAATGTATTCCGAAAAAAAAACACATTTACTTAAATCACATAAACAAAATAAAATAATACGCTTTAGTCAACTAAAAACAAGAAATCCTATTAATACTACAGAACATTGATAGGTATGAGGAGCCCTACACTCATCGTCACTGGTAAATAAGTGCTGACTTGACTTAGCGAGATGGCCTCGTTTTATTTTTTGCCTAGTAAGTATAACTTTTGCATCCAGAGGTGGTGTTGTTATGAGCCGAATCGCTTGAGCCAAAATCGTATCAAAATTAAAAAACGTAAGACCTTAAATAGAACAACAGTAACCAATATCATTAATAAAGCAGCATACAAAACGTTGCTTAAAGTGAATTTTTAGTAGTTAGTTATGTAAAACCTTACTTGGAAAAATCGTCTCTATCTTAATATTAAAGTTGCCCTCGTATTTCAGCCGCTCACTTAGTGATTTAGCCGCACGGCTAGAATTTTTATATCAGAAATGGATTACTAACAACCCACTTTTTTTTTAGCTCGTTCTGGATTATATTGTTAATCAATATTCGTCATTAGTTTGATTAGTTTTTCGCTTACTCAAATTCATACTGTTCAAGTTATTAAATCAGTATCTCATCATCAGTCGCTTAGTTTTTTTTTATTCGAACGTTTTATAATTTCCAATAAACAACATTAGTTTTCTTGCATAAATAGAATTTGCAACTGACATTGACAAGATGCAATTAATTTGTCATTGACTAAGCAATTGACTGAATAAAAATGGTAAAGTGAAAAGTGACGATATTAATAGGCTTGTTTAATATTGAGTAAAATATTTTATACAAATTAAAACATGTGACTACTAATATTAAAATTGGTAACAGTGCTAGTTGCGAGTTTTTGTTTAAGCTTTTACTGGCAAAACATTAGGTTTGCTATTCAATTAATTGTTAAGAGTTTACAAAAAATTTTTCAAATGAAGTTAAATAAGGAATTGTCATGAATTGGCAATTTTTTCTTGATGAATCAAAAGTAACTCAAATTTGTATGGTTCTACTATTTATTTAATTTTAACGCGTGGTATTTTGGAAAAACAAAATTTTTTAATAGTTTTGTACACATGCAGATTTTGATATTAACAATGCTGAAGTTCTATACACGACCTAAACACAGCTTTGACTCACAAATCTGAGATCCATAACATTAATTGCCAGTTGGCATTCCCGCATCATTTGTTACCTTAATCACTTATCGTCACTGGTTCTGAAGGTCGCTTATGGTAAAGATTTTGCCTCTGTGCTTTGACTGGAAATCATAAGTTCAATGATACTTAATATATAGAACAAGTTATAAGCTGTGGTAATGATATGAATATTGACAAATGATTGGTTAGATAAAGTCCCCAAAAAACTGTAAAAAAAAAGAAAGAAGCATCGAAGGTAACCTTTTAATTTCTACAAAATGAAAATTCGTCGACTAATTCTTCGAGGATTCGAGAATAAATACGTTTTACGTGTAAATGTTATTTCAAAGCTGACACAATCAGGTACCTAGCAAAAGAACTTAACGTATATCATTAATATTCTTGTTAACTGTTTCTCCGTCTACGGCTCGTAGTCAAACTACGACGAAAAGCTACGAAGTTACTCATATTGGCCTACGAAAGGCAGTAAGATATTTGTGTAATACCTAACTCTTTTTGATAGGGTAATTATGACTTATATATATGTTATCAAAAAAGTTATTCAATATAAAGTTTTTTTAAGTAAAACTAAGGGTCCGACTTAAATAAACTCCATTATTACACATATGAAACGTAAACCTTTCCGTATTAATATGTAGCAGTTTCCAGTAGGTATACAATGTCTGAAAAGTTACGTCCCGAGAGATAAAATCAAATCACGTGCCAGGCGCGAACATTTAAGTAACTTTAGCTTGTTTAGCATAAATCGCATGGGGAGAATTTTAAATCGCTTTCCCTGAATTCTAATAACGTCACGCCTGAATATGAATCCTAAACAGAAATATTTAATATAAAAAAATATATATGAAATTCACTGTTATTGAAGCTTAATTGAAGATGTTGTGTCTTGTAATGGCCATTACAAAATGTAGATTGTACATATTGTATAAAGCAAAGCTCTAGTTTGCTATCTGTAATAGTGGTTGTATATTAGTAACAATTGTAACCTGTGGTATAAATTTCAGTGATATCCATAATTTGCAAACGCAGCAAGCGAAAATCAATGTCATTATCTTTAAACCACTTAAGAAGTTTTAAAACTCATATGTAGTAACGTTATCATAACTATAAATATGTCACATACATATTCTATCTAGATTCTAGATTGTGGCTGCATGGAACTTCGGTTTCTTCGTTCGAACAACTATCACATTGATTCCGATCTAATTACTATCATTAAAGTGTAACCAGATGGAAGGAGCGAAATCTGTTTTCATATCTGCAGAAAGGAACGAAAGAGCGGGTATGTTTTAAAATTGGTACAATTCTCTGAAATTAATATCGTTGAAATATACGGAGTGAAAAATAAAATTATCTTTTGTTCACTAGTATTATGATAAAAAAACTTTAATAGAATTATTGGTTCTCAGCTAAACGTAGCCAACTGCTGAACATAATTCTTTAAGGATCTTCACAGCAAAAATGCTTCTTTAAACAAATGTAATTCTCTCACTAAAATGACAAAAATCCTAAACAAGTAATTAAAAAGCACGTATTTATAAAGTGATAAACAATATAAAATTGAGTCCACTCATCCCTTTAACAATAAACTTAACAAAGCGAAGATATGACATACTACAAAAATTCTAATGAAAAGAGTAAAAAAAAAGATATTTTAGTATTAAGTAGATCAGCAGATTTTGATAAATTATCTAAATAACGTAAATTCAATATTAGACGTGTTAATTATTAGGTAAGGATAGTTAACTTCTTTGTAAGGTCAATTAATCTACCTAAGTAGATTCTCTATAGTTCGATCCACCCAAAGTAACTATAGTCACAAGTAGCGTATGTTCACATTAAACTGCCTTATAGTTTATTTACACTGATAATGTTTTTTTTAAATTTATTTATTATTAGATAATATACAATTTAAAAGTATCCACACTACATAATATTATAGTTAGAATACAAACTTTAAAACATATAATTGCTCTTTAAATTAACTGATATTTTTTTTTATTAATTTAGAATTTAGTATTAAATACAATTATGATCCTGCTTCATGAGCCTTTTAGTATAAAGCGCATTTAATAAAAGTGACCCAGAATTTTTATAGATTTAATACATAATTATCGAATGCATATCATGAAGTAACTTGATATGCATTCAAATAATTAAATTACTTACTATTAGTTTAACGATTTACCTACCTTTAAATGGACAAAATCCTTCTTATTAAAAATCACAGGTACTACTTATTTAGATAATATTCTCGAAGTATGCGCAACAAAGGTGCTGGCGGTGTCTGCATTATTAGCGGTGTCTGTATCGATTAAATGAATTGATTTATTGGTTTCGGTTATTTAAATGTTACTTGAAGAGGACCATAAGTGATTTTAATTTATTTTTGGTTTGAAATATTTATGTCTATGTGTATGACGGACCTCCGTAGTTGAGTGGTTGACCCGATCCCTTGGTGACCCCTTGAAAACTGGCCCCTAATTCGCGTAACCGAATCGTATCACAAACGTAATTGAACGACAGGTTTTTGACAGTTCTAGTATGGGGCTAAATGTCAAATCGAACTGCGATTCGGTTACGCGAATTACGGCCGGTTCCAATAACCCTATCTATTTTCAGTTTTGGCATATCGGAGATAGGAAACAGTTTCTATCTCTGTTTTTGCCGTCCAGAGAAACAAAGAGAAAAGTTGTTTTCTATCTCCGATATGCCAAAACTGAAGATAGATAGGTTATTGGAAATGGCCGTTAGGCCCCAGGTGTCCAGTTCACTAACGGCCGGTCCTAATAACCTATCTATCTTCAGTTTTGGCATATCGGAGATAGAAAACAACTTTTGTCTTTGTTTCTCTGGACGGAAAAATCAGAGATAGAAACTGTTTCCTATCTCCGAAATGTCAAAACTGGCGATATATAGATTATTGGGACCGGCCGTAAGGGGTGGGTTAGTGTAGATAACCATTTGTCTATATTGTCTCTGCTCTAGGTGCTTGTTTTACCTTCGTTGTTTCTGATTTCCACAAGAAATACTTCAATAGTTTACTATGAAACGAAACAAAGTGATGTTCTCCATATAATGTATTAATCAAACTATTAAATACGACTAAATAATTATTGAATGTACAATTGCTTGAACAAAAATTGCGACTACTTGAGGCAAGACTCAAACCCAAATTTTTCACTTCGAAAGGATTTTTTTAATTTACACTGGTGGTTCAATTGCTTAATAAAGGATTTTGGAACTACAAAAGTTCTTTAATGAGGTTTCGGAATAGGATAGGAGATTTTATTTATATGTTTTAGAGATTTTAGGCGGCATCACTATACTCTGTACTAAAGTAATTTTAGAAGAAGAAAAAGCTTTATAAGCTTTTAGAGTTATTTTTTACAGTTATGAGCACAAACGTAGGAAGTACGTATCCCTATGATATAATAATATTAAGTAATGAAAAGCTCTTAAGCTTAAAAAGGTCTTACTTTACCGTATAAAGGTAAGGTCAGTAGATTTGCGCGTTACGCATTACTAACTACGGCTTCGCTAGTTATCCTTTCGACCCTGAAAAAGCTGTCCTAGAGTGCTCTAAGATGTGCCCTTGACACCTTGATTGATGAATCCAGAAGTTGGTGTAGAAACAAAGTTAGGTACGCCCTTAACGATTACTAATGATTTCTTGCTACAAGGCAATAAGTTTGCATCATTGTGTTTTAGGTTTTATTTACTTAAGGGGACTACTAGAGCCATGTGCTGCCCCCAATTGATTTAATTTTATTACTTCTAAACAAAATCAATTCTCAAAAAACTAGGACAGTTTTATTTTACTATTTAATCTTCTGCATTTCATTCTGGCATTCTTTCGTATTGTATATTTTTGTTAAAAGCGACCGCTTTTGGCGTTAGCGACAAATTCGACTTTATAAACAACTAAATTGAAAGTTTACTGTGATTCAATAAATACTAGAGGTAATTTGTTAAAATGATAATGTACTAGTTTTTTGAGAATTGATGTTGTTAAGAAGTAATAAAATTAAATCAATTGGGGGCAGCACAAAGCTCTAGTAGTCCCCTTAAATAAAAACTGTTCCATTGAGTCAGTGCTGCTTCTTCTGGGCACTAGCCCAGAATTGTCCTGAAGCAGTGGTAGGTTCAAATATTAGTACGTGTAAAAGCGCCTTCTGGAGCCTTGCCAAACAATAGCTGAAAACGTCAAAGTATTTTTATGTATTTTAGTTAAATTTAATAAATCGACTATAGGTGATTCTTATTTTTGAAGAGGAAACCTTTTTTAACATCTTCATCAGTCTACACCAACTCACTGCTGGACAGAGGCGAAATGGAGGAATTTGACATCACCAAGCTTGGCTGGCGGGTACAATTGCAGTATGGCCAGCGGTAGAAAAAAGACTCTGCTGCTGTTCATTTCCTTTTGGCGGTACTCCGTTAGTCTTTTCTTATGACAGCCACAAGACGAGAAGGGATGCTGGCATTCTGTTACTGACCCAACCCCACACAGTCCAGTTAAATGAAAAATCAAGAAACCTTGGCAGATCATTTATAAAATATTGTCTAGATATAAGCAAAATAGTAATTAAGAGAAATAGCAGTTAAGTAAACATTGTATTAACATATATGTGTTCATATATAGTGTAAGCAATGGAACTATGATAAATAACTTGAAATGTATAGCAATAAGATAGACTAAGATTAAGTAAGACATTGTAATTAAATCATTTTTAAGATTAAGGCACCTCTAGATAAGTAGCATAAAACCCTTATTATGTAATTGTATCGCTCTGCGAGCTCTTTATTCTCCCGTGTATTTTGTATTCTCAAGTGTGTATCCATTTACAATGGACCATTCATGATATAGTTTATTTAGTTTTATCACTCCATTTGCAATGGAATAGCTATAACATCTTAGTAGTTTAGAAATTAAAATATGTTGTTTCATTTATAAAAATGGATAGGTAATAAAAATAAAAAATAATATATAAAAAGAAAAGCCCCTAGAAATCCCTGAACAATAAAATCAGGAGACAGAAAGCAGAAAAAAAAATTTAAAAAAAAGAAGCTAGACACACAGTGACAGTAAAGCGTCATCACCAAATCACAGAATAACTAATATTACTAACCAAGTGAGCACCCACTGAATCGTTTGGTGCCCATAAACTGTAGTTGCAGTCATGTACGTCACGTATGTGTCTGTGGTAGGTACTGTATGTAGGTACGCATGACATCAGACGACGTGCTTATATACTTGGACAATTGAAATGAAATTTTTGTATCGGTGAATGTGTCAAGTTCTTATATTTTATTTGGAATACATCAATACCTATATATTGAATGTATTTCTAATAAAACAAACCTTAATTGTACGATTCATTTGGTCAGAAAAACAAAGGTCGCTTTGAAACTCGAAGAGATAGAAGAAACCTACAAATGTAAGTAAAAAGTAGGAAGTAAAGGAAGTAAATTATGTTTTCATTTAATTAATTTTGCTCTCTTTACTTATTCAGTACTTCTTGATTGTTGGCAACCTTTTAGGTTAGTTGTTAGTTTATTGGTTGGAATAAAATGTAAAGCTACTTTTTATTCCAAGAAAATTTACGATTCGACAAGAAGTTTTAATTTAACAGATCTTAATTAAAGGTCAATGTTCATATTTGGCCTAGCGTGAACATGTCGCTACCAAAAAAATTATTTAACCAATAATTTTTAAAAAAAAATTCCTTCATTCCTACTTTTTATTTTTGTGTCAATCATCCTTAAAGAAAATCAAATAATTATAGTAAACACGTTGACTATCCCCCAGCATCCGGTTTGTAATTTAAGATTTAGTGCTGCCAAAATATAGTTTACCAATAGTTCATTCCATAAAATCGATGCAAATCGATATGTGTGTGTCCCGCGCGAATGAAGAGAATTACTTACTCAGTGTTTATTCGTTTTAATGATATAAAAATATGGTTTATTTACTGTGGCCAGCTAACATTACATTAAAGTGTTTATAAACTAGCATTTTACTAAAAAATATTAAAAATATGATTATGCAATCGATTCTTCATCGTTCATTCTCTGTTTTATGAATATGTGTGTGGACAGCACAAAGCAAAAAAAAAAGTTAAATGTCAAACTGTCATTCGCTTTGTATTTTTATATCGTGGTTTTTGGCGGGAGTTCGTGAGATACGTTTGGAGTCCGTTTATTTTATCGAATTTTTATTGTTTATAGTAATTTTTGGGTCGTAAAAGTGGTGTTATTTTGCGAAACAAAGTGTCGTGCGATTAAACAATATACAGTTCGGTGAAATAACATGGTGTATGGGTCGTAACCAAGAAAAGTGGACCGTGAATTTTGCGCAGGAACGCGAACAGTTTACCTCTTTCTTGGGGACTTCTCTTCATTCCTTTAATCTTATGACTGTCTCCAAAAACTCCATCGAAGCATTAAAACGTCTAACATCAACGTTTTAATGCAGAAATGAAGACAATATTACTAAAGAATTGGCTGTATGGACAAGTATCCGAGGCCGTTAAACTTATTATAGAAAAAAAAAAAAAATTATATCGTGAGTGTTGTTTTTGTAAATTCTGTATCGAAGACTTCTTTTTCTCAGTACGGGCTCTGATATTTCTACTTCCAACGACTCTGACGCACTTTGAGATATTGAACTCGCATTTTGTTAACAAATCTCGCTAAAACATTGACCGAGGCTCACCTTTGTTGTTGTAAGTAACCTTCTTGTAGCAAATGTTAAAAAAACAGTTTTTAAGGATTCTGATACAAAATAAAGTTTATATTTCGTATCTTCTTATTATAAACAAACAATACAACTACAACAAAAACGCTCAATTGCTTGTCCACGCTAGGCCAAAGCCACTATAGTAAGTGAGCAATGTCCTTTGGCTAACTATTGGCTTGGCAAAAAAACTATTGGCTGGAATGACATACATATTATAATATATTTTTTACGGTTAGCGTGGATTAAGTTTTATTCATAGTTTAAATTTAATGGATCCGAATGAAATTTGGCACGGTGTTAGTTAAGGTGTTTAAACGTAAATCTCATGGCTACCCTAGTTTATCGAGGTGGCAGGGTGACGCGCGTATTCGTCAGCGTAAAATTCTGAGAGTTGAAATTTTGATGCAGTTAACATTTTTTTGTTTCAGGCATATGAGCTATTGCTGTTACCTGTATAGATTTTACTGGCATTTATACTTTCTGGCTGTAGTTTTATTCTGTATTGAAGCGCTCGCGACTTCGTTCGCGTGGGATTCGACTTCATCGCACTTCCAGTTATATCGCGTTTCCGATTGTATCGCTCTTATTAGAGATTAAGTATAACGTGTGTAATCGCTGTATGTTCCTTTCTATACCAAAAATGAGCTATAAGAAAATATTGCATCCTCCATTGCACCATACACACTTCTGCTTCTCTAGCCCGTCAGCTATAAAAAATATTCTTCAGTAGTAGTTTTCAGGGTCTCATACTCTATCATCATCATCAACAGCATATATCAGTACACGGCTGGACACGGGCCTCTCCAAATGGAGGTTTTGGCCATAATCGCCACGCTTGGCATGCAGGTTGTGGCGATCGCAGTTTGGCCAATGGCAAAGAAATATGCTGCTGCCAGTCTTCTTCTGGCAGTACCTGGTCAACTCCTTTAGTCGCCTCTTACTAACTCAAGCATAGAAGAATGGCACGCACGGTACCTACTATTCTGTTATTGTGTCGGCATTACATTAACATTTCTTCTTAGTGGAATTCTTTTTAGGACATCTTTGGAAAATTAATTTAGTGGCCTAGAACTAAGCTTCCATAAGCTTTAGCTAATCTTTTATATTCTATTGTTCCGATCTAAATATTCACTTTGCCTGAAAACAATGTTGTAGGTATGAAAACCAAAGAGAATGATTCCTATCATTAGGTCCAATATTGATAATTCGCTAGATTTTCCGCTGTGTTCAAACATCCAGAAAACAAATTTGGAATAATTTTAGAAAAAAAAAAAGCATACGAACACGGCCAAAGCCTTTCTTTAATTTTTAATAAAAAAAGTATTTAAATCGGTCTAGTTTTAGAAGAGTAATCGGGGGTCTACGAAACGTTGATTTGTTGTGCTTTTAGTAGGTACTCGTATTTTCGGTCCAAGAAGCTCGCAATTGCACAGACGAAACCCTCGGTTTTCCCAAACAGGTCACCGAAACGTAGCCAGTTTACCAACGCATGCAGGTCCACATCAGGCCCTGCCAAGGCTCGATAGAACCGCCCGTGCAGCTCCTTGCCCTTCCATATGTTCTTACGATCATCGGTGCTTAATACCACCGGTTTACGCCAGTTCTCGTTTGCCAAGGAGAGCGGCGTGAGGCCCTTGTCAACTGCTACCACATCGCGATGCATCCCACACTCGTTGGTTAGGTAACACTCCCTGAGACTGCACACTTCGCGGTTGTGAAGGTTCTTGGCATTTAAAAAGCCTCGACCCCACACTTCCGCAGAATGTACAGTCTCATAACAGACGAGCGCGGGTGTAACATGCGATGTGATGTAAGCAGTTGACGGACCTGTCTATCAAGGGCGTCCAGTTCTGTCTGAGTCCACCGTAGTATGCCAAAGGAGTAAATATTAAAATGAATATTATTCTTCTTATAAAAATTATTACATTTGCAAATTGACCAACAAAACGTTGGTAGGACTTATTAATACAACCCAATGGACTTTCTGCCTAATTCCCACCTTTGCATACGTTTCTGGAATACATAAAGAGGTGGACTCGATTTAAGCTTCGTTAAACGAAATGCAACTCAGTGTTCACAAAAATAAGGTTTGAAGTGACACCTTTCTTGAAGTGACAGGATAAAACCAGAATTTATGAGGAAGTTTACTTTGAATATTATTGTTGAAAATGTAGAGTCAACGTTTTCTTCGATTGAACTTTAATATAAGTTTATAAAGGTAGAATTCAAATAATTTATACTCCATTTGAATCGAGACTATACATTTGTGCAAGTATACACGACACGACGAATTTTTCTGGTTGGTTTGTTAAACCTGGCTATTTGAAAATCATGTACAACCTCATACGAGGAGCGGAATACAAGAAAAAAAGACGATATAACGAAATAAAACTTTACTTCCCGATATTGGTACAGTTGATTAGACTTCGTGTATGGGGTGGCAATTTTATTTGTACATTTTTTGTTCACCTTTATATATATGTATCTAAGTACCGGAAGAAAAGTCAAAATGAATGTTGAAAGCATTTCAATCTCCAATGCTTCAAATTAGAGGTTTTTTAAATTTGTTATTTGCTATTTTGTCAAATCTAAGTTTACTGATCTCGCAGTGCTCTTATTTTGTTGCATTTGCATTTTCAACTCAAAGTATTCTTAATAATTTCTTATGTACGAGTACGAGTATGTTTTGAATAATAACATTTTTTAGTTAAGGCTCTTTTTTGCCATGGACATCATTATCTTACTTATATTAATAATTAGAAAGTTTGTTAATTAATCACGCTAGAACAGATAAACGGATTCAAATGAAAATTATCACGCAGATAGATTATAGAGAGAAATAGCACACTATCTACTTTTTATCTCTGAAAAATGTAAGGTTCTCGTAGCATAGTAATTTTACGAGTACAAAGTCGCAGGCAACAGCTAGTCTTTAACAGAAATGCTTACTGTAAATGTCTCATGCCATTGCGTCGACGCGACGAAATCACAAGTTTTAACTCCATCACAAAAACATGAGGTAGAAAGTTTACCATTCTTACCTCAGTTTGAGCGTGCGAAGTTTACTTGAATCACGTGTTTTTTTAAGATAACATTTGTGATGTAAATATGGATGGTTAGTGTGATTGCCAAATATTGTTAAAACAAGCCTATTTATGTTGCTATCATACTTATATTATAAACGCGAAAAATTGTGAGGATGTATGGATGTTTGTGTTACTCTTTCACGCTAAAACCTCTAAACGGATCGTAATTAAATTTGGCACGGTGCTCGTTTATTGTCTGGAATTTAGGAGGCACCACACCGTGTATTTTTATCTAGAACAAAATAAGGCACGTAACATAACGTTTAATTGAACACACACAATGTAAATGTAAGAAAATAAAATAATATAGTAGTACAGTATTTTATTTTCTTACTAGTAACATAGTAGATTCAGCAAGCCCATTTTCCCACGGTCGGTTAATTCAGCCGGTCCCAGCCTTAACGCCTCCCGAGACTTGCTGTTAACTCGGCAAATTCACTAATTTACAATCCACGAATGAATATTTAATGGAGGTGTGTCACCCTGAAAATTTGGTTCCTCGTTTGTGCAAAGACTACACGATATGGAATTAGCATAGAAGGGTCTGAAAAGTGATAAACGGTACAGGGTACATGAAATCGTAATAAGCTATGTACAGTAATCACGCACAGCTTAATTTATCAGGAAAATAGACGTCCTATTGAAATAATTCAAAGCCAAGCTTCAACTATATTTTATTTACCCAGCTACTTTTATTCAGTCGTTCTCAAAGTACCTTACTACACTTTTAATCAGTCAAATCGTAAAGATACTGTCACGTAAAGGCTCAATGAACTGTCTTATTGACTACTTGACTACGACGCGACGCCTCTCTCTATGTAGGCTTTAATGGCTTACTTTTATAAGTTTTTTCTTAAAGACTTTCACTTTAGGGTCCTAAATTCTCGTCGGCTATTAAGTTAAGTCTTCAAAACTCATGAGCGTGTTTCGACACTCGTTCGGCAGGTTATTTCAGTAATTTTAGTAAAATAGTGTTTCGTAAAGTCGTTTACCGTCCACCTTACATCTTGTTCCAAGAATTAATCAAAGCAACTGTTTATTTTCCAACCGATTCCGAGCTATGAAACCGAATCATGATTCTTCATTCGTCGAATCAGGCAGTAGGAATAAGCGCTCTCTCCTACCGAATACGCCGTCTACGGTTTTCCACGTAGGCTACGCGGGTCGTGAGAGGGCGGGGGTTGCGGTAGGGAGGGGATTGCACGCGGGCGAGAGGTGGCGAGAGGGACGCAGCCTCCCTTCCCGGCAACGATTACTGATTAGTATGGCAGCGTGTGCGGCGGGGCCGCCCGCTTCGTGCTCGCATCATGCCGCCGCGGTCCCGACAGAGTCCCGTGTCTAACCTCAATGAGGACCTGCTCTTTGGACACTTGAGGGCCCAGCCTCTTGTGCTGTAAGACCAAGCGTCAGCGGTTCTCCGGATAATTCGCGTGAACAGCTGATCGAGTGGCCGTGCCGGCACGCCTCATGTGCGTTTTACCCACTTACTACGTTTGTGCGGTGTTGTTTATGGATGTATGTGGTTGACGTTTTCGGTTATTGTGGATGTGATAGCCGTGTTTCCCGAACGTATGGACAAGGTAAGTAAAGTATACACTTTAATTCATAATTCTGAAAGCGTAATATAGCAGGTGTGTACTATGTTTGCTACACGTGCTTGGTCAATTGCGGGATGCATGAGTAGTCAACAATGAAGTAAGAGCGAAAGAGACAAAGCGTTTAGATGGCATTCTTTTTGAAATTCTGGGAAATGAAACATTTTTAAAGATAATTTAACTCTTGACTAAAAAAATTTGGTGTTGTTATGTTAAGTAAAAATTTGAATTGTGATTAAATGCCAGAAATTCTTTTTGAACCGTTTTAAATTTCAAGGTGGAAAATAATATTTTGTATTTTTATATATACTTATATCTAATTTCAAAAATGTACATGGGACATGGATTACGTTGAGCACGTTGTATTGGAATGGTTATTTCTTACCTAAATTAACTTGTATGTATTATTGTTAAATGTTATGCTTAAGAAACCGATGCATTACATTCAATCTTCTCACAATTATACTTTATAGGTACTTATCTTGAACATAAAGTTTCTTTTGCTTTATTAAAGTTTAAGCAGGTTGGAAAAAAGGTGTCAGTCAATTAGTATTCAATTAAAAAAAAAACACTGAAACAAGATATGAATAATAGCAGAGTTCCCTATACTATCATGAAACTGAAAGCATAAAAAGGAAAAAAGGAAGTTCTCAAATCGACGTTTTTCTTTTGTAAATGTGGCACCGTACAAATATAATCGCGTGAACCGATATTTTTTTGTATTGAAACAGTTAAAAACATATCCTACAATAAATAAATAATAAAAAAATTTGCCATGGTAATCGTAAATGATATAATGTTTGGCACCGGCTCGCAATTTGTCACCCATTTCACGCTAGTGGTCTGTATATTATTATTTGTGAAAAAAGTATTTTTGGTTTAGTTCCTTAGCCCGCATTACTACCAGTTATAGTGATGAAGTTAATAGCTCGGGTACCTAGTTTTTTTTTAATTAGGTACTATACTTTTAGTTATAACATAAAAATTGGTTAAATTTCTAGGAATTTTTCGCCAGAAGGTTTTTCTGATGTTCATCTTTTTTTTAGCTAACAACCTTACTTTCCAGAAGGTATAGAATTATCCTTTTTTTTTTTCAAAATTTTAACTAACATTAAAAAGGAACTAACAAAAATATAAAAATAGAATTCAAACTTTTTTTTATAAAAAGTTATTTGTCAAAACTAGGACCTCATTTCTTTTACGGGTTGGAAAACAAACGAATTTTGTTTAAAATGGGGGAATAAAAAAAACAATATGTCGAAAACGGTACCATCACTTTATTTTTTTGGTTTGCTTAACCATGTCCACTTATTATCCATAAGATTATCACGCTGTTCTTGAGCAGATTGAAATATAACTTTATGTACTTATCTAACACGGTATATCGGTAAATATCCGTGAATCCAGTAACAAATACTCTTTTTAAAACATCCCTATCTATGGCATTCATAATAAACATCCCTACCAAATATCTGGGGACAATATTTGCAAAATATAAAATTGAAATGAAGCACGAGGAATCCCAAGTTAAACAGGCTGGTCGGAGTCGCTCAGAAAATATGGCGTCGTAAAAGGGAGCGCAGGATTTCGCTAAGCAGTCCCCTCTGATTTCTACGTAAGGTGTCATGAAACAGATAAACACATTCCTAAATTTATTTTATGATCGCTTATTTTATGCTCTTTTACGCTGCGATAAGTTTCTCGAATGTTTTGTAGAGTTAATACATTTTATTAAGATCTCGTCAATTTTAAGTACTTAAAGTAAAAAGTTATGGCCTATACCTACTCATCCCACTGCAGGGGCAAAGGCCTATATCGTCATCATCCATTACTACAACAATGATGGATACAGGCATAATCACTACCTTTAATAAATGCGGGTTATCACTAAAAAAATAAACCCGAGCAATGTTCGAAAGTTAGTATTTTTTTTGCCTGACTCGGGAATCGAACCCACCCCAAGACCTTGGCCCGGTACTTAAACTTGTCAACGTTAAAATGATCAAAAACTCTTTAAACCTCTGATAGTTTTCCTTTTCATTGATAGTGCATTTATAACCATAAAGCTATCTATAACCAACCGTTTAGGTAGCATCTTAGATGTAACTTGACTGTAGCCAAAATTCTTGAGAAATGAATGGTATGATCGTATTCAACGATATCCGACTGACTGTTTCTGACACTGAGAACAAACAATTCACCCCCACTTTATACTTATTAGAGGTAACCTATAAAAATATTTTTCAATATTTTATTTTATTTTACACTTTGTTGGAGTGATGCTCATGCCAAATTACAGCTTTCTAGTATTTTCATTTACTAGACAGACAGATGGACATGACAATCCGAAATAAATTAGAAAAGATGTTTAAAATAATTCCGATCAAAATACCAATTCCAACGTCCGCGAC
Organism: Anania crocealis; assembly: GCA_949315895.1. NCBI lineage: Eukaryota > Metazoa > Arthropoda > Insecta > Lepidoptera > Crambidae > Anania > Anania crocealis. Next base: position 11,603,149 of record OX438865.1, on the reverse strand, counting down.
GCCGCGCCTGACATCACGGATATTTAACGAATTAACTATATATGCGTCCGATTTTTTCCTTTGTTATTCGATATGAAAATATTTTTACTGCATTTTTATTAGTAGCTTCTGGAACCTTAAATTTAATTCGTTCTTTTTAACACCTCATTCAGTGCTCATAATAAGAACATAGAAACTTACGTTTTACCAGGGCCCCAATTCCGCTAATTTACAAATCGCAATTGCATCGCAATCGTATTACTACCATAATAAATGTGTCAAAATATACAATTGCGATTCTATTGACCCATTTGTAAATTAGCGGAATTGGGGCCCTAATGCCATGTGACAAAACCATAGGGCAAAACCCATCTATACTTAATATTATAAAGCTGAAGAGTTTGTTTGTTTGTTTGTTAGAACGCGCTAATCTCAGGAAGTACTGGTTCGAATTGAATTTTTTTTATTGTGTTGGATAGTTCATTTATCGAGGAAGGCTTTGGGTTATATAACATCTCGCTGCGACTAATAGGAGCGAAGCCTCAGTGAAAAATGTAGCACAAATAATCGCGATCATAATAACAAAAATTGACGCGTACGAAGTCGCGGCAACAGCTAGTGTTAAGATACAATAAGCCCAAGTTCGTCAACGTTTTACACCAACTTAACAAGAAACACGTCCATCCTTTGTCAAGTTTAGACTACATTACCAATGAATAGGTACCGTAAGAAGATAATATCGTATTAAGGATAGTACACACATGGGCTTAACCTCTACGGATATGTGACAACGAATTTTTGGCAGGCTAAAAGTTTGGCTCCATAGAAGTTTAACCAAAAAAAGTAGTATAGTGAACTTGTGCCGTGTGGTTTACATTTTACTTAATCTCTTTTTATTATGATTTTTACGTTTTGTAACCTTTGTTCTTTGTATCTATGTAGAGTAAAGTCCCATATAAAAAAAAGAACTAATTTCATTAATTTTTTTTTCGTTAAAAGAAGGGCAGCAGCATCTTTACTTCATTATTGGCTTACCTGCGATTGCCACCACTTTGTTTACTTGTAAGATATGAGTATTTTTACATGCAGATAGTATAAAAAAAATGGTTGTACTTACATTATATTGCCTTTCGGCGTACAAATATTAGGTGCTATAATATTAATTTAGCCAATTATACAATAATATTCCAATTCCGAATCAACAATAATCATTCATAAGTCAGTAAATTTAAGTCAATGTCAGTAAAACGATTTTAATTTTAATAATAATAATTGATGTCAATTAAGTGTAAATTAAACTAAATTCTAAAAGGTCAATATTCAATTATATCAATTAATGTCAATATTCAATTATGTAAATATTTAATTAATAAAAAACATATGGTTCAGCAAAACAAGGACAAAGAACACATCTTATTGCATATGGAAAATTTTTAATTTTTGTCTTAATATTAAATTTAGTTTTCGTCTAAATAAGTTTGTGTTAAGAGCTTTAATTTCTCTTGGAAGTTTATTAAAAATTTTAGGCGCCATACCTAAAATACTTTTTGATATTAGTTTGATCTTATAGAGGTGTGCCTGTGATGATAGGTAAATGTTTAACAACCGAATTTTCTCTAGCACAATCGGTAGTCAATGTGTTTTAAAATTTATAATAGGTATAAATATGACAAAAACAAAATTTTTATAAATAACAATGCTGTGATCTACGCGTGCGATAAATGTTAACCCACTACGATCGCTGGTTAAAAAACAAACTGCCTACGAATTATTGTCATTCGCTTACTAAATTTCGTGCTCGTTCGAGAATTGTCTTCATGAGTACCATTCTTTAGAGAAAAGTTCGGAAGTGCCCTCAGGCACAATGGGTCGTTATGATGGCACTGAAAGGGTCGTTATAAGAAATTTTGATGACTGGACGCTATCCGGCTCGTAAGTCAACGTCCGAGGCAGAATTGCCCTGATGTGGCCCAATTATCCCTGCCCACTTAACACTTGCTGCCATTCTGTGATAATCGTTAAACTAGGAAACTTGGAGTAACGATCTCATCAGGCTCGGTATCAAAGTGTTACGTCTTGATAAGAATAGTAATACCGAAATTTTGGCTCTCAAATCAATTTCATTGTTTTATTCACGATGCGATGGAACTGACAAATGACTCACGACCCTGCTAAATTTTATTCCTCATTTTACTAAGGTTCTTCTGGTAGCCAGTGTAGGATTGCTTTGTCACAGAATTATAATACTGATGTAAAAGGAGACTGGGCACATTTGTATGGGAAGTGGTCCATGAACCAATACTGATACTGTTATGGTATTTATGTACCTCAATCTCAACTACATCCATGTGCGAAGAGGCATCGAAATCTGACCCGGCAGTTTTGAGAAAAAAAATCTTTAGGATACTACATTTTTTATTTGAGAAACTTTTATGTGAGCTATTTATGAATAATATATTACAGTAGAACTCCAATTATCCGAATTAATGGGGACCGGGACCCAATCGGATAATCAAATATTCGGATAATCGGATTTTTAAAAAAAAAATTGCCATTGGAGAGAATAAAAGCTACGTTTTGATATTGCACTATTTTTTTATTGAATTAAATGAAAGAAACATGAAATTTTCACATGTTTTAAATATAAATAAAATGTACATACTTATGTACAAGTTTAGAAATAAAAATCATTGTTTTTTAAAAGTCAAGACTTGACGCGCAAACACTGGCTTCGCGCGGGGAAGAATAATAGCGCACTTAGACTTTTTTTTTTGGACAATTTTTTGTGATTCGGATAATCGGCGATTCGGATAGTCGGAGTTCGGATAATTGGAGTTCTACTAGTAATAACTTCAGTAATATATAGCTCAGTACTTAACTTTTTCTCACAGCAAAGCACTAAACTATAAAAGGGCAGTAAACAACTTTTTAATTATTTTTTTATATTTTATTCATCTATAATAATAGAGTCTAGAAATTCAGCTGGACGTAATATAGTCTTACTTAAAACACAAAAAATATACAAACCTCATAATGGAGCTACATTTATTCGTATACGATTAGCAAATGCCACATTTTCTTAAAAAAATTGACTAGTCATCAATTTCTTTGGCGAGTTCTTAGCACAGAACGGTTACAGATAAAGCAGCCTACATTTGCTGTGGGTTGAAACATGATTTCAACACAACAACTGTACCGAATTACTAAGCAGAAATCAGATGATGGTATAAGGCAAAATCAGTAGTCCATTAAACATAAACAATTCAGAGTTGTAGGAAAGAAAACACACGAGAGCACACAGTACTTACGAGAAACGATGAAATACTGCGCCCGCGCGCATTGTAATATCCGGCAACTGCCGGCTTAGGTACAGAGAAGGGGGGAAGGGAGCATAAGTTCGAGAGAGATAGCAATAATGCCTATCGCTTTTATCTTTTACTGTCAACGTCCGCTCACTATTGTTCTTTCATTTCTATTGTTCAAAACAGGTAAAAAAACACCTGTCCTCGAATAGTTAGTTAACCAGTAAGAATAACACAAAAATAAGTTTTTGAAGGAAAATCAGTTCTCCCTAAGTGAAGTGTGAAGTTTTCTAGTAGTGAAATAAGCTTTATTGTGAAACGTTTTTTAAACTAAAACTGCAGCAGACCATATTTTTTCTATTTTTTTTCTCAAAATTCCCGGGTCAGATTTCGAGGCAACTTCGCACATGAATGTAGCTAAGGTAACCCCAAATAAATACAACAACAGTATCGGTATTGTTTCATGGACCACTTTCGCTCAATCTCCTTTGGCAAAATCAAAATAAAATTCCACTTTTAATGCCTTGCATTTTCATGAAAATGTACGGCATAATTATATAACCTGTTTTTTAATTTGCAAACCAACACGGACAGCATCTAGGGCAAGTTCTGTCCCCCCATTTGCCCAGTAGTTTAAGTACAAGACAAAGATCTTGGGGTCCTAGGTTCGATCCCCGGATAAGGGAACAAAAGTTTAAAATTTTCGAACATTGCTCGGGTTTGGGATCATCAGTCTGCATTTGGCAAGCGTAGTGATTATGCCTGTATCCATAATTGCTCTGGTATCTCGAATTCAATGATGAAGGCCTAATATGCCCTGCGGAGGGATGATTATAAGCTGCTGTTATACTATTTTTTAATGTATGGTTCGACAGTGAACTAACTTTTGAATTGATTTTGAACTCACAAACAAAAGTATCTATTTATAAAGCAGACACCTTTCCTAAAGGAATATCTTCCACACTTTGTAAAAGTAATACCTTCCAAAGTGTTAAATCAATCTACTGCAAGCATTTACAATACAAACGCATTTGTGCAATGCGATTCAAAAACTTCCTTCAGTGTAGATATCTTTTTGTCACAAACACAATAAATAAGGGTTAATGTTTTGTGATTTCCACCTTGTTTTAGAAGTTTTTGATACATCTACACAAATGTAAGTGATAAGGCTTTATGTAAGTGATTAGGATTATTTCAGGACATTTGTAATGAAGGAAGTAGGTACTTACGAGTCTCAATTCAAAGAAAAATAAATCAACCTAAAAATACAATATGGGTCATAGAGTCAGCCTTCAAAAAATAAATTATTAAATCTTTTTTAAACAAAGAATCACCAAAGAAGAATATTTTAAAAACGTGACATTAGCCAGCAATTTTGAGCAAATAAAAAGCACTTGATAGTGTGAGATAAATTTTAAAACATTTACACAATATATTAGACAACTTACTCTTTCAATTCCCAATTTCGTTGTTTTCTTGAACAGCGGTTTGTTCTGGTTCTGGAAAATCTTATCCTTTGAAGAAAGCGTTTGAATGTTGCAAAATCCAGTCGATATGAGAGCGGATTTTTGGAAGTGCAACAAACAGTATACACTTGTATCGACCTGTAAAACTTCAAACAGCTATTTTAGGAGCACTGTTCAGACCAATGCACAGTTCTATTTTTGGGAATTCAATACTCAGCAATACTGGGTTACACTTGTCTTATCAATGAAAGAAGGTTATTTGGTCACTAAGTGACGCGATTTAGTAGGTATACCTTAAAAAATTTTCTGCTAATTGATTCTTTTTTATAACGACATAAGCAACATTTTGGAGATGCTTAAGTCCAGCTGTGGACAATGTGCGCTCATGGTAATGATGATCTGTTACTTATAGATAACTTTTAGATGAATTTCCTAACATCAAACGTCAATATAGTTTAAACGCAGATCGGATAGATCTACTTTGTCTGTTTTGTGAGTTTAAATCTGTTATTCTCAACGACATTCAACGACTTAACTATATTCAAAAATTGAGATTTTTAGAGTAAATGCATAGTAGGATTCTATAACAAAGTTTCTAGTGTCCGCCTATACGTAAAATAAATAGATAAATATTTAAGACATGCCTCACTGGGCCACACAGAGCCATCTAGTCCCAAATAAAGCTACTACTAAGTACCCTGTCGTATGGGGTACTAGACAACCGATAAACTTACTGATTTACTTTTTTTTTGTAAATACATACTTATAATACATAGAAAACACCCAGACCAGTACAAACAGACATGTTCATGCACACAAATATTTGTACTGTGCGGGGATCGAACCCGCGACCCATGGCTCAGAAGCAGCGTTTACTACCGCTGATCCAAATGGTCATCATTCGTCCTTTCGTTTACATAAGTATGGGTGGACAACAAATTACATGGTTTTTATTTCAATAAAGTAGCTAAGCTCACCAATTACTTAGCAATAAGTACTTATCGGAACACTCAGTTTGTAGAAGTGGTTTGCTGCATTGGCTCGTCCAGGATCCCATTGCAGCATCCCAGGAACCAGTCCCCCTAAAAACCGATGTCTTAGCGACTTGACCAAGCAGGCCATCATACAGCGGACTGTATGTCGGAAACATCCCATATACGGGGTGAAATTTTAACCACTTTCCAAAATTTTTATAGGCGTTCAGTATCGTGTTTAGTGCCTATACAGGTGAAACTTTAACCACTTTCCAAAATTTTTATAGGCGTTCAGTATCGTATTTAGAGCCCATTTATGAAGTAAAAAATGTAAATCAAGCTTCACCCGAAAATATTTTTCGCAATATAGTTTTAAATTTTTACGGTGCTACTCGGCCTATTAAGGTATAAAGGGAAAATCAAAAACATATGAATAGTATCGTAGTGAATTAATGAGATGCGAATCGCGTAAAAAAAGTGTTGCTAGGCAGACGTATCAACATTTTAGACTTTTTGCGGACATTTTCTAAGTGCTTTATCTCGACATTTTTGTACTGGGCTATACCAAAAGAAAAAATACGTCATTTGTTTTTTGTCTCGTAGATTGATATATTAAAATTTGGAAGGTGGTTAAAATTTCACCCTGTATGTATATGAAGTTAAAAATGCAAATCATGTTGTCACCCGAAAATATTTTTCGCGATATAGTTTTCAATTTTTACGGTCCTAGACCTGTTAATCAAAAACATATTAATGGTATCGTAATGAATGAATGAGATGCGCGACGCGTAAAAAAAGTGTTGCTAGGCGGCTGTATCCAAAATTTTAGATCTTTGGCGGACATTTTTTAAGCGCTTTATCTTGAAATTTTTGTACTGGGCTATACCAAAAGAAAAAATACGTCATTTGATTTTTGTCTCGAAGATTGATATATTTAAATTTGGAAGGTGGTTAAAATTTCATCCGTATACGTACTGTTAAAAAAATATTAGGTACCATTGTATTCAATTTTAAAACCCGTTGCATCATTGCGAAGACCTTGTGATGTAATGTGATGATTGAAAAAGAACTTTTTTACACAGAGATTCTGGGCTCCACTCCCAGTAAAAACTAGGTCAGTTCCAGCCTTTTAACATTGGTGCATGCAATTTGTTATTACATAGTGAAACATCATTTCATCATTTTAAAAATCAGTACCTACGGATTGATTTATAATAACAAAAGATTCTAAATTCGATTTTCATCCCCCAATTTTTTTAATATACCATTGACTACTTGTCTTCATTTCACAGATAATCTTGAAGATAATTGAACAAAATCTGTCGCTTCAGTTTACTTATTCGGCATAAAATTAACCTATAAATAATGTCAAGTCAGAGCATATAATCTGGGAACGCGATCTCACAATAACAATAAAATAAGATACAGTAGAATTACTAATATAACTGGGCATGGCAAGTACCAAAACAGCTTGACTTCTGTACTGTTTTTTTTTTAATCAGGACAGGATGTATTGGTATCACACTGTTTCAAGAACACGTCTTTATGGTTGTTCATATTATAATATTCTCCGTTGCTTAATAGTGCAACATTAGACTCTGTATTGACTTCGAACCACTCGGAAACCACACGGCTGTATTTATGGCCGTGTAACTATGAGCATTATAAAACCATTTATTAATTATTTTTTTTAAGTAATCGGCATTCATTCAAAAATCTAACTTTTTACATAGCATCATTTATGGCGAATAAATGACGTAGTTAAACACACTTTAATATTTTAAAATATCCACAACACCGGTAAGTAAAATAATTGCTTGTTCTCTACTCATATTTTCCTCTTGGAGGTTTCAAAACAGCTTGGTTCTAATTGCTCTTTAAACTCTTCTAACTACTGGTAGCAACTAAATGTTTAAGAGTAGGTGGGAAAGGTAAAAAAATAATTAATGGAGTTTTTATCATTCGGTGTAAAATTTTCATTTCGCTTGTGTCTACTGAGGCAGGGTAGGCAAATATATTAATATACAATACAAATTAAAAAAAAGTCAAAATATGAACTAAAATATAAATTTAATGTCAAAAAAGTAAAGTAATATAGGTAGGTAGTTAGTTTTAGCCCCTAAAATCGGTCTCTAAGAATTCGTCAACAGAGTAAAATTATTGGGAAAATATTAATAAAAATGTATACTACTACGTCATTATAATGCCAACACCATTTTGTTTCTTGTTGCTAAATATATGATGTGTATGACATTTATGAGTAGATATTAGTGTGCATATATTGTGCAAACAGCAAGTTAACCTACTGTTTTTTCGAAACTATATTGTGTCCTATATTCAGCATCGTTGCGTCGGGGAGGATTTATTATCCCTTTACTTTCGCGCGATTTTTTAGTGTCTACTATGAGACTAGTGAAAAATGAATTCACGGCGACATGTTAGACAATAGTGTGCTATTTTTCAAGCCAGTGATTCTTTTTATCTATCAGCACTAAGCTGGAGCTGGCTTTGTAAAGAACAGAAATCACGTGTGCCTAGCATACATGTGTTTTTAAAAAAATAGGTACCGTCATAATATCCTGTAACTTCGCCTGTGCTACCTATCTTCGCCTAATTTGACAAAAGTTGAAATTTACAAAATACTTCTAGGCCAGGCTTTCCATAAAACTACTAAATAAAAAGCAAATTTTACGGGTGGCAATATTTTGCAGACGAATTGTGGCTAACTTCACATGGTTAGCGCCCAGAGGGGTTTTTTCGCGACACCAAAGACTCGTTTTTTTTACGCCAGTGTTTTAACTTCAGTTTTAAACTGTAATGTAACCAGGTAATGTTCAAAGTTTTATACGATTATATCCTATAGCTATTTGTCTTTCATATTACATTATTATTTTATTGCTAGCTTACGATTAAAAGTCATAATTAGACAAAACGTTGGTGAGGGTATATGACGACCATTTTGTTGCTTAACTTCGCCTACCCCTAGGGTTGGCAAATGTATTCTACCGTTTATTGAAAAAAATATAGTGGACTATTTTACTCAGACCACTTGTATTACTTAAATTCAAATAAAAAATCATCAACACTTCATGGTACCTACTAAGTAAGCGGACAAAATGGTTGTCTTCCAAGTTTATCTATAGTTTTATCTGTAAAACCAGATGTCGCCATTCAGTCAGTGTTATATTAATTAAATTCATTTTTAAATATTTTATACAGACTATTATGGCAGAAACAAAAGATTTACCGAAAAAACGCAGAAAACGAGCATATACTACAAAACATTTACAAGATTTGATGGATCTAGCTGTGGAAGCATTAAAAAAGAAAACGGTGTCGTCGTACGAGGCCGAAAAGGCGTTTGGCATACCTCGTCGCATCATATTGGACAAGTTACATAATAAACACACTAAGACTCCAGGATATTTATATTTATTTATTTATAGGTATCTTTATATCTCAGTTTTAATAAAACATAATTTAAAAATACCAAAGCTCAATTTGATCTCATATACGAAATTGAGAAAATGTAAAAGCGAAAATATTACTAACTATTAAGATAAGTTTTGTGTTTAATAAATTAAAAATAAACAAACCGTTTTTTTGCGTACAAGCTATAATCCCCCCATCATTTGATATAGTAGTAGTGGTAGAGTAGGTACTTAACAATATTTTTGACAACCCTAGCATCATTCTAGAAAATGTATGTAAACAACTTCAGACTGGTGCCTATCTTCGCCTACTACATTTTTTTTTAAATATACCTACTCCGGCTTGTTTAAGGTGCATAATAAGTTAACACATTCTTAGTCGATTAGATAACGTAAGTATGCCATGGAAATGTTTATTATTAGCAGAAAGGCATACCATAGGCGAAGTTAGGGAAAAATACCCATACTTCGCCTAACACCTTTACGTATTTTTTTTAGCAAGTTTACTAATGAAATTTAAAGCTTTGACGGTCTATAATGATAGCTAGGAATACCTTACATCGATTTTTTTACCATCTTGGCCTGACATGCACCTAAATTTAAAGACTTTTAGGAAAATGTGTCAAAAACCGGGCGAAGTTACAGGACTCGACGGTATATATAAATCGATTCTAAATACATCGATTTTCATCTTTGCGATAATGTATTGGGCTCGTCCAATGAAATATGTGACATACAGATTGCCTACGAGTTAGATAGGCGGTACTTAATTTATGACTTTAAAAGGAATTTATTACAACTTGACAGTGAAAGTACATCAATGAATCCGTAAGCAATTTCCTGGGTGGTTCTGACGTGATGTCGTAACCAGAAGTTTACCAGTTAAAAGACTTCAGAAAATTCTACTTCCCACTTTATTTATTACTAGCTGCAACCCGCGGTTTTTTACGCGTAGAATTTTTAAATAAAATATTCCACGGGAACCTTATTTTTATCCGGGGATAAAAAGTAGCCTGTGTGCTATTCCAGCCTATAATGTATCACCGTGCCAAATTGAATTCAGGTCCCTGGCGTGATTAAGTGACAAACGTCTATCAAAACTTTTGCTTATAAGTAATATAATGTGAGAAGTAATTAAAAGTTAGTCTTTGAAAAAAGCTTGATTAAAATGACGGATCTCACTGAAAGAGATGACGTGACAACTTTGTACCAACGTCATACAAGTGCTACACATATATATGCACACGAACAAATTTTAATATTGGTATATGGCAAGTTATTTTTTTATATGTTTAATGCTGCACATAATCAGAATAAATTAAAAGTTAAAAACTTCATTTTAATCTAGTCACTAAAATTAAATTTTATTTTAAAGGACGTCTTTATAAGGCTAATGATGACGTGAAAAATGTAACACAAACGTTACAAATGATTTATTAGTAAATGCTAAGACATAAATTTCCAATAATTATATTATGTTGCCATGAAGAATTTATTAGTTGATCCTCATGATTGTTCCAGTGATTCTGATGATGAATCCGATTACTGAAATACATACATACATATTATCACGCCTCCTTCCCAACGGGGTAGGCAGAGACCAAGGCCTTCCACTTACTACGATCCTGGCATACATCTTTCGCTTCTTACACATTCATCAATCTTTTCATGCATGCTCGTCGGTTTAGAGTACTCTTGACCTGACCTTTCTTCAGAACATCCCCGATTTGATCGTGATAGGTTCGTCTAGGCCTTCCTCTTCCAACGTTCCCTTTCACACTCGTCTCGTAGATCTGTCTAGTCATTCTTCTCTCATTCATCCTCTCTACATGCCCAAACCATCTAAGCATCCCTTTCTCAATCCTTGTGACAATATCTTCTTTCACACCACAACGTTCTCTTATCACACTATTTCTTATCCTGTCACTCAATTTCACTCCTAACATACTTCTTAGCGCTCTCATTTCTACTGCATTTATTCTACTTTCATGCTTTTTCTGCCATACCCAACTTTCACTTCCGTACATGAGTGTTGGAATCATCACCCCTCTATGCACAGCCAGACGAGCTTTCATAGAAATCTTCTGGCTATTTACAAAGGCGTGCAGCGCACCATTCACTCTGTTACCAGCATTTACTCTCCTTTCAATATCACTTTCATACTTTCCGTCCCTAGTAAACACCGACCCCAAGTATACAAACTCATTCACTTGCTCCAGTTCATTACCACCAATCCGAATACATACTTCTGTCATGCTCTCTTCCTTTTCAAACACCATAACTTTCGTCTTTTTTGTGTTCACTTTCATTCCCTTTCTTTCCAAAGCTTCATTCATAATAGTCACCATCGCTTGTAAATCCTTAGCCGTCGATGCAAGTAATACTTGATCATCGGCGTAAAGAAGACATTTGACGCGTAACTCATTCATTCTTAGACCAAAATCACTCTCTTTCAGATCTGTCAGACAATTATCCATGAAAAGGTTGAACAGCCACGGAGACGCTACACATCCCTGTCTAACACCCTTTTGGATATTAAACCAATCAGTGTACGCTCCGTTTATCCTGACACAAGCACTAGAATCCTTATAGAGGGAATTCAATGCCCGTATCAGCTTACTGCTCACCCCATGCACAGCTAATGCCGACCACAACTCATTCCTCACCACTTTATCATAGGCCTTTTCCAAATCTACGAATGCACAAAAGACTTTTTGGTTTGTTGCCAAATATCTTTCCGTAATGCATCGTAGGGAAAAGACCTGATCTGTACATCCCATTCCCTTCCTAAATCCCGCTTGTACATCCCATATTCTGTCATCTGTTTCTAACATTACTCTTTCAATCATCACTTTAGCATACAGTTTGCCGACAACACTGAGGAGGCTTATTCCACGGTAACTTACACAGTCTTGTTGTGACCCTTTTCCCTTGTACAACGGCACGATCACAGCCTTGCACCAGTCTCCCGGTACCCGACCGTTCCTCCAGCACAAGTTGAAAAGGCAGTACAACTGACTTGCTACTGCTCCCTGTCCAGCCTTCAGCATTTCGACGGAAACCCTGTCATATCCCGCAGCTTTACCTGATTTCATACTTTTCAATGCTTTTATAATCTCTTCCATACTAATATCGCTTTCATGCTCACTCTCGTTCACTTCAAGAGGAGGTGCTTGCATTTGTGCTAGGCCCTCTTCTCTTTCAAAAAGACTTTCAAAATATTCCTTCCATCTTCTCAGCACACATTCTTCTCCTTTTATAAAATTCCCATCCTTACTTCTGATTTTAGACAGCTCCGAGTTTGATGTTTTCCCTCGAGCTAATCTAATCGATTTCCAAAACAATTTAATATTGTCTTGGAAACTATCAGAGAGTCTTCTATCAAACTCATCCTTTTGCTCTTCTTTCTTCGTACTGATCACATTTTTCACTAGCCCTTTCATATTTTTATAAACCTTTCTTGCCTTATCCACATCCTCTAATGTCGCCTTTTGTACTCTTTGGTTAGCCTTGGTTGCTAACCAATCCAGCCATGCTTTCTTCTTATTACCTACAACCTTTTGCACTTCCTTATCCACCCACTCTTTCTTCTGCATTCTTCCTTTTCTTCTCTTACAGACACCACATACGTCAATTGCAACATTCACTACACCTTCCTTAAAAGTCTTCCAAAAACTTTCTATCTCACATTCCATTTTAATTAATAAATTAATATATGTAATTTACACAGAAATTCACGGAAACATGGCAAAACAGTTAAAATGTTCTTTCTCTTTGAACCCTTTTCGAGGTCTCCAGAAAACGATAGCCTTGTATACTTACTTAACTTGCAGACCAATTTACCAATTCTCTTGGGTTAAATAAATTATTTAACGATTATACTGAATATTAAGTTTAAGAGCTAAACTAAACTCAGGGTTGTCAATCATATATTTTCTAACAAATAGTAATAATCTTTTGTAAATTAAAGTTTATAATAAACTAGGGAATACCGATAAGGTAAATGTTTTAAGCATCTAAATTGATTGTGTGCCTAACTTTGCTCATTATTTTAGTGAGTAACAAAAATTTAAAAACATTCCAATTAAAATTACAAATTAATGGATATGATGTCAGAATTTTTTTAAGTCGCCTATTACAGGCCTCTACGTGACTTGTTTTTACCACTTCCATCTTGCTATAAAAGCCTGAGTTAACGGTTAGACATATCTTTTGAAATACGCCTGTATCTCGTATCCCACTTTCAGATCCAAGCTTATTACCATGCTTCTATTAGCTTGGGTTGTATGTATCTATGTATGTATGTAATGGAATCTTTGAGCATAGTTTTCACCTATTTCCAGAAAATTGATTAATTTGAAACTTTGCACACGAATCAAGGACCGATGACAATGCAATATTTTGATAACAGTTTCCCAATATCCTTATTAGGACCGCCAGGATTAATCTTACGCTTTCGCTCGGGCACTCGGCACAATACAACGGAGGCAGATACTTTATCAGGCTAGTTGCATTTTCACCGTGTTGCTCGTAAGGCATTTCAATACTATCACATGTCCGCAAATAATTAATTGAAATATCGAACTAAAAAATGAAAAAATAAGTTTAAAAAAACTAAAAAACCACGCTTTTATAGCGAATCGAACTAAAAAGTAGAAAATATTTTTTAATTACAAAGAGTTTATATTTCAGTAGGTAGTAGAGGATCGAACAATCAATCATAATTAATGACTTCAAAATAAAATTTAAATTATCAGGAGAATAATTCAATTCAGAGTATAAAGCGTGGGGTGCTTGATATATAAAATGTAACAATTATTCTACTTCCAACTATCTATGTGCGGAGAGTTATGAAAACATAGTAAAAAGTTATGCAAAAAATATTAAAATGCACCCCACGTTTTTTAATCTGAATTGAATTATTCTCCTAATAATTTAAATTTTATTATAATTTTATTTTGAAGTTATTAGTTATAACTGATTGTTCGATCTTCTACTACTCAAATATAAACTCTTTGTAATTTAAAATTATTTTCTACTTTTTAGTTCGATTCGCTATAAAAGCGTAGTTTTTAGTTTTCTTAAACTATATTTTTTTTAAATATCGTTTCTCAATTGACACGAAAATCGAACCTAAAACCTTGACTTGTAGGCGAAACATCGAATTACTAAACCTAACGGGTCGTCAGTTTAATATAGTGTTTTTTTGTAGAATTAATTAAAAGTCAATCTACATTACCTACGGGTCATTCATATTATATTGCATAAATAACAACGCAGACTCGCTGAATAATTGCTTCTAAATTACAAAATGACAAGCGTGTGAAATGGAGTTCTGTAAAATGCTCTCTTCTCTTGTTCTAGCGCTCATTAAGGTCCCACAAAAAACAGACGCTTTCTTTCATTACAATGCACCAACAATAGGTCCTCCAATAAATTAGATCCTGTTTATTAAAATGAAATAGCTGACGTATAAAAGAGGGCGAATTTAAATAGGAGCGTCATAAGTACCAACCTACAACAGGGTTGCTAAAAAAAACATTCAGTATCATATGTATATTAAATACCTAGCATAAATCAGTATTAGAAATTTATTAAAATGCTGAGTTGTCACAAGAGGGCTTGTAAGTAAAGTGGATGATGACTACCCATCGAAATGTAATGGTCGCCGATAGGTCAATGGTCTAAAACATCACCAAGTGTCATTTTATGCAGACAAATGTTCATAAATATCATCATAACTCAAGCAAGATTGCAAGTTCTAGGTTATGAATAAGTTATTTATATAATATAGCGTTTTTTATTTCAAGATTCTTTATCCTACAGAGTTTTTCTAGGTACGGTTCTTGACCATGTCTTTGGCAGAGCCAAATTAAGTTACTACTTTTCCAGTTGTTGCCATTGTACCTCCATAATCGAACTATCACATTGCTATCCTATGATATAATATTAACTATTTATATTTGCTAAAATTGGGAATGTAACATAATTTTTACCTTGATTTCACACTGATACAAAACAATTTAATTTTCGTAGCCCCTAAGTTGGTAGCCCTGTCCTACAGCTGTTAGGCAGGCTGGCGTCACGTTTCAAGATGGCGGACGTTATGGTGGGTACTTTCGGCGCGAAACGTGACAGGAGGTGACGTTCAAAATCAAAATAGGTGAGATGTACAATGGCTCGAATTTGCCTCCAAAAAGAAAAATCCATTGTGCTTTGATATTTATACGAAAATAGATGATATCACAGATCGGGTGACACTTTCATTCCTTTCAGGTAAAAAATATGTAGGGTTCCTTAAACTTGCTGATAAGTATAAAACCGAACTGAAGGTCGAAAGCAGAAGTTTTGTGTAAATAACCTTTTGAAATTATTTTTGTGTTAAATTTATGTTAAATGATGTTAAAAATGTATGTCAAATGACCTATTGAAACTATTTTTCAAATTCGCATTCAAAATCGCAGTAACAAAAATAATCTAGACAGTTTAACAGAATTTCGTTCGAATTTAAATAGGAGTGTCATAAGTACCAACCTACATGGTGAATGGCGTAAAGTAAGGTTATGAATTTATGTATTGTTACAGAGTCATTTGTTTTTAGAGCTATTTATCACTGAGCAAGTAATCACTACGTTTAAGAGACGGGACTCCCATAGTAGAAAAAAAAACAATACCAATCTATGAAACACATGGATTGACTCAGTGCCAACTTAACGAAACAACTAAAACTTCAAAAAACCAATGTCGCCAACATGAACCAAAAAAATAGGGATGGGTAGTATTATCGATAAAATGGGATCGATACTACTAGTTAATACTTTTAATTTTGTGAAATAAAAAATCAAATTTAAAAATATTTTTTATTATATTTTAATAATTTTAATTACAATAAATTAACTTATTATATAATTTATTATTATACATATAAAGACATGTCTGAGAAAAAAAAACCGAGAAAAAGAAATCTTGTAGCAAAAATCTGCTACTTCCAGATACCCATGGAAATGAACCTTTGGTTCCAAATGATAATTTCTCAACCTCAAATGAAAATTTGCCAGTTTTGCATTTAGAAGATATAGACGACTATGATGAGACAGAATCTGACAAGCGAAGAAAGCGCCGCCGCTGAAGGATCTGGTCTCCGGGTGTGTTGATTCTGGAGGTTCTGCAACAAATGTGGAATAAAAGTAAAAGTAAAATAACTGCCTATAATCGTCCCACTGCAGGAAAAAGGCCTCCATCATTGAATTCAAGTTACCACTGCAATGATGGGAACTGGCATAGTCACCACGCTTGCCGAATGCAAGCGCTTTTTTATAAATAGCACTGATACAAAGATAGGGTTCATCGATAGTCGATAGAAAATTGCACTGCACTAGTGTTTTCGTAAAACATTATTCCCACATTTTTAATTGGAAATATGTCCTAAAATTCAATAAATTATAAAACACATTGATTAGGAGTATAGTTAAATTCGTAAAATGTACTTACCGATCTTCATCTAGTGGAAATTGAGCCATAAATTTTCGTTTTTTGTCTACTACCCGACTTGTTCCCAGTCCACATAAAATATCTCGCACGTTACAATGGGCATCTTTAACAAACATTAAAATCACTGCACAGGTTTACAGAAGAAAACTGCGCAAATTACTAATAAACTGATTAATATTTATTATTTTAAACAGATAAAACTGCACAACAAACCGCGAATTAAATTGACACTGACTGACTGACATCAGACATTGACGGATTGTAAAGATGGCCGCTGCGACGTAATATACGGCTAAAACAAGAGAGTAAGAGATGTCGTAGCAACCATTTGAATATGCACTGACTTCCCTACTTTTCTAGGTTCTGCCGCCATTAAAGTTTCCATGCGTTTCATACTACCTTTTTTTGAAACTGAGTTTCGCGAGACTGCTATTTATTGAAAATAATTTGCTACTTTATGATAGGTATAACATTTTTCTTCTTATTAATCAGAAGTATCTATCCTAACTTAACAAAATATCGTCATTAATCAAAGTACCTATCTACTAAATGGGATTTTTTAACTTTTGCTAAAAAGTTAAGCCTCGTACTTATGTAGATACCTACAGGATCCACCTAGAGGTTTACTTATTTTGGTAAACATTTTTGTGCCTCTTTACTTAATAAGATACGTTTGCACTCAACAGAAAGGGATCGTGACAAGAGCGGGGCAGCCGGTCTTACGGCTTTTATGGTATTCAGGAAAAGCCTTGAGCTCGAATTCTCCGGAAGACTTAGGGGATTAATGAAGACAATTTTATCACGGGAGCGTTTAATGTAATCAAAGCATTGAATATTCTTGCTTAGAAAATACAACGATTAAAGTAACTACCTATACATATTGTGAATTATAAATTATGATCAGTAGGTAGGTACTAAAATAATATAAGTTTTATTATTAGTAGAATGTATTATCATTTGCAACTCTAAACATTATTAAAATTACTTTAATTTAGTACGGTCTAATTCGTCGTTTCCATCACTGGCGGATCTTTGGATTTTAAAAAGTAAACAAAGTAGACCTAAAATCAATGATATTAAAAAGGTATAGATATGTTACATGCGCTCTCAATATGCGTCCCTAAAACGTAACAATTGTGACGTCTTTTAAAATCCATCATACAATATGGATGCCAAGGCGAAAGAGAAAGTAATTGTTCTTTTCACGAGTATGACAAGGACAAAATAAGAATTAGGTACGCATGTGTGCAGTTGTTCGCAAGCGGCACAGATATTTCGATAGTTTTGTAAGGGCATAACCTATCTATACTTTTTAAATATCATTGCCTAAAATGGACAGTTTTAGAATTCTATTTAGTCACAGTATCAAACTAAATAATTTTAATTGATCTATACTCTATTATATAATAACCGGCCAAGTAAGAGTCGGACTCGCGCACGATGGGTTCCGTACCAAAAAGGCCAAAATAACGGGTTTGTTGTATGGGAGCCCCCCTTAAATATTTATTTTATTTTGTTTTTAGTATTTGTTGTTATTGCGGCAACAGAAATACGCAATTTGTCCAAATTTCAACTGTCTAGCTATTGCGGCTCTTGAGATACAGCCTGGTGACAGAGCGACGGACAGACGGACAGACGGACAGACGGACAGACGGACAGACAGCGAAGTCTTAGTAATAGGATCCCGTTTTTACCCTTTGGGTACGGAACCCTAAAAATGAATCCCTATTTCCCTTGGTCATCGCATCACGCGTGAACGGCTGAACCGATTTCGCTTATTATTTTTTGTTTTGTTTGTTATTGTCAGGAGAATGTTCTTATGAAAGAAAAAATTAAGAAAATTGCGCGGAAAATTAGAAAATTTAAGACAACTTAATCACCATACTAAATTATTTATAATGTAACCTTATCGCTTTTGAAAATTTAAACTTTTTCAATTTATGGCGTTTGACATTACATTGACAGAATGCGTGCTGAAAATATCGTCAAATAGTGGGTAAAAAATATTGCACATGGTACTGGCCATGTCTGTCGCCTGTTCCCGTGTCGGAATACCATGAAAACTATAATATATAACAATTGGTAACATTTTTTAATATACCATTTCGTAATCGATATTCATAGTTAAGACAGGACAACGTCTGTCGGGTCCGCTAGTACTTAATATTTTTCACAAGTGTTTGCAGTTGCATTGCAGTTTTTAAGGGTAAGGGTGTTACGTAAATAATTTAACAAGCCGAAACCAGCCTTTTTTAACATATGCATATAAATACTAGGGTGAAGTCTTCTAAGGGTGAAGTCAGAAATCTGATACGTAATTTTTGAAAAAAATATTTTCCTACAAATCCTTATCAAAAAATTATAGTTTGTATAAAAATAAGAAATAATAAAATGATGAAAATTTACTAGCAAACAATTGTATTAAATTTATTATGAATAACTTTGCCACCTTATCAAGATATAACATTTCATATCTATTATACAAAATTAGCACTTGGGGCCATGAGCCACACAAGCTCGCAAAACTTAGTATGTAGTATCGCTTTGAGTTCTCTAACATTAAAACCAACACAATCTAGCAATTAATGTAACATAATGAGTTAAGATAAGGAAGAGCACGACAGACACGGATTGAGGGCTTTTTGGGGCCTGCATGAGAAGGGCCCAAGTGAAAACTTTGATTAGCTCAGTAGTTGCTGCATAACTACTGGATCATACTATAGGTACAACCGTAGTAGTAGTAGAACTAAAGTTGTGCTCACAGTTGCAAAAGACAACTACAGACTTTACCCAACCAATAATTTATTTTTTCTATTTATTGTGGCACGTAAAAGTCAATACAAAAAAATACTAATACTAAAAGATACTTACATATTTTACAGGCAATGAGTGCCCAATAATTAACTATGTACATAGATACTTAACAGAATTAACATCTAGGGTAAGCAGGTAATTTACAAACATGTTGGTATGATTAGAGTAGCACACACATTCGCAGAACAGGTACCTATATAAATATGATTTTAGTATGGGTAACATAAGTAGAATATTTTAGAAAGTTAATATGAGTTTAAATTGGTGACAACTAAAATAACAATAGATAGTAATTGATTAGCCTGCCAGAATCTTACACGCTGGTGGTCGCGTCACAATAAATAAACACTATTTTGTCTGGTATTTTAAATCAAAGGTAACAAGGTAACAATATTATATAAATAAATATATAAATTTTAAAATAAATTATATCCACTAGGGCCAAAACTGATGCAGGTGATGTTGCATGTTATCAACATTTCTGGCAACAAGTTTCTTAACGCATTCCGGGACACAATGTTAGATACAATACATTTTTTATTGTTATCACATCGACAGGTGGTTTGTGTTTTTCTTTTAAGTTTGTTTTACCTTTTGATACAGTGCATTAAACAGTAACTAGAAACTGGTTATATTCCCGGTTCAGGTCAATATAGAAACCTGTTATAATACTCACAGTATATGCATAGTCGTGACCTTAAGTTACATGGATTGTAATGCCTTACTTCGAAAACAGCTCCATTGGCTTGTTGTCTGACGCATATGCATTTATTTATTTATAGAATAAAAACTACACGCTACTCTAAACTTAACACTACACGGAATTAAATGCAACTGTATAAATTTAATTATTTAGAGGTTAAATAGTATTTTAAGTACATCTATGTGTAGTAAATTTGTTAAATATCGGGGTGAAAGGGCCAAAAGGGGCTATCAATGGCCAAACAGATACTAACAATAAATATAATACAATCGGCATTCTGTCTTACTATAACTAACGGTTACTGAGCAAAAGAATATGATGTAATTATGCTGTTTTTAACATATTTAGACGCATACTTTCTATGATGTGCATAATATAAAACATAGTACCAATGACGAGCTAAAATATTTTTTCCTTTAAATACAGTTATAAATAATAATAAAAATGGACAACATCACATACAATGTTCTGATACCAAATTTGAATAACTATTTAAAGTACTCGTATTTTGAAAACCAGAAACAACGAAGGCACCACAGAAGGTAGGGCAGTTGATACTGATTTTAATTGTTGTAAAATATTTGCCCTGCACGACATCCCTTACTCCATCCCTGGTCAGCCTTCGCACGCTCAAGATATTGTGCACAATTCACGTTTAATGTATCATTCGTTACGCGGACCGCAGGCGTGTCTCACTCAGACGTGCCTCGAATATTTGCCTTGTCCTCGTTACGTGTGAGATAACGAGCTTTCTTACAATTACTGCTGTAACAGGATAAGTGACACTGAAATATCGTTCCGCAATAGCGAAGTTAGTTTCAGCGGCTTGTTACGTTTGGAGTACGGATTGTCAAATGCCGATGTAATTAAATGCTAGCACTTCTGAATGTCGAATAACAGTAGTGTTTTGTTAAAATTGTACCTCTATTTAAGTGAGCGCATTTAGCCTACATGCAATTTTGAACAGTTATTTACAATGATAGCCCTGAACTTACAACAAAAGTCGTATTTAAAGATAATTTCTTGCTAGTACCCTAGAGTTCTTATTGAACTATCCCATGCCAACGTTTTGAAAAACTGTACCTACTTGTCTCCAATAGTTCGATTATAAGACTTATGATACTATAAAATTTGAGAAATATTATGTTGACATGTTTGGCAGTAGTATAAGGTCAAGCGCGAGGTAGGTACAATCTTTATCAAAGAACGTATTTTTGTTGGTTTTTCAACTAACGGGTTTTGATTTTATTACTGTTAGAAGTGGTGTGCATATTTTGTTAACCTTTAATAATTGTACACGCAGACCTAGAATGCTTATGCATTCCAATCGCAGGTTACAAGCGGCAGATTGGTCGCAGTGGATGGGACGATGCACTGGGCACATTTTAAAATAATAAAATAAATAAATATTTTCAGACATGCTACACTGAGCCACACAGAGCCATCTAGTCCCAAACTAAGAAACTGCTACGAAGCTTGTCGTATTGGCTACTAGACAACCGATAAACATACTTACTTATATAATTTTTTTTTTGTCAACCTATTCTTATAATAACAAAGAAAACACCCAGACCAGTACAAACAGACATGTTCATGCACACAAATATTTGTACTGTGCGGGAATCGAACCTAGAATGGCTTAGAAGTAGCGTACCACTGATCCAAATCGTGGTTGGCAAATTAAAGTTGTTGCAGAATGAGACCGCGTTAATATCGTGTAGGTACCTATAAGTACTAGTCATTATAATGGGTAGCAGTTGGCTGCAAGATGTAGAACAGTATGGACTTGAAAGAAGAATTTATGTTGCCCTTGGCTCCTCTGTTTTGTTAGATGATCAGCATAATGCTTTGTATTGTCCCAAAGCAGTGGTAGGTTCAAATATTGAGACTGGGATTGTATAATAAGAGTGCATTCTCGGGCTTATTTGCTGAAATATGAGTGATTTTATATGTTCGAAAATATGTTTTGCTCATAATTTAATTACCGTAGATTGTAGGTACACTCGACAGCACATCAAGTTAAACAGTTGAACTGCGATAACAGCTTTTATTACGTAGGGCATAAAGGCGGTCTCAAGGTCAACATGTATAGTCTGATGTGCCGCCGTGTGTACATGTACATTTTAAAACGCTTAATATTTGACATGCTTTTTGTTAGTAGTATATTAATTAAATTTTATGCCAGGTTTGTCTAGAATCTAGATCCTATCAGTTCTCATATCAAAAGTTATTAAATCATTCGCAAATTCAAACCAACATTTCTAATATCTTATATACCTACTTATTTACAGCGTCTGAATATCAATTTTCGCTTAAATGTAGAGTTCATAATTTTACTTTTACCATTTTAGGCTTCATTTCAATAGAAGGGCCAAAAACAATCATCATTGAGCAAAGGACCGACCCACCGTCCTTACCCAGTTTATTTTGCTTACGAAACCTTTTCGGTAGGCAGTTTAATTTCTGCCTACACCTGTGCCTATTCGAAGGATCAGATTTGCTAACTTGCTAATGTATGAGTTACAGTTGGGTTGGGCAATCAGTCGCATTTTATCTGTGATTTATCTATATTAAAAGTAGGCAACATTATGGAGATCATATAGCATAATGCAAAAAAATACATAATTAGCTAAAAAAAATATTAAAAACGCCCCGTTGGTCTAGTTGGTTTAAGTACCTACCGGACAAAGATTAAGGGGTCCTTGGTACGATTCCCGGTTTGGCAACAAGAGTTTCGGATTTTCAAACTTTGCTCGAATTTGAGATCATCAGCCGCTACTAACGTTACAAACAAGTGGTTAACTAAAAGGGAGAACACAAGAGTAAAAAAAACTGAAATATTTAACCGACGAAATTCGTGACTTATGCCACCAAATTAAAGTTGGTGCTCGGTAACTATCAGTAATTTTCTGTTTTGTAACAACTCAATATGTATTGGATGCTTATGTTGAAAAAAGGATGTTCTTTAATTTGTTTCTAGGCTGTCAAACCTAATTTCTTACTCTTGGAGTTTTTATGGGACCAACTTTAGGCAATATGAGCAAAAAAATAATTGAAAGCGCTCAACTCAACGAAAACGTGCCTACACCAGGTACCTACTCACAAAATATTTTTCAAAAAATGCCCAATCAACCTTATAACAGGTTTCTTTTTTTAAACTACAGCTCGATCAGCACTTTTATACACGCTGTGTTATATGTATGTAATAAAAATAACCTAAAAATGATTTCTGTAAGTATATGAAGTAAGTATACTTATATGTAAGTAAGTATATAAATATTTATTTAAAACAATCTTCTCATCCTTGGTACGCACTCAAATTATAGTTTCCACGTAATCACAATTTGTAAACTATGTTGATTGAGGCATCGTGGACGAATAAACGATAAGTCATTTTGTTAGTTTTGTTAGAGAAATTAGAATACATTTAAGTATAATATATTTCGTTTTTATACTGAAGTTAGCTAAGAAGGGAGCTTTGATCATTGACCTACAAATATATTATGTTTTTCTTCAAATTATTTTAAATTTGAAGGGTATATTTTTCAGTTTTAATTTTTGTTTGTTTTATTTTATATATCACAATGTTTCATATATTTGCTGGATAATTTGTAAATAAGGATATTTTATGATTTGTAAAGGATAATTTGTAAACGAAGATGTATTGATTTGAAAGTTTTTAATACTTACTTAATCCTATGATAATAATGATGAGTTCGCCCAACATGCATAAAACTATACGAGTAATACTTATTACTGTTTGCCGCTCGCATTTTCGGCCGATTGCTTGGTTTTTACGCAACTCACTATAACTACCTATCTAAACTTTCATTACAATCCAATCAATTGTTTAAGAACACATGTAAGCCCAACTTACAAATGCTTATTACTTTTCTAAAGATAACTAAATAAAGTTGTTTGTAGGATCTAAAAATAAGTGCGATCGCCAACTTAAAATAGCCACTTCTAATAAGTTCTCAGTTTTTATACTCTGCTAAAGTAATTTCAGCTTTATTTTCTTTTTTTATCTAGCTAGTCGTTATAATTAAAAAGAAAATTTTCCTTGCTTGAAATAAGGCTCGAACGCTTTAACGTCTTAAGATTTCCCGGGTTGGTTGGAGGTCAACAGGCAATTTGTTCGCTAACAGTCTATGGTAATTTATAATAAGAGTTAAAATTTATATATAATCTTCCAGAAATAATCTTATTTAGACAAAACTTTTATCTTTATTTAATGACCTTGTTCTCTTATTTTACGGCCTTAATTTATGATCAGTTAAAAATAGGTCTTCCTGGTTCAGTGCTTAGCGACCGTTGGTATTTTGGACTAATTTACTATAAAAATATTAACCAACCTCTATTAGGCCTATCTCTATCTTAGGAACGTCCTGTTTGTCTGTAGTGACTTTAAGAGCTCGAGGTCCTGTAGCGCTACCATAAGTTGACATCGAAAACTTACATTACGTAGCTACTTTCGCTACCGCTTTAACGGGCATCGAATACTTTTTGAACACGCACCTGGCCCCTAATTCGCGTAACCAAATCGAATCACAATCGTAATTGAATAGCAGGTTTTCGACAGTTCTAGTATGGGCTAAATGTCAAAATCGTCAAATTCAATCACGATCGAACTGCGATTGAAATAGCTGAATAAAGCCCCTGAATATCGGCCGTGAGTGCAAATGTTACTCGAATTGCATTCTGAAACTATTACAAATTAAGTAACCTCGTCTCAATTATCACTACTTTTTATCGAAATAGTCATATTACATGAGTAAATAGCAGGTTTCGAGACCGTTCTTTAGGCCAATAAATTCGTGGTGTAAATAGAAAATACAATTTCTTGAATAAAATTTTCTCGACTGTCTTAAGTGGGACTTGAACCTGCAACATTTCGCATGACGAGCGACTGCTCAAACCAATTGAGCTACCAAGACATTGTTTGTGTCGACGAATTTCGAGTTAACCGATTATAAAGTACGAGTATTTGTAAAAAAAAATCTCGACTATTGGAGGATAACATTGATGAAACACCGCTAGCGTAAAAAGCCTTATACAGAGTGTTAGCTAAAGGGTATATCAAGCCAAAACTAGCCCATGCTAATGTTAGCATGGGCTAGTTTTGGCTTGATTAAATGCATATGTATGCATTTATACAGGATGAAATTTTAACCACCTCCAAATTTTAATATATCAATCTACGAGTCAAAAAACAAATGACGTATTTTTTCTTTTGGTATAGCCCAGTTCAAAAATGTCAAGATAAAGCACTTAGAAAATGTCTGCCAAAATTCTAAAATTTTTGATACAGCCTCCTAGAAACACTTTTTTTACGCGTTGCGCATCTCATTCATTCTTTACGAAACTATTTATAAATTTTTGATTTTCCCTTTATACCTTAACAGGTCTAGGACCGTAAAAATTGATATCGGAAACTTGATTTGCATTTTTTACTTCATAAATAGGCTCTAAATACGATACTGAACGCCTGTAAAAATTTTGGAAAGTGGTTAAAATTTCATCCTGTATAGTATAGTAAAATCTGAAATTTGATATCATCATTTTTGAAAAAATCTATACATATTATATAAAAATTAATCCCTATTTCCCTTGGTCACGACATCACGCGTAAACGGCGGGGCCGATTTTGCTAATTATTTTTTGTTTTGTTGGTCATTGACAGGAGAAGGTTCTTATAAAAGAAAAAATAGGTAATTTGCGCAGAAAATTAGAAACTTAAGAAAACTTAATCACTCAATCATAATTATTTGTATTGTAACCTTATCGCTTTTGACAATGGCGTTTGACATTGACAGAATGCGTGCTGCAAATATCGTCAAATAGGGAGTTAAAAAAAAACTGAATTTTGCACATGGCCAGTAATATATCGCCTGTTCCCGTGCCGGAATTCCAACAAAACTATTTATATACCCGTCAGAAAAAAAACAAAGAATGTTTTATATCAGCATAATAATACTCGTAATAAACAATTGGTACCATTTTTTTATTTCACCATTTTGTAATCAATATTCATAGTAAAGACAAGACAACGTCTGTCGGGTCCGCTAGTATTTTCATAAAAATCGAAATCTCAAAATTTTAGTTTGTATGAAAATAAAATGATAATAGCTTTCTGTCTTCACTTTAGTATCTATATGCATGTGTTAACACGGGCTAGTTTTGACTTGCCTTTACCTAACACTCTGTATAGGTAGGGCTTTTCCAAGAGGTGGTGCTATTGATTTAGTTTTTTCTCTACACGATTAAAAAATATTATTGTAATAGTGAGGGGGGATTTTTAGGGTTCCGTAGCCGAATGGCAAAAAACGGAACCCTTATAGATTCGTCAAGTCTGTCTGTCTGTCTGTCTGTCTGTCCGTCCGTATGTCACAGCCACTTTATTCTGAAAGTATTATCATTACATAATTGAAACTTAGTAGGTAGGTGTATCCTATTAACCGCTTTAAGATTCTTATACAAAAAATAAAAAATAATGATATTTAAAGAGGGCTTCCCATACATAGATCTAAAACAATAAAAAATTTTTAACTCTAACCTACGCTTATGGGGTATCTATGGATAGGTCTTTTAAAATGACATTGAGGTTTCTAAAACCCAAAAGTTTCCCAAAAGTCTAACGTTTGGAAGATAGAAGCTTCCAAAGTGGTAAAATGGGTGTCCCCCTTCCTCCCCCTCTAACTTTTAAACTAAGCAAGTGAAAATTAAAAAAAAAAATATAAGTAGATCTTAAAAAAACTTACAACGAAAATTGGTTTGAACGAGATCAAACCGGTAGTTTTGGAGATCTAGCACATTTTCAACAACCGCAAATACAAACACTATGAAAAACAAAGTGTTTTTTGCAGTCAACAAAATATTGTGGCATTTTAGTCAAAGTTGGTACGGAACCCTCAGTGCGGGAGTCCGACTCGCACTTGGGCAGTTTTTATTATTGCTCTACTGAAAGTTTTAAACGGTGATAGAAAATTAAAATCAATTTATTAAATTCTGCGCGTTATTTACATTAGATTAGAACGTCCGATTCATTTAAGGGTAAAAGCTTGTCGGAACAGTCGCAGTGTGACGAGGGTAGTAGACAGATCAGGGGCACAGGTCCGACGAGTTTGTTTGTTGTTTTGTACCTGTAGTTTGGATTTGTTAGCATTTATAATTATGTTGATTTGAGTCCAGATGTTGTGATGATAAAGTTGATTTTTGTTTGTGGAATAATTCCAGTTTGAAATTATCAAAATTTATTAGGTTAAGTTTTGATGCTGATAATTGCAAGAAAGTAAGTGATTCGTGAATATTGAAAATGTATTAGTTGTAATGAATTAGTTAGTTACACTACCTATATCTTTCGTAAAACCATTTGGTAATCTTCTTTAACTTTTATCAATAATATCTATCTAAGGTTGTTCAAAAGATATTGCTACAGTCTATAGTATGCTCAACTGAATGTTTTGTAATACCACAAGCATTAAAAAAATGTACTGATATAGTTTCGCAACCGCAGTACTAAACACATGTAGTTAGGAATTAAGTAAGTAGCGCAAACCACGCGTACGGTCTAAAGAAATGGTTTGTAGAGTTTCCTTATGCTGACGAAATATTAGATGTTAACCGTATATTTACAATTTCAGACGACACTCTGTAACCATACAGTTAGATTTATTTACCGAATGATTTCAACTTTCATGAATACTTTTTACACAAACGAAATGTTTGCTTAATTTCGTTGATACCTTACGAATTTTTCCATTTATTGCAGCTGTCACAGCGTAAACACCCAAGTTCCGATATTCGAATATCTATTTGAGTGTAATATCAATAATCTTCAAGTATTGGCACAAACATTCCATTTGGGTGCGGGTACCGCCAGCGTGGGAAGGTCTCCCCTGCCGCTGGGCCTCCCATCGGAGCTCCTTGTTTATAGATGAAGAGGGGGTTTTAGTGGGTGCTCGAGAGGTCTACCTTCCTTGGGTGGTGACCCTCAAATGGGTTAATCGCTCGAAGTCGTTGCTGGCATCTGCACCTGACGGACTGAATTACGGTATTACGTTCGTAATACGTTAGCGAAAAAGCGGACGCGGCCGCGTCGTATCGCGATATTGTGATTGCGTTAATTACATTCTACTTATGAAGTGCGGTGTAACTTTAATTAACAAGTTTGCCTGAAATTTCCGAGCGTGTGAAGTAGACGAAATGTTTGCAGGTTGTAATTATCGCGGTAGGCGGGCGATAATTAAAAACAACGATTTTATAGAGGCTTGGGTGTGGGAAACCAAACCTTATGAAAATTCAATACAGTTGAACCTGATAGGTGATTTTAATTATAACATCTATTTTCAATTAGGACCTAGTTTGTTTGTTGTCGAATAGAAGGTTACGGAGTGGTTGTTTTGGAAAATAACTTTGTTAATATTATTCCCTCTATCACAGCGAACGCGATGTACCTACACGAGAGCACGATGTGGGTAAACAAGTACTACAATGGCACATAATCCTAATGAAGAATTTAACCGATGTCAAAATTGGACACAAAATTTATAAACAATTGAATAAAATGCAATTATAACCTACTTTGTTTTAGCAATACTCGTATATACTCGTACCTATCTCAAATTTTTTGTCAATGTAGGTATGCGTAGAAGAATAACTATGACAATTTATTTCTATATTACAAAAACATTGAATTGAATTGAAATATTAAAGATCTTCAAACTTTGATCGTATGATAAATCTGATTACTATCTCGAAAACTAAGAAAAATCGGATAACATATTATATAGGGTATATTTGGATAGCCCTGGATGTAGGGAATCCAGAAAAAAATTTTTGGACGTCACCGTTTGGACCACCCTGTACACAGACTGTCACAATGTTTTATTTGTAAAACCAAATTACTCGGATTATAACGCAAAGCGCGAATCTAATGATACCCAAAATGTATGCCAGGCTTAGTTAATTTTGCGAACCTTCCAGAGTGTCGTTTCGCCCATATCAATGAATTTGCCTCGCCATTGTCGGCAGTTGATATGGCCGGGATGGGACGCAAATAACAGAACACGGAAACAGCGCTTTAGGGAAATGCAAGTCACTTACAAGTACATTTTAAAATGTGGACAACATCACATTGTTCTGATCCCAATTTGAATAACTATTTAAAATTTATTTTGAAAATCAGAGACAACTAAGGTACCACAACCACCCAGACCCGAGAAAATGTAAAAAAAATACTTTTTTTCTATATCGACCCGTCCAGGAATCGAACCCGGGACCTCGGAGCAGGCGACACCTTGAAAACCGGTGTGTACGCCACGGAGGTCGCATATCAATACTAATCTGAATTAAAATTTATGTTTTTTCCGCTCTAACATTTTCCGCTGTCTAGTACTAAATCTAGCCTCTCCTTTCATCATCAATAATATATTTGAGCTAGTTTTCTTATGTTCCAAGGATGTAGCACGAACAACTTAGGCAGAATTATCAAAAAAAGTAATTAGTAGAAGCAAGAGAGGAGGACCCGTATTTATAAAGAAGTATGTATATGCAATTACTTGTCTTAGGGCCTGTTTCACAATCGCTGAGTAAAGTTCTGGGTAAGCTACTTCGACCCTATCTGCTCAGTAAACTATTTTTCACGTTTCACAATCCCTGAGTAGGGTTAATCACCACTTTATCTGCTCGTTAAGTTAATCACCGGATGCACTGCCAAGTAGCCTTTTACTTGACAAGTAAATTGAAAAAGATAACCTCAAATACGTCATTTCCAAATTTTCATCAGCAAAAAGTTATTTTATTATTTAAATGGACAGTTTTGCAGTCATTGTAAAATTACACAATGTTTGTAATGGTAAATTCAATGCAAACAAAATCACCACACAAAAAGTACCAAACGTCGGAAAATTTGACATTTGTCATTTACTGACTAACTGACGTTGACTCGACATAGACTTTTTGTTGAAACCTCGTTGCGTTCCATTCTTACAGAAACATTGATTTTAGAAAAGGTGAAATGACTCATTTACATTACAGTGTAAACATTTTTTGTACGAATTTATTGTTTTTATTACTTATAATCATAACAAAAAATATTTTTAATGATAATTCTGTGATTACTATACTTTAAAGAAACACATAAATTATTCTTACCTTGAAACGAAACGTAACTTGTAAGTAAGTATTAATTATATAATCTTCACTTTAATTTACTGATTGAATGATTGTGAAATGCAAAGAAAGTTAACGAAAGGATTTAACCTCTATGTAATTAACTCGTTGAGTAACTACTTAAGCCTTTACTTAATGATTGTGAAACAGACCCTTAAAGTAATTACTTAGGTGACAATTTATATTCCTTAATCTAGAAATTACTAGAAGTTAGAACTATCAAAACTCTTAATGGTGACCCATTTCCTTCACTTAAGTACTAGGTAGTAGCACCTTAACAAACAATAAGTAATTACTTCTTTATAAATACGAGTGTTAGTTTCTAAATGAGGATATTTAAGAAAGTAATTCAAATTAAACAAATAACATACTTGGGTTTAAAGAATCTTTATTTCCATTAAGACAATTCATGTCACTTACATGGAAACTTAAAACTAAGAAATGGTTAGTACTTAATTAGTTAATTTTATTAAATGAGCATGTCGAGTCGCTGCTACGATAAATAGGTAGGTATCCGTTAGGTTGAGCCATTGCAATAAATGTACACAATTTAAGTAGGTTAAGTATTGGTCATAGTTGCTGGCAAAAATAAGGTAGGTATATTATTGAGTATCTCTCACTAATTTATAAGAAAAAATGTTCATTAACATAATATGCCAATTTTTTTTTAAAAGTTTCGAGTGATTCACTTTTTTTTATATCGGTGGGTAGACGGTTGTATAATTGTGCACCTCCGTAGGTTATCATATTTTTGCCGGATTGTGTGCGAACCTTCGGCATGGGAACTGGCTCGTCGGGATGAGCGTGTGGTAGTGTGCTTTACTTGTGTGAGTGTTATTGAGGTGGGTATGGTTTTGTTTACAATTTTGCGAATAAGTATGCATGTGTGGTAAATGTATAGTTGTTTAACTGTCATTATGTTAGTTTCTGCGTAGACCGATGTCGTAGGCGTAAGGTAGGGATAGTGAAAGAGCATCTTGACTAATTTATTTTGAATGATTTGAAGTTCAGATAATTTTGTTTTGACTGCGGTGCCCCAGATTTCGATTAGATATATTAATCCCTCGATCGTGAGTTATTCCAGACACAATTGAAATCAATTGTTATCGCGGCAGGCGCGTGCCGCCTGGGGGTTGAGGGATTAAGTGAGATTTGATTAATGAGTTGTATATGGCCATTCGAATTTTACGTGGTAGGCAACGTACAACGTTGCGTAGTGAGCCGATTAAAGAACTTAGCTTTTTTTTTATGTAATCAATGTGGACACTCCATGACAATCTGTTGTCAACATTTAAACCAAGATATTTTTCCGAACTTTGCTCTTTTATTGGGATGTTATTTATAGTGAGTGATTGGTGTGGAGGTATGATCTTATTTTTGGCTTTGAATATGATGTAAGAAGTTTTCGAAATGTGACGATCAACATTTCGAATGATTGCATTGTAGCCATTTAAAGAGATTATTAAGATCGCTTTGAGCCAAACTAATAATGTGACTAATACTGGTCCCAAAGTAAAAAAGACAAGTATCGTCGGCGTATAGTGTCAAATGTCCATGCAGACCTATTTCTTGTATATCGTTGATATAAAGGGAAAATAGGAGTGGTGCTAATATTGAGCCCTCGGGTACACCGAAAGATACAGGAAGAGCGGTACTTTGGTGGATTGCCATTTTAACTATTTGCTGTCTGTCTGTCAGGTAAGATTTGAACATTTTGAAGGCTTGGCCTTCGACACCGATTGCTTTAAGTTTCATGAGAAGCAAATCGTGACTAACGGTGTCGAACGCTTTTTTCAGATCAATAAATACCCCCAGAACTATGTTTTTGTTGTCAATGTTCTTTTTGACTTTGGTAATAAGGTCAGCGGTTGCCGCAAGTGTATTGCTTTTAGGACGAAAGCCGAATTGACGATCTGAAATATAGTTGATGGAGTTTAGGTAGGTCTCTAGGCGCTTATTTAATATATTTTCTATTATTTTAGATAAGACGGGGAGGACTGAGATAGGCCTATAATTGCCTGGGTCAGTTTTCGATCCTGATTTATGGATTGGGCTCACTTTCGCAATTTTCAGAGTTTGGGGAAAAAGGCCTTCTGAAAACAAATTATTTATACAGTTGGTAAGAGCCTCAGATATAAAATGTTTTATACATTTAATAGCTTTAGTGCTAATCCCGTCCAGGCCAGTACTTGAATTGTGATCTAGGTTGTCTATAATTTTGGATACTTCATCAATTGTCGTTTGTTCAAATACTGAGAGTTTGGAAGGGATGTGTGATTGAGGAAGTATGTTTGGGAGGGCGTTGTGAGAGTGTGGTAATATTTCGCTAGCTAGTAAGGCACCGATGGTGGAAAAAAAGTGATTCAACGCGTTGCATATTTGGGTGGAGTCGATTATAGTTCTATTTTCGATTATGAGTTTAGAGATTGTAGTTTTAGTTTTAATTTTATTAATAGAGAGATAGTCAATGAGTTCCCACATTTTCTTTGGATTTTTTGTACAGTTGCTAAACTTTGCGTAATAGTAAGAATCTTTGGTTTTCTTAATAAGATTGGCTACATCATCTCTCTTTTTCCTGAATTTATCTTCTAGGTGGTTATTTTGTAAGTCCTTTTGCATTTCAGCCCACAACTTGTTCCTTTGATTAATTCCGTCGATAATATTCTTATGTATCCAATCATCTTGGGGTCGATTTAAGATTTTAGTCTTTGTTACTTTGCTTTGATCGACAAGCTCTCTGAGTCGGTTCGCTAAGATGGTGTAGTTAGGAATCTGATTCAGTAGCGATGTAGAAGCCATTTGGTGTAGTTTTTCATAGTTCAAGGCCCTGTACGTGAAGCGTTGTTTAGGGGGTGGTTTGAATTTTTTCAGTATTAAGTGGATCTGCCGGTGATCTGACATGGACGATTCGACTAGAGAAAAATGAAATTGGTCCTTCTTTATGCTGGTGCTCACATGATCTAATGTTGATAGTTTTGTATCACTTTTTCTGGTGTAGTACTTTCTGGTGATTTTATTTAATATTTTATATCCTGCAGCGTTTAGTATGTTAGTGTAAGTTTATCTTCTTTTGTGTGTTGATTTTTCTAAGAGGTCAATGTTGAAATCGCCAAATAGTATGGCTCTCTTTCGCTGATCTATTTGCGATTCTAGTGTAGATGTAAATTCTTGGAAATCCGTATCGCCCGGGTAGTATACGACCCCGATATCTATTGAGACTTTTTCTAATCTTACCCAAAGATAGTTGTTACCTCCGACGTAAATAGATTCAATCAGGTTATGCTTCAAATCATTATGTATATAGGCAGAAACTCGACCACCAGTTTTGTCGGTTCGATAGCTGAAGTAGTGTGTGTAGTTATGCAATTGGTACTTCATGGCCTGTTCTTCAGACTTAAACCAAGTCTCTGTCAGAAGGATAATATGAGTCGTTGTTGGAATGGATTTAAGTATTGCACATAACTCATCGAACTTATTGCAGATGCTGCGTGCGTTCAGGTACAAGAAATTTAGAGAATGCTTGGAAGTTCATCGTAATTACTAGCAATTTGAAATGTAACGTCATCTTCGTAGATAACCTGTTGTAGGTTCTTAGTTAGTTTTTTGGATTAGCTTCGACTATTTTGGGTAACCCTCTTATATACTTTATGGTGATATTATTCTCTCCATTCTTTTGACGTTGACTTAATTCGTTTCTCAAATCTTGTAGTAATTGTTGTTGTAAGCGTGTCTGATCCGAATAAACCTTGATATTATCTGGTAAAACTTTCTTATTACGCAATAGTTTTTTTACATGTGCTTCACTTTCAAAGCAAATTTTGATGCCACGGCTTTTATTAGGGCTGTATTTCCCAATTCTGTACATCTTAGTAGGACAGGGGATCTCATTGATATTTGCAAGAGTTTTGATAACGTCCTATCTGTCTTTTGAAACACGTTCATCTTTGTTGGGCGATATTTGTTCAGGAATACCAATCAGAATGATATTATTTTTCCTAGCTTTGCGTTCAATGATTTCTTGGAGCATTGCTTCGTTATGTAGTAGTAAATCTTCGGCTTTAGGTGTTGCAGCGGTAGCTCGAATTTCATTTACTTCAGTCTCAATTGATTTCAGCTTCGTTTCACCCATAGATACTTTGGTTTCAAGTTGGGTAATACTGGCTTTTATTTGTTGTTGCTCCGTAACCATGGAAGAGATTACTGAATTTACATCATTAACTTGTGTTTTGACCTCCTGCATACTGGCATTGATTGAGTTCATAGCTTGTTCGTTATTGGTCTTAATATCGGTAATCTGGTTCTTAACGTCTAATATTCCTTCTTGCATTTGTTTCAGGTTTTGTTCATTCGAGCCAATGAATTTTTCTAGTAGGGAAGTGATACGGGTCATTTCGGTGCGGAGGTTTTGCATCTCGTTAGCACAGCTGCAGTCATGGACGTCAGGTTCAGGTTGCTTTCTTTTCCGGAGAGTTATTTGTGTATCTAGTTCTTCCTTAAGTCTAGATAGATCTGGATGAGACCCTGTGCTAGTAGGCGAACGCAGTAAACTCATTTTTTCAAGTTTAGCAGTAACACAGTGTTTAGGCTTAGTAGATTGTTGTTTGTATGTGCGCGTGACCCGGTTGCTGGATGTAACCGTAGCAAAAGCAATTGCAGCTATCCCCTTCTTACGTGTAGATGTGTCGCGCACCCCGGCGTAGTGATAGATAAGCTGACGCACTGATTCACATCACCACAATGTCTTAAAGTATTAGCACAGTCCAATCGATAACTTGCACTAAGCTTTGGTAATAAAAATAAGTTTAGCGCAGCCGATAAGATATTGATTTTTAAATAATTTGTTAGCACGTCTGCTTCGTACGCTAGCGACCGATCGATTGCCTTAACCGACTTAACATTGCCTACCGATGCTACAAGTATATAAACATAACAATACATACAAAAGTACTATTTTTCAAATTAATGACCCGTGAACATCCAATGCTCGAGCTCTACATCAGACTGCTATAGCAATAAATAAGGAGAAAACGCGAAAATTGTAATAATAAATCCAATTCTAGCTCCAATGTGTTACGTAATTAAAGTTGTCACCAAACTGTGATATATCGTGCGTTAGCGCAACAAGTGTCGGTAACGATCTCATTAAGGATCATTTCAATGTGATACGATTAACAGCTTATCACTTTATCTAATTGCCAGATATTTCACTTAATTTCTTCACGAATCCTACTAATTTATTGAAATTATAATTGTGAAAGTTTGGATGAATGTTTGTTATGAAATCACGCCAGCCTAATTCACGTAACAAAATCGTATCTCAATCGTAATTGAATTGCAGGTTTTTGACAGTTCTAGTATGGGCTAAATGTCAAAATCGTCCAAGTCAATCACGATCGAACTGCGATTGAAATAGCTGAATAAGGCCCCAGAATTGCTGTATGGATCTGACGAAATTTTGCTTATTGATATATTACAGGTTATAACAGTACATAGACCAACTTCTATCCCGAAAAATAATCAAAGCCCGTGGCATAGCTTCTAATTTTCAAAATTCTATGCGCACGAAGTCGGGGACTACAGTTAGTTATTAACGGCCGGTCCCAATAACCTATCTATCTTCAGTTTTGGCATATCGGAGATAGAAAAAAACAACTCTTTGTTACTCTGGACGGCAAAATCAGAGACAGAAGATGTTTTCTATCTCCGATATGCCAAAACTGAAGATAGATAGATTATTGGGACCGGCCGTAAGTGTACAACATCACGTTCATTTTATTTATAAATAAGGAATTATCTAAAGCACATGTTTTGAGGAAATTAAACACCGACGGTACTACAACAGCTAGATCTGAGACATTATATTATACTAGCTGATGCCCGCGGCTTCGCACGCCTGGGTTTTTGATCTGTTACAAAGTTTTCGTCACGATTCACCCCCCCCCCGCTCCTCCGCTTCCTTTGCCTACGTTGCCGAGGGTGCCCATCTCGGGCAAGGTGGTGGTGGGCACTTAGTGGGAGCCGATACGTCGTTGAACTATTTAGGGATCCGGTGTTAGTTCTCCTAGCGAACAGTGGTCCAAGCGAGCTCGCACCACATCTATTTGCATTAACATGAAATCTGAAGTACAATATCCTTTGAGACTTTCAAAACTGTCAACGCTGTAGTACAACAAACCATTCAAAGCAGCTTGCAAGGCTTTTTTCGAATATGATCAACACTGGCGTAGACCCCTGGAAGAAGTGGCCCTGTGTAAAAAACCACATTCTTAATTTCCAACAAAGTAGGTTACCATTTTTCTCGATCCATTAGCGTTAAAAAGGCGATTTTACAAAGACAATTTGCTTGCATACTACGTTTGAATAGAAGACCGGTGTAGTACCAGCATCGGTGTAGAGCTCTGAAAAAGCCAGTCCAATGTCATTCTCCCTTCATGATCAATAAACGAAGTTTCAAGTACCTCAATATGATGTTAAACACAAATAATTAACCACAAATTTTCAACCGTTTTTCACCCCCTCAAATATTTAATTATAAAAAAATCCTTATAAACAACATAACAAAATTTATACCAAAAAGCTGACGTAGTTTCACAAAACTTTCATGTGGGATGTGGGTTCGAGGCATGAATGGTAGAGGATGATCAGTAGGATAAAAAGTGTTCAGAAACTTGACAGGATTGAGAACTGATTCGACTGTACTGACCACTGTGTCTACAAATTTTTATATTTCTTCAGCTTCAAATGATGTCAGCAAAACATCATTAATTGCTGCTGCTTGGTCATTAGTGGGTGCGTGGTGGTAGCTATTCCTAAGTTAAACAACACGGAATTATGAAGTGAGGTGTTTATTTTTCAACGTTTTATTTTCATGTTTTAAAAGTGTATTTTTTGAAATATGGAGGATATTAAATAAAAAGATAATTTGGATGCGTTAGAAAGGCAGTTTTACTAAACAAACTTTGCCAGGCCCCCAAAAGCGGTGCGTCCTAGAAAAAATAAATCGTTACTAAATGGAAGTTTATCAAATTATCTTCTAAATGGAAGCTTGTCAAATGGTCTACCAGTCTATATTGATTTAATCCACCAGTCAGCTGCTTAGTATTGTTGCAACACACCTGTTACCTTTTCTTACCTGAGATACGGGTCTATGCCCAGTTTAGGAATTATTTTTGTACTGCTTAATATAGTTGATAATGTCATAAGGTACAACAGTGTAATTCTATACACTTATTTCGATTTCCCAACATTTGTCTCTACCGTATAAACAAAAATCGGCCAAGTGCAAGTCAGACACGCGCACGAAGGGTTCCGTACCATTGACTACGAAAACAACAGTAGGTACCTACATTAATTTAGTTAATGTAGTGCCTACCTGTTACCATTTATTTATATCAAGCAAAAATAAGCAAAAAATAGATTTTTTTGTGTGGGAACCTCCCTTAAATATTAATTTAATTATTGATTATTAAAGTTAGAAATATAACTGAGTGTTTTATGAATATTTCAAGTGCCTACCTGTTGCCATTATTAATATCGAACAAAAAAGGACAAAAAAATCGCGTTTGTTGTATGTGAATACAACAAACGCGATTTTTTTGTCCCTTCAATATTGTTTTTATTTTGTTTTTAGTATTTGTTGTTATTGCGGTAGCAAAAATACATAATTTGTGATGTCTAGCTATCGCGGCTCTTGAGATACAGCCTGGTGACAGGCAGACGGACAGACGGACAGACAGCGAAGTCTTAGTAATAGGGTTCCGTTTTTACCCTTTGGGTACGGAACCCTAAAAATGATTAAGTTCCAAATAATACCATTCTTATGGTAAGTATCGATATTTATTTTCTGAATATGTACCAATATACATATAGATAAGACATCCAATAGGAATTTTCAAGTTTTGTCTTTTCGTTACATAGCCTCCTTATTTCTTCGTCAACTTTGTCCTTCAGGGCATATGGAATACGTCGCGGCTAGATGAAAATTGGTGTCACATTTTCTTGAAGCACTAATTGAGCTTTGTAGTTTGATATTCAAACAAGAGTTCCGTCAAACACCATTGTTAAATCTTCTAGTAATCTCTCCGATTTTGAGATGTTGATAATTTACTAACTGAATTTTATCCAACTCTTCAAATTCTAACTCACAAGGGACCCGTGGAGCACAAAAATATAATATAATACGTTTTCTGATGTAATTCTGGGCTCAAAGATGTATGATTGACGTGTATTTCCTTGTATCGATATCATCACATCTGCTCAGTTTTAAGTACGTATCCAACCGTTTAATGATGTTTTTGAATGTTTCGTCCTTGTCTAATGGTACTGAGTTCAATTTAGATGTCCTAAGATTTGTTTGTGACCGACCTTTGCTCCTCAGTACCTTCTGCATACATGGAATTGTTTCGTGCTATCGAATTCAAACTCTGCAGTTTTAGTTTAAGCTGTGTTGTAATACCCTGAAGGTTATTTTTTCTTCAATCTCAGTTTCCA
This sequence comes from Anania crocealis, assembly GCA_949315895.1. Classification (NCBI taxonomy): domain Eukaryota; kingdom Metazoa; phylum Arthropoda; class Insecta; order Lepidoptera; family Crambidae; genus Anania; species Anania crocealis. Next base: position 11,564,326 of record OX438865.1, on the reverse strand, counting down.
ACTGTGGGTCATCAGTAATATTATTTATTGTAGTCGTATCTCTTTTTTTCGTCGTATTTCGGCGCCAATTATTAAATTCTAAAATAATAACATTCTGTTTTTAAGAAAATACCTATTTATTTTCTGATTGACACATTTAATGTCATAACAAATTAAGTAAAGTCAGAGAGTAAAAATATGTAAAGAGTATGGACATGACGCGGAACCGAACAAACTTTGCCCCCATTTTTAATCCCGTTAAAAATTAAATTTTCAAAAATCCGACGAAGACATCATTCTTAATTTTTAATCAGGTAGCTGCATACCAATTTTCATCGACATAGCTTCAAAACTGACGGAGTTTCATACAAACTTATGGGGCCCTTTTTACCCCCTTAGAGGCGGAATTTCCAAAATTCCTTTCTTAGTGCTCACCTACACTATAAAAGGAAGCACGGTGAAAATTTTCAGATTTTAAATCCCAGTAGTTTGGGCTGTGCGTTGATATGTCTGTCAGTCAGTCAGTCAGTCAGTCAGTCAGTCATTAAATCAGTTTTCATTTTTATATATTTAGATAAACACTGTTTTTACTACACCCAGACCTTAAGTTGAAGACAATTAGGCGACACCTGATAAACCGGTGTGTAAAATTATTTTTGGGTCAAGATCTAAATGGAGTTGCAAAGCTATTAGATTTATCGTGTATTTTTGTAGCTTTAGCATCTTAGAGAATTCGCAAAATTTTATGAGGTAAAATTAGCATCGTCTTATCGCTGCCCTATTACTATTATTATGCTTCCTTGCTTGCTTTATTTATACGTTGGATATTGTGAACTTCAATAATTTTGAAGTAGCTCAATTTCAACAATTAAATAGGATTTTTACACTCAAGTTTCAGTACTATTTTTGCTTTTTGTAGGCTTGGTTTGTTTTTTAATAACTGTTGTTATTTAATAAGTGTATTTATATTTGGTAATGTTCACATTTTAAACCTCTTCGCCGTTTTCCCTTTTCGAGTCCAATTCAACTGTCTTTTGCCTGAAGGTTGTCTAGAAGAAATCGCTTGTAGCGACAAGACTACCTGAATTGTACAGCTCAATATCGATATTTTGTTATATATCTATTTAATTTGTGTGCAATAAAGGGTATCTATCTATCTATTAAGTATACAGGGTGAAATTTTAACCACTTTCCAAATTTTAATATAGCAATCTACGAGACAAAAAACAAATGACGTATTTTTTCTTTTGGTATAATTTGCCCAGTACAAAAATGCCGAGATAAAGCACTTTGAAAATGTCCGACAAAACCCTTAAAATTTTTGATACGGCCGCCTAGCAACTTTTTTTTACGCGATGCACATCTCATTCATTCATTACGATACTAATCATAAGTTTTTGATTTTCCTTTTATACCTTAACAGGCCTAGGACCGTAAAAATTGAAAACAATATTGCAAAAAATATTTTCGGGTGAAAACTTGAATTTCATTTTTTACTTCATAAATGGGCTCTAAATACGATACTGAACGCCTACAAAAATTTTGAAAAATAGTTAAAATTTCATCCTGTATAACTAACGCGGGCTTCATTATTTCTGGCTTTCACATGTGTTGTTCCATATTTGGTGATCACCAAAAACGGAACAACATGTGAAAGTTATCATAAGTTATCATATCACGTTAATATAATAATTAGTTACAAGCTTGATATTGTTTTGTACACCGAAAGGAAACACATGGATATTAAACGGTGATCAGTTATCGTACAGAAATCAATTAGTATTTCTTTCACCAAAACGCCTGGTTGCATTTAATAACTAAGACTAATTGCTGTTTGTATGAGTGTTCATTGTGATTTTATTAATTTAAGCAACAGCCTATAATCATCCCACTGCAGGGAAAAGGCCTCCATCATTGAATTCAAGTTACCACTGCAATAATGGGAACTGGTAGAATCACCACGCTTGCCAAATGTGGGTTGGTGACCACAAACTCGAGCAACGTTCGAAAATACGAAACTATTCGTTGCCCGACCCGGGGATCGAACTTGGGAACCCGAGATCTTGGCCCGGTAATTAAACCACTACGGGGCGTTATTATCAAAGCCTTCGTACTGCAGTATAATGTACTTATGGTAAAAGTAAGGAGTAGTTGTACGAAACACAGGATTTTGTACATAAAGTTAGGCTGTAGCAATTACAGTAACGTACACTTAGTATTTACTTCACATGTTAAAGTAAACATGTCAAGAAGCCTAAAAAATATCATTCTTTTATTACAAAAACAGGGTATTGTACAAGCAAACCAAGATATAATCACTATATAAAAATTATCTAAAAACAAAAATCCCTCAATCAACCCTTGGGATTCAAGCCAATCTACAACAATCGATTAACTCTAATCGTTACTGTTTTGTATGGATTTTTCCTGGGAAAATTCTTATCTATAATTCTAGGATGTTCCACATCGATACGTCGCAGTGATTCTAATAAATGCTTCTGTGCCCTATCTATATACTTAATAATGTAACTGGGAAAACGGGGATTTAGGGTTGTCAAACGTACCACCTGCAAAGCCGAAAGGCCGCTCTATTTCATCAAATATTCACATTAGCTACAACACGGGTCTGACATTTTTCTACGTTGAAATTGTCAATAATGAATGTCGCACGGTGCGACAGGGACAATATAACTAAGTTAGGTTCTCTAAACGTAACTAAAGTTTTATTGTTTATATTTGCTTGAAATGATTTATTTGTCATAAGAAATGGACGAAGTGAAAATGATAATAGAATTAATTAATTGGTCGATAAAATAAGGTATGTATGTAGCTCTAACAGAAAAGAATGTACCAAATATATTTTTAATCCATGTTTGCATAATACTGGCTATATTTATGCAGGTAGATGAATTCATACACAAGGTGCATGCTTGAAGTTAATCTAGAAGCACAATTTTGTCGGCGATTGCCAGTTTTTTTGTAAATATGAAAATCGTTGAAAGAGAAGTAAAAGAACCATGAATTACCTAGAACTGCAAAAATACTGAAATCGGTGGTTCCTATGGTGGTGATTCGTGTTGCTTGTTTTGATAGCTAAGTAGTATGAGATAAATTCAGATCGGTGTTCGACAAAATCAAATTATATAATTTGATTATATAATTTGACATTTGTGCCGATTTAATATATGAGCATTTAATTTAGGTCCCCCAAATCAGGATAATATTTGAATTTAGTTTTTCGAATTAGTTAAAAAGTATTCTTAAATTAATAATAAATGAAATGAATTATTTATAAATTTCATTTAAATAAGAGTACTTTATAAAAATAGCTAGAAAGTATAGCTGTAGGTATAAAACAAAACTTTAGATTGCTATTGCTTGGTTTGTTAGAAATTGTGCCAATTTATCAGTCCCATTGGCCATCAGTTCTCCTTAGTAACTTTATTTATTTATTATTAAATCCAATGTGAACTACGATCTCAACGGATATCCGCCGAGTAATATTTCAAGTGCAAAATAATTTAGGTATACATATAGATCAATGATACATTAAAGTTAAACATCAATTATATTTTTGATTTTCACTATGAAAATTAACATAGGCACTACTCACCGTGCGGCATTAAATATTGCATGTATGTAAGCAATGTGCTAGTTAAGGTAGCTCAAGTTAAAAAAAAACATTTTTTTTGTGCTAAATGAACTGTACTTATTGACAATTTCTAAATTTGTCTCTACAATACTTCAATTGTTAGTGAAAAAGAATAACTTGTTTAGTTCCGATGTGTAAACTTATAAGCCTCAGTAATAATTTAGATTAAGAAAACTAAAGCTAAGATTTCATACGTGCAACTGCAAAGAATAATGAATTTAATCTAAAACCACTTAAGTTACGTTTTATTAAAATCAGTAAAGTAAAAATACTGCAATATAAAAACTAAATTAAAATTTCATTGCTTCGTTGCATAGAAAACATTTTTAGCACAGCGAAGTTAAAATGGGCGAAGTTATTAGAGCAATATTACGTTTTAAACGTGTGAGTTTTCGTGAAAGTACTTTGATGTTGAAAAAGCTTGTGTATATGTACTAGAATATGTTTCGATAAAATCGGAGTATCAAAATATCGTAAAGAAAAGTTATCTGCGCAAAATTCAATTAATTAATATTTTGGGATTCCCCTGTGCTGGGGTTTTGCCCGGTTTTATCTTCTTAGGGATGTATTTTCGGAAGATCCTTTCTTAGTGCACCCCTAGGGTACTCAAGGAATATTTGATTACCCGTGCTTTGGTGTGAGCCACTTTCATTTTTTACAATTTTTAACGGTTATTTAGTTGTTAGTAATATATATTCCAAAGATAAATCGAAACCAGAAGCCAAAATGTACTGTGCAAACGTTCACCATGAGGCGCTGGCCAAAAATTGAATAGCAATAGTCTTTGTCGTCCTTTGCATGTAAAGAAGTACTGCCTAAAGAAGACTAAAGTACTTTAATGATATTTAAGCAATTTAATTGGATTCATAATATCAGTATTTAAACTTGATAAATTATGTATTGGCGGGACACGAACCCGGTTCTCCTCGCAAGCCGTGCGCGGCGCTTTACCATTTAGCCACCGAGACACTACGTCATAGGCGTCAATTTTTCAAGCATATTCTTATAAGTAGCTGTAAGCCAGCATTGTCATCAAATGTTAGGAGTTTACACCCTTAACACCCGAAAGAAACCTTTTTGCAGATGTTTGACAGTCAGTTAAGATGTAACAGCTATTTAATTACTGTGATATTATTTAAAGCAATTAAATTGCAATTAAAATATCAGTATTTAAACTTGAACAATTATGTCTCAGGTGGGACTCGAACCCGCATCTCCTTGCATGCCGGGCGCGGCATGCGAGTAAGGTAGGTTAGGATGAATATAAGAATAAGTAATGCAAACACTAGGTACTAATTTCTTTATTTTGTTAGCTCTGTATTTTTTTATCAACAAGCGTTTTCCTCGAGGAACTTTAGTTTTATGGTCTATAAATAAAAAGTAAATAATAAATTCCGGTTGAGCAGAAAATATATCAGTGCACTAGCGGTGCATAGTATACGAGTAATGGATGCGCAAGCACGTCGCTTGTTAGCCAGAACGTGCTTTTGTAGCACCATAATATCAGATGTATATCATGCTCCTATGCTTTGGAAGAATACCGAAAGAAGCAAAAGTGAATAATAATAAGTAATATCAAAGTTGCATGAAACAAAATAGTTTTACTAGCGAACGTCGAAGGTAAAAGATCACTTGGATAAAATAAACACGTAGGTCGATCTTGTCAGAGGAAAGAACTTCTTAAGTCAGTACCTTTCGATCTGAATTAAGCCCAAATCTATTTTACCGTGCTCACATTTAAGGAATGGTAAGAAAAAAAATATTTTGGCTGAATTCGGAATGTCACCTTAAATTTAATTTTGAACAAGTAACAAATTGTTCCGCACTTGTTCTGAACAACCCGTTACAAAAACGTTGCATGACCCACAGCACTAACATCCTATTTCGAATTCTTGATTAAAATTCGAAATAGGATGTTAGTGCTCAGATGTTAGTGATCAGATATAGACCGAGATTAGACAGAAAGAGAGTTTTCTTTCGATGAAACCCTTCCTATGGGTACCTTATAATACCTAATAATTGTATCTAAAAATGTATTATAGCGTGGTAGTTTTTGGATGAACATTTAATATCATGTGAGTTAGATTGTGATTAAATAAACCTCATGCATAGTTAAGATAAAATATATCATTGTCAGTTTGTTTGAATCTCACATAAGAAAAATTGTCCTCACTTACCTATAATTATGTTGTTATTAATTTACTTGTTTATGTAATTGTTACGTGTCTGATCTAATGCAATTTTATGTTTCATTTCTTTTACACAATTTGGGTAGGCACTTATATGCAAATCTGGCATTCAGCAAAGGTGTTATTCTGGGAAAGAAATTCGATCCTAGCAATATTTATGTATGAAAATATTCTTCAAGTTTTTATTTTGAACGTTATTTCAAGAATTCTATGTAACAACTCATGAAATATCAGGAAACAGCGTGCAATGTAGCCTAGAATCAAGAATGATTTTTAAAATTTGATTTTACCGAGTACGTTGGCACGTAGCAGTTGCTATGTGCACAGTTTTCAACATGGCTCCTTGGAGGGAAATAAATTGAAATTGCCTGAAAATAAAACTTTGTAGTAAAGAGTTTACAGAATAGTAACACTGAGGCAAAATAGTACGTCATTAAAGTCATAACGTTCTTATAAATAATAGACTTATTATTAGAAAAAGTTCAGCGGGTTTTTCCAATGTTCGAGTTTAGTTAAATTCATTGCTCTGCTACGTTGGTAGAATAATCAGTTACTATGCAAAATATTCGCATAACCGATTATGCTAATCCAAATATTTTAATAATAAAATATTACATAAATGGTATTATTTTATTACCTAAACAGGCCCTGGACAAAGACATTAAATAAGCAAAGTGTGATGTAGTTCAGCATTTATGGTATTGTAGTATTTTGGGATAGTGTGAATTCAAACCTGCAACTTTAAAAACCTGTACAAACAAATTAAGTTAATATGGAAATATGCCATCGAATTTGCAACCACCCTTCGCACAGCATAAAAAAAATGGTTATTTTATACATAATCGATTTTAGTTTTCTTATTTACTTTGGTGAAACTTTAACTTGAAAGGTAACAGATCGTGTATAAAATATGGTCCATGGTGGAACAAGCTAGAAGAAAGCCTCGATTGATTTACTCATAGTTCGAATGTAACGGCAGTATAAACTCGGAAACACAGAAGCGGAAAAGGATTTCCTTTCAGAACGTTTGCATTGCTTAGGTACTTAGTATTTTACTCAACTGCAAAATAGGAACGTAACGTTTATGCACTTTGTTTAATTCAAGCTGGAATCAATTTGAATTAGATAAAGAATACAAAAACTTTAAAATTTTGAATAATACAGCGATAAACATGTAGTAACAAGAGTCTGCGTTTGACAATCAACAATATTACCTAAATCAGCCGAACGGAAATAGCAGGTTCAATCCAACCAGGTAGATCGATTCCAAAGATACTACCCTGATATAAAGTATTTATAGATATTAGATAAATGGAGTTGACAACAATAAATAACTTAGGACAAGCACTAGATTGCGTATTATGATATACCTATGCCTAAGTAATTCAATTTACATGCTTTAAAATATTTCGTCAACGAACAACGCAACACACGTCACATATTTATTTATAATATACGTGAACATTCCCATCGTCGATATTACATTCTATGGCTGCATTCAGTCGACATTGTAGGCGGAAAATTTTGCTATTTCCTGCAAGCTGTTTCCGCTGTACGTGCGTTTGTTGCAGACTCGCATTATTTCATTTTCAGTTTGCACAATTTTGAAAACATTGGTTGTGATTTTCAGAGAATTGCTACGATATTATATCCGGCTTGGCTAATCAAGTACATTGTGTAGTTTTTCAGCAAATGAATCTACTGTATGGTTTTTGTAGATGAGCAGCGCGTTAAAGGCTTTACTTTGTAATTCAAGGACAAAACCAATTGATTTAGCTACCAAAATTCACAGGAGTAATGCAATAAAGATAAAAACTCTAGCTATGAAGATCTACATGGACCTCATAATTAGATATTTATTTATTACGAATACGATTTGAAAGTAATTGTAGAGCAAATTAACTGAATTATTATAGGAACATTCCTTAATGAAAATACAAGTGATTACATCTTTCGAGTGTTTTAATAGAAAAATATAATTGTGTGACATACATTTTTATTGGTAATCACTAAGATATACAATAACTAAGACGAGAGAAGCGAGCATGTTTATAACTAAAACTTTTATACAACATGTTTAGTAACTTGATCTTAGATCTGAATCGAATAACCAGGGAGTAAAAAATACATTTTGAATAACCTAGATGTTATCGCATTTTATTTTGATAGGCATACTGTAGGGTTTAAATATTTAATAGGATATTTATAAGCAGTCCTAAAGACAATTATATAACATGTTATTTGATATAACTAACAAATCTGAAAAAATTCAAGCAATTAAGGTAAGCTGTAGATGTCAGGAACCATTTCTATCGAAATTATCCAGCTAAATGTTGCAGACAATTGTAATTAAACATAGTTTAGTGCGCAGTTACGGTGCAAGTAAAGTTACTGAGACCACCGAGGCAACTTTGCCGAGCGAAAGTTGCGCGCCACACGCGCTCCTGCCGTACCACCCATCGGTTTAAAGTCAAACTATCCATACTCCTTAAAGTTGATGTGGTTGAATTTTAAAAAGAGTAGTTATTTGTTCTCGTATACAGGCTTATGGCTTTTTCATCACCTTCCAAATTTTTTATAGGAGCTAAGTATCGTGTTTAATCCCTCGATCGTGAGTTATTCCAGACACAATTGAAATCAATTGTTATCGTGGCACCCGAGTGCCTCCTGGGGGTTGAGGGAGCTAAGTGAGGGAGTTAAAGCCCATTTATGAAGTAAAAAATGCAGGTATAGTGTATAGTATCGTAATTAATGAATGAGTCGTGCATAGTGTAAAAAAAGTGTTATTAGGAGGCTGTATCAAAAACATTTTATTTTTTTACGGACATTTTCTTGGTGCTTCATCTTGAGGTTTTTGTAATATAGCCCGAAGTTTTGTAGTATACCAAAAGAAAAAAAACGTCATTTGTTTTTTGTCTCGTAGATTGTTGTATGAAAATTTGGAAGGTGGTTAAAATTTCTTCCTGTATAGGACTTATGTTACGGTTGGAGACGCGCTGAAAACTTTGTATGGTAGAGTCTGGTTGCGACAGTTGTTGCGACTAGAGGGTTTGTCCAATCACAATTTAAATATCAGTATATAAACTTGAAAAACCCGCATCTCCTCGCATGCCGGGCGGCATGCGAGGAGATGCGGGTTCGAGTCCCGCCTGAAACAAAATTTTTTAAGTTTATATACTGATATTAAAAGTGCAATTAAGTTGCTAAAATATCAAATAAAGTATATAAATAGCTGTTTCATCTTAACCGACTGTCAAACATCTGCAAAGATGTTTCTTTCGGGTGTTAAGGGTGCAAACTCCTAACATTTGATGAAACAACGCTGGCTTTCAGCGTAAGAATATGCTTGAAAAATTCGCGCCGTGTCGCAGTGTCTCGGTGGCCTAATGGTATGGCGCCCGCCCGGCATGCGAGGAGATGCGGGTTCGAGTCCCGCCTGAGACAAAAATTTTTCAAGTTTATATACTGATATTAAAAGTGCAATTAAGTTGCTAAAATATCAAATAAAGTACACAATTTAAATTTAGACAAACTAAGGCACTTTTATGCTCTAGATCCTAGATGTACTAAAGCTACAATATTATTTTGTTTCTCTTTTTTTATAAGAATTAATCCATTATGTCAACACTTAATGTAGAATTAATTTAATTGGGAACAGCAGCGGAACTAAGAATTTTTTCGTACAAGATAAACTTCAAAGCACTCATGTATTCAAAAAGGTTTTAAAGACGTTTAATTTAAATCGTGATAAATTCAAGGATAGCGAAGCAAACTTAATTGTGTTTTCAGTGTCTGTTGTTTGAAAATGTATTTTATTAGCTTTTTTTCTTTTTTTCTCTGTACAAGTAGGTAAGATTAATTGTATAACTATGTTTTTAATAACATGCTTTATATTAATCACTTAGCCTCGTTTTTTTTTTAATACCCACGTATTTTAAAACAGATGCAGGTTAGCAATAGCAAATTTCTATTGATAATAAGTCTTCACTTACTGGTGATGCGGGATGCGGAGGTGTACTCAATACCTATTTAAATAGAAAAACGAAATAGCGTATGGCGGTTTGGACATTGAAGTTACATGAAATAACGAGCAAATTCAGTGAAGGACAGCAGGATAAAGGGATTTGTAACTTAGTGGAATGAGACTTACTTGGTTGAACTTCTATGCGCAATATGGCGTCGCAACATCTGATTGCGCTTGTGTTGATGTAATTCACTGCACTTGCACTATAGTCTGGTTTTCGGCCGGCCGTGCTGTCCTTTATCACTTAATTCACTTTCATATAATTTTATCGCGGTTTGAATACTCTGAAGCGGTGAGCGGCGACGAGCTGCGGGCCTGCAGCTGAACGTGGGCGCGTTCAAATCTCTAACTGAATTCAGTATCGTCAGACATTCCTTTCTTCTCATGAATGTCAAATTCAAATTGATGTTTCATTGTTCCTTCCGTTGGTTGTCTCTATTCCACAGTATAGAAGAGGGCATGGGAAGGAAAGGGACAGAATATTGCTCATTGAAATCAAAGTAAGGGAAAGTTCTAAAATGCGGAAGTGAAATTAAATTGAACGTTCTTTATAAAAAGTCAATTGGCAAATCAATAAGTATCTTGTAGGTACAAAGGATATGGCGTAAGCACTTACTATAGACTGGAACTAAAATTACTGTAGATACAGACAAGGACTTCAATAGTTTGACAGATTCAAGTCGCTTTAAATTAGGCTTATTAAGAAACTGTTGAATTGCTCCGAGCCTACAGAGGCGCCCTTGAGGTCGCTGCTCGATCCCCCCTCCCAGATCGGGCCCGCCAGAATGGAGCCCGACCGTGAACCGGCATGCCACGGCATCTCCGGTTCCGGCGGCGCCACCACTGGTGGGTTCGCCATTTGGTAGGGTGCTTTTAGCACCCCACACTGGCCCGATCACGCCCGCTAGTATGGGCCGGCCGCACCGGGATACCGCTAGCGTGGCGGACCTAGGCTGAGCGCCTTCCGCGCTCGCCAAATTCTGCCCGGTTTAACTGAATAAAGCCTTCTATATAAGGTTTCAGTGATAGGTCCGTCAAAATAAATTATGTTGAATTGTTCGTGTACTCAGTCTTATGATCTTTTACATTTCATTCGTTTCATAGATCTGACAAATAATTGAATTCTTACGGTACATAGCATGCGATGCTGACATAATAACAAACATAAACTTCTAAGCAAAAATGTTCACGTTGCAACTTGTTCATAGTTGAAAACTTCCACAACACTATGCCCGTCGTATGCGGTTCTATTTATGGCAGGTATTGCAATGTAATGATTACCTAACTTGGCATGGAATTGACTGTTTATCAAAGGTAAACATCAGATTTTTCTCGTTACAAAAAATATACTTATTTGTAGCTGTTCGAAATTTTATTTATTATAAATAACCTTCTGTCTTAAATCATCAAACAGAGAAGGAAAACTTTAACAGGAAGTATTAACTGTATTATCCTTGGCGAGGGCTAGTAAACGATCCAGTGTGCAGTGTCACTATAATAAGGTCAGGGAAAGATACGCGGTTCGGCTAAAACCACATTCCAGTCATGTGCCTAAATATTTACGTGGATTAGTAACATAAATTATTATACAGTATCAAATACGTGAAATGTATTTGATTACCTAAAATAAAATAGCATTTTCACACATTTCTTCTTGACCTACGGGTGTTGTAAGACGCGACTATTAGTATGTACCATAGACATAGTAGATATATTAGTACTGACAGACGACGGGTGGTATCGTCTTCTCTTCACTAGAGGTCGAACTGATATCGCTAGCCTGTCGCCCATCTAGCGTGGCGTCAATGACGAAATCCTATTTTTAAAGATGCTTTTTTGTGTCTAGCAATTGAATGATGTTGGCTGAAGACGACGTGGACGTTAATAAAATATAGCTTAAGCGAGTTTTAAGTATACGATTTTCTTTTAGCAATATTGGTAAAATAATTCGAAAATTATATTTCCATTCTCTTTTAAATATAGTACGGCACATTTGAAATTCGCAAACATGGCATTTGTGAGTTCATTTGAAACAAACATTCCGGTTCAGAAATCAATGGGTAGGTCAGCGATCCAGTCCGATAATTAACTTAGTCGGTGTTTCGAACACATTTTGTTCATTTCAATTAATATTGTGTTAACGCTAATTAATTTTGTGTCGCTAAGTACAAGTATCTCAAGTTATGATTTTCACCGTAAATCAAAAATTAGGTACATAATATCAACGTAATGTTCTGAAAAAAAAAAACGAAACGGTTTCTATCTGATGATTGATAAATGTTTCCGCAATCTTCTGTCTGACAGTTGATTTCGGTAAAACTAGTTTAAATAGTAGGTATTGAGAGACTGCAAATTATTAAAATCTTTTTTAGTATTGTCTGTAACATTTTTAATATTCTCACAAAAATTAAGATAATGGTAAGGGGAATAGAAAAAGGTAGGTTTTTAAATATAACTAGGATACCCACTAGTACTATTATTACCATTATTATTTCATTTGGTGTCGTGCCTTTTAACCCAAGGTGCAGATTAAAAGATATTTACCAGCATTTAACAGACCGTATAAAATCATTAAAGCCTTCTTTACCGTTCGGTCCGAAATCCAAACTTAATCTAACAATTAAAAAAAGTTAACATACTATGTCACTATATTCAGTTACAGTCAATAAAGCAAAGCCATGCCCACATGTAATATAGCGGACCATAAAAGTTAATAGGAATACAGGGTGATATTTGTGCCAGTAATGGATGGGCGATTCGACGCCCTAATGCGATCGGATTCCGTCGGGCCGGCCGTCGATTGCCTCATTAATATCCGGTCATATGTGTACACATACACAGATAAATGAAAACAGTAAACTAAGAAGTGGACATCATAAAATAAGAATGACAGAACAAAATACCTATTTTTAATCCTGACTGCGGCTAGGCCTAACTTAAGGGTTTGGTACCACGACAACCACGCATACAATAAAAATAAAATTTCATGTATAAACGTGAAATCTCATAATTGTCATTGTGAGTTTCACAAGATGGATTGTTCATAATTTATATATATTATTGCGTTGGTATTTTCTAATCTCGGAACTACAGAGTCAACAAAGGCCCGTTAGATTACTTTTTATCTACTTTTTTAAAAGAAACACCAACCGATGATTATCCTCATTTACACTATCTATACATTCAAGGAAAATCCTCAGTAAGAATAGGACTGTTGTAAAACATGGACACAAAGGATCGAGCTATTGGTTTTGGTCTAATGGACTGGGTAACTGGAACTATAGAAGAACTATGGACCCTGCCTGAACAATGTTACTAACATGGATAAAACGACAGGGGGGGACTTGTACACTCGATTAATGGGCCCCCAAAACGACCGCTAGCACATAGTGACGTTTAGACAAGGCGACAACATAGTCTAAAATTTTTATCAAAAATACCTAATAAATCATAAAATTGAAATAATATGAGTACTCGTACAGTAAAGGTCCGATTTTTAAAGCCATCCTAATTAGGTATATTATTTACATTTTAAAACATAACAAAATTAGCTACTTACAATTACATGATTTTAGCAGACACGAATTTTGTAAGTAGCCTTGTTTGGTTTTTCCTAATTAAAATAAAATACTATAGATATTTATATTATTTAAATATTACATTGTGATTAGAACATCTGTGTTGGTTGTTCTATGCAGGCTGTATTGCAGGCTATATTGAGCACGGTCACGCCTCCCAGCTCGTTATTTGTGATCCTACGTCCATGGAGCATGAACACCCTGGGGAGTTTGAAAATCAATTAATTGAACCCCTTTAATGGGTCACGAGACGAATGAAAAATGTTTACGTTAGATATGAAAATACTAAAAAAGAGAAATGTGTGGTGTTTAAAAATCAGGAGCAAAACGGGACTGGCTTTTTATTGAAAATGTGATCTAGCCTTTTTTGCTTTATCCATAAGATATTTTATAAATTTTCATCTGACCTTAATTTGTAATTTTGTAGGGTAATTTCTATTGCTTTTCTGTTTCTAGAAGTTAGGTACGTTAAGCTATGATCTTAAGCATCAACATTTTGTGACTTAAGTTGTCACATAGCGACGGCAATTTATACTAATTGGACACTTTTTGTCAAGCTAAAATACTTGCGTCTATTATGGTTGAAATACAACAAATATAATAGATTTTTGATAACACTACTCCGAATCTGCTGCTCATTTATTTACAATGAACTAGTATTATTTGTTTACCTATATATACAAAAATTGTTTGTGTTCTTAATAAAGAATTAATAAGACAAAGCAGCAGTAACTTGATTCCAACGAAATCTTATACACAGACGTGGAAAGTCTTCTGTTTATTGCATTCCGGAGGCTATGATTTAGGAACGATAAATTAATCCTCACGAGCAGAGTGAATATTCGAGACAAAACTTGGTACAAGCACTTTGAAAGCTCTGCTTGCGTGGATTTGGTACTCCGACCAAAGAGCTTTGCATATAATTTAAGTGGAAATGTTCAACTTGATGTTGTTTAGTGTGTACAGACAACGGCACGTCAACCTACCACAAAACGTCAAATTTTCTAAATTGATATTGGTCTCTACTTCTTGTACTTAAAGTTGAAAATCAATTAAATTACCTTTAACTTTTTGGGTAGGTTGACCTGCCGTTGTCTTTTCTAGGTGTACCGTCTTACCAACCAACGAGAATGAGACCCCGGGGATTCAATTCGATGCGTTACTTCTTATTTCATAATTTTGGCAAGGGTTGGCGACTGGCAAAATTTTGTATTTTTTTTCACAATTTAATATTTAATTTAAAATTATTATTGCTATTATAAGAGTAGGTAGATACTCCGTGAGGAGGCTCTATATTTATTTTAACAGAAATTGAGGTGACTTCAAATTAAGCAGATATAAAGTGCTTGTATTAAAGAACCAGACGTAACAAAGGTTACAAAACTCCCAGACATTAGGTATACATAGAAAAGTGGTTTTCCTACTAGATCCATCCAGGAATCAAACCAGAGAACTGAGACAACGGAAGTAGCACACCTTAGATTATCACATTTGTTTCCTGCTTATTTTTAGTCACAGAAATGTACTTGTTTGTACTCTGCGCTACTAACATAGCATTGATATTAATATTCTAGCTATTTCTGTCTACCTGTGCAGTGGCGCAAACGTTGGCCATTTCTCAATTGCAGCATAATGTATAGTCAGAAACGTTGTAAACCTAACTAATTATTCATGTCAGGAATCGCAAATATGTTATGGTTTATTGTAAATATCTACAAATATACATAAACTATAAAGTAATTATTTACTTATAATGTACCATACCTACCTAACATTGCTGTGGTAATTTGATTTCAATGATGGAGACATTTGCTTCACAGTATAATCATTACCGTCACTTTACTTTTATCTGTATTTACAATGTATTAGATCCCTAAGCCCGTAACTATATCACTGACAGAAGCAATATAATGCCAAAATTATTTTACAGTTTTCATTCATCTTTAACTAGTGCCGAGTTGCATGTGTTATCAACTACAAGTTTTGTTGTCTGAACTAAAATTGGAACTACATAAGTAAATGGAACTTGGCAAAGTTATAGCCATTCTGCCGCGATTCTCAGCCGTCAGGGACAGCAAGTTATTAACTTTACACAGATTAGACTTGCGGACCGGAATGATGGTTCAAAATAAATATTTTGTTGTGCAAACTTGGGTTATGTTATACTGGAACGTAAAGCGGCAAATTGGACAGCGGAGCGTGCAGCGGGGCGTTGAAGCGTTGCTTTACATTGCTAACTTAAATAGCGTTAGCAGTAGGTATTCGCAAGCAAACAACGTAATGGTAATGTTGATCGCCCACTGTACGACAGAAATAAAAGCGGCTTGCGTTATGGGTCGATATCAAACAATTTTACCCTGCTCGGGAATTTGAACTACTTGATATGAATGTATTTTATGCATCCCACAGAAGATGCCATTTTTGCTATTTTTAGTTCAGGTTGTAAGACACCTGAATAAGGTATAATATAAAATATCATCATCATAACTAGCTTATATTAGTCCACTGCTGGGCACGGCCCTCTGTATTAAGGGAGATTTTTTGCCATAATCGCCGCTTTTGGCAGGCGGGTTGGCCATTGCAGTCTGACAAATGGTGAAGAAAAGACGATGCAGCCCGTTTTCTTCTGGAAATAGTCCTTTAGACACCCAAAGGAAGAGACGGAGTGTTGCTTTTCTTTTATCGTGTCCACACCACACGAGATTCGATGTCTTTATAGACGAAAAACCATAGAGAAATAAAGTTGAAATAGAGCTCAATCGGTAATAAAGGTAAAATGATTTTGACATAGGTAAAATAAATTTAGGCACCTTATTATCCCACTACCAGCAGGAAGAGCAGCAGCGTCTTCTCTCCGCCATTTGCATTATTGAGGATAACATTTCATTTTGTGAAAATTAAAAACTCTCGTAAGGGTAAAATAAAAATATTGTTCAAATAAAACACACCTTGGAGCTTTTTATTAATGACTCGAAATGCTGTTCGTAAATAAACACAGTCTGAGATAGAGAGAGAAATTTCATTTTTCCAGTTTTTATGTGCTACTTACTCACTTTGAATAGGTTCTGTCGCCTGAAAAAATCTGGTTTACAAGTTTGAGATTGAATATTAATCCGTGGCGGAGTGGCGTACACACCGGTTTTCAAGATGTCACCTGCTCCAAGGTCCCGGGTTCGATTCTTGGACGGGTCAATGTAAAAAAAAGAGCTTTTCTACATTTTCGCTCGGTCTGGGTGCATTTCGGTCTGGGTGCTTGTGGTACCTTCGTTGTTTCTGGTTTTCAAAATACGAGTGCTTTAAATAGTTATTCAAATTGGAATCAGAACGATGTATGTGATGGATAACATCACATTTTTTTATTCAATTTTATATTATGGGTAAAGTGTACAAAACTGCCTATAAATGTATTTATAGCCAAGAATTTTTGGTTCAATGAAAAGAGATTTGATATTGAAGTCAATAGTCAACATCATAAAATGTTACTGTAAGTGTACAAAAAGTTAGGTAACATTTTTATAGTGATTGGTTCCGTTGGTCCAGTGGTTTAAAACCGAGCCAAGATCTCGGGGTTCCGGGTTTGAGCCCCGGGACGAGCAACAAGAGTTTAAAATTTTCGAACATTGATCGGGTTTGTGATCACCAACCCGCATTGGGCAAGCGTGGTGATTATGCCTGTACTCGTCGTTGCTGTGGTAACTCAAATTTAATCATAGAGGCCTTTACCCTGCAAAGGGATGATTATATGATTAAATAGGCAGTTACTTTACTTATAAGACAAAATAAAAGAACACCTTTGAAATATTATCTAATCAGGTCATGGGTTTTTAATGTTGCAAAGTTTTATGGGCCAGTTGACACTTAATAATGGTTTTCATGTTAGTTGAAGAAAAAGTTCCCGATTAGAAAAGATTTTCTTTAACAGGGCGTAAAATATGTTTGCAAGTAATACAATTTACGCTGGATTCTGAAACAGTGGAAAATCAATTATATTGCCATCATATTTATCACTTTCTGATTATGTAGGCAATTCTGAAAGTTAAAGCTATAGTTATGTTCATATTTTGAATGCGGTATTTCATTTTTATGTCGGAAAGCAATTACTTATTAAAACCAGAATATTACCTAGATTTGGATGTCAAAAAAATTAGTTTTTTCCTGTAAAACAGTTTCTATGATTTAGTAACATTATATCTGACTCTTTTATTCTGAATACTTTTTCATATTTTAACCATGAAAGTGTAAATATCATTTTAATTACCAAGGTTGCTGGCCTAAACTGGTAATATATAATAAGATAATCTTACCCTGAAGCGTTAATTCTTCTTATGGCGTTCAATATCTCATAGTAGTGACTACAGCACATTCTTCGTTTGAGCGATGTAAGTAATAATCCCTGGACTGTGACTGTAAGAACGTGCTCCTCTTCACTTGCTACTAGTTTGCAGATGTAAAGAACACAGGAAGTGAACAATTTTTTAAATAGGTCTAGTCTATTTTAAAACCTCATAATTGGGTAGTGGCCAATTTAAATAATTGACATATATTGTTAGATTTTGTCTAAGAAAAAGGTGTACTATGACGTCATGACTCACTATTTATGTGCATATTTGCAATGCTATTTTTCCAAATATGTGTGAATGGTGTCAAAAAGGTACTTCATGAAATTGTCTTCGGCTATCAAATATTTGCATTCAAGTGTGTACCCCTTTACAAACGACTTGATGTGAGTGTGACTTTATTTTCATAATTTCGAAATAACAAAACATATTTTCAATCTAGATAAAACATACATGTTGAGCTATCTCCTAAGCACCACGCTTCTTCTTCTTTAATGGCGATGAACTTGTGTTGGTTGCACTGTTCCGTCAGTATGACGTGACCAGCTTTTACACGGAAAATAATGATACGCTGTGATTGTAAGTTTTCAGGAAACCAGACATGTTTTACATGATAATTAATTAGGCACATATGAAAAACTCATGCAGATTTGAAAATAGTAAGAGTAATTCATTTTCTTCGGTTGTAAATAAATGCTTCGGTACAGTAAATTGATAGATTTATATTTGGAAATTAATTTTTGAGACAGAAAAACTCAGAACATTTACCTCAAATGAAATTGAAAAAATACATAAATAAAAACTACTGTATTTACAACTTATAAAAGCAAATTAAAAAAACAAATACCTTAATTCATTTCGATCACATTTTTTTAAGTGCCGTATTCTTCCTACCTATGTCGTTGGCGCGGCGTCACGTGCTCCTGAAGTGAGATATGAAACACTATTAATTCAACGCTCAGCGATCCAACCGGCGGGTTTTCACGGCACGTACCCACAATGGAATAACTCACGTCATTTTTCTGTAGTCTTCTGAAACAAAAACTACAAAGGTAGGTACGAGCTTCACTAGTCATTTGTGTAAAATAAATGGGGTTCCTGTGAACACACCGTTGGTCTAGTGGTTTAAGTACCGGGCCAAGACCTCGGGGTCCTCCGGTCAACAAGAGTTTCGAATTTTTTAACATTGTATGAATTATGATCATCACCAACCCGCATTTGGCAAGCGTGGTGATTATGCCTATACATTAATTGCTGTGGTATTTGAATGCAATGACCTTTGCCTTGCAGTGGGATGATTAGAAGCCTTTACTTCTTACTTACTGAGAACATCGGTGCTGTGAGTGTTGCATACTCGTATATTCGCCATGTTTCTTACCTTTGAAAATAATGATTTTACTTCTGAAATGTATAATGAAGTAGGTGACTACGTATGCGTGGAGTACCTATCTATCTCTCTGGTACTTTTTTCTGGGATAAAGAACAACCTATATGCTGTTCCAGATAGAATTTATGTAATCTATCTTCAACTAATATTGATCCGCCAAGCTGTTTTGGCGTGATTGAGTAACAAAAATTCATCTAATCTTTCGCATTTTTAACATGAAAAGAATAATGTATTTGATTGTATAGGTACAGTCTGGAGTATAATCTGAATGTTTTTTCTGTGCATCTTTTTAATTGATTTAGACATTAGTGTACCAAAAGCATGTTTCCAAAATTTTACTTGAGACCTCACCAGTGTGTTTAGGAAAAATGTTGCACAGGGCCACAACGACTTACGTTAATACAGTTCACGCGCAAAATACTATATTTTTTTTAAATTGGCTTCGGACAGGTAGTATACTGTTTATGAATATGCGACAGTTACGCTAGATTACTAAAAATATATCGTGTAATTTTCTCTTTTATATGGTGGGTACAGAAACCTGACTATGTTAGCTGTGTATTACTTGTACCTAATAATTTTGAATTTAAATTATTATGACATTTAGTTTAAATTTCATTTTAAATTTGTCACTACCAAAGATTTATTTGGTTTATTTTTTTTTTTTTACATATATTGACGCTTTTTTGTAATTTTTTAATGATTTTTGTTTGTTTTTGATATTTTACTTAAAATGTAATTCAAATGTAATGTATATTTTAATTATTTTAATTATTATATTTTAATTATTATTCAAATGTAATGTTGATTTCTAATTAAAATGTAATTCAAATGTAATGTATATTTTAATTATTATTAGAAGCTATATTGTAATGCCATAGCAGGGTTCATTTGAGGACAATATTATTATTTAATACCCTGTAAACCAAATGAAACCAGTAACCACAATAAATGATTATAATAAAAAAACTAAGCATTCGCGCTAAATCCTATCACGTGCCTCTAAAGCTGTTCGACATCTATTTAGAAGACATCTTTAGTTGAACTGGCTTACCTACTCAAACCGCCACTGTAGTTATACTCGTAGTATGTAAATAGCTTCACTCCCTCTTCTGGGTACCGATCAAACCTCCGATTAATAACTAATCAGTAACGAATTAACAAATGACAGTTTATCACACAAGAGCTTCAAGTAAATCTGATGTGACTAAAAAATAACAAAACTAGATTTGCAACTTGATTAATAAGACAAATTACTTAATTACTACCTACAACGATGTTTTATTAAACATATTGGTAAATCGCAGTTTTTTTTCAATATTTAACAAATCCTGGAATCACATTACACCGGATTTTTATTTTACCGAATATTTCAAATTCACTTCATCGTTATTTCTTTTCATATTTTATTTGTTCCAATAAACTTAGTTCCATTTTTTATTCATAAATTTCAGTTCGCAAAATAGTCGTTAATTTAAAAATAGCTACTTCATATTTAATATTTGTGGCTTTTTACAGTTTTACCGATATCATGATATCTAGTAATACGAAATCTAAGTTCGTATAACCGTTATTATGGTAAACAAACTCTGTAAAACATTTATTTGGTTAATGTTAAGTCGATAGTAAACAGGTTATGATCGGCTATTCGGATATTCAAGAAACATAGATATTTAAAATATTGCAGCACTTAGTTTACTTTTTTTTTAATAACTATATGTATAGTTTGTTTTATTCAAGAATTTGACTGTGGCAATAATAAGCTTGTATGGAAATGTATTAAGACACATAAATACTACATAAGACCAAGCATTTTACTAATATGGACCATTTGCCTGCTGAGTTCGGAGACGCGTGTTAAGTGCCACCATAATCATAAAATCTTTTGTCCCGTAATGGGAAATAGTATGGGAATGTCGTTTATTTATACCAGACCAGATTGATCCTCTGAATAAAATTATTGAGTTGTTTTTGTAAGTGTTAGTAGTTTTGCTTTTATACATACTTTTGCATTTAGTACATAGGCAACTTAAGTGTTTCATGCATCAAAAGTTCAAGACAAAATATCTTACAATAATTGTTATGAACATTTCAATGCTAATGTCATTTAAAAATATTCTATCTTGCTTAGTCATAATTTTGATAGCGACAGATAAAATTCGTTAAATAAGTAGGTACCTACCTAATCAACGTTAGTTTCAAACTAAAAATGAAAATGGCTAAGAAAGCAGTAATTTCGTTAATTTTATTGAACTTAAGACGGTGGGTTCGTCCAACGTGAGATTCCGCGAGTGTATGAATAACAATACTGCGAGATCTCGCCAATTTTGAGATCTCGCGAGATTGGTAGTTTTGTGTTTTTTTCGCAAATAATCACAATATTCGAATAAATTAGGAAAATAATAATAAAAATAATAAGTATTTTAGGATAAAGATTTATTTCACGGATTTTTTTTAATATACTTTTATGCATTAAACATTGTTTGACGTTTATGTCTAAAATTTTTTAATACAATTCTAAGTAGTAAACTTTGACTTACGTATCTATCAACTTACAAATGAAAAGAACAACAACCAGTCTTCTCTTCTAATATCAAACAAAAATCTTTTAGTAATAAAACAGTTGTTTTATAACAAACAAAACAACTAGAAGTCAATAAAAATAAAACTTATTATCTAAGCTGAGTTGACTATTAAACTGAGATATTATTATGAATTAAATAAAACTATATCTAATCAGCAGATACATCCAGATGAATTAACAAAATTTAAACTCGAGTGCAATCTCGTTAAAAATGCGCGAGAAATCTCGCGAGATTGCATTCCCTAGTCATGATTGCATAAGCGTAATATGGTATATCTATGGAGTAACCACAACTGTAGGCTCAAGATCCATTAATCCACAATTTATAGCAGCGATCATTTCAAACTAATATCTACATCGATTAATATCTGCTTACCTGTCGTGTATCCTTACACAAGTTTACTTAGCATCTAATCCAATAAACAATCTCAGTAACCTAACTCTCGGCAATGTATTTGCTAAACTTGTCTCTACACGAGATAACCACAAAGCAGGTAAACTTCAGATAGTAGGCCCGCTATATCCTCTTCAACAATTGGCAGAACTAACGTTTATCATCTAATGAAGAAGACAAAATCGTAAATTCACATGGTAGGTAAAACATTACCATATTTAATGAAAAAGTCTTACTTAGTCATTTTAAACCCGATTGAATACCCAAAGAAAATAACTTCTAAGCGAACATATGAGAAGTTTTTTTTTTTCTTTTTTTTTGTTTAAAAACCAAAGATACTTCTTTGCTGAACCTCAGTATATAAAAGTCTTACCTACATAAAATAAGAGTTTCTAGGTAAAAGCCATTATTGCCGTGCAACCTGAATTCAAATAGCGGAGGCCTTTGCCCCGCAATGGGACGATTATAGACCGTTACTTTGCTTTAACTTTTTTGGGATAAGTGAAAGTATTATATTAGGTGACGTTTTTCAATTTATTCAGGTGACCGTGATGAGGAGGAAGATTCTATGGAATCGGCTTTATAAGAACTGATTTTTGAACTATCAAACCACACAATTTGATAATTTGATTTCAACACGTTGTTTTTATACAAATATTTACAGTCTGGGCAATCCCCTATTAGAAGTAAGCCTGTTGTATCTTTCCCTATTATGAAGTGACTTTCTATAATATCATATATGTTATTTATTGGAAATGTTCCAACCACCATAGTTTGTAATTAATTACCTATGATGAATGCTATTTGTGACTGCATCGCTATATTAATATAATTTTAATGAAAATAAAACAAAAAAAAATACATTTACCCTAGACAAAATATCAATATTATTGTTAAATACAAGTACCTACTTAAAATTCTTTATTATATAATCATTGTCTCTTTTGTCACCCATTTAATATGTGTCAAATTGACATCCTCCTCTTTTTATCATCGGTTAAAAGTGCAGTTGACAACATAGCATAAATGATAGGTATTTTTATGACTAGCAAAGTTTTTTCACGTATTAACGTAGTCTCGATTAAGGTTAAGAATGTTACATTCAATAAAGTATTAGAGAAGATAAATTGTTCTATCCTATTCTGCTTAATAGATGTCTCCAATATATTTGTTGGTAATTGGGCACCTGCGCCTAAGCCTAAACTTCTTGTCCCCAAAATCCGCCATTACAGCTGTCAAGCTAGTCTTTTATACAGTAGATTTACTTTGGCCCATAAAAAGTCGGTTCGTTCGCGCGCACCTGCTGCCTTTCAGAGTTGACATTTAGTAGTGATGCGTGTATTAGTTTGATAGTTTCTGAAACTACTTAAAAAAGCATTGGATAACCATAAAGTAGATAAACATTGAACAGTTTGAAAAATTTTCAACTGTCGAGAATTAAGTTTATATTTACTTACCCACCGTGTAATATTACATGTGGCCTACTCAGGAGTAAAAATAACTAAAATTTTTTACACTGTTTGCTCCACATAGTACCTATGTGGAGCAAACAGTTAAGAACAATTAAGAACAATTTCATTAATTGTATCAAATTTGTCTGTTATGAAAAGCGTAAAATAAGACTACAATTTTGCATGGGTGCTTGACAGTTGCTTTAAGAGGTTTGAAACTATAACAAACAAATAAAAAAATCCGTTATAAATAAGTCAACCTGGTAAAACACTATGCGAATTGAGAACACATCTAGTTTCATTAGTTGAAAAATAGGTTCAAAAAGACGTTACGGTAATTGTTACATTTTTATGGTTCATATGAAATAAAATCCATAGAGCTGTTGTAAAGAAATCCTATTCAAAACTAAGTTACAGATTTCTTAACTAAGGTTGGGTTTTCCTAAGTAAAGTAAATTTCAGATAGTACGTACATTCACTTGCTGACCATAAGTTTAAAAGTAAGCTCGTTTGCCCGCACCTGTTGCCTAACTTAGCTTTACCTTTCCTTGTGCAGTAAGGGTGTCAAATAACATTATGTTTATATTTTTAATTTATTAAGTCTACAATTACATTTGTTTCATGATCATCTTCATCAACCTTCCACATAAGTCCACAGCTGAAAGTTGCCATTATCGCCACACTTGGCGGGCGGGTTTGCGATCGCTGTTTCACAAATGGTGGCGAAAAGACGCTGCTTCTTCTTCTTCTTCTAGTTATTTTCTTTTAGTCACCTCTTACGACACACATCGGAAGAGAGGTGCTATTATTTTTATGTGCCGGCACAACAAGACTCATCGTGGGATTAGATAAAGTAAAGTTGTGCAATTCATCAAACGCATGAACATCAATTTATATAACAATGATTTATTTGTTTATTAATTGATGTAGCGCCATCTAGTGATGACTTTCGAAAGCGAAACAAGTTCCGATGTCATACCCAATTCTGGTACTGCCTACTAACTAACACTCATCCCATCTCTATTCTAAAACGATCAGTCAGAATCACAACGCTGATTCGCGAAAGTTAGTGCCGTTAAGGATACGCTCCTTCAGGCTCTCAAATCGCAAGCAGTCTAAGAGGATTGTACGTAAATAAGTTTCCAGAGGTAAATTAGTTTGATCCTATAAACTTAAGGCGTACTGTTTTTCGAGCCTTTGTTTTCACGGCTCCAAACTTGGGAGAGTACAGTTTGAAATTGAATAAGTTTCTGATACCATATTTAGTTATAGAAACAAAATGTGTATCTCATTTCTTGTTGGTAGTGTAGGATGGAAGTTTTTTAATATAACCCCGATTGGAGAAAAACATAACTGGTTCAACAGAAATAGTACTTACATAAGTTTGATTATTTGGTTCAAGTGGTTGAAAAAAAGACATTCATGTGGTGTAACCGTGTTAATATGTTGAAACTTTCTACTAGTCGGATACTTATTTTTTCGTGAGTTTAAAGTAAAAAAATAAATAAAGAAACAGTCTTTAACCATCCCATTGCAGGGAAAGGCCAAAAATACGTTTCCAGAAGTCTTACCGTGAGTTTCCCCGTTAGTTTTATTTCAATTTATACATATTATACGAAAACCCAATATTGTGCAAATATTGTTTTACATAGTGGTCACCTGGGGCTAGCATTTTTGGTTTTCTTTTGTTTTGCGTCACCCTTTTTTTATCATAAAAAGACAAACATTTTCTTCCCAACTTTATAAATTATTGTAGGAGCAGCTTTCACCTTTGTTTCATATTAACTTAAGCCTTGAATATTATGTGTTATTAAATGCCTTAAATCTAATGTTATTAAACGCTGCTTAAGCTTTTCTATTTAGACTATATCGAACCAGAGACGTTTTATCCGGAGCCGTTCAAATTAACATTAATGATAATGAATGCGGACTGTATCGATCCGATGATACTCCCCGATATTTGCGACGCTGACACTGCGGGGGTCTGTTTTATTTTTACTTTTCCGCCATTTTGTTCGGACCGGATGCTGGCATTTCGAGATTTTTAGTTCGACGTCGGATAGGTTTTTTTGTAATCTATGATTTGTATATCAGTAAAAAAGGCTGGCATAGTGTTGAAAGCACAAACAACCTTTTAAAATTATTTGCTGTTTAACATCAGTATTTTGTTAAAGCACACGTATGTTGCCCCATGCTGTAGCTTTTAAATGTTTTTTAAAGTTTTGATAAATTTTAATATGTTACGTATGAAATTAAAAAAATATATCTGGAATTCAGGGTTTAAACTACAATGATTTTGAATATAATCAGGAAAATAAGTCAACACGGGGCAGGGTTATATTATATATATTTAAGAAAATCAACAGCTAAGTAATTACAATTACTTAAGCTAATAAACATATCCTACCAAAAACATTCTGTAAAAAACTAGCCAAGTCTCGATGGAGCTGCTTGTTTATCTCTAAAAAGTAATGAAATCTAGACAAAGTCGTGCCAAGTCTAGGTTCCTTACTGCGATTTCTTTATTATTATAGTTAGAGTAGTGTGACTTGGCCGTTGAACATTCTTTATACGTTAGTGGGTACAAGTCAATTTTGTTTACACGTAATGTTTTATACCTGTTGTAACTTTCTGACTCGCCTATACATAAGTATTATTGAAATAAGCAGCTTTATCAAGCCTACAATTGACTGGTTATTGAATATGATACATCCATTATGCGCTTCATATTTGATGATAAATTAGATTTAGACGTAAAGCAATTATGTTTTTTACCTTTATGCTGATTAAAATTATGATAAAATCAATTATAGTAAGTTACCGTTATGCCGCTGAAACCATAATTGGTTTATAATACTCTGCTTATCACAGTTTAAGCGAGAAAATTTTATGCAGAAACTGTTATGCCAAACTACATTATGACGAAAGAGATTATGTGACCGAAAGGGCTCCCGGTGAAGAACGCAAAATAAATTCAACGTGTAGCCAATCAAAAAAAGCAAGCCCTCAAAAGCTTAAGTCGTAATGCGATTAGTATGAGGGATGTTTACTAAATTGCTGATAACTGGATGTTACTAATGATGTCTCCAGCGGGGTGTTCAAAGTGAGTTATGTCTCACGGAACGAATACAATAAGACATCTACAGGGGTAGGTAGTCGTATGACGTATCTTAAACAATTAGTTTACTAACTAATGAGTAGTTTACCAAAGCATGAGTATTGTATAGTCGTAAAACAGAAGGAAAAAACTAGTACTAGTTATCTTGTAATTTATATTTTTTTAAATCTGAAACGTCATTATTTTAAAAACGGTTGTCTTCCGCCCTTCTCAATCCTTCGAGCCGTATATTTCCTGCCATTTTAGCTACTGTGCTATCGCTATACTAACGTATTACTGAATGTGGAAACCTCACAAATTATTCCTTCACCAATATACGAACTCATCCTAACATCGATTCCTTTAACCCGAGAAAATCGTGATACGTAGGATGCGAACTTGTGAGATCATAACTCACGAGATTTCAGCCAATACGTAATTGAAAAAAAAACTTACATGGAAGATGATTTTAATGACTTTTTGGACATGAGTATTAAATATTCTTGCAAATTCTATGTATGAATTAAAAATCAATACTATTAGAGACAGCTGTCCTAACTTCTATCGGCTAGTTTTTCCAAAAACCCACCTAACAGGCCAATAATCGTGCATTTCAGTGTTTTTAAGAGTCTGTGAGATAGATAAGTATAAAACCTTAAAACTTTTGGCTATCAAAGCCAATTTTTGATAGTGAAATTTTTACGCCCAAGGTGTAAATTCCGCGACACACTTCTTAACTTATCGTTTTACTATCACTTGTATATAAATTTTGTTTTAAAAAATTAATATCGTTTTTAGACTAGCCTGTACATCTAGTGAATCATCAATTCATTGCAGTTATAAAATTATCCAAGAGAGAGCCACTATTAAGCATAGGCCTATACCGTAAATATTTCCACGGTTAGCTTCGACTCGCACTGCTCACACTCAGCGACTTCACCTAGTCCCTACTTACTAGGCCTACCCACAGATAGCCATCATGTGCGCGGTCGCCATTCCAGAATCTTTTCACCTCAACGGCTTCTTGGCATAACTACCGCTCTTTTAATACAAATAAATTATATAAATTGGATTCGGATATTTTTAATGTTCCTTGATTTCAGTTTGCCAAAGTATTGAGCGTTTTTATAGCAAATACCAAACTCCCGCCGCATCATATTTCAAAGTTCGACAATAAAGAGATCGAATAACTAAAATTTTGCTAAAGATCACGTTTTATCTGGAGGAGGATGCGGCAAACTTTATAATGCTTTGATAAACAGCCTTAATCGTTCGCCCGGTACTAATACGTGACTTGACCGAAGTTATGGAAGTTTAAAACCCAATTAAAATGTGTTTTTCTCTTACAGGAAACTTGGAAGATGAAGCTGTGCACGTACTTACTCCTCAGTTTCTTGGGTAAGTTGCTCTTATGGTCTCTTTTATTGCATTTTAGAAGTTAAATATTTACCAAAAGGTCTTAAGGTAAGCGGGGCTTTGTATGTTCAACGCAAATAAATTTAGAGCGGGAAGGGAACATGTTTGTGATATACTTGTCTGAAAAAACTAATTTTATATATCATTGAAGCTTCAGAATAACGATGTTCCAAAGTTAAATCTACATCAATAATTCCAATACCTACATCATTTTGTAAATTTAAAATTAATACCAATAATGCTTGCTGGTGACGTTTTTGCATGTATTATATCTTCTGCAGCGAGGGCTGTCTATGACATTTGAAGTCACAAACATGTTAGGAAGGTATATAAAATATCAATAAAAAATCTTTCGAAACCAATTCCTGTGACGCAAGCGGATGAAGTTTCCTCAAAACCCAGAATTAGGTAATGAAATAATTATATTGTCGATAAAGACCAGTGAAGAAAATGCTTAGTCAGTTTACTGATTTAAACTTTTATGATCACTATTGTAAGAGTTAGTTGTTTCGAGATTCCCACCATATACCTTGTTCGATCGATCGATTTATCTACTCGTAACAACCACCCACCCGCAGTGACATCAGTTCTTTCGCGATCATAGCGTTTGCAACAGTGCCGAAATATCGGAAACGCATAAAAAACAAGGTAGGACGTGGTAGAAATATCGAAACAACTAACTAAAAGTCAGTTTGTATTACCTATGGAGAAATGCATCTTGGATGTGGGTTGCTTTTACGCCAACGTAGCTAATACTTAACATTTAGATTAACACGTATCCTAGAGCAGCAGCACTAATAAAACTCTAAACGAGGAAAGCTACACAAAAGAAATAAAAAAAGAAGCCAGAGAAGTAATTTCATTACTAGGCTTCGATAATACGATTGAAAGACTGCATTAAAATAAAACTGCAGCTTCAGCAGTTTTGTCCAATTGAAAACTAAGAATTCCTTTCCGGTAGAACAGACTCATTAGTACTTAATAATGAAGCTGAAAGACTTTATATCAAAAACATGACTAGAGGACTTTTTTGCTTTGACTATTTGTTCACTATTTGTACCTATAATCCTATAAGATTTTTAGTAGCCCAATATCATCTCTATATATTTAAGGTTGAAAAGTTTTGGAATGTATTGTAATATTCGAGTTATCAAACAAGAAAGATGTGATGTAAGACTTCACAGATTTGTATCAATCTCGGTAACATAAATTTAATCTCGGTAACATTAATTACACAAGTTATTTTTGTTCGGAACTTTATTAAAAGTTTGAATTGAGTTCACAACAAAAACTAAAAGGGACGACTCAGTTTTAATGCTTAAGAAAAAATCTTAATTAAATATAGTCTCGAACTAAACAAACTGTGGTAAGTACATATAGATTTTATACTAAGATTTACATTCCGACGAAAAAAGGAAAGTTTTTTGATTTACTACCATTCTTTAATATGACATGTCACAGCGCATGATTATTTATGGATTAACAATTCATTTTTTTTCTTTAGATTGTGTCGTAAATTCTCATAAGTGTGGAATTAATCTCTTATTTTTAAATATTAGGTCAAATTTTAAAAATACAGACTTTTTATTATTGACTAGCTGTTCCCCGCGACTTCGTCCACGTCAATTTCTGATATTATGGACGCGATTATTTTTGCAACATTTTTCACTGATGCTTCGCTCATATTGGTCACAGCGTGATGTTATATAGCCTAAAGCCTTCCTCAATAAATGGACTATCCAACACAAAAAGAATTTTTCAAATCTAACCAGTACTTCCGGAGATTAGCGCGTTCAAACAAACAAACAAATAAACAAACTCTTCAGCTTTATAATATTATAGTATAGATAAATTATTTTTATTATGTATGTTTTTCTTCTTTCTTCTTTGTCAAAAAATCTAAATTAATATTATAAAGCTGAAGAGTTTATTTGTTTGTTTGTTTGAACGCGCTAATCTCTGGAACTACTGGTTAGATATGAAAAACTATTTTTGTGTTGGTTAGTCCATTAATCGAGAAATGCTTTAGACTATATTATTTTAAAAACTTCTTAATTGCGATCATAATAAGAGAAATTGAAGCGGACCAAGTCGCAAGCAACAGCTAGTTAACAATATAATCGCTCTATTGTATTAAATAGTCACTTTATAAAAAATATTCACGTTATAAAAAACGTTAATTTTTTAGTATTCTGTGACATAAATTTATTATTTGTATTAGTTTTTTTTTAAATATGTTTTCTGTTTTATTTATTTATTTATATTTATTTATTAAAATATCAATTTTATTGAAGGCTAGTATTTAAATCTTAATAAAATTATAATTAGAATAAACTTAATTATAATGGTTTGCAAAAAAAAACAATAATTATGTGAGGCACAAAACAAGTAAAATATACAGTTAGTTAAGAAAAGGAAAAATTAATATACAATATGTTATAAAAACCCTGGCAGATCCGAAAGGGTCATAAAGTTGCTATATTAACATAACCAAAATAGGTATCAAAATTACGTAATTCATGAATACAACTTTTTTATCGATTTTTAAAGTCAACAGGTTTATCACCCATTTACCCTACAACGGGGAAATTTTCAAAATGTGTTAACATTCCCCGTCGCGCGGCTCTATTGTCGGCATTGACGCGAGCAAACTACTCGCTTTTCGGCACCGCAATAAACATAGGCGGCGCCTTCTACATAGCGTAAAGGTAGCCGCCCGCTTTGATACAACTCGCCGCGCGGCACGTGTCGGTGGATATATCCTGATCATGCATTATTATTTATTATTACGACAGGTCAGTTTCGGGAAGACATTACTTCCGAATGGTCGTACCGTTCTGCTCCGCGAAATGTCGTATTCTACTAATAGTTTCATAAAATTATGTGACAGTGAAGCAAAAATGCGTGTGCGGATTGTTGCGCTTAAAGCGGATACGAGTGTGTTACAATCGGTGCGGGACAACCTAGTGCGACGCTGTGAAGCCTGTATTTCTGACGGTGGCAGAAATATGGAACAACATCTTCGCCACAACCATCAAATCAGTGTCCTTATTGAGTGACCTCATACTACCAAATAAAAAAGCTACTTGCAGAGCTACCAAGAAGTCTCAGTTTCGTACAATTGACACATTATTATCTGACTAATAAGTACCGGGGTCAACTGGGGTCATGACTTCGCTACCTGCGAGTGCGAGCGCTGGCGTATCTCGCGCGTCCGGTCACCGCCTCTTGGGATTACCATGTAAGCTTTTTTAATGTAGCGAATTATGTATTTTTTTTTCATGGGGTAATTTCTTTCTAATGTTTCATGAAAATTATTACACAAATAGAATCTTATATAGATTCCTAATAACACCTTAATGGATCTGACAGGGTTTTTATAACATATTGTATACAGGTCAGAAAAACAATGAAACTACCTAAAGTCGATTTCCGCCCCGAGCTGTCCCTACAGTAAAAGTGCCCATGACGCTAGCCGCGTTACCTCGCTGGATAGCAATGGACAACCTTTGCACCAGGAACAACCCGGAGCGGGGGTCATCGGTTTTATGCCTAAGCCGACGCCCCAACTCCCTAACAAATTTGGATGCTTCCGACCCCCAGCAACCTGCCGTCTCCACAGCCAAAGGGACGAAAATATATTTTTCTTTTAATGGTGCATACTTAAGGCACTTAGCCGCCACCTGGTGTTATGCTGCAGCCCCGGCTTCACGCGATGTACGAGCAATGTGGGTAGCGGCAAAGGTGCTGACACAAGTCGCGTCCCATATCAGGCATCGGTCTCTTTTCCATGGCACTAATGTTAGTCCATCAGGACGTTTGCCATCGGTGCGACTGAGGCCACGTGGTTCAAGAACCGATGGGATTCCAGCGGATGTAAGAGCCCTCAAGACGATGTCATTCAGGGCATGGTGTCGAGGATGTCTTCCTGTGCATCGACGACAGCTCAGTGCATGAAGACCGTCGGCCTCCACCGTGGTCCCGCAGATGCATATATGTGGTTCACATACATTGCAGCCCAGGCGAAGGGCGACCGCCACACGCAGAGAGTCGGCGTCAAGTAAGGTGCCCAAATAAGGCGAAGGTAATGCGTTCAACCATGCTCCTGATTCTGGTTGAGACCCCGCCAAAAGTCTAGCTCGATCCACCCCCACAGCCCTACCAATGAGATGTTCGAGTGCAGTTTTGCAACCCACGTCATCCCATGAGCGCTGGAATTTCGGGAACATAGGAACGGTTGCATTTGGGAAGAGACCCCGCCAGGCCGTAATGGCATCATTTGCATAAGGGATGGTTACTATATCGCCATTTAGAAGCATAATATCAGCTTAAAACTCGATTTTAAGCTAATATTATGCTTCTTTTTTAAATTAGATCATCGTCCTCCTGATGTATGACTTTTTGGTTGATTTTTTTTAGCTATTAAGTAAGATGTTTCGGTTTGAAATATGTCAGAATAAATTTCGCTTACATGCTTTGTTTTGAGCTAAATAATTTGGTAGGATAGTTAAATGATCTATTTATTTTTATCTATGCTATCAACAACCCGGGTACAATGGCGGGTCTGATGCCCCGAAATTTGCCTACAACACAACTTTTTGCAATTCATAAGCGGTTGTTAGCAAAGTTTGTTACAACGAACCATTGTTGGTCCAAACGAGCGCATTGTGTTGACGTCGGAGTTCCCGACCCGACTTCCGAGATATAGATAAGACACACGCACCAACTTTCTGCAAACATAACGTTATTTATTATGATATTTCACTTGTATAATTTTATCAGAACAATGATTAATTTTACTATAACACTAGCTGTTGGTTTCCCCGCTGGTCTTGTGGTTTAAGCCATTGTTTAAGAGTTAGCGCCCAGGGCGAGAAACAGGAGTTTTAAATTCTCGAACAGCCCCAAAGGAAGTGGACGTGGCAAAGCCCCGGCACTATGAGGAAAAATGAGATTGACTTCATCATGACCAACAAGAAGCATATATTTAGAGACATTTCCGTGATCAACAGGTTTAATACCGGAAGCGATCACCGACTCGTTCGGGACTCTCTGAATATCAATTTTAAGGCTGAACGTGTCCGTCTGATGAAGTCAAGGCTCCGACCTACTTTGCTCCAAACAATGATAGGATCAGAAACGTCTCAGTCAAACCTAGAAAACCGACTCGCTGCCATGGAAAGCACAACAGACGTAAACCAGAACCTCGAAAATGTGGTTCGGATCCTCAGGGAAGAAGGTACGAGATTTTGTGAAATGCAGCGTAAGGGCAGGAAGTCAAAGCTTTCTGAAAGGACTTTAGGGCTACTTAAGGAACGACGTAAAAACCCACCCGTCACTTCGTCACGAAAGCGCGCTCTATACCGAGAGATCAGTAAGCTCGTACGACACGACCTCCGATGTTCCAATACTCTTTCTATTTAAAGGGCGATTGAGCAAAATCGGGGGTAGAAAGTATTTGTACAATCTCTTGCAAGAAGCCACCTGACGAAACTGACCACAGCAAGTGGAGAAGTCGTTGCTTCGAAGCCGGAAGTCCTTTCAGAAGTAGAACGCTTCTATAGCCGGTTATACGCCTTGCATGCATCTCGACCTGATCCCGAAAATGAGGACCCTAGAGCCGCGTTAACACGTCACTACACTCAAGACCTGCCAGAAGCCAGCATTGACGAAATCGAAATGGCTCTTAAACAGCTGAAAAATGAAAAAGCCCCTGGAGAGGATGGCGTTACAACAGAGTTGCTAAAGGCTGGAGGTAAACCCGTACTGAGGGAGCTTCAAAAGCTTTTTAACGCTGTCTTTTTTGAAAGGAGAACTCCGGAGGCGTAGAGTAGGAGTGTTGTCGTCCTGTCCTTCAAAAAAGAAGATAAGAATAAGAACAAAACTTTATTTCATAACTACTTTAAAACTTGTAGTGTTAAGTTTTAAAGTAGTTATGAAATAAAGTTTTGTTCTTATTCTTATCTTCTTTTTTGAAGGACAGGACGACAACACTCCTAGATAGAGCCCTGAATCAAAAAGTAGTGTTCACAAATTGCCACTTCTTATACACGTGCGCCTGTAGACCAATTACACTCTGGAGCTCGATAGCTTGTCGCCAGCGGCGTTAATAGTTGTCATTTAAGCTGAATTAGTTCCTAATCTCGTTCTACGTGTTATGCCTTTAATCTTTGGTTGACACTTTTTTTTGCCCACAGTATAGATCCAAAAGGGTATCAGATTTACTGGAATTTCGAAATTTTTGCTTCATGGACATTCATAAAAATCTTTTTACGACGTACCGAACTTTTATAAAGGAAGCGGGGTTTAATTACCATTTTGTTGGCCTCTCTCAAAATATAACTAAGATATAATTTGTAATTAATGCTTCTGAAAATATTAATAAAATTTTACAAAGTACACTTTTCCCGTTCCGTTTTAATATGAGCTTTTCAAATTCAAGGCTAAATGCAGAAAAGCTTTAAAAATTACGACCGGGACTTTGTTAATTTTATAAAAGGTAAGTTTTAATAGCTTTCCCAAATTTCATTTCAAGGCAGGTAAAATTAACGGGGAATATTGCCTCCATTCGAATTATTATGTCGAAACTGTCCTAAACTTTTGTGTTTAAATAATTCTTCAAGTGGATTCAATTTGAGCTCTATGTTTATTCAATTATCTAATTTGTTAATTTATATGTTTTGATAACATTGCTCAATTTTTATATTTAGGTTAATCTTTGATGTTATTATAACACCCTCGCTTGTGAGTAATTTTATTGCTGGATGGAAACAAATGTTGTATATCATATTCATTTTATGCAATTGAGATGTTCGAGTTGCAAATATTTGTAACAAAATATTTAATCGGTGAAATTTTAAAATTTGGTAGATTTTTGGGAAAATTAGATTCAAATTTAAATAGGACCAAATAAAAATCGGTGAGCCCCGTAAAAAACTAAAAATTAAAAAAAAAGTTTATTAAAGTCTGCTGAACATTCAATTCTATTCAACTCAATACACTTTATTGCACAAAATAATGATGACAAAATCTTAAAAAATAATTTATCGGTTTACGGTAAATTATCGAATGGTTCTAAATAAAAGTTCGTGTCTGAAACTCTAACTGAAGTGTTAATGCATTATATAATTACGAAATAATACTGTAAAATATGAAGAAATAAATATCAAATGCCTTACGTAAACACTATGATCAAAGTTTTAACAACTACCTGCAATCGGTGTTCTGCAACTTCAACATTATAAGTTTAACTAAGGTGTTGCCATTGGAATCAATGTCTTACGATACCTGTGTATAAAGTAATATTTCGATAAGCAATGTGCATTTACAGGCACTGACGACGACCGAGCGTAAAATTCTCAGTGTCGAGCGACTAGAAGTCCTGACAGCAACCATAGCTTGGAAAGATCAGTAAGCTGATTTGTTATGATTATCAGCACTAGACTGATGTCACTTTTATGTGATGGACTATTTTACTATCATTTTTGGAACTTAGTTTAAGTATTTCAGGTTTTGATTTAACTGTAATAATAAAATTTATAATAATAAATTCATAATAAATAGTATCAAACCAATTAAAAGCCGTTTCAATGTTTTGTTGCTCCTCTAGGCTATGGCAAAGGGCAAAGAAATAAAAGTATTTTATCCGATACTAAACAAAATGTCCTCCTAAACTCTATGACGTGGCTATTCTAAACAGGCTGTGATGTGTAGAACCCTCAAGGAAACTTTGAGTTGGACGCATCCTGTTCACCGCCGGTATTAATATTCATACACGTCTAGACTTGTATTTAGTTAGTAGTGTTTCTTGGACACGCGAGGCATGTTCTCTCGTGTAGTCACGTTATCTGTTTGCTTGTTTCTGGTAATAGCGCGATCAGAAACATAGCTTAAATTATTTTGTGTTTAATTGTCTTTAGATTGGAAAAATTAAGGTCTTGTATTTTCTATACTGACAATGAAGTTAAAAATCTATTTACAGATATATGCATATTATATTGATGCAAGTAGAAAGTATGTCAAAATAAAAGAAACTACCAACGATACCTAGTCATGCACCGAAATAGTAATATCTTTTAATTTTTATTCTAACCTTGTTTTCTACTTACCTGTTGGTGACTAACTATAAGGTGAAGGAACTTTATCGAAATAAAAAAAAAACACTGAAATTTCAAATCGGTCAATAGGTACCAAAATACATATTGTCTTACTCAAAAAACAAACAAGCGTTGAATTTAGAAGTTTAAGACATAAGACATGCCTCACTGTGCCACACAGAGCCATCTAGTCCCAAATTAAGCTACTATTAAGTACCCTGTCGTATGGGGTACTAGACAACCGATACACTTACATAAATACTTTTTTTTTGTAAATATGTACATACTTATAGTACGTAGAAAACACCCAGACCAGTACAAACAGATATATTCATGCACACAAATATTTGTACTGTGCGGGGATCGAACCCGCGACCCATGGCTCAGAAGCAGCGTTTGCTACCGCTGATCAAAATGGTCGTCAAAGTTTTTTTCCGTCTGTTGATAATCAGAGATACTCCATAGCTAGTGATATTTTAAGTATATTATTATAAATTATGGACCACATTCAGACGTATTGATCATCTAAGATTTTTTATGAAAAACATTTATTTATTTATTTGTGTTACAAATTTAAATTAAAGAGTAAAAGAAGTTGCCTATTCTGGCAGTTATGGTAGTAAAAAAGCTAAAGGGACCAACTACACCACAAACGTTATAAGTATTTAGTACTTACTGCTTCAAATTTAATGCATGCCAAAAAATAGCTCACAAGATTGTTATGACCTTACTCTACATAATTTTTAAAACCAGTATCAAATATTGGCTACCACGGCAAGCCTCTTGATCATACTACAGAAGCTGTCTTCTAAGATTTGTTGATGGGAATGCTCTTTAACCTTAATTGAGAATTTAAGACCACGATATTATACTGAATGACTTTTTCATAACCTTACGAAAATATTTTTCCCAGCATAGTTTTTAATTTTTAAGGTCCTAAGCCTGTGAAGGTATGAAGTGAAAATCGACAATTTATGAATAGTATCGTAATGAATGAATGAGATTCACATCGCGTAAAAAAGTGTTGCGAGGAGGCCGTATCAAAAAATTTTGGCGGACATTTTCTAAGTGCTTTATTTTGTCATTTTAAACTGGACTATACCAAAAGAAAAAATACGTCATTTGTTTTTAGTCTCGAAGATTCTTGTATTAAAATTTGGAAGGTGATTAAAATTTCATCCTGTATACCTACCTACGATCAGAGTCGTAACTCCAAACCCCGTAACCAAACCACTAGACATAAATTACTCTTACGATTTCATCATCCGCAAAATAACACTAATATTAAATTACAAGGGAAGCTCTGTCATTTCCAATAAACAACGTTATGTATCATAATTCATAACCAGTCATAATATTAATGTAGAGGTTGGGAACTTCGGATTTTATCACCCAACGTTTAATCAAGAAGCTTATGCATTGTCAAAATAGAAGGTATAATCTATTTGTTTACCGCCTTGTGAGATGATTTCAACGGAATAGTTTATTGGAGATATGTTTGACAATCTTTTGGATTTTACGAAAGTGATTAATCCTCAAAGTACCTACCCATAAGTATACTTAATAGAAGTTTTTTTGTGTTATCACGTCCATAGTCGTACGTCATCCACAAAAATATTAAGCACACACAAGCATCAATCAATACGTAGACTTAAAATTTGTCACACATTAGTTATCATGGAATTACGAATTCCGTGATGCCAAGCGTGGCGATTATGACAAAATCCTTTGTTTGGAAAGGCCTGGCCAGCACTGGACTGATATGGATGAGGATAATGAAGGTAGAATACCAAACAATTAAACAAACTGTCTACCAGAATGCACCTTTGCGACATACGTAGGTTTCATAGGTCTTGATTGTAAGTACTTACATTTTAGATTGCTATCCTTTTTTAAGTATCTGTTAGAGATGTAACCAAGGCTCAGCCATAAAGTTATCAAATTAGAACTAAAAGCTGACATCCGTCCATCTATCCAAAGTAAAAAAAATTAAAAGTATTTACCTAATTCCCACGTTGAAATACAACTGTCGGAATAAAATTTTTACCTGGCGAGATTATGTTTCAAGATTAAATTTAAACGTAAAATGCATTTCAGTAATTCATAATCTCAAAATGTTTCCCAGATATTATTCAAAAAGGCATTTTAGAATTGCAGTTTCTATTTTAAGTTCTATTGTTCCAAAGACTGTTGCGTTTCTATTTTCGTGGAGCTTAATGTTTGCTGTTGAAATATTTGATCATTAAGATAGTTACGTAATTGTTGTAACGTGAAAGCATGGACTGTGCGGGTTTAATACAAAGGGAACGGTTATAGGTGAAGTTGAGATCCCAGAGGCATAAAATGCAGAGTATTCCTAGAACAAAGTTGTTGATGCCGACAAGTTCTTCGCTCGTGAGTGCCGTTAAGGACCGCGAGCGTTGTCTAATGTTCTCAGCCATGTCGCCATGTCCCAACAATGCGATGTTCAGACGATTCAATATTGAGTCAAACACATTTTCGCTTGCAACAAAATAACGTGTTTTGTATTTGTACGACAAACTTTTCGAATGTAGTGTTGAGTGTCTTAGAGTGTATTTTTAGTTCTTTTCATGATCGTAGCAAGAATGAACGTAGTTATAGTTTGGTTTAAAAATCATCTCTTTATGTGATCTTCATCATTATCATCAATCTACTCCTGGAAATAGGCTTCTCTAAACGGAAGATTTTGCCATAATCGCCTAGGTTGGCAAGCGGGTTGGCGATTGCAGAATGGCTAAGACCCGAGTTCACCAATTTTTAGATTGACGATTACTTTGACACAATTCCCATACAAAATATGTCAAATAATATTTTAAACGCTGTTTAAAACTTAAACGTCAGTTGGTGAATTCTACCCTTATGGTGGATGAATAACGCTGCTGTTTGTCGTCTTCTGCCAGTATTTCATAATTTGCCTCTTACGAACCCATGGGTGGTGCAATTATTTTATAGCAGCTTTTCTAAGTGCCACCTTCACTCTACCCTATATTTACTACTAGCCCTGCGAACTTCGTATCGCCTCAGAATAATTTAATTTGATTTTGATATCTTAAATGTCATTGTCACCAAATATGGCGTTTACCTTACAAAGTCTTTGAGAGTGAAGAAACAAACAATTTGCAACAAAATTATATTGCGACTATAAATTGAAATGTAAGCTATCCTATCTTTCAAGTTGGATCAAACTGCACACGGTGTGCAAATTTGATTAAAATCGGTTAAGTAGTTTTGGAGTCCATCGCGGACAAACAACGTGACACGATTTTATATATTAAGAATATTAAGATTGTTAAAAGGTTTTGGTTTTTATGTTTATTATTATTTCTGTACTACTTTTTTGTCGGTTTTTTCTTAATCCCCTTTGAGTAAAAGTACGTCATTACCAGAGCTGAAGTTCTCCGCTCCATCGCTTCTTTGTCGGAAGTTCAGCGAGGATATTAACATGCCTGAAACTGTTGCTTCCCGCGCCTTTGGGGATAATGACCTGTGCTAGATGAAACAAGACAAATGTTAAGTAACTTATAAACTATACTAGTTGACGCCGCGAACTACGTATCGCCTCAGAATAATTTTATTTGATTTTGACGTCATAAATGTCATTTTCACCAAATATGGCGTTTACTTTACCAAGTTTTTAAGAGTCAAGAAACAAATAATTTGCAATAAAATAATATTGCGACTATAAATTGAGATGTAAGCTATCTTTCAAGTTGGATCAAATTGCACACGGTGTGCAAATCAAATTTGAAATTGGTTCAGTAGGTTAGGAGTCCATCGCGGACAAGCAACGTGACACGTAATTTTTATATATAAAGAAGATTATTATGGTTTAACCATTGATATTTAATTAAAACTAGACACACTACATCCGATAAAAATGTGACACTTGTACAAATGTCATAGATTAAAAGATTGACGTTGACTATAAGTCAAAGTCAATTTAACCCGGCAGGAGTTTTTGGTGGGAGTTCGTGAGATACGTTTGGAGTCCGTTTATATTATCGATTTTTTATTTTTTATGGTGATTTTTGGGTCGTAAAAGTGGTGTTATTTTGCGAAACAAAATGTCGTCCGAGTGAACAATATACAGTTCCGTGAAATAAGATTGTGTATGGGTCGTAACCAAGAAAAATAGACCGTGAATTTTGCGCGGGAACGCGAACAGGTGAACTGTTCGCGTTCCCGCGCAAAACTCTTTCTTTGGGACTTCTCTACATTCTTTCAATCTTTCGACTGTCTCCAAAAACTCCATCGAAGCATTAGAACGTCTAACATGAACGTTTTAATGCAAAAATAAAGACAATATTACTAAAGAATTGGCTGTATGGACAAGTATCCGAGGCCGTTAAACTTACTAAAGAAAAAAAATATATAATACTATAAAGCTGAAGAGTTTGTTTGTTTGTTTGTTTTTTGAACGCGCTAATCTCAGGAAGTACTGGTTCGAATTGAAAAATTATTTTTGTGTTGGATAGTCCATTTATCGAGAAAGGCTTTAGGCTATACATATACCATCACGCTGTGACCAATAGGATCAAAGCATCAGTGAAAAATTATGCAAAAACGGTTCAAGGTTTCAAGTTATCCAAAAAATATGTACGAAATAATTATTCCTCTTTCAATGATTTAGGAAAATGTCCGCAATAGTAGAATTATGTCTATCTTTTAAGATTGACTCACTATGACCTGCACCCTTATTTCAAATGGGTGCAATTTTAGTTGGGATTTTTTGGCACTGATTGTGTATCTAGTATTTTATTAAGGTTAGGTAAACTTTTTATAACACTCAATAAATGACTGCTTTTCATTTGAACTAAATTAAATAGCAGTC
Source organism: Anania crocealis (assembly GCA_949315895.1). Taxonomy (NCBI): domain Eukaryota; kingdom Metazoa; phylum Arthropoda; class Insecta; order Lepidoptera; family Crambidae; genus Anania; species Anania crocealis. The sequence goes on along the minus strand of OX438865.1, from coordinate 11,523,290 downwards.
ATTGATTGAGTGTTATTAAAACGTAACTCTCGATTTACAATATTTCACATAGGTAATTTGCCAAATTACATCTTCATCTGTTTTTTGTTAGTTAAAAGTGTAGCATAAAATAGGTTATCACAATCATAATTGAAATGTATGTTCTATGCCACATGTGAACTTACTGAATTGATATATCAGTTATAAACTTTACCAATGCATCAATCATGACGGAGTGGCTGTATTGCGAAAATTAGTATATGTCTAATAAATCTTGGTTATAATAGCTTGTATTATTATGGCAAATTTTGAAATACCCAGTATATAAACTTGAAAAATTTTGTCTCAGGCGGGACTCGAACCCGCATCTCCTCGCATGCCGGGCGGGAATATGCTTGAAAAATTCGCGCCGTGTCGCAGTGTCTCGGTGGCCTAATGGTATGGCGCCCGCCCGGCATGCGAGGAGATGCGGGTTCGAGTCCCGCCTGAGACAAAATTTTTCAAGTTTATATACTGATATAAATGCAATTAAGTTGCTAAAATATCAAATAAAGTATTTGAAATACCCATTTTATAAAATTTAACATACACGATGAAATTTTAACCACCTTTAAAATTTTTATATATCAACTAACGATACAAAAAACAAATTACGTATTTTTTCTTTTGGTACAGCCCAGTACAAAAATATCAAGATAAAGCGCTTAGAATTTTCTAAGCGCTTTATCTTAGACATTTGTCGATGTTAGATGTATGACATTTTGTCCGCCAAAAATCTAAAATTTTTGAAACGGCCGCCTAGCAACACCTTTTTTACGCGATGCGTATCTTGTTCATTCATTACGAGTTCATAAGTTTTTGATTTTCCTTTTATACCTTAACAGGCCTAGGCCCGTAAAAATTGAAAACTATATTGCGAAAAATATTTTCGGGTGAAAACTTGATTTACATTTTTTACTTCATAAATGGGCTCTTAATACGATACTAAACGCCTATAAAAATTTTGGAAATGGGTTAAAATTTCATCCTGTATATGACACCTAACACATAAACAAATACAGTTACATCTACATTTAAAAGATAAATTGAAAATCTATGATTTACAGCAGACAAGTAGGTACCACTTATCTGTCTGCCCAATCTGCTTGCATTCTTACATACATGCGTGCTTACTTGCATGAATGCGTACTCGTATATACGAATAGGTATGACTTGTAATATTTATGCTAATAAGATACCAATTTTGCTATATCGATTGCTAATCGAATAAGCTCGTTATCGATGATTGCAATGACGACGCCGTTTGCATCGTCACACAATGCATTAACATTTTAGGCTGATGTACGGTTATTAAGAAATAAAATAAAGGGAAAAAAGTATGCCTAGTGATTAATTCTGAATAATTAATGATAAGAAGAGAATGCCAAAAAACTTCAAACCCCATTTTAATTTATGTTTTGACCCGAGTAAATCGCGCTTCATAAGGCATTTCAAGCTTGGCCCCGGATTTTGACGCAAGATGAAGTCATAAAAACAGGTATGTCAGTGGCCTGTGATGGGCAGCTAGGAAAAATCTGACACCAGACAGTGTCATTAGTTTTATGATAAGTAAAACAAGTGCGATTCGGACTCGCGCACGAAGGATTCCGTAGCATTGACTAGGTAAACAGTTGGTACATAAATTTAGATAATGTAGTCCCTACCTGATACCATTACATATTTATTTTATTTTATTTTTATCATTTATTTATTAATTATAAAAATAAAAATACAACTGAGTGTTTTGTGAATATTTCAAGTGCTTACCTGTTGCCATTATTGATATCGAGTAAAAAAGGGCAAAAAAATCGAGATTGTCGTATGGGAGCCCCCTAAAATATTTATTTTATTTTGTTTTTAGTACCTATATTTTGTTATTGCGGCCACAGAAATTCATAATTTGTGAAAATTTCAGCTGGTAGCTATAGCGGCTCTTGAGATACAGCCTGGTGACAGACAGACGGACAGACGGTCAGACCGACAGACAGCGAAGTCTTAGTAATAGGGTCCCGTTTTTACCCTTTGGGTACGGAACCCTAAAACGCAGCTTCTTTAAAATATGCACTAATCACTAAATAAGTCAAGCATCGTCAAATGGCCTCTTATGTAGCTAGCTAGTGTATGTAGATTATAAAGTAGTATTAATGTTCCTCTGGTCGGGGCCGGCGCACGGCGAACATTCACACAAATTCACTTATTCCCAGAGCGTGTAGTTTGACTTTATACATTATTTTGCTTTACTAGTTGCAATGTTTCAGTTTTATATGTATAAGATATAACTGTTATAAAACTCTTAATTTAAAATGTTTGTAGTTTGGTTTTGATTACGATTGAATTATCAAAGTTAATCATGGTTTGAGACATTTATCGGTAGATAAATTAAATATTTTATTTTACTTCGAATTGAACTTTAATATTTGCTGGAAGACCTAATAATATAATATTTTAGGACGAATCTTAGCATTCAACCTCAGATCATATAAAGAATCTGAGCGTTCAACAGTCCAGTTAGGGCACTTAACATGCAGGCATAAATATTGTTTTTCACGAATTAACAGGCTACGAATTTTTTTTACGTAAAAGCCTGTTTCTAAACATACAGTTTGAAATTTCGTCAATCGGTCAAATGCATGTGTGACCAAACATAAAAATCTGTATTTGTACGAATTGATTACTCATTTTTCGTTTAAGAGATAACGGACACAACCCGTTGTAATTAAAACAGAATGGAACAACATTTCTAATGACACAACTAAGTGTAAAGTCCCGGGATCCACCGGGATTCGATACCAAGTTACTTGTGCAAACTTGCTGAAACTTTTCCCTGAGTGCTTTAAATTTTAAGTTAATTTTGCGCTGACATCGTCACTCTGGCCTGAGATATTTGCCGCGACAGTATCTGGCACAAGGTTGTTTGTGATTCGTACGAGTAGTTACGGAACACCTGTGTTGTTTCTACGGTATTGCGCTGCAATGTTTGTTTGTATTTAAACGTTAGAAATAAAAGCTTTCAAATTGGGTTGGTCTTTTGTGGTATCGTATAAATTTAGGACTTTAATTCTTAACGACATCTGAATAAGCTTTAACATTATGATACAGACACTCGCGGCTTTCCATCCCAATGCTACTATTAATCTGGTACTTTACCGACTAAAAAAAAAAATGGGATAAATTTAATATAATAATAGTAGGTATAGTTTGTAAGTTTCGATATAGTTTAGAAGACGTTGTAATAATTTTGACCTCAATCACGACGAACATTTTCCATGACAATGTAAGGCACAAGAAATACAAATTTATGGGATGCTGAGATCCAGGCCGGGTCTGGTTTATTAATTTATGAAAGCCCAACAAATTGCTCTGCTACGTGTCTTGCTTCATTTAATTAAGTAAGATATTCGACAAAAGCACCGCTATGTTTGCCCATATATTTCACAAACACATTACCTAATATTGTAAATGCTAAAAGTAATTCAGTCTGCCTCTTCCTTTTTTAATTGACTTAAATAGGTAAACATAGTCTAAGACTCTGGAGAGGACAATATATGTTTTTTATCCTGGGTACTCTCTTTAAAGAAATAAAAAGGGGTGATTTGTAAAAGGAATCATTCATTTTTCAACTAGGTATAGATAAAGATAACGACTAAGAAAATTTTGGTAGTGGTCCCTCAGAAGCCATAGCTAACTAAGCTAAGAAGCTAAGCTTAGCATAGGTATTGTTGCTAGTCAGTGAACAGGTTACTTATAATAAAAAGAAATAGTTCTTACTACTTATCAGGTTACGATGCAACAAAATTTTTAAATTGTTTGTTTTTAAATTCTTTGAAATAGGAACCTATTTATTTAACCATTTTCAAAAAACTATGAGCAAAATATTTTGAAATAACAAACGGGTATATGCATATATAACTATAGGTTTAGCTATTGACAATACATTTTAATGTCTACACTGAAATGTACAGGGGCCTTATTCAGCTATTTCAATCGCATTTTGACATTTAGCCCATGCTATATAGAACTGTCAAAAACCTGCGATTCAATTACGATTGTGACACGATTTGGTTACGCGAATTAGTGGACTGATCAATCCACAGTTAAAATTTTCTCATCCACTATCTAAAATAGAATAATAAATGTATACTTTTTAATCATAGAAAAAAAAAGAATTCAACGCATCAGGGTCAGTGAAATTGATTTAAAATATTTAAAAAAGAGGGTTGCGTTGAAGATTGCAATATTTCAGCAATCGAGTGTCGCAGTTTTTTTTTCAAGGTATTTCTGTATGTTTATGGTTTTTAGATTTTTCCCTACACTTGTAGTGAAATATGGCACTTCTTGCCAAACTTTAAAGTTCTTGTCAACAGGAAATATCAAACACTTTAAACCATACATTTGATTCGATTTGAAAGTGACAAATTGTACGTTAAAAACAATAATATGCAAAAAGACTAGTGTGGATATAATGATTGAAATTTATTTTATTTTTTACTTTACTACAAAATTATAAAAATTGTAAGTATAAAATATAATTTACTAGAGTGATTTGTGCAAAGCAATTAACAAAATGTTTGTTTAAAAAGAAAACACGAACGTGACGAGAAAAGGGGCCACGAATTAACCTTTTGACCTTTTGTTATTGTTCTAATTACCTACTCTGTTTCACAGATTAAGTGTTGAATAAAAAAAAATATCCAATTAAATATGTGACTATTGTGTTTTTTTTAATTGACTGTATTTTAAAAACTTTTAACTTTTTACAGTTTTAACTAAGATTAAAAGCTAAAACTGAAATGAGAAGAGTTTCTTAGTATTTTTATTATATATTTTTGATTACACTGAAGCACAAAAGCATAGATAGTCAAAGTAATATTACTTTAAATGACGGTAAAGATGTAAAAAAGTTAAATATAACTTTATTAAATTCCTCAGCCCACTAGACTAAATAATAATCTATAAATTCTATTTACTATTGTGTAAAGCCTCTCAGACATATCCCAAAATGCGAAGCAAAATAATCAACTTGCCCAAATAAAGTTTTTAGGTATTAAAATGCTGTTGATCAAAGATCCTTAAAACACCTTAGACAGTCAATAGCCTAATGCGTGTCTGTTAGGGGTCATAGGGGAGAACAACGTATTGCCGGCATTACAATAAAAAGGATTCAAAGGTCGAGAACTCGCCGGCTCCTCCAGCTTGGGAAGATAGACGGCATACCCGCTGAGATGGGAGCAGTTTTGTCACGCTGCAGGTGCTACAAATCTTCTCCAGGACGTGATATTACGTGGCTCCGACTTTATTTTACATCTTTTCTGTAATATCATATCCAGGAAAAACTATTCGCATATTCAGCTGAATAACGCGAGAGCAGTTCTAGAAGTTGTTTAATACTCAGAAAATGAACGATAATGTTTAATACGTTAGAACATTTTTGATTTTGAAAATTTATAATCTTAAATTACTATGTAAAACGAAGTTCATTTTTTTTATAATCAAAGAAGAAAACTGTTTCTTTAAGCCAAATAAGGCTACTCAAAACGATAATTACAGTGATGGGCCGATTATAGTATTTGTCGACTAGCTGACTAACCGACTAATCGGTTTTCAAACTTCAAAGGTATTTGAATGATCGACATTGTTGATTAGTCGCAGGTGTCATTCTTGTCATCAATTCCGGCGGGAAGCGAAATACAAAAACAACAAAGTTTACATAAAAGATTAACGATCCAGTGGGCTCTTCAGGACTCCCGATCAAGAGATATAAGTGTTGCAATGTGAAAGATGATTGCGTTAGATAACCAACCTTTACTTTTTTTATCTTTAGTTCAAAACACTGATTTTATCAATTCTATACAGAAGTTCAGGATAAAATACGTTTTCTAGTAGGAAATATTTGACAGAAAATAAAACTTCCATCATTTGCGACGAAAATAAAGCTCAGATACGAAAAGGAGTGCTCAGTGCTGCTTCGTTTTCTGTAACTACAGCTTTGTGATAAAAAACAAACGACATGTTTGTTATGCGCCGATTATAATCGGCATATTTTGACGACTAGTCGGCCCATCTCTAATAATTACATATTGCTTTTTTATCTATTTTGCTGGTATAGGATATTATTCAAATATCAAAGAATTATTAGTCTGACCTGCTGTAATTTTTGTCTGAGGTAGAGCACGCCTGGTCACTAACATGATAAATTTGTGTGCAAGGAAAGGAATTCATATAATATTTAACATACATTTAATTGCTAAATACAAATATCAGCGACGTCGCACTCTGCCGATCTAAACTGGGACTGGACTGGCCATAAGGGTTCGTATTTTTAATGGCTTAATGGCTGTAACTGCAACCAAGAGAACCTATCGAAGAAGTGTAGGAGGAGGCGTGGCACACTAAGATGTCGAAGGAAGAATGAATTAGTCTACTTGCCTCTCTATTCCAAGTATAAAACAGGACCACATAGCAAGGGGGAAGGGATGTCTTTACAAGCAGTGGGACCCTGAGGCTAGATTTGTTTGAATATAATAAATATTACGCAAGCAATATTAATATTTATAACAAAAGTATATAACAAACTACTAAAAGAACTCACATGATATTTTGCAAAAACCTAAAAGTCTTAAACCGTATTCCTTCAAACGATATGAAATAGTTACTTATATAATGGAAAAACTATTAAAGAATATTCCCCGTTTGGGAACTCAACAATAAAATTCACAGTTCTCCCCTGACCAATATCGCTGTCTGGCAAATGCCGCGTTCTGATGCATCACGTAGAAACCGACGGATGCTATACAAGAATGTCGAATCAAAAACCAATTTCCGGAGACAGCCAGCCGCTCGACGGCATCTCGTTTTGTTTTGCAAAACCAATGCAATCGTTCAGGGATGCCAATCTTGGGTCGATAGAGCTATCTTGTTGTGAGAATAAAACATTAAGTTTAAAAAGTAAAGTAACAGCCTATTTATCCCACTGCAGGCAAAAGTCCTCCATCATTGAATTCAAGTTACCACAGCAATGATGGGTACTGGCATAGTCACCACGCTTGCCAAATGCGGGTTGGTGACCACAAACCCGAGCAATGTTCGAAAACTTTTTGTTGCCCGACCCGGGGATCGAACCCTGGACCCCGAGTTCTTGGCCCGGTATTTAAACCACTAGACCAACGAGGCGTTAATATAGGTACCATCTAACGTCAGTTTGTGCAGTGATTTAAGTACCGCTCCAAGTTCTCGAAGTCCTCACTTTAATTCCCATAGGCAGCAAGAATTTCAACTTTTCGAACATCGCTCAGGCTTGTGATCACCATCCCCATTTAGCAAGCGTGGTGATCAAGCCTGTACCCGTCATTTCTGTGGTAATTTATTTCAACTATGGAGGCCTTCGCCCTGTTTAGTTGTGGGATGATTATAAGCAACTACTTATATCATAATGTCCTATTTTTGTTAGTTCCGATAATTCGGCAAAGTTGCAAGCGCCATGGTTATGGAAAATCTCTGTCAGTTTTTTCGTGATCGCAACTGACTGCAATTCATTAATTCTTTGTTCAGTCTAATGTCCAAGTCCCTAAAGCTTTTGAATGACCAGAATGTATGACAAAATTTTTAATCGCTAAGCTCAAATAATTACGTATTTTCACTTATGTTTATTAAAATACTCCAGTCATTATAATGTAACACTGTAAACGAAATAAACTAAATCAGCAGGAAAATTTTGCTTTTTGCCATTTGCCACGCTCGGCAGGCCGGTTAGCGACCGTGGTTTGGCCAATGATCTTTTGATGGTACTTTTTTAGTCGCCTCTTACGACCTCCGTAAGAAAAAAACTAAATGCTATTTAAGATTAGTGATTTTGTTAATTTTACAAATAAATAATATAGGTACAGTCTATGTGTTCACTAAGTGGGCGTTGAACGTTAATTATGAAATTAACACAAAATAATATTATTATAGTAATATGTATAAATGGTTTTGGTGAAAATTTTTCTTTTTGCAGAATGTCCCAATTTGTAGAATGTCCTATTCGCAGAATGTCATATTCGCAGAATGTTCTATTTGCAAAACGTCATATTCTCACAATTACCTAATGTAACCTACTTCATACAAGCAAACTCATCGAAACCTTAGTTTATAATATTAGGGAAGATACTTTTTAACTCCATACTTGCGTCACTTAAAGTTTGACATAAAATCGCTTTTATCGTGTATTAAAACATCATTTTCAAATAAAAGAAAATTTCACACTTATGAAAATGAAATTACGGTACAAATTGAATTGTCGCGTCAAGTCTAGCAGCTGAATAGACGCGAGAATACTTGCGGAGCGACGAATCAACTCAGGTATTTTAATAACGCTCGCTCCCGGTTTCGAAGGCTGAGTTCGGGTTATAATGAAAAATTGCTGCGTCAAATGAAATGTTTGAAGTGATTTTCGTATAAATCAGTTAAAAGGAATTAAAAGACAAAAAAACGAAGTACTAAGCTGTTTAGAAGCCAAAAAGTAGATTCCACAATTTAATTGAGGACAGGATACCATCAATGATGTAAATTTTTCTTTGCATTAACAACAAGACTAATAATGTTCCAGATGTTTAATACCCAAAGTAAATATTGAGGAAAACGAGAAACTCGATAAATAAACATCCTATTCATCTACCGTTCGTCCGTTGGGATTTCAAACAAAGGTTGTCTTGGCGGTTCGAAAAATCAGGACATATGTAAGCAAATGCTCGGTAAACAAAGTCACAATATACAAATGCGGTAGAATTACAGGTCCAAGCTCCAAGTGCGCCTCGAAGTTGTTTTATGCTGGATTTAAGTCATGAACTAATTAAACTTTCTATAAACAACTTCAAAGTGGACCAGAAAGTTTGTCATCATAATTATCATCAGCTTGTGTACCTACAGGCCTACAACAGACAACAGTAACTATTCTAAACATAGGTCTCTCTAACAAAAGCAATTGCGCCATAAATGGGACTACCGTTTCTTTGCTCACCAGTTGGCGCCACTGTAGACTGAGGTCCGGAGGTATAGCTGTAAAAGGCGACTTTATAAGATCGACGCCGAAACAAAGTTTTAAATCTTGAATCTAATTAAAGTTCATTATTTTTAAATAACTATCTTCATGTCAACAAACTAACTTCTGAAATAGTTGCTCTTTGAGGCCGCCTATTTTATAGCTTCTTCTTAATTCCGCTTTCAAAGCGTTCACATTAATCGCCAAATAATCCATATTTGCGATAATTTTACGAAGGAGATCACTTTCCAGCAGGTAAATTAAAGAAATTATAATTTATGTAACGAAGCCCGCTAAAACCAGTGAAAAGTGAATGTTATTGGACCTCACGCGACACAAGCGCCTCTAGTGGCAAATTCACTAGCGAAAGCCATTAGCCAATTTGGGCCAATGGTAGAAAGAAGCCGCTGCTGCCGGTCTTCATTGGCGGTACTTATTTAGTCTCTTCTTACGATATCCATATGGCACGAAAGGTTAGTGTATGTGATTCAGTATTTACTATGCCGGCACCACACAGCACAATATGGACAGAAGAACATGTATCCGACAAGAAAATGCAGATTATTTTCACTAAAATAATAGCCATGATCAGGGAAAACCGACTGACAATGATGAACTAGGAAGTCCTCTAATACTACCATGAAAGTTGGATGTAAAAAACGACACTAATGTTTTTTATTGCTTAAAGCATATAATGGTAGAGTAGAGGGTTAGATTTCTATTATACTCGTTTCTTATAATAGAACAAATTATCAAACAAATTTCAACTGTTTGATTTTTAAAGTAAGTTGAATTAGATGTGACGTAAGAGAAATACCAACTAGTAGTCAAAGTTTATTTTAATTTAACATGAAGTAGAGTATATTGTTCCGTAGTACCGTAGCGGCATTAATATAGGATAGCACCACCCCTCCTCTTCCTATGGGTGTTATAAGAGGCTACTAAAGAGCTTTCCCTCATTGGCTAAACCTGCCTGCAAATCGTTTCGATTATGGTGAAATCATCTTTTTGGAGAAGCCTATGTCCAGCCGTGGACTAATTTGGGCTGATGATGAGAATTAGTAATTTAGAGTAATATGATTGAAGACCCTATTAAATTACTAACTTTATGACCAACATCTAAGTAAATTGGAACCTTCAGATATATCTCGCAGAACTTTAAAGCGTGTGTTGAGTGAGACGTCCTCTCGTAAGTACTCAATACGAACGAGACCTTCTGGGTCTTTCTTGTCTTGTGGCCGTCTCTAATGGCGTGCGCTGCATGTTGGGAACGCGCGTTTATGCCTTTTATGATAATCGCCGTATTTCACGTCCAACTAAGTGCGGGGACCCGATTTTTTGAGATTTACTACTTCCACGTACTTAGCCGGGCCTATCTGCTCGGTTTCTGGTCGGTGAACTCTTTTTGGTTTGAGTTGAATGAGTACTAAAACTAGTTATTCTACTTTAGTAATACAAAGTGTATTACTAAATAGTTTTATTTGTTCATACAATTAATATAAGTATAGCTTTTTTTGGTTGATACAATTAATCATTTTTGATCGATTTAGTGCTCCGTAACGACGAAAGATTTAGTTTTACTACAACACGAAAAATTTTTTTAAAAACTGTTTTTGAAGTAGATGTGTACAGGACTTGGCGCCAAGCGTTGAGATCCTGAGGCTGGATTAGAATAGAAAACTTTTTAAGCAAATATATTGTTAGTCCTAATTTAAAACCTAATTCCTTGAATAAAAATGTTGATTCATACCTCGCGGCTGCAGGATATTTATACTGCAGTGCAGGTAGTACGGTGCGTCGCACTTCCTGCTTTCTGCAGTTGATTTGACGTTAGCCTTAGTCACTTCTATTTGCGGTAAGAGCGCTAGTACAACGTACTTACGTTTCCACCGGGGTGACAAAATATTATGCAATAAGAACTTGGTTCGCCACGTTATCACTAGCAGAGATTGGCTAGAACTAATGGTATCATTCGAAACCATTAATAATTATTTCATCGCATTTGAAACATTTTATCTTTCTCTAGCTTTCGAACTTGAGATAAAATGCGTCAAGCATAATCTGGTAAAAACATATACTTAATAACACCTCATGTCTGAGAGCTAGAGAGAAATAAAATGTTACAAATGCGATGAAATAATGATTAAACTGATATAATGCTACCTAGCCGAGAAAAAAAAATGGGCATATTTAAGTAAATATGGCAGTGATAAGTCGGCCATTTTGCGCTCACGACAACCGCCTGTAATGGCGCGATGGCGGGTACTCGCTTACGTTTTTTATGATAATCGTTGTATTTCACGACCAACTAAATGTGGGACCGAGTTTTTTAAGATTGGGTAGCTGATTTAAGACTTACGTGTGTATCAGGACCGTTTTAACACTTGCGTGTTTTGCCCAAAAGATAGTGATTGTAATATGGTACTAAATGACTCGATGTACTTCGTATCATCTATCCTAACAGCATTAAAGTTCTCCCTTCGCTAAAATAGATGAGTAATTTGATGTAGAACATTTTAAATGGGTAAATGTAATTGTTGTTTTTACTATTTTTCCTCGCTATTTTTCCGCACCATACCTTCTTTTTCTTTGAATATTGTTAAAGGCGACTAGGAGTAGGTACTGCCAGAAGCAGACGGGTAGCAGCGCTTCTCTCAACCATTGACAAAACTGAGTTTGCCAACCCGTAGGCCAAGCGTGGCGATCATATCAATTTGCTGCTTTTGAATAGGCTCATGTCCAGCAACTTATACCACATGTATAAATATTTTTCACCACAACATTACACGTTCGTTTTATATTCTATAGAATAAGCTATGCTAGAGTAATATTGTCAGATAGGAAGAATGTTAATGATACAAACATAATATTGATGAGTACTAAGTTATAAGAAATAATGATGATTCCTCCAGGCCGATTTCGGCCATGGCGACTGCTTTCAACTCCAGTTTTGTCTTAGGTGTGCTCGCATGTGGCTTATGTAGCCAATTTTTTGGACAAAAATCCTCGCACACTGCGGGCATGTTAGAACGCCGTTTTCATAATTATAGTTAATTGCCGCTGGTAGTCGGGCCTAGAATTCGTCTCGCTTGGCGTCCAGTTCATAGAGCCGCCTGTCCTCAAAATTTTTGACGCTTGTTGTAACTAGCGCCCTCCACTCAGGCCGTCCGGCTGCCCGTTCCTCCCATAGCAACGGATCGGTATTGCAACGCTTCATGTTTAAGCACATCTTTGTACCTAAGTAGTTGACCGCCATGCTTTCGCTTGCCTTCCTCAAGTTCCAAGTAAAAGATGCGCTTGGAAACTCTTGGCTCAGCCATACGTGACACGTGTCCGCACCAACGAAGCCGCATTAGGTAAGAATCAATGCCACATACATTGGCTCTTCGCAGCACCTCGGTGTTCCGTACGCGATCAGACCATCGAATATTCATTATCTTACGTAGACATTTGAGGTGACCTTCGCATTCAATTTGCCGAACGATGCAGCAGCAGCGCCGATCCTGCTGTTGATTTCCGCGTCCAGATCACATTTGGATGATATTGTGCTCCCCAGATAACGGAACTTGTCGAACTGCTTCAGCTCGTCCCCTCCGAGTTTTATTACCAGTGTCTCGTAACCTTGTATGTCTAAAGCCATTACTTCAGTCTTTTTTACACTAATTTTCAAGCCGAATTTTTGGCATGAATCGTGTAAATCAGACATTACCTGCTGCAGGCCGTCTGGAGAATCTGTAACGAAGCATAGGTCATCAAGAAATAATAATTACAAATTGTATGTGTCTGAATGACCCGGGTTTGATCCCCGGCTCGGGCAACCAAAAATTTCAAATTTTCGAACATTGCTCGGGTTTGTGATCACCAACCCGCATTTAGCATGCGTGGTGATTATGCCATCATTGCTGTGGTAACTTGAATTCAATGATGGAGGCCCTTTTCCTGCAGTGGGATGATTATAGGCTGTTACATTTTACTTTTTTACTTAATGTATATGAAGTGTGTGCATGAGCGCGCGTGTGTGAATGCGCGCACGTGCGTTAATGCGCTCACGTGCGTATGTGTGAGTGTGTGTGTGTGTATGTGTGGAAAATTAAAATGTCTAACTAGAGGATAAATATTTTAAAAGGACTAATGGCACGGAAATTTATTTATACGTGTACGAAACCGGAGTTGAAAAGTTAAAAAGCTAAGTTGCTTGTGTTTTAAAAAGTGTTACCCGACATTTACTAAGTATCTTCAAAGACTTTAAACCCTCCTGCACACGGCATCACTTAATCTATCTCTTTACGCGATACAAAATATATAAATAAACCATTGATCTCGCCTTCAAAGACCATGAAAATGGCCCGGTTGTTTGCCCTCAAGATTCGGTAGACGCAGCAGGTAATTCGATTCCCCGCTCGTGCCAACTTGCAGTTAGTTTTAAACGCATTGAACGCCGGTAATCGACTGCTGAGAAAGTTGTTAATATAGTTTCAGTTCTTGATGTACTAAGAAAGGTGTTCTAAAGACTACTCGTAGTGCTCCTTTGATGCCAATTTCAGTAAGGCTTTGCTAACGAAATACACAGGTAGTCTTAACATCTATTAATATCTCAAGTTAGTTTATTATTGTTTTAACATGTTTCGATTTTTTTTATAGATTATTTTCTTTGTTTGCATCAAATTGCATGGAGTGAAATTTTCGTATGTGCTACTCTATTGAAATGAAGTTACATGAAATGTTTGTCTCTTGTAACACTTAACAGTACTAAACACCATCTTCCAACGACCAAATACCCATCGTCATCTTCATCTCAGCCAACGCCCACAGCTGAGTATTGGCCTTCCCTAAGGATCTGCGCGACGATCGGTCCCGCACAATTCTCATCCAGCGGCTTTCCAAGTCCACTGGTGGGAGGGCTGGTCCACTTTTGGGTCCGGTACGAATTGATCATCGTCCAGTACGCGGTTACCACTCCAGACTCTTTTCAGTCTAATGGTCATCGGCTCTTCTTGCTATGTGGGAGACATATTACTGCCACTTTAGCTCAGTTATCATTCAAGCATATTTTATATATCAAACTCTGTAATAGCTAAACAATGTTGAAGTAATAGTGATTAAGACGATTCTCTTTTGAAACTGTTAATATACTATCACTAAAAAAAAACACGCTGAGGAAAAGTTATACTTAGAGGTAAAAAGCATGTTCAATTGCCTGGTAGATTTCTTGCCTTATCCATTACGCTTTATTCATTTGACAACTTTGTTTTCTTTTATAGATTACGCTTATGTAATCCATAAACAAACCGATGACTTTAAAGGTTTTAATAATGGCTGGCTATTTAAGTACTTCTACAGCAAGTTCTAAAGTTTTTCTCAGTCGTTTTACGATTAACGCCAGAATAGACGCATTGGGAAAACAAGCGGTAAACTAAGTTTCTAGTCACTTAGAAGCTTGCCTTTTTCTTAGTACATTCTTAGTGTTATTACTCAATTTTGTTCATTTATAGATAATATTTCGTTGCCTCATCCATCATGCACTGCACAAAAATGGGGTGGAGTAACTAACAATTACACTAATAATAGCGTTCATTAAAGTAAATAAGTTTAGCCGTACAAACTTACTTTTAACATGTGGCTTTAAAAAGTCACTTACATGATATTTCGCTACATCATTCGTAGTTTTAGAAAAATGATTCATTAATCTAGGAAAGATGGGCTAGCTATAATATGGCAAGTTAAGAATCGTAGTATGGCCAATGACGAAGACGATCAGACGCATCAGCCCGTTTTTCTGTAGTTGTATAAAGTCCTTTACTTCTTACGGCACCTATAGAAAAACACGGGGTAGAAATTCATTTCATGTGTCGTCTACGTCTATCGAAATAATGTGTAGAACTTTTCTTTCCATACTGTTTACTAAATTTACTGTAACGCGTGATAATCAAATTTGTTGACTAGCGTAGCGTTACAGTTAGGCGTGCAAGGACTACGAATTTTCCGTAGCGCTACAGCTACGAAAATTATATCCGTAGTGCGCCACCATAATGTATGCCGAAGAATGTAGGCTTAGCTAGCATTGGACGTGTCGTGGGCTGGTATGATTTAATCTAAAGTAAGTATATAGTAATAGTGTTAAAACTTTTGTTTTTGTGGAAATCGTAGACAATGAAGATACCACAAATACCCAGACCCGAGAAAATGTAGAAAACGGTTTTCTACATTGACCCATCCGACATTTGAACCATTCATCCATTCTACATTTGAAAGCTGGTGTTTTAACATAGTATACAAAGTAATGGTAAAAATATATTTAATATTTTATATTCCGTTTGTCCTCTGCTGAAGTTGAAACTAGACCAAATATACATATGAAAACAAACTAGAAGTTTAGCATACAAAATCAGAACTTACCAAACAAAAATAAATGGTACCTTCACTGAAATAACCAAAATGTTTTTCCATGGCACAGTATTTACGTAACTTTCAGTTCATACTGAAATCTGGGAACATCCGGTTTCGCGGTATTGCTCTTTCTAGTGCCGTGTTCCGGCCCTAAAACTATTCGGAAAAAAGTAACTACTGTTTATGATGCTCCTGGGAGGGAATGGCGCAAAATAATAAGTAAATAAAACTGCTCACGTATTAGGCTATATAATAAAACGTGAAACAAGCCGTGGGCCAAATATTCAGTTAAGGATATCGTCCGGGAGATACAAACGGTACGTGACTGGAACGCGGAAGCTGGACATCTGTTTATGCTGTACCACAATGTTAACTATACTCTTGGGTAGTTCGCCTATTAAGTTTTGTAAGACTACGTTACTTGGGAGTTAACCACGATATCATGAAACAATATTAAATATTGTAACGTAGTATCATTATGCAATATTGTTTCTTAAATTCATTATTTGACGTAAAACTTATATCGCTTTACGTAATGATCTGGACGATGCAGTAGCGATAAGTTCGCAAGTTTGTTTCCTGGTTTGGGTCAGTCAGGAAAATGCCATAATTCTTACTTTAAAAATCTATTTGATATCTATTTAAAAAAAGCCTGTGCCTAGTAGTGGACTTTTTTTTGTCTAAAATGCGTTACGCATACCTGCCACCCCGGGGGAACAGGTTATGTGGGACTCCAGACCTCTAAATGAGGTCCGTATACCCACTAAAAAACCAGCGGTATCCCTCCGGGGCCTTATGAACCGAGACTACGGGTTTCGCCTTAGGCCTATGGCTACAGGCATGCTCCGCAGTCCCAGATCGGCTGTGGCTTGCTTACTAATTCTAAGCCAGTGCCACCCGGCTTAGAGGGGAGGAGAGCCGATCAGCCAATAATTACTATATATTTTTTTCGTATGTATTAATTTTATACAGGGCGCTAGGCAAATGATATAACAAGCCAACACCAGCCCATGTAAACATTTGAATATAAATACTATGATGAAGTTATAAATAAGATATCATCATTTTTTATTATATTTTCATATAAGTACACTAAAATTTTGAGATTCCGATCAGTGCGAAAATATTTTTTTCAAAAATGAGGATATCAAATTTCTGACTTCACCATCTAGTATATGTTAACATAGGCTAGTTACGGGTTGTTGTACACACGGCGGCACATCAGACTATACATGTTGACCTTGAGACCGCCTTTATGCCCTACGTAATAAAAGCTGTTATCGCAGTTCAACTGTTTAACTTGATCTGCTGTATCAGACTATACGTAATAAAAGCTGTTATCGCAGTTCAACTGTTTAACTTGATCTGCTGTCGAGTGTACTAATTACCTAACACGCTGTATTTAATTCACTTTTAACTCGACACAAGTTTTATGTTCGTTTAACTAAATCGATCGGAGTTTGTGACAACTCCACCTGTAACTGTTAAAAAAAGTATAAAAAGATTATATCTTTCAGAAACAATATTTATATAACAACATTGGAAATGCGAAATAAATTAAAATGCTCTACATTACAAAAAAAGAGTCAAACAAAATACTGATGGAATACTGTCTCAGATCTAGATTTTCGTAATTTAGTAATGAATAAACGGCAAAGGCAGAGATAACAAGCCAGCAATAAGAACTTTGTTTATGTTTCCAAACTAAAGCAAAGGTAATCTTTTCTTTTTCACTCCACTCTTTGTACAGCTGCAAAGGAAAATATGTTTAATTAACAACTTTATTATGTTGAAATTGAATTAGCATTCAAGTTCTTAAACTCTAGGATAAATGAAAAAAAAATGCTCACATCATTTATTTATCTTAGTAGTCTAGTCTACATTCATAAATTGTATTTTCGCTTTTTATTAAATGAATACGTATTATGTTTTTATTTATCTTAAGTAGGTACTTTCATAAAACCATGGTGTTAAGACTAACACCCGTATTTATAAAGAAGTAATTACTTATTGCTTAAGAAAGTCATAACTTAAAGTGTTCATACCTAGTGCTTAAGTGAAGGAAATGGGTCACCATTAATAGTCATATTATTTGGCTGAAAATGCTAACTTTTGGTAGTTATAACTTCTAGTAATTCCTTGATTAAGGCATACAAATTGTCTCTCAAGTAATTACTTGTAGTCAAGTAAGTCTGAATCTTTAATTATTGTATTAAAAAACTGTCATTGATAAATTAAATAACGTGGGTTTCGTTTTCCAGTTGGTTGAAAATGCACCGTGTATATACAGGGTGTAAAAAAACTAAACGCAGACCCTGAAGCTACGCAATCTGAAAAGCAAACTAAGTTATATTACAAACTATTATGGCTGGGAAATGATTTTAATTTTTGGAAGTCAAAACAATTTTATAATCATAGCGCGCAGTGTAGCCGGAGCGTGGGCCGCTGCGCTGGAGATGGTTGCTAAGTTAAAAATTCGACCGCTCTGAGCCCTACATTGCGTATTTTAATTAAAATAGCTTTATTATGAACGAAATAATTAATAAAATCACTATGTTTGCAAGAAGAAAAGTTTTTAAGTGACATTTGGCAACAGTTTTTGTAATAAAATGGAAAACAAAATTGTGACCCTCAATATCTTCGGAACCAACTGTTTCCCAGGTTTGGTTCTAAAGAAAAAAATGATCCTAGTGATGGGGACAGTACGTGGTTTTCGGATCTGCGTTTGATTTTTTTACAACTGTTATACACCTTCATATGACAATAGCTGCGAAAAATTTAACTTTACGTATATGACTGAAAAAGTACCCAAATGTTCAGTGCATGCTTATTTGGTGCTTATGTAAATTATTCTGTATCTACATTTTTATTTCACATTAATGGATATTATTCAAGACTTAAACGTTTACCTAATCTAAAGGAATCTTATCAATTTAAGCAACAAAATAAAAATTCACATAAAAAATTAAAAACTAGATGTTACTTAGAGTAGGAAAACTTTTATGCGACAGATAGACAAAAAATGTCGATAAAGATCAAAACTGTTCTATTACAACTGTAAGAGACCAGTTTTGATCTTTATCAACATTGTGGTATTGTGTATTGTGGCACAGTAACATTTACATTACGATAGTAAATAGAAATTAAAAAATACCAGGGGTTCATTAAAATCATAACGAATTAAATATTATACTAGATGTAGCTTATTTAATGACCATTCTGTTCATTAGATAAAAACTGGCCAAGTGCGAGTCGGACTCGCGCACGAAGGGTTCCGTACCAAAAAGGCCAAAAAAACGGGTTTGTTGTATGGGAGCCCCCCTTAAATATTAATTTTATTTTGTTTTTAGTATTTGTTGTTATTGCGGTAACAGAAAAACATGATTTGTGAAAATTTCAACTGTCTAGCTATCGCGGTTCTTGAGTTACAGCCTGGTGACAGAGCGACGGACAGACGGACAGACGGCCAGACAGCGAAGTCTTAGTAATAGGGTCCCGTTTTTACCCTTTGGGTACGGAACCCTAAAAATGAACCTTTAAAAAAATTAAAAAAAATCCTTTAAACTGATTTTATTACCAAACAGTAGTCTAAATAAAGAAACGAAAATCTCATCAATAATATCTAACATGTTACGTTCGCCTATGCTTGGCTTAGTAAAAGTATTGGCAAAGGCGTCCTTTTTATTTATAGATCGTCCTGATGTCAAGACATCAAAAGTACATCAGCCACTCGAGCCAACTCCGTCATAATTAGGGTGACAGAAGCTTGTTGTCAACTGTGATTCGCAACTAGGACGATTAAGCCAGACCTAGGGTAATTCAACTCGCCAAACAACAGGGTATTAGTGCTCACGTGACCTAAAACTTTCCCTAATTTAGGGAAGGTATGTTTATATTATTAGTCACAAAATTATCACTAAACATTGTGACCTTTACTTCAAATATATACACTGTGGAATTTTCAGGAAGTGCGTAGATAATCCATCTATTACGAGTATCATTTGAATGTTAACGGAAATTAATTAATTAATAAAATATCGGATAATTAATTATACATAAAATAATATATTGTTTTCAAGTTTACGGGATCACTTTAAATTAAATTAAATAAAATAAAATTAAAATAACATAAATTAAATTAAATTAAATTAAATTAAATTAACTTAAATTAAATTAAATTTATTTCGACCATCAGGGATCATTAAATTACAGAATTGTTGTGTTAGTAACAATTAAAAAATTCTTAACCTAGTGTTAGTAAAAATCATTAATCAGCATATTAACATATTAAATTCAATCAATTCAAATATCAAATGCAATTAAGTCAAATATCAAATTCAATCAATTTTAATATTAAATTCAATTAACTTAAATATTAAATTCAATCAATTCAAATATTAAACTCAATCAATCCAAATATTAAAATGAAGGATTTTGCGTAATAATTTGAATAATTCTGACTTTTTACAGGGTTTGTGGCCAACCTAATTGTGACCGTGTAAATATATCTTTTTATTTTAACTAGATCATAATTCGGACATAATAAGAAGTCCCGAAGCACTTTAATCTTTTTTTATAATATTTAATTAATGTACCTTCTTTGCCTATAGGTGTCTTAAGAGGTGACGAAAACATAACACTAATAGAAGTACACCCATCACATCACATTTCATATTAGGTAGGTATATAATATTATTTTGATGTTAGGAAAGAGGATAAAGAACTTAGAACATTGAAAAAAAAAATTAAGGACAATAATAAATAATAGACTCGGGGTAGATATTATACCGTGTATCTTGCTTTTATGAGTTTCTCTTGTTTTAGTTACCATGAAAGTTTAAATCAGGAAATAAATTAAGCTAAAAAAATACACCGAAAATTTTCATAAACAACGCAACATTGGGTATATTATTTTTCAACATGGTATTTAATATCAAACCATTCGCAATGCAAAAGCTTAGCGCCCAACCGGAAACCGTGAAAATGATTGATACTCAGCAAAGAAGAGCCTCGGGGCTCCTTGCTGATGAGCACATTCATCATCGCGCGACAAGCGACGCCATTACGCAAGGATTTAATAAATACAATTTATGCGTTTGCTTGCCTACCTACTGGCAACATTTTTCCAACTGCCATAACATTCTCACGTGTATTCGTAAACATTTCGAATTTGATCGATGTTCATAGCTCTACGAGTGCTGAGAAGTACGTGTGGTAAGTGGTTTTACAAATTAACACTATAACGTATAACCCAAATAAATAAGTTAAGAAATATTTAAGGTTAAGTGCAATGTCGTTTGATGCCCATCTAAAATATAAATAGCACCCTGTCTTGACCTAATGGGTGTCGTAAGAGATAATCGAAGAGGTGCCGTAATGTCAGACGAAGACGTCTTGTCTCACCATTGGACGAATTGCAATTGCGATGCGATGCAGTATAGTATTAGGGGTTAAAGTATGAAATTACCGTTTTGTATGGACAAAATCGAGAAAAGTCATTTGTCCATACTAAAAATTTTGTTTTATATAAAACTTAGGTATACTAATTTGCAACTAACAGAAAGTTTAAAGTATGATCTATGAAGCAACGAATGAGGGCTAGATATAAAATAACCAGCTAGTTTACAGTCAGTTACAATTAAAGTAAAATCAAAACAAACTCTTGCCTGTGTACATTTGTAACTTTACCACAGCATGCGACCAGTTTATCTCGATCTCCGACCCTCCCTTGAGACTCGCTAAATTACATTCAAACGTGGGAACATTTTTCGTTGCTCGGGTTCATTATTCAGTGGCCACGACACATGTGTAGCAGTTTCACAGTGTAGCTGCCAAATTACCCGTCAAAATGTTTAATGTAACCGTTTCCGAGAAGAAGTACGCGATAAGGGCATTAAAACGACGCATTTTATAGATGTTGAATTACATATTGCGGTCTTAATGTGCTTTTAAGATAATAGTAGTTCTCCATGTAAACGTGTGTTTGTTTTAAACTATTTTTTATTTGTTTTACTGCAGTACTGTTTGATTTATTCACGTTCATGCAATAATATCAATCCATTGATTATATTATCGGTTTCTTGAATTGACGCAAACACTTTACATAAGTACATTTGGTAAGACTGAAAGAATACGGATTGAACTTACATTTCTTTTTGTTTTACATTGTTTTTAAGTATCCAGACTCTTCGAGCGTTTCTTGTAACGGGTAAATAAAGTAAAACCCTAATAGTCTCTATTTAAATCCGTTAATTTATTTTTCATTTCATGAAATTACCGTTACAACATGGTAGGCTACATTTTGCACCTACTGTGCGATTTTATGTTACCTATATGAAATTTTTATTGAAAGTGTCTCAAGGCGTTCATATAGGTGTACATTACATTATATGTAATAAATGCAAACTGATAATTAAAGTTTTGGCGAAATGACAGCATAAAAAATATATTGTATGCTCATAATTTAATTTAGCGACTTTGTATTTATTGGAAGCTATATTTTATTATAAACCCCATTCTTATTGTGGTCACATCACATATAAACTATAGACCAATATGGCCTACAGCGTTTACGCCCGATTAAGAGAACTGAACTTTTAAATAAAAGTTACGCGGTTTTTCAGATATGTAAACAAAAGAACGATAATAACCCACAAGATAGTGATTTAAAGTAAGTAGTATAGGCTTTGTTATGTAAATATTTATATTTTTATTATTATTACTCGATTCTTTGTAAAATTTGCTAGTAAATACTAGTAGTATGCTAGTAAATAAATAAGTATCAAAGAACGATAATTTATTATTTCTCTCTTGTCAGATACAATAAAAAAGTCAACTAGCCTAATATTATTTAAAAGCCCACTTTCAATGACTAAAATGGTCTAATAGATTAGTTGCCTTAATATACACGGACTCATGGGATCAGATCATTCACGCTGTAAAGTAAGAATCATCAAAAGGGAGGAAACGTAAAAATAAAAAGCAAAATATTAAAAACGCAAGTGAAATTCGTAAATAAATCTTTTATTTCATCTGGAAGATAATAAATACTGGATCTTTTCGAACAACAAAAGCGAAACAGTTCACAATCGTGGTTCTAATCTGCGAGACAGCGTAATTAGGGATCCGTTGGCACGGGGCGGTACCGCAGGGGTTCATCAATGCTGTGTCACAAAATAGGAGAACATAGAAGGAAAACAGTATAGATAACATAACAAAATTTTACGCAGTACCCCAATTACCATAACTACTTTAATCACAAAAGAAAAGTAGCTTTATGAATTTACTTGACAAACTGCATAATTACCGCTAATATAATTTTATTTCAAAATTGATTAATCTTTTTCAAAATCCGAAATGTAGGTATACTATATTTTATACAAAAGCTACAAGGCAGCCAAAATAGGTTAAATACTTAGGAGGTTTCCAATTATTTTGATTGGGATGCTAAACATCCAAACATCTTTCGTGATGTAATTAAGAAAAACAAATGAAAGAAATAAAAAATCTGTTAATAAAACAGTTTTCGGTAAAATCTGTTTTATTTCTGCAAATAGATATTTGCGCTTTTACATGTCCCAATATTGAAACCTACTAAAACAATAAGTTTTCTTGTAGTTATAGCAATATCAGAACGATTGTAGTTTTATTTCTTTGCTTTGCACAGTGCCTACTTTCTGTTCCTATTTATATTGTGGCTGTGCAGTTAGCATGCTCCTAGCTACATATATCTAAATTAATGTATATGCTGGTCGCTCGTGGGAATTAAAATCGAAGATATTTGCGATGGGTGGTACAAATTAATATAAAAATCTCTGTGTACACGTGTAGGTATCTAAAGGAGGAAAAAAATCCTTTTTGGATTATCGAATAAAGACAAGCCAGTTCGAACAAAATAATATAAGAGTAAATTATTATAATTTTAAACGCCCAACTAAGCTACAATAAAACTAAATAAAAAAAAACATTATTTTCAAATATATTCTCACTCTTAAGGACGGACCATCCAATTAACATACTAGATTTGATAACAAATTTGTGCCGTGTAGTACTGGTCTAATATAGAATAACACTACCTCTTTTTTTACTAAGATTTCGTAAGAAAATTCCCAGAAAAAGACAGGTAGCCTAACTTAACCTTCTCTTCATTAGTGGTCAAATTGCGATTGCAAAGCCGGCCTAGCGTGATGATTATTGATCCCCCTTTTAGAGAAGCTTATGATGTGAGCTACCTAATGATGAATAACAAATGTTATTCCAAGAATAGTACCTACAATCCTGTTTTCGCTTGAACATGATTAAAAATGCAAGAAGATTTGTTATAATAGAGACATTTCAAACAAACCTCTATTAGTTCATAGACGAATAGAAATAAACTTTTAAACAATGAGAAAATATTTAGGCACTACACTAATTAAGAAGTAGTAAGTTTCTTAGTGTAGATAATTTATCGAACTGCAAATTGAAGTTGCTTTATAACTAAGTGTGTAACACCAATAGTTTCACTGGCGGATATTAATTGGAATCGTTGCAATTAAGTGCAATTCATTAAGCCTCTTAGTGCCAACATTCCGGTTCACGTAGTTCTAGTCGCCACCCTAACTCCATTACTTACGTTTCTTGATTTCCCTAGTCTGTCCGCATCTTCGAAGCTAAACTACACTAAGGCCACGGTCTCGAAGCCAGCGGATGTGGGGCGGCGGTGATGTTAATGGTATCATATTAAATACTATGTTGAATTTAATTTCATACCTAATGAGCATTTATATCTTAGCAAAAAATTGTATTCTGAGTACTTAGTCATACTATTCTACTATACACAATTAGATGTTTTTAGCGTAAAAATGCAACAGACAGACAGTCACTTTCGTATTTATAACATTATTATTGAAAAATCATTTGAAGACACAAAATAAAAATTGTTTTAGAATGCAAATATAAATCTTGTATTTCTTTTGTACTTCAGAAAAGTATAATACCTAAAACAAAAATTACCAACTTCCAATAAAAACAAACCATCAAATCAAACTTCTGCAAAATAAGACTCAAGAAACACAACTACAAATTAATTCCGTTTAGAAACTTCGACTCCGCTACCTAAGCGTTTAAGTCGGGCATTTCAGTTGAAAATCGGTATTAACGTGCCGAAACTCGAAGGTGTGCGTTCAGGCGATTTCAATTAAAATTTACCCTCAACTGTTTTGACAGACGTTTCATTAACCCAGTTGCTGTGAAGCCGGCTTCCGGCTGACTTGTCATAATAGTCGCCATTACTACAGGTTATCTATTTGTAGAGCATACTGTATTTTTATTTCTGATACGAAAGCTTTTTATTAATTAATTGTGCACGAGGTACATTGATACACCGTTTTCCAATTATCGAGTCGAGTAAAGAGGTTTGGAATCTTCAATGGCCGGGTCAAATTGACTCAATCAAAGATTTATTTGATTGGTTTAATATTTAAGACCCATATCAAGATCAGTATCATACACTCATAATTGTTACGTTATTGGCATTACTATTGATAACAAGCTAGCCCGCAACTTTGATATAATGTTATAAATTATGTACTAAATACAAGTAGTTAAAACAAGTTTTGGTTTACCATCTGCATTATTATAAAAATAAAAAAAAATGTGTAATTATGTTGTTCGTTTTAATGTCACTCGAAATGTTTACTACCATAGTACTTACTGATTATTCAGAGGGAAATCTGTTATTGGCTATAGTCTATAGTTTTACACTAGGCGTAAGTAATTGTTATTATGTTTCCAGCTTCATTCTTTGCGATTTATATTTACTTATTGTAGTAGCGTTGCCACGCTACAGCCTTCTTACACGGTTTTTTAAAGAAATGTTTATAAAAATAATTGTCACTCATTTGACTTCCATAAATAGTCCCTACCACTTCTACTGATTCAACCTCTCAGGCCGATTTCGAGTTCTGCCTCATTATGCGTTTCCGTGCTGTAGCCTTCGCACGTCAACAGTCACTCGAAGTCAACGGTAAAATTTTAAAAAATCAAACTACCTCTCAACATGGGTAAAAAACGAAAGTATGAAGATATGGACGATGAAAAACTATTGCGCAAGATAAGAAAATTGCAAGAAAAATTTAAAGAAAAACAGAATAAAGATCATTTACCAGAAAAATCACCAAGTAAGTAAAACATTTGAGTTCCATGAACTACTTCAATTGATCTTTATTACCTTTAAATGCGTAACTGCCATACTGGGCTTTTACCGTTTAACTATAAAGTGATGCGAGCTTACCACACTGGGTATTCTCCTTCATTATTAAACTGGTTCATGGTTTGTTCCAGGTCCCTTTAGGCCTGACGATGTCGACCTCGCATTGAATGAGGGTTACGACTCGATTTACATGCCGCCTAGTGAGTGGGCTGGCACTGTCACTCCAATCCCTGAGCAATGCATGCCAGTGGAATTACCTGAACAATTATCGGAGCCTCAACAAGCAATCTACACGTCACCTCTGCCAGGACCATCATCCACATTAGAAGTACCAGCATCAGTGACGGAAAAAGATCTTGAAGAATCGATATTGAGCATTCTTGGTGATGCGCCTAAGCCTGAAACCATTTTCGGAAACAAAATCCATAAAGATGTCGCTACTCGATGGCAGGAGATACTAGCTAAAGGTTTACCTAAGGAAACAAAAGAAAAACTTGTAGGTGAATATCTGATTCCTGCGAATTGTGACCTTTTGGTGCCACCAACTTTAAATTTGGAGGCTAGAGCGGCACTCCCTGAATCTTTAGTAAAAAGAGATTTTTCATTGCTCAATAAGCAAAAACACATAGCAGCAGCACTGGCAGCCTTAGCCCAAGTTACCAACATGCTTATTTCAAATGAATATTCAAGAGAATCATTACTAAAACCTCTAAGCGACGCTAGCCGTCTTCTTTGCGACAGCCACTATTTAGAAACGAAAACTCGGCGTAGTTTTGTGATATCTTCCATCAATAGCAACCTTAAAGCAGCCTTAATAGATACAAGTCGAGACAAGTTTCTTTTCGGAGAAAATCTCACCGAAAAATTAAACGCCGCAAAAACAATCCAAAAATCAGGAGAAAAACTCAAAAATCAAAGGCCTTCAACATATAAAACAAACTTTATTAATAAAGAAAAGCCGAAGGGAAGATTAAACACCAAAGCCCTGCATCCCAGACAGACTGCGAACCGGTACGATGCAGGGCAAAATCGGTCAGCAGCTTACAGAGCGCCCCCAGCGCCCAGGCCGCACGCGCCGCCATCCCGCCGGCCTCGGTCGCCGCCGCCTCCGCAGTCTCATCCCCGGACTCAACACCACTATCGCCGCTAGATTTGCATCAATCCGAGGTACAGTACGCTGGTCGTCTAACACGTTACGCTCATAAGTGGGCTGATATCACTGATGATACAACAATTCTCGCTTGGATTGAGGGTTATAAAATACCCTTCAAATCAACACCCATACAGTTTTCGCAACCCAAAGTTTATCCTAAATCCGAACAAGAGTCATTCGAATTTGAGTCTGCTATACAAAAATTATTAAAGATTAATGCTATTTCTAAATGTAAACATACAACGGGAGAGTTTATTTCTAGTGTATTTTTAGTACCAAAGCCAAATGGCGATAAAAGATTTATTCGAATTTAAAAAATTTAAATAATTTCATTACTACATCTCATTTTAAGATGGAGGACTACAGGACATCTATGAAGCTAATTAGCGAGAACTGTTATATGGCATCAGTGGATTTAAAAGATGCGTATTTTTTAATCAGCATCGAAACATCACAAAGAAAGTATCTCAGGTTCAATTATAATAACACTCTGTATGAATTTAACTGTTTACCATTTGGACTTTGTACAGCACCCTACGTTTTCACTAAAATACTCAAACCAGTTATGCAATACTTAAGAACCAAAAGTTTTGTTTCAGTTATATATTTAGATGATATACAATTAATCGGACGTACATGCGCCGAATGTGAGGTAAACGTACACTTCACCATATCAATTTTGCAATCATTAGGATTTATTATTAATCAAGAAAAAAGTTCTTTGATACCTAACAAAGTTTGTCAGTTTCTTGGATACGTGTTCGACTCAAAAAATATGTATTTGTCGTTACCAAATACTAAACGTTTGAAAATCACAGACACTTTGACTAGATTTTTACAATTAAAATCTTGCAAATTACGCGAATTCGCTCGACTTCTTGGGTTATTAATATCCGCGTGTCCAGCTATAGATTACTCTTGGACATATACTAAACTGTTAGAACGTCCCAAATATTTATGTTTGGTCAAAAATCAAAATAATTATGAGCAGAAGATCTCAATCCCAGATGAAATTAAATATGAATTACAATGGTGGGTAGAACACGTAAAATACGACGTTTCGCTGTTCCGATTCAATAATTTTATTGTTGAAATATTTTCTGACGCATCACTATCGGGTTGGGGCGCGTATTGTGACACAAAAGAATCTTATGGTTTTTGGAAGGAAGATGAATTACAACAACACATCAACGAATTAGAAATTCGGGCTGCCTTTTTTGCCTTGAAAATATTTGCCAAAGATTTAAGCCATTGCGAAGTGTTGCTTCGAATTGATAATGTCACTGCAATTTCTTGCCTCAATAGAATGGGTAGTGTACAGTTTATTCACCTAAACAAAATTGTGAGACAGGTTTGGCAATGGTGCGAAAAGCGTAAAATAATTATTTATGCATCATACATTAATACTAAGGATAATGTTGATGCTGATAGATTATCCCGAAAGAAATTTAGTGATACAGAATGGGAGTTGGCTGACTATGCATACCACGAATTAAAAAACCAATTAGGACAACCCGAAATCGATTTATTTGCCACTCGCCGAAACACAAAGTGTCATCGCTACGTTTCTTGGAAAACCGACCCCGATGCATGGGCAGTTGATGCTTTTACAATATCATGGCAAAAAATATTCTTTTACGCGTTTCCCCCATTTTCAATGATTTTAAAAACAATCCAAAAAATTATTCATGACAAGACAGAAGGCATTATTGTCGTACCTTATTGGCCAACACAACCTTGGTTTCCACTTTTTCAAAGCTTAATTGTAACCAATAGAATGATTACATTTGATCCTGACATTAACCTTTTAATCTCTCCTTTCAGAGAACCACACAACTTACATCGCAACCTCCAGTTAGTTGCCGCGAGGTTATCAGGCGCGCTTTATTAAAAAGATCGCTATCCACCAGATCTGTTGAAATAATGCTTTCTTCCTTATCGGAAAATACTTATAAGCAATATGATTGTGCTATAAGAAAATGGTTAGATTATTGTAAAACACATGGCTTTGATTATATAGCAGTATCGGTACCTATTGTTATCCATTTTTTAACTCAAATATTTGATTCTGGTGCTCAATATGGAACTATTAATAGTTACAAATCAGCCCTTGCCTTGTTGCTTGGTAATAATACCTTAAATGATGACCGAATTAAGAGATTCATAAAAGGAGTTTTCAGGTTAAGACCAACAAAACCAAAATATGATATAACATGGGACCCTACTATCGTATTAGATTATTTAGCCCAACAATGGCCTAATGAAGCTCTTAACCTGGAAACTCTTTCAAAGAAGACTTTGACTCTGTTGGCCCTAGTTACTGCTCACAGAATGCAAACTTTCGCATTAATAAAACTTGAAAATATTTCAATTACTGATAGAGAAATTCTTATAAAAATTCCCGATTTGATAAAAACCTCTAATCCTAATTCTTTACAGCCTATCTTAAAACTTCCATTCTTTAACGAAAAACCCGAAATTTGCCCTAGTAAATGTTTACAGGAATACTTAAATAAAACTAAGAAATTGCGTAAAAACACCTGTAATTCATTATTTATAAGTTATAGAAAACCACACAATTTAATTTCGTCTCAAAGAATGAGTCACTGGATTAATGATATTCTTCTTAAAAGTGGCATTGATATATCGGTGTTCACAGCCCACAGTACGCGCCACGCATCCACTTCTGCGGCCAACAGACTCGGAGTCGGCATAGATGTAATTAGGAAGACTGCTGGTTGGTCAAACTCTTCACTCACATTTGCAAAATATTATAATAAAGATGTTGCATCTTGTGATAATAATCAATTTGCAAGAACAATATTATCTTCTTAGTGATTTATACATTATTATAATCTATGCATACATGTACTATTCATGTAATACCAATTATTTACCTGTAATTAAACTTGATTACAACTTGTATTTTATTTACACATATTATTAACACCAACTTACCTTGAGAACATACATTTTATTTAAAAATCTTTAAACATCTACAATAAGTAAATATAAATCGCAAAGAATGAAGCTGGAAACATAATTGAGAATCAAACGAACTTACTAAGTGAAGTTCGATACCAGCTTCATTCGACGCGATTTATATACACCCACCCAATAATAAATGTGAATATTTAATTCACAAAATCATACGAGTACTTACCCGACCCTGAAAATAAAATGTTTTAAAAACCTAACTACAAAATAAATTAACATAACTATCTTTATTGTTATATGTGTAAATAAAAATTATATTGGCTTTAAAATTAATGAGGCAGAACTCGAAATCGGCCTGAGAGGTTGAATCAGTAGAAGTGGTAGGGACTATTTATGGAAGTCAAATGAGTGACAATTATTTTTATAAACATTTCTTTAAAAAACCGTGTAAGAAGGCTGTAGCGTGGCAACGCTACTACAATAAGTAAATATAAATCGCGTCGAATGAAGCTGTCACATAATTGGTATCGAACTTCACTTAGTAAGTTCGTTTGATTCTCAATTATGTGCTGTTGATTTTCTCAATAAATAAATAAATAAATAAATAAATAAATAAATCGAAAGTACAAATTTTCAAACAATGGTAGTGTCACGGGAAGATGACTGATCACACTGCTGGTGTTAAAGGAGTTTAAAAGAACTTTTCCGTGATTGTGTTCTTTAGTAATAGCACCTACTTCCAATAAACAAAAAGAAAAATAGTGAGTGACCTATTTTTAATAGATAGGTGAAACAAAGAACAAAAAGTGAAAATAAATCGCATATACCCGAAACATTACGTATTTCATTTATACACTTTGTAAAACAATATTCTCGGGTATAATGTTCTCGGAACCAGAAACCATATAGCGATATTTTACTCATTCTCACATGGCTTCATATTTTGATTTGCCTAAGTAGGAACTCCGGGAAATATTTATTTTATGATTTATATCAAATTTTATATCGAATTTATAAATAAAATAGATAGCTACAAATCAATAAAACCGGCCAAGTGCGAGTCGGACTCGCGCACGAAGGGTTTTGTACAAAAACGGCAATAAAACGTTTTTTTTTTTGTATGGGAGCCCCCCTTAAGTATTTATTTTATTTTGTTTTTAGTATTTGTTGGTATTGCGGTAACAGAAATACATAATTTGTGAAAATTTCAACTATCTAGCTATTGCGGCTCTTGAGATACATCCTGGTGACAGAGCGACGGACGGACAGACGGACAGACGGACAGACAGCGAAGTCTTAGCAATAGGGTCCCGTTTTTACCCTTTGGGTACGGAAACCTTAAAATGACTATATTTATTTTCAAACTTGATTTCTATTGATAGATCTGATAATTGATTGTTGATAATCCAAGTTTTAACTAATAATTAAACTTAGATTCACCTGAAGGAATTCAATTTGTTTCATTAAATTTCATAGGGTCAATGTATTTTATAGGGTTATATTCACACTAAAAATTTCATTCGAAAACGAACACGTTAACACTCCCATAGGAAGAGAAGGGGCAGTGCTGTTAATGTAATACTTTTATTGTGCCGACACGACCCGACACACCGACGAAAAATTTCCTACAAAACAATGCATTTAGTTCAATCATTATTGTTCATTTCTGAGCATTTGTATTCTACTGACTCTTCATTTGCTAGTGATGTTGATACACGTTCCAACACGTTCCACGCCTATAACGTCATGCGAGAGAGATTGCGATCAAATTAACGCGTCCAGAAGTGCGTCAATTAGTGTCATCTCTTGTATGATGCAGAACTCATACAGGATCATAAGACCGCCGGCGGTCGCGATAACAATTGATTTTAATTGTGTCTGGAATAGGGATGCAAAGTTTTTAAAAATATCGATATATCGATATCGATATATATCGAATCAAGTCGATATTGATATATCGATATATAGGTCTAGTACGCCGATATATCGATATTTTATCGATATTTCTCCTTTTTTTAAAGGCTTATTAAAATTAATGCAGTTTTATAGCCTCTCTACACAATGGGCTGTGATGGTGACCATTCGCTGTACATTACTGTGGTTTACTATAGTTTTAGAAAGAAATTCGGCCTTAGTAAAGTCAACTGTTCACTCGACAGTGTACAGCGAATGGTCATCATCAGCATGGCATGATGATAGCCCATTCGTGTAGAGGACAGGAATACTTCAAGTACCTTCGAGACAATTCAAGTACTGATTTACCTACTACTACTTATGTCTGAAATTTTTTTATACCTTACAATTTTTCGATATATCGTTACGATATATATTTTTTTTCGATATTGATATATCGATATCGGCGTATCGTCGACATCGATAAATATCGATATATTTAGGCGTCCATATATCGATATTTATCGGTTTTCCGATATATCGTTGCATCCCTAGTCTGGAATAACATACAATCAAGGGATTGATGGAGGCTGTCTTTTTGCGTTACCGACACACATCTGTACCTAATTGACAGCACAATTTTCATAACAAGAATTGTCAATTTCTTCGCGACATACCTATGTCTATTTTTAAAACCACTTGCAGGCATCATTGTGGATATTTGTGTTCCACTGATGTAGATAAAATATATTTAATTTTCTTGGTTATCAAAAACTTATTGAACAAGCGTGTCACAAAAACTCAATTAAATATTTTACAAGTTTATGGTTTCAAGCTGAAATAATTACGACCCAGTTTAAGAAATTTTGTGTAATCTAAGTACAAACAATAATGGAAATATTTTGCCAAAATAACAGTACCAAATTCTTAATAAGTATCGGACCGATCCAAAAAACCTTAAACATTAGCACTTCTGTGCCTAGTTTGACTCGTTCACTAGCCTGCCAAAAAACTTAAAATTTCACCAACTCAAAAAAAAGAGCACTCTGTCGAATTAGACAGGTCAATGCCCAGTGCGGGTTGCCCCGTATCCGGCGTCACGTTGTGTCACTAAGCATACACACGCCGCCCTTTATACAAATGCATTACGTGAACAAGGAACGGTATTTGCTCTTCCCTTATTTGTGCAGTAAATGATTGATTTCATTTCCTGTTCCCTCATATTATCTGCGCGTTCCACTGACAAAGCTTTGATTTCGTTACGAAGATAGAGGTACGTTTAGTCCAATGACAACCCGTTGAGCAGCCATTTTTTGTTGCAAAATTTTTAACCTATTGTTTGATGACAATTAAGCAAATTTGTCTTTTTGTCGTTCATAAATGGAACAGTAACGGCCGGTCCTAATAACCTATCTATAATAGTAAATAGTAATCTTGGTGCAAACATAAGTATTCTGACAGGGTTTCTGGATATTCCTAAATATATATTTAGTGGAAATCTACGTACTTCCGTATTTTATAACTAAGCATTGCGTATCGTTTTTACTGTATATTAATGACCTTCCTAAAGCCATCAGGCACGAAACAGTTATTTTCGCAGATGATACCACTTTAATAATTAAATGTGACGATAAGGATAACTTTGAAAAAGATGTGAATGAAGCTCTTAGGGATATAATAAAATGGATGAAAAATAACAACTAGCAAATTAATATTAATAAATGTAAACAAATTCAATTTCATTCATACAACTCTCGGCCCCGACCGCTTCAAATAGAATTTGAAAATAATACAGTAGATCTAGTGAACCATCATAAATTCCTTGGAATCACTATTGATAAGCAAGGAGCATATAGAGCAAGTGTGCAATAAGTTAAACCGATTTGTTTTTGCGTTGCGTAAACTGAGACAAACAGTTTCTGTCGAGGCAGCTCTAACAGCGTATCACGGCTATGTATCAGCTGTTCTTAGTTACGGCTTGATACTATGGGGAAACTCAGTGGACGTTGACCGGGCTTTTGTACTACAGAAAAAGTGTATACGAGCAATTTGCAGTGCTAAATTTGATGACAGCTGTAAACCTTTGTTCAAAAAACTTGGTATTTTGCCTTTGCCATCGTTGTATATCAGAGACGTTTGTTTGTTTGTATTCTCCCATCCAAAATATTGGAAAAAGCGATCAGAAGTAAATTCGAGGCCAACTAGGGCAAGAGTTATGAACAGATTGTACCATCCTCCTTGTCATAAACAAATATACAAAAAAAATATTTTTAATATGTGTATTGTGTTGTTTAATAAATTACCAGATGACTTGAAATTAATCCATGACTTAAATATATTCAGAACTAAATTGACAAAATGGTTACTGTATCACTGCTTTTATAATGTCAAAGAATTTCTTGAATATAAAGATAAAATGTGACAATTTCTCAAATATATCACTGTAATTGTTTCGAGTTTTTCGTTTTTAAAATTATTAAATTGTTGTTGTGAGTTGTTAAAATTTACTATATATTTGCACGCTATTGTTTGGCTGGATGCACAGGACTTAGGATATTAACATCATTATGATCTGATGTATTGAACTGTATTCTTGCAAATAAATATTTTTTTTACTTTTATCTACATAACGGATTTATACATTCTGTTGGTCTTTTTTCACCACCATCGTTTTTTTTCTTTTATTTGGATAAACAAGCAATTTCACAATACATAATTATAACAAGCTTAGACTACTAGGGTTGGTGATGGTGAAACCAACTTCGTTAACCACATATTTTATACATTTACTAGTTGACAGTAAATGTATAAAATATGTGGCGTGGTGGTGTTGGCGTTATACATTCTTAATTATTATAATTTTAGGTTACACGAAGACAAGAAAATGTGTTCAAATGTTTTGTTTAATACAATGTACAAATATATTATTATAGTAATACTTACCCCATATCAAAAATGTCAACTGAAAATAGAAATGTTAGGAAACTCTTTGGCAAGGCCAATGGTATAGTTAAGACGTTGCCTGCTTCTTTTAGCAATACACATTTAGTTCCAAATAAAACTTACTGAAGCATTTAACAGCTGCAGCTTTCGGAATGACGAAGCGCTATCAAATTAAAATGTTATTTTATTTCATAAGAAGATTCAAAGCCGCAGATACCAAACCGGCAACCTCAGGTTCCATCCTACAAGAGCATCTTGAAACAAATCATCTTACATAAGTCTACATCTGCCTTTTAGACTGATGTGAACTGATTCATTGTAGCTCCTCCCTACCCTACCCCCCCCCTAATATTAGTTAGTACTTATACAATATACGAGTAACAATAGGAACTTTAACTTTTGCTTTCTTTAGCTTAGCCTAAAAGGGAGCTGTTAACGCGATACCTTACTGACTTGAATTTTTAAAACGCACTGCGAGCACGATGTCGGAATCCATAATCAAGTTACGGTCGTGATATTTATCGTCACGTAATTTCATTGCGTACGTGGCGTTCGGAACAGATACGTTCCGACGCGTGTAACAGCGCTATCGATATTTAGCAATGTTTACGTCGTGCGTAACGTTAGCTCCATTGCACATTTATGAAATAAGCTTGAATAGTAAAATAATTGTGGGGAATTGTTTTGTTTAAACATGTTTGTGACATAGTTGTACAGTGCAATAAGTATTTGGAAATGTTTTTAAAAAGCCAGATTATGAGGCTAACAGACTGTAAACGTACGCGTAGGTATTAAAAATGTTCCGTAAGACAATTTCCCTTTATTTCTTACAACATTTTCTATGTTTGTTAAAAACAGTTTAATCTGTCCTTCATTGTAAATCTTACGTTTATTGCGGCAATTTTTTAACGAATTAAAATCGCTTAAGTTATATATCTGTCATGGTTCTCTATTTTGTCTCATAATTTTTTATCCATAATCTAACGTGTCATAATGTTTCCAACCCTTGTGACCTAATCATCATTTGTCCGAATGATAATTAGCCCTATCCCGATGTCTCATAATATCACTTGCCCTAAAATCGAAATCCCTAAATATAATTTATCCAAAAATTTTTTGCTATAAATATGACAATCTATAATGTTTAAAAGACATAAAAGGGTTTTCTATAACAGTTATAAGTCCTAACGTAATGTGTCATAATTTAACGTACCCTAAAGTCTAAATACCATAAATATAAAAGCCCCTAAAATCTTTTGCTGTAGATATTACAACCCATATTATTAAAAATGCATAAAATGCTTTTCTATGATTGTTAAAAATCCTATATAGGTAATAACGATTGATATGCATGCATTGGGTAATGTAATGTTTATCCTATTTAATAATAAAAAATATCACCTAATCGCAATCGCAGCTAATTTAAAATAAGCTTAGAATTGTTTTCGATCAATTGCTAAAACTAGGCATTTATTTATAAATTAAATATTATCTGATTATATCACAGTTGTTTCATTATTTTACCAAAATCCCTGTATGTCACTCGAAGTAATTCAAGCAAGCATCCTGTATGCAAGCAAGCACGCATGCATTTAGAATTGCGTGTGCTCCGGCGCTACGGGAAGTGCAGCCCCTCCGCCCTAGCGTAACAAAGTACAGGCGCCCAGGCTCTCTGTAGCAGCTGAGGCTGGTCGCCAAAGGCGACTAGCAAGCCGAAGCTGCGAAAGATGCTGCCTCCCTCCGCGCCTCCGCCGTTTTGAATTGGGTACACTCTAGGGGTAGGGCAGACAAGTACCACAGACAGTTTGCTGATTCGGTTCTGAGACAGATTTGACTCAAAATCCTTAATCCATACGATTGCAAGTGTATGATAATGTGACTTATAATAACTAAACTACTTGAGGATAACATAACCAAGATAAACCTAATGTTTAAGGACTAACAATATTATTATAAACCATCATTAGAAGTAACAATATTATCATAAACCACCATTCGGACCAACATGCATTATACAAGTTAACACTGAGGACATGTGATTATAGCAAGAAAAATTAGGATATCTAATTATTATATTATGACACAAAAGCATTAGAATTAAAGACAATTTAACATAATAAAATTTCGTATATTCGAACATTATAGACGACCATTAAACGCTGCTTCTGAGCCATGGGTCGCGGGTTCGATCCCCGCACAGTACAAATATTTGTGTGCATGAACATGTCCGTTTGTACTGGTCTGGGTGTTTTCTATATATTATAAGTATGTAATTACAAAAAAAATATATATAATTAAGTTTATCGTTTGTCTAGTACCCCATACGACAGGGTACTTAATAGTAGCTTAATTTAGGACTAGATGGCTCTGTGTGGCCCAGTGAGGCATGTCCTAAATATTTAATTATTATTTATTTATTATGATGGATAGTAATGATTATAGCAAACGCGTTAGGGATTTTAAATTTCGGACGAACAATTTTCGAAGAAGAAAGGGGCTACCATCTGTCGTCGATAAAAGCAAGGTAGGTAGTCATTTAAGTTTTAGATCCCTATTCCTATCCCCACGTAGGTACAAGAACGCAATCTACCATTGACATATTATATTGCGTACATGCGTGCTGGCAGTATAGAAAAAAAATATTTACTGAAAAAAAAAAAGTAGTAGTTGAATATTTTCTATCCATTTCGAGCTGCCTTTTAACATTGGAAACAGTTACAAACAGTGAAATATTTTGTGCCGTAAAGACTCGATGTTCCACATGATGAGTTCCCTCCCGACTCGTAAGTTCGAATTTGGAACAACTGTGCACACTAGCATCATTGCAATCACGGATACTCGCTGTAATCTCCTTCTGATTAAATATTCTCGAACTGTAGAAGGAGATGTATTAAACAACACCATACAAGTTGATAAATAACAATAATATGCTTACAAAAAGTAAAAATATTGAATCAGTGTCTCAACAAAACTACGAGTAGAATAGAAAGTACTTGACTAGATAAAACAATGGTGACTACTGTTACTAACCAAAAAGCAGTAAATTTAAGTTTAGATATCCAGTATTAAAAACAACGCATTAAGCAGTGTAGTCATAAATAAGACGTACCAACTTAATGACTTGTTATACAATCTACTAGACAGAACACACATTTAAGGGTTAATTTTCTATTCAAAAGTAGGAAACGCTGATATGTCATACACATTCAAAATAGATTATTCATTAATTTTATTATTGATGCCTATGTGCAAGACTTTAGTGTTTAAAAGAATGTAATATGTATTACTAAATAAAGTACGTAATTTTCATTATTAAATTATGTTAATTTTCTTTTCTAAAAATAAAAATGTTAATCAGAAATTTTCAGCAGCTCCCACTTGGTCTTAAAGTTTAGCTACAAAGATACTTAACGAACTACTCCGTATTATTTATTCCCAGTTCTGGCGTTGTTTATTTTTGCAATAACAAATTAACAATCTGAAGTTTCGTCTCGGAAAGGTTTAACGAGTTCAAATTTCATTACTTTATAGTCGTTTATTTTGAAAAACTTTCATCCGACAAATATTTGTGTTGAAATTTAAATTGTTTATTTACCCCTCGTTGGCAATGGAACTCGAATTTTGTCAGTGTTTTGGTTATATTTAGAGGCAAGTGTGAATAATGTTTATTATGTCTTAAAATGTTTATTTATATGTGAGCGGGACACGTGTGAGCTTGGCGTAGGAGCGTGAAGGACCACGCGCTAGGTGAATTTACTTATGTGTGAACCATGGTTAATCACGAACTCTCATATTAGTTACATTTTGTTTTGTTTTATCTATATGGAGTTTGAACATTATTACTGCATGTACATATAGGAACCGTTGTATTTGAACCTATTCAACGAGTTAATGCTACCCGTCATCTCTTACGGGTGTAACGAAGACTCTTACGATATTAAAGTAGCGTAGACCGGGGGTCAGAAGTGACAGAGGGAAATTGAAACTTTCACTTTCAAATTCATATAATCTGCGTGTGCCCACAATAGCTCACAGCACACGCGTCGGTGTTATTGTAATAGAAATAGCACCTATGTTACAATAATGGGGGCTATCGCTAGTGAATTTGCCACTAGAGGCGCTAGTGTCGCGTGAGGTCCAATATGCATAAATGGTGTTGCATAAATTATAATTTCTTTAATTTACCTGCTGGAGAGTGATCTCCTTCGTAAAATATCGCAAATATGGATTATTTGGCGATTAATGTGAACGCTTTAAAAGCGGAATTAAGAAAAAGCGCAAAAATAGGCGGCCTCAAGAGCAACTATTTCAGAAGTTAGTTTGTTGATATCAAGATAGTTATTTA
Source organism: Anania crocealis (assembly GCA_949315895.1). Taxonomy (NCBI): domain Eukaryota; kingdom Metazoa; phylum Arthropoda; class Insecta; order Lepidoptera; family Crambidae; genus Anania; species Anania crocealis. Next base: position 11,484,406 of record OX438865.1, on the reverse strand, counting down.
TAAACAATATACCCTTAATTAGATACAAGATATAACACTTTGTTTCGGCGCCAATCGCCTTTGACAGCTATACCTCCGGACCTCAGTCTACAGTGGCGCCAACTGGTGAGCAAAGAAACGGTAGTCCCCATTGTCCTCAGTTACTTCTGCCTCCAGTCTCCACTACCTACAATTTAAAGTTTACTATAGATTTTTGGCTATGCTCGATATTTAGTCATTACAATTACTTGCAGATCTTACAAGCTATTATATCACAATGTAGCAAAACAGTTTAAAGGTCAAGTACAAGTAAGTCGAAGAGTCAGTAAGCTGGTCACATTTGTTAAAACGAAAGACGGTGATCAAGGCGTTCTGGAGTGATACCGTAAAAATGATTTTAGAATAATTATTATAGGAAGATAATGATTGGCTGGGCGTATATTATGGTTTATATGCCTAGCTATAGATATTATACGCAGTGATTTCTAAGCAAGCTGTTGACCTGTTATAGCTGTAAGGCATCCTTCCAGCAAATTTTGCAACAATATCAACTAACTAAACAGAATATAAACTAACTCAACTTAGAGTATCCATTTTCTATTTCTTGTAACTTTTAAATAATGAGGGAAAACATTTGACGTTGTAGGAATAATGAAAGTATAGTCGATTGATAAACAGCAAGCTTACTCTTGACAAGTTCGAGTTACGATCAAAATCGAATCGACGTCGAGAATCAGTAATTTGGTACTCTGAAAAGTGAACCTAAACCTTTGAGTCGATGGTGATTAAGTTATCAACCGAAAATGTTTAACGGATCGCCATTTTAGATCGATATTGACTTGATTTTGATTTCGATTCGATTGAGTTTGTTCAGATTTTGGCTAGGTCGAATCGAGATCGAACTTTAATCAAATTCAAGAGTAAGGGGGCAGGTTTTAAACAAGAACTTCACAAGCCATTAGGATACTTCCATACATTAAATTTTGCGGCTTTTTTACTACCTATATATTTCCTGTATTTAGCACTTGACCTTACACTTTTTGTGTTATTAATGGTAATTAACTTTTAAAAGAGGTATAAGTAGTAAGTATAATAAATAAATAATAAATAAATATTTAAGACATGCCTCAATGGGCCACACTGAGCCATCTAGTCCCAAATTAAGCTACTATTAAGTACCCTGTCGTATGGGGTACTAGACAACCGATATACTTACATATATACTTTTTTTTTTTGTAAATACATACTTATAATACATAGGAAATACCCAGACCAGTACAAACAGACATGTTCATGCACATAAATATTTGTACTGTGCGGGGATCGAACCCGCGACCCATGGCTCAGAAGCAGCGTTTACTACCGCTGATCCAAATGGTCGTCGAATATAATCGTATAAGTTGAAATACTTTCAATATCAGACAAAAACAAGTCTCACCCACCCCTATTAATTTTAATAATCGCTATTGAATAAATTTATTAATCTCAAATTTGTTTGAGTAATTAAGGCAAGATCAAGGTCCCATGTTCGATTTGCGATAAGGTAATAATGATCTTTTCGAGACAGTTTATACGGGTAATCGTACTTTGGAAGCGCTAAGGCTGCTTTTACAGTATGAACTTGAGCGCTGGCGGCGGTCAGCGCTGTTAGCGATATCCATACATTTCGAAGGTCGGTGCGATGGTCAGCACGCCTGTAAAACCAGCCTAAGTCGTTGGTCCCGTCATCTGACGCAAGGTGATAGCCGTATAACAAATTGATTCATATGCCTTCGATAGGCAGCTTATAAAACTTTGACACCAGGTCACCTTGAAGGATGATCACACAAGAAAAAATATTTCATCTTCGGAATAAACAACACCGTACCTATTTTGTGACCTATTTATTTTTTTAATGCTCTGTCCACTTTGAAATACGACTGAAAACACTTTTTTTCAAGTTATATTCCTTATTTTTGTTTAAGTTGTTACTCACAACATCCCGGTCTCCGTAACAAAAGCTCTTGTCAACACGACACGCTCGATTCATTCTGAAGGACCTTTGCTTTTAGAAATGCATCACAATATGCGTCGCCTAATGCGAGAGTGCTTAGGGCGAGTCTAAAGAGGTCGGCAAACTTGTAGCATTTTTACGAAAATGGAAAACGAGCAAAAATAGCAAATGACAATAGTATTCGCACGGTATGATAAATTTTGTTTGAAGAATTGTTGAGAGATGAAACATTTATTTTAAAACTAGCTAATGTAGCCTAATGTACCCTGACTAACACCACTATGCAAAAATCATGTCGATGTCCTTTCAATATTGAACACACCTGTTTATCCTATGGGAACTGAGTTTTTTTTAGTGCAATTTAAACTATTATCTGTTTCAAAGTTGTACCAGATTAAGAGATCTGGTACTAATTTTCTTGCCGCTGTTCCATCGTGATTGAGTCCATCTAAACTTTTGCACTTCTAATAAGTGTAGGTGTCATAATTAACCAAGCATTTATTTATGGCACCTACACTTATTGTAAATTTCTTTGAATAGTATATTTAAACACACAATGTGTTTTATTATAATATTGAAAGAAATTTTGAAGTTCGAAGCCAAGACAGTATTTTTAGCGTCAGAAGATAAATAACTTTTGGGTACCAAAAAGTTCTGGTACTTACGTCCTAACTCGTTTCCGTTTCAATCTTGGATATAAGGACGTTATTTTCTATCGGTAGTATCGTTCAATGCCTGAAGGGGGCACTCAACAAGTCGTCTTCGAACATAGCAGCCGACCGTTACGCAACTCACAGAATTTCACGCCTCACTTATTTCTCGCTCGTATGGTCAAAGGTATCTGTACCGATGTCAACCGACGAAAGAAGAAGATTAGGTAGGTATTTAAAACTCATGTTTTTCAAGCAATCAAAAAGTTGCTGTAAATTTAGAATATAATCCGTTGAATAAAAATTGCGACAGCTTTAAGTTGGATAAAACCCTTAACTGTCCGCTTGATAAATTCGTCATGATAAGCCTTGAATAAATTCATGGACACACTTGTAGCTCAACAGGTCACATCAGTCACTCGTAATCCTAAAGTTATCGATTCAGGACCCACCCAAGACACTCAACATTTCTATTCAAATAGTTGTACATTTACCTAGTTTGTTAATTCATTGCGTATAGATATCATATTTTTTGAGGTAAGTATGTATAACATATTTGCTTGATCAAGTTTATTAATTGTATAATGAATGTGAAAAATAGATCTGACTAGCATCAAGTTTATGGCAGTCATTGCTTATTACAAATAAACTTAAAGGGGTTTTACTGTATGGAGTGGTTTCAAAAATTAAACGTGTCCCTAGCTGTCGATGAATAAACTTTAGTTTAGTTTATCTTTGAATAAGTTCTGTGCCTCAACTTTGCAAGTTTTCGCGGCCGCTGAAGTCACGCAGCCGTTGGGTCCCATCCTAGCGGACGCGGCGATCTAGCCACTGTGAGTGATGTATGGCTTGCATCCTCACTAGTAGCGAACCTTCTTGGGTCGGCGTCAACAAGACAAGGAAATATTCTAGCTTAAAATGTATCTTTTATAACAAATATTGCTCTGCCTGCGTGAACTACACGTTACTTATATCGCGCGGGCGGAAACCTGTGCCCAGCAATAGTATGCACAATTGCACAATAACCTTCACCCTGTGTCTCAAGGTCTAATCTACCTATGTATCAAATGTAATCTAAATGGGTTCATTAGTTTAGGCGTAAAAGTGTAACAGACAGGCTGACCAGAGTTTATTTCGCATTTATAATACTAAGTAAAAATATTTGCAATTAACTTGTGAGCTATGCAAAACTATCATTTATTTTTCCCTGTCTCTTTCTAATTTTTACTGAGCACTTTTTGAGTGAAGAAGATTGGTTAGGTCTGTTGTCCCTATTCAAATATTAGTCAATAACTTCAACAGCTAGACTTCCTTGATCATGTAATGTAAATAGGGGCTATGAAGCAGAAACGGCTTTCTTTTTTCAATTTGTCTCGGAACCTATAGAATTTTTCAAATATGTTAATCGTCTTAAGAGCGAACTCAACAAGTCACGCGGTGAAGTCGTTCGTTACACAACATTTATTGAATTTTACGCCTCACTTTCTTTGAAAACCGTGGACGGAATTTAGACAAGAGTGCTTTTAAAATAAAAGTAGACTGGTAGTAAAACAATTCCTAGAGAATATTACTTTACACATAACTAATAAAGAAATAGTAAAATGTTGAGAAAATTACAAATTTTGCTCTGCACCCAAACTCAGGTTTCGAAGACTAATGATCAGTTACTGCCACTCGACTCATCTCGTTGTTAAATTTATAAAATAAGCTAGACATGGCAAAAAACATTCATGATATTGCTCCACTATCATCCTCTTGGTAGATAACCTTAGTTTTCTCCACTCAGCGAAATAAAAAACTGTTTTGCTGGCTTCACTAAAGCCATCTCCCAGTGTGGAGGAGTGTGTCAGATCCCGCAATCTAGCGGAAGTGATTGGGGCAGTCTGGGTAGCTACCTATCTAAACTAAACTTGTTATCGAACTTATGCTTAGCCGAAATAAAATTTTTTCGAAGAATTTTTTTCCCGAATATTCATTACACATCTGTTATATTTGTCATATACTAATACATCAAACTCATTGAACTCGAAGGTAAAATTGTTTCTACGTTGACACTAATGGTGGTGTAGTGTAGCTGTAGTAGCTGGTGTAATGTAGTGTAGCAAGCAAGCATGCAACATACCAGCAAGCATGCAGCATGCAAGCAAGCATTAGGAGTTCCTCTTCTCCGGCGCTGCAGAAAGTGCAGCCTCTTTGCCCTTGCGTAACAAGGCGCAATCACCCACGCTCGCATCCGCAGCTTCGGCTCATTGGTCATCTTCGACGACCAGCCCCAGCCGCTCCAGCTCATTACAGCGGGCGGAGGCTGCACTAAAATCAGTAAAATCAGTTTAACTGATTCGCGCCCGCACTGAATCCCTCCGCGCCTCCGGCTTTTAAATTATACTCTAGTATTGGGCAGACAAGTACCACGGCAAATGACCATGGCGAGTTGGGCTATCGGGCACCTACTAACATATTATATTGTAAGCTAATATTATTCGGTGAAATGTGATTTAAGTCAAGTGAACGTATGGCAAATAAGCCATCTGGTAAATGAAAAGTTCAAAAGGAACTTCGGCCAACAGTAAAAAGTTATCATCAAAATTGATCAAACGTAGTTCGGTAAAATGATACTTATGTCAAGAGATATTTTGATGGACTAAAATATGTCAAATGATTCATACTCGTATAGCAAAAGAAATGTGGGTCTATAATTTTCGGACAACTGAAATTCTGTCAAGTAAATTTCGGACAAGTAAACGGTTCCCACTGCCGAGATATTTATTTATTTATATATAGCTCAATTATGTGAACCAGTTCTGGGACGTCTGTGGCTTCAAGATCCCTCATTAGGTTCGAACCTCAGCTTCGACTTAAGAGATACATTGTGCTTGCAATCACTAGTATATTTACAATAATGGATTGCAAATTACCATAATTTAAATGTTGTGCTCAGCTTTAATCGGAGCTCAGTTTTATTATTATGTTATGTCACATTGTATTATTATTATGTATTGTTCTGATTTCTGTAGCTGTGCCTTATTAATAAAATAAAAAAATAAAAAAAATAAAAATTAGAACTAAAGAAATAAGTTTTTCCATTATATTTTTAATTATCATACATTCCCTGTTCTGTATGTCGACTCACTTGAAACTATCTAGCCAGCCGTTTCCAAGTCGCGTAATATCTTGTTGCTTAAGGCTATTTACAAACTAAGCCGTATCTGTTTAGTGTGTTAGTAACTTGTTTTGTTTACTTAGTTCATGGTTATACCTCCAAAAGCACAGACACATTAATTAAACTAACATCAGCAAAGCTTTGTTTCATATTACTGCTTAGTATTTCGGTAATACTTTGTGACTAAGAGTAATCATAAACATGAGACAGTAAATAGTTCTTTGGTCTTTAGTATTAGTAATTTGGCTGTATATTAGGGGTTAAAGTATGAAATTGCCGTTTTGTATGGACGAAATCGAGAAAAGTCATTTTTCCATACTAACAATTTTTTAGTTTTTTTAAAAACGCTTACCGTTTTCGATGCAATTAAAGGTGAAAGTTAGATGGTTATAAAGCTACGCATTATAGTATTTAAATTTCTGAAAATCAAAGTATATAATACAAATATACTTAATTGAAGCAAGAAGGTCAGCTGACACATTGTAAGGGGTCTTTTCAACGACTTCCTTTGAAGTAATAGGAACTAGTATTGCATTTTTTTTTTAGTCAAAAGTTACTTTTTTAGTTTTTAATACAATACAAAAAGAATTACGCAATAATATGACTATACTTAAGAGCTATAAACAAAATAAAAAGTGGGAAAATAATCGGCAATTTCATACTTTAACCCCTATTATTATGCTCCCAAATGAATGTGCGTATAGAAAATGTGTTATAAGATATTGGTTTCTTTCTCCTTTTATATTCTATCGGCTATTGAATAACACTACCGGCACTATAAATACGAAAGTTCTAGTGCAATACTTAATATGCCGTGTAGGCAAAAGCGTGACCACTAGAAAAACAAAATTAAAAATTTAAGCACTTGCTAAAATGGAGGGGGAGTAAATATAATGAATGAGATATATGAGCTTATAGGAGGATACAAAAGAGTCCTCCCATAAGATTCCTGTTGCGATAACTGGGGAGCCTTCCTGCCGGTGCGATCCAGAAAGATACGGCACGCGGTTCCTCGCTTACTTACATAAACGCAATTTTAACCTTACAATCCTTTAATAAAGTCGCAAATCAATTTAGCTAGACAATGTAACAAGTAAACCGCACTTAGTTCCCTTATTTCATCTTGAAGCAGAGAAACCCGCCAATACTTAAGCTCTGAATAATTCGCTGAGAAATTTTGAGAGCACTTAAGTTGAAACCTTGTTACAATGGGCTTGCAATTTTGCATTCACTTAGTTTTCTCGTGGCCTTAGTTTCTAAAAAGCTCATATAATTTTATACTTTGGTTAAACTATTTTACATAAGGCTTTTCGCAGCCTTTAAAGACGTCTATATAATAATTTATGTGCGATATTTACTGTACTATAATAAAATGTGAGCTTGGTACTTTATGTTTTTGTTTAATAGAAGAGTTATCTCCGCGAGAAGTGTTTATATACTTATTGCAACTTTGCAAGTCAGATTTTAAAAAATAGATTACACAGCTTCATATGCTTTGTTTGTTAAATAAATGTCGTAAAACAGCATTGCTTACCCATCGCTTCACGTTCATGGTTCAACTTAATGAAACTTTAAATGGACCCCATTTAAATTAAGGTATACCTATAGTTGTTTACAATTTAATATCTAAAATGCAAGTACGACATAACTTGGGCTAGCGCCCTACGTTAGCAGCTAGTAATATATTTTAAAACTATAATACTAACTAACCTGTCTATGAGGGATTACTAATGTTTGGCCAAAAAACGTTTTCCAAAATATCACATCGCAAACTATTTTACGCAAATTTTCATTTGGCAAAAAAACATTTATCAAAACAACATAACGCAAATTTTTATTTAGGAAAAACAAACAAAAAAGAGGTAATAAGAAATATTGTATAACCCCAAGTATCGCCTTTCAGAGGGTAACTTTTATTCTGGCCTGTAAACAACTGTGAAAAATCCCCTAACCACAAAATCAGGGTGGGGCGGTCAGACTTAGGTAGGTCCTTGAGTACATACTCAGCCAGTCCGGAGAATAAGTGCGTAAGTAACCGTTTTAAAATGGAGAAAGAAATTCAGGGACGATTTTTAGAATTTTGCAACTAAGGTGTATGGTAATTTGAATGCACTTGCTTCTTGAATAGTATAGAAATATGAATAAAACTGTAATTTGATATAGAAATAACCATAGATTTCGTACGAGGGCTGCACTAAAAGTATCTGGAATGGAATATTTCCACTGTTCCTGTCATATTAAAATCTTTTAAATTGCAAATCCTTGGTTTTAAAAATCGAATACCATTATTTATTTAAAAATAGATTCTCGGTCTTATCACAAGGTCTTGTCAAACTTGTTTAGTCGTTGAGAAAATGGAATTGACTCGAGAAAATCCAAGAGCGATGATTTATTATGACTTTCGAAGTGGTTTAACACAAAAGCAGTGTGTTGACCGGATGATTTCTGCATTTGGTAATAAAGCCCCATCCAAAACTACAATTTATCGCTGGTTTCAACGTGGACGTGTCAAGCTCATCCCCGTCAAGGTCGTCCAAAATCTGCAGTCACCCAAGAAAACGTTGATGCTGTGCGTAAGCTGATTGAGAAGATCGACATGTGACATACCGCAAAATTCAGGCAACTTTAGACATTGGCATGAGTCAAATACAAATAATCTTGCATGAACAATTAGGTGTAAAAAAGTTGTTTTCCCGATGGATACCGCATTCGCTCTGTGAAGAGCAAAAAGCGTCTCGCGTTACTTGGTGCGTCAGAACTCTCGAAAGATTCCACGCAGGATCCTCAAATGCTGTATACAACATCGTATCAGGTGACGAATCCTGGATATACGCGTACGAACCCGAAACGAAAAACTAGTCATGAGTTTGGGTGTTCGGGATGAGTTAAAGCCAACAATAATAGGTCGTTCACGGAGTGTTGCAAAAAAAATGGTGGCCACGTTTGTCTCCAAAACCGGCCATGTTGCGACTATTCCTCTTGAGGGACAAAGAACGGTTAATGCAAAATGGTATGCTAGCATTTGTTTGCCACAGGTCGTTTCTGCACTCCGTAAAGAGAACTGCAACCGTCTCATCATCCTCCATCACGACAATGCGAGTTCTCACACCGCGCACAGAACAAAAGAGTTTTTAGAGCAAGAAAACATAGAATTATTAGACCATCTGCCGTACAGCCCCGACCTAAGCCCTAATTATTTCTATACTTTCCCTAAAATAAAGAATAAATTGCGTGGTCAGAGATTTTCATCACCTGAAGAAGCTGTGGACGCCTACAAAACGGCCATTTTGGAGACCCAAACTTCCGAATGGAATAGTTGCTTCAATGATTGGTTCCGTTGTATGGAAAAATGTGTCAAATTTCGCGGATAATACTTTGAAAAGCAATAAATACATTTTTAAATAGTAACGTTGTGTCACTTCCTTGATTCCCGAAATTTTCAGTGCCGCCCTCGTATACTAGTAGATCAACTGACAGCCCGATAATGCGTGACCAGTTCTGATTTGCAAATGTGTGTGTTTGCTAGTGATTTACCTTTTACATTTTGAGACTATTGATAATAATTGCAGTTCGTCGTTTGGGAAATATACTAACTTTCTTACTGTATTTATCCTTAGATTATTATTTACTCCCCAGAAAATCTAACTATCTTCTTATAATACTTATTATAAGAGTGGGCAATTCGATGTGCCTGTGAATATATTTTTTATATACTCTTATGTAAATATAAAGTGTAAAATAATATGAATCTGAAAAATAACAATATTGTCAATTAATGTTTCACTTATTTGGTTCCAATCAATAAGACTGTATTGTGTATGTAATGAGGATTTTTCTGACTGTTCTTAAAGGAAAGTACTATTAGTAAGTGAAAAAAAAATATAATAAAAATCTATACAACTAAATACTGACATATACAAACTGCGTTGTTGGCCTAGTTGGTATGTGATCACTGACCCGCATTTGTCTAGCATGCTGATTATACCTGTACCCATCATTGCAATGGTAACTTAAATTCAATTATGGAGGACTTTGCCCTGCAGTGGGCCGCCGTTAATAATAACGATATAACTAAGGGTAAAAAAATATCTCGGAATTGCTCGTGAAGCGTGCTCTGTTAGAAAATTTTACTTGTATAAAATTATTGAAAAGTAACTTTCTTCATATAAGATTTTCGATGCTAAACGTAAAATAGCATGTTATTTATCAGTTAACATTCTATAAAAATATCGATAATAGTATCGATAAATTTGAGTCAAGCTCTAGCGTACATGTAAAACAGATTGACATAATTTTGTATTAACAATAGAACAAAAAGACCCATTTAAATAAAAATAACGCGTTTTTACGATGACGACTGACTACTTATTTTTTCTACCTGTGAAATAAGCAGTTTGCTGGATTATTTTTGTGGTTGACAACACAGGCACTCACAGAATATGTGACCATTATTAAATAAAATTGTATTTACTTTAAATAATCTACGATGTAAGAAATAATTCCATAAAATATTGAAGCTTATATCGCAGTTGACACTGGGTGTCAATGCGTCAATCAAAACAGATCACAAAACGAAAAGATAGATACTTAGATAGTTTTATTTTTCTATCTTGCTAGATTTCCATCAGAGGGTTTGTTCTATCTCGCAGGCTTTGTTAGTCTATTATATACTACATTTATGGAAATAAACATGATCTGACAAAACAAGATTATTTCTACGTTGTTGTTAACATGCGTAAACCGACAAATGTTTCAGTCCTTTGGCAATAAAACTATTCATACATACAGAATGATATTTCGATCACCATCCAAATTTTAATACAACAATCTACGAGACAAAAAACTAATGACGTATTTTTCCTTTTGGTATTGCCCAGTACAAGAATGTCAAGATAAAGCACCTAGAAAATGTCCGCCAAAAAACCATAATTTTGGAAAAGGCCTCTTTGCTACATACTTTTTACGCGATGCGCATCTCATTCATTCATACTATATATTCATAAGTTGTTGATTTTCCCTTCAAACCTTCACAGGCTTAGGACCGTAAAAATTGAAAATAAAGTTGCAAAAATATTTTCCGGGGAAAACTTGACCTTTATTTTTATTTTATAAATAGGCTCTAAATACGATACATAACGCTTATAAGAAATGTTGACGGTGAAGAAAATGTCATTTTGTATTTTGCAGCAGCAAATCGAACCTTATGGGCGGTCCGTGACACTAAAAAGACTGCAAATAAGGACTTTTATCCCTGAACAAATTAGCATTTCTTGATGATTTCATACGTTGCGCCTCTTTATCCTAATCTGTTTATAAGTATTCGGAAGGCACATTTCACTCCCTAATTTCTTGAATTGACTTTAGTGAAGTTTCCTAGTAATACGATTACTTACTTATTAGTTAAAATAAAATTGACTATGATCATTGATGTAAAATAAAAACTAAGTACACAATCAGTGACATGAAAATGTCCTCGCCAAATAAACACCCACTGTACATTTAGGTGAAATTTTACTTTAGTTGCATTCATTTTTATGTCATATATGCAAGGCTTAATTTGCATTTTTGGATCTGTCCAGATTTAAATATAATATGCAGCTAAGGTCATCTGTCCTACCGTAGGTATTATGATAAAATACATAATAAAGGTAATAAGAAATACACTAACCCATAAAAAACAGGACACTACGAACGGTCCAAGTTTAAATAATGTATGTACCTATCGTATCTAAGTATGACAGATGACATTAGCTGCTTATTTAAAAAGTGGACCGTACGAAATGTCATTTTGGCCGACTGACGTGTATCTTTAATAATACACAGTCAGCCAAAATGACACTTCGTACTGTCTAGTCTAATCTAGTGCTTATCTAAATTTATTATTTTTAAAAGAAAGTCGTGTTTGTTACTGTACACCACTTATAACTCGAGAATGGCTGAACCGATTTTTATGATTTTGGTGTTTTAGGATTTGTCTTTGCCAGGAATCGGAAAATACGTATTAAAAAAGTTGGAAAGTTAACATTACAAAGTGTTTTTATAATATTTTTTTCCAACCACGCAATATTTAATGACAATGACATTTAGGCCGTCAAAATCAAATACTATACTGAGGCGATACGAAGTTCACCGGGTCCGCTAGTACTTTATAAAATATAGCTGTTGCCCGCGACTTCGTCCGCATCAATTTTTGTTATTATAATCGCGATTATTTTTGCAAAATTTTTCACTGATGCTTCGCTCCTATTGGTTGCAGCATGATGTCATATAGCCTAAAGCCTTCCTCAATAAATGGACTATACTACTAATATTTTTTCAATTCAAACCAGTACTTCCTGAGATTAGCGCGTTCAAACAAACAAACTCTTCAGCTCTATAATATTAGTATAGATATGCGTACGTCTCTAAGCAGAAAATTATAAGTGACGGCTCGCGATCGCAACGTAAAACGGTGAATAAAAAAAAACTAATATTTACAATATTGTAACAGTTCCAACTTTGACCTTTAGGTACTTACAGTATAATAATATGTCGAACAAAAAGTCATTGAAATCAAATACAACGCATATAGCGTAAATAGTAATCGTTGTCTCGTTGTAGAAGTAAAAATAAATATATTCATTCAAACGCGAAATTCCTCTTTTTTTGTCGTTAAAAATCGTATGGCAGGTCTAAAGCACGCTTTACTACAATCTGTTTTAGCAGGACAGACACGTCGCGCGCTTCCGTCCAATAATAGCGGATTGTAATTAAAGATGGCGTCCGTTTTTATCGAAATGGACCTTAATGATCGTTAAAAGTTTTCAGTGAATTGTATTAAAAATGTCGTTTAATTACCGAGGTATTAGCGATAAAATACCCCGGAAAATGCTGTGATCTGCTATTTTCAGAATGCCGTGAAAATATGAGCTTTGTTCCTTTTTGAAGCTAGATAAAAGCTTATACTTTTCTTAGAAGAGTTTATATTTTTAGAAAATAATTGTTGTTTGTTCAGTTTATTTTATTAAATGTAAACTTTTAATAGTAATTTTAAGAGTTGCGTAAATAAAAATATATTAATATGAAAACTTTTGGTCATTATTAACAAATTAAATTATTATGTACCTATACGTTTGTATTTGTTTTAACTTGATTGTCGATACCGATAAAACGACACAATTTGTATTTATTAATATCTGCTTTACAAATACAAAACGGTTTTTTAGCTGTTTCCCAAGAGAGACTGAATATTACCTATATTAAAGCAAATATTATTTATAACTTAATATTAAACATCCTATGATTATATTTGTAATTTGAACTAAAACTATTTCATATTTAGAGTTGTTCCCAAATAAATTTTAATTTGTTGGTCTTAATCAAACAAACCACATTTGTTTTTACAAATATATTTAGGCATATTTCCATTTGGTTAAATATTACAAGAAGTGTTTCATTTTTTTTTTGTTACAGGTATGTGCTTCATCGCTTCAGGGTTTAAAATCATGGTCTGGAAGAACTTTTTTTAAAGCGGTCACTTTTGTTCAATGAATGTTACGTACCAAACCCCAGATATTGTTTAGACTTAATAGAGATAGTAAGTTCACTATTAAAAATTTAATAATCGTAATAGGTATAGGTTTTTTTAATGTACTTACGCGCAGACTACAAAATGATTATTACCTTGATATTTATGCGTTTCTAACTACTTATCTCTTGATATAACAGTCAAGACTTTTATGTAAGCAAAAATATAGTGTAAAAGACGGACACGGCGAAATTATAAAGGTTCTTCATTGGATTCGGTACCCTAAAAACAAGTGGCCGAGTACTACCTATCTACCTACAACGATCTATTATGTCTGAGTTGATTCCGCCATAACCACCGGTGAGGTACAATACGAAACAGATTCAACGGATGTTTATCTCCTCGCGGAAATCGAACTCACGACCCGGTGGATAGCAAATACCTACTACAAGTTAATCAATTTTGTAGGTACATAGCTAAAAAAAAAAAACGCCAGCTCTCTGTTGTTTGTACAGAAAACAAATGTAACGAAACCAGGTTTAAAACTTCATTGCAATGACATTCTGCGATTTAATTTACTTGTCTACTTAACTAATCTATTTTACGTGTTCTAGCTACAGCATCCCACAGCTAGGCAAAGACCTCTCTTTCCCTTCTCCATACGGCCCTCCTCAATGCGTGGGTAGTCAGTCCCTCGAAGATAAGTCCAGGTCATCCCTTTGGTTTTGCAAATTGTAACGCCGCAAAGTAACGCCTGAGTCTATTAATTTTTGCAAATTATAATTTAATAAAAGGTATAATAATTGATGAAAATGTTCATGATTAATCCTGTACATCTACTACCTACCTACCATCTTAGACGCTGTTTGATACTAAAAGAATTGGTGAGGTATGTTTTAGTATATTCAGTTGAAAGGGTACGTTTCCCTTATCCCGCTTCAGTAATGTGCATAAAACCCATATCCCATTTAATAATAGTCTGGAATCAAAAGATTATGAAAGCCTAAAATAGATTTGACATTAATAAATTCTTCTTGCTATTTAAGAACCTTCATGTAGCAAAAGCCAAAAAAAAAACATGAATACGGTCCAAAATTGCTAGATCGTTTTATGGGATGGACTTCCAGCAGTGTATTCTTCCGTCTGTCCGTGCATCTGTCTGTCACCCACCAGGCTGTATCTCAAGAACCGCGACTAGACAGTTGAATTTTTCACAAATTATGTATTTTTCTTCCCGCTATAACAACAAATACCTACTAAAAACAAAATAAAATAAATATTAAAAGGGGGCTCCTATATATAAAAATTGCAATTTGTTGCCAATTTTTGCTCGATATCAATAAATGGTAATATTTCAAGTGCCTTCCGCACTCAAAATATTCACTTAATGCTTAAATGTATATTTACTTTAATAATAATAGGGGTTAAAGTATGAAATTGCCGATTATTTTCCCACTTTTTATTTTGTTTATAGCTCTTAAGTATAGTCATGTTATTTCGTAATTCTTTTTGTATTGTATCAAAAACTAAATAAAGTAACTTTTGACTAAAAAAAAAATGCAATACTAGTGCCTATTACTTCAAAGGAAGTCGTTGAAAAGACCCTTAACAATGTGTCAGCTGACCTTCTTGCTTCAATTAAGTATATTTGTATTATATACTTTGATTTTCAGAAATTTAAATACTATAATGCGTAGCTTTATAACCATCTAACTTTCACCTTTAATTGCATCGAAAACTGTTCAGGCGTTTTTAAAAAAACTAAAAAATTGTTAGTATGGAAAAACGACTTTTCTCGATTTCGTCCACACAAAACGGCAATTTCATACTTTAACCCCTAATATTTAATAAATAAAACAGATTGAACTAAAAAATTAAAAATAAAACTGTAGTAATCAATTGAAAAATTCATATTATTGTACAAAAAGCGTGGGGTGCTTGTTATGATATCCACAGATATAGTAAATTATTGATAAAATATTTACAACAATCTAAATCAAGCCCCCCACGCTTTTTGTACAATAATATGAATTTTTCAATTGATTACTACAGTTTTATTTTTAATTTTTTAGTTCAATCTGTTTTAAAAGCGTGGTTTTTTAGTTTTTTAAACTATAATTTATTTTTTACTTTTTAGTTTAGTTTATAAGATTTGATTCCTTCTTTACCGACTGTAAGTCCAAACCTATGCAGGAAACATAATTGATACAGATCGCGCGCTAGCTCTATCTCTTGTACTCCCTCTTACAGAGGAAAACTGGGAAAACTGTTATTAAATTATTGCATTGTCATCCGTCCTTGATACGTGCGCAAAGTTTCAAATTAATCAAACTTCTGGAAATCGGTCAAATTTATGCTCAAAGATTCCATTACATACATAGATACATAGATAGATACAACCCAAGCTAATAAAAGCGTGGTAAAAAAATAAACTGTTGTTTACCTAGTCAATGGTACGGAACCCATAGTGCGCGAGTCCGATTCGCCCTTTGCCGGTTCTTTAAAAAACATGTGTGGATAGAATTGACTATGAGACAAGTTTTTATCAAAAACATATGTCCAGTTTTGTCATATACAAAAGTCGTAAAAAATTCCTGAACAGAAAATTTGACTTTTGCTCTGCATAAATTTTAATTAGAAAAAGGAACTAAACCCAATATTCGTTGCAATAGATATTTTATATAAAATACTCTTTTAAGCACACACAAAAAACACATCAATGCTAACAGAATTAAGTACAACCTGTTCGGTCTTATCGCCAAGAGCGATCTGTTTCAGACAATAAATATTGTGACCAAGGCCGCTGGATCACAACCGAACGACATAGACTTAGTCTTAGTTAAGTCAGCCATGAAAGTGGTCTAACTTTTTTGTCAAAATTTCATGTGTAAGTGACGTAGCGATAAGGTCGAATCCATAGACATTACTTTTCTTTAAATGAAAGATATGCACAGTTCTAATGCATTACAATTAGTAGCTGTCCAAATATTTTAGAATGGAAAAATAAACCCTGTTGTTCTATGACGCGCGAATGATTTTTAACCTTAAAATGTCATAGATATAGAATATACCATTTTCTTGGCCGACCATACCAGTTACGCAATGCATACTCGTATCATGTTCAGTCCTGTTTTTATAATAAACAGGACTCCTAAATTCTGATCGACAAACAAATTAATGGTCCGATTCCAAGTATAAATAGGCATAATACTCAGCACCTACATATGTGAACGCTTCGACGTTTATACGTATTGAGTTATGTAATATTAAGATTGAATTGAATGTTTCACATTGCACTAAAGGTACAGACAACAGCACGTCAACTTGCCACAAAACGTCAAATTTTCTCAATTGATATTGATCTCTACTTGTTAGACTTACAGTTGAAAATCAATTCACCTTTAACTTTTTGGGTAGGTTGACCTGCCGTTGTCTACAATCCATATTGTTTTGAATGATATTTCGATACCCAGTTACAGTTATAATATTTGCATCAAAAGTAAATACCTACTTGGTTACTAGGATGATTGGAAAACTGAAAACGTCGATCGTAACAGGAAAATCCTCTAGAGGGCTCAATCTAGACGTTTTGCTGGTATTTATACATTTTGGTTCGAAATTTGACGGCCGATATTCTGATAATTGATATTTTAGTGGATTTGGGTAGCTATGTATGTAGACATTATTATTCCTGAATGTGAAGCAAACATAGGGTAAGATTAATTTTACTTATATTTAACTACCAATATAAGCATACTGTTAAACAAAAATAATATTACATACAAGTAGGTTATACGAGTAAGTATAAAAGAGATAGCATCTTATCAAGCTTTTATCAAAAACTTGGCAACACATATCCAAAAAAACAATGTTAGAAGTCTTATTGTAAAGTATCGATAAATAAAAGCTAACAAAACAACTTTCACCACAATGTTTGGCAAGTGTTTAACATCGATCCAAACCTTACAAGTTCGCCTCAAGCGAAAATTGAATCAGGAATATTATTTATGCACGATAACAGCCCGATTTGAGCCACGTGACGCAATTTTCTAAAACAAAGACGCCGTATTCGCTGGAATATCACTAATATTCGTATAGTTACTAAGATGTTGTGAATAATTTCCCTTCTAACTTGCCAGTTGAAGCTGATTCTGGTGAATTTATGGTTTAAGTGGCTTCTGATTTGCGTTAGTTTAGATATGTTATACCTATAAGTAATGTTTGTTTGACATAGCTATAATTTTTGTAACAGGCTCAGTAAATTCGTTTTTTTTAGTAATTAGTTCTTTATTGCTCTCCTAAAATCAATTTTGAAGTAAAGTCTTTTTGGCGCAGCAAACATAGGCACTAGGTAGGTACTGCGTTACCTATTTATTAAGAAATCTTTCATTGCCAAAATGATGTTTGTTACCTTCAAATGAAAAGTAAGATTTTAAATTACTTCTCTTAGGTGTCAAAACTCAGAACCGGTATTAGCTTTGACCTTTACCAATCAAAACTGATATGTGACTACTACAGGTTTATTTGACATCCTCTAGGTTAGGTTAGATTAGGTTAGAACAGCAACCACAACATCGCCAGACAAACGAGCGAAGCGAGCGCCGTCACTGTAGCGGCTTGAGAAGCGCCGCGCCTTTGGCACGAACTTAGACTCAAAGTTAACTTTGAAGAAGTGTACTTAAGCTACATGCTCCATTAATTGTGACATACGCGGTTTTAGTCTTGGCCAAACTGAGCTGACGTACAGCGCGCCTTATAATCAGCAGGTCCAAATTGAAAAAAAGTTAAAATAGGTATGATTTATTCAATATTTTATCAATATATGAATGATGAAAGAGCAGTGTAAGAAACAAAAACTATTACTATTGTCAGTCTCTGTTACAGGAAATACAGTGACAAGACACGTACAAAGTGCGAACTAAGCATGTTACATGTCTATTGGCTTTTGTGATAATTCTCTAAAACAACAATGATAGACAAGATATTCTTTTTTTGAACTGGTAGGTAATAATGGTGGTGTTTTTTGCATAGATTATGGTTTTTTGTATAGCCAAATGCAATTAAAGTTTGATTGTTTATCTTTTATTATTATATAAATAAATAAAAGATAAAAATTTAGAAAATGAGCTTATTCCTCAATAACGATCTCAACTAAAAAACGATCAGTTAGATGTTTTTTTTCTAATCTTTTATTTTTAGATACATCCTGTTTGTAACCTCTATAACATTATTTTTGGAATGTTTATTACATTCAACAAAAAATATTTTACTGCTTTACTCTCAAAATTACACTCTTTATATTCTCTGCATTTGTGTTATGCTCATACATATCTTCGAAGTAATATCAACGCGCAAATAACGAAACGCAGACAGAGCTACGGAAAATTGCTAATATTATTTTCCGTAATTCCCATGAGCAGGGAAAAGGGCAAGCAATATAGCAATGGAAATGTACGTGTATACAAAAGGTAACGTCTAGTTTTATGATTGCATTTATTCATACAATCGTTTCTTAAATATTGTCGATTCCAATGTGTATAACATGATATAAAAAGTCACAAATTTTAAGTCTGTGAATCAACTCAATTATGTTTTCTTGTCAAGGACTTAAAATTGGTAGATTGTTATGCTTTTCGTCGGTTAATATATTCGCGCAAAATGTTTTATTATTACATTTAAAGGCTATAATTTATTTATTTTTATCACCATTTGTTTCTTTTTTAAATTAAATTGAACCAAATTAAAGCCTTACAACGTAAAAATAGCCTATGTCAACATATGCAAGCTTATAAATAAATACTATGTTGAACGCAGAATTTTGATATCATCATTTTTGAAAAAAAATATTATCATACAATTCGATTCTCAAAATTTTAGGTTGTATTATTGTTTATCTTTTATTATTAAATAAATAAATAAAAGATTTTAAAATAATAAAAATTACGCACGTCTTCTATTTCGGTCCTTTGAAAAATGCAAGTGTACTTTTTTAATAAGCACAGTATTGATTCGGTTTGGATAACATTGAATGAGCCAACGTCAATTCACAACAGGGAATTCCGTTCAGCTGTTAGTGTAACCATATTGATGGGTGATCAAATCTCTAGATGTAGGTAATTAATCATCAAGCTGTCAACGGTGGCAGGTACCTCCACCAACCTTGACACCAAAGATCAAATTATAACAATCAGGTTGAGCTGTGGGTGGGTATAATTAAACAAGGAATATAGGGAGCTCAAGTCAAAATGGCCGTTTACTATGCGGTTTCTAATTAGGTGCGTATCGGCTGAATTGTTTATTGTGTTCATAGTTAAACTTATCCTTTCCTGTTATGTTTGTCATTACTAAACGCGTACTGCCAGTAGAATTAGTTGGTCCATCTGGGATGGCCAAAACGCCTGCCAAGCGTGGCGAGGTCGAAATCCTTATGTTGGAGAGGCCTTCATCTGATGTAGGCTAATGATGTTAATAAAATACTAATCACAACGTCTTGTTGTAAACGGGTAAATTTCATTACAATAAGTCAGAGAACATAAAATAATATATTGGATAAAAAGTAAAATTGCTTGCTTCACATTATCAATGTTTAGGTTATTTTTATGTGAAAATAATATGTGATGTTTTAAATAAAATTATTTTTAATAAATAGTTTTTATTTATTTAGTTTGTACTGAAAATAGATATCATCCAAAAATAACTCTTAGATAAAGTTTTTCAACTAAAACTTTTAGTGACGTCTAACAACACAGTTTCTATCTTGAGAACTAAAGTCGTACAAAGCGGAGTCGGAACTTTTCTTCTGAAGAAACTAAACTACGTGTAAGTACGGTGCGGGGCCCGCTGCGGTTTGGTGACGACGACCGAACTACCAATAATTGTGTAATAAGGTCTAAGCTGTTTAAAGTTGAGACTGACTCAGGTACAACGAACAATTTAACTAAAGTTTTTCATGGTTTTTTCTTTTTGCTTTTCTCTTTTTTTGTTTAAATCGATATAATTTTATTAGTCTTTACTTTCTGGAGTTTCTGGTGCTTTAACTTTAAATGCCTTATATTTTGTACAACTTATATTCTGAATTACCTTCTTACTTTCCTTGTAAGTTTACAGTAAGATCGAAACATCTCCAACATGAGTATTATTATTGTAAGGTACTTTCTGGAGTCGTCTCACTAAATACCTACATTTGTAAAATATCTTATGGAAAATATCGTAATTATATATATAATCGATTTATGATTTAGAACAATCATCTTTTTATCAATTAATATTGATTTAGCACAAAATGACAAAATGACTAATATTGATTAAGCATAAAATGAATAAAAATAGATAAAAAAACTTTTTAAGTTAAACGGTTTTATGTTAAACATACATTGCAATGTTTAAGATAAATGTACTAAAAACCAAAAAATAATAAAATAGATACAGTCGTGGGAATTATAAACATATGCATAGACAAGACTAAAATAAAACCGTGGGGCACGTCACGTTTAAAAAGATCGCACTGATTATAGCGGATACAAAGTAGAATACGCGGCAAGATACCTAAAACGAATATGATACGTCCGTTTTAACAGGATGAATACCCTCGCGCCCTGCACTTTCCCGCCTAAATAAAATGTCGAAATGGCAACTCCCTAGTTTTGCCATGTCGCCGTATCGAGGCACTACCTAAGTAAATCATTCGGCGATTCTCAAGTATTGTAAAACGTAGCACAGTTCTGATGCTGCGACACATTGAATATTTAAGATAAGATTTTGACCATAGAACAGAAATTTGGACCTTATAATTAAATAGTATAATTATATAAACTGCTGCAACTATTGCAACCAACTAGCTTGGCTGGATATAATTTTTCCTTATCAATACATCTTGTCTATAAATACTATATAGGTACTTGACAATGATCCTTGATTGGAAAAGTCTGATGATTAGGATCAGGTTAAGGTGATTTCTACCTTGCTTCTGTGATACTAAGATAATTTTATAATCAAATCCAGTATTCATTTCAAATTACCTAGATATTGTATTATTCAATAGACTTTTTTATATTTGATAGACTTATGATCTTTGGAATTTTCTTTTTAACAATACAAGATAAACTTCTATAACTTTTATGAATATCGTATGAAAATGACAAAGCAACCGTGCCAAGCGATAACACATTTACATAAACTAACCATAACTTAACCTTAACGAGTGATTAAGCGGCGTGCGCACAGCAACATGTATTTAGTTCTTTATGGACCACTAAACAGGCAGTCCCTCGCGAAGATCTATTTATATGTAAAACGAGGCGAAATAAAAATTCGTTCAACAGCAAAGTGAGAGTTACTGCCGCGCGCTCACGTCAGGGATTTACCAAATATTCCTACAGGAACCCCGCAGCTATCCAGCGCCAATGAATTAGCCAATAAAACCAAATTGAAGCAAATAAATTTCCCATTATGTCTGTTTTTCTATTTGCCCTAAATTTAAGTGCGGCTCTGTAAAGTATTTTTTCGTGTTTCGTTTGGGAGTTGAATCAATGGGGACTTTTCTGAGTATGCATTTTACAAAAGTTTATTAGTTTTAAGGACAATGTTTCTAAGATTCTACTTTCTATGAAACTAAAAAAATACAGGAAGTAAAAAAAATTGAGCCGACAATTGCCAGAACCAGTTTATTAAAAATGACGTTAAGTATTTCGTTTTATGTAAATTATCGACCTTTAGCCTTGGCAATTTTTACTAAAAAGAAGAAAAACCATGTTTTTTAAACTAGACACGATAATACCATAATAATTTGTTATTTGCTAGTGTTTTTGATTTCAAAAGAAATTCGTATAGGTACTAATGGTTTTCTAGAAATGATGACTTTTTTTTGCAGAAATTTAAAAATAAAACTCCAAGTCTGTACTCCGAATTAGAATTCTTTTCACCTTCTATTCATCCAAGGGTAAATTAGAAGTTATCTTGTGTCTCGATTCACCGAAATTTAAAGTCAAGATAAAAGGGTAATTACTTGCTTTGTTGGCAAAAATCACAGAATTTTGTATCAACATTTCTAAATGTACCTTACCCTTAAATTAATCAAGCTGAAATATTTGTTCACAGACTCGAAGTCAGTACTGTTGACACTGATATGACAGATAGGTTTTAAGCCAACGATAAAAAGAGATGATTGTCAAGCATTTTCTATTTAAATGGTCTTACATACATTATCATTAGAGATATAATAGACACCTACCTACGTCTAAATTTGTTGACAGAGTTTACCTTTACTTTTATTACAATTTGAACACAAATTCAAATCCCAAAAAGGGACAAAAAAGCTTAATAAAAACAATAAAATAAACATATATACTTTATATGTTTATTTTAGTAATTTAATTGCAATTATGATATTAAATATCAGTCTATAAACTTGAAAAATTCGACTCGAACCCGCATCTCAGTGCGGCGCTTTACAATTTAGCCACCGAGACACTACATTACAGGCGTCAATTTTTCAAGCATATTCTTATCGCTGTAAGCCAGCGTTGTTTCATCAAATATTAGGAGTTTTGCACTCTTAACCCCCGAAAGAAACATCTTTACCGATTTTTTACAGTCAGTTAATTATTAACTTTACCGAAGCAAATTTAAAAGTAGAATTTAGAAAGTAGGCACCTGCCTACGAAGCTTTTGTGTTTATAATTTTAAATGATCCAATGATGTTTTAAAACTGTTCTTTATATAATTAAATTTCAGTGTTAATTAAAAATACAGTGTTAATTGACCTTTATTAAAAAATAATATTTTGTAAGGTGGGACTCAAACCAGCAACTAAGGATGTGGGGTGTAAGTAATAATAATAATTTACATAAACTTGACAATATTTACGTTAACAACTACATTAGTCAAAAACTGTATAGCAGTTATTAGCGCCCACCTCAAACATACATCAACATATTACAATAAAGACATAACAATTATCTAGATGACAATAAAGGAGTCCACAAAAAAAAACACTTAATAAACTACCTTGTGTGTGTGTATGTGTGTATGTGTGTGGGATGCTCAAATGATATTCATAACTTAGGCTGATTTTATAGTCACGCTAATCGTACGCTAATCATCGGCGCTGACCATCAAAATGTATGAATTTGAGCACCGACAGCGGTCAGCGCTGACAACGATTTCCATACATTTTGGCGCTCTGCGCTGATGCTCAGCGTACGATCAGCGTGACTCTAAAATCAGGCTTAGTCTTGTTTTTTTTCTAAGGTTTGGCGGTTAACAAGTATTAATATATGTCGGAAAATGACCCGTGTTCTCGCACGACTCAGACATGACAACAGTAGACAAAGATAGTTACACCGCTAATATTGATTAAAAAGACTGAGGCAAACGATCCGTCGGAGGGTTATCTGCGCCGCGCGCGTGCCAGTTTTCGACTGCCAGCAAACAACACATCCCCGACCCGACGCGACGTTCCATTAGCGCGCGCGCCACCTTGTGGGCGCTTCTAGCACTTTGCCTTAAAACAAATAATTTTCGCCGACATTATACATTAATATAAATGTGTATACCCACCATCCGTCAACAACCACCATTAAGAAAAATAACCTTTTAAAGTAGCACGTCATAAGGCTCTTTGGTCACGTCCTTCGGCGTTTACATAATTTCGCGTACAAATTAAAATTTTAACCGTTTTAGCCTAAATAAATCTAGCGGTTGCTCTGTCTAAATATTGAAGTAGCAAAATTGTAATAAACTTGAGATATTCAATTGGAGTTTTTCTTCTGATTAAAAAATACAGTGAGTTGGCCGGTTCTCCAGTTAAATAGCTTTCTAGGTGTGTTGGCTCGGATAAGTAATTATCCGAGCTATATGTAAATATGACTGGCAAAAAGGTAAGCACTAGGCCAAACTCATAGAATGCGTAAGATTGGTACTACTTTGCACTCATCGATATATTTTCAAACGTTTGGAAAACCAAATCCAAACAATTTTATCTGGAGGTATGTACTTTACCATTCCACAAATCTGATTCGTAAATATATTCCGTATATTCTTCAAAGGCATCCATTCAGAAATGCTTTCTTTGTTGCATTCAAAGATTTGAATTGATTTTCCAATTTATTTTCGTCTTTTGATATTTCTTGATAAACGTCACATTAGTTATAAGAATCATCAAAATCTTTACTCTCGGTCTGGCACCTGGCACTTCAATTTATGTTTGTTGACTCTTTGGTTTGTTGTTTGAAAGAGATGTCAATAGATATTAAATATACCTACTTACCTTATAAGTAGGAGAGTCGCATTGTCGAGTCTTGATGAGAGCTTCCAAGTAGAGTAGAGTAATCTTGGCCTAGTGCGCATTCCCATATCATAATCTATAAACCGCTTCCATCGAGCATCGACCAATATCAATATCAGAGTAATTCAATTCAACCAAAATTTGTACTTGTTGTATCAACTTTAATATATGAAAAGCAAATGATGGTAAGTATGTACACAATTTGTACTCCAAATAATTTTCGGAAGATCGTGATGCAAACAAAGCAATATCATCATTCTATTACAAGAACAATAGATGTGTTCATCAAAGGCCTTTGAGACAGAGTATCAAGCAAAACAGTACAATAAAATCTAATGCGATTTCTGATTGGCACAGCATTCCATTACCTACCTACATTATGTCACTATGACTTAGCATCTGGTATGTGATATTATGATTCTGTTTGGACTGTTTCTAGCTTAACTTGCGTTCTCTTTTAGTATCGCTGTTTAATGTGCCTCAATTAAAAAATAAATTATTATGTACTGAAGCACGAACAGTTTAGATTACCTTTAAAATGCCTGATAGGTACAAAACTTTTTTCGTTATATTCGAGTATTTGGTTTCAGTCAAATTAAGAACCCACAAAGTACCAAAATATTTAACTACAGAAGATGTTTTGCATTGCTATTATTTAGTTACTGTTGTAACTTAGCAGATGAAATTTTATTTCTATTGTAAGGAACGCATAAACATGCAGGTTGCATTTGAGACTTTAGTATTATATTATCTATGACTGAAAGCGGCCGTTATATTTTATGACGAATTTATAAATTCAAACCAATAAAGACAAAAAATACGGTAATATGACTTTTTTTTACTTTATTAGATTTCCTTTATCAGATTCAATAATAAGAAGCCCCTTATCCACCACTCCATGCTTAATTAAACACGCAATTTTGCCTTTAAACCATTAACAAATTGCCTAAAAACTTGAAAGGCGGTACGTAGAACTAAATACATCAATTACCGTCACCAGCGCCTGCGGTCTCAATTATATTACAGCTAAAAGAGAACAGCTGAGGTTCCTATAAAACTTCCTCAACTGTCTATTTGATACAATACTAGTTTTCTGTCCCAGCTTCGCATGGGTATACTAATGAGAATAATGAAAACAATTGTACGACAGAATATTTCATTTTATCAATCAATAATCAATGATGAAGGTGATGACTTCATCAAACTTGAAGAAATTATCCACATATTTAACTACATATTATAGATCATGCGTTTATAATGATGATGACAAAAAAAGAGTCGGTACTCAAATCAATTATGGACTTGATTCGCTAAACAAAAATACAAAAAAATACGAACATGACATACGCCTTTTTTTATTTATCAAAAGGTAGCCCAATTCTGATTTCAGTTAATTTTGAGAAGAAAATCGTACCCCCACAAAAAATGAGACTAACTGAAGTACAACAGTAAAAAATATATACAATATAGTATACAAATCCCAAAACAAACCAAAAAATTTGTCAATTATTTACTGAATTAAGTATGTATTATATAATATATTTTTATTTGATGACCTGTCGTTTTATTTTAGTCTCTACCTGCGGCCTCAATTATGTTTAATTATTTTTGCCAAGATTCACTGTTACCAAACCAAGTTTAATTGTGATAATTATCGTTGCTATGGTCGTAGCTAACATACCGGTAACGAGACAAAACATTTCAGAAAATGTAAGCTCCAATATTTAATGTAATTATTACGATCGTATTAAGTCTGCGATATTGTTAACACTTTCCGGGACACAAGACGCCAGTCGATGGTATAACAATGTAACTTTTATCGTGTCTTGCATTGCGTTAGTAATTATTATAAAACGGTAGGTACTATAGGTACAGGATACCATTTGTACTGACAAATTTAAATCTCTCTCTCTCTCTCTCACACCCTCTCTTCAAATACAGTTTTCACTTACAAATATTCACAAATATTCTATGTGAACTTTAAAATCAAACGTTGTTGAAACCGGTGTAACAACATCACCGTCATCATCATTTTCTGTTAATCTTTTAATCATTTAAAAGTATTATTAACAGATTTTTACCCGACTGACGGCAAATTCAACAGGAAGGGTTATGATTTTAGCAGTCTATGTATGTAGGTATTTATGTGGGTTCACATTTTCGGCTAAACTACTGAGTCTATTTTGTAGAATTCTCAATCGATTTAGTCCGGGTAACATAATTAGGCTATCTTTTGTTAAAAAAAGCTACATGGCGAAAGCTACAACAAATATTGGGGTACTTTGAAGAAATAAAGTTTCCAGTCATAACGTACCTATCAAATACTTACAAGAAGACAAAATTCTGAGTACAAAACTGTTAAAACACTACTTACAGCATATAAATGTATACAGGGTGACTTTGAAATTAATGCTCATTCGTAGTCAGGTGACAATTTTCTAAAACAGTTTTTTCTTCATTTGTTTGCCGCTTTCTCTCGCCTCTACCTGAAACTTTTTTTTTTTCGGCGGTAGGTGTGAAAACAGTTAATATAGCTCTCTTCTGTAAAATTTATTTAAAAATATAAAAAACTTTAAATTTTACCTTTTGAACAAAGTTTTGGAGTGTTCTGATTGCCAATCAATCACACAAGTGTTTGCAACATTGTACATGGTTTAAGTTTGTAGCACTTTTGCACCTAACCCGGCTAACTGAAAATCACACATAGTTGACACCATGACATCCTACTCCGACGTTCTTCAGCTGCAATCTTCATTGGAAGCCTCTCTTCACAAGCGGATGAGCAATTTTGAGGCTCAACTCAACGCCAACACTGAACTCACTTCGGTCAGCCGCCTGAGTGATGAGTTCCGTGAATTTCGGGAAAATGTGTTTGGTGTTCTTCAACTTTTACGCCAACAGATTGCTGAGCTTGCAAAGGCTACTGATACCCTTGAAATGAGACATCGAAGAAAATGCCTGTTATTCGGTGGAATTCCTGAGGCCACTGAAGAGGATGCGTCGATAACTATTATTAATATACTGACTGATAAATTCAATATCACTACCACTACTCCTTCTAGCATTGATAAATGTCATCGATTGGGCACCAAAAGTGAAGGTCGGCCTCGACCCATATTGGTGCACTTCAATAATCACTCTGTCAAGTCGCTGGTGTGGAGGAAGAAGACTTCCCTTAAAGGTACGCCCATTGTAGTGTCGGAGTTTCTTACTCGGAGGCGACAGGCTCTATTTTTGGAGGCTCGCAAGAGGCTAGGCATCTCAAGCTGCAGGACGGTGGATGGTAACATCTATATTAAGTCCACTGACGGTAGCCGCTGCCAAATCCACAACGACGAGGATCTGGACAAGGCCACGCCTAACCTGAAACCCCGTGTTCCTGCTGTGCCCCCTGGTGAGAGTCCTACAGACGTGAATATCTCTCATCACCCTAGGCCGGGGCCTTCTGGAGTGTCGCAGTCGCAACAACGACCAAAACGTGCTGTTACGGTTAGGAAAAATAAGTAGTTTCTTTGTTAAATGTTCCCTCTTTTCGAACCACGATTGTACCCACTTTTTTTTTTCTATTTCTCTTTTTATAAAGGTACACTAAAATGTTGTTTATTGTAAACTTTTTCAATCTTAGAAAAACTGTCAATGTCACATCACTTTATTTTTTTTTACTACTTGTTTATACGGCCTTGGATTTTACATACAGCCAACTTATCAATTAATTTACACTTAGTCACAAACTTACTTTTTTTTTCATGTAGTCTTTTTTATTACCTTTGAACTGTGTACATACAGCCATATGAAATGGGTACAATCATTATCTGCTTAAATCGTATTTCTTTAATCTTTTATGTGTTTCGGTCAGATCATGTTTTATATTTTATGCTTTTGTCAATTTTTCTTACTTTTATTCTTGTAAGCCGGCAGGTTGGGGCAGAAATGATTGTTTTTTAAGTTCAATTATTTCCGTTTTGTTTTATAAACCTATAGTTTATCTTATCTTGATTTGTATTTTAAATTTATTTTTATTTATCATATATGGATGACGATTCGTTTTATTCTGCCCTTGACTGTTCTTTGAGTGATGATGACTCCTTTTGCACCACTTTCACTCTCAGCGACTTAATTAAGCAAACATTTTTCAATACGAAACGGTTTCTCAATGTCTGCCACATTAATGCGCAGAGTATTCCCTCTCATTATTCGGAACTACTTGACTCTTTCTCTTGTGATTACCTTGACGCTGTCCTTATTTCTGAAAGTTGGCTCAAACCAGGACTTGATTCGGCGCATTTTGCCCTTCCTGGATATATCTTGATCCGCAACGATCGCATCAATAAGGGTGGTGGTGGCGTTGCCATCTACCTTCGCTCCAACATACCTTTTAAAGTGGTGAAAATGTCACCGGCCCCCTACAATTCTTCCGCTGAATTTATTTTCATTGAGGTCAGCGTCAAGGGCACTAGGGCCATCATTGGTGTGGTTTACTGCCCTCCGGGGGTCAATTACATAGAGGATCTTGAGTCTGCACTTGAGTCATTTAGTTCCGATTACACGCATCAGCTGATCATGGGCGATTTCAACACCAATCTTATGGTTCAGTCACCTACCTCTTCTAAGTTGTTCTCTTTAATTAACTCCCTTGATCTTTCAAATCTACCACTTAAACCCACGCATCATAACATTGATTCCCCTGACACATGGTTAGACTTAATCCTCACTTCATCTCCATCTGATATTATTTCCCATGGGCAACTTGCTGCTCCTGGTTTCTCTAGACACGATCTTATTTTTGCCTCTTATAGACTTCACACCACTAAGCAGAAACCAGTCACAGTGTTCATGCGCAACTTTTCTAAAATTGATGGGGATGCTTTAAGGAGGGACGCAGCCGCTCTGGACTGGGAACCAGTTCTTGTGGCAACATCGGTAGACTCTAAAATTTCCTGTTTTAATTCTAACCTGCTCTTGCTCTACAACTCCCATGCGCCACTTCGGCCAATAAAGGTAAAACGCCCTCCTGCTCCTTGGATTACTAGAGGCGTGCGCATGGCTATGACCCAGCGTGACCGTGCTTTTCGGAAATTTAAGCGAGACCGCTCAGATACAAACTGGAGCAACTTTAAGCTTGCTAGGAACCGTTGCAACCAGATGGTGAGATCAGCCAAACGCCGTTACATCCACGAAAACATTACCGATTCTTCTCTTGCTAGCGTGTGGAAATTTCTTAAGACTTTAGGTATAGGCAGTAATTCTATTAAAACTCCCATATCCGCATCTTTCTCGCCTGACGATTTTAATATTCATTTTTCCTCCTCCACTACGTTAGACCATGGTATTAAATCTCACACTATTTCCGAAATTGCCTCCATGCCTCCTCTTACACTTGAGTCCTTTTCCTTTGAGGAGGTGTCCGTTGATGCGGTCAGGAAAACTATCTCGTCCCTTAAATCTAGTGCTGTTGGCTTTGATGAAATTAGTCGTTCTATGATATTTTTAGTTCTAAATGAGGTTCTGCCCTATATAACTCATATTATTAATTTCTCCCTCATCTCTGGTTCATATCCTAAATTGTGGGGCAGAGCATTTGTTATCCCGCTTCCTAAAATATCAAACCCTACCACTCTTAATAACTTTAGACCTATTTCCATCCTCCCATTCCTGTCCAAAGTCCTTGAAGCTGTAGTCCATTCCCAAATGTCTAGATACATCTTTAC
Source organism: Anania crocealis (assembly GCA_949315895.1). Classification (NCBI taxonomy): domain Eukaryota; kingdom Metazoa; phylum Arthropoda; class Insecta; order Lepidoptera; family Crambidae; genus Anania; species Anania crocealis. The sequence continues at coordinate 11,454,125 of OX438865.1, read as the reverse complement.
CAACGATCTACTGAGCGCTTTTCAATCTGGCTTCCGTCCTGGCCACAGCACTAGCACCGCGTTACTTAAAATCACCGAGGACATGAGGAATGGCATGGAGCATGGAAAAGTTACTGTCCTTGTTCTAATTGACTTCTCCAATGCCTTCAATTCAGTTGACCATGATGTCCTTTTATCCTTATTAGCACACTTTAATTTTTCTTCAGATGCCTTGGAGTGGTTTGCCTCCTACCTAAGGGATCGCCAGCAGGCAGTCCGTATAGATCACATTCTTTCCCACTGGCGTGATCTGCACACTGGTGTGCCTCAAGGTGGTATACTATCTCCATTGCTTTTCTCAATTTTCATTAACTCTATCACTTCTGGCATTGGTTCTTCTCACCATCTGTACGCTGATGATCTCCAATTGTATCAGCAATGTCGCCATGACGAAATAGTTGCCGCCGTGCAGCAGCTCAACGATGACCTCAGGCATATTTCTGCTTGGTGTGATCGCTATGGCGTAGCTGTAAACCCGAGTAAGTGCCAGACTATTATAGTTGGTAGTCAGCGACAAATAAGCCACATTGATATAGCCAGTGTTGCTCCGGTTTACTTTAATGGGATAGTTATTCCATTCAGCTCGAGCGTTAAAAACCTGGGCCTTTATATAGACCCCACGCTTAGCTGGACAACTCACGTGGCTGAGGTTAGTCGTAAGGTTAACGCCACATTGCGCTCCCTCTACAGACTTAAGCACTTTCTTCCTATCCAGTCTAAAATTTCTCTTGTCCAGTCACTTGTCTTTCCTCTCATTGATTATGCTGATGTGTGTTACCCCGACTTAAACCAATCGCTACTTAACAAATTGGATCGTTTGATAAATAACTGTGTTCGGTTTATCTACTGTTTGCGTAAATTCGATCATATTTCCATGCACCGTTTGCAGCTTCAATGGCTTCCTCTTTCCTGTCGGCGTGACGCCAGAATTTTATGCACTCTTTTTTCTATATTGAACGATCCAAACTCCCCTTCTTATCTTAAATCCCAATTTTCTCTTCTCAGCTCGACCCATTCCCGCCAGTTGCGCTCTTCCGACAAACTCACTCTCTCTATTCCTTCTCACCGAACTGGTTTTGTCTCAAATTCTTTTCTTGTTAAGTCCATTCGGCTTTGGAACTCATTGCCCGAAAGCATTAAACAAGCACCGAGTAAATTTGCTTTTAAGAAACGTGTTAGGTCTTACTTCTTAGGTAAAATGCAGTAGTCGTCATTTACTTTGCTTCCACAGCAGTAGTCGTCATCTTATTCTTATTTATTTACATATTTTCAATTTATTTAGTAATTGTATGTAGTTTATATACATATATATTGTATTGTATATTTAGTATATTTTGTGTATATTATTATTATTTTTGAAATTTTTTTGTCTTTTAATTTGCTTTTTATGTCGCACCGCCCACAAAATTATTTCTGCTTGGCCCGATGGTCGACTGGGAGAGAATGCCTTAAGGCATTAAGTCCACCTGTTGTACTTCATTTTAGTGTTTGTGCAATAAAGTTTAAATAAATAAAAATAAAAATAAACTTGGTTAGAAGAAATCTAATCTAACGATGAAAGGGCCTAAACTGTGCAGCTTTAATCTTACTTTCTGAACTTTGGTTGTGTTGTGCAATAATAGTATCCATTCCTATCATAATATAAGTACCTCTACGAGACATCTTTCTGTCTATAATGTGATAATAAAGGAGTCTTCAGGTAGATATCGGAATTGCGATCGTTTTGCCCGAGTAAAGGTCAGCGCGTGACTAGATACGCCATTTGTATAACAAAATAACGCGGCAGGTGTAGCCGTTATTTACGGCTTAACGCGAGGTCCGCGGCGACACGTAACTAAATTCAGCTATTATTACATTTTGATGTTAAAACGTTAAGGGTATCATATCGTGGTTATGGCAACGTAATCGCAATGACGGATCCTTTTCAAGTCTTTTTCTGTAAGTAGCCTCTTCTTGCGGCTTAGCCATCGTGTGATTTGGGTGATCATAGATAAAGTAAAAGTAAAGTAACAACCCACTTTCGCTCACGTAAGATAGGCATAGATATTGTTTTATATAAACGTATAGATATTCCGGACCCTGCTAGATATCCTGATATGATTAAAACATACATGGAAAGGGCAATGCTCATATTTGGCCTTGCGAGAACATGTCGCTACCAAATAAATAATTTAACCAATAATTATTTTATAGTTAAACAGGCATTCCTTCTTATTATTATATTTATAGGCTTGCATGACTTTAATATATTTTTAAAGGAAATCAAATAATTATAGTAAACTCGTTGACTATCCCAGCATCCGGTTTTAATTCAAGATTTAGTGCTGCCAAAACATAGTTTACCAACAGTTCATTCCATAAAATCGATTCAAATCGATATGTGTGTCCCGCGCGAATGAAAAGTATTACTCAATGTTTATTCGTTCTAATGATATAAAAATATGGTTTATTTACTGTGGCCAGCTAACATTACATTAAAGTGTTCATAAAGTAGTATTTTGCTAAAAAATATTAAAAATAAGATTATGTAATCGATTCTTCATCGTTCATTCTCTATTTTATGAATATGTGTGTGGACATCACGAAGCAAAAAAAAAGTTAAATGTCAAACTTTCATTTGCTTTGTATTTTTATATCGTGAGTGTTGTTTTTATAAATTCTGTATTCTTTTTCTCAGTACGGGCTCTGATATTTCTACTTCCAACGACTCTGACGCACTTTCAGATATTGAACTCGCATCTTATTAACAAATCTCGCTAAAACGTTGACCGAGGCTCACCTTTGTTGTTGTAAGTAACCTTCTTTTAGCACATGTTAAAAAAACAGTTTTTAAGGATTCTGATACAAAATAAAGTTATACAAAATAGTATAATATTTTGTATCTTATTATTATTAAATAACAATACAACTACAACAAAAACGCTCAATCGCTTGTCCACGCTAGGCCAAAGCCACTATGGTAAGTGAACAATATCCTTTGTTTTTGTTTTGAATACATTCTAAATTGATTACTACGGAGTTATAAAATATATATTTTTTTAATGTTAACCGTTCTGTAAGAAATACAGTTGTCATAATGATTTAATTCATTAAAAAATATTTTAGCAGTTATTTAAAATTCACTGAACTATTTTTAATTGTATGTGGACAAAGTACATTAGTCAATGCGTAAATTACGTATTACATCAGCAGGCAGGTACTTATACGGCAATAGCCGTCGTTATAGTAAGAGTTTTCGGGATTACATTGATGTGTTAAACATCATTTAGTACAGAAGACCTTGAAATAAATAATCGGTAAAGAAGGCTAACCATTTTTTTTGTTTTAATTATACTTGTGAAAATTGAATTATTCGATAAAATAGCCAAATAAAAAAAAGACAAATCTGAACGTAATATAACATTCCAACGTAGTAATTTTTTTGTTCCCAAGCAACTCAAAAGGAAATTGTATGAAAGCATAAAACTTTTAAGAGTTTGACCCCATTTGAGTTATCTGCTGGAAGTCGTCCAATCTCCGTCTATTGTCTTAGACGGGCTTCCAAAAGTGGACATACGTGTACATATATTACACTTTATAAATCTTAAATTTGAAATCGCGCCAATATGCATTAAGTCGTAATGGCTACTCCGCGTAACTTAATGCTCTTCGCACGAATGGCTATCCCGAAAGGGTAAATAGGGTACCGAGTATGACTATTGTATATTTAGTCCCTATTAAATTACCACAGTTCCCTTGCCCCTTAATAAACGTAAAATTCAAATCAGCGAAATACCTTTTGCCTTTACCTTTCGGCTTGCATAACTTTTTTATTAAAATAATGATGGTAATTTAAACACACATTGTTAGGTTATTCGTACCGATTGAAAACGCTAAGTTTTTTTTCTAAAAAGAAAAATTCGTTAATTAGTAAAGTTATTTAGTTGAGTGCCTTAGACCCAAGCAATATACAAATATATTTCATTACATCCGATGCCAATGTTGATAAAGATGTCAATCATCGAATAAATACTGCTTGGCTCAAATGGCGGTCACTAACCGGTGTTCTATGCGATCTAAAATTGCCCGTTAAGATCAAGGGAAAAGAATACAAGACAGTGGTGCGACCAGCCTTAACCTACGGAGCGGAATGCTGGACTATGAAGAAAGTTCACGAACAACAACTGCACACAAATGAGATGAAAATGTTGAGATGGGCTGGTGGTGTGACACGCCTGGATAAAGTCCGCAACGAGTATATTAGAGCTTCCTTCAAAGTGGCCCCTATCGTAGAAAAAGTAATAGAAAGTCGCTTACGTTGGTATGGCCATGTAAGACGCGCAGACGACTACGTGGTTAAGAAAGTGCAACTTGGTGGAACAACATCGGGAAAGAGATGGACCGGGACAACCTTACTACTCAGACAACCCAGAACAGAGAAAAAGATTTGGCAAGCGTGTTGATAATGCTTGTCATTGCAGTGGTAACTTAAATCAAATGATGGAGGACTTTACCCTGCAGTGGGATGATTATAGGCCCTTACTTTACTTTTTTTTATAACTTATAGGACATGTCTGTTAATAATATACATATTATTTTAAATCACTATTATAATAATATACCCTACCTACTACACACCCATCGGCCACAAAAAATTATCAGTTAACTATTGTAGGTTCGCTTGAGAGCTTTCATCTGTGAACCTAAAAATACCAAATCGTTCCAATCGGGTCCCATACAGGTCCTTTAACTCGAGCACCCTTGTAACCCAATCCAATTGAGGACGACGCGGGTGGACAGGAAATTTGAATATTACGATAACGCTTGCAACCGACCGGTTAACGCAAACGTTTAGTGGGTTAGGCTAAATTCATATTATGTAAAACAATGTGAACGTACTTGCAAGACAAATAAGTTCAAATAGTTTTCTATTATAAGTTCTATAAACTAGGTCTATTACCGTTGGTCCTTTTAACTTTAACGCCCCGTTGGTCTAGTGGTTTAAATACCGGGCCAAGATCTCGGCGTCCCAGGTTCGAATCCCGGGTCGGGCAACTAAAAGTTTCGAATTTTCTAACGTTGCTTGGGTTTGTGATCACCAACCCGCATTTGGCAAGCGTGGTGATTCTGCCAGTACACCCATCATTGCTGTGGTAACTTGAATTCAATGATGGAAGCCTTTACCCCTGCAGTGGGATGATTATAGACTGTTACTACTTTATTACCAACCTAACATGGATTCTACGCAAGAATCTAAGTTACTACGGCACATACTAAGTGCGTCAATGCGCATCACAAAAATGTTTGTGCCACACCCAAATTTAAAAGACAAAAGACAGACGACAAAACTTTGTCAGTTTTCGCACAGATTTCGTGCAAACATAGTTTTAATCTTGAGAAAAGATGTAGGCTACTTATTTTGAATCCCATTTCTGGGCACAGGTTTCCACCTGCACACATAGATGGCTGACAAACTTTAGGTGTCTTAAAATGCTCTCTGTTCATGTAGCATAAACCAATACACCGAATACGGCCCCACTCTGAGGTCTAACCTTTTTCAGAGAATTATTTAAGAGACTGTTGACCTATTTAACTGAACTTACGTCATTCCAATTTAGTCCGATGGTTTTTATTCAAGACGATGACACGATCGAACGACGTTTGCGGATATTAGAATTTCGATTACCCCCTAATACTTCCATCCAACTGAACTCACATTTATTGGATCGAGGATCGTATAAATTGATTCCCGACATCATCGGAATAATAAAGACCCGTAATCAGAAAGAAATATAGAAGCCAATTTAATTTCGGTTAACTCTATTGAGTTTGAGAAAGAGTAGAAGCGGTTGATGAGTCTGTCAGCATACTAGATTAGCTAGCGTGAGGATCGGAATGTGATTTGAACTGACCTAGTTTTATTTACTTCTTTTATTAACAATGGTACACTAACTACCTATATTCCTATGTCCTGTAGTTTGTAAGCAAATGGTATTACAAGTCAAAACCAACATAAGTTAACATCAGTATATAAATACTTACTATCATCATCATATTCAAAAGTTGCTGTGGTAACTTTGTAACTTTTCTAATTAGATAGATCAACACATTAATGCACAAAACACAAGAATATAAAATAATACAACCAAGATATAAATGTTGGTTCCATAAGGCGACCTTATCGCGAAAAGCGATTTCTTCAAGATTTATAATTAAAACTTTTGTATAATGCTTATATGTCAATAAAAATGGTATAATTATTCTGGACTTTTCATCATCATCAGTGTTACTGCCAGCCTAAATCGGTGCACTGCTATACAGGCCTTTCTAAAAGAAGGATGTTGCCTTAGTTAGACGAATCGTTTGGCTGGCGGGTTGGAGACGCAGTTTAGCCAATGGTAGAGAGAAAATGCTGCTGCCCGTCTTCTGGCGGTACTCCTTTAGTCGCCTTTTAAAACACCAACAGAAAGGGATGGGGTGGTGTTATTCTGTTTGAGTGCCGGCACCGAACGATACTATTAAAAATAGTGAAGCCAAAAATTAAATTTAACCTTTTCAAATTTTTTTTTTTTGTTATAACAAACTCAAATACTCAGCAACCAATTAACAACCGATACATCTGTAAAATTAATGTCATACTACTTATTAAATTTTTTACGTTGTCCTAATATTTACAACTTTTACTGGCTAGTTTCAGAAAGTAATGCCATTTATCTAATATCCTATATTTACTCCGACCACGAAATGTGAAGAAAAAATACTTTATTTGATATTTTAGCAACTTAATTGCACTTATAATATCAGTATATAAACTTGAAAAATTTTGTCTCAGGCGGAACTCGAACATCGAGGAGATGCGGGTTCGAGTCCCGCCTGAGACAAAATTTTTCAAGTTTATATACTGATATGTGAAGAAAAAATCTTTCTTATGAAATTCAGTAACGGCACACTGAAAGTGTGGTTGCATAATATAAATTTCTCTTTTATAGTGTTACAAAAAAGTTGCGCCGTACAAAGATTTTTTCCATTAATTTAGATGGTAAACCAACTAATTTAATTAATTGTTCCATTAAAATACACTAGAATGAGCGAAATTCAATTCGTAGGTGATCAAGGGTTATACCGCCCCGAAACCCTTGTCTAGGAAACGGGTATAGGTTAATAATTGGACGAATAATTTATAACGCTAGTTTCAATAATAACCTTTTTCTAGTAAAATATAAGCATATTCTGGTTAGTTTGTTAGCAATCTTTGTTATTTTGGACAAATCAACAAAATACCTAGGCAACTAATCTCTGGTAGGCCTATCTCTCGCTGAGGATACATTATGGTGATACTATTTCCTATTATGTATCCTGGATTTAGCTAAATATGAACAAACTTTCAGGAATTTACATTTATATTTGAAAGCGTTGTAATTTTTTCCACAGCAACATACCGCAGTACCGCTCCATTAACCTTCTCACCGCTGAACTGTGCTCCCAAAAGATATCACCCTATTTTGTAAGCACGGATTATCAGTGAAAGTTCCTTTTACCTTGGCACATTATATCACGGAGCGCGTTGAACAGATAAAAGTGAAATAAATGTAAATATATTGCGACCGAAACTCTGAGATTGTAAATAAGATGAAGAAACGCCTGTTGCTTAATGAGCCGTGAGTTCCAACACTTCCAACTCGTTCTATTGTGTTAAGGTGTTATTCCAATACCGATGCTATGTTATATGGCAATTGTTTGAAAATACTTAGGTGACAAACTTATAAGTATAGACATATAAACCGATAAACAATAACCACTTGTAGCGCAGTCGGGTTAAAAAGAATAAATATAATTCTTAACAATAGTGGTAACATATTAATAAAATATGTTCGATGGTTATTCTTATTTACCTTTCGGAATAGGAGGATTCATAAAAATGGGGTAGAAAATCATTTTAATTTCCAGCATAAGATTATACTGATGCGGTAACCTTCCAAAATATTTATCGCTTAGCTTTACAACTGGACGACAGCATTGTTTGTTTTAGTTTATGAAGGTACGGAACATCTGGACCATTTAGGGGTGATCGCGCCGATACTTAGAATGTCACTGCCAAGAAGGTAGGAAACGGTTTAATTTGTAAGTACTTGTTGATTAGCCAAGAAACAAAGAATAAATTTCGTAAAGTAAGAAAGTGAAATGTATTAGCATTTATTTTACACTTAGATACTGCAGCGTAACTTCAATAATCATTGACTCAATTAAAGAAAGAAGACAAGAACGAGTTGTTTATAAAAAGGTTATTTATAAGAATTACAATATATAAGGTTAATCATCATTATCATATTAATTGACCACGGGGCATGGCCGCTTTAAAATAATGGTATTGCCATTATTCGCCACGATTAGCGGGCACGGGAGTTGACTATTATAGTTTAACCTCTTGTGGATATTAAAGTGTCATGTGGTGCCGGCACGTTAAAATAATAACATGACTCCTTCTTCTATCTTCTTGTGGCTGTCGTAAGATGCAACTAAAAAAAGACACGGGCAGCAGCCTTTCTAATATCTAGCCCATATCAGTCTACTTCGTAACATAAAATGCCATCCTTTATCAAAACGTGTTCTAGCAATTACAAAAAATTAAAAAGAACTAGGGGTTTTAAAGCGACTTGCAGATCTCTAACTAGCAAACGTGACTAACTTACCTGCTTTTGCTTTTTCGTTTTTACTGGCAGATTAAATGCCTAAAGGAGATGTCCCATAATAGGCCCAGACATAGTACACCATTTTCAAAAATCAAGAAAAAAATACTGTTTCTGGGAAAAATACATATAAATTTATTTGTATAATTCAGTGGTTCAAAAATAAATAAGATCGAATAATTTATCAAATTCTATTAGGCATTCCAAGATGGCGTCAATCTAAAAAAACTTTAAATGTCAGTTAAGTAGCTGTCAGATACCCCTTGTCACTTCGTCATAATCATTAACTTCAAGATTTTGTTCTGCTTGTCGCGTTTTAAATGTAGTTCATTTTAACAACCTCTTTTTCGTTTTCTGGATTTGGTATTGATCGACACATTACTTTCATAATGTTTGTTGTTACTACGCAAGCGATGGCACTCGACTCTTATATGCGCTATTTTGAAACTGCCAAAACTGACAGACGTCATCAAAATGTTATCTTCCGCCATGATGGTTTTGTATTGCTATTTTCTTACTTATCTCTTTATTTGAACCACTTAACGAAGCCATTTTAAAAGAATTGGATTTTAACAAAATCTTGTACGTGTATTGGTCTATCTTTTGGTGGGGTGTACAGGTTCTGGGCCTGGCCTCCATACAATTATTGTCATAGATGATAAATTGTTTAACTTTCACTTTAAATTACATCATGGTTAATTTGAACAAAGCAAAATGAATAAACTTTCCGTGTTACAACAGCTGCGTCTGAGGTTTGACTAATTTAATTTAAAAGTTAGTAAAACAGAAAGATTGCATGACAGTGTTTGTAAAAAAATTACGTTTAAAGTATGAAATTGCCGTTTTGTATGGACGAAATCAAGAAAAGTAATTTTTCCATACTAACAATTTTTTTTAAACCGTTTTCGATGCAATTAAAGGTGAAAGTTAGATGGTTATAAAGCTTTTTCTAGTATTTAAATTTCTGAAAATCAAAGTATATAATACAAATATACTTAATTGAAGCAAGAAGGTCAGCTGACACATTGTAAGGGGTCTTTTCAACGACTTCCTTTGAAGTAATAGGCACTAGTATTGCATTTTTTTTTAGTCAAAAGTTACTTTATTTAGTTTTTGATACAATACAAAAAGAATTACGCAATAATATGACTATACTTAAGAGCTATAAACAAAATAAAAAGTGGGAAAATAATCGGCAATTTCATACTTTAACCCCTATTATTATCCTTAAAGCGCGGCATATCTAAAGCTGACGTATTGTCTGATTGTTTGTACAGAAATTCGCGCGCTTCCAGCTGTGGTCACTAAAAACTGTAAACGGTGTTTTCTCTTTAATAAAACACTTGTAGTGTACAACAATATCTTCTAGGGTAAATAAATGACTATGTTAAAATCACGCAGCAAGTAGGGGACACAACAAAAAAAGTGACAGTGACTCTATTTAAGCAAATACAAGAAGGTATTACTTTTACACCACCGTATCGTTAACTTTTATGTTCCCTCTCGTATAAGTACTGTTTTCTTGAGTTGACGCTTCGAACACTTTACAGCGTTCATGCGTTCATGGTCACGGGCAGACTAAGATGTTATTTGTCTTAAAGTAGATACCTAATTTGAAAAAATGAACACGAAATTAAAATCATGTTTCATTTTCTCTCTCGTACTCCGTCTCGTCCAATAACTGTAATTAGAGGCAAAAAGCGAATACAAGACGGCCAATATCGATTTCTATTCTTGCCAAAGCCAAGTCTAACCTGGTGCCTAGCACGACACGACCTCCTTTTGTAGATACTTATGCTTTGGACTTTGTGGTTACAAGTTGATTGTGAAATAAGCATTTTGTGCATCTAGATATAAAATAAATGCCGATAGTTTTGTTTTAGCACATCCCTTACGAATAGGGGTAAATCCTAAATAAAGTAGGTCAGCCGCGACAGGCACGGCTCTGCCCTAAGGGTTGACACGCATCGGTTACTCTGTTTTTCTCTACACTGTCCGAGCATTCGGTGACCGTAAATTTCGTATATTTATTTACATTATACACGAGATTTTTGCAACCGTGCGTACTGTTTACAGGGGATTTCATTATTTTGCGTTTTGATTTCATTACATATTAAAAACAATAGCAGCGGCTTTATTCGATTTGAGACATTTAAAAGTAAAAAACCGTCGTTTACTCTTTGCAGAGCCGTTTTAAATTAACTGTTTAATAATATTATATATGAAAAAGTTTGGAAACATGTTTGTTACTTAATCACGCTAGATCAGCATAACATATCCGTATGAAATAAAGCACGCAGGCTAAAATAGCACATAGACTTATTTTATTGCTGTTTGGTCAATTTGTCGAGGAAAGGCGTTGTTGCCTGCTGGTAGCACACCTTTAGTCACCATAAAAAATATTTAAACCATTTTCGCAGGACTCTAAAGACATAGTACGTATAAACTATGGATACAAAGTGTACCCATATCAATTATTAAATATTATCATAATTAAATTTGTCGATAATTGGAACTCAAATTTATAAGACATTCTTATACCGTTCGTTTTACTCTATTAAAAAATAATAAGAGCGATAATGATCGGGATTTTAATTGATAACGAATGATGCCCAATTAGCAAGAAGTAGGAGTATCCCGGGCACTTTAACTGACTACATTGTAATTAGCAGTGATTATATTCGGCAACGTCTTTTACGATGATTTATGATCGCCAATTTTCTGAGAACAAGATAATCTGTGAATATTCAGAATTGTTCTGCTGTTTTTTATAACTACTCCTATATTACTTGTTACAATTATTTTTTAATAAAAACGTAGAAGTTTGTTATACATATTTTATTATACCACAAGAAAAAAACAAAAAGTGTAATTATGAAAAATACATTAAAAAAGGAACATTGTTATCATAATTGGATATGGTGTAACCTATATGCTTTATCTGGCCTTGACAGATATGTGTGGTTAGTAGGTAAACGTGGGACACCCAAAAAGTTTAGCGAAAGCAAAAAAACAATGGGTAAAATCTCTTCTATGGAAATCTTCTCAAAGCATAATACACAGCGTTTTGTCGTAGGTGACCTGCTTATCCGGGGGATCTCCGGCGTTGGTATTAGGAAATGATAACATACAAAATATAGAGACGAACATGGAATCTCCTCTATTCATTTAAAGTCATCATAAAATTCAACTTGGCTCTCATTTCACTTTAATGATTTTGATGGGATATTAGCTAACTGGATAGTGTTGTGAATAAAAAGATTTTACAGCTCTTTCGCTAAGTTGAATACTATTATGTTGTACATTATACACAGCACAAAGCCCTACCGTAAATCTGAATTTTAAAGCAGTAAGTATAACGTAGTCAAAGCAAAATTAATTAAGAACAAAGTTATTGAGCAGGAAACGACCATAAATTATTTGTTTGTGAACCAGTAGGTAACCTCAATGTAAATTGAGCTGCTTTTCATTTGATCTCCTTCGTGTTGTTTTCAAGAAATCCAAAAATAAATCTTCATCAAATACGAGCCACAGATTTGATGTCGCAAAACATCATAAAATCTGAACTGTAAACCTTTTGAGAAATACTGAAGCTTTCTCATATTTATTCCAAAACCTCTGGAAATTCTGAATTTATTAAATGTTGCTTCAGCTATTTCTCTTTTATAAATCAATTCGGTTTATGTAATGGGACCAGAGTGTATAGACGTGTTCTGAAAATTTGACGCGAGTGGCTAAGAAAGACGGCTTTATATTTTGAAAGCGAAATTATTTCGCTTGACGCAACTGCTGCTTGAGTTTTAGTATCGAAATGGGTTAAAATGAGAAAGTTCATGGGAAAACGAGTAGGAATAGGTATGATGTTATTTTGGAGTAGCCTTTGTTTTGTTTAATATTGTTGTATTAGAATAACCAAGTTGTTATTGCAATATTTTGATACAATCTAGAGATTGTTTTCAAAAACATTGTAAATGAAATATTATCGCCTGACTCAGAGGTGAATGTTAAGAGTTTGTATCCCGCCCTTGAGTTGAGACACATCACCACCATACAATCATACTCACTTGTGTCAGATATATGTGGTTTTGGATTTTGACGTGGAGTACAAAGTTGACATTCGCAGGCTGCAAGTTTTGAACAGCCGAGCATAATAGCGGGGATCGCATTACCATTGCTAACTTAGAAGCGCTTTTTCTTATACAACAACAACAAAATATGTAGTGCAAAATCCAATTCTTTAACAAAATGTGAACTGTTTTCGGTGGGACGCGAAACCACAAGCTTACCTTAATTTTTATTTATAATTTATTTTATTTATTGTAAAAAGTCTTTTATACAGGACAATGTTGACTGCCGACTGACTCTGACACCCGAGCTATTAAAATATTTAAGGATTATGTTTTCAATTTACTAGCAATCGTATAGTTTATGTAATTATAAATACAGTTGTTATACATCTGTTATCTACTTACAATAACAATCTCTAGTACTTATATTTATTATTAGGTTAGTAACTGAACATAAAAAAAAACTATTTTTTCAAATCATGTTAGTACCTAAAGTCTAAGCAATGTAACGAGCAAAACGATACTGTTCTTACTCAAAACAAGTAAAAGATAAGTATGCCCAGGACGAAACAGAATTGCTCATAAAACCGTCTAAATCACCGGTAGGTACGAAACTTAATGAATGCCCTTAGTTATCTTAATGACACTCATTTAAATAGTTTAGACATTTGATATTAACCGGTAAAGAGCTTGAGCATTTTGATTCATGTCTAAGTACATTTAGCTACATTCTCGACGCCCGTCTCGAGTGTTCGGATTAATTTCGGCACGGAATGCTGCTAAAATGCTCAAGGTAGACGTAAAATAGCTCTCACTTCAAATGTAACTAAAATGAAACGGCCAACTCGGTTATAGAAAACTTTGCCAGAAAAATCATTTATCAATTTTTTATTCTATACTAGGTTTAAACTAGGTTAAACTTTCATGATCAATAATTGGAATTACAATAGAATAGGTTATGATGATTTACGGATTCAACTCGCGTTTATTAGGGTTTTACTTTATAATTTAGTTTGTCCCGACACGTTGCGAACACTTGACAGCGTTCGCGGTTTAATCATCAATAAGTATCACACGACCTAAGTAAATTATCGTTTTGCCAAAAGAAAGATGATATATAATAAAGTAACTGTTCGGCCATTACTACGCGACGATGCATTTTAATTTCAATATTCCGTGAATGTGTGTAATAGCGTTTCGAAAAGTTAGTAATAAATACTTGCCACATTTCCAGTCGTGGTCAAGCATGCACCGACTAGGAACGAGAGTAAGCCCTGTGGCATGTAGATACCTAACCTTTAATTTCTTTTTCATCTCATCATCATTATACTTCTTTATCTTATAATACTGTATTATTCTAATTTTTAAATACTTATAGGTTCCCTTATCTTTCCCCTTTCCCTTTCTTTTGTAGTGCGTGGCAGAACCTAGGTTTCTGAGGGTATTCCTCTTCAAAAGTACCCCAGATTGTCTGTCACGTTATAGCCCTTAGAAAAACATTATAATATTTATAACGCCATAAATTTATAACTCCATTAAAATGTTTATTGATACATAACTCAGAAGAGGTCGTCTAATTTTATTGGATTGGCTGGGATCCACTAGATATGAATAAGAATCCATAACTTACAGAGTAAGAAATCCATAACATGAAATGCAATTATCTTCTTCTTCTTCTTCTTCTCGAGTCAATGGCAACCAATTAAACTCTCTGCGCCCAAAAAGTGGCCACATCAATGGCCCTCTGGTTGGCGTTGTAAAGGTCCTCTTGCGTGCAGGTGGCAGGAGAAGTAGGGCACGACATTAAGTGTGGCATAGACTGTAAGGCGCCTCACTCGCACGTGTCGTCCTCAGTGAAGCCCCACTTTTTCCTGAGTTCATTGCACCTGCCTACACCTGAACGAAGTCTGTTTAACGCCTTCCAAATGGGCCAGGGAAGATTGTGACCAGGCGGCAGCTTCTCAGCCATAGGGATGGATGGGTTGTTGGGGGCGAATTTATCTGACCACAGCTGTTCTCTGGCCTTAGGTGGGTCCACGCTAAGTGGCTCGGTGTTATGCATAAAGCTGCGGCGACTCTTAAGACGTGGGGGTGAAGGTATATGTCCATACAACGGGTGCCTGCTATCTTTTTCTTGCTTGAGCCTTTCAATGGAGCATGCAACCTGGCGCCGAACACACGGGGGAGCTATTCCAGCTAGCTAGGGAGTAGAGTACATTTAAAGGCGTAGGTTTTAGCGTTCCCGTTATCACCCTGCAGGTTTCATTGAGGGCGACATCCACAACCTTCGCGTGTGCTGAGCGCGCCCAAACAGGGCAAGCGTATTCGCCGGCCGAGTAGCACAGCGCCAGGCCGCTAGTGCAAAGGACATCAGGAGCTGCACCCCAACGTATAGTTGTCAGACGCCTGATGATGTTGTTCCGTGCGCTGACTTTATTCCTCACTTTTTGGCAGTTAACCTTGTAGGTCAAAGATCTATCTAATACAACCCCTAGGTATTTTGGGTTGTCATTATGGGCAATTTCTACCCCGCGCCAGGTAATGCGTAGATGTTGTGCAGTGTCTCGGTTTCGCAGGTGAAATGCACAGGACTCCGTCTTTGCTGGATTAGGTCTCAAGGAGTTGGAATCATAGTAGATGTGGATCTGTTCAAGGGCTGCAGTAAGGTGCTTTTCAATTTCCGGAAATGATTTAGCTTGGCAGGTCAAAGCAAGGTCGTCGGCGTAAAGAAATCGTGAAGTGTTCGGGTATGTAGGTTGGTCATCTGTATATATATTAAATAAAATGGGTGCCAGTACACTTCCCTGAGGCAAGCCATTTTTTTGGATGTGCCATCTACTTTTTTCATGATTGAGGAGGACTTGATAGCGACGGTTTTGCAGTAATTCAGCAAGCAGTGTGACAAATTTGCGATCTTTTTTATAGGCAGCTACTTTTGTTAGAAGGCGCCTTATATTCACGGTATCGTATGCTGTGCTCAGATCCACAAATACGACGCCAGTCACCAGCCCTTGCTCGTATCCATCCTCAATATGTTCAGTCAGGTTAAGTACTTGGCTGCAACATGACTTTCCTGGGCGAAAGCCAGCCTGGTCCGGAATTAATGGAAATGCAATTATAACGTTTTTATTTGAACCTACCTTGGTATTTACCTAGACTAGATCACATTTTGTTTCTTTTTAAAATAATCAAATTTCTAGTAGCCGATATATTTGAGTTGTGTATTCAATGGTACGTTGCCAAAATTATTGTGACTGAAAGACGGCTGGTGTTAACCTAGTAGTTGTACTTATACTGAGTATGTATGTCACCATGAAATTGTGAACTCCGTCACATTATACTACAAATGAATGCTATTAATACTAATTATGGGTAAGGTTAGGTTAGACGTGTTGTGTTACGGATTCTACGAATTCATACATGTATAATGTTGGTTTGAATTATCTTTACAGAGTGCTACTTAAAGCCTCGTGATTCACTGCAGATATATTATGTCTCACTTTATTTTTCGATATTCGAGAACTCGAGACTTCTAAATTGACTAGACTATAATTATTATAACCGTCCAAGTGCGAGTCGGACTCGCGCACGAATGGTTCCGTAACAAAAAGGCCAAAAAAACGAGTTTGTTGTATGGGAGCCACCCTTTTGCGGCTCTTGAGATACAGCCTGGTGACAGAGCGACGGACAGACGGACAGACGGACAGACAGCGAAGTCTTAGTAATAGGGTCCCGTTTTTACCCTTTGGGTACGTAACCCTAATAAACTAGCGGACCCCGCGAACTTCGTATCGCCTCAGAATAGTATTTGGTTTTGAGGTCTTATGTCATTGTCATCAAATATGGCGTGGTTGGAAAAAATTATGGAAAATTTTTTTTTCTTAATATTTGACTTTTTAACGTTTTTAATACTTTATTATCCTATTCTTGATCAATACAAATGCAAAAACACCAAAATCATAAAAATCGGTCCAGCCTTTCTCGAGTTATAAGTGGTGTAACAGCAAGACTTTCTTTTATATGATAAGAAGATATAAATTAGCTGTTGCTCGCGATTTAAAATGCGTACAGAAACTATCCCACGGGAACAGTACTTTTTCTGGGAAAAAAACTAATACTATAGTCTATTTTTGTGGCAAAATTTATCCAGATTATGTTGTTCTGGCGTGTTTTGTTAAAAAATATCTATCCCAACTTCGATTTTTATAGTAGTACTAAGATTTAGAAGAATAAGAGATTATTACAATACTTATTAATTAAAAGTAATTTTAGAATTTTTGTAAAGTATACCGAAACAAAAATAATTATTTATGCTAATAAAAATATACACCCATTCTATCGATGCAGGTATTTTAGCGCAGTTTTAGCTTTTCAATATCATTATTTGAATAGCCGTGTCTATAAAAGTAAAAAACACTTTAAATGACAATACGACGACTTCTGTGGTAGAGTGTCGCCTGCTCCGACGACCCTGGTTCAATTTCCCGAACGGTTCAATGTATAAGAACAGCGGCTTTAGACAAGTGGCTTTTTAATATCGTTTACGCCAGACGAATAGATAACAAATGTATGAAAATGACATTAACATCGATTGAACGATCGTAGCTTCTGTCATTTTCATACATCTGACATCTTTTCATCTAGCGTAAAAGATATTAGAAAGTCACTTGTCTAAGGCCGCTGTTTCTTTATTTTCTCGGGTCTTGATATTTCTGGTTCCTTTGTCGTTTCTAATTTCTATAAAACAAAAATAGTTATCTTCTAGATCAAAACAACATATGCGAGTAAAAAGTTAAACAAATTCACTGCCCCTCGGGTATTTAAAATGTTCTTGAAATGAGAAATATTTAACTAGCCTTTATTTTAATTTTAAATAGTAGGTAATTCGTTTAACTTTGTTCATTTTACAAAGTACAAACTAAACGCAGTATACTCGGATAAAACAACACAGGCGATTTAAAAAAATCTGCAGTCAGTTTTTATTACAAAATGAAAGTCTGATCACCGTCTGAAGCATCTATTGTGGAAACTTATGAGAGCCGCAGTGTCTGGAAATTACCTACTGGTACATTATGCAGACACCGTGCTGCAAGTCGGCGATGCCAACTTACAAAGTATAGACATTGGATTTTTAGTAGTCATAGTAAAAAATAACTTTTCCATTTAAGAATAAGTAAGGCTTTACTTCAGAAAGGACCTAGTTATAACGAAGGTTGAATGTGTGCGTACTACCAAGACTTTATGCTGAATAATTCATTCGATTCTTGGTTTCGTTATAACTTTATTTAGGACTTCAAACAAATATTCTTCAATCTCTTCTTATATAAACATTTCGGCAAAATGTTTATGTAGGTACTTTTATGTGATTTGCCAGAATGAAAAGCAGTTAACAGTGATTCAGTAAATACCAGAGGTAATTTACTAAGATGGTTTTTTAAGAGCCTTTTTTTAGAAGTAAATTAAAGTAAAAAACATTTAATCACTTGTGTATTCGTAAACTTATCAATGAATTAAAAATCCTTACTCTTTATAAAGATTCCTACATTATAACCAGACCTGAATCAAGAATCTATTATGACTTAGGTAATGAACTCCCCAATTTGATGACATTCATAATTAAAAACACCACTGAGTTTCACTAATGCCGGATTTTCGTGTTTCTGTCTTGATTTAATTGAAACTGGTTGGACTTTTGATTGGGAAAACGAATATTGAAAATCAACTTTAATTAACGAAATTGGAGGCATTCATTGGCAGTAACGGGCTTTATCGTTTTGACGGCCAATTGTCTTAAACTGCTATTGTAATGTTAAGCTGGTAGCGATCAGCTGGCTATTTAATAGCTCTTATTTTGAAGCACCGATTCATTAGTGTTTGAATGTTTCTGATAATTAAATTTCGAAGGTTTAGAAATCTGTATATATTAAATACGGCAATATTTAGATTTTCAAAATAAAAGTTATTAAAAATATCTTGAACGATAAAAAAAACTCATGTATTAGAGTAGAGTACTCAAAAGTAGAGTGGAATATGAAATAGCTCTTATTTTGAAGCACCGATTCATTAGTGTTTGAATGTTTCTGATAATTAAATTTCGAAGGTTTAGAAATCTGTATATATTAAATACGGCAATATTTAGATTTTCAAAATAAAAGTTATTAAAAATATCTTGAACGATAAAAAAAACTCATGTATTAGAGTAGAGTACTCAAAAGTAGAGTGGAATATGAACTTGAAAAATTTTGTCTCAGGCGGGACTCGAACCCGCTTCTCCTCGCAGGAGGCTAAAATATCAGTAGTAACAGCCTATAATCATCCCACTGCAGGGAAAAGGCCTCCATCATTGAATTCAAGTTACCTTAGCAATGATGGGTACTGGCTTAATCACCACGCTTGCCAAATGCGGGTTGGTGATCACAAACCCGAGCAACGTTCGAAAATTCGAAACTTTTTTTTTTACTGCCCGACCCAGGAATCGAACCTGGGACCCCGAGATCATGCCCCGTTATTTAAACCACTAGACCAACGGGGCGTTAAAAAATATCAAATAAGGTATATAAATAGCTGTTTCATCTTAACTGACTGTCAAACATCTGCAAAGATGTTTCTTTCGGGTGTTAAGGGTGCAAACTCCTAACATTTGATGAAACAACGCTGGCTCACAGCGTAGGAATATGCTCGAAAAATTCGCGCCGTGTCGCAGTGTCTCGGCAACTTGAGTTAACTTATGCATAGTACCTATGGTAAAGTCAGAAATTCAAAGTCATCATTTGCTACAAAAATATTTTCATACAAATCGGTACCTAAAAGTTTTGAATTGTAAGAAAAAAAAAGATGATATAAATTTTTGACTTTATACTATTTATATGCAACTGTCATATAGGCTAGTTTCGGCTTGTTATACCATTTACCTAACACGAATAGCGTTAAACGAAATAATGCGCGAGCTATTGAGTTAGCCTCATTATCAATGTCGTCGTTAAAATATCCATTACTGGAATTTTAATCAAACGAATGTAGGCACACGGATGTTTTGATGGGCTCGTAGCTGTACTGTAGGTAGTAAATTAGTAATAGTATTCGATGAAGTGTGGTTTAAAAAAACTGGTCAAGTGCGAGTCGGACTCACTCGCGCACTGAGGGTTCCGTACCAACTTTAACTGAATTAGGGGTCCACTTACTTCCACTTAGCCAAAATATCACAATATTAATTGACTGCAAAAATAACTTTGTTATGAATATTATTTGTGTGAAGGACAAAGTTATATTTACGGTTGTTAAAGATGGGCTTTTTCTCAAAAACTACTGGTTTGATCTCGTTCAAACCAATTTTCTTTGAAAGTATTTGTTAATATTTTTATTATGTATTTCTTTCAAAATTTTCACTTGCTTAGTTTAAGAGTTAGAGAGGGGTCTCCCATTTTACCACTTTGGAAGCGTCTATCTTCCAAATGTTAGACTTTTGGAAAAAATGGTTTTAGAAACCTCTATGTTATTTTAAAAGACCTATATCCATAGATAACCCAAACTCATAGGTATGAGTAAAAAAAATTTTTTTAGTTCCATGTATGAAAAGCCCCTTAAATATCATTTTTTTTTTTTTGTATGAGAATCGTAAAGCGGTCAACAGGATACACCTAACTACCAAGTTTCAACTGTGTAATAGGTACTAATACTAGAATAAAGTGGCTGTGACATACGGACGGACAGATAGACAGACAGACTTTATAAAGAAAGAAAGAAAAGAAAGAAAGATATATTTATTTGTTGAGACCCAGAGAGATCGACTAGGCCGATCACAAAAAATGTACATCAAAAATATACACATAACAAAAAATATATAATAATAACAATGTAGAAAGTACACACTAATTCAGGAGCATACTATAAGTAGGATAAGCCTACGAGTCTCAAGGTCCCGGCAAAAAGGCAGCCATCTCAGCATAATAATATGTTGCGTGCACGGGCACACAACGCTGGTCTTCCGTTGGCGCCACAGAGTGCAGCACGGACAAAAGCAACCAAAAACTGCGTGATAGTCAACACTTGCGAAAACTTAGGCCATACAAATACACAGAAAAAAATATTACATAGTACTTACACAAGTTGAAACAGTTTCCAAGTCCTAACCAATTCCTTCATTAAACTTAGTGTGGCAGAAGTGAGAGATGTTGTGTCTATTAAATCGCGAATAAAAAATAAATAAATAAAGAAACAAACTTTAAAAAGAACCTACACAGTGCAGTAAAGTAGTGTTACTTATAAGGACTGAAACATTTGAATTTAAACTTTTTATTAAGATTGTTACTAATAATCAGAATGTTAATATTAGGGTATTAAATTTAATATAAATAATTAAAACAATAAAAATAATAAATATAATAGTAACAAAAGTAGTAATTAATAATAACAAAAGGTCAAAGCTCGCGTACTAAATATTAATTAACAACCCCGGTGTAGAAAACAAAACTTAAATAAAAATAAATAAAATATATGAGTATTATAAGATCGACAAGTCCTGGTTAACCAGCTCGTATTTTATTTGATGCTGTAAAAGAAAATTTTTGACCTTTAATTTAAAAGTAATAGTACTATTATTGCTCATGTTCCTAATCGGAGGTGGTAGATTGTTCCAACACTTTGTAGCTGTATTGCTGAAACTACCCCTGAAAGCCACCGAGCCGTGACGCTGGCTGGCCAATTGCTGCGAGCACTGGCGACCTTCTCTCCTTTTTATCCAACTTAGCTTATTATATAAGTAAGTGGGTGATTTAAAGTTAATAACACCAAAGAGTATACATGCCAAAGAAAATCTTTATTTTCTTTGATACATGCTAAGTGCAGTTTACGCCGAGATTTCATTTTGAGAATACTATGCCTATTAAGGAAAGGTGTAACGTGGCTGCGTGGTGGAATATCAAAACAAAACCGGGCACAGGCGTTCTGCACCCTCTGAAGAAGCCGCTTAGTGGTGGCCAACAGTCGCGGCCCATAGACTGTGTCGGCATAGTTCAGCTTAGACAGCACCAAAGATTCAACCAGTTGGACATGCAAATCTTCGCTCAGAAAGGGTCGCATTCTGTACAATACCTTTAGCCTATAAAAACAGTTGGAAACTGATTTAGCAATTTGCTTTCTAAAACGCAGTTCGAAGTCCATAATTTTTATTTATTATTTTATCTTTATTAAGAAAACATACAGCTTTATTTTATTACATTAGACTTAAATTTACTTAATAATACATTAGCATTTAAAGTTTTCAAGGCTAATTAATTAATACATAAAATGTTGATACGGAGATAAACGCATCAGAAAATCGCTTAAACTTAAAGTATTATAACTACTTGTCTATGCAACTAATAACTATTAAATATTATCAGTATATAAACTTGAAAAATTTTTGTCTCAGGCGGGACTCGAACCCGCATCTCCTCGCATGCCGGGCGGGGCGAGGAGATGCGGGTTCGAGTCCCGCCTGAGACAAAATTTTTCAAGTTTATATACTGATATTATAAGTGCAATTAAGTTGCTAAAATATCAAATAAAGTATATTAAATATTAAACATAACTTTTAATTAATATGACTCGGAATCTGGTTAATCCCGAGATTTCAAAAGTTGGCGAAACCTCGTCATCCCGACATGAAATATGTCAATGTGACTAAGATTCGCATTGTATTTATTTGTAGCTCTTATGATAAAACTATTTTTCCTATATCTAGTCCTACATAGTGGTGTAGCGAAGGTAGCAAAATGAGCCCCAAGTTTCTAGCCTCGTCAACACGATTTATTGACTCGCCATTCAAGACTATTTTCACGTTACATCGAGGATTTTGCATTGGCTCTAGGTTGTGTTTTGTCCCAAACATAAAATATTTAGTTTTCAACGCATTGAGTACCAAGCAATTGTCTGACGCCCAATTCGCAATTCTTTCCAGGTCATCGTTTAGATCTTTAACTGCTGATTCGTAATCCTGAGGCTTGAAAGAAACATAAACCTAACCATCATCCACGTAGATATGATAATAGGGGTTAAAGTATGAAATTGCCGTTTTGTATGGATGAAATCGAGAAAAGTCATTTTTCCATACTAACAATTTTTAAGTTTTTTTAAAAACGCCTGTACCGTTTTCGATGCAATTAAAGGTGAAAGTTAGATGGTTATAAAGCTACGCATTATAGTATTTAAATTTCTGAAAATCAAAGTATATAATACAAATATACTTAATTGAAGCAAGAAGGTCAGCTGACACATTGTAAGGGGTCTTTTCAACGACTTCCTTTGAAGTAATAGGCACTAGTATTACATTTTTTTTTAGTCAAAAGTTATTTTATTTATTTTTTAATACAATACAAAAAGAATTACGCAATAATATGTATACTTAAGAGCTATAAACAAATTAAAAAGTTGGAAAATAATCGGCCATTTAATACTTTAACCCCTATTATTTACAGTTTTTAAGACAGTGCACAATGTCGGCGCAATAGGTGATAAAGAGCATTGGGCCCAAGATTGATCCCTGAGGAACTCCTCTATTCACTAAACAAGGGTCAGAAGATAGACATGAGCCGTTTTCTTGACGAATTTCAACCAATTGGGACCGATCTTTCAGGTAACTATGGAACCAAGGAAGCGTATATTTTTATAAGGGTTCCGTTTTATGCCATGCGGCTATGGAACCCTAAAAATTTGCTATAGTGCAGATGACATTATAGAAATCGACGTACGGGTAAATAATACTCATATTTTATATTTTAGCAAATTACCTCTAATAGGTATTTATTGAATCACAGTTAACTTTTCATTTAGTTGTTTATAAAGTCGAATTTGTCGCTAACGCCAAAAGCGGCTGCTTTTAACAATAATGTACAATGGGACAGAATGCCAGAATGATCGGCAGAACTGCTTTTCATTCTGGCATTAACAGTGATTCAATAAATACTAGAGGTAATTTGCTAAAATGATACCGTTCTAGTTTTTTGAGAATTGATTTTGTTAAGAAGTAATAAAATTAAACAATTGGGAGCAGCACAAAGCTCTAGAAGTCCCCATAATGGAGTTATCTATTCCATATTTTAGAAACTTAATGAATAGCTCCACCACTTCTCTTCCTAGAGTGTAGAAAGGTGTAGGTACTTTCAGAGGAAGACGGGCAGTAGTTTTCATTTTATATAATTGGGCAAACTGGAACTTGCAAAACTCTTCTTTAAGAGAGGCCCACGTCCATAATAAATATAAATAAATAAATATTCAAGACAAATGCCTCAATGGGCCACACTGAGCCATCTAGTCCCAAATTAAGGTACTATTAAGTACCCTGTCGTAAGGGGTACTAGACAACCGATAAACTTACTTATATACTATTTTTTTTTGTAAATACATACTTATGATACATAGAAAACACCCAGACCAGTACAAACAGACATTCACGTCCACGTCCATTATGTATGTATGTATGTTTTTATTACATGAAATCCAATAAATACCATTTTTGATCGATACTGCATTTCATTGTAACAGACAATGCCAGGCTCACATGAAGCTTTTGTTGCGCACACCACTTTGTTCAATGGAATTATAAAATAAACCATTGTGGAATGATCACTTCAAAGGCATTTATTCTCCAATAACATACATATTAATAGTGGATATTGGAAAAATGTGGAGAGCGGCATCCGACAGGGTCTAATATCAGCGCTGATGGCATTCCGCACGCACCTGCGATGCAACGACCTCTCTTTACACTATTTCATTGTAGGTAGAAAACAATAGTTGATAGCGCAATTAAAAGTATAGTAGTAATAATAGCCTGTGCCCAATGATATTTTAATGTAAATATTAGGGGTTAAAGTATGAAATTGCCGTTTTGTATGGACGAAATCGAGAAAAGTCATTTTTCCATACTAACAATTTTTTAGTTTTTTTAAAAACGCCTGAACCCTTTTCGATGCAATTAAAGGTGAAAGTTAGATGGTTACAAAGCTACGCATTATAGTATTTAAATTTCTGAAAATCAAAGTATATAATACAAATATACTTAATTGAAGCAAGAAGGTCAGCTGACACATTGTAAGGGGTCTTTTCAACGACTTCCTTTGAAGTAATAGGCACTAGTATTGCTTTTTTTTTTTAGTCAAAAGTTACTTTATTTAGTTTTTGATACAATACAAAAAGAATTACGCAATAATATGACTATACTTAAGAGCTATAAACAAAATAAAAAGTGGGAAAATAATCGGCAATTTCATACTTTAATCCCTATTATATGTTACGTTCATAGTAATTCGCGTTATAGTAAATCTGTTCCGAGAAATCCAAAACTGCACTCATTGACGAGTTCCACTGATAAGCAGAACAAAAGATTCGAAATAGCACGCAAATGAAAGAGATGGCTATATAACATATCTTGAAACCTCTAAGTACCTCAACAATATTTCCACTTGCAAAGTTTTCATTATATTTTTTACTTTATGTAATGTTCATCATTCGTCATTGTTTGCTTATATTTAAAATAAATATAAATTATGATTCAATAATTAATTAAACTAAATCCTTTGAGGTGAACACTGCATGCAATAATAGAACAAACATACCAATAGCGATAACAACAGTAATATTGATGATATTGTAATAGTTGATTTCTCCGTACCCACAAGTTCAGGTTACAATGAAAATATACTATCTTGACTCGTATAGCGAAGCCTAAAGTCTTCTATTGGGGTGAGACGCTAAACTAATTTAACTCGATAGTAAACCCACAGTTGCCGTGAAATCGATAACCGATGATAACAGGTTCTTGACTAAAGGGCGTCTTAGGGTGCGTTTACCGCGACATTATGAAGTGATAGTGTATATGTAACGTAAGCTGCAGGCAGAGCATTGAAAATATTATACGTAATAGCTATACATCGAGTTAAAAGATCAGGAGGTTTTCTTTTATCGGTGTTGGGTACTAATAATTGCATTAATATCTATACAGCATACATTTTTGTAGGGAGGGAGGGCGGGCGGTATTCCTGTATAATTAGTTCATGATATAAGTAACTATGCCGGTGTTAACGAGCGGAAAATATCACTAGCGAAATAATTTTAAAATCCATATTTAGTTAGGCCATTGATACATTCAAAATAATTGATACATTCTTTTTTTATAGTCATTAATGACTCTTATTAGCTAAGACAATGGCTCCCTTGCTTTAGTCGACAAATAAATCTTTATTTCTTTCGTTTTTAAAAATGCAGGTGTCAATTGAATAATATGTGATAATAGTATCGTATCCTTAACTAGCGACCCGCCCCGGCTTCGCACGGGTGCAATGCTGATACTAAATACACTACAAAAAAACTGTGAACGTTGTATATAAAAAAAACATAGTGGCCCGCGCTCCGGCTTCGCACGGGTATGAAATATGTCACTGAAAAAATGATTAAAATCGATCCAGTAGTTTTGATTTAATTATTACTGCCCGTGGCCCGCACGTGTTAAATTTGGAGTAAAACAATTCCCCTTTCCCTAATACCATGAAGATTTCCTGCTGTCTTTGGAATATCTAAATTCCGCGCCGCCGCCGCCCTGGCCGGCCTACCGCCGCAAACTCTACGTCCCGTAATTTTTAAATCTGTAATATCTTCGAAAATATTTATTTAAATCATATTCTGTAAAAAGCCATATAGATCAATATTAAATCAACAATGTATTTAAATTATTTAATTGGACAAGGATTAATGCTGTATTGATTAAAATCGCTTCGAAAATTAGCCATTATTTGTCGTAATAAGTAAATGACAAAAAAATGTTATTGTGGGATATCCATAACAGATAGACATACACCATCGCGGAGTTTTCTGTAGACCTTTTCAATATGTACAATATTTAGTACATTATTTTGATAAATTTCGTAGGGTTCAGCCTGCGTTTGCAATGTAAGCGGAAAAAAATGTGAATATTTATGACATCATATTAGAAACCTCAAAAATAACAGTATTTCTCCACTATTTAATGGATGTTATTATACATATGAACCTTCCTCTTGAATCACTCTATCTATTAAAAAAAACGCATCAAAATCCGTTGCGTAGTTTTAAAGATTTAAGCATACAAAGGGACATGGAGAAAGAAAAAGCGACTTTGTTTTATACTATGTAGTGATTTAGTATGAGGAAATATCTAGGTACCTATATAGGAATTAATAGGAATCAATTATTAATTCTCCATAGGAACTGTCAACCCTTTTAAAGTATGATTTTTACGGTCTAGAAAAAGGGCTTGTTATATAGTTTTGTTTGTACAAAAATCATATAATTGTAGTTTGGTATACAGTATACAACGTGTTCCTTTTGATATCCCATAACTCTAGGGTATTAAACAGACTATATGTATGGTAAAGAATCAAATTGCATAATAATATGAGTTATTTTTCAATTATTATTTTTTTTGTTTAATTTTTATACGGCTGATAATAGTGACTTAAACAATCGTGACTCACGACTGTTTAAAACACCCTTACCTTGTTATGAATGAACTTTAGAATGGAACGATTCACTCGTACCTATAAACTAGCAGGCCCCGCGAACTTCGTGTCGCCTCAGAATAATCAAATTTGTTACATGGTGTGATTTAAAAAAAATTCTAGCAATACGTTTTCTTATTTTTTTTAACGTTGGCTTTCCAATGTTTTTAATACTTATTATCCTATTCCTGACGAAGACAAATCCAAAAACAGCAAAATCATAAAAATCGTGTTCGACTTATAAATGGTGTAACTAACATGACTTTCTTCACTACATAGTATAAAACAAAGTCGCTTTTTCTTTCCCCATGTCCCTTTGTGTGCTTAAATCTTTGAAACTACGCAACGGATTTTGATGCGGTTTTTTTTAATAGATAGTGTGATTCAAGAGGAAGGTTCATATGTATAATAACATCCATTAAATAGTGGAGAAATACTGTTATTTTTGAGGTTTCTAATAAATATTTTCGATGATATTACAGATTTAAAAATTACGGGACTACGTCCCGTTTGCGGCGGTAGGCCGGCCAGGGCGGCGGCGGCGCGGAATTTAGATATTCCAAAGACAGCAGGAAATCTTCATGGTATTAGGGAAAGGGGAATTGTTTTACTCCAAATTTAACACGTGCGGGCCACGGGCAGTAATGAATAAATCAAAACTACTGGATCGATTTTAATCATTTTTTCAGTGACATATTTCATAACCGTGCGAAGCCGGAGCGGGCCACTATGTTTTTTTATATACAACGTTCACAGTTTTTTTGTAGTGTATTTAGTATCAGCATTTCACCCGTGCGAAGCCGGGGCCGGGCGGGTCGCTAGTTTAATATAAAACGATGTAAAAGATACTCTGTCTGTCTGTTACGCGTTCAATGAGTTTAGTACAAATACGATTAGACCTGGGGAAAGGACGTTGTTATTAAAGGACTATTTTGCCGACTGCTGGGCACAGGTTTTCGCCAGCGCCAATAAAAGTCAAAAATATTTTAAAAATCTGATTAATTGCTTTTTTCTATTAACATCGAATTAAAAAAAACCTTGTTTAAAAGTAACATTTGTTTTTTGCACCCATAGTACTTGTGGCATCATACAAATTGTTCCAGCATACACAAGTCAGAATAAATCAAGAGCTAAGTGATCTTGTTTCATTCTGACTGCAAAAGTGTTATGTTACCAGCTGAGAGAAAAATGGCAGTATCTTCATAGCTCGAGGTAGCGAATGAGATAATCATGGGCACCTATATCTTTTTATAGGTAACGGTATTGTGTAGCGCATTGTGCCGCTAATGAGCGATAGCGGCTGACTCGACGCAGCTCGCCCCTCAATAGGCAAATGAACTGTGGAGTATGTTTCTTTTCTTCTACGGAACAACCCCTACTATGAACGCTAAACAGTAGTAACGGCCAAACGGCCAGTCTGTTGTTTCAAATTAAACTCAGTTAAAAAAAGTCAGGCCACGCGTAGTATCGGATTGTAGTAGGTAGTGCAAACGAAAGTATTTTAGTGTTTCATAATTTTACCTGGTTTAAAGTTCAAATAATCGAATTGATAAATTTTTATCCGTTTTTAAAATTCAAATCCATTAACATTTGACTTACTTTATAATACCTATAGTTCAATTAGTTTTGCATATAACTTTGATTAAATTAAGTAGTAAGTTATCATCTTATCTACAAATCTTGGTCGCAGCGCGGATTATCGACTTTCAGCACGACATTTCAATAGGGCAATCAGAACTCCGCGATTGACTCCTTCTACTGAGTAGACTTGAAGCAGCAATTTTCTTACTGGAGCCTCCATCTTAAGACTTATCACGGGAAAGATGCAAAACAAATAGTAAAAACGGTAGATATAACCACTTTGAATTGAGTTGATGCCATTTGGTTATATGTATTATAAGGACTCTAATCCCATTAATTTATAACATTAAATTTGTGGTAACCTCTCCATACATTTTTTGCAGACTTAAAATTAGAATTAAAGTGCTAACTGCAACTCGTACAGAACTATGCTTTATCGAAGAACAAAAAATACTCCATTAATAAGTTATGTTGACATCAAAACGATATAACGCGCTATTTTTTTTTTTGATAAAGAAAAAAAACTGACAAACCTAAACTTTTCCGCATAACCGTTGACACAATGTAACATCAGAGCATTTCAAAGTGTTTCCAAGCAGCAGTATTAAAAAATTATAATATGTATTATATGTAATAAAATATTTTTTAAACATTAAACTTCATCTGCATAGTGGCGTGTCAATGATGATGTCATTGACACCCCACTATTAGTCATAGACGTATCAGAAAGGAGGGTTTTGAAATCTCCACGTTTGGCAGGAGCGTTGGCGGCAGTTTGGCCATTTGGTGGAGAGAACACGCTGCTGTCCGTTGTCTTGTGGCAGTAATTTAGTCACCTCTTACGACACCCATAGCACGAACAGTGGTGATAATATTCTATGCCCAAAACACACTAATTTATTGACTAAATAATACTAATGCATACCTTTTTTTGATAATTAACGGGAAACAAAATCATATTTTTTCTGACGTTTGTATCAGACCACAGACTGACTACAATGTTCCTGAAACCGCTCAAATAATTAGGTATGCAATACAAGAGTTTAAAAGTAGTGCAATATCTGCTGGTCCCACGACCGTGTTAAGCTTCATAGTAAGTTATAATCTAAGACCTTAAAATACGGGTCGCAGTGCGGCTTACGGATGCTAAGCCGCAACGGTTGAATGAGAGCAATCAAAACTCCCGGATTGAGTCCGCGTCTTTAGCTGCAGCAGCTCAATAAGAAATCCCAGACCGACTGACGGCGACACTACCGGGATTAGCAATATTAGTACCCCGTAATATAAATTGACACGATTTTACTTTGATACAAAATAAAAGGTTTTGCCGAAACGAATGTACAACATAATGGATAATCTAAATGTTTTGTAGAAGCATTTACAAAAGCTTTTTCACCCACAAAAATGCTTAAAACGCAAAGTAAAAACGTGTAATGAACACATTTATGAATATATTGTGTAAAAGTAAAAAAAAATGATGGTTCGTACGTAACAGCTGAAAAAGGCACAAAAAGAACAAAGCGTTTCGGCAACGCATATGCTCTATCGCCCACTATTACTCGTAATATCCTTATCAATTTTTATTAATGTATACAACCGATTTTTCTTTGAAATAGTTTAACTTAATCGTATTAATATTATATATCTAAAATTTTAAGATAAGTGTTACCTCTTTTTTCCATTATCTGTGATTGTTACTCAAACATTAGAACATTTAACGGATCTGATATAAATAGGTACAGATTTCGATTATTATATCTGGTCTAAAATCGAGTATAAGTTAGTTTTTATCCTGGAAAATTAAAATGTCCGACGGGATATTTTTTTTAAATTAAATAATTGTTTAATTAGCAAATAATGATTTTGCAATTATTTAACAAAAAAAGTAGATACCGTAAGTAAAACGTAAAACCTGCTGCCGGAATATTAATATTTTTAAGGATTAATAATTGGGTATTTTCCGTCGACCTAGAACTATGAAATTTTGCAAGTAATGCTGCCTTATTCTACAAGTATAGAGAAAAACCTAAAATCCATACATTTGTATTGAAATCATAAAAAATATTTTTTTTATTTAGAGTACGTAATCAACTGTCGAGGTTAAGCTGCGATTTTTGTGGTTAATAAATGTACATATTCATGCAATTATTTCAAGTTTTGTACCAAGAGAAATTTGATTTGATTATGAAATTAAATTAAATGTGTGAAAATTTAGTTTTTCTACCGTAATGAAAAATAAGAAACAATGATCTTAAATTGAAAACAATATTGTATTTGCTACAGGATATCACTTGCCAGGTTGCAACGTGAGTTAAATATAAACGCTGTCTGCACTTCTTCCGGATCTCATTCTGGTCTTTATTTTATATTTTATACGAGTACGTTTATTTTTAACATTATTCTTTGTATGCATTTGTTATGAATGATTTATTTATCTTGTGGTAATAGAGAATGCTTACCATAATTTTAACTAATAAAGTATTGAACATTATAAATGGGTTTGCTTTTCAGAGTTTTTAGTTTCGATACAATACATTTTTTTAGTCTAGCTTGTATATTTCTATTTTGTATGGCATAAATTGTACAACTTTGCTTGTTAAAATTGCACACAAATGGTGTATCTGTCACCGTAAAATTTTAAACTTCGTCAGTTCATAATTTAACGTAGATGGATTACAATCTAACCTAACCTAACCCACCGTTAGTTTATAATCTCACGCGTTGTTTTGTAAACTCGCAGATCTCGCAATTTTACGGTGACATATCCATTGATGTACCTGTCTTCAATATTTCATCTCAAATTTGCTTTTAATTTATATGACTTGATGAAACGCTAGTACGTTTCATAAAAGTACGTAAGAGACGGCTTAAGAAGGCAAAACGCCAGAAGAACCATTCCTTATTTTCCAAATTGCAACCGCCAGACGGGTGTCTGCTAGGCGTGTTGATGGCCTATGTTATTGTTGTTATAACAAATATTGTTGAAATCCTAAAATGGAACCCGGTTTTTTGATTAGTTGGGCCTCTAGCAATACACCGGAAAATTGCATTGCGTTTTCTGCAATAGTTACGCAAACACAAACATACATACCGACTAAAAAAAATATGATAATCTTTTGTAGGCCTTTTATAAGTATTTCTTCATTATTTATAATATTCAGAAATATCTGGATTTCACCATTTTATTTAATATAGGTAGATTTGCTGGTCAATTAGTAGAGGCAGGCGTCAGCAATCGTGGAGCTGCCGCGGATTGTGAACGGAAATTGAACTTTGTGGTTTGCAGCGGTTTTGCTCGACTTTGATAGTCGAGTATATTCGCAGATAGCGATTTTGCTCTTAAGTATAGGAATCTGTGAAGTGATAATTTTATCAACCATCGATATATTGTGAACAGGTAAATATGGTATATATTGACTTGAAATTGAAAGAGCACAAATCTTTGTTTGTCAATATTCATTATTTATGTCCGTAAGTTTTACCATTTCGAAAAATATTTCGAAAGATAATATAGATACAGAGATGTTTAATATTCTGGAATAGCACAACCACGGTTCCTGTGGGATAAACATTTTTATTTTTCATATTGAAAGTTTTGCATAGAGCAATTTAGGGGTCAGATTATAACAAAAGCTCACATTTTATCCAACGAAATCGCAGGCAGCAGCAAGAAAATAATGAACTAGCTACATTAAAATCATCCGATGACATGAACAGGGCGATTATCGACGTAAGCGTTAGCAATGGACGCTGCCACGGGATTGACCGGCAATCAAACTTTGCTGTTTAAGGCAGTTTCGAGCGTCTGACAAAAATACGTAGCGTATCTTTATAGTTTACAGCTTAGAAAATTTAACGCTAACAAATCTGTATTCGGTCTAACGATACTTAGTTACGGACTCGTAATCAATGTCAAACTATTCAATAATACCCAATTAGTTAATGCAGGTATTGCAGCGGAATCGTTCGGAAATCGAACTGTGCGGTCTGCGGCGGTTGCGGACAACGAACTCGTAGTATCGTCGCGTAGCTGTTTCGTAGTAACATCTCGTAGCTGTTCCGTAGTAACGGCTCGTAGCTGTAGAATCTGCAAATGAAACAAGTTAGCTGTAGGAAACCTACTAAATTGACAAGTTTAATAAACAGTCTATTAGTGTACTATAACTGTCATTTTTTAACATTTTTGAGATCTAAGTAATTATTTCCAATTTCCACTTCTTTTTACAGAATAAGATTATGTGAAGTTATTTACCAGGAACCGTAACAAAGTGTTAAGAGAAGAGATACTCGTTTCTCTACCGCTTTAAAAAACACTAGCCAATTAAAACAATTACATTCTAGTAAACCATGTTTCTTATACTTTTTAATCGAAACTCAACAATTGCAATGTTGATCACTTGTTTATTAAGTACAAACATGCCTTACTAAGCTCAGAACAAGGGTTGATTCTAAATGTTTATTAACAACTAACTCCTGAAATAGATCCTATAATTCCGAACAACCCACATAATTCAACACGTCACATATTCCGTCGTTCTATTCACATCAGCTAAAGCGGATCCGGCATCCAATATCCATTATTGTGTGAAGGAGATAAGGTCGAAATTGTATTGCGTGGAGGCCCGTACGTGCTAATATGGGCATCTTAGGAACGGACTTCATTCCATTAAGGGCTAACGCGGCGATCACGCGGACACGGGGCGTGACGTCACGTGTAGACGCACCTGCCCTTCATAGCTTCTAAGGTTGAATGGACGGGAAATGCTTTGGTACTTTCATATAAGTGTATCATAATGTATTTTTTATAGTCGTCGTTTTATTTACCGAGCATTATTTAGCTTCCGTCTTTGTGAGGCGACAATGTATCTGCGGTCTGCTTAATATGACTCAAAAATGTGACATACCTATCAACTGGTTTATGCACAACCTGCATATAATAGCAGCAAAATAAAGCACCATTCAATATTTTTATCAGCAGCTAAAAAATCAGAATAACTTTTACTATGGCATGTAGTTCAAACTATGATTTTTTTTCTTGATTGATATGTCAATATGAAAAGACAATATTTTTCAAAGGGAGAATCAGAGTTGAAAAATTCCGAGAAGATTTATACTAAATCGAAAGAAAGTTAATTATATAAATGTGTCACTTATTTAAAAAATATGGAGTTAAGTAGTTGTTCTGCGACCAAGCGCTTGCGACAGTGGCGAAATATCGGAAACTCATAAAAAACAAGGTACATGTCAGAAACTCCGGTTCAACCAACTCTTTTATCCTTTTTATTGGTTCAGTTTTTTGATGAAACTTTTTTATCGCCGTGCCGCGACTGTCCCCTCAAAACTAGAGCGAATAGCTTGGGTACGCTCGCTCCATCGTAGGCTTCTTCTTAACTTCAGAGTTCAGTGTGTGGCAAAAAACAAGTAACAGCCTATAATCATCCCACTGCAGGGAAAAGGCCTCCATCATTGAATTCAAGTTACCTCAGCAATGATGGTAATGGCTTAATCACCGCGCTTGCCAAATGCGGGTTGGTGATCACAAATCCGAGCAACGTTCGAAAATTCGAAACTTTTTTTTTATTGCCCGACCCAATAAAAAAAAGTTTCGAATTCGAATCGAACCTGGGACCCCGAGATCATGATGGTATTTAAACCACTAGACCAACGGGGTGGCCAAAAGCAAGCCCGTCAACAATTTAAAAAATGTTTTGTTGAATACAATTAAACTTGGTAATTTGTTGCAGCAGTACGAGCATCGCCTGAGCCTCGCCGCTCGCTGACGATCACGGAGCCATCGCACCACGTGGAGTTTAGCAACGACACCGGCGTCATGCTGAGCTGTGCCGCTCGGGGGGAGTACCAGGTGAGGCTTATCTTAGCATCCCTGACGATAGTTGATGCGCCTGTTTTCGCGACACGGTTTTCTCGAGAGTACCACAAATACTCAGTCCCGAAGCAACACAGAAAAAATACAAAATGAACCCGTCCGGGAATCGAACTCTGGAGCTAGCGACACCTTGTTAAGATAGTCAGTTTCCTTAAAAATATTAAATAACTTAGCATACGTTCCCCCTTGAAGCCGGGTAGCGTGCGCTGTTCAAGCGAGCAACAGCAAGAAGTGGACCTGCGGATGATTGCGCTGGGGTAACAACGCCAGGGGCACTAACAGTAGTTCTGGCCCACTGCATGGCCCTGTAGGACATAAAGAAAAAGATTTATTGGGTAGGATCTGCTATCCCAGGACTAGCTCCACATAACACTGCCGCAGCACTCGCCATCGTAAAGTACACAAAATACATTAAGAAAAAACAATAAAGGTTGACTGCCGATAATTGCCCGGTACAACAACACATCGAGTTCTAATCTTACTTATAACGAACATACCCACAGAAGCGGTAGAAAAAACATGACATACTTAGACCTTTTTTAATTACAACATTCCGAAGTATAAGAAAGCCCTATTCAGTCGTGTAAAACAGAGATGGCCAATTGGCCATTATTGGCTCAACTTATTGTATTTGATCATCTTATTTCCAGTCGTTTATAATTGTGATGTTTTTTTTTTCACTGTCCCTAAGTGATAAACAAAATAATGGATTTACACAATTCACATGCTTGCATGCCAGTATATGAATGTCTGTGATCTGTTCCACTGTATGCATTATCTGTGGGTAGGCCCCTCACCAGGTGGACTGACGATCTATTCGAGGTCGCGGGAATTAAGCCACTGGATGTTGGCGGCGCAGGACCAATCGTAGTGTCCACTTTCAGTTCAGTTATCCAGCAGTTTACGCGTCGTTTGGCTAAGATGATAATGATAATAAAGTTGATAAGCTCAAACTTGATAATATATGTTTCTGTTCAGTAAACATTTCCTCCATATTATTCAGCTAAAGTTAACTAAGTGTTTTTTCTTCTCACAAGTTTGTTTTTAATAACCCTAAGATAAAATAAATCAAACAAAGTAGGAGTATTTAAAAACAGAGTTCCCAATAATAATGTCAAGCGCCCTTTTCCTAGTTATTCAGAAGTAACCTCTTTGCTATTCAAATTAACCTTTAAAGCCGTAAAGATTCCCCCTTCTTCATTTAATTCTATCCAACCAAATCCACGCGAACTAATGGAGCGGGACAGTAACAAATTGGGACACAGAGAGAGGGCAGAAGGGAATACTCCCCAATTTGTCACCCCTTAGATTTTTTCTACAGGAATAAACAAATCTCGAGCTTCTGTCCTTTAGATCTTTGTATCATCTTGACGTTATTCCAGATAGTAATGTCCAATTAGTGATGTTATAGTCTATCGATAGATTTATCTTATTGGTACCTCGCAATGTAAGTAACTAGTAATAACTATTACTCAGCTGAACAAAACCAAAATTGGAAAAAATATATAATATTTTTTAAATCTTATCTGATGTACCATTTATTATAACTTTTCCACGTAAGTGCAGTTATTATGTAGTACATGCGTTGTACATTGCAAATAATAATCTCTACCCGTCTAATCGAAAAATGCAAGTGACGAAACTTATTTGCACACCATTTTAAATAATTTAGTTCAAGCTGGCCCGGTAAACTTCGTATCGTCCCAAGTGAGGTGAGGCACTTGGTTTTGATTTTGACATACCTATCATTAAGTAATCATTGTTCTTTGTTGTTTCCGACGTGCCATAAAATATAGCGTGCATGAATTAAATAAATTTACTAAGTTTTTAACTCTGTAGTGATTTTTACGACATTATAGTAGTTATTCTGCTATTTTGGTTGGAGAAAACTCCAATAATTCATAGCCCTTTTAAAATCTGTCTGACCGTTCCTGAGTTATAAATTGTGCAATTAACTTGCCTTTGGTTTATATTTAAAGATATATAAACTATTTTTTGTGTTTACAATTGATAGGTTAGTCTCTGTTTAAAATAGAAAAGTATGTATAACATTGGAAAAAGTCACATCATCACACAAAAAATAAAGTATATATCTTCATAAAGAAGATAATTAATGTTTTCAATTTAAAATTTTCTTATTTTTTTTATTTTTTTATTAGGACAACCAACAAGACAAACACAAAATAAGAAAAATTGGTAAGATAGATTAAGGTTTTAAACTATGTGCCGTCTTAATTACAGGTCGCCACGGCATGCAAATAATAATAATTATGGACTACATTATAAATTAAACTTAAAAGTATGTTACAGCTTGTTACAGCTGTTCTTGCCATCTCAACCTTCATGTTATGTTTTCGAGATGAAATAAAAAAATCTTGGTTAAAAAACTCTTGGTTAGACAGATACTTGGGTAAAGGAAGACAATAATTTCCTTTAAAATTTTCCTGCTGACTATGCAAATATATCGATATCACATTCTTTGCTTAGTTTATTGTACTGTCTTAGCAGTCTATTTATGGTGGCGTGGTGACTTCTACATTTTTGGTATGATGATAATAAAAGACGACGTTCCAAAAGTTTTTTTTTTGTTATGTACAAATAAGTGTTTTACATACTCTTTGTTCGGTTTGATAAAATTCACATTTTTAATGTGTTAACCGGTAAATCTGGTTATTGATTTTCCAAACGGATTTGGATGTAATTCTGTTACATACAATGCCACGACCGGCGAATTGATTTCAAGGCAGAACGAAGTTTGTCAGGTCAGCTTTTATAACAATAATTTATAATTGGCAACAAATATGGTTTGATTTTTTCAATATTAGCTCAGGTATACGTTTATCAGGTCCATTAATAGGACTAAAGGATTTTAGCGCACATTCGATAAATCTTATCCTATGCGTAGTTTATCAGACTTCACTAGTCCTTAAGACATAGGCGTCACTTAAGTGACGGGACTGAGAAAATAATTGGGCATATCGTATATATGCGAGTATTTCCAGACTATTTTCTTCAATAAGCAGATTATGCTTTACAAGAACACTTCAACTCAATAAACGATCATTATTTGCGTATTTTAGGTATTTATTCTTTGCTTTCCTAAGATATTGTACCTACACAATATCTTCTGTTGTTCTTTATATTGAGGTATTAATAGATGCCATCAAGTCCAATCTAAATAGTGTAGGTATTATTATTTGTTATTTAAACAAGCAATCTTGCAGGCTTACAGAATGATCCAAAGCGCCAGCAAGGTTATTGAAAGGATACACGATTATAAAATAATTGTCAAATATCAAATCATTAAATTACAATTACAATTAATTTATGCAATAAGTTAATCTAAGGTCAAAGTCAAAAAAGTAAATATGTCAAAATACAAATCAATTATCAAATCTTAAAATTAAATTACAATCAGTTCATGCATTAAGTAGATCTAATGTCAATGTCAAAATAGTTAATAAGTCAATAAACAATCATAGAACCAATACAAATTATATTTGGTTTAATATACTACAGGTATACAGTGTTTATATTATAATTATAAAACATCATTGGCGAATGTGTAAACTCTGTTGCGAAGGTATCCCAAACTATCGGCAAATATGTCGATATCGTAGTGCCGAGCAAGCAGGTCACCCAACAGCCGTAAAGCACGAACGGTCGGTGCGCGGGCGCCGCGCCGCGTGCGCGCACACGGCCTGCACAGAAGACACTGACCCCGCCGAGGCGCGATCATTCCCGCCTCGTCCCGTCCGATTCGGGCTGGATGGCGCCATTAAGCATAGCTTCTCCAAAGCATTAGGACTGTCTATCTTGCTATGTATTATCAATATGTAATACATTACATATTGTACTATTCTTCTTATTTGTAGGGTGTCTATCTGTAGCATACCAGATACGAAAACTGGGGGATATAAGAATGGGTAATATCCGCACTCCCTCTTATATAACCACCGAGCAAACTTACGTTGGACTTTCTCTACCAGTAAGCTGTATTTATGTTCATAAGGATCCCAAATGATGGCACCGAACTCAGTTCACAAACAGTTGTACAGTACCCTCGCCACCCACAAATCGTCAAACTGCGTACTTAATCGCATTACAAAGCCCAACGTTTTGCTTGCAGCCTTGCATACAACCTCAACATGTTGGTGAAAATCTAGTTGATGGTCCAATATTAATCCTAGATCTCGAATTTCGGTGACCCTTTCCATAACCGTGTCATTTAACTTATAATTTTCATATAAGAGGGAACGTTTCTGTTCAGGCCACTTCCAACCTCTTTACACTTTTTAAATTGACGCGACCATTTGAATAAGAAAGCACCGAACGCGCGCAATTCAAAATTCGAATATGGTGAAAAACAAATGAACGCAAGCTACGCACATGAAAAATTGGTCGCCCCGCTATCACTATCTGCTGTTCCCGTTGTGTTTTTTATATCTTTAATAAATGTGAAACATATTGTATACTAAGTCCAGGAATATATTTTAAAAGCTGCATTTCAAGATTAATCCGATAATCAAGAACCCATAGACCAATAGGTACTAAATAAAGGAATGGTGGCCACCCGTCGGAGTCGATTCAAAGATATCTAATAAGTACCTACATATAATATTGATACCGAAGCCGCTGCAAGTAAGTGTTTTATCTGACTTCTTATGCTAGCGAATGTTTGAATTGTGTTAGAGATAGGAAGTGGTATAATATACTTTCACCTTCCTTATATTTTTCCCCTTTAATATTTCGTACCTTTTAACTATTACCTTTGTACACCTGCACCTTCGTACTGCTTAAAAAACTGCCTATGTCCTGTGGGTAATATTGCATTTGGCCCCCACAGAGCTGGTCCTTCGAGCCGGATTGGCCTTGGATTGCAGCCAAAATAAGTTAATTAATACTATATTATTCCGCATTAATACCAACAAGTTTCAAATTTGTAGTTGAAGTATACGTATCTTTGTAATTCTAATGCATCGCACCGCACTTAGTACGTAATTTATTGGTACTGAGAAATTATAATATTACCGCAACATAATTACAATACCTAACTACAATTAAGAAATAAACATTTTGGTTATTATACGTTTCAACCGCCTGAATGTACTATTTTGTTAATTAATATACTTAACAGTAACTAATCCTACTATACTCGCTTTGATAATTCTAACTTACCGCTTATATAATACGGCCTAGTGCTTGCATCAGTGTTTCGTCTCGATTTAGACGCTATTTACTTACTTATTATTATATACTTACTAGTATACAACGCACGTTTGCAAATATTTATTCTCATACTATTTATTGTTCTTCACCAACGGGATAGCTCTATAAAACATACGTTAAGATAGTTACATTAGTTTACTGCCTCTATTTGGTTTAATCTAAGCTGCTCGCACTTTTTTTTGTTTTTTACTTTTATTTACTCATAATAATACAAGATGAGTAAATCAAGTGATAATTCCTCTTTGTCACCACAGATAAAATTAGCGGAAGCCCGTGTTCAAGCATTTTTTATGTGTTTACAAAATATATACGACGCTTCTCGTAATATTTCGTCATTAGAATTAAAAAATCGTTTTATTAATTCCGCATCTAATATAGGACAGTTGAGAACTGATTATTTGGCATCAGTTGACCATTTCAATTTAGAAAGAATGAAAGCTGATTCCGAATTTATACCGGATTACCAGTGTTTTATTGCATTTGAGAATATGTACAGCTCAATTAAAGAAACTTTGAGTAAATTAAAAATTGATAAACCTACTAGTACTTTAGAAAAGTCTAGACTGCAATTACCACCAATAAATTTGCCTACTTTTAGTGGAGATCTAAAAGATTGGCCTACTTTCTTTGAGTGTTATAACAATGCTGTTCATCAAAACACAAATTTGAGTAATTCTGATAAGGTGTATTATTTAAAGGGTGTTTTGTGTAATTCCGCTCTTACATGTATTGCTGACATACCACCGACTGCTGATAACTATGATTTGATTTATTCTACTTTAGTGGATAAATATCAAGACATTCGCACACTTGGCACAACATATCTACAAGAAATAATAAATATGAAACCGCTTACCTCAGCCTCTGCTGATGGTTTAAACTTATTCTTAGATAAGTTTTCTGCTTCAGTTTGCTCTTTTGACAGATTAAATATTGCTGATAAAAAAGACTTTTTATTTTTATTTATAGCTTTACAAAAGATTGACCGTGAAACTGTTCGTCTATTTGAAAATTCAGTACGGTCAGAAAAACTACCGACTTATGAATCTTTAATAAAATTTATTAAGCAGCAAGTTAAAATTAATGAAAGGTCGGGGTCATCGTCGATGATTTTTTCCGCTAGTAAAACTAACAATTTTAATAAAAACTCTTTGCCCAAGGTAAATAACACTAAATACATAAAATCTTTTGTCACTTCTCATAATAATAGTACTACTTGTCCCTTATGTTCGAAGACGGGACACGAACAGTATTACCGCTGTCCTGAATTCTTAAAAAAGAATCCTACTGATCGTTATAATATTGTTAAGCAAAATAACAGTTGCTGCAATTGTCTAAGTTTTAATCATAAAACTTCTGCATGTAATTCAATTAAAACTTGTGCTATCTGTCAAAAGAAAGGACACCATACTTTATTGCATTTTGACAATAATAATCGTACGAGAATCGATCCCCACTCACTACGCACTAACATTCCGTCCACCGCGCCATCAGCCTACTTGCCAACCGCGCAGCTCCAGTCCATTGCCGAGCGCGCACACGTTGTAACGAACGACGTCACCATTCCTGCTCAACGTAGTCTTCTCCGTGAGACACCTACTGCTCGTCCGGCGGAGTCTATGCCAGAACCATCGCTGTGTACACAGAGTACATACTCTACATTACTGAGTAACGACCATAATGCATGCACCGTCTTGTTGGCTACTGCGCGTGTGGTAATAAAAAGGGCGGACGGAACGCAATATGTAGCTCGAGCCTTATTAGATAACGGCTCAATGAATGATTTTGTTACCAAAAGACTGTGTGATCGATTATCTTTGAATATTAATACACTCCCCGAACAAATAACAGTTTGTGGTTTCGGTGGATCAACTAATTTTGTCAAAGGTACTACAAATGTATCAGTTCATTCCTGCTTTGATAATAATATATCTTTTCAATTGCATCCCCTTGTGGTAGATAATATTACGGACCGTTTACCTACGGTGTCTATAGATAGGTCAATGTTAAATTATCTCGCACGCACTCCACTCGCTGATGATAAGTTTTACGATCCTGGTGAGATAGAAATGTTAATTGGCGCTAAATTATTTCCTCAATTACTACAAAGTGGTCGTGTTAGTGGACCTCCGGGCACTCCTGTCGCTATACAAACTCCCCTCGGTTTTATCCTTATGGGTGACGCTCCAGTTGCGAGCGCCGTTTCACATACCTCTAGTCACACCAAAATTTCTCGCTCTCGGCGTACTCTATGTGCTTTTACAGCACAGCCGCTTGATGCACTTATGAGAAGTTTTTGGGAAACAGAGGAAATCTGTGCACCGCGACACAATCTGCTTAGTAAGGAAGAGCAAGCTTGCGAAGACATTTACAAGTCTTCTACTACTCGAGACCCCTCTGGTTCTTACGTTGTCTCACTACCATTTAAAACTGACCCTGCTGTGTTAGGTAACTCAAATAAATGTTCCAAAAACAGATTATTTTCGCTAGAAAAACGTTTTCTTAAAATGCCGCATTTTCGACACGCTTATGATAATATTATGGTGGACTATATAGAAAAAGACTACATTAGCCCCTTGCCTGCATGCTCTATAGAGGAGAACGTGTCTGGTTCACCTGGATACGTCATTCCGCATCACGGTGTTATACGTGACGATAAATTAACTACAAAGGTTCGCGTAGTACTAGACGCAAGTGCTAGTACCGACACAGGTGTATCACTTAACGACATACTACACTCGGGGCCAAACTTACAGTCTGATTTATTTTTAACACTTTTAAATTTTCGACTTTTCCCTATCGCTTTATGCGCTGATGTTGAACAAATGTACCTACGTATAAAGGTTCACCCAGACTTTCATAAGTATCAACAAATTTTATATCGCTTTAACATTCATGACCCTATACAAACATTTGCATTTAAACGCGTATGCTTTGGTTTAACCTCTAGTCCGTATTTGGCTTTACGAACTATGCGACAACTCGCTGCAGACGAGAAAAATAATTTTCCTCTTGCCTCTGAAGTCATTGAGCGGGGGTTTTATTATATGGATGATGTGTGCTTATCAGTTAATGATGAGCCTTCAGCGTGTGAAACCGCATTTCAACTCGTCAGTATGTTTGCCGCAGGTGGTTTTAAACTGCAAAAAATGGTCGAGCAATTCTCCCGAGGTACTTTCTTCTTTACCACCAGACCATTTGCATCCTCGCGTTGTTGATTTTGACATAACTGCAATTCAGAAGGTTTTAGGTGTAAATTGGGATCCTTGCAATGATAATTTTTATTTTGTTACTTGCCCTTTTACTGAAATTTTGTGCACCAAACGCAACATGCTCTCAGTAATCGCACGTTTGTGGGATATTATGGGTTTTGCTGCACCCCTGATTTTATTCGCCAAGTTGTTAATAAAAGAACTTTGGTTGCTTAAATTGAATTGGGACGAACAACCACCACAGAATATTCAAATTCAATGGTATAAATTTCAACACGAATTGCCTCTTCTGTCCAAAATGACTATACGTCGTCACATCGGCGTGACTGAATCATGTAACGCTTGTCTAATTGGATTTTCAGATGCATCCGAAAAGGGTTACGGTGCCGTGCTCTATGTACGCGTTCAATCCGACAATGATGTTTCTGTTCACTTGTTATGTGCAAAATCTAAAGTGGCTCCTGTTCAAGTCGTTAGTCTCGCACGATTAGAACTGATGGCGGCTCATTTGTTGACAAAATTAATACGCGTGGTTCTCAAAACTTACGAAAACCGCTTTACTTTTAACAACGTTTTTGCATTTTGTGATTCTACTATCGCTCTTAGTTGGATATATTCAAGTCCGCACCGCTTAAAAACTTTTGTGGCTAACAGAGTAGCTAAAATTCAAGAAATTCTTTCACCTTATAATTTTTATCATATCCCTGGGAAAGAAAACCCAAGTGATTGTTTGTCACGTGGAATGACACCCGCTCAGTTCATTGAACATTCTCTTTGGATGACCGCTCCAGTATGGATCAAAGATAATATTACTGACTGGCCAATACAGCCTTTCATGCCTACTGATGAAGATGTACCCGAATATAAATCAGTATCATTGCCAAATACTCTACTACACGAAAATGCAGAGTCGACTTTACATGCATTAGCAGACCGAGTCTCTCGTTGGTCAAAACTACTGCGTGTCATAGTATATGTTTTGCGATTTTCTAAACGCTTAAAATCACATGGTTACATAACTGCTGATGATCTAAATGCAGCTGAACTAATGGTGGTTAAAGTTGTACAAAAATTCCATTTTGGTGCTTTAATTAAAGCGATTAAGTGTGAAAAAGTATGCCCTCCCTCTTATCGAAAGTTAAGGCCATTTTTATTGAATGGTGTTGTTCGAGTTGGTGGTCGATTAGATAACAGCAACTTGACGTTTGATCATAAACATCCTTTGCTTATGCCTAATAAAGATAGGCTAACAGATCTTTTGATTGATCACTTGCATCGCATTTCTTGTCATGCTGGACCGCAGCTCTTACTTTCTCTTCTAAGGCAAAAGTTTTGGATTCTTTCAGCAAGACGCAAGGTGCGGGCAAGGATATATTCTTGTGTGCCTTGTTTTAAAACACGGCCTAAACCTGCTCAAACTCCGATCATGTCTAGTTTGCCTTCATGTAGGTTGCAAATATCTAAACCTTTTACCCATTGCGGGGTTGATTACGGAGGACCGCTTTACATTACTCTCTCTAGAAAGCGTGGGCAAAGATGCCAAAAGGCTTATCTATGTGTTTTTATCTGTTTAAGTACTCGAGCCGTCCACATAGAGGTTGCTCCAGATTTAACAACTGAATCTTTTTTGAATGCATTAAAACGGTTTATATCGCGTAGAGGCCCAGTAAAAAGACTTTATTCAGATCATGGTACAAATTTTATTGG
This sequence comes from Anania crocealis, assembly GCA_949315895.1. Classification (NCBI taxonomy): domain Eukaryota; kingdom Metazoa; phylum Arthropoda; class Insecta; order Lepidoptera; family Crambidae; genus Anania; species Anania crocealis. Next base: position 11,409,227 of record OX438865.1, on the reverse strand, counting down.
AGCCAAAGCTTATTTGCACGAAATCCAACAATTTTTAGCTTCAGACTCTTTCACATCTGAATTTAAAGCCGAGCTAGCTAATAACCGCATTTCCTGGGAAATGATACCTCCAAATAGTCCACACTTTGGCGGTTCGTGGGAATCAAACATTAAATCTTTTAAAACGCACCTTTATCGTGTCATTGGGTCACAGATTTTAACCTACGAAGAACTGTTGACCGTTTTATGTCAGATCGAAGCGATTCTTAACTCTAGACCACTAGGTATTCTTAGTGAGGACCCTTCTGAACCATTGCCATTGACACCTGCTCATTTTTTAAATACAACGTCATTGGCTTATCTACCTTCGGTTAATGATTTCGATATGAATCAAAATTTGCTTTCACGTTACATGCTATTAGATAGACTTGTTCATTCTTATTGGCGAAGATGGAGTAATGAATATTTGCACACACTGCAGCTTCGCGAAAAATGGAACACTGATGCTTGCCCAGTAAAAGAAGGCATGGTGGTACTTATTCGTAACGACAACACACAGCCTTTGCATTGGCCAATAGGTATTATACAACAAACTTTTGCTGGAAATGATGGCTTAGTTAGAGTTGTTTTAGTTAAGACCAAAAGTGGTATATTCAAGCGTCCGGTAGTACGTTTATGTCCGCTACCTACTTTAAGTTAGATAATACTTTTTACTTTAATACTTTTGTTTAATTACAAAGAAATGTATATATATTTTTTTTTTTCGCTAAGTTCAAGACTTTATTATTATATTAATAGGATTTAATTAACATAAAACCTAATTTTTCTGCTATTGATTTTGCATTACCATACCTTAGTTGAAAGTTTATAACCTTTCAAGGTGGGGGAAGATGTTCAGGCCACTTCCAACCTCTTTACACTTTTTAAATTGACGCGACCATTTGAATAAGAAAGCACCGAACGCGCGCAATTCAAAATTCGAATATGGTGAAAAACAAATGAACGCAAGCTACGCACATGAAAAATTGGTCGCCCCGCTATCACTATCTGCTGTTCCCGTTGTGTTTTTTATATCTTTAATAAATGTGAAACATATTGTATACTAAGTCCAGGAATATATTTTAAAAGCTGCATTTCAAGATTAATCCGATAATCAAGAACCCATAGACCAATAGGTACTAAATAAAGGAATGGTGGCCACCCGTCGGAGTCGATTCAAAGATATCTAATAAGTACCTACATATAATATTGATACCGAAGCCGCTGCAAGTAAGTGTTTTATCTGACTTCTTATGCTAGCGAATGTTTGAATTGTGTTAGAGATAGGAAGTGGTATAATATACTTTCACCTTCCTTATATTTTTCCCCTTTAATATTTCGTACCTTTTAACTATTACCTTTGTACACCTGCACCTTCGTACTGCTTAAAAAACTGCCTATGTCCTGTGGGTAATATTGCATTTGGCCCCCACAGTTTCCGCGTAAAAGTTAATATTTTACATTTACTGCTGTTAAACGGAAGACCATTACATTCACTCCACTCAGCAACAGCATCGATGTCCCTTTGTAAAGCTATACAGTCTGTTTTATCGTTAATCCCCAAGGACAATTTGAGATCGTCGGCAAAAAGAAGAAACTTTGAGGAGAGTACACTATTAGGCAGATCGTTAATAAATATTAAGAAGAATGTTGGACCTAAGGTACTACCCTGGCTCACGCCCGATCTCACGAAGTAATTGAAAGACTCATACCCTTGGACTCATACCGTACTGGCGTCGGTTCCTTTGGTAATTTGACAAAAAGTTGAGAAGCTTAGGAGTAAAACCCATTATCGCCAACTTCCGGAGAAGAATGTCATTATCGACGAGGTCAAATGCCTTCTTTTAAATTAAAAAAATACATATTTTAAATTTAATTACTTTGATTTTAATTGATTTTTATTAAATTAGATAAAGTGATAATCTTTTGAAACTGTTTCCTAAGCAATTGATTGCTAGTTTAATTTAAAAATACAGTTCTTAAATAAAAAAAGGCGTGAAAGGCCTGTCTTAGGAGGAATTGAACCAAAACATTAAAAGTTGTGAGTTGTCAAAATGTATATCAAGGAAGTGCATTTCGGGTTTAATCGAAATGCAATATAATTTTATTAAACTGTTACTCAATATAATTTTAATGGAATCGATTTTGAACTATATTTTATGAAATAAGAAAACTACAACAAAACTTGATAAATGCCTTTCGTAGATTTAAATAAATGTACTTGAAAATTCTACATTACTAAGAAGGAAAAAGAAGAAAAAATAGTCCTTAAGAAAATCAGCAATATTTGGGGAAATTGTGTGCCCATAAAATTAAAGAAGTTTGCTAAAGTAGCGTATTTAACGGAATTATTTTTTATTCTCATTCCAATTTAACAATCAACTAAACCATACATGTTGGTTTATTATATTTATTGTCTTAGGTGTATTTTGCACAACTTGTATTAAAAAAAGTTAGAACGAAAACAAGAGTTCTTTTTAATAAGTTGCGTGCCATTTTCCATGAAACAAAACTGTTATGTTTATATGATAAAATACGATGTGTTAAAGTTTAAAATAAAATACGATGTAATAAATTAAGCAAAGTATTATTGCTATTGCAATAATTAACAGTACCTAAGTGGAGTTGTCGTATTTCATTTTATTTTTCTAAAGTCATAAATTTTTGTATTTAATTAATATGTCAATTAAAATTTACTAAGCGTGACACTGCAGTGGGATTGAATTAAATAAGAATAAATATCAGAGGTATATTTTTTTAAGTTTAAATATCAAAATCTGTTAGTTTAAAGAAATTATTGCAATTGTATTTTTATTCACATCAGAAATAATATCCTTTTCTCAACTTCTAAATGCATTTTTAATATCTGAAGCACGTAAAATGAATAATAAAGTAATTGGTTTTAGCTAAAAATACCTACTTTTTTTATCTACGAGTAATATTTCGGTTTGGTTTGACTCTGCTTGCGGTTTATGTACTAGTTAGACATAAAAAAGGAAAAAAAAACAGTTTAGGATTTTTTTATAACATCTGTTGTGATCTAGGTGTGCGATATGTAAATACTGGTAAGTGGCATATTTGGGAGTTGTCAAAAAACTAGTTACGAATACATTTCAGGTACGGTAATGAGGTATAAGTTAGCTCACTTCTACATATTTATGGAACTCTGCGAGTGTGCATATCTTTATTTCCCGGTGGGTCCGCCGACGGCCGTAAACTTCGTCCGAACTCCGTCGAATGGAAAAACTTTATTTATATTTGAGTTGGGCGAGCGGGTTTTGTGAATACTGAATCAGATCGGCATCGGGGCACACCCCCGAACATATTTCATCTTTACAATGCGTCAAGGTGAAAACGAAGATAAAGTTAGAATGTTTTGGGGGCAACTCCTAGTGCAGAGCTGTATTCGAGGTTCCTGCGTTTATTTTATACCTAGTCGCGAAGAATGAGATTAATTTACCGATGAAAATACGTAACACAATCTCAAACTATACTAAATTCAGTAAGTGTAGCTGAGTAATTTTACTATATGAATAAGACAGATATGGTACAACTTTATTAATGTACAAGTTTAGTAGTAAAGTAAAGTAACAGCCTATAATCATCCCACTGCAAGGAAAAGGCCTCCATCATTGAATTCAAGTTACCACAGCTATGATGGGTGTACTGGCATAATCACCACGCTTGCCAAAATGCGGGTTGGTGATCACAAACCCGAGCAACGTTCGAAAATTCGAAACTTTTTGTTGCCCGACCCGGGATTCGAACCTGGGACCCCGAGATCTTGGCCCGTTATTTAAATCACTAGACCAACGGGGCTACAAGTTTAGTGGTCTGTATCAATGCAAAGATGCTACAGCTATTATCTCACATAACTGAACTATATGACATCTTAAAAACTCAATTTACTGCTGCCTCTTATATAAAGTAACTTTTCCATTGAAATGAAAAATACATATATTGACGGGTTAAATTCGCTTAAGATTTTATATTATATTATTTTTCACCACAACGAAATACTTCACAAACTTTACACATTGAGCGAAGTTTGACGGCGTTGACTTCCTGTGCGTGCTTGTACCACAATTATTTTCGTGTACTAAATTCCGCAACAATCAGTAAGTTGATTTGTTAATGCTCTTGATAGAATTTACCTTATTTTTGTGATCTAGTGAATCAATAGCATTCCTAATAGGTAGTCAAACTTATTAAGTTAACAGAATTTTTGGTCACTTTATTTTAGAAGTCCATGCTGGTATCTACAACGGCCAGAACACAGAATACGGCATTCAATTAAATTGTAAAGTTTTTATTTATTTTTGCTTGGTGAAGCAGATAATACATAAATGTAAATAAATATTTGATGGAAATTAAACGCTTCATTACATTGTATTTTCTGGTGACAGTCGATTCTACTAAAAAAATATTATTTCTCAATAAATAAATAAAAATTAAAAAATTAAAAAAAAGTATCTCCTAACCGAGCTCATCTAAATTTTATCTTGAAATCTTCTATCCATGTTTACTTTAAAGTACAAGGCAATATTTCCTGACCTTTTATACGAGCTCTTGTATTGGACAAAATTTGACCTTCACAAATGTATGATATTAATCTGTTTGTTTTTACGTTTTAAATAGTGCTTGTTTGAGTACAACTTAATATATATATCTTTAAATATTAATTATAAAAACACAGAACCTAGTATTTGTTAAATGTTACGACGGTCATTGTACTGTAACTTAAGCTTCATTTTGGCATTTGGCAGATGCTACTCCATTGAATTCTTTAAAACTTCATTTTAGTGACCCTGTTTATACTAGGCACTTGCCTAAGTATGTACCGCGGCATGGCTCGCCATATTTTGCAAACTTCATGCATTCAACGGAGTTTGACGGAATTCTGAGAACATTCCCCGGGGACAGTGCGCTAGCTGCCTACATGGTTACTGAAATTCCAATGCAGATACTAAAACTTCATAGATATTTAGGGCGAGATTCGCCATTTTGCTGATAATACGAGTACTATTGTTACGAACGTGTAGTTCGGGATTTGGATAAAACACCGTTGACTTATTAGAAGATTTTATTAGGCGATGAACAGGTCACAGACACTATCACAAAAGCCAAATCACAAGAATCGTAGTCCGGTGGGTCGCTGAGGTCGTTGGTTCCAAAACACTATTAGCCAATCCGTAGAGTAGTCCTTAGATCCGTTGGTATCGCTAAAGTCGTCGTTACTTCGCACTAGATCACTTTTCGCAGGTATCGCACGGAAAGCTCAGAATGAACTGACTGTCGCGTCTTAAGTCCTGTTATTTATATATCTCAACATCGATGCCGGTCGTACATACTAGAATGTTCGTTTTCCAGAAAAATCACAAGGACGTTTAAACGTAAACAACTCTAGTGAGTTATACCATTTTGCGCCTTAACCTGTATACTTAAAGTCCAATGTCGCTTGCACTAACATCTTGTTATTACTTTGTGGTTCAACTTAGGTAGTTATGTACATTCCTCCTCCAAGTTTTGTTTATACATATGGAAGACTAGGAAATAAGTACAGCGCTTGTGAAATCATTTAAAATGACTAAAAATTAATAGTATTTAATTACAGCGAGACACCTACGGCTACTAATGCCCAATTAAAGTGTTTTGTTTTTTAATGTATAATTTTTGGCAAGCAATAAAATTTTAACACACAGACAAAATATATAAATAAATATAAATGTAAATGTGGACAATAATGAGTAACTATTTGAAGTACATGATTTATACAATACAAGTATTGCAAAATACATATGCACGTATTTTACAATACGTGCATTGTAGGAATCAGAAACACCCAGCCCCGAGAGAACGTAGAAAAACACTTTTTTATCAAAATTGACCCGACCGGCAATCGAACCCGGGACTTCGGAGCAGATGACACCTTGAAAACCGGTGTGTACGCCACTCCGCCACGTAGTCGTCAGAGCTATGCTAAAGCTAAAAAGATTTGGGTGGTGATGAATCGGTATTGACAGACATTCGGTATTCGGATGCGGGTTTGATACCCGCCTGAGACAACATTTTTAAAGTTGAAATACATTCGACATTGGTTTCATTCATCGCAAAAACTAGCATGTACCACTAGCACATAGCTCACTCTGGAATTGCACAAACTTTACGCATTCAGCAGAGTTTGTCGGAATTCGATGATTCCCCGGAGGAAGTCTGCCACCAGAACGCGAATGCCAAAATTCAGAAATTAATTCAACTCTGAACTTGTTAGTTCGTAGAGCTCACTTGTTGCCTTCATGTGCGTACAACGAACGATTTGGAACATTTTAGTTTGTCATTGTCATGTTAGTGTAAACTATAATATTATCAAAATAATGTTGCTATAGTAATGTGTGTGTGACCTTTACAAATATAACTTCATAGGTTTTTACAATAAATTGATATTTTAGCTTTGTGGTCTTTGAATATGTCACAGACGACTATGGCGTGAAAAATGCTCTTTTCAGGGCTGTAAAAGGTAATGCGAGTGCGTCAGCCTACCGCAGGCTTGTTCGGAGATTGAAGATTTGGTTGAAGTTAAACCGCCCAGATGACGTTTCTGCCTCTTATCGAAAAGTGCTCAGAACCAGGCGTCATCGCAAAACTTGTGACATTACTCTATTCGTTTTTACGTCGTGTGTAATTATAGGGATACAACGCCATCTAAGAAACTGGTACCAAAGTCCAGGCAGAGATAGCGTGCCAAAAGATTTTACCAAAAAGAAGTGACGATTTTACGATTGCTTTCAAAAAGTATATTTTCATATAAGCTGTGGAGACCAACGATATAAGCATTTCACAGATTTCAGAACGAGGTCTGGGCTTAAGAGATTGCTTTTATTGCCAAACCGTCAGCGCAGAGATGCCTTCAAATGCATCATAAAAAGAAATAAACAGTCGTTTATTCAATGTTTGCTAGCTTTTAACATTGAATTCATGTTAATGAAAAATAAATCTGTCCAACATCACACACATTGTTCTGATCCCTTGTCTGTCTAAATACCTATCTAAATCAGTTATCTTATAACAATTGTGACTTCTTACGACACAAAAGCTTTATGTATAGAAATTGTGAAAGTGAATGTTATCCCCTTTGAATCGAAATATACGATAGCCTAAAAAATAAAAATACACATGTTCCGTCTTAAAGCGTGTAATCGTTATTGACTTCTGTGATACTTTTACGTCAAAAGTATATCTTCTTCGGTTAGATTATTATTTCTCGGAGTATTTTAATAAAACCGACAACTACCAAAAGTTATTTGCGCTTTTTTGATAAAAGCACTCACAGCATAACAACCGTCATAACAAATATGTGCCTATATAAGTACTACGTTGTTGAATTTATAGTTCCTAAATACTAAGATTAAAAATACAAACTTGTACTTTTTTTAAATCATGAGATTGGTGGATTAATCAACAATTTTTACAAATAAACAGTGAATGACAGTAGAATCAGACTGTAATTATTGTTTAAGTAAGTACTTATCAACGGGTTAATTTTTGATATCATTTTCTTTGCAGAGTTAGACCTTAGACTTAACATCTACCTAAGGATAGAGTTTATTTTTAAATTCAAATGTCATCGTTTTTTGGTCAGTTGAAAAGCAATGTTAATATTAATAATAGTCCTAATATGAGATCAGGTTAGGCAAACTCCTATCTACGAAATGGGAAAGTATATTCCATTACATTAATCAAGCAAAAAATAGTCTGCACAAACAATGGCATGCATGATGCAGGTCGCTACAAAGCGGGCTTAACTTCGCCGTAAAAACCGGTAACCAACATTTTAATAAGTATAGTGCAAACTGTTAAAACGTTGGTAGAATAAGTAGTAATATTATTTTAATTCCCTGCAAGTAACATAATAAATTAGTTACTTGTTTGAGATAATTAGGGGTTGCCCGCGATCGTACGCGTGGAATTTGATACACATATAATAATATTATTATACCTAGGCTACTGACCTATTTAGCCATTTTGACGTGATTGAGTAGCAAACATCCATCCAAACTGTTAAAATAATAAGATTAGTAAGATATTAAAAAAAACACAACCAATACATTTGTTTCCGAAAATAAAGTCAGTGGTGCTACCATAAAACAAAAATGATGAACACTTGCGCTCGTCATATTATATTAAGAAGCGACTAAAGGAAAACTGCGAAGAGGACTTGCAGCAGCATTTTCTTTTCGCTATTGGCCAAACTGCTATCGCCAACCTACCAATTTAAGGGATAAAAATAATTAATATGTTTCAGTGGTAGTTACAAATATTTATAACTTAATCTAATTGAATTTATTTCTATCCATAGGTCACACTGTAATCATGTGATCATTGCCGAGTTCAAAATAATAACTCACAAAACCAATAAATGTATGCTATCCAAGTACTAACTATAACTAACTAATAGCGACGTAAGACGGCACTTGACACAACTAAATAAGACGACACGCCAATCACGGCATTACTTAAAGTCATTATCCTGAAGTGCCCAGCGCTTTCAATAGCCATAAAACGGTCAAATAGCATGAAATAGTCATTGTCACCTCTGAAAATCATATTAACATTATGTAGGTATATATATAGTATGATAGTACTTTTTACATAAATTAACCGACGAAACCCGTGAAATTGGTAGCTCAATTCAAGCTTTTCCTTAGTTCTTAAGCAGCTACTTCATTTCTTACAAATCTGTATGTGATTCATCATGAAATCATTGTAAAGATTCTAAAAAACAAAACACAATCGGGCATTAGTTAGAATACTTTGAAAAATTATGACCAAAGCAGAAATCTTTCTTTCTAATCAAACAACGAGTTGTTCGCTAAGATGACGGAACGGGATCGTGTTTATTCAGGCATCACTGGTAGGCTTGAGATATATTCAATTCCTTAAAAGCTCGCTCGGCTCATTAGTTCCGTGCCCAGCTGCGACCCGCATCACGGCGATTGTTTGCCGACTTTTGCCGTGTGCGCCTTTTTATCAACAGAGCGGAATATCTCGGAGTTTCTCATTTCGATGCGATATACCTAAATATGTTTTTATTACAGTGACGGATTCTGATAGAATGTAGATCTATATCGGTCCTATAAATATGAAAAAAAGCAATCTTAAAAAATTTAACCTTTTTTTTATACAAAGTAATAAGTTATAATATAAAATAGACAATGACATTATGTGTCCCAGTGTAGCATGCGGTCCCAAATTAAGCTAATACTAACCTAATAGACAACAGAAAACTTTACTAATACCTATTATACATAAATATAATCGAACCACTGCAGGGAAAAGTCTCCATCATTGAATTCAAGTTAGCACAGCGATGATGGTTAAAGACAAAATCATCACGCTTGCCAAATGCAGGCTGTTTTTTTAAATCTTTCAAGAAATAATTATACAAACTTAAATGAGTTCATTAAATACTCCAGATGCTTTTTACAAGACTAACGATAGTTAACTGCATAATTAACAATCGAATATCGATCGAAACGAACAACCCACTTAAGTCGCGCTTGGCAGGCAGGTTGGCAACCGCAGTTTGGTCAGGTGGAGAGAAGATGCTGCTGGCAATCTTCTTATAGTATTACTACTTTAGTTGCATAAGACGAGAAGCGCTGGTGCTATTATATTTTAGGTCGATAGCACAATAACGATCCTTCTGTCACTCAAATATCTCACTTGTATCTGAATTACTAACTCATCGTTACAGTGTCTTAAATTTTTAGTAACTAAGCCTATTACTTAGAGAAAACAGTTAGAAAATCATAGTAAATATATATCACTATACGTTACACAATTATTTTCGCTTTCATAGGTAACCTAAAAAAGTATTCATCAAAACGACATAGGTATGAAAAATAAGTAGACTTTTTTTCTATATTTTCAATGTGACGCTGGGCTTAGACTTCAGTTAGACAAGGCAAAAGGCAAAAGTTTCGCAAAGCCACAGAATTCATAGCGGTAAAATGCCCGCGCCAAAAATCTTTGAAATCGGTATTTTTCTTCTTAACTTTTTCTGGAATGCACTATATAATTAAAACTTTTTACTTTGGTTTTATTTCGCAAAATGATCCCGAGTGAATCTCAAGACAGAATTCGAGTGACTCGATTAAAACTAATTCGCCTGCAGAGCCTGCCTGCCTAAAGCAGAGGCGGCGTAAAGTTATCGTTTCTTTGCATTTTTAATGTAGAACATAGCTGCCAAGTAAATAGAGCGTATTTTTCTATAATGGCATGATTTTAGACCCCATCGCGTAGACGCACAGAGGCTGAGTCCACCCGAATAAATTCAGTAGCTGAATTGTCATGAAAACTGCAAACAGTGGACCCGCATAACTTCCAACAGATGTCCTGCCGGTGAAGAACAGTAATCCAGATATTTTAAATCACAATTACAGAAATCGAGAAATAACAGTCATATCCAAATATAACTATTATAACAAATATTTTAGGTGTGAGTAATAATTGTACCAATTTTAAGAAAATAGGTTAGGTAAGCAGTTGGTTTTGTCTAAAATATTTGGATTCTGATAAAACTGACACGAAATTTTTCATGAGAATAGATTAACTAAGTTAGTCATACCTACAAAATGTTTAGATTAAAATTTTATAACTAAATACTTAGCGGAAGTTCATAACTAAATATGACTTTTTAAAATAATTTGCTGATGATTTCCGCACGTTAACACCGGCCTAGGTCTACACCACGCTAAAGCGAAAACATCTCCTGAGGATGCCACGTGAAGTAGCGAAACTAGTCGAGGTTTTACTTGTATATTTGGTGTTAAGTAATAATTGCATTATGTAATGTATGCATTTTTGTAAGGCGGGCGGTTTTCTTGCATGTAGCTTTCTTGCAACTAGTGTTTGCTCACTCAATGTTAACATCAGCATAATAATTTTCAAAATTGCTTTAAAATATTTATAGTTTATTCATTGTATCTACAATATTTAAACAGGGGTGTAAAATGTACACAAATAAGGAATAATTTCTAACCCATACCTTCTAAATTTTCCTTGTTTGTTTTATAGCTACGAGCTTACACAATTGCCTCCAGGCAGGTGCTTAGGTATAAATATTGTTAGCAATTTGTTCGTTATATAGAAAACCTGCGATAGAATTTATTTATGAAAACTTTACAGAATATCAGACCACTATCTGGATGTAGACCTTGCTGTAAATAGGATTTCGGCAAAAACACCACACTAGTCAGGCGAATTGGCGATTGAAGTGACTTAAAAAATTATAAATTTTGTAAATTTGATTACGTTTTCCGTATGTTGTAGGTATGTTTGGCCATTATGAGATATGTCGCCGTAAAATTGTAAACTTCGCCAGTTCATAATCGAACGTCGATGGATTACAATCTAACCTAACCCACCGTTAGATTATAATCTCACGCGTTGTTTTGTAAACTGATGTGACAGATTAAACAATTTTACGACATTTAAAATGTTTTAATGGGTAAAAGTCATCGCTCAACCTATTATGCTCAAGTATTTCAGTTATAGTTTTAATAGTGAACTTTTCAACCTGATTATAATAATTTTCACAACGCATCAACATTTAAACCTTGACGTGAGCTGCTTAACTGCATAATTTATTCTGATCTGAAGAATACACACTGAATTTTGAAAACCGTTCAATAAAACACCCTGAAGGAAAGGTCTATTTTCATTATTAAACTTTGAACGGAGTAATAATGAATCCTTCTTGTTTTATGATTTTATATTAAAGTCAAATTTCGAACAAAAGCAATAAATGGGGAAATCGAAATATAATTACGAAAGTTTGTAATAAATGGGAATATTGAGTTTAGGTTTCGTTATTGTGTAGGGATTGTAAAGGTTGTTCTCATCGGAGCTTACACAATAAATTGATAAAGACTAAAAATTTTATACAAAAAAGCAGTTTTGGAAACCTTTACATTTTTGTTCATATATTACTTTTATAAAAACCGTTAGCATTAGGTAGGTACTGACGCTACACATTCGAGCGAAGTAATAGCACCAAATTCTTTTTTCCCAAAAAAACCCTAGAAAATCGGAATCAAGCCCCGAAGTTGTGAATCGGTGTTTGATGATTCTTGGTATTTACTTGTTTTGTATTAAACGGTTAAATTTCTGTAACATATTTTTTTTTCTAATTTTAAGCTCTGAGCTATTTATTATTATTATAAGGCGTGGAATTTTAACCGCAATATTATCAACTTTGAGAAATGAAATATAATGTATGTAGGTATATCGAAAAAACAAAACATCGACAGCAAAAAGTTATGCGTTGTCAATTATAAAAAATTACACTTCGGTAGATAAAATAATGAGTAGGTAAAACCTTCTCATTTTTCGTTGGCTTAAAATATGACTTGTGTATTCATTTCAGACACACTAGACGAGTTGTCGTTTAATTATCTGTCTGACTCTACCACAATGCGCGATCCACTTCCTTTGACATTTGTACACCAACTAACAACCCTTCAGGGATGGTACTCATAATTTATCTCTCAGTTAGACAAGCAATGGGTATTTTACAAATTAAAGAGTTGATAAAAACTGACTAACGCACTTTAATTGAGAACACTTAGACTTGAAGCTATTTTATTTAATGTTTTATATAAACAACTGTTAGATAACTACACATCACCATCATTACTAACTTATGCCTGTCTACAAGGAGGTTTTAGTAATACCTAATTGTTAAGTTTTGCATGCGTGTGGAGTCAAGACGCTACTATCAGACTTCTTCTGGCATTACGGCTCTTGCGACACCCATAGGGAGAAAGGGGTGAAATGAGAACTACATAATACTGCAATAAAAGAATGATTGCAAAAAATTGTATTTGCTCTGAGTGGTCAATACACAAAGTACTCATAAGTTCATTCGGGCGAACTTAGAAGTTACTCACATGAAGTTCCCTATTACCTGACCTCTTCAAACAAGAGAGAAACTAATAAAAAAGTACTTACGGTGTGTTATGAGATAGGTACTTCTGATAGGATGGGAATAGTGTAGTATTAGTAGTTAATGTTTGGGTATCTTCTAAAAGTAATTATTATATGATTGATCTGCTGACAGACATTTGGTAACAGACACCTAGTTGTCATTATGGACGTAGATTACTACTAAACAAAATCTGTGGTGATTACTTGATTTAATACTTCTTGTATACTGGAACAATAACTATTCTATCTCCTTTTCCAGGACTCAAACTAAACAAATTTCATTTAATTTGATCAGATGTTTATACGTCAAGAGGTAACAGACAGATATACAGCCAGTCAAGAGGTAACAGACAGATATAGCCAGACACAATTTCGCATTTTGTAATATTAGTATGAATTTACACAATATTCCTATGTAGTTATGTACGAGTACTTAGGTGCATCACTTATTGAACACTGGTAAAAGTTTAACCCCCATATTCTAAGCAAAACGTGTACGTTGCGTTTCTCTACATAACCCACTTACCTATTCCGTGTATTTGAATATTGTACAAGTGTATCGTGCGCCTTGTCATTCTCAGTCGAAAACTTCGGACGGGAATTTTGCCAGTTGTTTTGTGATCCCAATCTCCTCGGCATAGCGTCTAAGGCAGCGTATACACTAAATGAGATATGGCTCATGCACTAAAAGCTAATGGTTGAAAGAAATACCGAATAAGCTTAAAATAAATATTACATAATAAAGGCGAACTGAAATCTAAACATTAATTGATTCCCCAAATTTACTATCAGGAATTAATTTCAACACTGTATTAGTTTATACACGGTGCATTTTCAACCACCTGTAAAACGAAGCCCACGTTATTAAACCATTATGTATAAAGTCTTGGCAGTGGTATTTTAGTTATTTTACCAAAATATTTTTTTACAAAAATATAAAATATTAGTTTACTTATTTATTTTGAAACACGCTGTGACGCGCACGGTAGTATCTGTGTAAGGGCCATTCAACCGAGAAGCACCGCTGCAGCAAAATAATTCGTCTGTGCGCGTCCCAGCGTGTTACAAAATTAAAAGTCTGAATCAAAATTTATTATTTTTCAAATAAATATTGTAATCAAAATTAAATAACACTGCCATGATGTTATATATAACGGTCCAATAACGTGGGCTTCGTTTTCCAGGCGGTTCAAAAAGCACGGTGTATATCCCGTTGCCCTAAATTGTTATGTCTTCATACCTAAAGAGATATCCATTTTGGCGTCTAAATGTGTCGCCTTTATAGGGATCTTGCTCTGGTACTCCTAAACTATAACATTTTCATTCGAATTCCAAGTTTATTTCTTAAATCTTGCGATTATTGTAGTATAATCTCAATTGATTCCATTTTATTTTCGGCTACTATGTAAAACTATAAACTTAACTATAAAACTTTGATGATTAAGTCATGTCAAATTGTAAATCACAAGAATGCACGTTATTGGCCATGCTGGGAAATGTGACTAATAATTATACACAAATAATTGTATATCGTTTTCCTTTTTATTATTATTTTAAAATATAATTAATATAATTTATTTAAGTAGGTAATAACTTATCCAACTCATAATTTCTGCCAGCAGTAGTAACTTTATTTCAAAGTTAAGAACTGCAACGTACGCTTTCGTCAAACGTATGCGCATGACGCCACTGCAAACGTTATGCGACGCTAGCGTACTCTGTGTGCCAAGTTAGACTACGCTTGAGAAACCGTAGTGTAAAGGGCTGTGTAGCGTTTCTACATCGTTAAGCTTACGTTTAATTGACACGCAATGACAGAGTGGCAATAAGACATGTGTTATAGTAACCTTGGTTTTTGTGCCTCGAGATTTGATCCCTACGTTTTGTCATTTCAACCTGCGATTTTGACTGGTAAATGGTATCATATCTATGTTAACATAAACATTAAAATACTTAAGCGAAGTAAAAAAAAGTGTTTTGAAATATTCATGCTTATACCAAACTCAATTAATATTATTTTTTATTATTTTGAATTGAAAATATAAACTCAAACACTAAAACTCACAAAAATAATGACTTTTACTTTAATCATCATCATCAGTCTATACTCTACTGCTGGACCCGCATCTCGTCGCATGCCGGGTGTGGCACTTTAACCATTTAGCCACCGAGACACTACGTCATAGGCGTCAATTTTTCAAGCATATTCTTATCGCTGTAAGCCAGCGTTTTTCCATCAAATGTTAAGAGTCTGCACCTTTAACACCCGAAAGAAACATCTTTCAGACGTGTTTGACAGTCAGTTAAGATGAAACAGCTATTTAAATACTTTATAAGATATTTTAAGCAAATAAATTGCAATTATAATATCAGTATTTAAAACTTATCACTGAACCGGGATTTACAATGCGATGTTATAATATATAGGTAAAATCGTATTTACCTTCCCGACGTTTCATTGTAAATTGCATTGTAAATCCCGGTTCAGTGATAATTTTTATGTGTAACAATGCATCAAGAAAGTTTAAAAATCAATATTTAAACTTGAAAAATTATGTCTCAGGCGGGACTCGAACCCGCGTCTACTTGCATGCCGCGCCCGGCAACTTCGAGTTTAAGTGAAACTAATTACTTGACTAATAGTAACTACTTAAGTGACAATAAGTATTTCTTAATCAAGTTTAATAACTTAAGTGAAGTGAAGTGAGTACTATCGAAAGTTAGCTTTTTCAGCCAAATAATAGGGGTTAAAGTATGATGCCGATTATTTTCCCACTTTTTATTTTGTTTATAGCTCTTAAGTATAGTCATATTATTGCGTAATTCTTTTTGTATTGTATCAAAAACTAAATAAAGTAACTTTTGACTAAAAAAAAAATTCAATACTAGTGCTTTTACTTCAAAGGAAGTCGTTGAAAAGACCCCTTACAATGTGTCAGCTGTCCCTCTTGCTTCAATTAAGTATATTTGTATTATATACTTTGATTTTCAGAAATTTAAATACTATAATGCGTAGCTTTATAACCATCTAACTTTCACCTTTAATTGCATCGAAAACAGTTCAGGCGTTTTTAAAAAAACTAAAAATTGTTAGTATGGAAAAATGACTTTTCTCGATTTCGTCCATACAAAACGGCAATACGAGTATCATACTTTAACCCCTATTAATATGACTATTAATGGTGACCCATTTCCTTTACTTAATTACTAGGTATGAACACTTTAAATTATGACTTTCCTTAAGCAATTAGTAATTACTTCTTTATAAATACGGGTGTTGTGAATTATTATAAGGTTCCTGTAATTATTGTATGCGAGAAATGAAAGCAAAGAATTATTATTATCTCAATAACACACTTAACAACATTCAAAGACTAGAAAGGCAAAAATAGTTTACAATAAGTCCTTAGAGCTAAAAACAAAGACTAGAACAAATGGTCTAAATGACAATTTTTCTTTTGTTTACCCACGGGAGTAAATCCATAAGTCTCAGAAATCGTAGGTACCCTAAAAACACGATTCATTTTTCGTTGGCATCCATCACTAGGACCAATCCCAAACTACGCGCAGTGTGTACCTTCTCTTACTAGGAGGGTTTGAACTCCTAACGGCTGTTGTCCCTTCAAACAAAGCCCAACTTCCATCAAAGCTGAAAGTACAAAGAAAAATATAAAACTTGTAAGTTTCAAAGGGATCATCCCTTTATTTTCTCTTTTTGTTCTGCTGAAATAGAATACCCATGATGAATTGTGTTGCGAGTGTTAAAAAGAAACAAATTCTTACGAAAAAAGGATTTCCTTCCTTGCCCTTGAAGTATAAAACGCTAAAGAATTGCTTCGTTTCTCTACCAAACACAAACGATATCAAACGTCGAATTTGTATTGGTTTTCTTTTAGTACCAATTCTTTATACTTTTCTCTTCATAAGTGAAGTCTTTCAAAACTATTTGAGTCCACTTTGAAGTCATTTAAGATTTTCTATAAAAGGTGAATGCTTCTAAATTTAACAACTAGCTCGTAGATAACATTGAATTGGTTAGAGGCTTAATACTGAAGGACACTTTATTCAAAAACTCTTTCAATAACTACAATGTAAAATATCTCTCTGTTAAATAACTTTTCCCGCGCTTTCTGATTGTTACCGAATCGATATTAAAACAGTTCACGACAATCATTGTGATGCCTGAAAAACAATGTTTTTCATCTCGCGGCTGTACAAAGTTGAGTATTCGAGCGTACGAATCGAGTTGAAAAGCGAGCTGAAGTCGGTCTGAAACTAAACTTCAAGCAGACCGCAACGCGGCGGATCGCGAAAACCGGACACAAGTTGCTTCCAACCGTAAAATTTAGACGAGGTTCGGCACTAAAACTTTGGAATTATTATAATAATTTATCGAAGATAGCTATTTATCTTTGTTAGGGAGTAGAAACCGATATTGTTTCATCTCGCGTAATAACGGAAAACTTTTTGCTTTGTCGATGAATGCTTAATTACGCTTTAATTATACAATGTACTGTCACAATGGTCAATTGCAATTACGCCCTAATTGTTCAGCATACAATATAAATGTGTAAATTCAATATATTTCAAGCTACAACATTTTTGGCGGTCCTATAGATCGTAATGCAAAATTCTGCGGTTGATTGGAAATAAAGGATGCCAAATGTTTTATTCTGTGAGTAGGCTGTACAAAATGATCGAAATGCTCAAAAAAGCCCTATGCAGCACAAAGATGAACGAATGTATAAAAATATTTAAAATTTAAAAGTTATTTATTTATAGGGACAGACGTAGCAGCAAGCCAAAACACAAAATTAGATCACTCTATTAGTGTTCGATTTTTCTCGTACTTTTTTTAATTTGCCTTTTTTAGCTTATTTTTACGATATGATAAGATAATATATTGGTAAGCTAAGCATGCTTCGGAAGTTCATTGAACAAAACTATAAATTGGCATAACAAATTAAAAATTGATATTTTTGGGGCAAGATTGTTTATAAAATTCCCGAAGCGGCTTCACAGTTTCTGTAAAACAATATTGCTTAGCTATTTTTTCTTTCGCAGTAAAGGCCCTGGTCGATATTTCTTTACGTACGCCGTTACTGTATATTATACATATAGAGAGAATATTCCCTCGACGCTGTTTATTTCAAAATATTATCAGGGGCGATATTTTTCACGATATAACGTCGAGTTTTACACTCAAGATAAAAAATAATGGGATCGCGCGTCATGATGTCACATTTTACGAACAATAAGTAGGTCTATTTAAAACACATCGAGCGCTAGAATTTTATGTCAACCGCTTGCAGCGCTGAACCTTTTGAAATATTCAACGGGGTTTACTGGGGCGAGAGGAAAGGGGGAGCTTAGAACAAACAAAACATCATTAGAGAGAAATGCAAAAATAACCTAAGGCATAGAAATGTTTTAATTAATTAAGACCGTCGTCCCATGACGAAATGTGTTGTTAAAAGTAAGGATTTTATATTAATAGGGTAGTAGAGTCCATTTTTTGCTGCGTATACTACTACAAATTAGAACTAAGTAATTTAAAACCTTTACTCATTTGCTTTTTGTCTACTTGGAAATCAAAGCTAGTGTTTCTCGTATTTGGAAATTTCTATACAGAAAAAACAAATAAAGTCAGTAATAATATTTTAGTAGCTAGCGTTGGCTTAAATCAAATATAATTCACCTACGTAACGTGTACTATATCAAGAGTTGATTGAATTAGGTCTGTCCGTTGATAAAACATTCAGCGCTTGCATCACTGGAACCGCCGGGAAATGGCGCAGAAAAATGCAAATTTGCTGATCGCAAACTATCCACGCTACCCACTCCTAGATAGGTATCAGGGCTTGCTTCAGCGCTTTACAAATAGAGCTGCATTTCAGCTACTCTAGCTCCAAAGTTTGTTCATACTTAACTAAAATATGGTCTATTTTATAAAAGTAGAGCGGCAGTAACTTAGTGATCAAAGTCGCTCCTTGCGTCTTTATGTTGTGAACTGTAAGGCTGCATTTTCACAGACGCGGAGCGGGGCGGAGTGGAGAGAAGCGAATCTTTAATTGACCAGTGTATGTTTAACGCAACCAAATACCAGCATGTAAATTTTTTTCGAAACCGATTCACAGATAGGTACCACTAAAGATAAGATAATACTAAAGTACCACCTTGCTCATTGTGAAGGGACGTTACAAAAGCTGAATGATGAATACCAGAATACCAAATTGAAGCTATAGTCCTAACAGTATTTTGTTTCACTGGCTAAAGGTTAAATAGAATAAAACTCACTACAGTCTGCGTAAAGCGTAATCTGCATGGAAAAAGCTACTAGAAAGACGAGAGTAGAATTAAAAGAGAAGTTCTTTAGAAGGTTACAGTTTTTTTTTTAGGTTGTTGAAGCTACTGGAAATGGCAGAAAGGAGGTTGACTTTAGCCTCCTGCATTTATAACTTTGATTTTATTATAAAAAATAATATCATGTTCCTAGTGATTATTTCCTTCAGTGATGGGGCTACGCCTCAGGTTTTTATTAATAAATTTTTGTCCTAAGGCACTTGCGTTTAATCAAAAGTTTATACAAAAGGGTTTTCCTCTTGATTGCACAAACGCATCCACTGGGAAATGGCGCAGAAAAATGCGATGCGCCACTAACTACCCGCTGCGTTGTCCGTTCCTACATACAAACAGGAATATCGAGAATCGCGTCCATATTTCACAAGAGATGTGTTTGTTCATACATTTTTGGCATCAGTATATCAAATTACGTAAACGTTAAAGAGTCGAGGGCAAGGATGTTATAGACATAGAGTTATTACGGAGGTAACCAAAACTTGACTATTGAATAGAAGATTCAAAGATAGAATAATTACATCATAGAAATAAAATACTTGTAGGAATGTCATATTCTTTACAATAACCGGCCAAGTGCGAGTCGGACTCGCGCACGAAGGGTTCCGTACCAAAAAGGCCAAAAAAAAACGGGTTTTGTTGCATGAGAGCCCCCCTTAAATATTTATTTTATTTTGTTTTTAGTATTTGTTGTTATTGCGGCAACAGAAATACATAATTTGTAAAAATTTCAACTGTCTAGCTATCGCGGCTCTTGAGATACAGCATGGTGACAGAGCGACGGACAGACGGACAGACGGACAGACAGCGAAGTCTTAGTAATATGTAATTAAAATGGGACCCCCATTTTTACCCTTTGGGTACGGAACCCTAAAAACTGTAAAACAAGATTTTAGTGCAATTTCAAAGTCAATGATCACTATTAGTTATGCTTGGTTTAAGTTTAAGTAATTAAAAAAAAATGATCGGTGAAAAATCTTTAGTAGTGATTGGTTTAGAAAAAGGAAAATGACCAATCAAGAATGAGCACTGATAACGATCATAGTTATATCAGGACGTAGACATTTCTGTGATCAGATGGATTTTTATTTAGTTTTCTTCAGCTTCAGCTTTCCGCCGAAGTAAAAAGGATTTACGCAATAGGTCTTCAAGTGCAAAGTCTGCTAACGCTTCACCTTCACATCATTAGTCAATGACGAATTTTTCGGTAAAGTAAAGTAACAGCTTAAAATCATTCTACTGCAGGGAAAAGGCCTCCATCATTGAATTCAAGTTACCACAGCAATGATGGGTGTACTGGCATAATCAACACGCTTGCCAAATGCGGGTTGGTGATCACAAACCCGAGCAACGTTCAAAAATTAGAAACTTTTTTATTGCCCGACCCGGGATTCGAACCTGGGACCCCGAGATCTTGGCCCGGTAAATTTTTCGGTAGTTAATTTTATTTTTTGGATTGCAAATAACGTCAGGTTTTAAAACCACCTAGTCTGTTCGATTTTTTAAATTGCTTCATTTAACTATTATTAATTTAAATGAATGTATTTCAAGTTTTTTTTAATAAATATTAATAATTCAAAGGTATAATGATGATAAATTTGTAATAGAGCAAAATTATTTCGAACGTTTGTCATAAGTGTAAAGCTTAGCGACTCAAACGACTTTGACCATTGAGTAAAACTATGACTGTCAAACAAGAAGACTGCGAAATTGAAATGTATACCTATAATTGCCACTCATAGTACTGTGTCGTTATGTAATAAAGTGAATAACTATGTATAAGAGTAATAAAGTTAAATATATCTTAAATACTTATTATATTTACATATTTCTTCTACAATCTACACTACCATAAGTATGATATTTGGATAAAAATCATATTAATTTTACTTTAAAAAAAGTCCATCAAAACTAGATCGGTGTCAGGAAAATATACTTATACCTACATTATATATTTCTACCGAGCAATTTAGTTCCAGTAAAATAATACAAGCAAAACATCGGTCGAATAACAGACAAAAACAGGATAACACGATCCAGTCCATTTGTCTGAAAAAAAGGTCAAATATTTACTTCAAAACAAACGTCGGGAAAAACCGCGAAAAGACTCGCTGGGGAGCGAAATTGGGGGCTTATAACGTTCCCGAATATTCCCCCGTGCGGTATAAATATCGTCCTGTAACGTATTTAGCCCTCACGAATACCGCACCATCTCAACAACTTTTTTCACAAAAGAATAAAACGTAAAAGGAAAGAATAAGTTTTCACCAAAAAGTTAATATAATTTGAAATTTCCAACGTCTTGCTCTGTCGAGAGGGAGTTGTTTCCCTAATCCAGAGACCACTACGCGCCGAATCCCATATTTTTCTTGGCAGACCTCCTCCTTAATAAAAGTATTTTGTTTGCGTCCAAAACTCAGATGTAACATAACTGTGTCTTGTTATGCTGAATTAGTTAGAATTTTTCTCGCTGTGTTTATACAATTTTCTATTTCTTTTCCCATAGGAAATTCTTTTAGGGTTTTCGTATTAAAACTTATTTTTGTTGACATTATTTAAAGATGGTGTTTTGTTTCTTTTTAGAGATGATTCTTTTGAGCAGTGTTCATTATTTAACTTTGATTTATGACACAAAATCGATGCATTGGATTTATCGGTTTAAACGCCGAACATCTTTTAAGCCTAATTCCAATGAAAAAAACTGGACCAGGGCGAGTTCGACTGGCCCATCGCGTATATTTCTAGGTACATACGAGTATTATGACGCATATGCTTGGATGATTGAAATAAAGACTTATATTTTTTATTAATGGTTTTCAGAAGTAAAGTTTTTAATTTTTTTCCTGTACTTATAGTATGATACGACATTACTTACAAAACTAAATCGGTAGAAATAAATCATCGGTGCACGTCTTCTTCTGGCGATACTCGTTTAGTCGCAGACACCTACAGATAAAGATTCTATTAATATGCCGACATCACACAACACAGAGTACTGTCACTGTTAATTATACGTTTATTTTTGTTCCAGTTGGACTGGTTGCTCATGGATGGCACTCCAGTGACGTCATTGCCGGGCTTGCGGCGGGTCCTGGCCAACGGGTCCCTTGAGCTGCCCCCGTTCCCCTCGGACCACTACCGGAGAGACGTGCACTCGACCACGTACAGGTGCCGGGTGGGTCTGGCCAGCGGCTTTGCTGTTCTGTCCAAGAATATTCATTTACATGCTGGTAAGTTGCTAATTAATGCTGCTAATTGAAGCACTTATAGCCCAATGCTTCTTAGTGATCAGTATCTGTCACTAATCTTAAGCAACGCTGGGAGTGGTCACTAGTTAGATGGGTGACCGTTTGTGGCATCATACCATGAGCGCTTCCGTGCTTCGGAGGGCACGTTGAGCCATCTATCCCGGCTGTTATCACGAGATGACATTCGTTAAGCCCTGTTGGAGGCCTTCGCGTGGCTTGAGAAACGTCCAACGGCGGGGTGATGTTGCCACAGCGTTTGCGTTACCCGCGCCGTCCATCAACCCGCACTAGGCCAGCGTGTTGGAACTAAGGCTTTAAGAGGAAACACAAGGGCCGTTTTTCCATACACACGTAGTCCCCTGTTTCCTCCCTGGATAAAGCCACTATAAGCATGTTTCTGTTTTCTATTTTTTCATAAATTAATTATCGAAAAAATTCGCCAGATTTTCCGCTGTGTTCAAACATCCAGAAAACAAATTTGGCTAAATTTTAGAAAAAAAATAAACATACGAACACGGCCAAAGCCTTTCTTTAATTATTAATGAAAAAGTATTTAAAGTCATTTAAGGTCTAGTTTTGGAAAAGTAATCGGGGGACTACGAAACGTTGATTTTGTGTGCTTTTAGTAGGTATTTTCAGTCCAAAATGCTGTTGTCTCTATCACACTCAGCGGTGAAGGCGTTTGGCACTGCGCGACAGCAATAGATTTTACAAATACCTATTTTTCAATTCTCTCGCCCGTAGTGTCTCCTCTCAACCCCTCAACATAAAAAGGAGGAAGACCCGTGCTTAGCAGTGGGCGAAATGGGTTGTTACGGTTAAGTTTCTGACGCCCATGCAGTTGTTCTAGTAACCCCTTGTTGGTCTAGTAACGATCCGTTGGTCAAGTAACGCCCCGTGTTGGTCTACTGGTATCACTAACGAGCCAAAATCTCAGGGTCTTGGGTTCGATCCCCGCGTCGGGCAAAAAGACTATCGAATTTCCGAACATTACTCGGGTTTGTGATCACCAACCCGCATCCAACCAACGTGATGCTTATCTGTCCTCATCATTACTGTGGTAACTTGAACTCAATGATTAAGTTCTTTGCCCTGCAGTGGGATGATTATAGACCGTTAATTAACTTGTTGATGATTGATATATTGATATATTGACGACCATTTGGATCAGCGGTAGTTAACGCTGCTTCTGATCCATGGGTCGCGGGTTCGATCCCCGCACAGTACAAATATTTGTGTCCATGAACATGTTTGTTTGTACTGGTCTGGGTGTTTTGTATGTATGTATTTACAAAAAAAAAAAGTATATAAGTAAGTTTATCGGTTGTCTAGTACCCCATACGACAGGGTACTTAATAGTACCTTAATTTGGGACTAGATGGCTCAGTGTGGCCCGGTGAGGCATGTCTTAAATATTTATTTATTTATATTTTATTCATTTAAATATTATTAAAGAAAAGTGTCGGGAACATCATCAGTTAAGTACGCATGGATAATCACATTTTTTCAGATAATGGTATGGTCATTTACTATATTTCGTCTTTTCTGGGTTCTAAAGTCATAGACATTTTGTTCAATTTAATCTGACATTTAAAGCTCCATTTTAAACAAATTCCTACTTACGCAATAGGATTATCCACTTCTTGTATGCAACAAGAAGTAGAAAATCCTATTGTGTAAGTATACCAAATATTTAAACGTAATTAGTATTGACCTGCCCTGCGTTTAAATTCAGCACAAATCATGGTCGCGGGCAGACCATAAATATCTTTAAATATTAAATAGGTACTAGGTATGGTTTGCGGCTCTGCCTGCGTGAACTGCACATTATATCGCGACGGCGGAAAACTGTGTCCAGCAGTGGGATACAAATAACTAATGTCCTTTCTTGCAGTTAGATACAAAATAGATGATATCCTTTCTCAAGGACTAATACCATTACACCAAATTTTATCATCGGCTCAGTGCATAGTTTAAGCGTGAAAGCGTTATAAGACAGACAGACCGAGTACTTTCGCATTTATAATCTATACTAATATTATAAAGCTGAAGAGTTTGTTTGTTTGAACGCGCTAATTTCAGTAAGTACTGGTTAAAATTGAAAATTATTTTTGTGTTGTGTAGTCCATTTCTCGAGGAAGGTTTTAAGCTATAAAACATCACGCTGCGACCTATAGGAGCGAAGCATCAGTGAAAAATGTTGCAAAAATAGTCGGGATCATAATAACAGAAATTGACGCGGATGAAGTCGCGGGCAACAGCTAGTATTAGGATATAGTCTTAGTCCCGTGTATAATTAAGTTTATCTAAATGACACACGTTTCAAAACATCAACAACACGCATTATGCATTTACATCAAAGCTGTCATTTTAGGTAAAACCCGCTTTGTGGACAAAATCTTCTGGATATATATTTTTCTGTTGAATTAAAAGGAGAAAGATTTTCGGTCGGAGTATGGCACAACTTGCAAGTGTGTCCAGTTGCGGATGCTAATAAACTGGTTTGGTCGATAATAATATTTAGTTTGAAATTACGTTTAAAATTTTCTTTCAAATTCAAAATTCCATGGATACGACGTCGCGTTATACATAGATACCATTTATTAACAATTATCTGTCTTAAAAAACAATCGATTTTATTTTAAAAACAAGATACTATCTACGTACACGCAAGAAAAAAGTTTCAATGCAATATAATTATTTAAGAAGAAAACATCACTTTCCCTTTGGCAAACAAGACTGAAAAACTTTCAAGAAATGTTTTTCGACAACTCGTAGTCAAATTAAGGGTGAAGTTTGTTAAACTTACAACAGGTGACAGCATAAAAGGAACATTTCCAAAGTTTTCCGAAAAATCTTAAAGTCCAAGGACATAAAGACTTTTAACAACTTGGGAAACTGGATGTTACATCAGCGGCTTTACAAGTATTTCCTTAAAAACATTTCGGTATAGACCTCCAGCTATAAAGTTTAACGGATTCAAAAGGAAGAGAATTTGAATTCGCTAATTAGACCCAAAAACTTTTTCATTTTCTAAGAAGAATGTGACCGTTGACGGTCATTGTCCGACCTACATTTGTAAAGATGATAAAACACGACGCCAAATAATTTTGCACAATCTTTGTTACTTGTCACAACGTGATCAGCAAATTTGCTGACAAAAGTCAAGGAGTGTTATAAGAGGTCCTCGTGTGACCATTATACGGGAAGAAAATATTTCAACGACTTTATTTTCTTCGTGCTTCGTTGTATTTAAAAATAAGTGCTTCGGAGTTTGGGGAGTTAACATTATTTTTCGTCTGGACGCCTGCGTGGAATTGCTTTACAAGAGCAGACTAATCTCTTTAAGATCAAATATATTAGACAGCTTAAGCGCCGCATTGTAAGTATCTTGGGCGTGTTCGAATTAAGTATACAAACGAAGAGATTAAAGAAAAATACTTTGTACAATTAGGTCGCCAGAAAAAACCCGCTTGGAAAAGGGATTAGGGGAATGTGCCGAGTGAATACAGTCCACGGCTGTTTCAAAGAAACCATTATTTCTAATTACGAGATTCGTAACAAGCTAGATATTTTGTTTAGCTATGTGTAGTACAATCCAAATGTATTCAAAAGGTCTATTGATTTTTCTGTCACATTATATTTTCATCAAAATCTATAAACTTAACTTACTCATTACTGCAAACGTTTATATCACCTACCATATATTTTTTATCTATCTAAAACTTTTTCTTAGTTATTTTTGGCTGTATTAAGAGTTTACGATTCATTGTTTACCTTCTTCCGTGTAATTTCACTATTTGGGACAATCCGTATGGTAATACGATATGTCGCATATACGCTCTACTAACAAACTATCTGATTTCAAGTCGAGAAAAAGCCTCTCTTGGTATTCTTATCGCACGGTGTTTCTGTAAGGATGGATTTCAAGTCGATTTGTTACGTCACAGGAGAACCTATAATAGTGTGATTTATTATCACCAGCAATAAATCGCTCTAAATTTTATTTGAACTGTTTTTAAACACAAAAATTGCTAGTGTAAATTGAAAATACAATTTCTTGAATAAATATTCAATACAGACAGTCGAAAAATTTGTATGCAAGGAATTGTATTTTCAGCTAACACTTGACATTAATTTGCTTAAAGAACAGCTAAAAAAGCATTAAAAAGACTTATTCATTATCCGCGGGTCGGGCAACAAAAAGTTTCGAATTTTCGAACATTGCACGGGTTTGTGATGACCAACCCGCGTTTGGCTGTTACTTTACTTTACTTCACTTACAAGGAATTGCATTAAAATACTTTAAGAATAGAAGAAAATCCTAAGGTTCTAAAATAAGATTTTCTTATATATCAATATCTATCTATCTTAATCTATATAATTGAAATTCAACAAAAGTATGAAACTAAATGAGTAACCAGGCTATTATTTTTGTTCCCAGCTCTGAACATACCATGGGAGGTGCATGTCCCCGACGAGTATGTGATGGCTGGCAACGCTGCTGTTCTACGGTGCATGGTGCCAGCGCACTGCGTCGACCGCATCAGCAGTACAGACTGGTTCACTGATGACGACGTCAGCGTGCTGCGGTATTTAGGTGAGTCGTGAAAGAAGCTGACTAGAGGCTGGGATATCAGTTAAAATAAATAAATGTAAATGTGGACATCATCACATATCACAATTATTTTTGACCTTATAAATTCATTTCATTCATTTCATTCATTCAATTCACACCTTGAAAACCGATGCGTTTTCCATTCCGCCACGGAGGTTTTCAAAAACGAAATAAAACAAATGTTTCCGATGGTTTAAACACGATATACCAAATACCAATGATTTAAAGTATGTAAACTTTTCAGTAAAGTGTGTGTGACAAACAAAAAGACTATGTATATCTATTAAATGGGATTTTCTGCATTAAGAAACAAAAATATCCGGCTAGATATTATTCACTGTTAAAGGGATGGTTTTTTAATTTATTTAGATTGATTTACATTTATTTTAGAATTTTCACTTCTCAGAAATCTATGATTTCTCCTTCAAATAGACCGTTGAAATATATAAAGTACAGTTAAATTTTGTACTCACGAGACATTGTGACAGTTGGTATAGAATAAGTTAATAATCTAGGTATGGTCGATGTTCTTAGGCCGAAAGGTGATAGATATATACAGCAGGTATTTGAGGCAATCTGAAAACTTATACCTCATACCTCTTCTTACACAGATTTAGATCACAGAACTGAAGACCTGGCAGTGGATTAGCAGGCCTAAATCATCTCTTATATTTTTAAAGGTACAAGACCCGGCGGCAGGTAAAATGCCCTACCAATATGGTCAGTCTTCTTTAGAATATTTACTATTAATTATAACATTCTGTAACAATTTTAACACGCCCCAATAAACTAATTTAGTAATTACCCATAATCATATTTAATTAATTGTTAGTAACATACTAAGTAATTCTTAGTACCACACTGAACAAGCAGTCGTTACGTTAAATACGAAAAAAGGGCATAAATGAATCAGCCCCTAACGAAATTAGTCCCGTACACTTATCGCTTACAAGGCATATAACGTTATAATAAGATTTCTAAAACACATAGATTGTTCTCGTTATCTTAATTTCATTGTCATTCGAAAATTAACCCACTAAAATTTATATCCCGTTCAAAATGTGCCAGGCGAAGGCAAATATTTGTCACGAAATTTTCCTCATCAAAACTCTTGTCGTGTGAGGCACGACACACGCAATTACATTTTCATCTGAAATCTCATTTTCACCAAAAGAAAATACGGGACGCTTAAACGAAACTTGAGGGGTGTATCCTGCTGTCACAGCTGTTTTACGATCAGTATGGAAAGTAGACCTCTAAATAACACATTGAGGCCCTAACGCTTTTCTCTGTAGGGAAGAAAATTTACTATTTGCGTAGAAAGTAAATTAAGTTTGTTTGTAAGTATAATGTGCAGTATAGACTTTTTTCTATCATTTCAGTTTTATTTTACGTATTCAAAAGCAAATGAAATTTTGAACAATTATGGAGACTATGGAGTTAAAAATGAATGTTTTTTGCCTATGGTTCAATTAATATTTTTTCCTAATTAAAAAGGAGAGGTGGTATTTTTTCCATGAACATCTTTTGCTTTAACGGAAAGCCTTTTAGAATATTATGGGATCAATTTCGATTTAAATACAAATTTCTGAATCCTACAGAAATAATCAAAATTAAAACTAAAACAAATAACCGAACCAACGTTAAAGTATGGAATAGTAAATAAAAATTCAATGACAGTAAAAAATTCACGGACAGTATTCATGCGTTGATTCAACAATTTGCATGAACTTGTGAAAAATAAATGTATAGTATTTTATTATAAATGTATTATGCATAAAATTTCTAGGTAGCCAGTTCCTTTGCTTACATTTACTTTTACTGGTTGGTATTTCAAAATATTACTTCTTTGATCTAGTAAAAACTTTTATCAAGTTTGCAAATCAATGCGAAAATAATACGTTTTAGTGTTATTCTAAAATTTTCGTGCAATTTTATGGTAATTGATCTAATGTAAGGATCCTTTGTTTTACAATAATGCTATTAGGAAACGGGCGAGAGAGCTCCGAGCCCCATTAAACTCGTGTGAGATGTGCATCTTAAAGTTAGGTGCTGCAAACTGGGTTTAGCTAACTTATGTCGTACTATTAACATAATAAGATAACGTTTTAATTAAATTTTAAATGGTTTCTTTAATAAACTAAAACCTATGTGGTGTTAGGGATGAATATTAGTTTTCAAAGTGTGTGCCTTTGCCATTTTAGTACTCGTTTAAAATAAATCCGATCACCTTCATTTTGTAATTTTAAATCTTTTAGGCTTGTAATTTGAGTGAAAAAAGTGGACGATAAAAACAAATGAGCGCGTATGTTCATTTGGCGGGAGGACTTTGACTGTTGAGTAGAGTGAGATTAAATAAAAATAAAATACTAATTCTACTTATACCGTGGCTTTTAGAAGCTTAATGATATAATCTGAAACTGAAATGAAACGAGTACCACGAGTTCACATGATTATGCAAATTGTTTCATAATTATTAAAACATCATAAAGACCCTTTTTTTTAATTTTACTATGTGCTGAATAAATTACCAGGTACAAAGTACCAGCAGCTGGATGACGGGTCTCTGTACATCAGCACGGTGAGCCCGCAAGACCGGTACAACATGTTCCGGTGCCGGGTCCGGGACCGGATCACCGGATTACTTCACTCCAGTCAGTATTTTGGTAAGTCTAAATAACGACCTAACAGGTATTCAAGTAATTTACTATTGTAACATTAGCAGGGCAATACCTAGGTACTTGAACACTAGTGTTAGATAGCCGCCCTTAGACCTTGGTAAAAATTTGGCTGATACCAGCGCACACCCCTTTGGTCTATCGCCCCGTTGCGTTGGTGCCCTGTTAGTCTATCGCCCCGTTTGGTCCATCGCCCGCCATTAGTCTAATCGTGTAACGGTGTAACTAGGGCCAAAATTTCGGAATCAGGTTCGATCCCAGGTCCCGAGTTTCGAATTGTCGAACAATGCTCAGTTTTGTAATTAAGTTTTCTGCAGCTTTCTGTCTTTTCTATCTCTTTTTACCACGCTTTTATTAGCTTGGGTTTTTCTATCTATGTATCTATGTATGTAATGGAATCTTTGAGCATAAATTTGACCGATTTCCAGAAGTTTGATTAATTTGAAACTTTGCACACGTATCAAGGACCGATGACAATGCAATAATTTAATAACAGTTTTCCCAGTTTTCCTCTGTAAGAGGGAGTAAAAGAGATAGAGCTAGCGCGCGATCTGTATCAATTATGTTTCCTGCATAGGTTTGGACTTACAGTCGGTAAAGAAGGAATCAAATATTATAAACTAAACTAAAAAGTAAAAAATAAATTATAGTTTAAAAAACCACGCTTTTAAAACAGATTGAACTAAAAAATTAAAAATAAAACTGTAGTAATCAATTGAAAAATTCATATTATTGTACAAAAAGCGTGGGGGGCTTGATTAAGATTGTTGTAAATATTTTATCAATAATTTACTATATCTGTGGATATCATAACAAGCACCCCACGCTTTTTGTACAATAATATGAATTTTTCAATTGATTACTATAGTTTTATTTTTAATTGTTTAGTTCAATCTGTTTTAAAAGCGTGGTTTTTTAGTTTTTTAATTTAAAACTGTTGTAGGGCTGTACGTCTGATATTTGCATGAATACTCTTTATCTTTAATCCACTTTAAGACTACCTAAACACTAAAAAAGAATAAAAATTATAATGTATCTTTCTTTTACATGAAGGCAGCGGAACGGAGCAATTCATGTTATGTTACAACATTCATGAACCATGGCTTCACTTGTTAGATTGCGTTGAAACAATTCACACAACAATAGAAGCGCCCTTGTAGCAGCATTACATTGTAATCTAAGCTCGCTGTTCATTGCTTTGCTTTTACATTGTCTAAATTAATATTTACATTAGTATACTTTTTGCCTGGTTTAAACAGATCTTCTCGTCATAATATTGGTAAAATAATTCGCCGCGGCTTTTCGATGTTGTTTCTGGCCAGTATCACAATTGCACATCACTTTATTTCATCAATTCTGAAAATTTGGGGTTATTTGCATTCACATGTTGTTTAAACACACTAAGCGACATGGGGGTCACCGGTGACCTCCAAACAATAAAACTTTAGGCGCCTTTCATTCTGCAGCGTGTCGCCGGTCGCGTGCGGTGCTACCGGTCGAAAACGGTTCAAAAACGCAACCGGCCAGCACGCGGCACAGTGAAATCAAAAATCAAAATCAAAATCAAAATATTGTTTATTCATGTACAGTATAGTTTTATACATCAGTTGTCGAAGCCTCCTTTTAAGCATTTATATCAATGCCTGTGCCAGGAGGCTCCGCTCCTTCTTAAGTTGTTTTATTAACAATATATAATAATATAATTTTGACTAAAATTATCTTATATTATTATCTATAAACAATGTTATGAATATACATATTAAGTACTAACAATACATATTTTCAACTTTTACCATAGATACTTATCTCGAGATAGGTGTGTGTGTGTGTTTGTGTGTGTGTGTGTGTGTGTGTGTGCGTGTGTTGTGTGTGCGTGTGCGTGTGTGTGTGTGTGTGTAGATATGTATGAAGTAAGTATGTATCAGTATTTATTCTTTAAAAATTCGTAAATAATTATTATGTGCAATATTATTGTCAACTTATTTTTATTTTAAGTGTACGGTTAGGTACAACAAGTAGTACTTATATTATGTGCAATGCAATATATAATATATATCACATTATATATGTTACCGGCCAAACCCGATTTCAGGATAAACTAGTTTTGCCTAGGCTAAACTAATTCATCCTACATGCAATAGGACAAACTGGTATAGCCTAGGCCATACTAGTTCGTCCTAAGCCCGATGGGATAAACCAGTTTAACCTAGGCCAAACTAGTTTATCCTGATAAAAATACTCACTCTGTCAGGATAAACTGGTATAGCCTAGACTAAACTGGTTTAGCCCAAACAAAAGTAAAAAAAAGTTAAAAAAAAAAAACGAAAGTAATTGAGCGAACATGTCAGGACTTGTACATGCGGGATTCCCAAGTCGCGCCCCGAGCGCCCCGCGCCACTCTTCACTTCGCAGTTTGCATCTAGTTGTCAGCCGTGCGACCGTGCGTTTAGTTCATTATTGCAAATTTAAGTTAGAAGTTTACGTATTTAGTAACATTACAAAGTTTTCTTTTTTAAGCTATTGCATAGCTTCTATCGCGGGCCTTGAGCGTAGAGACCGAATCCAGAAATTCCGTAACGAAAATAACCTAACCGGCACAGCGGTGATACGGCTGTTCGACGAGGTGGGTGCGGTTTGACGAGGTGTTTGCCATTTGACGAAGTTGGTGCCGTTTAACTAAGTGGGTGCCGTTCGACGAAGTGGGTGCCGTTTGACGAGGCAGGTGTCGTTCGTCAAGTTGGGTGCTGTTTGACGAGTGGGGTGCTGTTTGATGAGGTGGGTGCTGTTTGACGAGAGGGGTGCTGTTTGTAGAGGTGGGTGCTGTTTGACGAGAGGGGTGCTGTTTGACGAGGTGGGTGCTGTTCGACGAGTGAGGTGCTGTTTAAGAGGTGGGTGCTGTTCGACGAGCGGGGTGCTGTTTAACGAGGTGGGTGCTGTTTGACGAGCGGGGTGCTGTTCGACGAGCGGGGTGCTGTTCGACGACGTAATCGTAGGCTTACAGTGCGGGGGCCTTATTTATCTAGATAATTATTTGAGTCTCTTATTATTGTTACATCAAGATTGTTTGTGTTACCAATCATCCAATAGTTATAGTGAATAGAATCATTATCGTTTGAATAAAAATGATTGTTTTCAATTAAATGGTATTTTATTCAATTTACCTATTTATTTTGTCTTTCTATGTATATGTTTATACTAGGCCATACCAGTTTATCCTAAGAGTATGTATTTCTATGAGGATAAACTAGTTTGGCCTAGGCTAAACTGGTTTATCCTATCGGGCTTAGGACGAACTAGTTTAGCCTAGGCTATACCAGTTTGTCCTATTGCACGTAGGATGAATTAGTTTAGCCTGGGCATTACTAGTTTATCCTGAAATCGGGTTTGGCCGGTAACATATACACTACATATATACTAGCGGACCCGACAGACGCTGTCCTGTCTTAACTATAAATTATTGATTACGAAATTGTTTAATTTAAAAAAAAAAAACAATTGTTTATTATTGTTATGCTATTTTTCTGGCGAGTATATAAATAGTTTTGTTAGTATTCCGACACGGTAACAGTTTACCCTTACCCCCCATTTGACGATATTTGCAGCACACACGCATTCTGTCAATGTTATGTCAAACGCCATACATTAAAAAAGTTTGAATTTTCAAAAGCAATAAGGTTACATTACAAATAATTTAGTATGGTGATAAAGTTTTCTTAAATTTTCTAATTTTCCGCGCAATTTTCTAAATTTTTTCTTTCATAAGAACATTCTTCTGACAATAACAAGCAAAACAAAAAAAATCGGTCCTGCCGTTCACGCGTGATGCGATGACCAAGGGAAATAGGGATTCATTTATATATATATATATATATATATATATATATATATATATATATATATATATATATATATATATATATATACTATAATGTTTACCTCTTATAATCCATGAAACATTCTATTTCGTCGTAGCTTAAGCACTTTACAAAATTTCTTACTAAAGATTTACACTCATGAAAAGTTTTATTGTACATTTGTATTTCTTTATTAAGTTTATTGTATAGAAAAGCTGATCGTGATTCATATTGTACCCTAGCAAATTGTGTTTTCCTATGAGGAATATGTGCTACATTGTACTTTCTTCTCCTACCCCCCTCTATGCAAGGCACGTAAACAAGTGTTCTGTGTTTTTTTTTAATTGTCTGTATAATATACAATTTACGCACCGTTAGAAGATTACTTACTTGGTATAGGTTTTGTGTCGAGTGTGACCTTTTTTTGAAGTACATTATTTTAAGTAAAGTACGTTGTGCTCTCTCAACTTCTAAGAAGCGTGTCTTAAGTGCACCACCCCAGATTGGGATACAATACGTTATTATAGGTTGTACCAGAGAGGTGTATATTTCGTTTAGTAGGTTTTTACAGTCACCCTTAATGCTTGGTCCAGTTTTTGTGTTATATATCTCAATGATTTAAAGATCCAGTTAAATTTACGTATTCGCGATGTGATTTGTTCAATTTGAGGATACCACGATAGCCTTTGGTCCAGCATCACCCCCAGATATTTAACATACTCAACTTTGTTTATTTGAGGACAGCTACATGTAATGTCAAGACCATACAAAACACCACAGGTGTGTATTTTTAGATGAAAATCTTGGCAAGGTTGAGAACTATTATAAATACCGAAGCAAATGTAATTAGTCTTGTCTGTGTTGAGGGTGAGAAGATTGTTTTTCAGCCATAAAGCAACCCGGGCCGTTCCCTCCTCTGCAGTTGCTTTTACATTAGACCAACTGCTACCAGTGAAGACAATCGCTGTGTCATCAGCGTATGAGAATATTGTGGCATTAGTAATGGGTATGTTGCAGAGATCATTAATGTAGATGAGAAACAAGGTAGGGCCCAG
The DNA here is from genome assembly GCA_949315895.1 of Anania crocealis. Lineage (NCBI taxonomy): Eukaryota > Metazoa > Arthropoda > Insecta > Lepidoptera > Crambidae > Anania > Anania crocealis. The sequence continues at coordinate 11,374,412 of OX438865.1, read as the reverse complement.
CACACTTCCCTGGGGAACGCCGCATAATACATCAGTGTCGTCACTGGTACAGCTATCAAGTTTAACTTTTTGTTTCCTATTAGATAGGTAGTCTTTAAATAATAGTAGTTGCGTATCTCTAATGCCGATTTTTTCTAATTTTCGCAAAAGGATACAATGTGACACCGTGTCAAAGGCTTTTTTTAAGTCTATGAACACTGAGACACATTTGTGTGTTTGTGAGAACAGTGAAAGCCTTTATAGAGCTCCATACAAATCGCGCCGGTCGCGTGCGCACGCTACCGCGGCGACACGCTGCAGAATGAAAGGGGCCTTAATTGTGTATAGTCCGTCCGGCAGTTAAAGGCTTAAGAAAGAAAGAGCCGTGGAACGGAATCTTACTAATATTATAAGTAATAACGAAAATTTGTATGGATGTTTGTTACTCTGGAGGTTAAACGAAACTTGACACAGTGATGGATAATTCTAGAATAGCACATAGGCTACTTTTTATCCTGAAAAAATATGACGCTTCCCGTAGGATAAGCACAGTTGTTTTTCGTTTAGCATTGAATAATTGAATCAGAATATCTAAATATGTTTTATACCTGTGTTTCATACTAAGCGTAAGAAACCTGCTACTATCTTTTGGATCAAGGTATCTGAATAAATGAAAATAATGGTTATTTAAATTCACGCACACGCTGTGCATTGCAATAAAATGTATATTAAAACCCAACAAGAATCAGTTAAATGAATATAAATTAAGTATTTCCCCTAGTAATTATTTTTAAGGTTATGAAACTTTGAATTCTTTTAATGGCAGGTCACCTAATAGTGACGGAGCCCAAAGGCGGTGTCCGGCCCCGCGTAGCTGTGGAGCCGCGGACCAGACGGGTCCAGGCGGGACAGGATGTTCGGCTGCCGTGTGCGGCTCACGCTTGGCCAGTGCCCAGTTACAGGTAAGGCTAAATATAAATTACTAGGTTACTCTTTTTGTTCTTTTTTAATGGTGATAAACTTGTGTTGGTTGCACTGTTCCGCCAGTATCACATGTGCATTACTTACTAAGTTACCAATAAAATTAGGCGCATGACAGCTGAAACATCATTGAAAATAGACAGGGGACCACCTAATACTATTTAGAGCTGTAATCTAGTACTTGTTATATACTAGTGATGTGAATGTATTTAATACTATTGATTTATTTGAATTTTTACAAGAAACTATTTATTTGTTGCTACTATTTCTTACATTTTTTATTATAAAATATTTACTTAAAACAACATACTAACAAGATATAACTTAGGAACGTTTTAACAGTATTAAACCTGCCGAGAGCTATTGTTTACACGACTGACCGTCACTACAGTCCGATCTGGGTAAGAGGTTTCGGTGCGGTCGCTGAAACTGCATGCCGCGGGGTCAGCGACACAACTGAAACCTGTTACTCCTTGCCAAGCGCCTAATTGTTTTGGTCAATTATTAAATAAAAATCGTCAATTTCCCTTATTTTAATTTAATATTTTGTATAATGTTTAAAGAAGGTTCTTAAGCTAAGAAAATAAAGTAACATTCCAGAAAAAAAGTACCTAAACATTACATTTTTCTTTCACTCATAAAAATCACAGAGAAAATGAAATTCAATATCTGTACCCAACTATCAAACATTTGACTTCAAGCAAAATACTTTTATAATATTGAGCTGCAAAAAAAATTTTGCCGTTTAGGTCTTTAAAATTTTTGTAAAATATTAAAACTTCAAAATATTTGGACTTCGGAAATATGACCATGTTTCCAAATTTCGAACTCAGCTCAAGTGGCTTCCCATTCGTCTTCGTCGAGATCTCCATGTCCTCACAATATTATACTCAGTATTGTATAACCCTCAAACTCCACTTTACCTCAAGGAACGTTTTCAGTTTCTACAATCCACTGATGGTCAGGATAATTTGCGGTCGTCTCGTAAACTACTTCTCTCTTTTCCTTCCTATTCCTCACAGTACTACTCAGAATCTTTTACTTTACAGTCTGTCCGTCTATGGAACTCTTTACCCTTGTCTGTCAGAGAATCAGAGTCCTTCCCTATCTTTAAGGCTAGAGTCAAAGCGCTATTCCTGTCACGCTAATGCTATGTATCGGTCTGGTTTTACGTAGATTAGTAGTATGTAAGTATTTTATATGTATTATTTATTGTATCTTTATCTTTAAATTTTGTATGTATATATTGTTATTTATATGTAATATTGTCTATATGTTATTTTCTCTCTTTATGTTGCACTACGTAACCCCTATTTCAACTTAAACATAGTTTTCCTTCTTAAGGTTGTCTGGTAGAGATCGCTTCTTAGCGCCATATTCATAAAACCGCCTATTTGTACAATTTTTGTAATTCTTAATGTATCTTTTTTGTCATGTGTTTTATGTGCAATAAAGTGAATTGTACTGTATGGTATTGTATCATCTGTGTAGCATTTGTTTTTAGCTACATCCATAAAATAACGCATCGCGTTAATCCTACTTATATTATTATAAATGCGATGTTTGTTAGTCTGTACTGTACTGTAGGAAGATAAATTAAAGGCTGGAATAGTACCTACATAAGTAGGCTACTTTAGATTTTAAAATATAATATGATTTTTGGAAAATACTTTTAATTCAGAATTCTAATGCAAAATCGCAGGCAAAAGCTAAGTGAGCTGAAAAAGAAGCGCTTTGTTTCTGCTTTGACGTGTATGTCATGTTTGGTTATTTTCTCTTTGTAGTCTCCAGTAGTTTCGGTCATATCGTCAAAGATGGCGAGGCATACGAAAAACATATTTTATGAAGAAATTCACTTTCCTAATTTTAACAAATTGTTATTTTCAACCACACAAGGGTACGGCACAACCTTTAAATACAAAAAAAAACACTCTCTGTCTACTCTTTTAAGTATAATATTGCTCTTGCAGTGTTGAAAATAAACTTGGAAATTTTTCACTCTTAGTAATGAAAAAGTTTAAAATTAGCAGAAAACAAAACTTATTGGTAATGTTTAGTTTTCTGAAATTGAAACATCAGTCCTATAATTGGACTCAGCTATTAAATTGAGTTAAAGCAAATTACAGCTGTGGCCAGACTTTGGACATTATCACTGAACTTTGTGGAAAATCTATTTACCGAATCGGCTAAATCTAGTTAACACAAACGTTGAACTGGCCTGCATTAGATTAGCTTAGACGTTATACAAGCATAGCCATATTGCTAATAGCTTGGGGCCACTTTAAGTCATATTTTATCTTACAAATAAATCATAGCGTAAGTTTTTCTGAAAAAGAGTGCCGCAATAAAAAATACAGATATTTTTCCTCGTACCCTAGAGTTATGTACTACCCTACCCGTACGCTATAATACTGATTATAAATTAAAAAAAATGTGAACAACATTAAATATATTGTTCTGACCTCAAAGAAAATAGAAAGCACTTATTTTGAGGAAATCAGTAATAATGATGGTGTCGATGGTACCGCGAACACCTAGGCCAGAGGAAATTTGCAAATAATACGTTCCCTTCTACCAAGTTGGATTTTGCAGTATGCTTTTTCCGGTTTTCTAAAAATATATACATATTTTTGTAGGTTTTGCGGTTTTGCAATATATTGATAATAGACTTAATATTTATAATATTGATCCTAATAATAAGAAATTTTAGCCTAAAACATATTTTTTTCAAAGTCTTGAACCCCAAAGTTGGTCACCCAGCGGTTGTGGGGCCTATAATTGGCCGGTGCCCAGTTGTGGGCGCGATAATGTCGTCCATTGTTCGGGAAATAGCGACGTTTATAATTTACCCGTCCATTCACCCTCCATTGTTTAGGCACGTTGCTTTGGCGCTGGGCGCAAGTAAATGGAAGCATCTGTCATGTAGACTATCCCGTTGTCTAAAATGGGACTATAACGTGCATTAACTAAAGCCTTCATAATGTAATACGATAGTACACAAAAGAACATTGTGCGGATTTCACGCGAGGTAACGTTATTTATGGTTTATAGGCTTCTGATAAACATGGATATGTAACAAATACCTGAAGAACAAACGACTGATACTGTTTACTCGTACATATTGGATTTTGCTGTAAAGTGAAAGTATTAATTAAAAGAAGTAATGGCTGAAACAATAGTTTAATATAACAAAACTTTTTTTAGTTATATGCTCACGTGGTACCAATTTAGTACTGGTTAGTCAAATATAGACAACCCGGTAGTTATGCAGTGGCCTACTACGCTAAGGTCCTAGGTTCTATTCGATTCGTTAATTTAGGTAACGATCTCTCCTAAATAAATTTAGTTCTAGAAGAGTTGGGCTTATAGTCGTGCTTCAAAAGGCACGTTAAGCCTTTGGTCCCAGCTTCTTTCGTAATATGGTACAATCAAGTCACGCCAGGGGCATGTAATGGGCGACTTGGTAAACGCTGACACCATACTATACTTGAAGGAAAGTCATTCGAAAAAAAGTAGTAAGTACTTTATTTGATATTTTAGCAATTAAATTGCAATTATAATATCAGTATATAAACTTGAAAAATTTTGGCGCCCGCCCGGCATGCGAGGAGATGCGGGTTCGAGTCCCGCCTGAGACATAATTTTTCAAGTTTATATACTGAAGTAGTAAGTAATCAAAAATAACTGCTTACAACTTTTAGTGCCTAATAAATTATAAGTATCCGATTCTTAGAGTTAGATGAAATTGCGAATACTTATCTTACCAATTTAGTAGGTACTTTGTTAAATTAATTCCTCGTTGAATCGAAATATTTTTTACAGAAATTAGTTTTAGGAATACAGTTATTCATTCTTTTATCATTTATCATTTTATGACTATAACTGACGTCACTCTATCTGCCAGCTAAAAGGTTTCGCCTCTCTGCCGAGCAAACAAACAGTGTTGCGCCGCTGTCTGGCTACAGAAAGCGACTTGGGAGCGTTTCAAGTCTTTTACCTTGACGATAATGTAGCCAAGCATCAGAAACTATAATGGACTTTACAGAATTTTAGTGAATTTGCAAACCTAAGGTAAGGTACATCAATATTGAATGTTAATGCGTCCCAAGTGTCTGTCTGTTCTCATTTGAAACTTTTCACTGAGTGTATCTGAGAAAGTCAATCAACGACCTTTTTTGTAAGAGTGTCGGGTCAACTAGGTGTGTTAAAATTTTAGTGAAACAACACAATCTACACAATAGCACAATTGAAACTGTAGTAGTAAAATAATACGTATATTACTGTTTCCTTTTTAACATCGCTTGAAGAAATATATAAATTTCGATTTAGACTTAAGAAAAAAAAACTTTAATGTCCTTTAATTTCGTGTATAATATGGTAACATTCGTTACAACGACGCTCTATAAAGTAAACGACACAGTATGCAGCTTATAGCTTTCCAAACGGTTTTTAAAAGGTACACAACGACTTCTAAAGCCCTGATCCATTTACATAAATAACGCCCTAACCCTGTCAGGCAATTTAGGCTTTTGTCTTACGAGTCTTTAGCCAATATTACTCGTACATGCACAGTATTGCACAGCTAGTCAAAATTACGTTAGGTAACTACTCGAAGATGCCAGAAAACATGTCAAGTTACAATAGGAATCAATGATGATCAAAAGACAGTGTTATCAATATTTTGAAATAAATTAAAAACTTCCGTTTAAATAGAATTTCAGTTGAAGTACTAATATCATCATCAGTTGATCTTCAGCCTATCGGTTAGGCTGCTGCGGACAGGTTTCTTTAAAAGAAGTATTTGGCCATAATCGCGTCTCTTGGCAGGGTTGCACTTTAGTTACTTACATAACTGAATCAACTGCTGATAAAGCAACCCAACATGAGGAGATAAAACATTTTTCAGAAGCGGTGCATGATGATTTTTGGTGTTTTCTTGTTTGACAGTGACTCATATTTGGTGGAAGCCTCATTTCATATTTACGTGGGCTGGAAATTTCCTATATTTATTTATTTATTTTATTTATTGTAGGGAAAAAACAGTACATAGTTACTCAGAAATTAGAACATACATTTAGATCATAAACTAATAAAATCTCCACTGATGACAATATCATATTCAATACAATACGAGCAGCTCAAATGTTTAAATGTAAAAAATAATGAAATTTTGTAATACCTAATGCAAAAACTTACAAAACAAATCAAAACCAATTTTAACAATAATGCCTGCTATTTTCAGCACCTATGAAATATTTTTTGATTTAACATCATAGTTTCCAATTTGACTTCATTCTTCGAAATTAAAACTGAAATTATTTAATCTTTCTAAGCAAAATATGTACCTATCTCTACATCGGACGAAACAGACTTCTTTCAAAACCTATTTTCCTTATAACATACTGACAGCTTGCTGAAATATTTTCCGTATGGCAAAAAACGGAACCCTTATAGTTTCGTCAAGTCTGTCTGTCTGTCTGTCGGTCTGTCTGTCTGTCTGTCTGTCATTCTGCTGTCTGTCTGTCTGTCTGTCCGTCCGTATGTCACAGCCACTTTATTCTGAACGTATTAGCATTACACAGTTGAAACTATGCGTATGGGGTATCTATCATATGGATAGGTCTTTTAAAATGACATGAAAGTTCCTAGAACCATTTTCTCCAAAAGTCTAAAATTTGGAAGATAGACGCTTTCAAAGTGGTAAAATGGGTGCCCCCCTAACTTTTAAACTAAGCAAGTGAATTAAAAAAAAATGTAGATCTTTACAAATACTTTCAACACAAATTGGTTTGAACGATATCAAATCGGTAGTTTTGAGAAATAGCACATTTTTAACATCCGCAAATACATCTTTGTCCTTCATACAAACACTATGAAAAACAAAGTAATTTTTGCAGTCAATTAAATATTATGGTATTTTTCTTGTAATCTCGTAACTCAACTAAAATCCACTTAACCAAAACCTTAATAAAAAATGTGATTCAATAACAAAAATACGTTGAGCCATCTTTGTTGATAGAGATCAATAAAATTATTTCAAATACATTTACAAGGGCAGAGTTCTAGTTTTATGGTACTGAATCCTCTCACCTTTTCCCTAAAACCATATCTCGATATTATAATTCTTATTTACACGGTAACAAAAAATCTATTTCAATGTGTTTCAACGTTTTTCTCAAGATAAGGTCGCCTAGACTAAAAGTACCGTAGACCACCAAACTTTGAATCTTGATACACCAATTCTATTTGTATTTCTATCTATGAAACTTGGTTTCTCCAAGTTGCCCTGTGTGCGATAACCACACAAACTAACAGACACGGTCCACGTTAGTTTCTAACTACTTTATATTTGTGTTGGAAACCGGTACTGCCATAAATACAAACCGAAAGTTAACCCATTCAAATCCGGGCAAGTTATACCTCTAATAGTTATTAATTTGACTGTAACTGCAGCAGTTTGGCTAACTATCGGGCCATTTTGACCTCTAAAGTTAGCTGTCATTGAATAACGACTGGTGAAGCTTATTTTCGTAAATGTTTAACAGTGCCAATGATATCTGTAATGAAATAATGATCTTTACCCAATGGTAAAGTTTGATCAATATCAAACTTTAGTCACTACGCTCCACCTGCCAAGCGTGGCACTTGCACATTGCAATTTTTTTTGCAATCATAGTATTTTGCAATCCTCCCTCCCTTTATCCAGCAGTCTAAGTGTGATATCATCATCATCACAAGCATTTGGTCCAAAATTGTAAGGATAATTTTGCAAGAATCGCCAAGCTTGGCAGGCGAGTTGGCGATCGCAGTTTGGCCAATAGTGGAGAAAAGATCCTGGAGGCCGTCGTTTTCGTTTGTCTTTGAATGTGGTACTCCTTTAGTCGCTTCCTATGACGTCATAAGTAAAGATGGGAAGTTGCTCTTTATATGTCGTAGGTAGATTACTTAAGTTTTTGATATTGTATTTGTGTTTATATCAGTGTAACAATCATTGGTAAACGAAATAAACAATCGATAAAAATAAAACTTTAAAATACTACGAAATATATTTTGATATCCCCTACTGATAACCAGGCAGTTTTTTTCTTTACCATATTTATCGTTCTGTGAATTGAACATAAATATTAAAAACAAAACAAAAAGTTTTATGCACGTGTGCATAGCTGCTGCCTAAGTTACGTATCTATTAATTTTCTTCACTTAAGTATTATACTTACATAAAGAAAATTAATAGACTCATGCATTACTTTGCGGAAATCAATTACTAAACATGAATTCTGAAAATTGTTTTGCTAATAATTTCCGCTCGTTAACAGCGGCCTCGGTCACCCACCACACTTCCAGCACCGACATCGAGTGAGCAAGCACTAGTTTATGCAACGAATAGTACCCAACACGGCGCGGAAATTCTCATCCAAATAATTTTCACAATTCGTACTCAGATTAATTATTTACAATCAATAAAGTAAAAAATACCTGCTTCGCACAGTGACTACGATAAAAAATACCTCAACAGTAGCTTTTCATTACACGTAAAGGCTTATTTTATTATTATTATTTCATAACTCCCACAAAGTAATTCTTACGAGAGAGCTTTAGTGCCTGCGCTATAAAGTTTCATACCCAGTCATAGACGCAGGAAACCTTTTGGAATGCAAATGTCCCGCTGAATTTCAAGTCCTTTTAAAACTATTTCTAAAAGGAACCTAATGGTAAGAACCTTGAGTTTTTTTATCAGAATAACTACATTTCCTCAAGTTTATGTAATGCGCAAGAATAAAAATTGTGTAACGATTTTTGCTAGCGAATAAAAGCCTTTACTAGTGTAACGACTATTGAAAAATATTAATAGGTACCGTCAAAAGTAGGTGATTCTATACACCAATCTAAATCGTTCTACTGTGAATAATAACATTATCTTGAAATACAGCCCGACCATGACCAATCCAATTCTGTTAGTCTTAACCGCCCGGCTAATAAGCTCTGTATTTCCTACGTTCATTTTAAAATTTAATATAGCCGTGAATGCACAAGTAATTTTCAAATCGGACATAAAACTAAATTAACTCCGGGATTGATACCTTCCTTGCTTATTTACGCGTGTAATTGCATTCACTTAAAGCATATTAATTATTAGTTTCGTAATAACCTAATTAACTTAGCTATGTCTAATTAACTTAGCTAGCTATGTCTAATTTATTACCACTACGCTTATGAAACACCGCAACAAAAACCTTTCGCCATAGAGAAGAACATTGAATGTTATTTTATTAGAATTTTTCCTCTCACTGGAAAATAAGACTTAAACTTCTATTTTAAAAATCGTCAAAGGAAAATCATAACAAGAACCTTTATTGAATTTTTCTATGAAAGGTGACTGAACTCATAGGTTTTCAACGAGAAATATTGAGCATTTTGTAGAATCAAAAGTATTGATTAAGTTTTAGCTGTGCACACTTATATTTATTATTTATAATGTAAAATTCGAAAGTTTTTATTTGGGTTTAGATAATATTCTATCGATACTTGTTATATTTGGAACTTAAAGTCCTTTCCAAGGAATATAAATGCAAATTTCCTTTAAACCTAGAATGTCCAAGATAAAGCAGCTTGGAATATCTAGCAAGGGTAGGATTATACAAGTTGAAGAATCGTGCATTGCAACGTAATGGCAGCTTAGCTGACGCAACTAAAGGTAGAGTCCTGCTTGTGGACATCGCCATTGACTGTGACAGTTTTTAAAAGGCTATGTAACCAAATTCATTAAATGTTTGAATCCACTCAGGTATTAACATTTGTGATTTATCACAAGCATCTCAGTGCTTCGGAAGACAAGCTAAAAACAGTTTGGCTATTATCGTTTCGAAAAGCATCCTAAGCTGTAGGGTACTTTACTATCTACATTTGCTCATTAGCTTAACACTAAGGTTAATCACTCGCTTCACAGCAGGTCCGCACTAATTTAAACTTAGCCAGCGTGGTGAAAAATGACCCAGACAACCTTAAGATTAAACTTATGCCTGTCTGTGGTGTACTCACTTCTAGCGATGAAATTGTCAAAATTGTGCACCTCTTACCATATTTACGAGATATTTCCCGCGACTTCTTAAGTGTGGATATTTGAATTTAAAACTATCCCACGGAAACCGTACATTTTCCGGGATAAATAGTAGCATATGTGCTATTATATGCCCGTGCCAAATTTCATCACGATCCGTTAACCCATTTTGTTTTTCTCTTCACTTTTTACTCTCTGTTTCTTCTGTTCTGTCGTGATTTTAGTAACAAATATCCATCAAAACTTTCACATTTATAATAAGATTGATAAGATTAGTTTTATACGGTTTACAATGGAGAGTACTTAGCTTATCCCGTTGCATTTCTTTATACCAAAAATTAAGTTCTGATGTTTTTATATTTCGTTTTCTTGTTCCCAGGTGGTTTCGTGACCACCATGAACAGCTGGTGCCAATAGAGAAGACCCCTCTATGGGATCGCGCGCGGTTACTCGGCGCTGGTCTGCTCAGCATCCAGGAGGTTAGGCGAGAGGACGCCGGCCGCTTCGTGTGCTGGCTCAACAACACGGTTGGAGGAGAATCCGTGCATTTCACAGTTGTTGTCACAGGTAAAGTAATAAACATATATTAAAGTTTCTATTTTGCAGTGTCTACATCGTTGGGCCTAACTTAAAAAACAGTGCTTTGGGTATCCTTTACCTTGATATTGTTTTGTGTTTCCGATATAAAGTAAAAGATTGTTTAACGATCATAGTAAGATCTCTTAGCACTAAAATATTAACTTGGGACTAACAATTTGTATATCAAGATAGATAACCTAAATAATTGGTACAGCCATATAAAATAAGTAAAAGTGATTGTGGCAAGTACCAATGCCTAAAGTATGTTTACAATGGAGTTAAAATTTGTGTGTCAAATATTTCATGTATTTGTAATTAAAAAATATCTGTAGTCCGATCACATATCTTATTTCCCGATATAATAGACTTCCCAAAAAAAATATTATTAGTGTTTGTCTTTGTGCGATCTGACGTTTTTACTTTACAACTGGTTTTGGTTTTCAAATCCATAATTTGCATAAAAAACATAATAACATCAAGGGAGACTTGTCCTTAGAATATTTTACGTAACTTGCGCTGTATACATTTGCTTTGTATTTTCTGTTTTAATTTAATTACTTTAGATGCAGTTATTAAACTTTCTAGACACGTAAATGGATGGTTTTTACTTTCAAGCGCTTTACTGGCTTGAAATAAAATACTCCGTAACAAAGTAACTTAATTGAAAAGATTTGAGATCTTGGGGTATTTATTTCTGTAGCTTTTTCTAGGTATATCTTAAGTTGAATCTATGCAATGATTTTATTCTCCAGATTCCATTAAGTTAAATATTATACTCTGAATAACGTAGAAGCATATTATCTTTTGTATCTGTTTTGCTACCCTTCTTACCATATTACGTTACGGGTTTAGGAATCAGAATCAAAACTACTTTTATTTTATGGTACTGATTTAAGATAAGGACGAACCTTGAATAGCAAATGGATAATAAAGTAATGGTCCAAAGCGGCTCATATCACAATGTAACTGCCTACCATATATCATCCCCGACAAATATACCATTTGATAAACAGCCTATTAGATTTTATTACTTTTGTTTCAGAACCAATATCCGTCCGAATAAAACCCGAGATACTCCGAACGAAAGCCAACTCTGACATAAACTTTGAGTGCAAGGTCTCAGGGCACCCAATCGAAATTATTTACTGGGTGCACGACGCGAGAGTTGTGAAGTCCAGCGAAAGAATAAAGTTGTCGGAAGACGGCCTAAGATTACATATCAAAAATACAGAAAAGAACGACGTAGGTATATATCAGTGCTTTGCGAGTAACTCAAGAGATCAAGATTATGGAATGTCTGAATATGTGATAAATGGTAAGACAACAAACATTTATACAAAATTAGCTGTATCCATGCGCATGACAAAATGTTAAAAAAATATATTTTAACATAACAGTATGACTTTTAAATCATTTTGAAATTTAGTACTTACTGTATTCAGAGCCCATTTATGAAGTAAAAAATGTTAATCAACTTTGCACCCGAAAATATTTTTCGCAATAAGTAGTTTTTAATTTTTACGGTCCTAAGCCTGTTAAGGTATGAGCTAAAATCAAAAACTTATAAATGGTATCGTAATTAATGAATGAGATGCGCATCACGTGAAAAAAGTGTTGCTAGGAGGCCGTATCAAAAATTTTTGATTTTTGGCGTATCTTTTTCAAGTGTTCTGTCTTAACATTTTTGTACTAGGCTATACCAAAAGGAAAAATACGTCATTTGTTTTTTGTCTCGTAGATTGCTATATTAAAATTTGAAAGGTGGTTAAAATTTCATCCTGTATACTGAACTTTTTTATTGCCTCAGTACGTTATCCTGAATGTTCCTCAGTTCATATTTGAGTGCCTTTGTTGAAAGAGGGCGGTAACATACAAAGGGCTGAACGATGACCGCAGTAGCGCTCGCTACCTCGCGTTATTCAATACTGCATTTTTGTACGCAACATTTTGAGATAAATTTTAATATTATGTGAAATTTCATATAAAATGACAAGTAACTAAAGTTCCTCCCGTACATCACTACAGTAATATCTGTTTACTGCTTATTCCACATAAGTAGTGTTTATGACTGACCATCCCTCATCAGTCTATAAGTCAAAGTTTAATCTATTTACGTACGATTCTACAACCTTTCAAGTACTAATAATTGTGGAGATCCTTTTGGAAGGCCTTTGTCCAACAGTGGGCGTCATTTGGCTGAGATAATGATGATATAAAAAAAATATGAAAGTATTCAATAAGATTGTTTAAATGCAAACAGTTAATTTGCAGCATTGTGATATTTTAGAAGACCGAGTACAAATTCTTGAATGTTTCTAATTCCTTCGTGTTTTCTGACTAACAAGTTCTTCTAAAAGAATTCCCACACTGGATGTTCGTACTTTTTCCTCTACTAACCACATTTCCCTCGGCCGGCGTTTCCTGGCAACCTTTGTGCGTCGCAAGGGCGCGCCACCACAGCTCGTTACTGGCTGGATTGAATGCCTGTGGTTTCTGCTATGTAGAGTCACATCTGAAAAATAGGTTTTTTGTTCTTGGTTAGTTTTATTCAATTCTGAGAGTGATGGCAGTTTTTAATTCATGTTTTATTGTGATTGTGAAACGCTGCAAATGACAAGTTTGATTTGATGAAATCCAATTTAGAAAAAAAAAACGCTTTCTGACACATTAATATATTATGATCTTCCTTTTTTATGTTATTAAGAGTAAAATCAGTAAAATCAGTTTTATTCCTGCAAATGGGCCCCTAGGGGCACTTTTACACGTCCCCTTAGAATAGGTGTTATTATTCTAAGCACGTCCCAGTAAGGTAATAGTCGTATACGTTTCCAAGCAGTTTGTTAAAAGGAACCTCAATTAAATTTTTCGTATCTGGGTATACGAAAAATTTAATTGAGGTTCCTTTTAACAAGCATTTTCTGAATAGACCTTAGAAAATTTAACCGTCATTGATTCGGTTCGTTGCTCAAAGCGACACGCTACTGCACAAATTGCGTAATGAATTTCGGCGATATGATATACTCGTATATGACCGGAATGACGACGCCTTGCAGTGAGCGTATTGTCTTGGAAAATCCAACTAAATAATAATCCAGGGTAGGCGATATCCTAACCTAACCGGACCATGAGTGTCAAATTTAATTCTTTATTAGAGTAATAAAATTAATGATATCTAAATGTGAACGACATCAGATACATTGTTTTCAACCAAAATAAGGTTGCTATTAAAGCACTTATTTTTGTGAATTTTAAAAACAATGAAGGTATCACAAACAATCAGACTCGCGTAAATGTAGAAAACCTGTTTTTTTACATGATTGTGATTCCGAAAATTTCCCAAGATACCTTTTTATTTATATTATAAGTTAGCGCGAAATAAAATACATAAATAACTTATTAAATTTTCACTGTTGTAACTACAGCTTAGAAATATTCTATTTTTCGTATTATTTTCCATTACAAATATTTATTACTCTCTAAGGTAGTGTTTACAGTAATCGAGGCCAATTTTGATTTTGGGGAATTTAATGTTGAGTTGTTTGAAGTATATGGTTAACATTAATGAAAAATGTTAGTAGAAAAGTTTGCATAAAGAAAAAATACATATTGTACAGCGCATCAACTGTTGGTACAAATTGATTATGTCGAAAAAATACATATTAAGTTTTCTTATTAATTAAATTCTATAAAGTGTCAATAGTTGATCATTCACATGACAAAGAATAAAAACAATGAGTCTAGATTTTGCTATAACGGCTATTGGAAAAAATTTTTTTTTTAGTTGTAGCTGAATTATATGATATTTGCAATGATATTCGTAGTCATACAAATCAACACTTCCTATTTTTGATCCCGGGACAAAACTACTACACTTAGTTTTATCCAGACAGACAGGTCCATAAGTATTGCGTGTTAATGCGGCAACTATAAGTAAACATGATGATGTTAAGTGATTTTTATTTGTCATTCTTGACTATTTGTACGTTACATCGTAACATTTGATAATGGTATCTAATGATGATAATTAACATGAATAAGACGCACCTTTAATCGTTTTTAACGATTTCCTAATATGTAAGTACAGAATAGTCTTTGTGGCATTACATAGAAATAATTAATAGTTTAAGAGCGTCAAAAAATTTTTACGTAGCATGAAACGAGGAGTTAAAACGACTTATAAAACTTTCGCTACCACCTTCGGTAAATATTTTGTTTCGTACATTTACTTGTATGCACTGCAGATCTGTAAGTCAATATTTGCAATGCAGTCTTTCATTTTCTGAATTTGCTTGTAAACAACTGTTATATTACGATTGTTACATAAAACAGAAGCAAACCTTTTTACCGGCCCATATTTTTATGATTAATCTGGTTAAAGAAAATTATAACAAACGTTTCGCTCACTTGTTAACTTTAATTTGTATGTTTAATTTGAACGGTAGTTTTTAAAAGGAAAAGAAAAGCGAATTGATTGTAAATATTGTAATATAATATTTATTTACTAATTAATTTCACGTTTATTATTATTAGCTACCTTGACGTTTCGAACACTTACAGCGCTGTTGCGTGGACACGGATAATTAAACTGTTATTTGTACACACAAAAGCTCATTTCATTTTAGCTACCTCTTTCAAGTTACTATTGATGTGGTAAAGGACTGTAATGAGGGGTTAGAAAGTGAAAAGTGAGATTGATATAAAATAAATTCTTTGCATAACTGTATAAACGCAAATTGATACTTTTATTTCAGTCGTACTCTCGTTCGTGTGAATACAAGAAATCAATTGAGAGTTGATTCTGTTACACTATATTACTCCATCTCGAATACCACACATTTCTCTCCACCTTTAGCCTTTGCTGTGTCTTTGCCTTTGTCACCGCCGTACTGTCATTTATAGCTACGTCTACTTAACTAACGGACATAGTAGCAATTCTTATTCCTATCCCATTTCCTGCATATTTTTCCCAGTGCGGCGCTGTAAGGGCGGTTTCAGACTAGCGTTTTATAAGCTCGTTTTTGGAAGCGCGTTCACGTGCGTACAGATTCGGTTTCGTTTTCTTTTAGCGTTAACGCGCATGTAAGATCGCAAAAACAATAGCGAGAACATTGTCCTGTTTCATGTTTCGAGTGAACTATCGCGCGGACTTCGCGCATACAGGCGCGTTCTTTTTAATGTAGCGCGTGAATGAGCGCGTAAAATACGCGCTGCGCTTATTCGCGCGCTACAAAGAGCTTTTTTTAAAGAGCGTTTTCTCTTTACATTCACGCATATAAGAACGCTAGTCTGCAACCGCCCTAAGGAGTTGTATTTGCAGTGACCGAGGGCCGAGGCCGCGCCGCGGGCAACCGTTCACGTCGGACGCCGTACGTCCGCAGCGCTCTCACACACGACGCAGACTGGAATTTCACTGGGACCAGAGGTATACTAAACAAAAATAATTTTCTATTAACTCAGTGTTTTCTCGGGTGTAGATGAAATGTTGTATCATAAGCCCAATAGAGTTGGAGCCAGCTATTTTTAGAAACACTTGGATTAACATTGTAAAAACACATAAGTAATGTTTGTATGTATGATCCGAATCGCATCGCATGTTATTTTCCAGCCGCAAAGGATTAATCATAGATAAAGGCGGTGTTTTAAGACGCCACTTGTTTTAGACGACTTTCATCTTGAAACAGAAGCCGGAACCAACAGTTTAACGTACCTTCCGAAGCACGAGTATAAACCCCAGCCTAAAACCTAAGCCAATTTATCGTCTTCGATCGTTTCTTAAATTGAGCCGACCGGGAATCGAAAGCGGGTTGTGTAGAAGGCAGAACACTACACTAACCAGTGGGTCTAGCACAAAAAACTATCAAATTCGAATCGTTTGCGTGTTCGTATCGCCATCGAAATATTTTGTATGAAAACCTAAACAGCGCTCGCGCGGTCAAAACGAGAACTACAATACAAAGCACGAACTTTGTGTCGTTTGCTTTCGATACGCAAACGATAACAATTAAATAAAGAAATGCTATTTTATCTTTGGATATTAAAAGGTTTCAGTATTGAAAAGTTTTAGCGTGATTTGGATTCGTATGCTATACTTACGCGAAAAGTCGCGTAAGTTTTTGATTTGATAGCAACTTAAGATTTGTTGGGAACCTATTCATCGAGTTAAAGTGCCCATTTAAATAACAAACTTTGGCAAAGTATAATGTTATTTGTTATTGCGAATTCTAATGAGATTTATGTCAATATTTTTACTGACCAACTTTCTGATTACTACATTAACGCTATTTGCCTCTAAGTAATTTAGTTTTCGAAACTCTGCCTATAATTTAATGAGTCTTTCGTTATAATGAAAACTTGGGTTGACAACACTGAAAGTAGATCATGCTTGGATATAACATCAAGAGATCGGGAGCTTAGTTCGTAACCGTAATAACATTACGCACTTTTGCATGTTGCATGTGTGCATCACATTTTATCCCCTCCCTCGGCTTCTTTATAAAATATTTAAAAGTCCATTTTTAAAACGTGGATCCGCTGCAGCTATTAGAGTCAGCTCTTCAGCTCAAACAAAGAGCTTCAGTGACGCTCGCCTGCCGCGGGCATATCAACCACCACGCTAAATACCCGAACCAGGACCGACCAATTAAGATCTTATCTGCCGCCATATAAGGTCGATTTTCCGCATCCCCCTCATGAAATATAAGCCGCTTTGTTTCATTATTAATTCGTTCCCCGCTATTTGGTGTCGCTGCTCTTGGGGTAAGTAGGGACGGGTGGGGTACAGTAGATTCCGAAAATGTGTATACAATTTTTTACTGTTCAACTCATACTCCCTCGTAATAAGAGTCAACGTATGTCCAAAGAACCTAAGTTTGCTACTTGTTATATTACTCCGAAATTTTCTAGTTTTACTGTTTGCAGTTTTATCGCCTCGTACGGTAATGGATATTTTAAACTATGGCTTAAAAAGTTCATTCGATCAATACTTTATTATTTTTAACCTAATAAAGATCTTACATATCTTACATTAGACATTAGTTCGTATGGTATACCTTCTACTAGAATAACTTCTGTAACAATGTAAACAATTATTCTTAAATAGCATTCCATTTTAATGTGTGATGCCAGCACAAAAGTAAAAAAACTCCCGCCTTTCCTGTAACTAAGATAAAAGGGCGTAAGAGGCGACTGAAAGAGTTCCGCAAGAAGAAGCAGCATAATCTTTATTTGATATTTTAGCAATTAAATTGCAACCACAATATCAGTTTGAAAAAATTTTTTTTTGTCTAGGTGGGTCTCGAACCCGCATCTCCTCGCATGCCGGGCGGGCGCTATACCATTAAGCCACCAAGACACTGCGACTCAGCGCGAATTTTTCAAGCATATTCTTAACGCTGTAAGCTAGCGTTGCCTCATCAAACTTGAAAAATTTTTCAAGTTTATATACTGATATTGTGGTTGCAGTTTAATTGCTAAAATATCAAATAAAGTATATAAATAGCTGTTTTATCTTAACTGACTGTCAAACATCTGCAAAGATGTTTCTTTCGGGTGTTAACGGTGCAAACTCCTAACATTTGATGAGGCAACGCTAGCTTACAGCGTTAAGAATATGCTTGAAAAATTCGCGCTGAGTCGCAGTGTCTCGGTGGCTTAATGGTATAGCGCCCGCCCGGCATGCGAGGAGATGCGGGTTCGAGTCCCGCCTGAGACAAACAATTTTTTAAGTTTATATACTGATAAAGCAGCATATTCTTCTCTCCAGTCAAATTGCAATCGCCAAGCAGCCAGCCAAGCCTGGTGAATATGGAAAAATAATCCTTTTGGAGAGCCTGGGAGATGATGATGATTTAATTTCATTTAATTACATAAAGAATAAGCACTTATAAACCCAGCTTAATGCATATCGGGCTACGCGCAGTGTATTGGATTTCGTTGTTGCGCATAGGTACTTTTACCCATTCAACAACACTCCAAATTATCGGGTAGACGAGAAAAAAGACATTTTGCACTTTACATGTATCCAAAAATAATACTTTTCAAGACTATACTTTATCACTTTGTCGTCGTAATTAACTGGTCGTCTGCTTAATTGCACTTTATTGTGTCCGTAATTAACCGCGTACGAATGGTTATTAAAATGTATCAGATATCCCAGCCAAATTACAGCTTTCTCGTACTAGACTTTAAGCGGTTGACCACAGACGAACAGACAGAGAGACATGACGTAATAATATTGATCTTCGTTTACTACGGAACCTTAAAACAGTCTACGGAAAAGGTTTAAAACTCCCGAAGTTGTTAAACTAAGTCGACGGGAGCAAGAATTGGCTGACTCGATACATAATACAAGTGGCTGACCTGCCGCTAACAAGCCTCATTTGTTCCCGTCGCGGCAACTCGGCGAGACGCGGAACGACTTCTTGCCCCTACTATGAGTTCGGTATTCACTGGTTGGATAAACACAAATATTACTGAGGCAGCTTTAACTTTTTTTTTCAAGTATTGTGTTTTACCATTGGTGAAACTCCGCAGGGATACTAAAGCCTTTATTATATTCGTTGATACAGTGGTTAAGAACAGATGTAATATCATATGTTTTTTTTGTATCACGGTGTTTTTTATCGACACCCACCCAAAAATGGCTTACTATACTTTATTAAATTTTTTGAGCATATTTTGCGAATTCTCGTAGGTTGTTTTCTCCGAAAAAATGTACTTTTCCAGTGGGATGGTTACAAATTTAAAATTACACCCATACGAGTTCGCGGGCAACAGCTAGTAATTCTCTACAAGAGAGATACTAATGTATTTTTTATTTATTTTAAATGAAAATGCATGCTGTACATGCATTTTCTTGTTACCTATACACAAACTTTTTTTATATTTAAAATATTAAGCTAGATCTGAATATGTTGAAATCACGGATGTCAAAACAAACAATCTAATTAAAACTATTTCAAGTAAATAACAAGTAAGTACTTACCAATTTCTAAACATGAAATGCACTTAGGTGACAAGAAATCGTATACCCATAGTAGAATTGTCTTATTGATATCCAACTTCAGACAGGTCGGCCGACTTCCCGACTACCTGAGCCAAGATACCTCAGATCGATCTCGCCCGATGAATGAACGTGGAACGGCTGAAAACCATTATACTTTGACTGTGCGAGATTACTTTACTGAACTATTCATAGGATATAGGATTTTAAACTTTCTCGTTGCATTTTTACACTTAACACTTACGCGGGCAGTCTGCCCGCGACCATGATTCGTGCAACCGGATCGAAACATCTCGGGAAGGTAAATTACTATTTACCTTTAAATAATGTAGTTCGTTGCATAAAACCCCGTAAGTTTTAAGTATTCATAGGATGTTCCAGTTATTTAGGTTATAGATCTTAGAAATAAAACATTGGTACTTAGAATATTATGACCGTGGTATAAGATTTGCAAAATAAGAGCTACTTTCAAAAGCCAAGATTGTTCTAATTACTCTACTAACAGTAGTATTGGATAAATATCATTGGTAAAACAGACTAGGTGGTCCATGTCATTTTACATAGCTGGCTAGTCTTTATTTAGGCGATTTCATTATTTCATATTTGTATTCGAATAATTTTAATTTTAATCAACTACAACTATTCGAGGACAGCTGTGAGCTAGTGCCATAAATAAGTGGTGCCCCAAAGTTACAACTATTTTCAGCCAGCATTTACGGTTAAAGAGGTCTTAATATAATAAAAAAATACTTAGTAAAATCTATATTGTAGTTATTCAAAGCACTTTAACGCTGAATCAATGCATAGTTAACTTTTATTACCACTGTCCATCTCAAAGCCGGCCAACAAAAACTCGTTTCCGGAACTAAGCAAATATCCCAGGATAATGTGCTCTCTAATGAAGGGACAAGGGCCACTTTATTATTACATTTTGCCGACCCGAATGCACAGCGCCCACGGGAAAACTTCACATAAATTTGATTCAGTCTTTATTGTACCATTTATAATGCCGTATACAAACTTGTTCAACTTTTAGGGCAGAAGAGTGAAACTGACATTATTTTTTGCTATATGATCCACCATCGTCGAATCTATCATCTAAATAAATAATGTTTAGTCTTTGCCGCATTCGATTTAAAATCTTAAAACAACACGTCTTTTCTTTTTTAAATCAAATTTAATCTTCTCGTACTTATAATACGCTTGATTAAACGGTGGTAGTGCGTGCTTTAGAATAAAGGCAGTCCAATTGTTATCTTCAAAAGCTTATTGCGCTTCTTTGATCTTTTGAGCGCGACAAAAGCCGGGACCAAACAGCTTAACGTTCCCTCCAAAGTATCTGTAATTACTTATTGCCTTATGTATAGCTAGATAATAAAATTAGGCCTAACCTAACCTAACTAAAATATTAATCACTGGCTCTTCGCCAGCGGCTTTGACCTCGTGAACTCCACGTCATATCGCGCGGTCGGAAACCTATGCCCTGCGGTGGCATATAGAGAGATAGTTTAGGTAGGCTTAATACATTCGTATCTGTGAAACCAGGGAAACACACATACAAAATTTCAACCCAATCGGTCACGCCGTTTAGTAGTTGACATACCGACAGCAACGCCACCTACCGGATCCCGCAGAAAAAAGTTACCTATGTTCATCCATTAGGTATAATGTCATTTTCTAATGGTAAAAGAATTTTTGAAATCGGTTCAGTAGTTTCGGAGCATATTCAATACAAACAAACAATCAAATCTTTACTATTGTACTATTGTTTTATTGGATAATTTTCACCCTTTTTAGTCTAGTCTAATACACTACCTAATGTAATGTAAATAGGTCTGACATCTGAAAAATACACATAACAAAATACAACAATTAATCTAATGTTAAATATAAATATCTAGGTACCTACTTACATGTTATAATGATAACTTCTACTCCTAAGTAGTACTTTTCATGGAGTTTAAACTCTTTTTGTAACTATACTTTATTTGATATTTTAGCAACTTAATTGCACTTATAATATCAGTATATAAACTTGAAAAATTTTGTCTCAGGCGGGACTCGAACCCGCATCTCCTCGCATGCCTCGGTGGCCTAATGGTATGGCGCCCGCCCGGCATGCGAGGAGATGCGGGTTCGAGTCCCGCCTGAGACAAAATTTTTCAAGTTTATATACTGATATTATAAGTGCAATTAAGTTGCTAAAATATCAAATAAAGTATATAAATAGCTGTTTCATCTTAACTGACTGTCAAACATCTGCAAAGATGTTACTATCGGGTGTTAAGGGTGCAAACTCCTAACATTTGATGAAACAACGCTGGCTCACAGCGAAAGAATATGCTTGAAAAATTCGCGCTGTGTCGCAGTGTCTCGGTGGCCTAATGGTATGGCGCCCGCCCGGCATGCGAGGAGATGCGGGTTCGAGTCCCGCCTGAGACAAAATTTTTCAAGTTTATATACTGATATCTTTTTGTAACTGTGAAATTGACCACACCTATTGAAAATTAGGAATTAAACAGACGAATACAAACGAAGTTTTGTAAAAGAGGTCATAGGTTAATTTGGTTGAACCACCGCAAATCTCCTTTTCATTAAGTGAAGCCTCGTATTTGACACGTCGCCTTTAATATTCAAAATTAACTTGATATGCGATGCGAGCATTCATGCGGGTGCTTCAATATATTCATCAATATTTTATGTGTATTCAAGATTCCCGGTGCGTGAAAATGCGAGTATGGAAGACGATAAATGCTAATGCAAAAGACTACCATTGTGTAAGCAACAGGCATTTATTTCAAAATAACAATCGAACAAATCGGTATGTAGTGATATAGTGTGCTTCTCAGTTCCCCTATTGTATTATAGACAAGTTATAGGACAAAATGGCACCTAGACATTGCAATTGTATGTAACTAGCTCTACTCTACCTCTACTCTAAAAAACGAAGATTACTTTCTGACCTTATATATCTTTCCTTCATGCTCAAAAGCAGATTATTTGTTTAAACAGTAACATAATTTCTTTCAACAAAAACCAGTTGAAGCATCATCTAAAACCCTTCAATGAGGAAAAACAAAGTCGATTTTAATTAATTAAATTATACGGTTATACCATTGAGGGTGGCGTGCCGTCGTGCCTAGCTGAGGGATTTGCGGCATATGCCGTCTCAATACTGCTCGGATCCACTGGTGCGCAAATTAAAATGGGTTCAGTTCAACCCGGCATCTAAGCCGCGTTCATCCCTTTTACTATTAAAAGTATAATGCTCCTCTTTTTTACCCGGCTTATGCTTAAACTATGACGTAGTGCAATAAGCAGTATTATGTAATAATACTCGTAGCTATCCCTAGCCATAATGAGATTAGGTTTATATGAAAAATTTTAATATTTGTAAATTTTATAGGAAAATGTCTTCTCATATCGATGTTTTATATTACGTTCTTTAGTAAATATTATTACTATTTTGCTATTTAATTAATACAAAAATTAATATTCTCGGCTGAAATTCTATTTACTTATGTAGGGTTTCATCATTTGTATGATTTAATACTTTTTCCGGTATGTTTGTTAAGGGGTCGTTCACATATATAATCACTCTAAATATGGAAATTTTGGTAAAAATGCGTGACAAGGGGGTAGGGGGGGTCTGGAAATCTTAAAAATCGTGTGACGTAATTTATGGATAAAAAGGCATTGTGATCAGAATATCAAAAACTAGCGCACTGCCTGCGACTCCTTCCGCCGGGGAATCTGCTATATTGCATTCCTGGTTCGCGTTCCCGTTTGCTTAAAACTGACAAAATCTGTTATGCTCCATGATACTAAATTAAAAACAATATTTATGGCTTACTCAAAGTTTCACTCCCTTTTTCTCTTTTATAAAGGATGACTTCTGGGACAAAAACTCTATCCTATTTCTTCCTGAGACTCAAACTATCTGCATACCAAATTTTACTTACATTGGTTTAGTACAAATAAGGACAATCTATAGTAGTAGGTAGTACCTAATCTAAAGAGGAAAATACAAATCTTTCTTCTTTATAATTCTAATGTAGATTGTCGAACAACGTTATTCAAACGCTATGTGTCTATAATATTCACTATTATACATTATGTGCAGAATCAAAACCGGAGCTGGTGTACTGGTTCTCGGAACAAACTCTTCAACCTGGCCCCAGCGTGTCCTTGAAGTGCGTGGCCATGGGTCACCCACCACCACAATTTACGTGGTTGCTCGATGGATTTCCTATTCCCACCAATTCAAGGTATAGTAGTTAAGATATCATTATTATGATTTTATTTCATGATGTATTAGTATTTCCAATTTAGTTGTACGAAGATCTACACCGCATTTAGCCATATAAGTATTGCTGATGAAAATCAGATCAGTTTAGATCCATAATATAAAACAGACCACAAAGTTATTAAATTTTCTATAAACCTATCATACCAACATATAAATTTTTCGGTATAGATAGATGCATTGTTTATTTAAAGTATTACAAATGCTTATTTCTAATTTAAATAACCGGCCAAATGCGAGTCGGACTCGCGCACGAAGGGTTCCGTACCAAAAAGGCCAAAAAAACGGATTTGTTGTATGGGAGCCCCCCTTAAATATTTATTTTATTTTGTTTTTAGTATTTGTTGTTATTGCAGCAACAGAAATACATAATTTGTAAAAATTTCAACAGTCTAGCTATCGCGGCTCTTGAGATACAGCCTGGTGACAGAGCGACGGACAGACGGACAGTGAAGTCTCAGTAATAGGGTCCCGTTTTTACCCTTTGGGTACGGAACCCTAAAAACATGATAGGTCTGCAGCATAGGATTAGCTAGTTACTAACAAAACAAAGATATTTGACATTATTAGACATGAAGTTACTAACTTCTTACGAAAGTAAGAATATGAATTGTCAAAGTATATATTGTCAACAATCTATTTTATTTATTACAAGTCAAATAATTTATTTCAATCTATAGATTCTATAACGCTACAAAGGTGTTACGAGTATTTCTTGGTCTGTTCGGGCACAGCAATGGAAATCATTTTCGTAATAAAGTTAAGTTTTCGTATGTTTAAAGGTTGGATGAATTAGTTTAAAGCCAACTTTATACTAATTTATACATAAATTAAGAACCTACATTGTTTTGTTAGTAACATCATCAAATTCACATATCAACATCAAATAAACTTTTTACCAGGTTTGTGGTCGGCCAGCACGTAACCCTGCAAGACGACGTAGTAAGCCACCTCAACATTAGTCGTGTGACCGAACAAGATGGCGGCGAGTACGCTTGCGTAGCCAGCAACACTGCGGGCAAGGCGCTGCACGCTGCCCGAGTCAACGTGTACGGCCTGCCTTACATACGCGAGATGCCCAAGGTCACAGCCGTGGCGGGCAGCGATTTGAATATCAAGTGTCCGGTCGCTGGATATCCGATAGAGTCCATTACTTGGGAGAGGGGTGAGTTTGATTTACTACTTTTTACTCGATATGTGCAATGAATTCACAAGTAAAGTAAATAAAGGCCTGTTATCAACCCATTGTAGGGCAAATACCTCCATCATTGAATTCAACTTACCACAGCAATGATGAGTACAGGTATCCCAAGTTTTTGTTGCCCAACCCGGAGATAAACGCCAGGATCCCGACATCTTGGCTTGGCTGTTAAACCACTGGATGACGTTCATTCAAAACGCCGTAAAAAATTAGCCAAAAGCCTAAAACTAGCAATAATTAGGTCGAAGCTATTAAATAATAAACTTAGTCAATGCAACCTGTTATTAAGATTCCAAAGATGACACACAAATTTAAATGTATGTTCAGGAAAATATAAACCATTTCTGACCACATCATTTAGTGTAAGTACCTTTCGTTGATTTTTTATATGAATAAGTGGAAAATTGTATTAATGTTTCTTACGAAATAAATTAGAATGTACGACTATGTGTGTAGGTATAATAATACATACTATCGTGTAAGGTTCATTAAAAGAAATTGGTTCTCTTGTGCATTTAATCAATGGTCCAGTACATTAGGAACCAAAATTAAGCGACCGTATTTTCATCAGAAAGCAACTCAACTAATTACTTTGCAGGAGCGCCACCAAGACAGCTGATTGGGTAATTTCGACGCCATTCTTTGCCAAATTCCCTGAACCGATATTCACCGGGCGGGCGCTGGCAACTGGCCACCCGCCAATATAACGCGCACTTGTGTCGCGGAAACGCGTTTTATGTTACAAATCGACGCTTAACTCCTAACACGAACGTTTAATAATTTAGCCAGCATATGCTCTGCGTCATTACTATAAGTATATGTTATGATACCAAAATTTAAATGTTTTGGTTGATAAATAAGTTAAACTGGAGGCAGATGTCATTAACAGCCTATTATAGTCCATTGCTGGTTTGTCAGACAGGTTGGCGAATGCAGATTGACCAATAGTAGAAGAAAGAAGACGCTGCTGCGCGTCTTCTTCTCGCAGTAGCTTTAGTCGCCTTTTATGGCACCCATAGGAGGTGGCGCTTTTCTTTTAATTTGAGTTTCTTTTAATTCTACCAATGGGTCATGGCATGGTATGTTACAATTAACATCGGAGTATTTTCTACCATTTAAACCCCATAAATTTGTAAACATGAGCTTTACTACTAACGCACAAGACAAATTACTGTGCGTATTAAAATGTCATCTGTTACTAGTACTTCTGCCTCCAGTCTGCTTTATCCATAGTATATTAAATCTATGGGTTTATCATTATTGCCCGCCTAACATTATTTAATTATTATGCCAAACAATACAGATTAAACTCTTATTCTAGTCAAGTGTCGATACTTGGATGGTTTCGTTGATACCATGGTAATATTTTGGGCACTAACAGAAGTCACGAAAAGAGAAGAACTAGGCATTAAGATCAAGAAAAAGACTTTTAATACATATATCCTTCCCTGTATAACATATGGTTGCGAAACCTGGGCTCTAAGTAAAGGTCACAGAGACAAACTTGCTAAATGCCAGAGAGCATTAAGATCAAGAAAAAGACTTTTAATACATGACATATATCCTTCCCTGTATAACATATGGTTGCGAAACCTGGGCTCTAAGTAAAGGTCACACAAACTCAGGTCAGAGACAAACTTGCTAAATGCCAGAGAGCCATGGAGAGGAGCATGTTAGGGCTGAAACTAAGGGATAAAATAAGAAGTACAGACATTCGCAGCAAAAAATAATTAACAGATATCTTAACACGCATTGATCAACTCAAATGGAGATAAACGGGGCATATGCTACGTTGTAAATACGAAAAATGGAGCAAGCAAGTGACAGTCTGGTATCCAAGAGATGGCACCAGGAGCCGAGGTCGTAAAGTGCGATGATGGGAGGACGACCTGAAATTCACTCTATAACGGGTGTAAAAAAACCAAACGCAGATCCGAAAACCACGTATTGTCCCCATCATTAGGATCATTTTTCTCTTTAGGACCATACCTGGGAAACAGCTGGTTCCGAAGATATTGAGGGTCAAAGTCACAATTTTGTTTTCCATTTTATTACAAAAACTGTTGCCAAAGGATACTTAAAAACTTTTCTTCATACAAACATAGTGGTTGTTTTTATTATTTCGTTCACATTATGGCTTTATTAATTACAATACGCAATGTACGGCCTACGCTACGGCTGCTATACATTGCGCGCTACGAATTATAATATTTTTTTTAATCCCATAAATGAAAATCATTACCCAGCTATAATATTTTGTAATATGGCTTGGTTTGCTTTTCAGATTGCGTAACTTCAGGGTCTGCGTTTAGTTTTTTTACACCCTGTATAGGTCCCCTATGGCTACGTGTGGCAGCTGACAGAAAGCAGTGGAAGACATTAGAGGAGGCCTATGCCGAAAGGCACACCGAGCGTAGGGACATTTTGTAAATTCATATTTTTTTGTTATTTAAGTATTATTATTATTATGGTAATATGCAAGTCTTACTTAGATACACTTTGCTTCCTTTATCGTGTACGAAGCCCGTATGTAAGATGCGAGTCGTGATGGAATTTAACTAGCAAAGTTTTTTTTGCTCCGTTAAAACTTGGCGTGCCTTCAATAAAACCATCTGAATCAACTATGTAACCTTTCTTGACCTTATTTTGAGATAGTTAAATCAAAAAGTTGGGGTTAACTCTAACCCCCGTATTTATAAAGAAGTAATTACTTATATCTTAAGAAAGTCATAACTTAAGGTGTTCCTACCTAGTGCTTACGTGAAGGAAATGGGTCAGCATTAATATACATATTGTTTGGCTGAGAATGCTAACTTTTCATAGATGTAACTTCCAATAATTACTAGATTAAGGACTAGAAATTGTCACCTAAGTAATTACTTTTAGTCAAGTAATTACTTTTACTTGTTTATAAATATGGGTGTAAGTCACTGATTTAATCTTCCATGGTCACTATCACTATAATTAATTGATACGGGGTTTATACCATGTACCTTATTTTTTTTTATGAGTTTCCGATATTTCGGCACTGTTGCAAGCGCCATGATCACGGGAACAGAGAAGAGAGTTCTCCCGTGATCATGGCGCTTGCAGCAGTGCCGAAATATCGGGAACTCATAAAAACTAAGGTACATGGTATAAACCCCGTATCAATTAATTCTAGTGGGTGTAAGTCTTCAACTTCTTTGAGTCGTAAGAGCCAGCACATCAAAAGAATAGCCCTACCCATTCTCTTCCTATGGGTATCGTACAAGGCGACTAATGGAGCACCAGCAGAAAAAGAATATGGAGAAAGGTTAGAAAGGCTGTCATGCGCCATTTGTATAAGAACCGATGTCGCCGCTTGCGCCCCACTACACATAAACGAGTTCCAAGAACGCCAATCAAGCGAATTCTTTTGACATCGCGCGTCCAATAGGGTCACGCTACGTCAAAAGAAACCAATCACGGCGCTTACTTACAAGCATTTGCTCATAACCTCTGTTGCGCGCCGCCTGCCCCGTCTACATCGCCTTTCTAACCGTTTTCCATGTTCTGTGGGTAGCAGCGCCTTCACTCCACTATTGACCAATTTGCGATCTCCAACCCGCCTGCCAAGCGTGGCGAATATGGCGAAATCCTCCTTTTTGAGATGCCGGTGTCCAGCAGTGGACTAGTGGCTGGTGATGATGATGCTGATGACATGAATTTAGATTGCCAAAGAGATTCTCGGCCTCTCTTTTCTTAATATTGTTAATTCACACAATTCTAAAGTTCTGGCATGCGAATTTTTTTATTTAACCTTATCACATCTGTATTTGGTAATGTATTCTGCATAAAATGTTCAGCTCTGAAAGTAGATAAAGTAGGTACTTTTTTGAGAAATAACAGCTTATATGCAAAGTAATAACCATAAACATTACTATTTAGGTTAGGTACTTATTTATAATTTGGGTTGTAAAAACAGACAATATAGATAATCTATATTGATTCGATTTACAAAAAATTTATTGTTCCTTTCGAATCGTTATTTATCAAAAATTCAAAATCGCTTTACTTAACTGATTTAAAAGATGAATAAAATGATACAGGATATTGGATTATTTGAAACGACACGTCTTCTATATAATATGTTCAAGACAATATCTTATTCAAAATAACACAAAGCGTATACGAGCACAACTTGCTCGTTCATGGGTGTCCTGATTTTCATTTCCTCCAAATGTTTTCCTTCATCTCCAATACAATATCGTTAGTTACAGATCCCCAAGTTAAGGGAATTTATGTTTATTTATTCAACATTCTATTATGATCGGTTTCTGATAAAGCCTTATGTGAGTTTACTTACCTACTTGGTTTACGATAAATAATCGCAAGCTTCATTACTTTTAATTTTCTTTGTCTCTAATACATTTTAGTTAATTTTTCTTTTTTTCACACATCAATCTTGTAGCCCTATGCAATGTTTCCTCGAAAGTCGACACAAACAATTTTTTTTTATTCGGTACCCCAACAGCACTGATACATTACATAAGAAAAACACTTTTTTTCGAAATCGAAACCGGGACCTCAGAGCAAGCGACACCGTGAAAATGCTACTTCACTAACGGAGGTCATCATAAAGTATATGTATACCCAAATATATTTGTATCTGACGACCATTTGGATCAGCGGTAGTAAATACTGCTTCTGAGCCATGGGTCGCGGGTTCGATCCCCGCACAGTACAAATATTTGTGTGCATGAACATGTCTGTTTGTACTGGTCTGGGTGTTTTCTATGTATTATAAGTAAGTATTTAAAAAAAAAAAAGTATATAAGTAAGTTTATCGGTTGTCTAGTACCTATGGGGTACAGGGTACTTAATAGTACCTTAATTTGGGACTAGATGGCTCTGTGTGGCCCAGTGTGGCATGTCTTAAATATTTATTTATTATTATTTTTATTATTTATTTGTTGTAGCACTCGCCATGTTACTTTTTAACAAAAGATAGCCTATTTTACCCGGACTATAATAAGGACTTGATTGATACCTGAACCTGATTAACCAAAGTCGGCTCAGTAGTTTAGCCACAAATATGGAACCCACATAAATAACCTCATACAAATATGTACACACAGACTGCTAAAATCATTTTCCTTCCTTTTGGCTTTGCCGTAGTCTGGTAAAAATAAAGTCATAAGACTACTGTTTGAATCAGAACCATCATAATATTTTCGTTTAATTTGAACTGTAATCTGTGATACCGAATTGGACACCAATAACAAACCTATCACACAGATAAATGGAGTTAACTATACCTAATTTAAATTGAAAACGTAACCTACTTGTTTCCTGTAATTTTTTGTTTGTATATAAGCATGCCAGCGGTGGAGGTAATGTAATTCCCATCGCCTCCATTTTCACTTGAGTGACAAGCTATTTACTTTTAATGCTAAAGTGTATTCAAATGAAAATACGATGGCGGAATATACAATGCTATTACAAGTCTACCTACTTATTTCTGCTACAATAGGTATTATGCGACATGAATGTTTACATTACTAATAAACCCGTTTTAGGGTAGAGACTTATAAATATGAATTAACCAAAATAGTTTAAAAATATAAATTTATTGCAGCACACAAAAATCATCGTAATTGGTAAAATGCATTAAAAGATACCTACTGTACGTACAGTGGTCTGCAAAACACATTTTGTTGCAATCTAGCACTTATGTTAACTACGCTGAAATGTCCCACTGTATTAGCTTGATATGCTGTTGTCCGTATATTAAAAAGAAGTGAAATCGAGACCCTTCTTTTTATAAGTCCGTTGGAAATGCCATTAAAATTATAATTGTAAGTATTAGTAAGTTTTATAAATACATAAGGTACCTGTAAAACAGTTTTCACCTAAACCTTCGATAACGATTTCAAGCGTTATAGGTTCTTTGTTTGAAGTTTGTTCACAATGTTTTACTTCATGCTATTAAAAATCTTTAATTAAAGCTGATAAGTAATTATCATTTAACGTGTGTGTGTGCTTAAATTAAAATGATTATGATATGATGATGATAATATTCTGTCTTTATTTTCCAGCAAAGACACGTTAAATATGATTTAATAATTCATACCAGACCAGCTTTCTGTGCAAGCACAACGATAATCTCCTAAATCCGTGAACATTTTCTTATCCATTTTCATAAGTTAGCCGAGTTTTGATCGTCCAATCAAGTATAAAAAAGTGTCAACAGCTTTTTTTTACTGTATTTTTACCAAGATTTGCTTTTTATTGTCAGTTAAAAATCAGTTAAAATCAGTTTTATTTCTGCAAATAGGCCCCAGAAGGCGCTTTTACACGTCCCAATATTTAAACCTACCACTGCTTCGGGACAAGTCTGGGCTAGTGCCGAGAAGAAGCAGCGCAAGAAACTCGGTCACTATTGTCAGCCTCTTTTTAAATAAATTTTTACAAGGTAAGGTCATTTTTACAAGGTTTAAGCAAGTACGAGCTGGGACAACTTAATGCCATACATTTCTATCATTTAAATAATCATTAACAGTGTAATAGCCCTTTTTCATTAAAATAACTTTAACATACGATTTAAGTTTATGTACAGGGAGTTCAGCAATATCCTTTGGTAATTTGTTGAAAATACGGATACAATTTCCCATAAACGATTTTCCTACTTTTCGCAGTCTGAAGCCTGGAACGGCGAGTTTATCTTTATTTCTAGTATTAAAATTGTGTATGTTACTTTTCTTAAGAAATAAATGTATGTTCTTACGAACGTAAATAATATTCTCGAGAATATATTGAGAAGACACTGTAAGTATATTAATCTCTTTGAAGAGCTCTTTCAGCGAGTCTCGGGGTCGAAAGCCGTAAATAGCCCGTACAGCACGTTTTTGCAATATAAAAATTGACTCAATATCTGCCGCTGAGCCCCACAACAGAATTCCGTATGACATTATGCTATGAAAGTAGCTAAAATATACTAATCTTGCCGTTCCAACATCAGTCAACTGCCTTATCTTTCTCACAGCATAAGCAGCAGAACTAAGTCTTCCAGACAGCCCCCTAATATGAGCACCCCATTGCAAATGAGAGTCTACAGTTATACCCAAAAAGGTAGTAAAATCTACAGAGTTTAGTGGTTCATCTTTAACAATTATATTAGGGGCAGCTAACCTTACGTTTGGCATCGTAAATTTAACACATTTTGTTTTATTTGCATTCAGTAAGAGATTATTTGTTGTAAACCAATGCAATAATTTAGAGAGGGTATTGTTAACATCGTCAAATGAAGATTTGCCCCTCTTGGTTTTAAAAATCATGGATGTATCATCTGCAAACAATACCATCTCACAAAGATTATGTAAGTAACAGGGAAGGTCATTTATATAAACTAAAAATAGCAGGGGTCCTAATACTGATCCCTGTGGGACACCCATAACAAGGGCCGACCCTGAAGACTCAGCTCCATTTATGCAAACCTTTTGTATTCTGCCTTTAAGGTAAGAACTTATTAGATCCAAGGAATCATTCGATGCACCATAATGTTTAAGTTTTTTAAGTAATATTTCATGGTCTACACAATCGAAGGCCTTTGAAAGGTCACAAAATACACCTAAGGCATCTAGCTTACTCTCCCAAGCCTTAAACACATGTTGTAGGAGAGCAACTCCAGCATCGGTAGTATTTCTACCTTTTCTGAAGCCATATTGGTTGCTATTTAATAATTTATTTACACTAAAGTGAGATAAAAGCTGATTAAACATTATTTTCTCGAAAATTTTACTTAGCCCTGGCAATATAGATATAGGTCGAAAATTAGAGGGGTCACATTTTTCGCCAGACTTAAACAAAGGAATGATTTTGCTAAACTTCATTAAAGTTGGAAATTGTCTATCATCAATACATTTGTTAAAAATAATAGCGAGTTGAGGGGCTAATGAACTTATGATTGTATTGATAATATTGACAGAAATTCCCCAAAGATCCTCTGTTTTTTTCATATTAAATTCTCTAAAAGTTTTTGTAATTATATCAGGGTTTATATGTCTAAAATTAAATGAAGAATTGCACTCTTCGACAACAGACTTGAGAAGGGATTCAGCTAGATCAGCAGAAGAAGCTAGCCCTTCAGTAGTAGAGAGAGCTATATTCGAAAAAAATGTCTCAAATGTGTTTGCAACCTCCGTGTTCGTGTTTATTAGCTTATCCCCTAACTTGAGAGAGTAAGTAGGATTATTTGGTTTTACTCTACATGTCTCTTTATTAATAATATTCCAAGTGGTTTTTGCCTTATTTTTGGAAGCCGAAATTAAATTATAAAGATATATTGACTTCGCTTTGGCACATACTAATTTAAATAATTTAGAGTATTTTTTAACATGTTCTATAATATGTGGGTTTTGAGAATCTGCCTTTAAACTATATAAATCATATAATGTTTTTCTGCTTTTATAAATACCAGGTGTAGCCCATTCATTAAACTTACACTTCTGTTTGTTTATTTTTACTTTTTTCTGTTTAAAATGTTTATCAAATTCCTTTTTAACTAAACCAAAAAGATTCTCATATAATTCATCAACATTCTGATCATTAGGCTTTAGCAAATTCACACCCTCTTTAATTTTTTCCTTAAACTTTTCTATTTTATTAAAAGTGAATTGCCTATACACAGAATCTACTTTGTTAGAGACATTGTAAGGACGGGACGAGGTAAATGAAGAGATGTTACTTCTTCTAATTATGATTTATTAATCCCTCAACTTAAACTATTGATTACATTATATACTACTGATTACTTACTACGTCACATGCCCTTCCTATTGAAAAAAAAAATTGGTACATATAATAACATTTTTTTTAATAATAATAAAATATGATTGACTTAATACAATTCTCTAAATTAGTTATACATTTTGACAAAACAAAATAAAAGGATGAGCAACCAAATAGAGTTTGAGTACATGTAAATATCTAACAGATACGATATTTTATTAAAATCGTCCTATACTATGTAGTAATATAGTGTCGTGTTCTATTTTTATTTACAATTTTTTCTTTACCATTAACCAATATAATTACATTAGGTGATACATCTCTGACCACAGAAAATGGACCTAAATATAATGGATCCAGTTTATTACAATTTTCGTTTTTTACTAATACTAAATCGCCTGTTTTATACATAATAGGATTAACATAACTATCATATTTAGTTTTTCTTAATATTTTACTGTTACATAGATTATTTTTAGCTTCCAGCTGCGACTTTTGAATACGATACTTCAATTCTAATGGATAACTGCTAAAATTATACATCGGATCTAAGCTATTTGATAAGTTTGTAGGTATGTTACATAGTTTACCAAATACCAATTCGTAAGGGGTAAATTTAGTTTCGGAATGTACAGTGGTATTGTACGAAAAACACCAAAATGATAACCATGAACTCCACTCCTGATTTTGAGTGTCATTAATTTGCATTCTCAAATAAGAAGTTAAATGTTTATGACTGTTTTCCAAAGAGCCTAAAGTTTGATGATGAAAAGCTGTGGATGTTAGGTGATTAATATTTAAAATTTTACAAACCTGTTCAAAAGTTGCATTGACGAATTCGGTACCTCTATCCGAAATAATTTCACGTGGAATTCCATACCTGAGAATGAAGTTGTTTACTAACGCTGTTGCTACGCTGGTCGCCTCCTTATTCGATATCGGATACGCCTCGACGTATTTGGTCAAGTCGCACTGGAGCGTTAAAATGTAGCTATAATTATTATCTCTAGTTAATGGACCTACCAAATCTAAGTAAATGCGATCAAACGCTGACGAACCGCAGTTAGTTATTACCATAGGTTCCTTAACTGCTTTTAAGTATTTATATCGTTGACATTGGTCACATTTTTTCACAAAAGTATTAATATCTTTCTCTAATCCTGTCCAAAAATATTTTCTACGAATATTATTATACATTCGTCGTATCCCAGCATGACCACTAGTGGGAAGAATATGATAGTCATTTAAAATTACCTTTTTTGTATCATTATCAATTATTCGTTTGACACCTTTTATTACGCATAAGCGGGGTCCGGACCACTTAGGTAATTTACTTATTATTTGAGCTAGCTCTTTTACTATTCGCGAATTTCCATCATTCATTATTATATGTATGGTGTCAATATTAAGAGACGAACAAAATGATTCCATTTCCCTCACAGAGACAGCTCGTGTACGCTGCGATTGGGTAAACAGTTTCACATATATTATTCGTTCCGATGACGAATAACCAAAATATCTACTTTGTGCTATCATATTCTTACTCACTTTTCTCCATTCTTCGTCATTTTGACAAAATATTAACTCGGTGTAATCCTTCGGTAATTTAAGCATTTCCACGACTCTTGGGTGATCAGTCCAATCGTCTTGTGTAACGTTATTTACCGGAGTATTACTCAAAGTTGATGTGTCGTCAAGTTTTTGTCTTTGTGCCCTTGTAAGTACCGATATAATATGTTCATTCATAGCCTTTAATTCATCGCTTTTCACTTCGATACGTGACAATGCATCTGCAGCTACATTGTCGCGCCCTTTTACATACACTACTGTGTAATCGTACTCCTCTAGCAATAACCGAAATTTAAGTAATCGACTTGAAGGATCTGTCAAATTATACAAATAAACTAAAGGTCGATGATCAGTTTCTATTATAAACTTTCTTCCGTAAAGATATGGTCTAAAATATTTTACGGACCACACGATAGCCAATAATTCTTTTTCTATAGTAGGGTATCTACGTTCCGCCATATTTAGACTTCTGCTTGCGTAGGCGACAGGTCGACGGTCGCTGTTACACAATACCGATCCTATAGCAAATCCCGACGCGTCTGTTTGTAAGATAAATGTGTTTTCCTTATCAAAATTTGGATATTGTAAGATCGGTGGATTTGTAAGTGCACTTTTTAATTGTAAAAATGATTGTTGGCACTCATTGTCCCATTGAAAAGATACATTTTTGCGACATAAGTTATTTAATGGTATGCATATTTTAGCAAAATTAGGTATGAATTTCCGATAATAATTAGAAAACGCCACGAAACGTTTAACTTTATCTGAATTATCAGGTGTTGGATATTCCTGCATAATTTTAATTTTTTCCGGATCGGGCTGAATGCCGTTTGACGACACAACGTGACCTAAGTATAGAATTTCTTTTCTAAGGAAATCACACTTATCTGGATTTAATTTTAAATTCACGGTTCTCAGTCTCTCTAAAATGGAAATTAAATTCTTATTGTGAATTAACAAACTTCTACCGAAACAAATCAAATTGTCTAAATATACAAAACATTTTTCATAATTCAGGCCTGACATTGCCACTGTCATCATTCGTGAAAAAGAACTTGGACTTGTTTTCAAACCCATGGGCATACGTTTCATTTGGTATTGTCCTGATGGTGTTGTGAAAGCTGTATACTTTCTACTGTCTGAATCTAATTTTGTCTGAAAGTACGCTTGTGTCAAATCTAATTGAGAAAAATACATAGAACCTGAAAGAGAATCTAGGATGTCTGTTATGTTAGGAAGTGGGAACTTATCGTCCATAATGCGGTCATTTAGTTTTCTAAAATCTATTACCAAACGCCATTTTTTATCACAATTTTCCGCCTTTTTGGGAACTAATAAAACTGGACTAGACCACTCGCTTCTTGCAGGTTCAATTATTTCATTTGATAACATGTTTTTAACTTGTTTTTCTATCTCATCTCGTTGTGAAAAAGGTAATCTGTATTGTTTAATATACACTGGCTCGGAATTTGGCTTTAACTGAATATTCTGTTCGTAAAGATTACATGTGCCCAATTTATCACCTGGTAAATAAAAAACATCTGAATATTTTGCACAGATATTTTGAATAGATTTGTTTTCCTCTTGATTCAAATGATTTAATTTTAAAAGTGAAAATAATTTACGTACTCTTTCGCCATCAGATTCTTGTTTCTCAAAATTACAAATATGATATTCCAATAAATTATCAAAATCTGGTTGAAAATAACTGAGTCCAACTTCTGTTTCCCGAGTATTTAAAAGTTGAATTAAAATTTTACCATTTTTAGGTTGACAGATACTTCCAGCGATAAAAACTCCCTCACATAACTCTTTAGGAAAAACCACGCAATCGTTAAGCGAATCAAAATCAATTTCAAAAATTTTTTCACACCTTGGGGGAATTTTCACATAATTATTAAAACCTAGTTTTCCCATATTTAGTGGTAGTTTTACTTGCGCTTTGGCATGGTTCAATGTGAACTGATTATTCTCATAATTTATGATACAATTATATTTAACTAAAAAGTCCTGGCCTATAATTCCGTCATGAATACAGGGAAGATGACTCAGAACATAAAACTTATGATTGATTTCTATGCCATGTATAGTAAATGGAATGTAAACATAGCCTTCTGTGTTCAATCGGCCTCCAATACCTCTTATGTTTATGCGCTCTTTATGTATTGGAATATTTAGATGTTTAACTGTTTCAAATTTCACCGCCGACAAAGTGGCGCCGGTGTCAACTAACCATCTATAATTAGAGTTGTTTATTGTAAGTTCTAGAGAGTTATTGTAATCACAAGCTAATATAAAATTAGGCTCGAAAAAACTCTAACTGTTGTGTCGAATTTTCGTTATTTTCAGTACTAGGTTCCTGCTCCTCTTGATAGTGATTTAAAATATGCATATTGTACCTATTGTTACCGTTATTTGTTGGGCCGTAACCACGCCCGCGTCCTCGAGAATTCCACGCACCTCCGCGCGAATCCCCGCGAGGACCCCCACGAGGACACCCACGCGACGAACCACGTGAATATCCACGAAAATGTGGTGATTGTTGGTTTCGCCTGAAAGCTCGTCCTTGTCCTCTGTAATAAGACTGACCTCTATTTGAATTCTTACCTCTTTGGCTTGAAAATATTTCTCCCGAGTTTGAAATAGTCTCTCCTTGAATAGATTCGTCCTTGGCTGCTCTAATTACATCTTTCAATTCGCTGTAGTTCCTGGCCGATAAAATAGTACTTAGGCGACTATTTCTCAAACCTTGAGTAAACTGACGTATAGCAAATTTTTCATTTAAGGGTTTTAAAACTTCATATGAACTGTCGTTACCGTCAGCTTGAGAAATGGTCAATTTTACGAATAAATCCTCGATTTTCTTACCGAAATCGACGATTGTTTGTGAACCTTGCCTTGCTTTAACCAGCTCTAATTGTAGGGCTGTCGGAGACAGCTTAGTGAGAAGATGATTTTTCATATCTGTAATTAATGCTTTAATAGATGTGTAACTTTTAGCTAACCGTAACTTTGCACTCTCAGTTAGACGCGTTTTTAATATAAAATTAATAAATGGCTGTTCCTGGTCATCATTTAAGGTCTGACTATAAAAATCAATGGTGTCTATTAAGTTTTTAGTGACCTCCTCCTCACCCGTCATCACAGGGATGAGAGAAGTTGCAGTTTTTACGTCAAATGAATTCATGGTTTCTGGTGATAATTCGGAACGATTTCCTAAACAAAATTTAAGTATATTACGATAGTAAGTTTCTATCTCATGACAAAGATCTAAAATTATTTTAGCCTCTTCCTGGTTAATATGTCCTTCTTTTATGCTAGAATCTAACTCTTTACGACTTAACACATATTTAGTATACAAATTACATGCATCGAAATATTTCTTTTCCAACAATTCTTTCGTTCTTTTAACTTTACTTAACTTTGTCAAATTTACTTTTATGCTTTTAATCTCCTTATGTATTTCTATAATATTTGACATAATAGTATAATAAACTTCTTAGTAATACATATTTTAATAGGTAATATAAAGTCCTTTAAGCATAATTTGTATTCACCCACGTAAATTTCTGCACTATCTTATATATAACACTCACACTCTCACTACATAGCCGGTTTTGGTGGAGAATGGATACCTTATGTCTCCATTGGCTGCTCTCTGCTTTTGCTCTAGACCTCGAGCACATCCTTGGGAGCGCGTGTGACGTGCCTGTTACCCGAACGCCTGAATGCACTCCTCGTTATTTCCTGGCGCATCCACCCTTGGTGACACCTCTTGTATAACTTGTAAAGGCCGCCAATTGCCCCAATAGACAGCATAATCAGGATAATGCCCAGTATAACATTTGTAATGGACACGTTCTGGTGCAACTGTTGGATATCGGCACTATTGTTTCCGCCAGCCACGTTTTGTGCTAATATTACCTCTTCTTTAGATTGTGAGGAACCCATTTTTAAAGATTATTAAATTATGTGAACACTGCAACACTGTGTTACTAACGGCGATCTGAATAAAGTTCGACATCGTAGCACTTGATCACTCACTGAGTCCGAACCCGAAACCGAACCTTAAAAGGCAGGGTCGCCATGTAAGGACGGGACGAGGTAAATGAAGAGATGTTACTTCTTCTAATTATGATTTATTAATCCCTCAACTTAAACTATTGATTACATTATATACTACTGATTACTTACTACGTCACAACATAATGGTGCTCGAACGATGCTTCTTGTCCGCTGTGGTCCGAAATAAGACAATTTAAAATCGTTTTTTTTAACACTTTACCATCACAAAAAATATTATCTAAGCAAGTAGCTGACGTGGGCGTCACCCTGGTGGGTTCATTAAAAAGATTAATTAGATTATAAGACTTAAAGAGATTAAGAAATCGGGTGGACAACTGCGTTTCTTCTAATATATTAACGTTGAAATCCCCACATACCACTACTTTCTTATTCGATTTTGAGAGCTTTTTCAGAGCCTCATCCATAACAGATTCAAAAACGTGGTAATTAGCTTTGGGGGGGCTATACACGCTAATTATGATATATTGTTCCAGCTCAGCACACGCTAGTTCAATAGTTCGTTCAACCGTGAGCGACACAATGTCTTTGCGTTCTTTACATTTTAATTCATTTTTAACAAGAATAAGTGACCCCCCTCTTGGTGCAGACTCCCTTATGAGCGAACTAGCGACTTTATAATTTTCAATGTTTAACATTAGTTGGTGTTTTTTAATCCAATGTTCTGTAAGGCATATGACATGAACGTTATAATCTTGAAGAAATAACCCTAAACCTAACTCTTTGCCGGCCAGGCCTTGTATGTTTTGATGAACAATATTGAAATACATATCAGGCCTAGCTTTTGTCTTTCCTCTCAGTTTAAAGCCTCAGAGGTTATCAATGGCACAATATTTAAATTAGTACAAGTACTAACATGTTCATAAATTATACTTTTGCTATTTTTAGCAAGACAGTTAATATTAATATTATATGCTAACAAAGTAGCAATTTGTTTTTTTATTTTATGAGGCAGGTGTACAGAGCCGCCTGTCAAAATAAAACTATTGTTAATAAATTTATTTGTGTCAAAAAACACAAACTTGTCACTATGTCTTTGACATAGGTTATATAATAAAGTATTCATTAAGTGAATACTTGCATTAATATTATTTAAATTATTTTTACAAAATGGAAAGGCACAAAGGAATATTTTTTTAACACATAATTTATCTAAAATAGAAAATGATTTTATAATATTATTTTTGGTAATTTTTTGACTATTACCTAGCATTAAAATAATGGTACTTGAGGTTGAACATGTTTGAGTATTTTCTATTGTTTTAATTATTTCATCAAACGATGCATCCGGCATGCAATTATTTATTACATTGCAATTTAATTTATTGTTTAGTATAGAGCCATAACCAATTCCTAGCCTATCTGAATATAAAATGACCTCATTCGACTCCTCTTTATATGTTGCCTGAATCTCATTACTTAAATTTAGACAAGACAACTGTGGATTTTCGACTCTCTGTTGGTAAGTGCACTGAGTTGAATTTATCATAATATTAGGTAATGATTTACAACTAGCATTAGCATTGCCAAGATCAAGTAATTGGTTTGCAGCCAGGATGTGTTCATTAATTTGGTCCTGAGCAGAGTTGTATAACAGTGTCATGGATTCCAGTGACTTATGCAACTTCGAGATGTCATCCTGCAATTGTAATATGTCAGAGTCATGTTTCAACCTACTTTCTTGTAATTTTTGACTATATATTTCCAGGCTATCAACTAAATCAATACGTTGCTTTCTCAACTGTACATTTTTATAAAAGCATTTCTGCTTTTTAACAAGTTTATTTGTTTTTATAATGTATTTGTTTAATTTGATATATTTTTTAATGTTATTTCTACTGTTTAATCTAATTTTACTATTAACTTTGACATTAGTTTTGTTTGAATAATTAAATTTTGGAGAGAAAGCTAATTCACCGGGGGTGCCTACTAATTCCTCATAGAGGTTTAATGTCAGTGCACAGTCCTTTTCTTGTTTTTCATCTTCCAAATCAATTATGGTCTTGTTGGCATCTCTAAGTTCATGTTCAAGCTCGTTGTTCCGTCTGAGAGTCTGCTCAAAGATATTGCTGCATTGATCGAATGTGCTGACCGTGTTCAATAATTCATTACGGTGTATGGAGACCTCTTCGAGTTGGGCATGGACATCAGCTAATTCTTTCTTAAGTTGAGAATTCTGCAAGATGATCGTTTTGAATTCCTCTTCACAATCGTCTCTTTCCCTAAGAAGCTGGCTACAACTTTCTCTACTTTGCTGCAATTCATCAAGTGCCTTTTTAAGTTTCATCTCAGTGTTATGAGAGGTCATCTTGCGAGTCATGATTCCAGTCTGGGTATCCATTGTGTGTGTTTTAGTATGGTTCTCCTGGTTTTAGGTGATCCGTTAGGTCCTTTCAAATTTTGTCAAGTTAAGTGTCAAAGCCGGCCGGCAACTTTTCCAAAACTTTAGTCACGATACAGGGTTTAAACTTTTACAAAAACAATTTGCATTTAATGGTTATGCCCTGCTTTTGTTATCTATTCAATTATTAACACTTTAATACACTTTATTCTAATTTAAATTAAATAAAACTACAGCAGCTGATTGCACTACGTCTGACAGCTAGGGTTGCCAGGGCAAAAAAAAAAAAACGTCGTGTGTCAAAACCGTTTTAATCAATGATATTACAAAGAAATAGATAAGTTATGTTCATATTAAATTGCGTTCGCAAAACGTCACGGCGCTGCACGATGACAGTTACATAGATTAGGAATTGTAACCAAAATCAGACAGTACAAATATTTGAAAGTAGGTAGAAAATAGAGAGAAATAAAACAGGTTGTATTTGTGTTATATAAAAAAATATTTTTACTATGTAAGTACGTAACATAAAACATACATTGGAATTATGAGAGTTACACAAGTTGGAATTTTTAACAGAAATATTTATGTACAATTTTAACAAAAAGATATTACACAATTACATCCAGTCTGATTCACTTGGTTGCTTTCGCACTATTGCAATTCACTCTTCTTTTCTAACTTCATTACAAGGAAAGCTAGAAAAACAATTGTGAATAGTAAATCTTAACACTGACGGGGTACTTACGTTTCATATTAGCTACTCCAGAAATTTAACATCACGGTTCAAACCACAGAACATGGAAAAGGGTTAGAAAGGCGATGTTGGCGGGACAGGCACGCCACAGAGGTTATGAGCAAATGCTGTTACTTCTACCGAAACGTGAGCACTGTGATTGGTTAGCTTTCTTTGTACTCGTTTACACTCGTACGTGTAGTGGGACACAAGCGGCGACATCGGTTCTCATACAATTGGCGCATGACAGCCGTTCTAATCTTTTTCCATGTTCTGTGGTTCAAACTATCAAAGTACCAAATTTAATTATGAAGAATTTCATGAGAATTATTTTTAAATAAATACCACTATGTGTGCTATGGTATGATTAACTCGTCATATTGATACCTAAATTGTCGCATCTGAATTTTTAATCTTTGTCGTCGTCTTAGCACTTACAAATAAACTTAAAAATTAAAAAACACGTAGTATAAAACAAATATTTTTATAAACTTACATGTGATATGTGATCCCTTGAGATTTATTCATTTTAGCACAATAATTTGTGCAAAATCGAAATACACAAGACGGTATTTTTCAAATTTTTGTTAATCTGTCACTGTGACTCGCTCTGAAGCTTGTTTGACGCAAACTGATTGAGACATGTTACAATTGACTCAAAAAGACTTATTAACTTAAGCCGCGAAGTAACATATCTATTTCTTTGTAATATCATTGGTTTTAATAAATTCTTTCAACTCAAATGTTTTTAGTCAAAATAAGGTTTCTTTCCAAAGAAAGTCTATATTTCTCTCAAAGAGTACCGAATTAAGGCCATGAGGTCACGAACTTACTCCATCTTCTTAGCAACAGGTTGTTAAGGAAACTAGAATAAGAAATGGTTTTTCGAATAGGTACCTAAGATCATCGTAGTCTAAAAGCCTTTGTGCAGATGTTTCCTGGCACATACGAATATTCTGTGGTCATTTATCTAATCTTTGTTTTGGCTTAGTACTTTTTCATAATAAATATGCTATAAAACTGATTATGCGTTGAAGTGTTATATCAGCGTTACGGAATTTACTCAATATATCTCAATGTAACAAACACATGTTACAGTACACAGGGACTGGCAAACAATATTTTTTTAATACTTACAAGATAAAAAACATAACCAAATGCTATGCTATTCTGTTTTTAATGTTAGTATGAATGAGTAAGTATACTTTAGCCTTAGAGCAGACTTTGGCCTAGCCTCTATAAATAGTTCTACAAAAACATAATTGCTTACCTGCTTATCTGTAAATCGAGCCACATACCTACCATCAAATTTTCGCCAAAAAATAGACTACCTATTATAACAGTCCGATCTTCGCCCATATATAAAAGATGTTTATGTTATTTCCACTGTAATATCCTTAGAGAAAATTGCGTCCCACAATCTAATAACCGTGACACCTCCGCAGTGTCCAATTAAGGGCAAATCTAAGTTATTCTAACTGTTTTTCCTTTTTGATTC
The DNA here is from genome assembly GCA_949315895.1 of Anania crocealis. Classification (NCBI taxonomy): domain Eukaryota; kingdom Metazoa; phylum Arthropoda; class Insecta; order Lepidoptera; family Crambidae; genus Anania; species Anania crocealis. The sequence continues at coordinate 11,330,329 of OX438865.1, read as the reverse complement.
ATCTTCATCTACAATACTACTATCTAGTAATGATCTAAGTAACTGGTTTGTGTTACGAAAATAATTAGCCCCTAGTTATATGAAATAGTTTGTTTTGATGTTTACTCTTAATAAATGTATTCAGTTTATTAAAATTTATAACAATCTTATTCAGTAGATCAAAAAGCAGGTATAAAGTAATCAGACGTACATTTAAATTACACTCCTTAATTGAAAAAAGTTTAACAAATGTGCGACATTTATTAGGTTAAATTCTTTCAAGAAAGAAAACCTACTTAATTTTCGGCGCACAAAAATTTGATTTATTCGCAATTTAGCCCTCATCAAGTCGATTTAATTCCGCAACGCCCAAGAAAAATCTTTTTTCGAGCGGTCGTCGCTTGTACGTACAACATTTTTATTTAGAAACATGATATTAAGCCTTATTTTAAAAGGAATAAAGGCGAACATAGTGATTTGTTGACTTTTCGTCGGTGTTCAGTGACCCTCGTCCAAAAACCTTATCATTTGCCCAGGACATCATTAAGCAGGCTAAGCATACTGATACCTACCTGCATTGATAAAAGGTCGCTCTCACATAGATTAGAGGGTTAATTAACCTTCTTTCAAAATTGAGAGTTTAAAAGAGAATACCTACTTAATTTGAAAGCAGGTGTTTAATGACCTACTCCAAATATGTAGGTATAATAAAAGCTGTAAGAGTGATACCAATTGAGGTACCATTCCGATTTATTTTAATGATTATCGTGGATATATTTTTACTAATATATCCACTTTAGTGCCTTGAGGTCTGCGGTGGCAGTGGTTGGAATTGATATTTGGCGTTTGAATACGTCATTTCTACAACTTTAATAATATAATTTTATAAAATTAATAGACTCAGGCGTTACTTTGCGGAAATCCATAACTAATTATGGATTTAGAAAATTATTTTGCTAATGATTTCCGCTTGTTAATATACCGGCCTAGATACCTTCACCACACTACCCGCACTAACACTGATTTGAGGAAGCACCTGCACCACACTAACACTGATTGAGCAAGCACTATTTCATGCAGGAAAACCGCCCGCCCTCGCTCAAAAATGCATGCAGTACAGTTAATGCAATTATTAGTACCCAACACCAATATACATATTGGTGTTGGGTACTAATAATTGAAAAAATGCCTAACAATTAATTTTGATAACATAATATAATTTTAATAATAAGCATTTTTTTCGTTTTATGAAAATAATGAGAATCATGTAATTTCAGCTACCTTTCAAACAATAACAAAACATCAGTGAATTTTGAAGATCAGATTAGGCAAAAGATACTAAATAACATAAAATGATTACTACTAATATTATTGCAATTAAAGTATATATCTTTGTTTAGATTGTAGAGAAAATCAAGAGTTTGTTATTATTTTTATTATATCAGAAAGCCGGACCGTAACTTAGCGAGTAAATTTATAACACGACTAACGAACACAGCTGTACACAAAAACCGACGGCCCAATTTCGCCGACGTGTTAACATTTTTCCATCAATTCGCCGTCCTATTTTAATATTACCTCCATATTTAATTTGCAAATTGGGCGTGGAAGGCCCAGCCAAATTCAGTTAGTAGGGTTGTCAAGTGTTCCCATACCCAGTACTGACTATTATTTAAAAACTGAAACTTAGATCATACCTAATCAAAAACTATTTCTATAAGGTTAACATAAGGTGTTACAAAGTAATTTATAAATAATTAAACAAAAAAGTCTTATTGTTGACTGACGAGTCAACCAACTGATTTTTTACACAAATGTCTCATGTTTCTTTGACCCCCAGTCGCTTAGTTTTGTTTTATAAGCACAACCGTCAACCGTATCCTTACATACTTCTGATGAATGTTTTACATTCAGTAATTTTAATTTTTGTATTCAGGTATATATATTTTTTTCCGTGTTTTTAATGTTATTTTTTTTGTAATTCGTGACTGACGCAACTTTATTTACTTTATTTACTTCACTTTTTGTTTCTAATAATTAATTATGCCATGTGTGTGTGTCTGAAATAAATGATTTGAATTTGAAATTTGAATTTACATTGTGTGCAATAATTTACATTCTTCTTTTTTTATCCCAGCCAAGGTGCGCTTAATCGCTTACTTAACCATAAGCATGAAATAGAAAAACGAGATTCCTACCCAATTTTAGGTTTCCTTGTTATGTTCTTTTTTTTATTAAAGCAAATATTATACATATTGTGTAGTCATATAATTTATTTGCTGAGCACGTTTAAACATAATCGACATCATAGGACTGATGACAAGCAAATAAAACAAATAACTCTTTAATTTTATAACCCGGCAAAATGAAAGCGAATTGAATATGCTAAACTATTCGATTACGACTGTTTATATATTCTAAAAAGTAAAACAGCACGCGTATTTATTAATTTAAAAACTCTCGACTCACACAGAATGAAACGCTGTAAAATCTGTTAAAGCTTGGCACAGATAAGTATAAAACCTGAACGTGCTCTGTTAAGGTCAGGCATGCAAATATATAAAAGGAGTCGAGTTTCAATAAGCTTACAAATGGTTGTATTTGTTTTTCACTGGAGTTGTACATCAAAATGCTATATCTTGGTTAATTAAACGTTTCTACCTCTTCATATCGTTTTAATGAAATAACACGTCATAGAAATGTTGACAACCTTATTTCCAACGGAACTTTGGCCGGTTAAGAGGTGACCTAGATCTGTCAACATCGAATCGCATTTTAGAGAAAAGCCTTGTCAGGGCGGCATTCGATCACGCTGAAAGAAAATCATTCAACTGAACAATCGCTAATAATACCATTGTCTTTTAAAATTAGCTATGGTTTCGTGGTTTTTATTCTTATTTCAAAAAAAAAGAAACCTTACTGGATTGCACGTTAAAATGAGAACAATTTAGCTAGTAAAATACTTACTTAGAAAATTAATGACGAATTTCTTAAATTCAAATAAAGAAAAAAAATCTTAGATTAACAACCTCTTTTTGTTTTAATCTAAGACTAATTTTAAAAAGTACCTATGAGTTAACCAGAAGTGGCATGGCATGGCGATATCCCTATTTACTTAACCTACTAAAAGATCTTGGTCGACCAAGGGATTCAATCGGCATTACTTAGGTCGTTCCCGAGACGGTGGTGACCGCTGATGCGCGCCGGAAGGAGGGCCCCCTAAACCTACAACTGGGTCGCAAGTCCGAGAAACTGCCCCGATACCTTTTTTAACGCAATTGACCCGGTACCCGCCTGGTAAATTTCCTGTCATCTTAAAGTTTTTTATAATCAGCTTGTAATAAATCAAATTACAAGGACACTAATCACAATCTATATTGACTAATTTAAGAAAGTAATTAATAAGATATTTTTAGCAAAATAAAATTTTATAAGCAGTTTCCTCATTTTCATGATTTTCTTAGGTTTGCAAAGCTAACTGCTCTTTAAGTAAGCAAGTACCTAAGTTTCAAATTCGCTGCATCTACGAGTAATTTTAACGGTTGCTAAAAGTTTATATGTCAATGACCCCTAAAAAAGATTTTACTCTCAGTAACTCCAAGTTGGCGCAAATATTGTAGCGTCCACGTTAAATTTCCGAGTCGTAAAATTTCAGCTGCTCTTATATGAAAAGTAGTAAAATAAGGATTTTATATAAGTAGGTATATATGACGACAAAGTGCTAAGTATTGTTGCCGTGATACTTTTATAGGGCCTATATAAGAAGGGCTTACTTTTATTAGCAATTCCAAAACATTTCATGGTGTCAGAACACCCTAATAAAAACTTGGCACAAATAGATTAGTATTGATTGATTTCATTCGAAATTAAACAAATTCATTGCATCACGATAAAGTGCTAAGTGTTATTGCCATGATAATAAATGAGGGCTTTCTTTTATTAGCAAATCCAAAACATTTCATGTTATCAGGGTACCGTTGCAAAAATCCTGACAAAAAAGACTCATATTGATTGACTTCATTTGACGCCCTTGGTCTAGTGTTATATTTAATAAGTACCGGCCCAAGATCTCTGGGCCTTGGGTTAGATCCCCGAACATTGCTGGGGCTTATGATCACCAACCCATATTCAGCAAGCGTGGTAATTATGCCTGTGCCCAGCATTGATGTGGTATCTTGAATCAATATTAATAGAAATCTTGTATATCAATATGGAGGCCCTTACACTGCATTGGGATGATTTAACGCCGTTATTTTACTGTACTATTCATTCGAAATTATAGCAACTAGCTGTTGCCCGCGACTTCGTTCGCGTCAATTTCTGTTATTATAATTGCGATTAAGAAGTTTTTAAAAGAATATAGCCTAAAGCCTTCCTCGATAATTAGACTATCCAACAAAAAATATTTTTTCAATTCGAACCAGTTAGTTCCAGAGATTAGCGCGTTCAAACAAACAAACAAACTCTTCAGTTTTATAATATTAGTATAGATTCATTGTTATTCCTTTTCAACAGATGGCCAAACGCTGCCACTGAACAGAAGGCAAAAGATGTTCCCTAATGGGACGTTAATAGTCGAGCAGACGCAACGAGGCGAAGACGCCGGCACATACACGTGCCAGGCGGCCAACAGGCAGCGGCATGCGGCGAGGCGCGACGTGGAAGTGCAGATCCTAGGTTAGTACAAAGCGACCAAAACAATTAGGCGCATGACAACTGATCGTCATCTCCACAACGATCCCCCAAGGATCTCCACAACGGATCGGTTCGGCGCCAATCGCGTCCAACGGCTTGCCATGACCATCACCAGATCATCGGTCCACCTGGTGGGGAGCCTACCCATAGATCGTCGGCCGGCGCGGGGTGGCCATTTTAGAACCTTTCCGCTCCAACGGCCATCGGTCCTTTTTTTGACAGCTGATACGTAATTGAACATAGGCAAAGACTAAGTATCTGATATTAATTAGATCTGTGATAGGTATATTTCTTTGTACATACAAGTGAATTGTAGGTATTTCATTCAGTAATTCTATTGGTTTATAAAAAATATATTATTATGTGAAGTTTTTCGCCGGTTTATTATTATAAAATAATTATTTACAACAACAAAAGGGTAAGCAAAACTACAACAACGCATTAACTCTGCCGACAGCTAGTACCTACACTATTAACCGTCCTATCGCGAGATCGGGAAAATGAACTCGAATCGTAACCGCTTTCCTGTCACGTGCCTAATTATTTTGGTCACTGAGTAACCATGTATGCGACCATTACTACCTTTTCAGTATAAATAGAGATGCTATAGAGCCACTGTCAGTGCCAAAAATAAATTTGCGGTTAGAGTAACATTGCACAATAATATCTAGAAAATGCTAGATGTATTTCTACAAAAACATATTGACTGATATTAGCCATCAAACAAATATGAGTATGAATAGGCTTCCAATCCGTAACGGTGTTGCTTTTTTAGGTAAAGATGCAATAACGTTCCGATTTGGACTTAGAAATAAAATTACCTCAATTAATTTTTTTTAAACTCTTATGACAATATTTGGTTTTGAACTTGCACTGTTGTAATATTTAGTTGTATTGACGGTTGTGAGAAGTTTTGATCGTATTAATGGCGGGATCACTAAGAATGAGTCTTACCTAAAACATACAACATTTTGTTAATAGTCGGATACTAACTCAAGTTTAATTAAACTATCTAGGAATACTCTGCACGTAATGCCTAAATACAAACCACAAAGCCGTTAAGCTTTATCTTTCTTAATCAAGTTCCGCCCATTTCAGCAAACAATCTTCCTGAACAATAATACAAGTTTCAAAGAGAACTCATGAATCCCTTTAGTTACTCTCACATACCCGTCAAGCTTCAGTAGAAATTTGAGTATAAACTTTCTCATTTTCTGTAGTAAGATTTAAAGCGCTATAAAATCACGAATTCAAGAGGGGCGGAGTTACTCATCCGTAATTCATTAAAGTTAGCGCGTTTACCGTTCCCGCGGCATCTACGAAGCGTTAAAATTCTAGCTTTCTCGGTTAATAGGGCAATAAAGTAAAAATATAAAAAATCTGAATAAAAACCTGAACAAAATAACCCAATTAAATGAGGCTCTTGGAATCAAGCCACCGGAAAGACTAGATCTCACATTAATTAGCTCTCACTCAAATATAATGAAAGATTATTATGACGCTATTCTTACATGGAATTTTCAGATTTTTAACAGAACATTGAACTTGTGAATCTTCGATGTAGCTATCACACTCGATTTTCCTCTCGAGTGTCAAAAATTTTAAGTATTGTCTTTGATATTTCAGTTCAACCAAAGATCTTACCAATTCAACCACTCACGAATTTTCTGCGGGAAGGGATGAGGGCGGCAATTTCGTGTCAAATATTGGAGGGCGATTTGCCTATAGCTTTTCGATGGGAGAAAAATGGGCAGCCTGTGACGTCATCGCCGTATGCGCCAAGCGGGATCATTACAAGAAGGATGGACGAATACAGTGCGTCGCTGGTGATCGAACATATCACGTCACTTCATAGCGGAAACTACACATGTATTGCTTCTAACGTTGCCGGTTCAGAGAGGTTTACTGTACCACTGACTGTTAATGGTAAATATCATCTGTGGATTCGTTTTTTTTTTCTCTTTAAACAGATGATTTATTTTGAACCTTGTCAGTTCCACCAAGGTGGCGCCTGGAACCGAACGATGTAGCTGTAGCGGCGGGCCAAGACGTCACATTGCAATGCCAAGCCGACGGGTACCCGAAGCCGAGCATAACGTGGAAGAAAGCCGTGGGTAAGGCAACAAAAAGTCAATTAACTATGATTTCAAAGACAATCACTTGTGTGAGCGACATTGCAGAAGATTGCTTGCTTACTTTAATGGGTACTAAAACTATGTTGGCGGTCATTAGAAATAGCTGCAACGGTTTTAGGAAAACCCGCCGTTTTAAGGGCATCTCATTACACATTCCGTGCTATCGTACCAGGATAGTAATTACTTGTTACTAATTCGACGGGCCCTTTTATGGTGTGGCGCAATATCCTCTTGCGTAAGGGCCCCATGGGTTCAATTGCCAGAGAGGTCAATTTGAAAAACCAACCCATGTGTCTAAATTAGTGAAACTACGCCTGTGAAGTGTTTTTCCGTCCTTCAAACGCCTTTTGAAGTGGAGTGTGTGCCGAATATGAAGGCTCTATATGACGCGGCAAACTATTTTACCATGCTAATTATTTCAGTGACTAGCAAGCTATTTGTTTATAGAAAAAAAAAGTAAAGTAACTGCCTAAATTATTTCAGTGCAGAGCAAAGGCCTCCATCATTAAATCTATGATAGACATAATCACTACGCTTGCCAAATGCGATTGGTGATCCTAAACGAGCAATGTTAGAAAATTGAAAACTATTTTTACCCGACCCATGATTCGCACCTAGAACCCCGAAATTTTGATCCAGTACTTAAACGAAACACATAGACCTCCTATGTGGTTTTACTACGGAGCGTTTGTGGCATAATATTAACTTTTTTTTGTATATTTAAAAAATATATGAATCTTTAAACTCTGTTTTTGGTTCTAAATTTTGTGACTTAATCGTAATTTATATGTTCCCAACAGGAAACACTCCAGGAGAATACAAGGACTTCATGTTCGAAGGCAGCTCACGAGTTTTAGAGAACGGCTCGCTTGTGTTCGAGAGAGTGGCGAAAGATAGCGAAGGTCACTACCTCTGCGAAGCCAGGAATGATATCGGTGCAGGACTCAGCAAGCTTATCTTCCTCAAAGTCAATGGTAAGTGTTAAAATAGTTTTTACTCAGTAGAAGGTACACATTCTCTTAACCGTTTACGGTTTAGTACTGGCCTCTAATCTCTTTAATATTATCCTGGCATATCGTCCATTCAGAAATGCATCACGAGAAAGACACATGTCACGGCGATGGACTAAACTCTTAATGCTCATGTCGTTGCATTTTACTGTTCATTATCCGTGGCGACCTACACAACGGTTTTCAAGGTGTCGCCTTCTTCGAGGTCTCGGGTTCGTTTCCCGAACGGGTCAATGTAGAAAAATGTGTTTTGCTACATTTTCTCGGGTCTGGGTGTTTGTGGTATCTTCGTTATTTCTGGTTTCTAAAATACGAGTGCTTTAAATAGTTATTCAAATTGGGATCAGAACAATGTATGTGATGTTGTCCACATTTATTTATTTCCATATTTATTATAAGGACTGTAGGGAGAGAGAGATAGAACGATGTATAGAAAACAGAAAAAAGGTTAGAACAGCGATGTAGGCGGGGCAGGCACGCCACAGAGATTATGACCAAGTGCTCATACTTTTGCCCAAACATTAATATAAGTGAGCGCTATGATTGGTGTTCTTTGAACTCGTTTATGTGTGCAAAAGCTTGTGTTTATTATGTGCACACAAGTAGTAGTGGGGCGCAAGCGGCGACATCTGTTCATACAATTGGCGCAAGACAGTCTTTCTAACCTCTTGCCATGTTCTGTGGTACGGTTGGTACGTACACGTAACTGGTACTACTAGTAATACCAGTTACTTCTGCAAGTGGTAGTAGATTTAGTTAGCAGTTATTCGTTCAGACCCTTTTATAATTAAAAGTTCAAGCGTTTATTTTTAAGGCTTACATTTTTTAAATAAACAAAGAAAGTACTGTACCAGTAATTGTTTGATATGCAATTAAAAGTTATCTTAATAACAAACAGGTTAGTCTATATAGATATCGCATAATGGTAGCTCAGTGCGTCTACGCCGTAGCACGTTACCGTAGCAACGGGCAGCTTCATTGTGTGCACCTATTTACACAGAAACTCGACGGCCAGGGCCTTGTTGTAGCATTCCAATTTTTAATTTCTTCATTCCTCTAATATCAGTTAAAATCAAAATCAGTTTATTAAAACGGCAAGAGGCGCTTTTACACGTCCCAATATTTGAACCTACCACTGCTTCGGGACAAGTCTGGGCTAGTGCCGAGAAAAAGTAGAGCAAGAAACTCGGTCATTATTATCAGCCTCTTTGTAAATGCAAAAGGTTTAAGCAAGTACGAGCTAGGACAATTTAATGTCATATATTTCTATCATTAAAATAATAATTAACAGTGTAACAGCCATTTTTCATTAAAATTGCTTTGCCATAATAAATGTCTATGACTGCACTAAAGCCAATACATACATCCTTAATACGTTATCTTGCTTGCATTTAAAGATAAAGATAAAGATAAATTTATTTACAGAAACATGTGTGAGATAAATTTCATTGTAGAAACATAATCTTGGTGTCCATATTATTAGTAAGTAACAACATGTCTTACTGATATTCAGCGTGTAATATGTTAAGTCTTAATTATATCTTATTTAAAAACACAAAGTTATGAAGCGATTAAACAGAATAAAGTTATACAATATCAAAATTTATCATTTAAAAAGTCATTTATATTATAATAGCATTTGTCCATTAATAATTTCTTAAATTTAGTTTTAAATACATTTTGTTAGCCTTATGTAATGAAGCTATTCACAAACAGGTCTAAACACCTCTTTAGGAAGCACCGTTTGTTTTCTATGTCCCTTACTTTACATTCTGTTACTTTTATGACGCGTAAACGTGTAACAGGTCTGTACGCGTCTATTTGCAAAATACAGTCAACCACAAATGAAAACACACAAACTTACATGTATGTCAGTGCAGGAAAGTTTAAAATTAAGTCACTGGTTCACGGTGTCGACTGTCCTCACTCTTTTGTTTAAAGTTATAAAACCAGAAATATAAAAGTTCGTATCCCTCTGCCATCGCAATATTCTCATTCGCATGGATATTACTTATTTTTCACCCTCATAGTCGGGTATAGTCAAAATTCATGTAGGCTTTTACAACCTTTTGAGGACGTTAAATGAAATTGCTTTTCTTTAAAAGTTCTGTATTTAAAATTGATATGTTAAAACGCCCTTTCACGGACAACATAGGTAATTATTATGACTCGATATTAAGATCATGGTCTAAATGTTTAAATGCCTAAATATGTTTATTCCGGTCAAGTCAGCTTTATCAATTATCATATGTATATATTTTAGATAGCTTTATTAGGCTAAATAACTTGTTTACCGTTGCAATGGTTACTACACCGCAATTTAATTGACTATCTAAGGTAAAATCTAAATCTACTTAATCAGTGTAAGTGTAACTGTCAAATAAAAAGCTAGGCACAACAAACAGTGGAAGAAAAACGTCCTCACCAAATGAGCTCCCACCAAAAACGTCTTTGCTTTAACGCTACATCCAGCGTTAAATTACTCACATCCACCTTGCTAAAAATAAAAGCTATTAAACCCTTAAGTTTGACCCAAAGACTCTCAGATTTGGTTACTCCCTAAAGCATCATTTTTGACACTACAACACGTACTGGCACTAACTTTTATGGCTAACCAACAAAGTTAGTCTAGCTCATCCTGAGAAATATTTCATGAACTATAGTTGTCCACCAAAAATAGCCAGTATCAGATAGACGATGACTCTTGCTACCCAAATTATCATCCACTGTCTGAGGCCTATCATCTAATACAACTTTATTTAACTGACCTTAAGAGAATTGGATCCATTAAAATTGTCATCAAACTTTGTCCCAAATTTTCGTATTGTATACGGCTATGGAATCTTTTTGTCGATCCCTTGAAAAGTTGTGGAATGTCTTGATGAAAGTCGTCACCGCGATGAGTTCGCCAGGACGCGCGACCGTACTCAAATGAAAATTCTTTTGCGTCATTATTGCTTTGTAGCCAGCCCCGAGCTGCCCCCAGCTGTAAAAAAGGCATTAACATCCGAATATATTCGACGTTTCCCCAAGAAGGCCTTACTTATTTTAACTGCCAACTTAAATGTGCGAATCGCATCAAATGTGTCAGTTTACGGAAGTAATTGGGTTTCCATCGGAAACTTGATGGTAGGTACACTTTTATGTTAGTACCTACTACTACCTACACAGACCGTTATAAAACACGTTTATTAGAAGGGAATAGGGCTCAATGTTGATCACACTTAAACGGCAAGTAAATAAAATACATTCTTGCTTGTAAATGTGTAAACTTTCATGAAATTTTAAATTAACGTAATAAAAGTTTGGATTGGTAAAAGCAGACATTCAGACAGCTATAACTCTATTTTGGACAATGAAATCGTCTGAGTCACGTAATGGTAGAAAGTTCTCATGTAAACGCCTTTGCCCAGCAGGCAGTTTTATTTTAATTCTATAGAATTCCGCAGCTTCCCCGATAACTCGTGCAAATTGTTCGCTGTCCCATTGTACTTAGTTGAAATTAAAGGAAGTTCATTTTCTCACTATTCTGAGCGTCTTACAGCGTAGGTCGATTTGGAGATCCAAGTCTTCAATGGACATATTTTTAGTAAAGATACTTATGTCATCCTTTTTCCAAAACATTGTAGGTATTGTTTTTTTTTTATTCATTCGTAAACACAACGGACGTAAAAAATAAATTTTCTGAATACTTACTTTTCTTAGTGAATATTTGAATCCTAAATTTCAAAATACCTGCTTCTTAGTTTAAAAAAAAAATGCAATAAAAATTATGTATTCCAGTCTAACCTTAAACCTAACTAACAAGCATTCTAAAATATAGGTCATTTGGCCGGGCTGACCAGAACAAAGGCTTGTATGAAATATTAATTTAAACTTTTCATAATTAGCCGGCGCGCTAGGCTTTAGGTGACTTTTTTACCGGGGTAGAACGATTAATTAAAACAGTTGATAAAATTAATTATTTTCTAGGTGATGGATGGTTATTACTTAGTCTATCGTCTTTTTTAATGTTTCTTTGGTAAGTATTAAAATTATTTCAATTGTTTTACGGGTTCGAGGCTCGTACCTTCGATCCTATATGTACTAACAGTTCAAGCGAGAACTGGAAAAGTATAAAAACGGATAAATTATTTCTACTATAAGCAGTTTTAATAAGGTTTGCTATTATGTTAAAGCAATTTACTGACTGAAAGAACGTACTTGAAATTACCAGTTAAGTAACATTCGATTATTGCTCCTGCAAACCCTTCATAGTCAATTAAACTTTGTAGCCAGCGAAAGCAATAATGTATTTGTAGTTCACTCCATTGTCGTGTACGGTGAGCGTTTAAGCGGAGAACTCGATGGATTGCGTCACAACAATTCTTTACTTCTTTATTAGAAGCGATGGCTTCATATCTTCACTTAAAAAACTTTTTGTTGCACATAAAATGTAATATGAAATCGTATCAATATTTATTCTAACTTCCTAAGTCCTTATAAATAGCTGCTTTATTATTGTAGCACCAGTCGGAAAACTCTGTTACCGCGCGTCGTAAACATTCTTCTGCTTATGACGGTCGTCCTCTACTATTGCAAGACTTGCTCTTACGTTGGTATTTTCATGCAGTTTTTTAACATTTGTGTAAACGCGTTAGTTTAGTACTCGTTTTAAATGTTTTCTATTAGCGGGCTATAAAACAAAGTAATGAAAGTTCTTCTATTTAGAAAATGAAACCTAATAATGTTTTTTATTTGATATTTTAGCAACTTAATTGCACTTATAATATCAGTATATAAACTTGAAAAATTTTGTCTCAGGCGGGACTCGAACCCGCATCTCCTCGCATGCCGGGCGGGCGCCATACCATTAGGCCACCGAGACACTGCGACACGGCGCGAATTTTTCAAGCATATTCTTTCGCTGTGAGCCAGCGTTGTTTCATCAAATGTTAGGAGTTTGCACCCTTAACACCCGAAAGAAACATCTTTGCAGATGTTTGACAGTCAGTTAAGATAACGCTGGCTCACAGCGAAAGAATATGCTTTCTTCGCGCCGTGTCGCAGTGTCTCGGTGGCCTAATGGTATGGCGCCCGCCAGGCATGCGAGGAGATGCGGGTTCGAGTCCCGCCTGAGACAAAATTTTTCAAGTTTATATATTGATATTATAAGTGCAATTAAGTTGCTAAAATATCAAATAAAGTATATAAATAGCTGTTTCATCTTAACTGACTGTCAAACATCTGCAAAGATGTTTCTTTCGGGTATTAAGGGTGCAAACTCCTAACATTTGATGAAACAACGCTGGCTCACAGCGAAAGAATATGCTTGAAAAATTCGCGCCGTGTCGCAGTGTCTCGGTGGCCTAATGGTATGGCGCCCGCCCGGCATGCGAGGAGATGCGGGTTCGAGTCCCGCCTGAGACAAAATTTTTCAAGTTTATATACTGATAATAATGTTTTAGCACACATATCAAAGTGGATTCCTGGAATTAATTCTGAAACTTATTGCCTAGTCATGACTGATGAGTGGACATTAGACGACGATGAAAAAATAATCTCCTTACTATAGATGTTACTTTCACCACTGAGGCATTGATGTAATACCTACTAAAGACTAAAAAAATAGTACAAATTAAAGACTTTGATTAAAAATGGTGTACAGATAATAGGATTAACTGTAATTTAAACAGTCTTAGTTCTGTTTTAGTCAAAAAGCTCAAAGCATGAAAAGATTTTACTTGTCTTTTCCGAATAACCTTTAACTTTTCTGGCAATATATATAATTTTATCGACGACCTCCGTGGCGGAGTGGCGTACACACCGGTTTTCAAGGTGTCGCCTGCTCCGAGGTCTCGGGTTCGATTCCCGGACGGGTCAATGTAGAAAAAATGTGGTTTTTCTGCATTTTTTTGGGTCTGGATGTTTGTGGCACCTTCTTTGATTCTGGTTTCCAAAATACGAGTGCTTTAAATAGGTATTCAAATTGGGATCAAACAATTTATGACAAAGTTAACAATGTATGTGATGTTGTCCACATTTATTTATTTATTTATTCATCCTCAAGCGCGATACGCGTTTTTCTCACATAGACCATCGGTCACCTGGGAAGCAATAATAGGGAAGTATTTGTTGTGTAGACGGGTGTCTGAGCGGAAAACTCGATGGGCGGCGTGGCAATACGTCTCCTCTTTATTGGAGACAGTCGGCTTCCACTAGAACAAGCACCGTACGTGTTTGTGCTTCACGGTATTCGCTTTGTGGAAAAGCAAATATCGTGAAATGTGGTGAGAGCATTCGCTCTACTAGATCAGTATTTTAAACGTGAGATCTAAAATAAATAAATATTTTGCTATAGACTATTTATGTAAACTATAATATGTGCCAAATGAGATTAAAAATTTCAAAACACAAATTTTCTGAATGCTAAATAACGGTGGTTTCATAGTTGTTACATTTAGGTATTAACAATGATATTACAAAGAATGTCATTGGGTATTAACAATGATATTACAAAGAAAGGAAGTTAAGCACTAGATTTTCAATTTGAAACTATCCCGCAAGATTCGATCCTTATTTCAACATCAAAAGAAGCCTTTAAGTACTATTTCCTTTCCTTTAATCTTTCTGCGGGCCTAATTTTGCACAGAACCATTCCGACATTCTGACCTTATTGAGTAACAAAGAACCAGTCAAATATAAGCATTTATAATATTAATAAAGTTAGAAAGATGTCTATAATTTTATACATACTGACGTAGATCTAGTGCAGGTATGTCAGTATCTACAAAAGTAGTTAGTAAATTACGAATCTGCGCCGCCAAGTCGCCACTCAACTTTCGAACCATATTACTCTTATGACCGCTTCTATGAAGATTTGTGTTCTAGAGCATTCCATGAGAACTTGCTAGCTGCGCAAACAGCCGTAAAAGAAAATCTCCCAGTTCGATTCCTGTCGACGGGCGCCCCAGTCACGTCCGAGACCAGTTTGTAAACAGTTCCGGTTGGAACCGTAATCGTATTTCACGCTTGTTTATTTCGGTTTGACACGAGCCCCAGAAAGTTTACAGACTCCTTACTTACGTCCTATTTACTCGGACCCGAGTAAACGTTTAACTTTCAAATGCAGGAGATTTATCATTGTGTTTATTTGTGTTTGTGTTGTTGACTTTAGCGGTGAAAGATTCGCTTAATGGCTCGATTAGGTCGAGGACTGGCAGAAGGAATGGTTTTTACCAGTTTTAACAATCATTCATTAATTAAAATTGCTGAGTTAAAATTAAATAAGAACTGGAAAGTGTTTTCTCCCTTTGCACACCCTGGGATCGAAAAGAGTTTTTAATACTGAGTTATCGTAATAGAGCTACTGTCAATATGCCAATGTTAGAATAAAAAAACTAATAAGTACTCGACTGTCATTTTATTACATTACCAAAGAACATAAGGCTACTCCTGTAATTTTCTTCACGTATCCATGAACAGCTGTTAAACTTGCACTTTAGGATACATGGGAAAAAATAACTCATCCCTACATTTACCTACTTAGTTACTTAGGGGAGGCTACTGAGATTAACCGCAAACGGACATTCAGGCGAACATGACAAACTATAAGGGTCTCTTATTTTGACTACGGAACCCACAGAACAGACAAACTTCTTTATCTATTCTGTGACGGAACCCAAAAAGAGGTAAACAGCTACAATTGCAAGCTCCAAGTTGCTATCCAACCCTAATAGCCATTCAAATCGTTTAACTTCGCGAGCACAGCGTAAGAATAGATTTCCATTTTAAACGCGTCCGTTTTATTACAAGCGGTAAATCATAAAAATGTAAGGTCCGTAAACAAAGTGGTGGCCTATAAATTATAGGCGGGCCGTCTCGCAGCTCGACCCAGCGCTACAGTAAATCTTCCAATGTCGCACCCTTATTTCGGTAACAATATCTTTTAGCTTTTAAATGTTTCGATTATGCTGACGGAAAAATATTAAAAAATCACTCAAAAAATTTACAAAAATGAAATTACTTAAAACAAAAAAAATGCAATCATAATAATAATTATACTAAGTTTAGTAGTATTCATTGAACAACAGAAACAAAAAATGAAAAATGTACAACTTGGGTGGTCTTATTGCCGACAGCGATCTCTTCCAGACAACCTTTGGGTGCAGGATACTTCAAAAAGAGAAAGGTTAAGTTGCACAGAGTAAAAATATATATTAATCAAACTTAAACGAAACAAAGTAACAAAACATACTTAAGCTACATACCTAAACCTAAATACATATTTTAATAAATGAACCTAAACACAACAATACATGAATACCTAAATGGTCTATTTATGTAGGTATTGTTGTGTTAAGATTTATTTATTAAAATGCTATTCTTAAATAATAATAAAAAGCGTGGTAAAAACATTTGCTGCATTTAAATTGTTCAATGAAATATCAATAGCAAAATTGTGGTGTTTCTAGGGCCTTATTTATCGCATCTCAGTACCTATTGCCAGACGAAGACAGGAAGCAACTACTTATATACACATGAGCTAACAGCAATCGCCAAGCAGCCTGCCAAGTGCGGCGATTATAGCAAAATCAGAAATTCCCTTACAATAGTATTTGTTCAAACAGATTAGAAGCAAGTGATCTATCCAACGCGCTATTCGGAATACAATCACGCACTTTGGATTATACAACGCTTCTGCTCGTTTGCATCCAGCTGTATAATAAACGCGTGCTAGCAAACCTGGCTTATTGCCCTAAAATCAATATGCCGTTGATATGCAGATCTAAGCCATTGTCACGGCTGCTAATAAACTGGTAACTGCCTTAGACGCTCGGAGGCGATAGCTATTAGCAAATAGAATCAGGTTTCCAACAGTTTTCAGTTTACTTTACAGTTATTCATAACAAAACTGCACATAATCTATTTGATCAAAGCATATCTTTTATGGAAATATCAATACAGCAAATGGATCCTATCCACCTGTAGATAATATCGTCGTTGCCATATTGAGCTTTTGCTGATATAATAATAACTTCTTATTCAGTGTTTATATTTTAACAAAATGGGCAGGCTCTAAGCCAAAAGATAACATAGGGCAAAAGGTTTTAATTTTACAAAGCAGACTTTATCATTATCGTCAGTGAAACGACACAGCCAACCACAGCGGGACATGTCCTCCTTTAAGGATTCAGCCTGACAATGGCGTGCACACCATCGGGGCCGTCTTTAACCTATTGGAGGCCCTGGGCATGTTAGGATAATGGGGCCCCTATGACATTGACAGAACACTATTTTGTTAGAATAGACAAAGAAACCACATAGACGTCGAAAAAAATTCTCAAGGGCATCCACACAACTTGTCCATGGAAACTCAAGCTATTAAGGAGGAGAATTTGGATCCATCATACCACACTTATTTGTTAAGTACGAAAAGAATCGTCATGCATGCATCGAATGCCTTCTCTGTCTATGTTGCGAATGGATATTTGACAAATTATTGTTTTTATGTAGAATATACGGAAGTAATAATAAAGAAGTATTCATTTATAATAAAAAAACCTCAATGTGAACCTAAGTTCTCAAAAAAATAAATCTATCAGATCACAAATTCCATTGTTTTATTAAAACTAATTGTAAATAAATAAAATATGTACATATTATTAGCATTTATATACCTAACTAATGTGGCATAGATTATTCTTGGACATCGATATTCAAACCAGGGCCGAACTTGTATGGGATTCCATTCCACCATCTCCTTAAATATAAAGTCAAACACATTTTGTTTCTATTTTCTATGTAATTTCTCAATTAAATTAATTGGTTAATTCAAACTTGGAGCTTCATGTTTCGCTTCGTTCGCTCAATTTAAATGGAACGAGTCACACCGATGAGTGTACTACTGATGATTTTTCTTTAAAATGTGAATTTGTTTAGTATACCATTATATATTAAAATTTATCTAAGCATGCTGAAGTCGGAAAGCCTAATTTTTGGGCTAGTAAGTTGGTATTTTAGTCAGTAATTTAGGTTCGATTTCTTCGAATTAAATAAGTTTTTTGGTAATAAATATTAGTTATCGTTTGATGATCTGACAGGAACTAGGAACTTTGTATTTTATCTGAGAGGGGCCCCTATCGATCGCGGGGCCCTGGGCACTTGCCCAAAGTGCCCACTGGGAAAGAGGGGTCTGCACACCATACATGCCAATAAGCACTGCATACCCTGTCTACTACAACTAACTAAATAAAGTACCGATACCTGCCTAACTCCTATAATTCAGCTTCTGAAAACTTTGGTACTGCATACCCTACCCAGAACAACTGTGCACGCCCCTGAGCCTGGACAGACAACATGGTGCCCGACCAAATAATATTCTTTGTGCCCGACCTACAAATCATCGTCCTGTCGCGGTCGCCATACAAAAGTATAATAATATGGTTTTACCGTACTGACAGGGAACACATTGTGTAATAAGCTTTTATGATCTTTTTCACGTAAAAATCTTTCTATGAAACTTGCCATAGGTAAAACAATAATTATGAGCTCTTTTAGGAAGTCATTCTCGGGATAAGGGATAAGATTGTTTATTGATCCTGTTGGAGTTAAAGGTACGAGTTAAAATCCGTTCGGATAAACATATTTTCACATGTCTAATTGTTTTCCGGAATTTACGCAAACACTACTTAAACATTGAAATGAAAGATAAAATTACAGATGTACCTAACTCGCGTTTATCTCTAGCTATACAATAACTTTATCTGTTGCTTATTTTTATGTATATTGGCTTGCCAAATGTTTGTCGTAAAGCGTATTAGTTCCAGCTAAGTAACCCCTAAATAAAGTTTTATATGGCGCTTATTTTGCTACATCCTATTTGAAACATTTTCTTTATTCCTGCAGCACCTGCCAGATTTCCGATGAAAAGCAAAACAGTACAGGTTACGGCAGGGGAAGCTGCTCACTTGCAGTGCGCAGCTTCAGGCGATGCTCCTCTGGAAGTCACCTGGCGAAGCCCCCATCATCACACCATCGCGCACCATTTGGATCAACGGTAAAATTAAAATCACAATAAGGCTTTCTGATTCGCGTTAATAGACTTATTTAATAGATGTAATGATAATGATGATTATGGTATAAACTGCTTCTTCATTAATGAAAAAATTTTACACTTATAATTTTAGACTCTATGGAAGCCTTCCTTCAGTTTCACATTTACTTTGATTTTCAGATATACAATTCGGGAGCAAGTACTTGACGATGGATTAGTATCTGAACTAAGCATTCTGCAGACATATCGACAAGATACTGGTGCTTTAACTTGTCGTGCTTCTAACGCTTATGGGCAAGATGAAATGCTCATACACTTGGTTGTACAAGAGGTAAAAACCACCAATATAAAACATCAAAATAGCATATAATTCTACTAAATAACAATATTACTTATTAGTTATACATTTTGAAACATCAAATTTTGCAATAAACATTCAGTTACTAAGATACCTAATATGTGTTATCTTTTAACAGGTTCCTGAAATGCCAAAAAACATTAGAATAATAGACCAGCAATCAAGGGCAATCCAAATATCATGGACTCAACCGTATGCCGGGAACAGCCCTATTATCAACTACATCGTACAATACAAAGAAGCTCCAGGTATTTTTTCTTTCGACATTCATTTAGAATTTTGGATTGTCAATGTGTTTTAGTCTAAAAAAAATGGGTATATATCGGGATGCCTAATTATTTGTACTCCTAATTGTCATTGGCGCACAAACTATTAGCCTAAATTTTTTTCGCACATTTTTACTAATTCTAAACGTGTTTAGCCTATTTTTACTACGCTTAACTTTACATCGCCGTATTATAATTTCCCAATTGCGACATTTAGCCGAATATATCATAACACCTACCCTTTTGCAGTTCCAAATTTTTATTCGCAGAAAGTTAAAAACTTTATCAGCATGCATGCCTGCTTGCAAAGAAGTAAGCATGGATGCAAGCAAGCAAGCAAGTAAGAATGCATGCGAACAAGCATGCATGCATGCAAAGAAGTAAGCATGCATGCAAGCAAGCAAGCAAGCATTTATGCAAGCAAGCAAGCAAGCATTTATGCAAACAAGCAATCATGCATGCAAACAAGCAATCATGCATGCAAACAAGCAATCATGCATGCATCCAAACAATCAGACTTCCGTGACGGCTTCGGCGCTGCGGGGCTCCGGCGGTCCCACGCGTGCTTATCGTCGCAGATGGCTTACGCTCACCACCGCAGCTTCGGCTTTCTGGCCGGCTGCGCCGGCCAGCTACAGCCGCGGCGCCTCGCTTACAGCCTCCTGCTCCTCAGCCCGCGGGCCGCCTCGCCCCTCCGCGCCTACGCGCTTTTGAATTACACTCTAGGGGTAGGGCAGACAAGACTGCTTGGGGTCGGTTTGTGAGCGATTCGTTTCTTAAACTTTTCGGTTTAAAAAAAATAGAGCGTAATGTCACATGAGTAAAGTGGGAATATTTATTCATGTGGTATTGTCAAAAAAAGATGCTAATACATTTTAGTGCTTCCGATATTAGACATACTGAAATTAGGGTTTTCAATTTTTAGACCAATCTATAATAGTGCGAAAACAACTGTTAGACTAGACAATAATTATACGTTATAAGTTTAGGCCAATACGGTTCGGCCAAATGAAATTAGGACTTTAAATTTTAGGCGAACCGAAGGGCACCCAAAAAAATACTCATTTAGGTACCTACATACGTATAAGTGCAACTGCTTATTGTAAAATTGAATAATATATTTAATCGTTTGCATGACACACGCATTACAGAGTCATGGCCAACGACCCCACAAAAAGTGATAGTGCCAGGCAGTGTGACATCTGCCAGCGTTCAGAATCTTCAACCTGCTACTTCTTACCACCTGCGAATTATTGCTGAAAACAGATTAGGCCAGAGCGAACCAAGTCAACTCATTCAAGTGACTACTACTGAAGAAGGTAAGGCGACCCTTAACCCTGTTAATGCCATTTTTTTAGAAGTTTCGCAAACTCACGTATTTAATTCTTTACAGTTCCAAGTGGTCCACCGTTGGATGTAAGAGTGGAAGCAAAGAGTTCCACGGAGCTGATAGTAAGCTGGGAGCCACCGCAGCGGGATCTTTGGAATGGGAACATTCTTGGATATTACGTTGGATTTCAAGAAGTAGGTTGAGTTAAATAATAAGGGGACTTCGAGTTTTACCATTCGTTGTTTAGCGCGCAAACTTGAAATAAGTTTTTTTTACTTCCTGGAACATCATGTGTCTTAGAGTAAATTATTTTATTTATAGGAGTATAAAAGTTACTTGAATACATTGCAGCACCTGCTTACTCTCACATATTGCACATAAAGTGCTTTTTGGTCAGGCTATATCTCATAAAGCCTGATTCTGCTATTAGAATACCAATAATTTTATCATACAGATAAAAATCTAACCTACTAAAAAAACTACTTCCCCAATCTAAACGACCAATCAGACTTTCAACAAGAACCAACATAACACATTATGCTGAAAACCTTAAAAGCAAACTGACCGTAGTTACTAAATTTATTCGTGCTACTTAGACCTGGATAAAACCAAGGTTAAGTTCAATGAACATGTACCTACTACCGCAACCGATTGCGATGCACAGTACCTTCCTCGAAGTTGTTCATAAATACGTGTACCTCGGGCAGACCTTGCAGTTAGGTAGAAACAACTTTGAGGATGAGGTGAACAGAAGAATTCAGTTGGGTTGGGCAGCATTTGGGAAACTACGTAGAGTCTTCTCATCGTCGATACCACAATGCCTCAAGACGAAAGTCTTCAATCAGTGCGTCCTACCCGTCATGACATACGGAGCCGAAACGTGGACACTGACGGTACGGCTAGTCCACAAGTTCAAAGTCGCTCAGCGGGCTATGGAAAGAGCTATGCTTGGAGTTTCTCTTAGGGACAAAATCAGAAATGAGGTGATCCGGCAGAGAACTAATGTTACCGACATAGCCCACCGGATTAGCAAGCTGAAGTGGCAGTGGGCTGGCCTGGCCATATTAGCCGCAGAACCGACAAACGCTGGGGTAAACGAGTTCTTGAGTGGAGACCGCGTCCCGGCAAACGTAGTGTAGGACGCCGTCAGGCCAGGTGGAGTGATGATTTGCGCAAGGTGGCTGGCAGGAGCTGGATGTGAGAAGCTGAGGATCGACCTAAGTGGCGTGCAAATGGAGAGGCCTATGTCCAGCAGTGGACTGTGATAGGCTGATGATGATGATGATGACTTAGACCATGGACCAAACTATTATAATAGTGTATCATAGATTTAATAGTATACCATCAACTATTTCAGCTGAACAGCAACAGCACAATCTTGAGCGCAAGTGGCCCAGGTGGGGCGTCGTACACAGTGAGAACTGTTGAGGGGGCAGGGACATCGCGTGCCAGAACTACATTGTCCGGCTTACAGAAGCACGCAGCCTATGCTATAGTAGTCCAGGCTTATAACAGCAGAGGGGCTGGCCCAGCATCCCCCCCGACAACGGCGACTACTATGGAAGATGGTAAGTGTCTTATTATATGGAACTACATGATCAAAAGAGCCGGTTCGGCGTATGATTCCCAACCTCTTAAATAACTGGTTAAGTTTGTAAATACAGATAGATTATTAATGTTGCCCACTATCATGAGATGTACTGTAATATTTTTTAGTTAGGATATCTTATCAATATTGATTCGTTTTTGTTCTCTTAAGATTGGAAAAGGAATCAGTGATTAGGCATAAAGCTAAATAAAACTATGATAAACACTATGTTTTCCATAGATTTTCATATCTGCACATATTCCCATCAAGAAGTAATTGTATAATAAGTTAACGCCCCGTTGGTCTAGTGGTTTAAATACCGGGCCAAGATCTCGGGGTCCCAGGTTCGATCCCCGGGTCGGGCAACAAGAGGTTTCGAATTTTCGAACGTTGCTCGGGTTTGTGATCACCAACCCGCATTTGGCAAGCGTGGTGATTATGCCAGTTCCCATCATTGCTGTGGTAACTTGAATTCAATGATAGAGGCCTTTTTCCTGCAGTGGGATGATTATAGGCTGTTACTTTACTTGTATAATAAGTTATACAACTTCCGTGGTAAAATGGCGTAGACGCCAGTTTTCAAGATGTTGCAACGTACAAGGTCCGGGTTCAATTCTGACGGTTCAAAGTAGAAAATAAAGTATTTTTCTATATTTTCTTGGGTCTGGGTGTATAGGCACGTTCGTTATTTCTGATTACCACAAAACAAATGCATTAATAGTTACTTATTTTGGGGTCAGAACATTGAATGCGATGTTCTCCACATTGAAAAATAAATAATGTAGATAAAGTTGTTGAAATGCACCTTTCTTTTTCAGTCCCAAGCCTGCCGCCAGGTTCACTCCAATGTACGGCAGTGAGCTCCCAGTCAGTTCGGGTGTCCTGGGAACCGCCGCCGTTGCGCGGGCGCAATGGTGTGCTACAAGGGTACAGGGTCACCTACGCGCCTGTCACCGATTGGTATGGTATGTACCATTTCAATCAATGATTCATCTAGTATTTTTGTTCGAGCAATAAAAGATCACTCAAAATGTTTCCTTTTTAAAAATCCAAGATATATATTCATTAAAATGAATCGGATAAATTATAAAATCGACCTAGCACAGTAAATATTACAAGAATAAAAAACACAAAATTGTATGTGTTAGTTGTATACCACCTTGGAAATTCTGGATAAAAAAATGGTTATGTATTTTTTTTCTTATTTCGATAGTTTTTTTTTTTTTCATTTTTCACATTTGCGTAGTTTATCCATTAAATAATTGAAAACATTATGTAGTCAAAGGTGTATGAAGAGCTTTTAATTATTTTTTTTGTATCTACACCCAGGCAATGAAGAAGCAGTAACCAAGCAGATATCGGGCATGCACACAACTCTCTCGGGACTGCGACGCTACACCAACTACTCTGTCACTGTGTGTGCCTTCACCGCAGCGGGAGACGGAGTTAGGGCTGCCCCAGTCTATTGCCATACGGAAGAAGACGGTGAGTATATTTTTAATTGGTTGATTTCGAGGCCCAAATATTATTTAAATTAACAGATCATAAATGTCCACGACGACCTATGCGTATGCGCGCACATCTGCCTAGTTTCACAGATACCAAAGTAACATGAGAGTTGTATTCTTCTTCGTCGCTACAGTCGTCGCGAAATGGTCATAATCATCATAATAGGGGTAGTGACAATTCTGGCCATCTGTCGCCGCTCCTTCCGTATCGTAGCCCTTCTTGCCCATTTATTAAGTGGACCATTGAGTGTAGTTGACTTGGTCCATCCAACACATTAGTGATCTCTGACGCACTCTTGTGCGTGCAACATTCCCCTGTACCACAAAATTATTTATAAATATGACGTGTCGTGTCGCTCAGACTGTCACTGCTTGATGCCGAGTTCTAGGAGGATTGAAATATTGGTTACTCTCCAGCATGACATTTCCTAAACATCTATATGCTTTTGCTCACTTTCCTTTAAAGTCCACGTCTCAGGTCCATAAGAATGACTAATGTCCTAACTTGTCGCATTTTGGTGGACTTTCTGATGTTTCTGTTTCTGTATATTTTTTATGCTGTAGACTACGATCAAATTCAAAGTCAAACATTTGTGTACACGTGCTTATTGAGTTTTACAATGATATGAGCAACAATGATTTCACGAATCAACATAACAAAAATCATCGTGACATTAATAAACCACATCAGATGATAGAAGTTGGACAAGTTTAGATTCAAACATCACTGGCGCTAAGAATGCAACTGTTAT
This sequence comes from Anania crocealis, assembly GCA_949315895.1. NCBI lineage: Eukaryota > Metazoa > Arthropoda > Insecta > Lepidoptera > Crambidae > Anania > Anania crocealis. The sequence goes on along the minus strand of OX438865.1, from coordinate 11,305,673 downwards.
GATAAATTTATCTCATTATTTGCAGTGCCCTCCGCTCCAGCAGATATCAAGGCAGTAGTATCGTCCCGCAATAAGATCCTTGTATCTTGGCTACCGCCAGCAGCTCCTAACGGCGTGCTTGTTGGATATACGCTGTACATGAGCGTCATTGAAGATGGGAGAGAAGTGAGTGAGACAAAATTGTTTTATAGATAGAAAATCATCATTATAATCATCATCATCAGTCCGTTTCAGTCCATAGCTAGACACGAGCCTCCCCATAAGGAAGAATTTGCCACAATCGCCACGCTTGGCAATCCCAGTTTGGCCAATGGTGAAGGGAAGTCTCTGCCTTTAGTTGTCTCTTAACGACACTCACAGAAAGAGAAGGGGTAGTGCCATTCTTTTAACGTGCCGGCACCACAAGACATAGAAAATATGTCACTAATAATGGTTTCAAAATGACTAACAGTATAATCAATGTTAGACGCCAACTTTATCATGTAGTATATGTAGACTACTGAACATCACAATACATTCCATCCTACTCACCCCTCACACGAAATGAAACATACTGAATCACAAGCCCTATCCTATCCCTTGCACCAAAGATCTGAATGAGGAATTACCGTTTGTTCCAAGGAGGGCACTCACAAGCGCATGCTGTCGCCAAGTACTTTGTCACACGAGACATCACGGTCGCCGCCAAGGGCCACGCATCAGTTCTGGGTTTCAGCATCAACACGGCTTGGCGAAGGGGAAGCTACGAGAGTGGTTACAGTTCTGCCTTCAGATTCAGGTAAGAATTTAGTCCGTTTTTTCTTACCTTATAATTGATCGATTGATTGATTATTGATTGATTGATTATTGATTGATTGATGATTAATAATAATTGATATCGATTTGTAAATTTAAAAACAAAATAACGGCATCTTTTTACATTGATTCTAAAGGTACTTCAGCTTTATTTATTTCAGTGCCAGCAAGAATAACTTCATTTAGCCGCAGCATTGTAACTCCTTGGAAGGAAAACATCTCATTATCATGTAATAAAGTTGGAATACCAGTGCCTTCTACTACTTGGAGTATGAATGGCGCTATTTTGGAGTCAACACTCAGAAAGAACGTCAGCAATGATGGGACTCTGGTTATAAGGTTTGCATCATTGTACTTTGGGTCACTAATACCAATAATTTTTGATTTATTATATTTTACGCGCTAGGTCAAAAATTCGAATCTGCTGATTTTGTCCACTATAATTATAGACAACTCACTCATTCCTATAAAAAAATATCACTCGAAAATGTCCGCTATTGAAATAACGTAGCTGTTGTCATGTTTCATACATAACTTTACAAAAAATCGATCTTATGTACATGGCACAAAGTTCAATGCTACTAAAGTTCAAAGAGCAGCCAAACCTAGTCGGGTCTCATTTAATTAGGTCGTTTCTCGATTGCTAATTGTGTGTCTATTTTGTATATGTTTATTTATGATTACAAAGCGTCTGGTGCGTAAATAATCCTGAACAGTAATTTATGACATGTAGGTACGCAATTTTTTTTATTAAAAAGCTTAATGTTTAATTTGTAATTAACGATTTTTTGTCCCACGTGGCTAAACATTTCTATTACAATTACAGCATGACGCAATACGCAGACAGTGGCAATTACACCTGTGCTGTAGAAAACATTCATGGGCGAGACGAAGTGACATACAGTGTAGAAGTAAAGGTTCCACCTCAACCGCCCGTACTAGCGGTTGTCGACTCGTACGCCGACTCGCTGCATCTGCAGTGGAGCGATCAGGGAGATGGTGGTAGCCCTATTCTTGGTAAGTCGTTCTATTTAATAGCCAGTAGAAGTTTAAAAATGTAATAATGTGTCACCTCTTTTTTAAATTACCTTAGACTGGTATTTTAGCCTTTTTTTTAAATATTTTACGCGTAGTTTCATCGGTGTTGTAAATCTATATTATATGCTGTAATTCCTACTCGCCGCACACTTCCATCACTTTAACCTTTTCTCTAAATCTAGGCGAAAGAAGTAGATAGCTTAATTATATGATATGTGAGGACTACATTACACACATTGAAAGCACTCGTATTGTGTAATCAAAAACAACGAAGGTACCTTAAACACCCAGATCCGCGAAAATGTAGACAAACTCTTTTAATCTACATTGACCCGTCCGGGAATCGAACCCGAGACGACACCGTGAAAATCGGTATGTCACTCCGCCACGGAGGTCGTCAAATGCATGATAAATAAGACAAATGTAAAGTCATGTTATCCATTGATGATGCCAAAACATTTTTTACCATTTTAAAGCCAATATTTTTGATACTAACCTAACATCCCTTACAGGATATGTCATTAACTACAAACGTGAACATGGCGATTGGGAAGAGCTGCAAGTGGAGGCTGGCACGTCAGAACATGTTCTGCCCAACCTGTGGTGTGGTACCCGATATCAATTGTACATCACCGCCTTTAATCGGATCGGTACTGGCTTACCTTGCGACATTGTTCATGCTTACACCAAAGGCACCGGTAAGTTGATATTCAACTTTGATATAAGAGAAACATTTCTGAATGTTAAGATTATTTTGATCATCCTATTATTTGAATGCAACTATCCTCTTTGAAGTAACTTTAACTGTTAAATACCTGAAATATATATTGACGCAGACTAATTTACTATTTATTTGTGAATAGTGTTTTGACTCTCCCGTTTTCCATAAATGCGATCGTCAACCCACTTCGTCGGCAAGCATGGCGACTATAGGAAAATTCGCCTTTAGGATACTTTAGGCTTACCTAAATCCAGCCATCGACTACCTGGCAAATAATAATTTTAATAATAATAATCAAGGCAGCTTGTAGCGAGCTGTTGGGCAGTAGCGACCCCACGGACCTGATTGCTCCCGGGAGTATCCCTGTTCCTCACCTCTGGCTTGCCTTCATTGGTCGACCGGAGTGAACACTGACGAGGAACATATCTCCCACCTCTTGCTTGCCTTAATTGGCCGGCTTGTGTGGAGAGTCGCTAGAGCAGAAATGCTCTGAGGAAGGAAGTATTGCAGTGAGATGCTTGTACGGATCTTGAACGGATTACCGGGATTGTCCTGAGAGCTGTGTAATACTTCTCCACTCCTCAAGCACCTCAGGCTATGTTGCCCCCTTGTCGCTACGTGACTATGTGATAGCGGCCGTTTCGGGGGCCCATTAATTGAGTGTGCAAGTCACCCCCTGCCATTTTATCCGTGTGAGTAACATAGGTCAGGCAGGGGCCATAGTCCTTCCATAGTCCCAGTAACCCAGTCCACTAGCACCCAAACCCATAGCCCAGTATCCTTTCTATCCACTTTCTGCAATAGTCCTGCACTATCCGGGGGTTTCCTTGGGTGTACTTGTATAGTGCGCACAGGGATAATCGTCGGTGAGTGTCCCATTACATCATTAAAATAAACGTTGTCTTACGGGCCTCTGCGAGTTGGCTTCGGCCCCTCGTGTGCCTTCCAAAGGTCCGGAATTCTGTAGTTCCGAGATTGGAAAAGACCAACATAATAATAATTATTTATTTATTGTATAAAGCCTTTTCTACAATACAATGTTGCACTGACTCCCGAGCTAGTATAACTGTGTTTCAGGAGTCATTTTTTTTCCCTTAAATATGACTATAAATATTGAATAATCAATTTGTTTATTATCTAATTTCAGTTCCAGTAAAACCCAAACATTCCCAAATGATAACTTTGAACACAACGACAGTGACCGTGTGGTTAGATTCGTGGGGAGACGGTGGTTGCGGCATTCTATACTTCGTCATCGAGTATAGAGAAATCAGCCAATCGCAGGTATAGTATCAAGACCTTCGTACATCATCTTCTTACATATCGGTCACTTAGATGAAAACGGTTTTAGGTCAAAATTGTATTTTTGGACATGTCAAAAATAATATCCTTGTTCCAACTGTTTGCTAAATATGATAACAGTATATAAATGGACCAAAAAGATAGATAATTTATTTTCATAGTAGGTATATGTGATGATTCAAAATTCATTTTTCAAAGCGCTATAGTCTAAAGCGCGTGTCATAAATATGACTTTCACCTTAAGCTACCATATTTTTGAGTTACATCTGGTAATCTAGTTGAACGATATTGGAATTATCTTTGACCCAACAAAACGCTTTCGTTATTCCAGTGGCGATTAGTGTCAAACAGCGTGCAAGCGACGGAACGCGTGTTTAGTGTGCCAGGGCTGACCCCAGCGACTCACTACCAACTTCGGATCACAGCACATAACAACGCAGGACATGCTGTAGCATTGTATAACTTCACCACACATTCTCTCAGTGGCAGTAAGTATTCGGTCTACTTTTAAGGGGACTACTAGAGCTAATACGCAAATAGAGCCTGTCAGAAGCATCTCAGCTAGACATTTGAATGAAAACTATAGTATACTAGCTCGTAATACATAACTTGTCACACAGCTTAAAGATGACATACTAGAGCTAAGTGCTGCCCCCAATTGATTCAATTTTATTACTCCAAAACAAAATCAATTCTCAAAAAACTAGAACAGTATCATTTTAGCAAATTACTTCCTAGTATTTAATGAATCATGATACATGATACTGTTCTAGTTTTTTTGAGAATTGTTTTTGTTACCATTTGTTACCGAAGGCTAGTTCCGGCCTGGTATACCATTTACCTAATACCCTGTATAGGCTGGTGAAAATGATAATGATGAAATATGTATTCTAACCTACCTCTCTCTCAGTGATAGACGGCGAGCTGTCTCCGCCGGTGCCAGCGGCGGGCGCGCGGTCCCTCAGCGGCGCAAGAGTCATTCTGCCAGCCGCTTTGTCACTACTGGTGTTGGGGGCGCTGATCGCTATAGTCCTGTTGGTCAGGAGGAATAGTAAGCATTCATTTATTTATGTGAACACTTGCGAGAGCGCGTGGGAAGCACATTAATTGCTCTTGTAGTTATATCGTATTTCTAATCATATCGCTCTCTTTAGAGATCACTAAAAATTTTTTGTTATCTGTTATATTTTGTGTAAAACATTTGTTTTTGGTATAACCATGAAGAAGAAAAACCATAAACCATAAAGAAGAAAAACCATAAAGAAGAATAACATGTGTACGGAAACTAAGTAAATAGTTTCCGTACACATCTTTTTCTTCTTTCTCCTTTGGACGCCTTTAGCGGATGATGGATTTCAAGCTCAAAAAAAATCCTGTTATAGTTATTTTCAGGGACTCGAAACTTCATACCAAATCATCATCATCAGTTATAAAATTGAGTACCCATATAAACTACCACCCCAGTTTTAACCCCTTAAGGTGATGATTTCACTTATCTTTTTTTCTTTGTACTTTGAACAAATAATTTAGCGTTGTCCTAAGCTGAATATTCGTCGAGTATTTATTTTCGAAATATTAGTAGGTACATACTCAATCGCGGAATATAGCTAGGTACCAAATTTTCCGGTTTGTGTGATGAAGGCCTTACTGTATTCTTCTTTTATTCTCTCTTTATTCTTTACCTCTATATATGAGGCACAGAAATCGATGACTTTTCCTGTTGAACTGACACGATTTATTGCCAAGTTTACAACGCGACGCGCGCTGCAAACTCACATCACAACTATTTTTTAACGAATAGATACTCTTTATTTCTTAGTTATTCTATAACATGAGTTTACTTTTCGTTTTGTAAGTTTTGTTTACTTTTTCAAACGCAGAAACTGGTGGCACAGAGACAGCGGCGACTGAAAGCGGTGTGGGCGAGTCGCCCTCTGTCGCCCAACTGCAGAACAAAGTGAACCGCGACCAGCAGTACCTAGCAGCGCGTGCGCAGCACCCCCCACCTCAGCACCACTACAAGCACGCCAGCAACGGTACACTATAACCACAGTCTATAAAACATACAGTCGTCCGACGCCTTTGATCTTATGGAAAATGCTGACAACGTCTAGACAGTATCGCGACGACTAGGGTTGTCACAAGTAAACAATATACAATATGTTATAAAAACCCTGTCAGATCCATTAAGGTGTTATTAAGAATCTATATAAGATTCTATTTGTGTAATAATTTTCATGAAACACTAGAATGAAATTACCCCATGAAAAAAAAATACAAAATTCGCTACATTAAAAAAGCTTACATGGTAATCCCAAGAGGCGGTGACCGGACGCGCGGGAGGCGCGGAGATGCGCCGGCGCTCGCACTCGCAGGTAGCGAAGTTATGACCCCAGTTGACCCCGGTACTTATTAGTCAGATAATAATGTGTCAATTGTACGAAACTGAGACTTCTTGGAAGCTCTGCAAGTAGCTTTTTTATTTGGTAGTATGAGGTCACTCAATAAGGACACTGATTTGATGGTTGTGGCGAAGATTTTGTTCCATATTTCTGCCACCGTCAGAAATACAGGCTTCACAGCGTCGCACTAGGTTGTCCCGCACCGATTGTAACACACTCGTATCCGCTTTAAGCGCAACAATCCGCACACGCATTTTTGCTTCACTGTCACATACTGTTATGAAAACTATTTGTAGAATACGACATTTCGCGGAGAAGAATGGTACGACCACTCGGAAGTAATGTCTTCGCGAAACTGACCTGTCGTAATAATAAATAATAATGCATGATCAGGATATATCCACCGACACGTGCCGCGCGGCGAGTTGAATCAAAGCGGGCGGCTACCTTTACGCTATGTCAAAGGCGCCGCCTATGTTTATTGCGGTGCCGAAAAGCGAGTAGTTTGCTTGCGTCAATGCCGACAATAGAGCCGCGCGACGGGGAGTGTTAACACATTTTTGAAAATTTCCCCGTTGTAGGGTAAATAGGTGATAAACCTGTTGACTTTAAAAATCGATAAAAAAGTTGTATTCATGAATTACGTAATTTTGATACTTATTTTGGTTATGTTAATATAGCAACTTTATGACCCTTTCGGATCTGGCAGGGTTTTTATAACATATTGGATATAAAAATTTATTTATTGCAGATTAACACTCGTAATTAGCACCCCAAAGAACCTCAAAATTGACACCCATATCCAATTATAAAAAAATTCGTCCGCTATCTTGGATTTTGAAAAGGATGGGATTTTGGAAATCAGCGCCCCAATGAACCTCAAAATTGACACCCATGTCAAATTATAAAAAAATACGTCCTCCATCTTGGATTTAAAAAAGATGGCATTTTCGTAATCAGCACCCCAATTAACCTCAAAATTGACAACTATTTATCTTATTTAAAAAAAATTACGTCCACCATTTCGAAATTCACCCTTGGCACGGTAGAAAGAGTGGGAGATACTAGTTCCTCTCCCTTCCCCTTGATCTTACGCTTTTTCGATCAGCATCACGTGACCCTGACGCGAGTTTGGAAGTTTTTACCCATCCAACAAAAAGTGCTCAGCGCCGCTAAAGAAGTTTTCACTTCAAAAAACCGCCATCTTAAATCAATTATTATGTAGATGTTATTTTCATTATCAGCATTCCAATAAAGCTTGAAAGCATCGTTATCATTTTGAATAAAAAATCCAAACACTCATGCCCTACCTTTACCTATCAGATATTTTTTACCGTCTACACAATACACCATTTAAATTGACAAATATAAATCAATTAAAAACACAAACACTTGTTAGCCCTGAATGCTGTGTCCCGAACTACTAACATCGTTTTGTTCGCAGTTCGGGCTCGGCTTTCCGCCCCTCGCCCCTCACACCCCACACAATTGCCCTGTCTAGACGTCTTCGTCAGACGACTGTATGGTTTCATAGACTGTGCTATAACCATTGATGTTATATAAAGGAACATACTTCCCTCAATAAAACGACAAATGACTTATAATATTTTGAGATTCTTGAACTTTGATAATAGTTACGATTAGTTATCGAATTAAATTAGTATTTGTTACTGAACATTTATTTACTACATTAAAATGAGTTTGTTACCTACCTACTTAAATATTCATATGTTTTGTTTTTGTAAAAGGTAAAGAATTAGTAATATTTATGTTGTTATTCATTGTAAATAAATAAATAAATAAATATTTCAGACATGCCTCACTGGGCCACACAGAGCCATCTAGTCCCAAATTACGGTACTATTATGTACCCTGTTGTATGGGGTACTAGACAACCGATAAACTTACTTATATACTTTTTTTTTTGTAAATAAATACTTATAATACATAGAAAACACCCAGACCAGTACAAACAGACATATTCATGCACACAAATATTTGTACTGTGCGGGGATCGAACCCGCGACCCATGGCTCAGAAGCAGTGCTTACTACCGCTGATCCAAATGGTCGTCTTATTATTTAAGCTGTAAATCTTTCTAAAATAAATAAATAAAATATAATAAATAATAAATAAATACACAATCAGCGTCAAAAAGTGTTCCAACTAAATTTGTAACCGTTTGACATAAGGATGCACTTGTAGTACAACCTATATCAATCCAATATTCAACATGACATAAATATCCATATTATTGCATGTCAACACAATTTGGCCGGGTTGTAAAGTTGACACTGACATAAAATCAATGTCAATCATTCAATCAAACACATTTACATATTTGTATTGGACTGTTAAATCAATTAATAGCCACCATAGTTGAGTCGGTGCAAACAAGAAATCGACGACAATTATCATGCACTGACTCGAATTTGCTAGATTATTCATACTTTCTGTCGGTTCAATTTGAAACATTTTTTTTTCAAGACTGGCAACCCTAATAACAATAAAGCTCTGTTTCATATTGTGGATGATTTAATTGTTGTGCTTATCTACCTAACCAAGTGCTATTATTGTAGGAATCATGTTCTTTCGACATTTTCTTTTTGACGTGATAACGTCTTTAAAATCGTTTTAGTCGGGTGACATGTTCAGAAACTTGTGTCACACCAAAACCTCACGAGCGCGATCGCAGGTATAACGAGAGAGAGAGACGGACCGATCTCCCGTCTCATCTCGAGCGCTGCCAGTCATTCCGTGAAACTTGTCACGCGGAATCCTCACGAGCGGAGGCTGGCATAGCGTTCGAGTGAGTGGACCGATCTTCCGTCTCTCTCACTCTAGCGGCATACAAACGAATGGAGATTTTCTCGTGCGGTTAAGTTTTCGTTGAATGTTTAAGATGTAATTTAAAATTTGAAAAAATTGTTATCTTCATTAATTCCTTATTTCCCAAAAACTTATATCACCAATAAGACGTTATCACGTAAACATCTCGATCGTAAACCTACTTTACAAACAACCAATTTTTTTTTGTAACTATAGTTGTCATGTAGACCGTGACAAAAGAGTAAGCTTATCCTGAATCAATCATAACCATCTTTCAAAAGTGTGTGTTATATACCACAGATAAGATAATACTAAAGTGTTATAATTATGATGTCCTATTTTACTTCTAGAATATATAGAGGACATCTGCCCTTACGCGACGTTTCAACTGACTAAGCCCACCGCATACAGTGAGAGCAGCTACAGCGGAAACGTGTATAGCGGCCCTTACCACTCTGTGCGGGGCTCCTTCGTTTACCATGACCTGAAGCAGAACGACAAGTACAAGGTTTGTGACAAAACTATTTACTTAATGGAAATCTCCAACTTAAGAAGACAACAAAAAATTCTAAATGATTTCGAGAAACTGATTAATCCGTTACTAAGCGATGCAAGATGCATTGATTTAATTATGGATTTTAAAAATTTTTTTGCTAATGATTTCCGCTTGTTAACACCGGCCTAGGTACCTTCACACTACCCGCACTAACTGATTGAGCAAGCACTATTTCATGCAAGAAAACCGCCCGCCCTCCCTCAAAAATGCATGCAGTACAGTTAATGCAATTATTAGTACCTACCCAACACCAATATGAAAAAAACCTCGGCGCGTTTCGCCACTTCACGTAACATCCTCAGGAGACGTTGCCGCGTTGTCGCCTTCGCTGCGCTCCGAAGTCGTCGGATTCGTCATTACCAAAATAATTTTCAAAATCCATAATTAGTTATGGATTTCCGCAAAGTAACGCCTGAGTCTATTAATTTTATGCATTAATTTGCTGTGCCAAATAGCTTATCACCACAAATAAATTAAATCAAGTGTCTGTTTGTTATTTCAAGCTTTTCATTAAATGCTTATGAAAGTATTACTACAGTATACAAATCAAAAAAACTGTTTTATAAATGTTTGTCTTTCTGTCTGTTCGTTCCGGATAATCTCTGAAACGGCTAACGGCCGGTCCTAATAACCTATCTATCTTCAGTTTTGACTTTTGACATATCGGAGATAGAAAACAACTTCTGTCTTTGTTTCTCTGGACGGCAAAATCAGAGATAGAAACTGTTTCCTATCTCCGAAATGTCAAAACTGGCGATAGAAAGATTATTAGGACCGGCCGTAAGGCGGGAGTTTCAGTCGCAGATAGCTAAAGCTATAAGTAGTAACTCAGGCATTTTTTTTATTTAAAATTATATTATTATCAATAACTAGCTGTTCCCCGCGACTTCGTACGTGTCAATTTCTGTTTTTATGATCGGATTATTTTTGCAACATTTTTCACTGATGCTTCGCTCCTATTGTTCGCAGCGTGATGTTTCATAACCTAAAGCCTTCCTCGATACATGGACTATCCAACACAAAAATATTTTTTCAATTCGAACCACTACCTCCAGAGATTAGCGCGTTCAAACAAACAAACAAACTCTTCAGCTTTATAATATTAGTATAGATAAAAAAGAGGGTGAGATTTGCATCATGTTGTGCACGGGAACAAATTCGCGGGCATAGTTAGTGAAAATTATAGCGCCATTTATCGATCGGCAGTTTACAAGACTGAGATTCCATGAACCATCAAAAGTAAATATTGTTTACTGTTTATTTTGGTAACGTTTAAGATGTGTTTAACTATGACTAAACATTCAACTTTTCTTCCATCAGGGCAAGGAACCGGAATACACTAAAGTGAGAAGAAAAGGGAACAGACTCCGCGATCCTCACTCCGAGAGTCAAGGTATGCCACCAAACAAGACCCATATCAGCTTGTATCTAAGTAGTTAGTGTTAGTTTCGTAACTTAGACCGCACCTTCTAATAATAAGTTTACTAATTTACTTTGACCCGTTGAGTATTAAAATTTGACATAATAATCGCCTTTTATGCAACCTGATGGGAGCGTAAATGGTGTGTAATTTATAAAGGTAAGCATGCACAGTATGTATTGTCACCCCTGGCCGCTGTTGCAGTGGAACGCTAGACTGGAACATAAACAAAATCGACCAATGATTTGGTTCTTGCATTATAATCTTAAACTGTTGCAATTTTGATTCACAGTTCTCATTCCCTAGCTTGAACATATACTACGTTATAGAGTATTGTTTAAACCAGTCCAGAGACAACAAATGTTGTCTTTTAATAGCATAACCAGCCCAGCGTACATTGGAACACCATAGACCAGTGGCCGTAACATACATCACTTTTATTTTAGTTTATTTTGTTCTAGTTGGAATCATTGTATTAATAGCCTTTGACATCCCATGTTCCCGCTTCAGAATGTTTTGCAATCATCAGCTTTTTTTGACGTGATAACGTCTTTAAAATCGTTTTAGTCGGGTGACATGTTCAGAAACTTGTCACACCAAAACCTCACGAGCGCGATCGCAGGTATAACGAGAGAGAGAGACGGACCGATTTCCCGTCTCATCTCGAGCGCTGCCAGTCATTCCGTGAAACTTGTCACGCGGAATCCTCACGAGCGGAGGCTGGCATAGCGTTCGAGTGAGTGGACCGATCTTCCGTCTCTCTCACTCTAGCGGCATACAAACGAATGGAGATTTTTTCGTGCGGTTAAGTTTTCGTTGAATGTTTAAGATGTAATTTAAAATTTGAAAAAATTGTTATCTTCATTAATTCCTTACTTCCCAAAAACTTATATCACCAATAAGACGTTATCACGTAAACATCTCGATCGTAAACCTACTTTACAAACAACCAATTTTTTCGCTATGAAACCTGCATTGTGATCATGTTATACAAAATCCCATACATGTTCATATCCCGTCATGTCTCGTGGAATGCATTGACGATGACGACTTACTTTTCTTAGCATACAACTTTATAATTTGGACTGCAATTATTATCAATTCTTTGTTACTTTATTTAAATCATCAACAAAAAAATTCTTAGACCTAACATTTAACAGTATTTACTATTTAGTTTCTAAATTAATATACCTACCTCATTAAATATAAATAGTATAAATAATTTGTTAAAAATTTTAAGTTTAAATTGTGGCATTCACAAACAAAAAGGTGAATTAAGGACTGCATTTAAGCAAGTAAAAATACAAAACACAGCATTATTACTATGAAAACCCTCTTCGACCTTGACAATGTCTATGGGGAACATGAGCATTGCTAAACTTGTCGCGCTACAGCGTGCTGTGAATAGCTTCAATCGACACATCGTTTTCACGGTAGCACTCGGCGGCTTGCAACAACCCAACACTAAACCTTCTGACTGACGATTTGCATTCCAGAATCGGACAACTTGGGCTCGACGGACTCGGAGGTGAAGAAGATACTAACGCTGCACCTGCCAATTACAGAGTACGAGGACGACGCGAGCGACGACGCGAGCGCGCCGCACTCGGACAGCGAGCCGGCCGCGCGGCTGCGGCCCACACACCCCCCCACCTGTTAGTACCTACGACGCGAGATAGGAACAGACAACACCAAGACTTTTGTCATATTCCAAATTTAAATTCAAATCCTTCGAATGTCCCCAACTGGCATTCTCTTGACATATTCCAAATCGGGTTTAAGATATTTTATTTTCTCAAAAAGAATTTACAAATCACTTACATGAGACATTAATACTAATTACCAAGTTTATAAGACTACACAGAACAGAACCACAGTCTATAAAACCATACAGTCGTCCGACGCCTTTGATCTCATGGAAAATGCCGACAATGTCTAGACAGTATAGCGACGGCTAGGGTTGTCACAAGTGAACAATATATAAAACTCGTAATTAGCACCCCAATGAACCTCAAAATTGACACCAATATCAAATTATAAAAAAAATACGTCTGCCATCTTGGATTTTAAAAAGGATGGCATTTTGAAAATCAGCACCCCAATGAACCTCAAAATAATTGACACCCATGACAAATTATAAAAAAATACGTCCGCCATCTTGGATTTTAAAAAGGATGGCATTTTGAAAATCAGCACCCCAATGAACCTCAAAATAATTGACACCTATGACAAATTATAAAAAAATACGTCCACCATCTTGGATTTTAAAAAGGATTGCATTTTGATAATCAGCACCCCAATGAACCTCAAAATTGACACCCATGACAAATTATAAAAAATTACGTCTGCAATCTTGGATTTAAAATAGGATGGCATTTTCGTAATCAGCACCCCAATGAACCTCAAAATTAACACCCATATCAAATTATAAAAAATACATCCGCCATCTTGGATTTTAAAAAGGATAGCATTTTAGTAATCAGCACCCCAATTAACTTCAAAATAGTCTATTTATCTTATTAAAAAAAAATTACGTCCACCATCTCGAAATTCACCCTTAAGACGCTGACATGAGCCAAATTCAGCTCAATGAAGATTGTTTTGTTTTAAGCGTATGGCTCGTATTGTTGCCTAATTCTATGTAGTTGTAATTGATCATATTTTTGACCAGGTGGTTGTTTCCAAAACACGATATTAAAAACTTTTCTCGATAGAAAATAATCTCAAAGTAGCCTCTGAAAATACATAAATTACCATTTTACTCAGCAGTCCGGGTAACAATAATAATAAAATTTTGCTATATTGTATATTACATGTTGCTTAAGCAAATGTCTGATTTAGATTTTTAATAAAATGGCAATTTTAAATTGCAAAACGAATTATGTTGTTTGGCACTTAGGCCCTTCTATTCCATGCGCTTTTTCTCTGTCACTCCTACGGGAATCGACAGTGATAGCTGCGGCGCGTTGCAAAGAAATTCAAAGACGAATAAATTTGTGGGCGTATTCATTGCTTAAGGTCATCGGCTGCAGTCAGCGTCTTAATGAATAATAAAAAAAAAGTTGTGCGTGTACTAGTGTACACACGTAAGAAGTGAAACTTCTTTATGGCCTTATTTTTCGAAAAATGATCTACATGCAACTTTCCAGAAATTGGTTAAATTAGTTAAATTGGTTAAATTGGTTAAATTGGTTAAATTGGTTACATTGGTTAAATTGGTTAAATTGGTTAAATTGGTTAAATTGGTTAAGTTGGTTAAGTTGGTTAAGTTGGTTAAGTTGGTTAAGTTGGTTAAGTTGGTTAAATTGGTTAAATTGGTTAAATTGGTTAAATATTATTTCACTTTACATTTTTGCTATCGTCTGAACCAACCGTGGTAGGAGCAAGAAAAAGATGGCGCGTAACCGAAAAATGTGACGAAAATTTGACGCAAAACGTGACGGTAAATTTTTTCCAACGCCGATAAAGAAGTTTCACTTCAAAAATAATAGAAAACAGCACACTCAGGCACGGTAGAAAGAGTGGGAGATACTAGTTCCTCTCCCTTCCCCTTGATCTTACGCTTTTTCGATCAGCATCACGTGACCCTGACGCGAGTTTGGAAGTTTTTACCCATCCAACAAAAAGTGCTCAGCGCCGCTAAAGAAGTTTTCACTTCAAAAAACCGCCATCTTAAATCAATTATTATGTAGATGTAATTTTCATTATCAGCATTCCAATAAAGCTTGAAACCATCGTTATGATTTTGAATTAAAAAAATCCAGACACTCATGCCCTACCTATACCTATCAGATATTTTTTACCGTCTACACAATACACCATTTAAATTAACAAATATAAAATAATTAAAAACACAAACACTGTTAGCCCTGAATGCTGTGTCTCGAACTATTAACATCGTTTTGTTCGCAGTTCGGGCTCGGCTTTCCCGCGTCTCGCCCCTCACACCCCGCACAATTGCCTTGTCTAGACGTCTTCGTCGGACGACTGTATGGTTTCATAGACTGTGATAGAACGATACATTTAAAAACAACAAACTAACATGTAGGTAGTTTTGTATCGGCTTGACCGCTAAACAAGGATGCCGTTTGGCAACTTCCAAATCTAAATTTAAATCCTTCGAATGTAGGGCTTAACTTTACCTTGACAATACCAACTGGCGTTCTCTCTCTTGAGATATTCCAAGTTTGAATTCAACTCCTTTAAACCTGTGGCTTGCTGGCGGGTCAAGTAAACGGCTAGTTTACATACTGGGTCCATAAAACAATAAATTTCTGTGTAAGCCGATCGAGACGTCGGACAATAAAAGAACATCGAGTTTATTTGTAGGTTTACATTTACAACTTTCGAATTAAAATCAATTGGTATTGCAAGTTAAAAATACATTTTCTGTCACAATGTCAAGCTTTTAAAGTCAAATAATATTATTTGAGTTTAGCAGAGATCAAAAGTGTTGACGTGCATTCTCCGTTTGTGACGCAGATTGTCTAGTCGATTCACATTTTACCAACAACCAACCAATGAAGTACTCATGTTTATCCATCACAAGAACTGTATCTTTTCCAAAACAAACCTATCGTGCCATTATCAAAATTTATTAACATATTTTTATTACATTAGATACTTCAAAGACTCCACTTGCAATGCACCTGGCCGAAAAGAAGGTACTGAAAAAACAAAAATCACCAACGCGTCACTCACGTACCCCTCTCCGCCTTGCAGACCCGAGCGTAGAGCGGGAAGAGTCGTCTTCGTCTTCCGAGAACTCTGTAGGGGGAGTGGTGCGCAAGGCGTTCCCCTCGCGCCGGGGGAAGGCGGGGGCGCTAGGCAAGCGGCACGTGCGCTCCTCCAGCGGGTACAGCAGCCACAACGACGAGACTACATTCAGGTAAAGTTAGTGTCGAACACGGATTGTGGAATCAGACCTTTGATACCATCTAAACGCATCGTAATTTCCCCATACACTTTGTTTCCTTTAGTATTCTTAATTTCATCTGATCTAAGAACTTTTACTTACCAACTTGTTCCTTAAATAAATTTAAATGTAAAAACCCTCACCATGGCCGCGCTCAACAGTGAGCGAAATGGGTTGTTACTTTACTTAACTTATAACGATGTACTTGACGGTTGATAAGGGTAACTGATTTTATGATCCGTGTGGTGTTGAAGATTAAATAGAATACCTTTTTAATGCACGCCCGTTTATTGTTTAAATAGTAAAATTATACGTACCTCAGTAGATACGATAAGTTTTTGTTTTTATTAAGAAATGTGCTTCACTTTATACACGGTGTACTTTGGCAGTAGATGATCAAATGTAACTAAGAGTTTTGGGCTAACTGATTATTCTTGCCTCTGAAATTTTACTAAAATATTTTGATGTGAAACATCTATAGGCGCACGTGAGACCGATTTCTGGCGTGGCGACGCGTCGCCACGCGCAATCGACTGTGCGTTTCTCTCTCACTCGATCCGGCGTTAAGCCATCTCTTTCGCTCCACTGAGCTCGCAACTTAACCAACTTAACCAACTTAACCAACTTAACCAACTTAACCAACTTAACCAATTTAACCAATTTACCCAATTTAACCAATTTAACCAACTTAACCAACTTAACCAACTTAACCAACTTAACCAACTTAACCAATTTAACCAATTTAACCAACTTAACCAATTTAACCAATTTAACCAACTTAACCAACTTAACCAACTTAACCAACTTAACCAATTTAACCAATTTAACCAATTTAACCAACTTAACCAATTTAACCAACTTAACCAACTTAACCAACGTAACCAATTTAACCAACTTAACCAACTTAACCAACTTAACCAACTTAACCAATTTAACCAATTTAACCAACTTAACCAACTTAACCAACTTAACCAACTTAACCAATTTAACCAATTTAACCAATTTAACCAACTTAACCAACTTAACCAACTTAACCAACTTAACCAATTGAACCAATTTAACCAATTTAACCAATTTAACCAATTTAACCAATTTAACCAATTTAACCAACTTAACCAACTTAACCAACTTAACCAACTTAACCAACTTAACCAACTTAACCAACGTAACCAATTTAACCAACTTAACCAACTTAACCAACTTAACCAACTTAACCAATTTAACCAATTTAACCAATTTAACTAATTTAACCAATTTTACCAATTTAACCAATTTAACTAATTTAACCAATTTCTGGAAAGTTGCATGTAGATCATTTTTCGAAAAATAAGGCCATAAAGAAGTTTCACTTCTTACGTGTGTACACTAGTACACGCACAACTTTTTTATCTTATTTTATTGACATTTTTAGTTCCTACCACAATCTGTTCTTTTCTGCATACTACTTTTACGAAATAACGTCGATGTTTCACATCTACCAGGCGTCCCGTGACGGCTCCATTTTTTTGTACCTACATTTATTAGACACTATAGCATACAGCATTTATCGATACGGTTGAAAATTAGCACAGAATCTTATCAATTAAACTTTGATGGATTAGTCCAAACTGCTACGAATTCCAATATTAGAGTAGAGTTAAGATATCAAAACCACTTTCTGCTTACCATAGTCTTATTTTTATCCCATGAATTCAGTCCAAATTATTATTCTCTTAATATTTTAATACAAACTACTTTGTATAATAACAAACAATATCATTAAACCACCTCTTTCTCTGTCAATATAAAAATAAACAATAAGCACTCTAAATACCACAGCTGATTTTCTCTGGCAGTAAATGTTGAAACCCCCCAAAATGTTTCAGTATATCCAACTACCCGTCTTTCAACGAGCACATTCACCCGCCATCGCGTTTCTCCGATGACACGGAGTGCGAGGGCGGGCACCACCGTCGCAAGCGTTCGTCTCACTCGCACCACGCGCCCCACGCGTCCGAACACAAGCCCCAGCGGGAAGCCTTCCAGATCAACGTCTGAGGGTAGCAACACACTTCTTCTCTTAATCGACCAGAAATTTATAATAAAGGAAAACAGTGACGTATACACTCTATGGTCAGCTTGTTCATTGTGTACAATTCAGGGAATTCAATTGTTTAGCAGATTGATCTTATTCTGCCGGATAATGGGCTTGAAAAAAGGCATAGGTAGAATAACTACTCATCAGTTTCACAACCCCGCAAAATCTACTGAACATATAAATTGTGTTATTATACCTATAATTGTATAACATTGAATGTTGACACCATTCACAAATAATTCAAAAAAACATACCTTTAAAATTACACTTCATTAAAAACCTGAAAACTCGTATGAATTTTAACTATTTGTTACTAAGATTAATAATTGCTTTGAAATCCAAGTAAAATTATTCCCTTGAGTACGGTAAGAAGTAACTTCATAGTTCACTCTTGTACCTACACCATCTAAGAATTTCAACCGCAGTGCTGCCACTGTCAAAAATTTTAGTATAAAAAGTTACACACAATACTTTTGGCAGCACTGTTCATTAAAAGAATAAGACAGGCTGCAAATCTAGTTCAACTGTTTCACTGATCTATTTAGGAAACCAAAAAACACTATCTTAAGTACGCTGAATACCTTTTTACCTAACAAAAATTTTATAACATCACCCTGTATGTACAACTAGGGCCTAGAGTGTCTAGAGACTGAATTTGCACAGCTTTACAACCAAGAGGAGAAGTGAGAACTAACACAATTGTCGTTTTCTACAACCCTACTTCTCACAAGCACAAGTTCAACAAGCGTCTGAAGGAACGGTCGCCTCTTTATAATAACTTTTAGATAAACTTTGTTCGGCCTCTCTATAGCTTTGAATAATGTCGCCGTCTTTGCCACCGGATGAGGCGCCGAGTATTTTCAAAACTAAACAACTTTAGGATTTCAAACGGTGTGAGATTTTATTTGAAATACTACAAATCTTATTTGCAAATGATGAGGCGTTAACCTCTACTTATATTAATTGCTAATATCTCATTACTTGGCAATTTTTTTGTATGGGAAAATTTCGAGTACCTTTTGATAAATTAATTAACTATTTTTTACAATAGGTAATTAGAATGTGCATTTATATTTCATGTAAGTTGTGACGTAGATTAAAATTAATGTTACAGTATATCTAAACAAATCCAAGTAACTAAATTGACGACACAACTGATTGGAAAATGTGTGGAATCTTTAACGTTTTTTAATAACTACCTATGTGTTAAATCGTAACGAAAGCTCAATTTTCTTACTTATAGACAAATGGTGGGCGTACTTTTTATTTTTAATTTTTCACTGTCTTGTAATACTTGTAAAAGAAATATTTCTGAAATTGTTGCCAAATTCCTTTCGTACTGCTGGTAATACTGTACATAATATAGTGCGTAGATAGGTAAAAATAGCCAATACAAATTACTCTTTAGTGCCGCATAAAATAATCATTTTTGTACTCGAAAATTGAGTATTTTAATAAAAATTGTTTAGATAGCGCGGCGTAAGACGGCGCCACACTAGTGGCCAAACATAAATATTATATCTATACTTGGGCTCTCTCCCGTATATTTGGGTCCGATGCAATTGATAGAAATGCCTATTGTTTGATTAGAAATTGCATTATCCGCACATTTAAATTCTGTCCTTACCTTTTAAACTTCGGATAAATTTGATAATGTTGTCTTATTTCGATCAATTGCAACGAACCAGTCGTTATGTAAATATTATTGTAATTAATGTGTACTTACGACTATCGAATGTAAAACTAAGGAGAACAATAATTAAAATAAATATATATTTTAAACTTAATGCCTTATTGACCAAAGTCTTAAAACTAGTTGCGGATGCAATTGTGAAGTTGTATCCGATATTTAAAATTATTGTTTAATTGTTGTAAAGTTTATGAAAACGCATGTTTTCATTGAAATGTCTTATCATTGTCTATAACAGTAAGATTTGAAGTTTGTAAATTGAGAAATAACAAGTGCATATGCATATTTATATTGTAGAAGTAAACGTTTGTAAAGTGCCAAGTATGGAGAACTATTAAGAGTTATTATAAGCTGTATACAATGACGTGTACACATTTTCAATTTAGGTACACAAATTTAAACACCTTTTAAACAATTTTATACGTTAGCTCTGAAACCTACATCGCCAGGTTGATCTTAAATCTATGCATTGTTTGTAATCTATGACTTCACATATTAATCCACCGCAATATTTGACATTAGTTTCTTCAATACGCGCTTAAAATTTAAATAATAATAGTCGAATTAATCATAAATTTACTTGTAATATACGATCCTCAGTAAACAGTAACACGAGACAATACACTTACCTATAGTTTTTTGGTGAATACGGCAGAAAGTTATCTTTGTATATCATATCTTTTTAGAATTTGCCAAATTGTTTCTTCTATATGAAGTTTATGACGTGGGTCAGAATTAAGGTGCATTTTGTTGGACACACAGGGCCATGCTACTCTGTGATTGATTGTGCGCACAATCAGCAGCCCAATTCCACTAATTTACAAATGGCTCAATCGTAATGTGCATCTCAATTGTATATTTTGACACATTTATTAAGGTGGTAATGTCAAAATATACGATTGAGATGCACATTACGATTCTATTGAGCCATTTGTAAATTAGCTGAATTGGGGGCCTAAAATGATATGTTGGCTGGCACTGTTTATTTTCTTATCTCTTGTTAATTTTCGAACTACAAAAGAGCGAGAAGTAAATAATCGTATTTTCTAAAATTTTCCAACTAATCAACTCACTACACCAAGCGTAGCATATTGAATTAACAGAATAATTGGTCTCAGCTGACAAGTGATGCAAGAGACTTTTGAGGCCTTTAAATAAGGCTCCTTGTTGGAGCCTCACGATCAAACCAATCTTTTAACTCTTGTCTTTGAGTCAAAGGACTAAATAAAACTAAATGCTAATTTGAGTCAAAGTCGTTTAACACAACAAAGTCGTGCTCGTGCGAGGTTTTGAAAGTTGTGCAACTTTTTTAGAAACTGCTCGAGTCGTAGAATTTAAAAGTTTTATTACTAAAGACTGGAAACAGTCTACTACCGGCTGGGGTTGTATTAATGAAGTCGAGTAATTTCTAAAGGCTTTAAAAGACTAAGTCTCTTACATGATTACATATGGGTGACTAACAAATGCACGCAAGTAAGTTGTGTGTAACAGCCCTTATAACCTGAACCGTTGAAAAACTTCATCTTTTTGGTAATTTCTAGTGAAAGATAATTTATATACATTTGAAGTGTATCGAGTATGTTGTAGTCATAGTTTATGAGTGTTGAACACGTAACGCGGAGTTTTGTATTCAAAGACACATGTTTACGTGAGTTGTGTGGTTTTTAATGATTTACAATCGTTTGCGTTGACTCTCTCTTTAGTAATTCCAACAAAGACTGCCCTATATTTAATTGAGATCTATTTTATATAATCTAGACACAAAACTTAATGCTAGTCAATCGAAATCATTATGTAGTTTTAGTAGTCAATGATATAATGGTTTTAATGAAATTACTATTTGCAATTGGAAATTTCGTTAACCGAATATCACAAGCGAGGTTTTAAATATTTGCAAATATTAATATTATCATTATGATTTTAGTAATTTGACGCGTCTAGTCAATGTACCATATCATTTTTAAACGTTTTGTTACTATACATGGATACACGCGAATATTGTAAGGATTAGTTAATCATGTTGTTACAGATATGTTTTTATAAAGCAAACAAATGAGTTATTAGGACAGTATGATGTGAACGAAATAAAAAAATAATTTACTTGAATCGGTGTTTATTTCTTATTTTCCTTAATAATTAAACCTGACAATAAATATTTATTGAGAGATACGTATAAGTAGACCTATACAGAATGAAATTTTAACCACCTTCCAAATTTTTATATAACAATCTACGTGACAAAATACAATCGACGTATTTTTTCTTTTGGTACAGCCCAGTACAAAAATGTCAAGATAAAGCACGTAGAAAACGTCTACGCTACTACGTAATGAAAGAATGAGATGCGCATAGCGTAAAAAAAGTGTTGCTAGGTGGCCGTATCCAAAAATTTTAGATTTTAGGCGGACGTTTTCTACGTGCTTTATCTTGACATTTTTGTACTGGGCTGTACCAAAAGAAAAAATACGTCGATTGTATTTTGTCACGTAGATTGTTATATTAAAATTTGGAAGGTGGTTCATAAGTTTTTGATAAATGATATATTCGGGTGAAAACTTGTGATTTACATTTTTAATTTCATAAATGGATAATACTGAACGCCTATAAAAAATTTTGAAGATGATGAAAAAGTCATCCTGTATAAAATCTTGTAATAAAATAACAGCATGCCAATATTATTATTCAAATTCGGCAGAAAACTATTAAATTAGTAACCATTTTCTGTTTTGCGCATTACATTATTTAATATTTATACATGGCGATGTCATTTTATTCATACAATCATTAAAACTTTGTGTTTGAAATTAAAGTATTTTTTTGTAAAAGATTTTGCACAAGTCCAGGAAAATTTATTTACATACTTGACTCAAAATCACTGTATGTCATCGTTCAGTCGCTGTCGTCTTCCGCCGTGAAATCGAAGGGACGGAATTTCGTACGGAACTTTGTTACGTAGAGCTCCTCGTCCTCGCGACTCAATAAACACTGCCGCCAATCGGCCTTGTCATCACAATTTAGGATGGGCGGACCCGAGAGGACATCCCTGAAACAAATTTATACAATTATCTCTAGTCATTACATAGGGGTGTCCGTGTGCACGTATTACGTCACGCATTAAGGGAGCGGGAGGGGGTTTAACTTATGGTGGCATTGGGCAAAACAGTATGGGAATTTATATACATTATTTCATATTTTAGCAAATTAATTGCAAATTGCAATTATACGAGTAATATCAGTATTAATAATTTTTCAAGTTTATATACTGATATAGTATGGGAATTTTCGTAAAAAAGGGAGGAGGGGGGACAATGACAATTTTAAAATCGTGTGACGTAATTCATGGATGATCCCATGACATTTTGTGATGATGAAAAAGTCAGATGACTTTTTCATCATCACAAAATGTAAATCAAGTTTTTACCCGAAAATATTTTACACAACATGAAGGTATGAAAGGAAAATCAAAAACTTATGGATAGTATCGTTATGAATGAATGAGATGCGCATCGCGTAAAAAAGTGCGCGGACATTTTCTAAGTGCTACTTATATCTTGAAATTTTTGTACTGGGCTATACCAAAAGAAAAAATACGTCACTTGTTTTTTGTCTCGGAAATTTAAATTTAGAAGGTGATTAAAATCTTATCCTGTAATTGTAGCTAGTGTCAAGTCATAAAAACTTAAATAAGATGCTCGTAAGCCTACCTTCCAAACTGTATAGGGAAGTGTTGTTTAGTCCTGGCGAATATCTGTTCCCCTGAGGGTAGTTCCGCGTGGAAGTAGGGCGCGCCCGGCAGCGCCACCTGGCTGATGTCCGCGTAAGGAGGCAAAACTTCCAACTGAATACTGTTTATGCCGGCTTCGTCCTGAAAGATGTCATCATTTAGTACAAAAGCCTCAACCGTAATTGAAAATAAAATTCCTAACGTTGGCAAGAATTTAATAATTTTCTATACAGCATAAAGCAGGGCAAAAATAATTTATCGAGACGACACGCGACAGTAGACTAAAGCTACAGTATAGAGAACCGGAGTCTTAAACGCTTAAGGAAACTATGGGTAAGCAATTTATAGCATGTTTTTCCAACGGAAGCAGCTTGTTTTTACAAAAAATTTGGTAAGTCTATGGTCAGAAAAATGTGATTCTTAAAAGAATATTATTTGATTAGAACTTATTTATTTTTTAAAAGTAACATTAACTATGTGCTATTAAGTATTCTGATACAGCATATTACGGTACGTATAAAAAAAATACATATAATTTACCTGAAAAACCTCCAATATTTGTGAAACGCATGCGCGTGGCACTGGCACGCATTGTATCTGCATGTGCGACGTGCGGTAGTTTCGCTCGAAGAACACTACAGCCAAATCCATTGACTCATAAAAATTCTTCAGCGCTTCCTTGAATTGCTTTATTTCGCTAACTATTTCATCTGGAGACTAGATAAAAACAAAAGTTAACTTGATTAAAATACATTATAACACTTAACTTTGCCTACTAAAATCTGGCTTTTTGTGTATTATGAACTTGTTAACTGTTTTAAAAGCTTTGCTTAGTAGCTGTTGATTGTACACCTCCAATAAAATTCACTACTTTAAAAAAATCATTACCTAATAGTATCTTACTTAACATTGTGTAACAAAAATTCCCCGTTGGTCTAGAGGTTTGCAATCCGGGCTAAGATCTCGGGGTCTCGGGTTCGATCATCTTGCTCAGGTTTGTGTTCACCAACCCGCTTTGGCAAGCGTGGTGATTATGCCAGCACCCATCATTGCAGTGGTAACTTGAATTCAATGATGGTGGCTTTTTTCCCTGCAGTGGGATGATTATAGGCTGTTACTTTACTTTACTTTATATTCAATAACAAAAATCAGGATTTTTTTAAAGCTAACTACGGATTGACAATTTAAAGTTCTTAAAATTACCAATATGTAATTGAACTAGTTCCTAAAATGGCCAATTCTGCTAAAACATAGTAATTTAAAACCTTATATTACCTTCGTGACAGACTGGTGATGAGCGATCGGCAGTATCAACGCGTGGTAAGGCGTAAGAGGTCCCTTGGCCAACGCCAAATAGCAATGAGTTCCGACGCTTATAACTAAATGTTTCTCGACAGTGGGTGAGGATAGGCAGAACCAACAACTATCTGTGATTAAAATAACAGTTATAAACACATTAATGCCTTTTTCACCACATTTGAATACAATGGTTGAATATAATGGTTGAAAGCGAAATGTAACTTTCAAAATGGATAACGAAGAGAATCAATTTTAATACGTTATTGAACAAACGATTTTAAAATTTTGTTAAATCATAATTTTGATGAAACAAGATGATTTAGAAATATTTAAACATACAAACCTGGGTCAAATTCCCGTTTCTTTCTTTCTGGGTTATTATTATCACCACTTCTTCTTTTTCTCTTTCCCTGATCATCATCTGTGGCATCCATGTTAAAGAAAAATTGTCCATTGCCAGTACACTGAAAAGGAAAAAAAAAAAATATATCACTAGAAATACTTATAAAATACTAGCTGTTGCCCGCGACTTCGTCCGCGTCAATTTCTGTTATTATGATCGCGATTATTTTTGCAACATATTTCACGAATGCTTCGCTCCTTTTGGTCGCAGCGTGATGTTGTACAGCCTAAAGCCTTCCTCGATAAATGGAATATCCAACACAAAAATAATTTTTCAATTCGAAACTTCCTGAGATTACCGCGTTCAAACAAACAAACAAACAAACTCTTTAGCTTTATAATATTAGTATAGATTTTGCTTGTGTTATGAATTATTTTGATGGAATTTACTCGATTCAAGAAGAATAAGAAAATTGACGATATTTTATTGTGGTGGAGCGGAATACACACCAGTTATCTATGTCTCACCAGCTCAAAGTCTCAGGTTCGATTCCCGAACGAGTCAATATATCTCGGAGCTAGCGATACCTTGAAAAGCGGTGTGTTAGCTGCTTCACCACAGGGTACATTTTATTACTACACTTGATCAAAGGATCAAACATTCGAATTTACACAAAAATAATAGCAAAATAGTTGTACAGGCTGTATCAAAAAAATGGGTAATTACTGAAGGTTGTTGCATAATCTCCTTTGATGAGTCCTTAGTAAATTTCTTATATTTATAGCACTAAATTTGAATTTCGAGTAAAAATAATGTTTAATAATAATATCGATAACGTGCAGCACTCCACTAATTCGGGTTCATTACCCTACTAGGAGTAATAATAACCAACCACCTCCTCCCTCCTGGTTATCTTTTTCGTATTCAGAAACATGGAATAGCCGACAATAAGTCATGTTCGCCTAGTACATTTTTATCCCTATACACAGTACACACACGCACATCTCAAAGTTCTCTTTTTTACGTACGAGTCAAACAGATCAAACAAATACACGAAAATAAGTAGCACAAAACACAATCATTTTATCATGACGGTTCCGTCAATTCTATCAATAATGTTTATTTCGAAAGTATTAAGAAAGTTTAGGTACTTTTCCTACAATAGTGGCTCAAAATGCTGTCCGCCTTCTTGGATGCACAATCTTGCCCGCCTTGATATAGCCTGTGTTGCATTTCGCACCATTGTAGGCGTTATGGTAGCGAACACAGACCGCACACGGTTTTCTATTTCAGACACTGTATGGCAGTCACAAAAAAAAGTCCAGTGGCGTAAGGTCGGGGGAACGAGCCGGCCAAGCTACAGGTCCCGCGCGTCCGATCCATCCTCATGGGAACCGAGAAGATAGGTGCGCTCGTACATCACGAGCGAAATGTGCCGGGGCACCGTCGTGCTGGAACACCATGTCTGTTTGTTGGTCGAAGTAATCGGTTTCGAATACCAGAATATCATCAATGGCGTCTTCGAACTCAGTTTGGAGGAATGTTAGGTAGTTGTTACCGTTTAACCGCGCGGGTAAAATAACCGGACCGATGACATGGCCGTTGTACACTCCTGCCCACACATTGAGTCGCCATTGGTGTTGCCGTGATACACGGGGATTTTCGTGGGCCCAAACATGTTCGTTGTGAATATTCGAGATGCCGGACCTGGTGAACGTGGCCTCATCCGTCCAAATTACCCGGTTTACGTAGTTGGGGTCGGCCTCCAGCTGAGCAAGATACCACTCGCAAAACGTGATCCGAGGCGCGAAGTCATTCAGAATTAGTTCCTGGGTACGACGATAGTGGTACGGGTGTTGACCATCATATTTGAGTATTCGCCACACTGAAATATGGCTCATGTTGAGTCTCGCCCCGGCACGCCTTGTACTGGTCGTCGGTTCACTTTCGAAAAGCTGCAGAACCTCTTCTACACGTTCTTTATTAGTATTCGGACGCCCACTGCCACCCGAATGATGAACGGAACCCGTAGAGTGGAGACGAGTCACCATGTTGTGAAAGCACCGATACGACGGCAGGCGTCGCCTTTCAGCCTACCATCGATGAATCTTTCCCGATAAAGACCCCGTGCTCGAGCGAAATTTCCATCAGCTTGACCTACACACAGCATCATTTCATAGTATTCTGCATTAGTAAACACAGACATTTTTATAACACACACGTAAACACAGATTTCGCAACGAAAACGCTAGTAAATCACACCGAACACGCACAAAGCAAATGAACGACTGAAGTACCTACTTTGTTGCCAACTGCTACTTAAAAATTTGCCTAAAATAAAAAGAAAATTCAAAATTTAACCCAAAAAGTAGCTTGAAGTATGTACCTACGCAACTAGTTCTTAGTTAGATTGGGATAATTTTAATCACCCGTCTTATTGATTACAATAAAACTCAATCGATTTCTTCGTTTTATTTGTACAAACATTAATTTCAGATAATAATTTATCTAATCTACCTACTTACGAAAACCAAATGCATTCATGTGTAAAAAGGTGTTAGAAAAAGTAGCTAAAAGTTTTCGAAACTTGTAGCTGACCAACACCATAAAGCTACATCTAGCCACAAAGTAGCAAAATTGGCAACACCGCAAAGAAGACCGCCTGGGGCGACGCCAGGCGGCTCGCTGGCAAACTATCATGGCGGCTATTCGTCGGCGCTTGTGTCGGCGCGGGCGCAATCCATTGTTCTAGTTGTCTTGGCAACGAGTGCGCCCTGGTACTCGGCATGAAAACTAGTAGAAAAGAGAACCATCTTTTATCAAAAAGTGTCCGTCAAAAGTTCAGGAGCAAATTACAAGATGGCGCTAAATTAAAAATGTAAAGATTTTAAAAATTGTGCCACTCAGAGTAACATTTTGATGCATGATTTTCATAGTTGTAATCTAAAAAACTTATTAAAAGGCGTATTACAGGCAAACATAATAATTTATTATCAACAGTACAATATTAAATAAGAAACAAATAGAAAAAACATATTTTCAACTTAAAATAAAACGTAGATTTTTAACTTCAGTATCAAAGTAATAGGTGAAAAATTATTATAATACTGTGGTGGGTCGACATTGTCGAAAACAATAATCGCAATATTCATATCGTTTCCAATTCCAATCTAAACTAGCGCCACCTGTAATTTGCTATTTACAACAGGTGGACACTTTTTCTTATGCAAGATGGTTCTCTTTAGTCTAGTAAAACTTATTTACATTTATTTATAAACTTAATTTTAGGTGTGCAAAACATAGACGTATGCAAAAATAATTTTCTTATACCTAATTGAGTTTAGTTTACGTAAGGTTCTGCTTCTCGTGCTGGTGGCATATCACGTTAACAGATTTACTTAAGTTAGTTTAATGGATAAACTTCAGAAAAACAACAGTAAAGCTGTTGCTATTTTATGTAAGTCTCGATAGACAGTTTTTTTTTTTTTTAGTAACTTTAGCTAATTTTTTATTTTTGAATACAACAAATGATTTGATTCAAATATTTGATTAAGCGATTAACCAAATTTTCCAGTAAGCTAATCTAACTAAAACTTTTATGATAAATAAGACAATTTGCTGTTTTATGATGAGTTGATGACATGCTTTTATCACTTGCCTCCTAGTTGTAGTTGATCAAATTGCCATTTGCAAAGTTTTATTTAATTTAAAATCAATAAAATTTTAAAATGTTGTTTATCTCTCTCGTCTGTTTGGTTCCGCAAGAAAAGAAATTAACTAATTAAATAAATATTGAGGATTGGCAGCCTATGGTCGGAAATAAAAAAGTTTTTATTTTATACGGAACACACTAAAGAATTGCTACCAGGAGTAGCAGACAGGAGTAAAAGAGATGTCCCGTAACAGGCCCAGACATTGTACAATATTCTAAAATCTACGAAAAATCTACTGACTTTGGGAAAAATACAAATAACTGTATATAACGTAGAATTTAGCGGCTTAAAAATAAATACAATCTAATAAATAACCCTCTCAATTAGGCATACAAGATGGCGTTTGACGAAAAAAAAAGATAAACCATAAACTCTTAAATGTCAGTAGCTGTCAGATTTCCTTTGTCAATATTTGACATAACCGTTCTTTTCAAGTTTTTGTCAATATCTTTCGCAAATTATATCCCTTAGGCATTACATAAGTTGAAACTCTTTGTTTTGTTTGTTATAATAGGGGTTAAAGTATGAAATTGCTGATTTGTACTGAAAATCGAAATAGATAATTTTTTAATTTTTAACAAATTTATTTAATCAAAATAGTTACCATTATTATCTATACATTGCTGCCATCTAATAGGAAGGTCATTTATGCCTTTGTGATAGAACTCTGAGGATCTAGACTGCACAAACTGTGTGAAAGCATTTTGTACTGCCTCCTGGGAAGAAAACTTATTGTCACGTAGATAATTGTCCAAATCACGAAAAAAATGGTAGTCCGTTGGAGCAAGGTCTGGCGAATACGGAGGATGTCGAATGGTTTCTAATTACAGTTCCTGAAGGGTCAAAACGGTTTCTCGAGCTGTATGAGGTCTCGCGTTGTCATGGAGCAATAATGGTGAAGATCGATTAATGAGTCGGGGCTGTTTTACTGCTAGTTTTGCCAACATTGTTCGGAGTTCGGCACAATAGACATCTGCCGTTATTGATTGACCAGATCGGAGAAAACTATAGTGAATAACACCATGCTGAGACCACCAAACAGTTACCATTACCTTTTTATTGGTAAGTTTTGCTTTAGGACACTGTTGTGGCATTTGACCTGGGGTCAGCCATTGCATTTTTCGTTTACGGTTATCATAAAGAATCCACTTTTCATCACATGTCACAATTCTATTTAATATTCCTTCATTTCTGTACCGATTCAATAAGGCAACACAAGCTTCAACACGCGTTTCTTTCTGCACAGCAGTCAAATCATGAGGCACCCATTTTTCGTATTTTTTTATTTTATTGATTTGACGCAAATGAGTCAATATTGTGGATAAGGTTACGTTAAACCATGCCACGAATTCCTGGGAAGTTTGACTAGGATCGGCTTCAACCATCTCTCTTAATTCATCGTTAATCGCCTGTGTGGGCGGTCTTCCTCGTGGCTCGTTCTTCAAGTCGAAGTATCCATCACGAAAGCGTTTAAACCAAAATCGCACGGTGCGTTCATTAGCAGATCCCTCTTCAAACGCAACATTGATATTGTGGGCTGTTTCTGCCGCGTTACTTCCGCGTCGGAACTCGTATTCAAAAATCACTCGAATTTTCGCAGTATCCATCTTTCTTGTCTAAGTTAAATAACAAAAACAATTGAAAGTTGATATTCAAATGTTTCACATTTTTTAAAAGAAGAACATCATAGAAACCATGTGAAAAAAGTTTCATTCGAAAACCTCAAACCATGAAGATTCTATGTCAATTCAAAGAACCTATTACAATAAAACGGCAATTTCATATTTTAACCCCTAATATAACAAGCACAAGTAAGCAAACAATATCACTTATTCGAATCGAGATAAGCGATTTTGAAATTGTCAATACTGACAGATGTCATCAAAGTGTCATCTTCCGCCATGATAGTTTTCGCCATAATTTTTTTTAAAATCATGTCTACCCTACAATATTCACTCCTGTAAAAAAATTAAAATGGATTTTCTCTTAAAGTATTTAGTTTAGAACAACGGACGATATTCATGTTTGAATTTAAAAAAAAATGTAAAAAAAAATTGGTCTAAATTGCTTCAAAGGACGAGGTTTATATCAATCTGTAAAGCCGCATATAAGGAACACTCAGTTCAAACGTTTTCAAAAAAATCTCCTTTCGTTTATTTTTCTAAGCTTTTTGAGCCATTATTTCTATTTTACGAATTCGCGAAAGAGTCAAACTACAAGATAAAAATGTTATATTTAAGTAATTCTTCGATCATACGCACATTTTGTAGACCACTCCGTTCAGACACGCAATTAATTGAGTGATCCATTTAAACCACCATTAGTCTGCAAAATATGACATCCTAGCGAATTGGTAATTTCTTAGACCCGAGTTCACCAACATTTAAACAGCCGGTAAACAAAGAGTGACGATTAATTTGACACAATTCCCATACAAAATATGTCAAATAATATTTTAAACGCTGTTTAAACTTAAACGTCTGTTGGTGAACTCGGGCCTTAAAAGATTTAAGAAATTCTTTGTTAAATTCTAAAATAAAAATTGTTATCACAGAGTTAGTACTTTCTAAGATTGAGACTATGCAAATTTATTCACATGTCTGGATGGAGTGCTCCAGTTTTTTGGTCATAACAATTTTAACTTAAGTTTTAGAAATTTGTGACCCCATGCTATAAGTTTTTTATTATTGTTTACTATATTTCCTATAAATCTCTCATCTTTAACTAAAAGTTGAAAAAAAGAACACTCAATGCAGATGCACATCTTTATCAATGATTTATGAGGTTATTCTACTCACGCAGCTGATAGAACATTGTGGAAATTTCGATAAATTCATAACGATATTTTAAAAAAACTTCG
The DNA here is from genome assembly GCA_949315895.1 of Anania crocealis. Taxonomy (NCBI): domain Eukaryota; kingdom Metazoa; phylum Arthropoda; class Insecta; order Lepidoptera; family Crambidae; genus Anania; species Anania crocealis. The sequence goes on along the minus strand of OX438865.1, from coordinate 11,273,989 downwards.
ATATAAGTTTTTTCCGAAACCATGGCAGCTAGATCAAAAGGGACAGCGCCAGTTATTTCAGTTTCATTCACTTTCTATGGCGTTTCAGGCATTGCTCGTTTTTTTGATACACCTTGTATTTCTTAAGGGTATGTGCTGTTGTCGACATACTACTTTAATGTTTGTTGTTTACCTTAACAACTTTTCCAGGTTGATGTTGTTTCAGAAGGTCACCATCATATGGACACGGCGTCTCATCCGTTGTAGCCTGTAAAAGGTCTGTCATCCTCATTCTGGAGACTGGCTGTAGAGAGCAGGCGTAAATCCATTTCTCTTTCATCTTGTTGCCTACTGGAGCTAGACCTATGAACCTTGTGGCGCCTTCTCTATAGTCCTGATGCATGCTCTGATTTCTATATTACAAATAATATAAAATTATAATATACTTATTTTCTGCTTCAAAATGTATATTAAAATAAACTACTAAACTATGTGTATGTACCTACTTCATTCTACTAAATACCATAAAAATAAATCTTCTCTAAAAAACTTTTAGCAGATACAAATCTTTGTTAAGTATCTTTGCCATTAGACTCGTAAGACGAAGTTATAAGTGTGAAGTCCGGTCCCCCTAAAAAAATATTATTATGGAATAAAAACTTTACCTGTATGGTTGTCTTTCATAGTATTTGCGACTTGAAGGCACAAAATGATATCTAGGTTTTACATGTATTGACAACCAAGATAGGAGATCTGAGATGTGCTCTTGTTCTACATTAACCTGAAAACATAATTCAAATTTGATTATGAAAACAGACTAAAAAACTAAAAAGGCTAAAGATGTTAGTTCTTGTTACATACAAATAAATAAATAAATATATATTCTCAAACATTCCATGCTGGGCCACACAGCCATCTAGTCCCAAACTAAGCCACAACTAAGAAGCTTGTCGTATTGTCTATTTCGCTACTAGACAACCAAATTTACCTAATTTTTTTTCTTTTGTAAATCTAAACTTATAATACCTACATAGAAAACACCCAGACCAGTACAAACAGACATGTTCATGCACACAAATATTTATACTCATGTCTCAGAAGCAGCGTTTACTACCACCAATCCAAATGGGGGTCAAATATAAATATGTAGATATGTAGTTTTTAATTAAAACCAACTTAAGACCTACAAAGACCTAAATAAAAAAAACTTCAATATCAGTTTACACAGTAAAAAGATATGTATGCAGTAAGGATCTTGTCCTATTTAACAGTTGATAAGCTATTAGCATCATTACTTTTATAGTATTGATTCGTTTATTTACATCCTTTTTGAGTTCAACTGTAAATACATTTAACTAGACCCATTATGTTGAGTTCAAAATAAGATTATTTTTATAATCGTTTTTATTTTACTTACCTCTTGAGTTTCATCTTTCTGTATTCCAGCAGGCCACAATGTGGTGATCAGTACATCCACACCTCTGTACTCACTCTGGCCCCTAAAGCATGCATCTCTGACAGCACTGCAGTCGCTGGGCTCAAACATACACATTGGTATTTCTTTTCCCAGCTCTCTCCTGGACAGTCCAGTGAGGTAAGCAATTTTAACATCTGCGCTAGTTGTGAAGATACCTCTCTTTCCTGTAATAAGAGACATATTACCCACATCAGTTTACTCTTGGACACAGGCCTCTAAAATGGGGAGGGTTTTACTGTAAATGCCACTACAGGCAGGTAGGTAGATCACAGTGTAACCAACAGCAGAGGGTACATGTTGCTGCGCTTCTGGCAAAAATTTAGCTATGTCTTATGACATCCATAGAAAATAAAAGGCTATCTTTTGTATTTTTGTACCAGCAGTGTTTGCCAGTAAAATCAGTACCATTTTTAAACACTTTATTTGATATTTTAGCAATTAAATTGCAATTATAATATCAGTATATAAACTTGAAAAATGTGGGTGTGAGTCCCGCCTGAGACAAAATTGTTTCAAGTTTATATACTGATATTACCTTTTTTAATATTTACTAATAGTTTCTACTTTAGTTGCTTTGGGGTAGCAAAAATTCATTGTAAAACAAGGCCTAGTAAACCTACACATGGTCGCAAGTTTCAGGTACTACCTAAATACTTTTTTAGCAATGCGATTAGTTAAAAAAGAAGTTTTGTTTCATGGTAGAAACCTCTAAGAACAAACTTGCATCTCAGAATACATTAAGATTATAATAGGTGACTTAATATGATCTCTTGTTTTAATAGGTTAAAATTAAGAAAAGTAACGAGTGTTAAGTCATGCTGAATATAGTAAATTGCTTCATAGTTGTAAACTCACCCATATAAATGACATTGGGCACAATTTCTTCACCTTCCCCACAGTAAAAACTTACATGGTCAGCATTGGATGGCCCAAACACATAGGTTGTGACTGGAACTGAAAACATTCAATTAATCCCTCATCCCCCAGGAGGCACTCGGGTGCCACGATAACAATTGATTTTAATTGTGTCTGCAATAACTCACAATCGAGGGATTAAGTAAAATACTTTTTTTTTCTGGAGCACCTTAAATTTCGAACATTTGTCGCGTCTTACGTCAAATTTTATTAATACATGGATTTGCATGAGTACTTCACTATGATAAAAGTTTTATAAATGTCCATAAAGTAGCCCTTAATACCATAAAACAAATAAACACTTCAATTTAATCTAGGTGATTAATACATTAAGCAACAGTGAGTAGGGAACATACCTTTTCTTGTCCCTAATCTATACGCATCGAGCTGCGAGTTATCATCACCAAAGAAGTTACCAGCACACAGTAAAACATCGAAAGGACCAGACTTCTTTACAATGGACTCGACGCGTGAAAATAAGGTGTTGAATTTACCATTTACATCGCCACACACAAGTCTATAATAAATTTATGCGTTAGTAGGTAGGTCATGAATCTTAATAATAATATTTATTGACATGATGATATCTTACGTTTTCTGTTTCTCAGACATTTTTAGGTTTAAACCCTGAATAATATAATTCGATTTCTATGAATGGTTTAAATAATGTTCTCTCTAATAAAATTATAATCAACAAGCAAGGTCTCGTCTATCAATTCAATTTGTAGTACTCTGTATCACAGTACTCCATAGATTTAATATACATTAAATCTATGCAGTACTCACACCTGACAGTTCACATTGACATTGACAGGTGACAATGGCATTATCTCTGACAGCTCGTGCTACTGATCCACAGACAAAGAAACGGTGCCTTCACCTCTCGTTAGGTGTCACTACATCCAACTCACTCCGACAAATATATTATTGAAAATATATAACTGCATAATTATGTCTCGACGAAAAAAAACATGTCAATCTGTAATATATAATCAATTATTCAATTCATAATAGATTTATTATTTATTTATAAATCACAAAAATAAATCAGCAAGTTTCATATAATTTATATTTTAAATCGTTATTCTCTAATTGATTTAAATACGTTCTAGTAAACATGTCACGAAATGATGTAATTTTGAATTTAAGATTTGACCACACTGAAATAAAATTAGGGCTGTGACAGGCTAAAACAAATGTCGATATCGACATTATCAATAATGACGATGATTTATGCGACATATATTTTTAAAACGTAATTAGGTACTTTAAGATTGAGTTTCATTTATTATTTTTTACTTTTTAAAGGGAACATTTTGTGTAGGGTTTTTTTAATAATATTTTTTAGAATAGAATAGAATAGAATATAAATTATTGCTCAAACTGTGTACAATGTGCAGTTGGAATTACAGGTTAGAGGTAACAACAGTGTACCTATAACGGGCATGCAATATTTTACATTAGTTTTTAAGTTTTACATAAAATAATAATTAGCTAACACTTACAATTTTGCTTAGGTTTTACATGCATAATATTCACCTAGACTGTAAAATACATTGCCAAGTAACCACTTTTTCAGCTTTAATTTATTGTAAAAAGGAACGGCGCATCGAACGCTGAACGAATGAGTGCATGTCGATAAAGTTTCAATGTCCATATAAAACCCGTAACCCGTCTAGTGTTGCCAGAAGGTTACTTTTGTAACCTTTTAGGTGATTTTTTAACAGCATTGGTTACTTTTAGGTTACACTGATGAAAAGGTTACTTTTAGGTGATTTTGTCGGAATTTGTAGAATTAACTTTTAATTTTTTACATAGAAGCAGCAACGTTTTACATAAATATTGTTATTTGAATGTTATGTTCTTAAAAAAATATATAAATTTTTGTGCCAGTTTCGTTTCTTGGAGTTTTTGGTCACAAATCTTAATGGAGGACCCTTCCGTAGAGATCCGTCTCTGTCTCTTCGAAGTAGCCGAATAACGATTCCTCTCAAAGTTTTCGTTCTTAGATCCCTAAGGCACAGAAAAGCCCCACAATTTGTGATAATATCCACTCTAATACATTTTTAAAATTAAATGACTCGAGCACGTACCTACCATCATCATCATCATCATCATCATATCAGCCGAACGACGCCCACTGCTGGGCATAGGCCTCCCCCAAGGATCTCCACAACAATCGGTCCTGTGCTGTCCGCATCCAGCGGCTTCCCGCGACCTTGACCAGATCGTCGGTCCACCTTGTAGGGGGCCTGCCCACGGAACGTCGTCCGGTACGCGGTCGCCATTCGAGGATCTTTCCATCATAACCATAACCTACCATCATGCCAAAAATGATAACATTGTAGTAGTGTTACTTAGGTTTGATCCACAAAATATGGAAAAATTTTCGTAATGAATACCCACCGACCAATACGATTAAACAAAATATAAAATTTGGAACTATAACAACTAATGAAGCAATTAAAATTCATATTTAGCATAATATATCAATATGAATAAATCAAGAAATGCGGGCAAGTGCTCAAAAACTCATCGATGTTTCCATAAGCCATACAACTAATATTCTATTCTATCAACTTTTCATACCATTCAAGTAAAAAAAAAAAAAGGTTATTTTTTACACAAAAAGGTTACTTTTCTTAGACTTCAGGTAACTTCTGATAAGACCCGACTGGCAACACTATTGCTAAGCTACCTAACGTATATTTTTGTAAGGGTTTTTGTAATATGAGGGAGCGCTAGTACTGTGGGCTAGTGTTTAATAATTTGATGCTTAGATTTTCAGAAGTTTATCATGACAAAATTGAGTTAGTGTTTTTTTATTTTCAATGGTTCTTTTTACTTACCTAAGCATTTTAGCTCCTCCTAATTCAGCAACAATAGGTTTACCACTAGAAGCAATGTATTCAAGCATCAAACTTTCAACCTTAGGTAGGTTACGGGAAGACTCCCGTTTTCAGAAAAAGACGCAGAAAGCAGACGCTTTTTCAAAATTATCAGCCATTATATTTTATGGTAAGGAGGTAAATAACAGTTTTAACTAGTAAGCTGGCAAGATTCGGGCCGCGTCAAAAATCTAAACTTCTGGCACGAGGTCCAAATCGGGCTTCCTACTTAGTTGCGTTTTTCGCGGAAATTCCTACAGACGCTGCTGTTCCTATCCCTTTTGCACCTATATCGCTGTGTAGAAGAAAGAAGGGGCTAGCTAGCAAGCCAAAGTCTAAGGTCATGTGTCAAACAAAATATTTGAGCAATTTGTAAGTGTTCGTCAGTCGTCACTCGTTTCGTGTTGTGGTATGCGGTGTGTTCGCCTTATTTTAACAGTGTTTATTAACTCATTCACTCATGGTTCAATTATGTAAATGATAGTATAAAGGTTTACAATGAAAACAAAACCGTACACAAAAATTGTTAAGTATGGATAATAAACTTTATATAATCTCATGTAAACCATATTTTTACTTTTCCCTTAGTTAACATTGTTCTCATTTATAGATGCAACTAAATTAACGAATTGCATAAGCATTGTTTTATAGATTATTTTATGGAGAACAGTAATATATATACATTTTGTAGGGCATTGTTACAAAATATTAAAGAAATGGTCAAAAGAATGCAACTGTTCCCGAACAGTGGGGGGGGGGGCTTCGTGGATGGTTGCCAGTCAACGGGGTAAAGAGCGCAAGATGGCTGCCAGCGGAGAGGATAAATGATCACGGATAATTAAAGAGTACAACAGAAAGAAAGCAATGAGAGGGAGTATTAAAATGTTGTTGTTTGTTTGGGTTGATGGCGTATTAAAATGTACCCTTTTTTTTTTCTTCTAAGTTTAACGGCCTCGGAGACTTGTCCATACAGCCAATTCTTTAGTAAGTAATATTGTCTTTGTTTTTGCATTAAAACGTTGATGTTAGACGTTTTAATGCTTCGATGGAGTTTTTGGAGACAGTCAAAAGATTGAAGGAATGTAGAGAAGTCCCCAAGAAGGAAGTGAACTGTTCAATAATCAATAATCAATAATCAATAATTTATTTGCGAGTAAACATGGTATAAAAAGATGTTACAGACAATAAAACCATACATGTTTAGCCAAAATTAATTAGCATGCAAAATTACAAAATATACAAGAAAATGCTTATTTCACAAAAGCTTATCTAATAAAGGCGGTGATAACCTATAAAATTACATTTCTACCCGACACTCCCAAAGAACTCTTTTAAGTCATAAGTGATAGTAACCATTTACTCAATTGTTTTCTAAAGTTATTAATGTTTAAATCTAGTAATTCCTTTGGTATTTTATTATAGATTTTGACACACATAGTTAAGCAGCTATTTTTGTACTGCAATGTTTTCGAGGTGACTTGTAATACCAATCTGTGTCCATTTCTACTATTTCTTGGATAGTAATCACTCGCTCTTTTAAATAAGTGCTTATTACGCATTACAAATACGCATGTGTCAAGTATATAAAGTGAAGTCAGAGTTAATAACCGCGTTTTATTAAATAGAGGACGACAAGAAGTAAGTGGGGGAACACCATACATAGCTCTCAAACATTTTTTTTGAGCAATGAAAGCTCTATTTACATGAGGGCTATTGCCCCATATTAGTAGCCCATAACGCAACAGGGACCCTACATAAGCGTGGTAGGCCGTTATTGCAGTACTTATATTTGTAACCGATCTGACACACTTTAGAGCATATACAAATGAATTGATTCGAGTACAGATATTATCTATGTGTATTTTCCAATTCAGGTCTTTATCTATTGTTATTCCTAGAAATTTAATTTGATCTACTTTATTAATGTCAATGTCTTTATATTTAATGTCAAGATTAATATTTTTATATTTATTGAATTGTATATATTTCGTTTTAGTCAGATTAATTTTTAGATTATGCATGTCAAGAAATTTTATTAAGTCATTAATAGTCGTATTTACATCATTTTCATGTTCTCTCACTACATTACTTGAGGTGACCGTAATAGATATATCATCAGCAAATGCGATGCATTGATGATGTCTAGTTGAATTAAAAATGTCATTGATGTATATAATGAACAAAATTGGGCCTAACACGCTACCTTGTGGTACACCACATTGATTGTATTTATATTGTGATGAATACGCTGTTATTTCTTGTTTATCATTAAGTTTTTCCACGACTACAGTCTGTTTTCTATTACTAATATATGACATTATCCATTTTAATACGAGACCCCTGGCACCAATATTTTCCAGTTTTGTTGCCAGTAGTTGATGTGACACATGATCAAATGCTTTAGAAAGATCAATAAATATACCAGTTGTCAATTTTTTATCATTAATACCTGTTAAAATGGTTTCCAAAAATTTATGAATAGCTAAAGTGGTGGATTTATTTTTTTGAAAGCCGTATTGGTTTTCATGTAGTAAATGAAACTTGTTACAGTACTCAACCAATTGTCTATATAAAAACTTTTCAAATATCTTAGAGAATACTGATATGATGGCAATAGGACGATAATTGTCCATTTCATCCAACTTCCCTTTTTTATGAAAAGGTTTTACAATAGTGAGTTTAAGTTGCTCTGGAAATACGCCCGTTGAAAAAGACAGATTAATTAAGTGAGTAAGAATGGTAACAAGTTCACTCACACAATCCTTCAGAACTATAGTACAAATTTCATCAAATCCTTCGGCTTTTGTGTTTTTCAGAGACATTACTTCTTTTTTAACATCTGTCTCAACAACAGGCTTCAGAAACATGGAGTTTAATCTTAGTGGTTGGTTAGGATGCTCGACAAAAGGGACTCTATGCTACAATAAGGAATAATACACTATTTATAAATGGTAAACCATGCGAAGACCCTACCCTGGAAGTATTGAACGAGAGTATCCAAACAAATTTCAAAGCCGACCAACCACCAGAGCAACAGAAGAAAGAAGGAACTGCAGGACAGGAAAATAGCCCCTTTCGTTAATAATCTAACAGTAACATTCCAAAATATACAAAGTATTGGGAACAAGGTAGATATTGTAGAGCAAATATTGTCAAACTCAAATTTTGATATAATTTCTTTTTCTGAAATTAGTAAAAGCGAAGACTTTTGTAAAACTATAAGACTGCCCGGATACAAAATAGCATCATTATTCTGTAGGAAAAAACATAAGCTAGGTGGAGTTTGTATAGCAATTAAGGAATGCTTTGATTATATAGTTAGAGAAGATATTGTTAAATTTTCAAAAGAGTTTATTATAGAATTTAGTGCTATTGAAATACCACTAATAAATACTATTGTAATTGGATTATACAGAGCAGAGCGAAGTATAAACATATTTTACGAACAAATGACCAAAGTTCTCAATAAGTTAAATTGCCAGGATAGAAATAAATATATTATTATTGGAGGAGATTTTAACATAGACATGCTTAACACTAAAAATAATAAAAGAAAACAAGAATTTATTGATTTTATGCCATCATTTAATTTAAAACAATTAATTAAAGAGCCTACTCGAGTAACAAAAACGTCAAAAACATGCATTGATCTCATACTCACGAACTACAAATCCCTTGCTTACAAGGCCTTTGTTCGGGATTACGGCGTCTCAGATCACAAATCAGTTAATATACAGTTGCATTTAAAAAACCTGCCATATTTTAATAAAAAACCATGGATAGTAAAAAAGAGAATATTCACAAAACATAAAATAACTACTATAAAAAATGCCTTAAAGGAAATTGACTGGACAGTGATTACAAAAAGCTCAAACAATGTAAATATAAATTATAAAACATTTCTTATGATCATCCAAAATCTCCTTGATAAATATATACCCCTAGAAAACATTAAAATAAAAAATAAACCCACTAGAGGCTGGCTTACAAAAAGTCTTAGAATATCGTGCCAACATAAAAGAGTCATAAGAACATTAGTAAATGAATCAAACTGTAATATTATTAGAAACTATTATAAGCAATACAATAGGATACTGAAAAAATGCATAAAAATTTCAAAACAACTTGAATACACAAACCAAATGAAAATATCTGATAACAAATACAAAACGATGTGGAAAATTATTAATACTAAGACAGGGAAAACAGGTTGTAAAATGTATAAAAATATCAAACTGAAATTAAACAACAAAATTACAGACTGCCCAGAAACTATATGTGAACTATTTAATGAGACCTTTATTAATTCCAATAAAAATGTAAATTCAAATCCTCGACCCCATCACGTTATAAATTCACCGACGTGTTCAATGTACTTGCAGCCCGTAAACCAAAACGAAATAAAAAAGATTATTGCATCGATCAAAAACAAGCATAGCAGCGGAATTGATGAGATACCTCCAATACTAATTAAACAATGTTCAGATGAGCTGTCTGAACCACTAACTTTCTTAATAAATCAAAGTTTTCAAGAGGGAATTTTTCCAGATTTGTTAAAAATAGCATTAATTAAACCCATACATAAGAAAGACGACAGTACCATTCCCACTAATTATAGGCCCATAGCACTACTACCCAGTTTCTCTAACATATTTGAAAAGGCTATGTGTGTTAGACTTTATTCATTTTTGGAAAAACATAGTATACTTGATGAAAATCAAAACGGCTTTAGAAAATTAAAATCAACAACTCTGGCAGTTTACAAGTATATTCAAACAGCACTCATAAGTATTACGGCGTAGGCTTACAACTTGATATGTCGAAAGCGTACGAAAATGTAGATTATAATATTTTATTATCCAAATTGTATGGTTCTGGTATACGCGGCCCAAGCTTTCTCTGGTTTGAATCTTATTTAAAAAACAATTAATACAGTTAGAAAATTATGACAGTAAAAATAATAAAATATTAAATATAAAATCTAAAGAAAAGACGTTGACTTGCTCTATACCCCAAGGTAGTGTCCTTGGATGTATCCTATTTCTTATCTACATAAACGACCTTCCAAAGATCATTAAAAATGAAACAACATTACCGGTTCTTTTTGCAGATGATATCTCTGTTTTAATAAAGTGTGATAAAGCAGACACCGCTAACTCCCGACTAAATGAAACTTTAAAAACTATAACTACTTGGCTCCAAGAACACAACCTTCAAATAAATTTTTCAAAAACCAAAATGATACAATTTAGACCTTACAGTAAACCCCCCCTAAACATAAATAATACTTTTTCAAAAAACAAAATAGAATTGGTTGACTCCTTTAATCTTTTAGGCATAATAATAGACACACATTAAAACTGGAAAAAACACATCTCACACGTTAAATCGAAACTATCCAAATTTACCTACGCTCTTTTTGAACTAGTCCACAGTACAAACACAGAAGCAGCACTAGCAGCCTACTACGCCTACGCGTACTCTCAACTGAAATATGGGATAATGCTCTGGGGAAATAGTACAAACATTAGTGAACTTTTTATAATGCAAAAAAAATGTGTAAGAATAATATCAAAAATAGATAACAAACAATCATGCAAACCTTATTTCATTAAATTAAATTTACTAACTCTACCATCTATTTACATTTATGATATATGCATATTTACATTTAAAAACATTAACAATTTCACAAAAGTTAAAGAAACACATAACTTCAACACAAGACATAAAAATAGACTTTACTTACCCCCGTCTAGAATTAAAATGCTAAATACTAGTCCATACTATATGTCAGTAAAGATATTCAATAAATTGCCACAACACATAAAAAACCATCAAAATTTAAAATCCTTTGCAAAAACATTAAAATCTTACCTGTTAGAAAAGTGTTATTATTCAGTTATTGACTATTTAAACGATAAAAGCAATAAATAAATAAAACAAGGAAATTTGAGTTACAAACTATTACCAAAATTAAATATATATTATATAGATAGTTTATAATAATATTATATAATAATATACAAGCTTATACTAAATACAACTAATAGTACATTTCTGAGATAAATAATATGTTGTGCAATAGAGAATATCTATAATTTAAGTTTATATTAATAGTAAGTACCTAATATTAGATTAATGCTAGCCCTCGATATTGCAATACCACCCAGGTGACTAAGTTGTAAGTACGATAGTTAACATAAGAACATCAATGTAACCAACACACTTAGTAAGCAATAAACATTTTGAATTTGAATTTGAAGTATTATATTTCCTACATTTACTGTGGTCATTCTTGGATAAATTAACAAAGTGTTCATTAAAAGCCGCGGCTATGCTATGAGGATTTGTCAGATTCAAACCATCCACCTTAATCTCTTTTAAATGCTTAAAAGCTTTGTTCGAATTATTTAATTCCTTTTCAATTAGGGCCCAGGATGCCTTACACTTATTGACGTGACAACGTCTTAAATTAGGTTGCGGCTGGGAGTCACTTATGAAAAAGTGTAACGCTCGGTAACGTTACGATGAGTCACCGAACGAGAGAGAGGCCCGCCGAATGCCTTGCGTCTCTCTCCCACTCAACTATGATCGGTCTGCCGCGCGCGCAGCACTAGAGAATTAGGCGCATTGAATCGGCGCATGCTTGTGTCTCTGTCTTTGTCTTTCTCGAACGTTCTTGGCGTTGGAAAAACAAGAAAGCGTCATAATACAAGTTCACACGTGTGGTTAAAGTATCGTCAGCTGTGTCTGTAGTGAAAATGTGGAGTGCTTAGATTTTCTATAGTTAAAATTTGTGCAATTCTTATTTTCATTCAATTCCTTGTTCCTATTGTGCAATTTAATTATATTCATATCAATAAATATTCTACCGAGAAAAAGACGTTGTCACGTAAAATCTTCGCCCGTAAAACCGACTTTACAGGCAACCATTTTTTTTTTCACTCTTACGCATAAAGTCAATGTTAGATATTCTTTTAGAAGAATAAATACATTTTCTTAGAAGTTTTGAATAACTTAAATATTTGTCTTTATTAAGTTGTGTTTTATTGTTGTAATAGTTACATCGAAATTTACGTTTCTTTATGCAACTTAGCTTCAAACCTTTCGTTACCCAGTTGGCTTTATGTTTTTTTAATAAATTTACGGTAATTTTAATCTTTGGAAAACAAAGTTTGTAAAGAAGTGTAAACAATTCATGAAATTTATTGAAACTTTCATTAATGTCGGTTTCGTTATAAACTTCCAACCATGTAATGCTTTTTAAGTAGTTTTTAAATTTTCCTTATTTTCACTACTATAGTCTCGTCTATAAAAGGAATAAGATATGGGTCCTACGTATTTATTTTTTATGGGGAAACTCAACAACTGTGCGGTTTCATGATCGGAAAGATGAAGTGGTAAAACTTCGCCTGTAGCGCTATCTATATTACTAATTAGATGGTCTATGCACGAGTTCCTACGAGTAGGTACTGTGATATGCAGCGTTAAATTGTAACTTTGAAGCAAGTCTTGCAGATTTTCTGTAATTTTGTTTTTATTCAATGTGTTAATGTTCAAGTCACCAGCTAAGATAATTTTCATTTTATATTTAAATTTGTTGAATATGTCATTCAATAAATTGTCGAGGTTTTTCAAAAAAATATTTGGATCGGACATTGGTATTCGATACAGACAAATGATAATCAATCTACTGTCTACGAGTTCGATACCACAACATTCAAAAGTTTTTTGCGTGGCATATTTCTTAATATAAGTCAATTCTCTACAAGTAATGCCTTTAGTGGCTAATATACAAGTTCCACCTCGCTTTTTATTTCTACAAAAAGAAGATACCATATGATAATTGTCAAGTCTTACATAATTCTCTTGACCTGACTCTAGAAAAGTTTCTGTTAGACATAATATATCAGGTTCCTTGTTTTCTTGAATGAATTCCAAAATGGTCAGGTCTAATATTTCTTTTTTCGATAAAACACTAGCTATGTTTTGATGCAAAACTTTAAAATTGGAATCTTTAGTCTCGAAAAAACATTTTACTACTGTTAGCATTCGTGTTCCCGCGCAAAATTCACGGTCTACTTTTTTTGGTTACGACCCATACACCATCTTATTTCACCGAACTGTATATTGTTCACTCGCACGACACTTTGTTTCGTAAAATAACACCACTTTTACGACCCAAAAATCACTATAAACAATAAAAATTCGATAAAATAAACGGACTCCAAACGTATCTCACGAACTCCCGCCAAAAACTCCAAAATGTACTCTGTGGTCAGGGAGAGGTTATTTTTTTTATTATTGTAATATATTTTTTTTCATAAAAATTTAACGGCTTTGGACGAGTTCATACAGCCTATTCTTAAAATTTTACGTTCTCGCGTAAAACTCCTGTGATCATTGAAATTTATAAGCTGTTCAAGACCAATGTCAACCTTTCATGTGATTACTTTCAAATTCAATAGATGGCGTTGCATGTCCGATACATCGCAGTTGTACGTGGATTTTTCAGCCAGATATATGCCTAGTAGTACCTCTGGTATTTGTTTACCCGCCCGGTGAAGCTGTAACGGCCTTCCGCCACAGCATAGGTAAGTAAGTAAGTATTATGGTATTATATGTGTTTATTAGGACTGTAGAATTCCGAACTAATGACATGGCAGCATAGTTTTAGACCTTAGCTGGTTCCAAAAGGAACAAACAAACAAAAAAACTGTATGTCAAAATAAATTGATTGTGAAAAACAAATGGCTTTTTTTTTATTTCGATGAAATGTATCCTTCGTTCTATTAATCTCACACTTTTAAAATCTTTATCTAAATTAATAAAATTAACCTGTAAGCTTTATGATAAGTACGCTTAAAGTATTGTAAAAATCTCTTAATGTAAAAATCTCGTATTGTCGTGTAACAGCTGCACACGTGATACTGGCCGAACAGTGTACCCACTGCGGAAAACGCAAGTTCGTGACCATAAAAAAGAAGAAGAAGATCAACATAGTCAAAGAGTATTAAAATAATATTGGTGGGTCATCAACAAAAATGTCAGCTTTCAGAAATTTGAGAATCCATCTCACAGAGTACATTTTAACATGATCTATCTGTTCATGTGATTTCTATTATAACTATGAATGAAATTCATATTACTTGACACAAGTTTAATTTCAAGTGATAATCTTTAAGTGTAACTAGCATGGCATCTTCTAGTAAGTTGCCAGGCACTGGACTAGAAGATGTTGGCGTACCTGGTCAGTCTTACCTTCGGGACGCTCTCACAAGTTGCACAGACCCATTGAAAGCTATAGAGGAGTTCCAGCTTGAAAACGGTATTCTTTTACCTTCCTTACGACCAATGCTGCCCCTACTTGACCTCCATGGCGTACGCAGACTTGATTTTCACACTTCTGTATTGGAAGAGTTAAGAGATAAACTCATAGCACATATAAATGAACTGGGATCAAAAGAAAGTAAAGAAAATGACAAGAAATTGAAAGAACTGTTATCTAAGAGCTTTTCAGTGGTCAGAGTAAAAGCCCTAAGACCCGTTATTATGAGCATTTTAAAGAACACTCCTCACATTGATGATAAGTACCTAAAAGTATTGGTAAGAGACCGGGAACTCTACAATGATACTGACACTGAGGTAAAGAGACAGATTTGGCAAGATAACCAATCTTTGTTTGGTGACGAAGTGTCTCCTCTTCTGAGTCAATACATCAGAGAGAAAGAAAACATATTATTTGATCATGAAAATTTATCAAACCTATTCTTTTCCCCATCCCCCAAAGTGAGACGGCAAGGAGCTGTGGTGCAAAAACTTGCACACATGATTGGTAATAGTGTAAAATTATATGACATGGTGTTACAGTTCCTACGTACATTATTTTTACGAACACGAAATGTACATTATTGTACTTTACGAGCTGAATTGCTTATGGCCTTACATGATTTAGAAATACAAGATATTATATCTGTTGATCCTTGTCATAAATTCACATGGTGCTTAGATGCTTGTATAAGAGAAAGAAATGTTGACATCAAAAGATCAAGAGAACTTCAGGGTTTTCTGGATAGTATTAAAAGAGGTCAGGAACAAGTCTTGGGTGACCTATCTATGACTTTATGTGATCCGTATGCAATAAACTTCTTAGCTACGTCGGCAATAAAGATTTTGCAGCATTTAATAAACACAGAAGGGCTTCCAAGAGATAACACAATCTTAATTCTCCTTTTGAGAATGTTAGCTTTAGGTTTGAGTGCTTGGGTGATGATTGACTCACAGGAGTTCAAAGAACCTAAACTTGACAGTCAAGTGGTGACCAAATACTTACCAGCCCTTATGTCGCTTATGGTTGATGACCAAGTCAGAGCATTGCACAATAAATTGCCTCCAGATGAAAGAGAGTCTGCTATCACTACCATTGAGCATTCAGGTCCTCCCCCTGATGCTTGTGAGGCTTATATGAGAGAGAGTTCAGTATGTGGTGTTTTAGCTATGTATTACACGCTTCATGCTGCAAAACTTCGGGACAGAGGAGCTCTTTTACGAATTTTAAGTATTTTGGGCAGTTGCAAAGATGGTAGAGCCTATGAGGATCCATTCTTGCATGCACTAGTAGCACTGCTTATACAACTGCCTGATGAATTCCAAGGAGAAGATTTCAGTACAGTATTATTTGATGAATTCTTTTTTGCTGGTCTTTCTAAAGATAATGTTACAAGACATTTACTAAAACTTCTTTGGTATATTCACCCTAAACTGCCAGAGACCAGAATACAGACACTAATGAAGGCATTGCAGCCAGGTACACAGCATAATGAATCTGTTCACAAACTGCATGAATCAATACAACAAAAGCTAACAGCTCAAACTGATCCTGCACCAAGCACAAGTGAAATGGAATATTTAGATTCACCTCTGATGAGCGTTCCCACACCTGCACCATACCACCTTGATTATAATTAGTCATTTAAAAAATAAATTGACTATACATATTTTTTATGTGCATTTTTTATTTCTGAACTCTAAAATTAAAAGCAGATTAGAATCATTGTAAATATTTATTAGTACTGACTTATATAAGTAAATTATCGTAAAATTTAAGTAAAGTTATTAAGAAATTACATAGCTATTGTATACAAATCAATGGGCGGAATAGAGGTCTGAGCATATTATTATGGCAGTTAAAATTACAATTGCACAAATAAAAAGTCTTGAGTTTTGTTAGGCAAGAGAGTTGTAGCTTAGAATATGCGTTATCGCAGTTATGAGCGATGGTCGCGGCGCTCTGGTTTGAGGTCTAGCGAATGTAAAGAGCGAAGAGATCGCGAGCGCTCGAACAGTGAAGGGTCAGTGTAGATGGGCTCGCTGCCGTCATCAAAGGCGTTTGCCAGGCGCCCTGCTGATCCTGCTTCATCCCCAACCTCGGCAAACGTTCTTCCTAGGCCGCTGTAATAAATAAACAAGGATAGTAAGATATTTATGTAATTATCATATTAATATTAAATTATTGAAGAATCGGTTGGCGCAGTTCGGTGTTACGCCTGCTACGCAAGGGTCTCGGGTTCGATTCCCGGTTATGTCAATTTAGGAAACGCTAAATTGACATAACTGGGAATCAAACTCGGGTAAATTAGTAAAATAAATTTTGCTTCATGAAAGTAAAGTAACAGATCTGATGATAACCTCAAAGAGAATGGTTTGTGTAGATGCGAAGCGGAGAACAGCGAAGGTCTTGTGGGACGCGGTCCCGGCGTGACGGGGCGCAACGCCGGCGCGGGGCTCGACGCTTGGATGTTCTTACGTAGGACACGCCAGTATCTCCTGGTCAAAAATGCAAAGCCGTTAATATACTAAGGATCCGCTTGTGGCGGTGCAGTGATTAGCATTTAAACGTCTAAAAGATCACAGTTTCGATACTCGGTTTAGAAAGTAATATACGGTTTTTTTATCTATATTTAAAAAATAATTCTCTAATAGGAAAATTGTTTTTAAAAACTGCTATCGTCAAGCCACCTGCTGAGCGTGGCGAATGTCCTGGCTAAATTACCCATTGGGGTGCACTGTATATAGCAGTGGTCTGATATAATGCTGGTGATGATAATGATATGTATTGACACCGGTAGAATGTTTCAATATAGGCCTTTAGTACAGCAGACCGTCCTGTACTTACTTCAGTAAAATATAGGTCATGCGTTAAGTAGTAATGGATTGGATATTGGATACACAATAATAAAGAGGCCATGGCTCGCCGTAAAAATATGTGCATGAATTGTATTTTAGTTGCGATGATGATGCGAATTGCTATCTTTTATACTTACGAAAAGAAACTGCACCTTGTTTTGTTTCACGAGTATAGAGTTCAAACTTCGATGATGTGACGACTGACAGGATTGTAAGGAAGAGGAAAACATACTGCGCCGACCCCAATTATCCAGGGAACAGGGCAAGTGAATAACAAAAACTTAAAGTGCTTACCGGTAAATGTACAAGGCGGCGGTTAGCATGGCCAGCAAAAGCGATAGCAGCACACAAAGCGCCACCAAGAGCGCCCTGTAGTGGTACGGGGATACGCACACGCCGACTTCAGCCACCACAGGCGCTGAGTCCGAAGGCCCATTCTCTTCAATCAGCTCGTTGCGGTTGTCGAACACCTGAATAAGTTTCTTAAGTAAGTACTAGTTGAATTAGAATCAGCTTGGAACGCCTTTAGATATCACTTTGTTTCCACTGTTGAATGTTGCTATAAAAATTTTAATAGGCACTTTATTTATGTTTCTAGTTACGATCATGGATTACGATCACAGAGGATCGAAGGAGTTAATTACAAATGAACTTCTGTTTTCTTCAGTTTACGCGAACACTATACATTACCCTATACAGCGGTCATGCCACGCGTGTCTTTCTATTCACTTAACCTTAGAGAGATAGTCGATTTACTTTACTTGATTCAGTGCATCTGCATGGCAACTTAGTGACTTTGTAGCAATGATATCTTTAATGTAAATAACATGTATATTAGGCATATTAGATAGTTTTGACATGCATTATGAAAGTTGCACACAATATCAATCATACCTTAGATACAAGTAGAATTTATGAAATCGTTATAAATCATTCAGCAAATTTTATTTCAAGAGGTTGAAGAGTTATCTTTACTGTTTTCCAATAGGTACATCTATTGTTAATAAAACCTACCTCAATCATCTTCCGAACATGACTTGGCGTCTCAACTTCTTCCTTGAGATACTTATCCACGCCAGTTTCTTCGTAAGAGACCTTGTACACCGCTCCATTATCCTTGTCCTTGGTTTCAGGGTTGTCAGCATTAGAGTCGCTGCTTTCTTCGGGTTTTATCTCAGCTGTGTCGTTCCCATCAGCTCCAATAGTGGCATTGACATCCCTTCGACGGCGGCCAAAGGAAGGCTCTGAACGGCCAGTATGACTTGGGCAGTAGGCCTAGAGAAATACATCCTATGTGAAAATTCTTAATGGTAAAGTCAGGAGTTCTAATCAATGTTTAGAAAAGTAGTTACAGCGGCACAATTAAGTATAGCAAAAGTGCACGAGCAGCAAGATAAACGAATAGAACGATAACCTAGTGCCAACCCAGAATATTTTTAATTCCATTGACGTAATTCGAGCTGTTAGGTATGTTCATTTATCACATTAAAGAACATAACAGTTAAAGATAACATTGCGTAAATTTGCGTTATTAAAAACAACGTTTATGTACTATGTAAATAAATGCTGAATATACATACAAGTTTCGCATGAAGTCTAGTGAAAAGAATATTAGTAATTATTATTCATTAATTTAAGATAAAAATCTATAAATGCGAATCTATCATGACATTACCTACATATAGGTAGGTAAAGTTCCAGTTAGTCGCCAGTTTAGGATTTGAAAGCTCGTGTATTGAACATAAGCATATCCACCTGACTTATAGATGTCTTATTCCTACTAGACACTTACCTACGCTATCCAGTCACTAAGTAGGTACCTATACCTAATAGAACTGTGGACCTTTGGGAATTACCCGGCTCTGGCTGCAAGCAGCGAGTGAACCCAGCTTGCTGTTCGCAATCAAAAAATCATCCAATCATAGGCAGAGTTTCGGGATAGAAACAAAAGGGTAAACAATTCAATAAACTGTGATGGGCTACCCTCCTAAACCTTGCCCTAAATGATATTTGTCATCTTTGCTTAATGCTAAAAATCATACTAACTGGCTGGCATCCATCTCTGCATGTCCTCACAGTTGCTTCGAAAACCAAAAAGTTCGATTCTGGAATCTTGAATGCGTTAAATTTTGCTTCCAGTGAATCGCTGCTGCGTCCTTTATCTAGCTCTGGGAAAACATACGGATCCACGGGGCATCTGAAGTTAGAACATATAAATCACGTGAATAAATCGTGATGGATGACCTGTTTTGATCTCCAGTGCTATCTGAGAGGAATCATTATCTGTAAGAACATAGTTAGATTGAAATAAGTACTTAGGTACTTCATCTATCTTACTACTACATAATCAGTATCAACATTTTATGTGTGTCATAGTAGGTACTCGTATATTTCTGCTGCCGATATAGTGATAACTTGATAGCGTGTGTTTGTATCTCTTTTATATATTGCACTGATAAGTACTTACGTGAGAATATTATTAATCATAAATAAGTGGACTGTAGGTAAATGTACCTTCTTTTCAGAATCTTCATTTTTATTGGAGAACAAGAAATATTGCATAATAGCATGTACATTATACGAGTATTATTGATTAACAACTTAAATTAGACCGATTAAAACTACCATGATCACTATGTATCATACGAGTTATTTTTTTGGCTTTAACTTATTTATTTGGGTTACCTACTACCATTTAGCTTATATGGTAGAAACCCCCGAGTAAAATAACTATTGCTCGTCGAAGAAACTCTTGAAAAACTTCACTTTATCATAAGAGCATACCTTAGCAAATACTATCTATTTAAAAACATACAAAAAATACTTATACGTAGGCATTTGTATATGTATAGTTTAAGATCCCACCATACAACGACCTTCACCGAGCTGGTTATTGGATGAAAAGTATTTTATATTGAATTAATTATGCCAATAATATATTAGGGGTTAAAAGTATGAAATTACCGTTTTGTATGGACGAAATCGAGAAAAGTCATTTTCCATACTAACAATTTTTTAGTTTTTTTAAAAACGCCTGAACCGTTTTCGAAGCAATTAAAGGTGAAAGTTAGATGGTTATAAAGCTACGCATTATAGTATTTAAATTTCTGAAAATCAAAGTATATCATACATACTTAATTGAAGCAAGAAGGTCAGCTGACACATTGTAAGGGGTCTTTTCAACGACTTCCTTTGAAGTAATAAAAAAAAATGCACTAGTATTGCATTTTTTTTTTTTAGTCAAAAGTTACTTTATTTAGTTTTTGATACAATACAAAAAGAATTACGCAATAATATGACTATACTTAAGAGCTATAAACAAAATAAAAAGTGGGAAAATAATCGGAATTTCATACTTTAACCCCTATTACAAATGGTTTGCCTAAAAAAAAATCTGCCCAGAGTATGATTAATTAACATTTTTTATTTTTTTATTTTTAAACTTCTTACTTGTTTTGTTTATAGACAAATTCCATACCAATCGAAAGTATGAAGCCCATACAATATGCAAACCTTAGGTTGACTATTTTTTTCCCGTCACAACCCTTGAGTAGGCAGGTATAAACAGGTAAATCGATACTAGTAACCTGCACCGGTCTGGTTAATTAAATAAAGTTAAATGCAAATAAATATTATTTAATTATGAACACGGTGGTATAGGGTTGAATGCGAAAAACCAGACCTGAAATTCGGTTGTCAAATTTTAAAAATTCTACTCTTGACTGCAATTTCTTAGTCAACCCATTTGCAATATATTTATTGGCATTATGTAATTGCATATAAAATACTTTTCATCCAATAACCAGCTCGGTGAAGGTCGTTGTATGGTGGGATCTTATACTAGTAGCAGATGGTCTTCGAATACTATAAGCCAATGAATGATAAATTATGTACATAAACCACCATTACAAAATGACGAAATTTAGATTATAATTAATGCAAATAAGCTTACCCCACTCTATCAATCAATTGCACAGATCTTCCGGAATAGGGGTCTCTTGCTATGACGTTGGTTGCGAATATATCCGTGGCATAATTATACCCGTCTTGGGCTTCCAGTCTGAAGGTAAGTGGATCGCCAACAGCGATGGTAGTCGTCGGTCGGCCTTGGTACAGGATCATCAGTCGAACTTTGGAGTTCAGAGAACTCTCCTCTGGGAGATACTCGATTGGAATCGGACTACCTGACCTGTCAATTGAATCATATCCGAAACTATCGTTAGATTTGGTGCCGATTCTTCACATTACATGTTTAGTGACTTTGAATGAATTTTCATAAAAGATCGATTAGCCATAGATCTCTTCCGTACAAGCAACTTTTTAATCGTTTTGACTAAGAGCTTCTGTCGGCTCTTGTTTATCGAAAGATCTGAATTCCTTCAAAGTCTCTAGGTGCGTTAGTAGCTGTTAGTGGAATAACAGCACTCAAATAAACACCAAAAACATATTAGAACAAAAATACAAGCACGAAAATACAAGAACATATTAGAACAAAAATACACGAAGAAAATGTTTCCACTGTGAAATTCACACACACCAAAACAAAATAGGTAATTGTATTTCCCAAGAATTTAAACGGTAAACCGTAAACCTAGATACTGCATGAAACATATTAGTTTAACAGTTAAGACTGGATCTTTCAAATAGATAAATAGAATTCTATAAGCGTTAACTCCCATAAGTCACGTCAGTTCAGTTAACTGTTAATCTTGGCATGGTTCACTTGTATTTATTTGAAAAATTAACAACTCACTTTAGAAAATATTTCCACTCCATGTTTGAATGGCAGGAATACGTATGTATTTCTTACATCTATTGTGTAATAACTAGCGTCATTAATTTTTCAAATAAACACATAAAAATGGATTTTTTGTCTCACCCAGCCCCAATGTAGTTAGATGTGACCACAGCCTCTGCTGGCCCTCTGAAGAGGCATGTCAGATTGAACCGTTTGTCACGAGAGGTCTGCACATTATCACTGAATTGGACTACCACGATGTTTGTCATCGTATCACCGTACTGTAAGGAAGGGAAAACCATGCACTATACAAAATCAATGCATAAATATTTAGGAACGCCTTACAAGCCAACCTTTTAATGTTTACCTAATTTAACAATGTAATTCAGGCAATAGTTATTGGTTTGATCAACGAATACCTATTTACGTACATTCAGGTGTGCATCTTATAGTTTCTGCCATTTATTGTTTTATCATCATACTTACTCTCTGAGTACCACATTCAGGGTAACCATGTGCGCCAGAAATACGAAGCACGTTGACTGTTCCACCATTACCCCTGAAGAAACAACGATCGTAAAAACCGTACGTGTACATTCGGCCGTAGAATCCTTCCGGCAATTTGAGAGTAAACTCCATGCCATCTTCGTTGCATACTTGAGATACTGAAACCAAAAGTAGAAGTTCATGAATATTCAAAATCACCTGGGTTATTTTTATATCAAATAGCACCGTATTTACCATCTAAACAGTCATCAGCTATGCGTCCCAATGCTCTTTCGTAGAAGTCGTATTCGTTAGCAGTATTATCAAAGTGGGCAGGATTAGCTGCATCTAAAGCTTGAGTATCATGGTCACTTAGCTCACAATTATCACGAGGTTCACCATAAGTAGTATCCCTGAAATCGATCAATTTCCGTATTAAATACTCTAGAACATTGAATACGTGTATATCGTTATTTCCTCATTCTTACCTATAGTTAAATGCTCTGCAAATAAAGTCCCGTGCTTCTATGCATTCTCTCTGGCAATGAGCCAACGAGTAAGCAGTTGTGAATCGTCGAACGAATCGTCTTTGCATACGCTGCCTGCCGACTTGTCTAAAGCTATCTTCTTCACACCGAGATCCTTGCCATGGTCTATTGAATGCAGGGGTAGGTCTGCCGTTTGGACCTCCAACAGGACCTAAAGGTCCAACGGGATCTTTGTCGAAACCTGGATAAATAGCTCCTGAAAAATTCATTTGAGTTTAAATTTTAAAACCAGAAGCTGAAATAGGTAAGTAATTCTGGTAATATATTTTTCTCACCGACAACAGGGCGATCCAATCCCGGTGGTGGATACACTGGTCTATCTATTGGGCCAGGTCTATCCAGTGGCCCAGGTCTATCAATAGGTCTCTTCAGACCGAACCCAAGGCCAGGCCTTGGCTCCACAGGGTAGCTGTATAATAGCAAACAAATTAGCTTTGTTCAATTATTAAACTCAAGCGAGTACCTATGCTCAAAATAGGTGTTAGAGAGTACAAACCTGTCAGGACCGGGTCGTAACCCTCTATCTGGGGCTGGTACTGGGAAACGGTCGGGCCGAGAATAACCCGGGCCATAGTAACCACCTCTACCGTAACCTGCTAGTTTATTTTGAGAAAATTAATCGTTAAGAAATAAAGCATATTGCATACATACAAAATAAGTAAGTATTTATGTAGGTAGGCAGTTAGTAAGTTATTATTAGATATTTTATGACGTAAATACGCTATGTGAATCTTCGCTTAAATTCTTAGAGATACAACGTTTATGACTAATTAATAAGGTAACTAAACAACTTTGCATGCTTACCAGGGTAAGAGGATCCGGTCGGCGGATATTTGTCATATAAATCAGGGTAACGGCCGCCACCAAGTGGAACAGGGTCCCTGTTTACCCCAACTGGATACCGAGTGTACGGGTACCGGTCCTGATCGTATCGATCAGGATATCGGCGCGGATACCACGGTCTTTCAGGGTACGCGCCGCCGCGAACAGGGTATCTTTCAGGGTACCGGTCAGTGGGATATACATCAATGGGATATCTGCTAATTGGATATCTGTCCCTATCTCCAGGATAGTTATCGATACTATTCGACACAGGATAGTAGTAGGAAGGATAGCGATCTCCGCTGCTAGGATATCTACTTCCAGATGGGAATCTATCACCAACAGGCGGATTTACAGGATAACGGTCATATCCGGGTCTGTACCGGTCTATGTCGGCTGGGTAGGAAGCTGGATATGCAGCCGGGTATGGGTCGATTCCGACACCGGGAGGATATCTGTCGTCGGGGTATCTGTCGATTGGGTAGCGATCGCCCGGGGAGTATCTATCCGGGTATGGTTCAGGGCCGACTGGATAGCGGTCATCAGTCGGATACCGATCCGGTCGTCCACCGTACCGGTCGTCATCGTATCGGTCGTCGTCTGGGTACCGGTCGCGGTCGCGGTCTGCGCCAGGTGGATACCTATCCCGATCGCGATCCCGGTCGCCTCCGCCGCTACCACCTAGAAAGTTAATTTTGGAATATGTCGTTAGAGTCATGCGCTGAAATTAAGTCATGCCGACGATCAACATGCACAGTTTTAACTACGGTTGTAGTATTTTTAATTTGCTATAGGTATCTAATATATCTAAACTATCACAATCTTTATTATCTTACCATGCAAAAAATATACTTAATATAGGTACTAACAAATTCTACGCTAATTATCTAAATTACGTAACCAACTACATATTCTAGTTCATGCACTTACCTCCAAAGAAGAATTATTTGTATGACGTTTATTTAAAAATGCTTACTTAGTCTGTAAACCAATTTCTGGACATTTCTACCTTACTACACTTTACAACTGATATTAACTCAATGTCAAATCTACCGAAAACAAAAGAACTGATCATCATTTAAAATATACTGTCGTTGCATTCAAAATCCTAAGAAAATACTGACAGGCGTCTCTAGTCAATTTAACTTTGTATTTTGTTAAACATTATTGTTTATTAGGCCTACCTAATAATAATAAATTATGTGAATAAATATGAAGCTACGTAAAAATGGATGGGAACACAAAAGGCATATTTTATGTGTGCAGTGTAAATTAGTTATGAATAAATAAACGTGTATTTTTTTTTGTGGACACCATCCCATGCATTGTTCATATCCCCATTGGAATAACTATTTAAAGCACTCGTATTCTGAAAATCGGAAACAACGAAAGTACCACAAACACCCAGACCCGAGAAAATGTAGAAAAACACTTTTTTCCACATTGACCGTCCGGGAATCAAACCCGGGACCTTGGAGCAGATGACACCTTGAAAACCATGGAGGTCGCTAAATAGTTAATTTCATTAACTAACTATAAATAAATTTACTTTGATTAATGCAAAATCTAAACACGATTGATGCATTCGAATGCATTCGCGACGCAAAAATAACACAATAAAAGAAACGATGACTTAAAAACCAAAAAATGTACAAAAGTTCTAACTTGGAAGCTGTAAGTGTTTTTGTGCTCTAAATGATAAATGATATGTAATCTGTTGTAAAAAAGTACAAAGTACCTACTCTTTCTGAAGATTAGGTAATTCCAGAGCTAGAAATGAAACTCTACTCAACCAACAAAAATTACTTTAGTTGTACCTATAGTTCTATTTATTTAATTTGTTTTGACTTCAAATTAATCGGAAACTCTATTATTATCAGTATTGTCTTTTGTACACTTGTTTTAAATGCAACGACAGTGCAGTTGTGTCCATTTCATTCGTTTTGTGTCGAGCAAATTTGAACAATAACTCATTCCTAAATGACTAGTCATAAAAACTACGCTTACAATTACAAAGGCACTAAAATCTATAAAGGACAACCCATTGTATTACATAATCCAGTAGTAACTTAGAGAATTGAAATGTCGAGTCAAAATATTAAAAAAGTAACATACTGGCACGCATACTCGTAGGTATGTGACAATATTTTCTTGCGAAACAGATGAAATCTTTGATAAAAATAATTGTATAATAATATTAATCTACCGTTTAGGTAGTAATTAATTTAAGGCTTAAATTAACATCCAAGATCATACCTAATAATATACTTTGAACTTTGAATTATTGTGTTGTCTATTGGTCTATACATTTAATTAATAGGATGGGTTTCGTATGAAGCAAAAAAAACCTTACAGTCAAATATTTCGTTAGGCTATCATTGCATACCTACCTCACATTCAGTTATTGATTTGATAGTTAGTAGTAGTTTCCGATTGAATAGTTACTTTACGATACTTTCAAATATTGGGTTACCGAATGGATTGCCGATTATTTCAACTGCTTAGGAAGTTTTCGCCTTAACCAAAACGAATGAAGTAGGATCTATAGAGTTTGATCAGTTCTTGACATGCTTCGAACCTGTGCTAGTGGGGCGTCCCCATGGCGTTGCTGAGCCGCTACCTGCGCCCCCCGCTTCTGCCTCACCACTCACTAATTGATCTGGATCCCCAATTTAGAAAACATTTATATTTCGATTCCAATTCACCAATATTCGGAAAAATATATGATACAGCTTTAAGATCCTTTTTCAGGCATATAATTATATGTCGTTGAACATATTCTCACGTCACACATGTCACCCAATAAGTAGAAATAGGTATTTGTACTGAATACATAAGAACACCATATACTTAGGTCTATGCAGCATCGTTTGTTACCTAGGTCGCTAAAAAAGTTACAAATACCGCAGTGCAGATTGCAAAAAAATATAGACAATTTTCTACAAGTAGGTATTGATTTGGAAGTGAAGAGAGAGGATAAAATACAACTTATTTTTCTGAAGTTACAAAATACTCGTACATTGTACATACTTAGGTGTACACATGCAAATATACGAAATTCATAAAATAAGAAGGTATGCCTACTACCTACATCATAAAAATCCCAATTTACTGTTACGGTTGGTACCAAAGAAAATAAAGTACACAGAAACCATTTTATTTTATTCGCTTCGCTCTTTGTCGGCGTTGCTAAATATATTTTTATGCAAATAAATGCTACATCTAGTATAGGTTTTTCGGCACCTGCCAAGTTTGGTTAAATCAACAGTTTCATTCGCAGATTTTGATTTTGGGGTGGTGGGATCTACCTCCTAGTGGTCCAAGGTCCACCCTGGGCAACGGCATCTTTTGTTTCCTAACCAATGCTGACGGCTAACAGATCCCTCTGCGGTGGTAGGCTTGAGGCCGCCTGATGGATGCTACCACCCTCCTGCCGGAGTCCAGCGTCAAACAGTTTTTCTATGTTCCACTGGTGTTCCTACACCAGATTGGCAAATACAGAAGCTTTTTTTAATTTTATTACTTAAGTTTATCTGTGCTTATGTATATTTACTATCAATTGGCTCGTTCGTTTATAGGGCATACCAAAGGTTCAATGTCACCTCATTGGCTCATTGTGACCATTGCGTATTGCGTTTCGCATTCATTTGTAGTACAGTCAACAGCTTGACAATCGAATACTTAAGTCTCATTTTGTTTAAAATTACTTAGTAACGAGAATAATATTCAGAATATATAAGTCAATGGCAAAAGCAATTATAAAATATAATATAAGCACACATAGATATTTACGTATGTACTTATTTATAGCTGTAATGTTTTGACTCATTATGTCATAAATTAGCGCAAGACACTATATAGATATTAGATATTTCGAGCCTTCAGAGTTTTTAATCTAAGTTCAGATTAAGGGAGACAATGCAGAAATTTATGTGGATGGTAAGAGATAAACTTTATGAGATGATTTACATGTTAAAGATTTTATAAGATTTTTTTTTAATCCTAGGGTGGGTATAAGATTTACATCAGGAACTTGCCAGATATGTTAGTTTTCCACAGGTGAATTTATTATCCTACAAGTCAAGTCATGAAAGTTAAGTGGGTAGAAGAGATTGCATCCAGCTATAAAATCGCGTAAATTGTAAAGCTTTAAATGTGTCTCTCTACTGCTATAATTATTTTGTTTGGTGTGAAATATTTGTTCAAATCCCTTTCATATTTAAATATGATTCAGTACTCATTGATACAATTTTATGGTTTATAGCAGTTTATGAGTAGTCGACTGTACCTACACTGATCCATTACAACTAATCAACCAATTTAGACCGACAACCTTTATTGGACCCTTCCTCCTTTCTCGTGTTACTATTTCTGGTTTTAAATAAGAATGAACGACACTAAAATACTATTTACAGATATAAATAACAAAATAACATTACCTTGGTTGCAAGCGAACTTATTTTAAATTGCTAATATTAGTTTGAAAACGCTTTATTT
Source organism: Anania crocealis (assembly GCA_949315895.1). NCBI lineage: Eukaryota > Metazoa > Arthropoda > Insecta > Lepidoptera > Crambidae > Anania > Anania crocealis. The sequence continues at coordinate 11,245,450 of OX438865.1, read as the reverse complement.
GCATGGCAATAGAGGAAAAAAAATATTCTAATTTTGGTGACAAACAGTCGCTTGGGTAACAATGTAAGCCGCATTTTAATGTTTTACCGACAATTTGTTTAGTTTATCTTAAAAGGACATTCCGGATAACTATTCAGATAATTTTATAAATTGTATAGGATGAAACGCTTAAATAATATTGTGAAATAGGGACTCATACTTTCCTAAAGATAACACAAAAGCATTAAATTGGGGAAAAGTGGTTAAATGTCTTTTGTCCATTAGATTTATCCATTACGGATCATTAACAGGGGTCATTTCTGCTACAGCTTTAATATGAAACGTTAAAGTAATAGAAGCATTAGCATAAACGCTTCTTTAAAAAAATCATTTTTTTTGTGCGTGTGCAAACACGACGTCTGATAAATTAGGTCAGTGATCTCCACTGCTTACCTTTTAGATACGTTTCAGTTATTGTAAATATCAGATATGTTCATGTTTGTGTACCACACCTTCTTTTTGGCCAATGTGCTACGCTCTTTTTTTAACGTAAATATGTAAAATCCATGATACCGACAATAACATGCCGTTTGCGTGATATAGGTATTTGTTCTAGCACTTAGCTGCTGTTTAAACAACAAAATATGTTTCATTATAACAACACTATGATAATACGTAAACATATAATTTAGTGATGCTTTTAAATTGTAAGTAATTCATAATATTTAACGCTATGACGACCCGTTAGTGTACTATAAATAATATGTGTTCAAATCGCGAAAGTTTAAAATCATTTATTGTAAGTAGTTTTTCTGCATATTGTTTTTTAAACTATGTATTCTTAAAGATTAATTTGCATGTGAATTTGCACAGTTCTGGTATTTAAGGTAGCCTATATAATACGACGTAGTTGCCAGTCAAAAATAAACATACAAAGCTATGTACTTACGCATTAAGTTTTCATAATAATCATAATCTGGATCATAGAGCAGCCTCATTCCATCTTTTTGATTGTATCTGCTTAGTCTACAGATTCTTGACCGATCGCTATAAACCGCCGACCTGTAGAGTAAAAAAAATACACGCCATTTGTTATCGGCCAGTGAACTGCAATGTGATAAGGGATGAGTAAAAAATATGTGATTGCACCAAAACAAAGACTAATACAGCTGTGTTATTGAGTTATGGGTTTATGGGTCATATACCTGTTTATTTGTAAAGCATAGTTCCTGATAAAACGACCCGTGTGACTTTGAGTTTCATTATGACGATACGTATATTTTTAACTAGCTGTTGCCCGCGACTTCGTCCGCGTCAATTTCTGTTATTATGATCGCGATTAATATCAAATTTTTTTCCCGTTTTTGCAACATTTTTCACTGATGCTTCGCTCCTATTGGTTGCAGCGTGATGTTATATAGCCTAAAGCCTTCCTCGATAAATGGACTATCCAACACAAAAAATAATTTTCAATTTGAACCAGTACTTCTGGAGATTAGCGCGTTCAAACAAACAAACAAACAAACAAACAAACTATTCAGCTTTATAATATTAGTATAAATGAATACTGATATAATAACATTGTTAGATATTGTCATAATTGATGTCAATATTTATTTAGTAGCATTTATATGTTATATTACAACTAAGAAAGACTCGATAATTATTATTCTGAGTAGGTGCATGACAATCGTTAGATTCATTAGGTACTTATTTGTTTTTTTAAAAAACCGTTTCGCTGGTTCTGTCCTCATAACCTTTTGAATATCGTTTTCAGTCCTGTTTCTTTTTTAATTTAGACATTTAATGGTACGCGAAAGTCTAAGATCCTAACTATGTTTTTACTCGATAGGAATGGTATACTTTAAATGTTTTATGTTGTAATGCTGAGTGCACAGTTTTTGCCTTGTTAGTATTTTTCTTTTTTTAAATGTTATTGTGACTGTTATTTCAAATAAATGTTGATGTAAAAATAGCTATCAGTTACAATACCGTCAAGATTATTATTGTTTAAGCACCATTACTCACTCATTGAACAATATTAATCAGATAATATTGTCTATTCACGGCATTGTCTTTGTATCAGTAATAAGTACAGTAATCTGTATTTACAAACGAGCTGTTTATTGCAAATGCAAATGTAAGTAGACCACATTTACATAATTTAAACCGGGTTGTTTTAATTTGCTACTGAATTTATCGATATATTTTTAAACTTTAAATTCATTTTTTTATTTATTCTGATAACGACTCTGCCAATCTCTACGACTCGTTCTTATACTAATCGTAAGCATCAGCTTTTTATTAGCAATAGTTAAATATAGTAATATTGATATTTATGACTGTTAAATAAAAAAAAGTTTCGGACTATAATCATCCCTCGGCAGGGCAAAGGCCTCCATCATTGAATTCAAGTTAGCATAGCAATGATTGGTACAGGCTTAATCTCCACGCTTGCCAAATGCAGGTTGGTGATCATAAACCTGCGAGCAATGTTCGAAAATTCGAAACTTAATTTCCCTGATTTAGCCCAGTATGTAAACCACTAGCTAGACCAACGGGGTGTTAAACCGTACCATATTTTTATTTATTCATTTTATTTTTATTTAATACTGATAAAAAATACAATAAATTGATAAAAATATAAAACAGAGAGCTTAGAAAATCAATTGCTGGACTCCCTGTACATAAACTTAAATCGTATGTTAAAGTTATTTTAATGAAAAAGGGCTATTACACTGTTAATGATTATTTAAATGATAGAAATGTATGGCATTAAGTTGTCCCAGCTCGTACTTGCTTAAAACTTGTAAAAATTACCTTACCTTGTAAAAATTTATTTAAAAAGAGGCTGACAATAGTGACCGAGTTTCTTGCGCTGCTTCTTCTCGGCACTAGCCCAGACTTGTCCCGAAGCAGTGGTAGGTTTAAATATTGGGACGTGTAAAAGCGCCTCCTGGGGCTTATTTGCAGAAATAAAACTGATTTAAACTGATTTTAACTGATTTTAACTGAGTAAAAGGGGTTTGTCTAATATTAAAATAGGAGGTACGTAATCGGGTTTGTCTAAAATTAAAGTAGTACAACCTATGTAGTCTTATTACAAAACGATCATCTCAAAAACTGATTTTACTCACATTGAAAAAATTATGTACAGACAATAGCACGTCAACTTACCACAATACGTCAAATGACCTTTAACTTTTTGGGTAGGTTGACCTGCCTTTGTCTATACCTACCATATACAACGTGTATTGAAAATAAGCACTAATACTTAAGGGTATGTATATACATCAAGTAAAGACTCTACTGACAAAAATTTCATAATATATCTGTTATTTTTTTTCCCATACATTTTATTCCTCTAAATGTTATGTCAATATTTTGGACAACCCTAGTTTTTATCTACAAACGTAAGCGCTAGATCGATGACCTTTCTGTGTTCTGTGATATATACCATACATAGTAAAGTTAAATAGCATGGCAAATACCAGTGCTAAAGTTATTGTTTACAAACATTATTTTATAAGTACATACAAGAGGAGCTACTTATGTAGTTACCACTTTTGATAATGAAGCGTAAGCTAGGTAGGTAAGAATCATTGGGAAAGTTCCTTATGGTAAGAATTCAGTATTTTTTTATTGAATTATATTGGTTAGCAATTAGCAATTGATAAATAACAAACGTAAGTTCGTAATTTAAAAACATCAAATCAGAAAGTCAGGGAAACACTGGCATAATAAAACCGTATGGTTCCCTCGATCGTGAGTTATTCCAGACACAATTGAAATCAATTGTTATCGTGGCATCCGAGTGCCTCCTGGGGGTTGAGGGATTAATTTAAAAAATATCACTGCTTTCTTACCTGCATTGGAAGCTAGTCTGCCTGAGACACTCGTCCAAGCACTCGCTGAGTGACCGTCCGGTGATCTCCGAATGAAACTCGCCGGTGATCTTGCTGTTCCTGTACCTCTGGAAGGCCGTGTCCGGACGGCGTCCGGGCGAAAACAGGTGGGATGTCACACTGTTGTCCGGGTACTCCGTTCCGCGAGCTGTCACCCGATGAGAGACTGATCATAATCGTGAGAAAAACCTTATTTTGGTTTCATGCAAGACAGTCAATGTTAATAACAAAATATTGAAACCCGAATACTGCGCTAGTATACAATATGATTATAAATACCTATGCTATAGTGAATTTTCCAATCCGTGGATTGTTACTTTGAATGTTTTAGCCTACAATTGAAAATTTGAAATGTTCCTAACGTGATCGGAAATTTAGTTCAGCAATCTTTAATTCAAGTAAGATTTCACAGAATATATAGATATAATAAGAATATATATTTCACAGATAAGTTTTTACAGATATGGAGCCAGGCTGAGTGGAAATCTATCAGATTACGAGCCTTGTAATTAGTCAGTCTTAGCTTTTACCAGGACAAACATGAAATCGTACTAAAAATAGTACAAAGGTGCAATAATTAAATCAGATAGTAGTGACAGCACAAAGTAAGCAATTGTTATAAAGCTGTTGTTATTGTTTTCAGCTGTAAGAAACTACGTAAGTGGGATGTTACCTAATCAGTATTTTATCAGTATTATCATCATTCAGTCTAGTATAAAGAATACCCAGCGTAACTAGAATGATTTTGAGAACTACTGTCTAATTAGTCTGTGCCAAAGACAATGAAGCTGAATAATTGACTGGTCAACATTCCTTGAGCTTGCACATATTCTAGAATGTCTTGTAATCGTGCAAGTTCATCACCATATTAAACACGAAACAACGCTGACTTACAGCGATAAGAATATGCTTGCAAAAATTGATGCCAGTGTGGTAGTGTCTCGGTGGCTAAAGCGCCGTATGCGGCAATGCCCGGCATACGAAGAGATGCGGGTTCAAGTCCCGCCTGATACATAATTTTTCAAGTTTAAATACTGATATTATTCATCATCATTCCAAGTTAGCTCAGACAGATGGATTCAGACTAATATTATACTGATCGAGTAGCGCCTACTCACGATTATCCAAACAAACGAGATCGTAGAAATGGTGGGTAGGTGACGCGCTGACCGTCACGTCGTCCTTCTGTGAGACCGAGTCCTCTTCAGACAACACGCACTGCCGCGTCATGGCGTCGTGTTCGATGGACCGACAGAAATACCTGTGACCATATGTATTTTTGGTGTACATGCATTCGAATATAATTTATTATCAATTAAAAATTATGTTTACAGCCTTTATTACTTCTCCGACAAAAAGTGTAACATAGCCACTTTAGACGCATGAGGATTATCGGGGATGGCTTCTATTTTTGCATCGAATTCAATTTGGTGGCTAATGTTAGAAATTTCAGGTTATACTCGCAGAAATTAAATTAATGCTCGTCCCTAACATCAAACATTCATGACAGCTGTGGACAAACTAAATGAATAAAAGATGCCTAGATTATCTTCGTTATTTTTAAGGATAAATAAAGGTTGCTTACTTCTCAGCCCGAACACACAAGGCCTGGCATTCGTCTAAAGTCATATTAGAAAACACATCCGCCTCAAACGGGCCTCCTAGACGTTTGTTTTCTTCTTTGATAAACACAGCTAAACCGTCGCACCTCCGTTCAGCTGAAACCAAACACGTTGTTGAAACAATGATCATTGTAATTTCTGGTTCTGGCTATAATCAACTGTAACGAATTTAACAAACCGTTAAGACATGTGTTTTCCAAATAGTCCGCGTTGTGATCATCTTCCAATAACTCAGGATGTGTTCTTCTTGTGAATCTACTAAGGGAACACGTTCTTAAAGCGGAGTCGTATGTGGCTGATCGGCAGACGAAGCTAAACTCTCCTAGACACTTATCTTCACACTCGGTTCGGTTGGCCACCATAATCTCTTTTAAGTCTGAGGGAGGGAGTTTCAGGCGTTTTCTAGCGTGACGCTCAAACACATAGCGACGAGATGGGCACTCGCGTTCTGGTCGATTTGCTAAAACCAAGGAGTTATTATTAAACATTTGGTTTAAATATTCGCAAAGAGCAACATAAATCATCATCATCATTATCAGCCTTAAAGCAATCCGCTCCTAAATAAAGGTCTCCTGCCATACGCCACATTGCACCCTGTCTTCGGATTGTCACTTTCTGATAGAGCCTGAGTAAAGACTGTAACTCGGCAATTGTAGCACGGACGAGGTGGATTATCGAATCCATAGTCACAAGAACCCCACATAGATTTTCAATAATACTTACATGTAAGGCAAATCTCGTTGAAATGAACGCTGTTAGGGACAATCATCAGAGTCCCGATACCCTCAGGAGACGCCTGCTCCCTCGTCAAGTAGCACGTGGACTCCTCATACTCTGGTTCAGGGCTGAAGGCAGCTATCCTCGCACCCGGTTGGAAGTCTATGGAGTTGCATGTTCTGACAAGACTGTTGCCTGATCGGTCGCGCAAGCACAAATCTTGGCACTTCTCCAAGACTCGAAAAGGTGGTGCCGTTTCACGTACCTATGATCATGTGAAGCCTTGAATATTTCTTTTCTAAATTCCTAACAAGTACTGTTTGTTATAAATGCTGTGCATTATACATAATGCCCGGTCATTATGAAAATTGCCCAAAATGAGAGGGCAATTTGATAGTGATTATTCAAATAATCAAATTTACCGGGCGTTATACATAATGCCCACCAGCTTTTGGGCAGAGTAAAACAATCACCTTTAATTGCTAGTTTCATTATTATTATTTAAGTAAAAATAAACTAAATGTTAAACAGTTTAAATCCACACTAAGTATTATAAATGGGAAAGTAAAAGTGTCTGTTTGTTTGTCCGTTTTTCAAGGCAAAACGGAGCGACGAATTGACGTGATTTTTTAAGTGCAGATAGTTGAAGGGATGGATAGTGACATAGGCTACTTTTTGCTTCTTTCCAACCCCCCCTTCCCTAAAATGGGGGGTGGAAGTTTGTATAGATTGGATTCCGCAATTTTCAAGGTAGAAAGCTGAAAATCGGTACACAGACTTTTTGTTACCAATTAAAAATACCTGCCCCTAAAATAGGTGATGGAAACTTGTGTCAGACTCTCCGCACAATTAGTACAGGTTTTATGATACAAACGAATAATAAAATAATTTAATTAAAACAAATTCATACTACAGCGCTTCATACTACTTACAGTGCACACGGTACCTATACTCTTGATAGAGTATAGGTTAGATTATTTTGACTATTGATTCACACTGATTTAACTGCTTTCCATTTTTGGCTATTCGTGTTTAGCTTTGCGATTTGGTATTGTTTTCTTGGTTTGGTTTTCCGATTTCCGAAAACAAATTCGGTTTTGGGTTCGCTTGTACCGTTGTTGTTTTTCGGATTGGGTATGGGATTCGTTTAGTTTAGATTTATAATAATCTGTTCAGAGTTCTCTTCTATGTCCTGAATCAAAAGAGGGGAACCGTGTTACCCCGAACTTAACGCGAGCAAAGCCGCAGGCATTTTAAACCACCTGGAAAACGAAACCCACGTTATGTGACCATTATGTATAACATCAGGGCAGTGTTATTTAATCTATCAATATTTTTTTTTTTGAAAAATATTAAATATTTATACAAACTTTTAATTTTTTAACACGCTCTGTTGCGCGCACAGACGTATTATTTTGCTGCAGAGGGTTCCCGGCTGAATGAATCTTACACAGCTACATCCGTGCACGTCACAGCGTGTTTCAAAATAAATAGCTGAACCAATATTTTATAAAACTGCCAATATTTTATACATAATGGTTACATAGCGTGGGCTTCGTTTTACAGGTGGTTGAAATTCCACCGTGTCTATTCAGACTCATTATTAGGAAGGATTCCAATACTGAGAATCCACTAGTACAATACAATAAAAACTTGAGGAAAGTCATATTTATAAGATAGGTAACACAAAACATGCAAAAACAAATGTCCCATAATAGGCCCAGACATAGTACACCATTTTCTAAAATCAAGAAAAATTTACTGTTTCTGGGAATAATACATATAAATTTATTTAACGTATAATTTAGTGGTTCAAAAATAAATAAGATCGAATAATTTATCAAACTCTCATTCCAAGATGGTGTCAATCTGAAAAAAACTTTGAATGTCAGTAGCTGTCAGATACCCCTTGTCACTTTGGCATAATCATTCACTTCAAGTTTTTGTTCTGCTTGTCGCGTTTTAAATGTAGTTCATTATAACGACCTCTTTTTCGTTTCCTGGATTTGGTATTGATCGACACATTACTTTCATAAAGTTTGTTGTTACGAGTACTACAGCAAGCGATGGCACTCGACTCCTAGACGCACGATATTGAAACTGCCACAATTGACTGACTTCATCAAAATGTCATCTTTTGCTATGATAGTTTTGTTGTTTTGTATTGCTATTTTCTTACTTATCTCTTTATTTTAATCACTTAACGAAGCCATTTTAAAAGAATTGGATAATAACAAAATCTCGTAGGTGTATTGGTCTATCTTTTGGTGGCCTACATACAATTTGGGACATCTCCTTTGAAACAAAAATGTAACAACATATCCGTGCTTTAAAAAACTTATGACATATTATTTTATACCAGATGAAAGACACTGAAGTTTTAGTAATTTCAATCATAGGTACTCATTATCTTTACCTTTTTATCAAATTGTCCTATTGTATAGTAGCAATATAATAGTGACTGGGCAATGTGAGAAATAATGATGTTTCGATAGTAATTAATCATTTCGCTCGATAGATCTAGGCATTATTCATGCCCGGGCATAAATAATGCCCGCATTAATCACTTGGTCCATAACATATGTATATAAGAAGTTTATGTTATAATATTTTTAGTTTTAAATGTTTTTATATACCTATGTAGGTAGGTACTGTTGGTGTACCTTTTCAATAAAATAAAAAAACATATTTAGACACGCCAGACTTTATAAAATTGATGATAATTGCAAGAAAACAAAAAATCAATTTACAGAAAAGAGTAAAGAATTAGGAACAGGAAGCATCTGAAGTCATGATACTAATAGGGGTTAAAGTATGAAATTGCCGATTTGTACTAAAAATCAAAATTGTTTATTTTTTAATTTTTAACAAATTTATTTAATCAAAATAGTTACCATTATTATCTATACATTGCTGCCATCTAATAGGAAGGTCATTTATGCCTTTGTGATAAAACTCTGAGGATCTAGACTGCACAAACTGTGTGAAAGCATTTTGTACTGCCTCCTGGGAAGAAAACTTCTTGTCACGTAGATAATTGTCCAAATCACGAAAAAAATGGTAGTCCGTTGGAGCAAGGTCTGGCGAATACGGAGGATGTCGAATGGTTTCTAATTGCAGTTCCTGAAGGGTCAAAACGGTTTCTCGTGCTGAGTCTCAACACGCGTTTCTTTCTGCACATCAGTCAAATCATGAGGCACCCATTTTTCGTATTTATTTATTTTATTGATTTGACTCAAATGAGTCAATATTGTGGGTAAGGTTACGTTAAACCATGCCGCTAATTCCTGGGTAGTTTGACTAGGATCGGCTTCCACCATCTCTCTTAATTCATCGTTAATCACCTGTGTGGGCGGTCTTCCTCGTGGCTCGTTCTTCAAGTCGAAGTTTCCATCACGAAAGCGTTTAAAACAAAATCGCACGGTGCATTCATTAGCAGATCCCTCTCCAAACGCAACATTGATATTGCGGGCTGTTTCTGCCGCGTTACTTCCGCGTCGGAACTCGTATTCAAAAATCACTCGCATTTTCGCAGTATCCATCTTTCTTGTCTAAGTTAAATAACAAAAACAATTGAAAGTCGATATTCAAATGTTTCACATTTTTTAAAAGAAGAACATCATAGAAACCATGTGAAAAAAGTTTCATTCGAAAACCTCAAACCATGAAGATTCTATGTCAATTCAAAGAACCTATTACAATAAAACGGCAATTTCATATTTTAACCCCTAATATTAACGCAATATTAAGTCATAGCACGCAGATTGAGTTAATAACGTAGAAAAGTAGCGCTATCGCCTATCATACACCAGGTTTTTTATTAGCTCCCAAATCTAAAACTTACACTAGGCAAGTATCGATTTCATCGTAATGTTGATTTAGTTGTTAATATTGTACCTTTCCAGAGCATACTTACCACATCATCATCAAATCCATGTAGCTGTTGATTCGGTAATCGTTCATACATCACTCTTCCCATCCCTTGGTTACATGTTGTCTGGGCTGGAACATAAATTGATAGTGTTTTACCGACTCCACTAACACGTAATCTTTAATAATATTTTAAGGAATACGTTAATTTCGAACTGCTGAAACTACACTAAAATCATTAAACATGATGTTTGTAAATTTTTCGTTTGTCAGAAAAAAAATTACGCATTTTACGGATGTCGGAGTTGGACAACAAATTTATAACAACAACAAAATACTAAGAATTATATACAACTGTTTGTTTTAATGTACTTTGTAAGTATGAAAATTTAAAAACCCGTACTATGATCTTTTATAACTTTTTAAATAAGTCTGTATTTACTTTTCGTGGCTTGTTGGTTCTGCTGCACCCATTCGGGTCGAAAAAAAAACCGTATCGATAGAACAAGTCACTAACCATTGGCCATCGTGAGCATGGTGAGGGCTGTGAAGGCGTGCATCACGCTCGCCCCCCGCGGCTTCATCTTCCTATCAACTTGCTGGCTCGTGTACAGGCCGCGGTTCACCGACCATTCATATGGCCACGTGCAACCCTCGATCTGCAATTATTTATACCATCAACAGCAAAATCAGTAAAATCAGTAAAATCAGTTTTATTTCTGCAAATAGGCCCCTGGAGGCGCTTTTACACGTCCCAATATTTAACCAGTGGTAGGTTAAATATTCGCTTCGGGACAAATGTGGGCTAGTGCCGAGAAGAAGCAGCGCAAGAAACTCGGTCACTATTGTCAGCCTCCTTTTAAATAAACATGTTTACATAAGATATATGCCAGTGCGAGCTACATATGCCTACATTCATCTACTATTTGTATGGACATAGTCCTGCACAAAAGGAGGATTTTGGCATGATCGCGTGGCTTGGCAGGGGGTGGCAATTTGGCCAATAGTTGAGAGACGATGCTGCCCATCTTCTTCTGGAGGTAACCTATTAGTCGCCTCCTACGATTCCATTGGGTCAGAAAATGATGGTCATTTGTGTTTTACGCCTGCACCACGCAACTATAATATCTTGATTTTTATATTGTGGTGATGATCACCTTATAAGTGATAATAATTTATTTAAACTGAATGATTTGAATTTCTATAAAAAAAATGTAAAACATTTTATTGACGTAGGGCATGATGGGTATCAAGTAAGAGTTCTGGTTCATAGCAGGTGTACTGTTAGATACCGCTGACGAAGTTGTCTGGTATATTAATTGATTGCTTTGAGACAATGATTATTGGTATGTTATCTGGCTCATAAATAAGTCATCCCGCTATTAAAAAGACTAAACAAAATGTGAAATAAGACGGCGATCACAAACTGATGACTTCTTTACAAAAGTTCTAAAAGTTAATGAAGGTCTTGAAAATAGTCTGCTTCATTAAAAATGAATCAAAAATTGCATATTGTTTTTATGTCATTCCCAATCATTCCAATCTGAGTCATTGCGTGTGAATACAACGACCCTGCCCCAAAATGATGCACTACATCTCTTTAAAATGGCCGTTTTGTCAAACCGATTATGAGTATAGCATTTAGGTAGTTTGCAAAATGATCGTCGGTTGGTTGAACTAAATGAATGTGGCTATCCAGAGCAAGGTTATAATATACTGAACAAATATTAAACAGCTTTTATATTTATTGCCTTTGCGACCTTTGCCAATGAATCATATCTGGTTATAACTACTCATTTCACTCCTAATACATGTATAATTTTCCGATTGTTTATAACGTTCGTATGTCAAGCTGTATAGGTAAGTAACCTATCGTCACTAAAGTTCTAACACCACGTAAGTAATTTTTAAGAACTTCTCAGGAGAGCTAAAAAACCTTTTTGAATAAATCCCAACCGCAGACAGGACCGCTCAATGTATGGAACTTGGCTGGACTTACGTACTGTTTCCACAAAACAGTGACTTCCGTGCTATTCCTTTTACGTGATTTCAAAGGTTTTTATTGGTCGTATCTTGAATCAGATTAGGCGAAAAGACGCGTCTTTCAATTCACTAGCGAATGGCATCAAAATGTCAGAACCGCCAAAAAATGACTTACGCGGTGTCAGAACTTCAGTGACGCTATGTGCTTAATGGCTTATTATGGGTTACGGCTTTTGTATGTCTTCGTATCACTTCTTCCTTCGCAAAACTGTTTTATTTGTTTGCGATACCCTGATGAAAAATTAAGTTTTCACTTAATAGATATCCATGGGAAAAGTTTAAGATGTACTTTTTATCCAAGTGTTGTGTAGGTTGGTTGAAATATGAATATAATTGTTACAGGTAAGTAAGTACATATCTGTAAAAATTAAGCCGCTAAAACGTTGTCATTGTTTAAAAAGCTATTATATATTCTTGACTTATCGGATCTACGTTGAAAATTACTAAATAATCTTGTACATACACCATGTGAACTAAATTAATAATTCTTTGGCTTCTTCTAATCTCTTTTCTAAAATTAAAGAAAGACAAAATAATACATAAGTCATTTTTATTTTGCATATTATTAAAACTATGATCCTTGATTACTGCGGAACCTCAAAGATATTCTATGTAAGTAGAATACATGCATAAGAAGATAAGCTTGTTGTTGTTGTCATACTTTTTTATTGTTCAGTTATTATATGTATTTAAATTTTCAGATATGGGTTTGCAGTTTTTGAAATGTGGATAGCAATATTGCTATTAAATTACTTGTTTTGTTTGGTAGACTCAGATACATCGAAGGTACAAAACCCTATACCCGGGACATGTAACATAAAACAGCAGTTTTTCTACGTTCTTCCGTTCGAAGACAGGTCCGGGGCTTTTTTTTAAAGTGAACATACTTTTCACGATTGAACATAATGATCACGATTCCAACTAAAAGTTCAAAATAATTAAGTTCGCCGATAGTTCCACCATTTAAATACAATACGCGAACTGTATGACCGAGGGCTGGAATAACTACAATAACTGTACCATTGTCCGTCTATTGATATCAGCTATTATTGAAATGTATCCGCATGATAGTGGTGCCGTTACTCTGCGCAGACGATGAATTGGGCCAATAAAATTAATGTCGCCACACAAATTAATAACAAAGCTATGGGTGCGGAACATGTGAAAATACTGTGTGCAATGAATTATATTACAAGTATCATTATCATTCACTTGCCCTGTTCCCGGGTCATAGGGGTCGGCGCAGAATATTTTCCACTTCCATACAATCATTTCAGTCGTCCTTCTCAATCATATCAATTATTTACTAGTATAAATGTGTTGCATGTTTCAACATTTTCTCAAATTACCATCTTAAAGACAAAAACCACCTTAGTCTACTCGTGACCATGAACGCTGCAAAAGTTCGAAACGTCGGGTTAAATCAAAAATAATCGCGTTCTAAATCCGTAAACTTATCTTTCATTTCAATTTATAGTGTTCGCGTAAACTCAAGAAAACAGTATGAGTATTTAAAAAAAAATTTTACGCACATTGATACAAATTCTTCTCTGCGTCTTTATTGAAAGACTGTATAATCATGTCTTTTAAATCAAATATGACTGACTCGGTCGAATTTATTAAACACTAGCTTTTGCCCGCGTCTTCGTCCGCGTGAAGTGGGTAGCATTCCTGGGACGCAGTAGAAAATTGAGAATGTCGTCATCAATGACATGCGAGCACTCCCTAATTAGAGCCCGAGTTTTGCGATCTGTCGGACCTGTCGGATTGTAATTTACTTTTCTGTACGTGTCTTCATCGCTCAGCAAATTTGAGATTTTTGTCTCATACTCAGCGGTGTTCATAACAACAGTTGTGGAAGTTCGTAAATCGGCCAAACTAAACGCACGGTGGCTTGCCGGGTGAAGGAACACATTAAAGCGGTCAAAAATAACGACACACAAAAATCAGCTATCGCTGAACACCTTATACACGCGGGTCCCAATCACTGGATTGAGTTTCACAACGCGAAGATAATTTCTACAGAACACCACTATATGTATACCAAGGATGGTCAGAGAAGCGATTGAAATTACCAAACACAAAAATTTCAATCGCGAAGATGGCTTTAAATTATCTAGTGTATGGAATCCAGTGGTTCAAATTTGCGGAAACCGAAGAAATCCAAAAAATGCTATATCTCGATTGGATACTGTAAGTGTTGTGTGTCGAGAACAGAAGTGTAGTAATAGTGAGTTTTCAAACAGTGGTACCGGTATCGTGTGTAATAAAAGACTACGACGGAGGGTAGACCGATTTGTCTGCTCTTAACAACTAGCCACCTGCAACAGTGCCGAAATATCGGGAACTTATAAAAACTAAGGTACATGGTATAAACCCCGTATCAATTAATTCTAGTGATAGTGACCATGGAAGTTTAAATCAGTATAAAAAATATGTGTCTGTCTCTTTCCCGCTCTATTCCATCTCTGTCAAAAACACAGTGACACGTCCTCGCACATTATTTTATCATAATAATTAATAAACCTATCATAAGAGCTTGAAATCTTTATCTAATAGTGTACTTGTGTGTATGGAACAATTGACGTTATGACGTGGTCTTAAGCAGCTGGTAATTTCCAACCATCTCTCTATTAGAAATAAGGCGTTGTTTTAATTTCTTTAGCTTCACGTATCATTTTCGGTTCATAGCAATTTCGTTTATAAACCTTAATTTAGAGTTTATCAAATCTAATAAAATATTTGGACTTATCAAACGCATGACCGCGGTCTGCAGATTTTGTTACACACATGTTTTTTCTATCGACTATGTGTTATTTTATCTCGAGTTTCTATACTGCGTTTATTTTGTCCTAAACCAACGCTGCTTGTATACTGTCGAGCAAAGCTTTTGTGTTTGATTACCTGATCTCATTTAAAGCAGTTGCAACTTACAACTCATCTGTTTAGGGAGGAACATAAACTATAGTATATATAGTATATACTATGTCTATGGGGAGGAAGAATATCAGAATCCAAAAACTCAATATATAAAATATTGGATTAAATGCGAAACGGTATGATTAAATTTGAATTTCGTTACAAGATGTAGCAAGATGTGTATTGTATACCTATAATTGGCGTATAAGAACATAACTATAATAATATAAATACTTAAACGTAAATTAGTATATATACCTATATTGCTGTTGGTGTACCGTATATAAATAAATAAATAAATGTTCAATACTATTTTTGTATTTTTGTAAATGTCATAATATTGTTGTTGTGACATTAAGTGTCATTTAAGCAACAGGAAAACACATAGATTTAATATTGGGAAAACATCACAATCAGAACTTGGCACAAAAATAGTATTGCTACATTTACCCACATTTTTGTTGCAAACTCGCATCTGTAATACACAACGTTAAAACAGTGTAGGTATTAGATTACAGACACAGTGTATTATAGCCTGGTGTAACAGATGTCGTCTAAAGTTTTACAATTTTATGATTGCTTAGTCTTGGTTTAAGACAATACCATTAGTACTTTCCTTCCACAATTTAGTTTGAGTAATAGGACTGGACGGTCGAAATATGACCGTCAACTACATTTTCGATTATACACTCTACTTAGGTACGCCATAAAACAAAAAAATAGCTTTAATACTACAAATAAAAAACTCGACGAAAGTAGGTATGAAATGAGCACCAAAGAGAAGGTGCGCGATGGTTGCCGGAGATTTCTTGTTTGGCAACGACTCATATTTCATTAAACCCTTGAGACTTTGAGTTGTACCATATTGAATATTATCGAATAAAAAGAACCTGTAAAACGTTATACTTAGGTATGTATGTTAGAAAAAAAGTTAGAAAGTTTTCTCTTTCTATAAGCATATTATCATACTGGCATAATTTCTATGACTTGGGGAGGCCAAAATACGAGTCGACCGTTCAACCACTTGCTAATTAAACAAATTTACATAATACAAATCCCATTAAAAGATGCCCTTATTTATTTAATAAGCTTAATTCCCTTATAGAGAGGAACAGTAAAATCAAATGGGTAAAATTACGCTAAGTACCTACGGAATTTCTACCTCCGTAAGTACTAATGCGAATCTGCATGACAAAGCGCAGAAGGTATGGTTTTCGCTATGAAAATTTTGGCGTTTCCAAAAATCGTGGCGATGGGCGGAAACGCGTATCCGGTGCATTGTGACCGACCGATGTCCTCGGCTATTTAATGACCTGCCGTATAATTTTGATACAGTTACCTATTCCGTGAAATCACCGTCTGGCCGCGAAAATCACTGTTAGCCATAGATTAGAATGTTCCAGTAAAATAATGATCTTTATAAAAAAAAATTGCTACATATTATGAATACTTCAGGAATTTAATCTCGCAGATTTTCACGAGGTTTTCATGACGGGTTTTCTTGATTTTGTTTAATGATTTAAATACAAATACAAGTATAAATTTTAGAATGTTTTTCTATACTTGTTTACTACAAGACGGTATCATTTTCCAAATTTTATGGGTCTAGGAAACTTGTGCTCAGCAGTCAGATACCAAATAGCCTTTCCCGATTTGACCTAAATCCTTACTATTAATAATAGGGGTTAAAGTATGAACTTGCCTGAAAATCAAAATTATTTATTTTTTAATTTTTAACAAATTTATTTAATCAAAATAGTTACCATTATTATCTATACATTGCTGCCATCTAATAGGAAGGTCATTTATGTCTTTGTGATAGAACTCTAAGGATCTAGACTGCACAAACTGTGTGAAAGCATTTTGTACTGCCTCCTTGAAAGAAAACTTCTTGTCACGTAGATAATTGTCCAAATCACGAAAAAAATTGTAGTCCGTTGGAGCAAGGTCTGGCGAATACGGAGGATGTCGAATTTTTTCTAATTGCAGTTCCTGAAGGGTCAAAACGGTTTCTCGTGCTGTATGAGGTCTCGCGTTGTCATGGAGCAATAATGGTGAAGATCGATTCATGAGTCGGGGCTGTTTTACTGCTAGTTTTGCCAACATTATTCGGAGTTCGGCACAATAGACATCTGCCGTTATTGATTGACCAGATCGGAGAAAACTATAGTGAATAACACCATGCTGAGACCACCAAACAGTTACCATTACCTTTTTATTGGTAAGTTTTGCTTTAGGACACTATTGTGGCGTTTGACCTGGGGTCAGCCATTGCATTTTTCTTTTACGGTTATCATAAAAAATCCACTTTTCATCACATGTCACAATTCGGTTAATATTCCTTCATTTCTGTACCGATTCAACAAGGCAACACAAGTTTCAACACGCGTTTCTTTCTGCACATCAGTCAAATCATAAGGCACCCATTTTTTATTTTTTTTATTTTATTGATTTGACGCAAATGAGTCAATATTGTGGGTCAGGTTACGTTAAACCATGCCGCTAATTCCTGGGTAGTTTGACTAGGATCGGCTTCCACCATCTCTCTTAATTCATCGTTAATCACCTGTGTGGGCGGTCTTCCTCGTGGCTCGTTCTTCAAGTCGAAGTTTTAAACCAAAATCGCACGGTGCATTCATTAGCAGATCCCTCTCCAAACGCAACATTGATATTGCGGGCTGTTTATGCCGCGTTACTTCCGCGTCGGAACTCGTATTCAAAAATCACTCGCATTTTCGCAGTATCCATCTTTCTTGTCTAAGTTAAGTCGATATTCAAATGTTTCACATTTTTTAAAAGAAGAACATCATAGAAACCATGTGGAAAAAGTTTCATTCGAAAACCTCAAACCATGAAGATTCTATGTCAATTCAAAGAACCTATTACAATAAAACGGCAATTTCATATTTTAACCCCTAATATATTATTATAAATGTGGATGTAAGTTTGCTTGTTACCTACGCTTTCACGCGAAAACTACTTAACCGATCATCATGAAACTTTGTACTCATATTTTTGTAGGTATTAGAAGTATCATCGGCTATATCCCACTGTTTGGGCACAAGTTTCCGCGGACGCGGTAAACGACGTTCAAGTAAAGTAAAGTAACACTAAATAAAAAGACTTGGTCTTGACAGAAGGACGGACGGACGAATGGAATGAAAACAAAGTGATCTTGTAAGGGTTATATTTTCCTTTTAAAACACAAAACTCTAAAAAATCAGTTAAATTTCTGCCCCAGGAGGCATTTTTTAGCAGTGTTAGATAATATTAGGACATCTTAATGTTTTATCTTACCACTTCAGGACAAGTGCCTAAAAGAAGCAGCACAAGAAACTCGATAACTATTATCGACCTCTTTTAAAATAAGTTGATTACAAAAAGGTATATACCGGCGCGAAATTAGACTATTTAATGTCATATATTTTTTATGTTTGAATAATCATTGACAAAGTTGTTAGACGTACAAAAGTGCTACCTTTTTCCATTAAATAAAGCAATGCGTGTTAGTCCACTGCTAGACCTTTGCATAAGTAGGATTTTGCAATAATCATGTGCGAATCATCGCAGTATGGCCAATAGTGAGGAGACGACGTTGCTGCCTGTCTTTCTTCCTCTTCCAATACTCTTTTGGTCGAACCACGCTACACTCATATACGAAGATAGGAAGGTCATAAGGGGTGAGCTATTACGTTTTTGTACTGACACTACACGACACCATTCCAGTAGCTATGATGTTAACTGATTTCGCAACGTACACGCATTTAGAAAAGGTAAGATATAGACTAACAGATATACCCTTTTGTATTTATAATATTAGTATGGATTACGAGTATATTATTATAATGATTTATTGATTAATGATAATAATAATAAACCCGCAGGGCAGCTTGAAGCGAGCTGTTGGGCAGTAGTGACCCCACGGACCTGATTGCTCCCGGAAGTATCCTTGTTCCTCACCTCTGGCTTGCTTTCATTGGTCGGCCGGAGTGAACACTGACGAGGAACATATCTCCCAACTCTTGCTTGCCTTCATTGGCCGGCTTGAGTGGAGAGTCGCTAGAGCAGAAATGTTCGGAGGAAGGAAGTATTGCAGTAAGATGCTTGTAGGGATCTTAAACGAATTACCGGGATTGTCCTGAGAGCCGTGTAATACCTCTCCAATCCTCAAGCACCTCAGGCTATGTTGCCCCCTTGTCGCTACGTCACTATGTGCTAGCGGCCGTTTCCGGGGGCCCATTAAACGAGTGTGCGAGTCACCCCCTGCCATTTTATCCGTGTGAGTAACATAGGTCAGGCAGGGGCCATAGTCCTTCCATAGTCCCAGTTACCCAGTCCACTAGCACCCAAACCCATAGCCCAGTATCCTTTGTATCCACATTCTACAATAGTCCTGCACTGACCGGGGGTTATCCTTGGGTGTACTTGTATAGTGCGCACAGGGATAATCGTCGGTTGGTGTCACATTACATCATTTAGATAAATGTTGTCTAACGGGCCTCTGCGAATTGGCTTCGGCCCCTCGTACGCCTTCCAAATGTCCGGGACTCCATAGTCCCGTGATCGGAAACAGACCAACATAATAATTATAATGATTTATTCATTCATTAAACTTAACTACTATTACATACATATGTGGTGCTTAAGTACCTAAACTAGGTCTAGCCTGCTCTTATAGGCACTTATGCTCTTTGATGTGCTGCAAGGTGAGTAGATGTTTTACAAACGTAATGCGAGAAGGTCATGATGATACAGATAAATAATAATTTTATTGATGGTTCGATCGTAAAATGGAACGGTAGAGCAATATGGAACCTAACAAAAACACTAAAACACTACCCCGACTTAAAGTTGTTAACTTTCGTGCTTTTGTAAAGTTTTCAAAGCGTTACCGAAAACATTAACATAGAGCTTGGGCCTAAAAAACTTGTAAGGCCATAGATAATAATAAAAAAATACCTATAAATCGATGAAAATTCAAACATTCATCTCATACACAGTGAAAGCTATCAAATCATTTCACTTCTTTAATAGAGAGCCCGGAAGTAGGGCATCTATTTGACATCAGGCATTGATGGCAGCCGGTGATCCACGACCTAACGGTGTGAAAAGTTCCTCTATGGGAGGAATGTGGGATGGGCTAAGCTAGGATGGTCGTGGGAAAGACAAATTGGGCAATCAGATTTTAATAGGCATTTAGTAATCTCGATCGGAATAACAGGGAAAAGTATGTTACCGATAAATGAGGCAATTCAATAATTTTGTCATTATAATGAATAGAAATCATATTTCATTACGATTTCTCCTTACAAATGGAATGGTAAAGCATTTATATTTAAAAGGGTTACCAAACGTATATTATATTGTAGAGTTTAAACTGTCACGCTATAGTAATATACAGAGTGTTAGGTAAATGGTAAACCAAGCCGGACCAGCCTATGTTTACATAAATGCACATAAATAGTAATAGGAATATGTTAGAATTTCAAAAAAAAACCAATGCTTTTAAACTTTCATTGATAGTTGTGAGTTACATACTTAGGACTGATAGTGTTTATTTTACTTTCGTTATATGATAGCTACCTACTGGTGCAAAATTCCCTCGAATCCATTAACAAACTACCTAGCTGGCACTTGGCTCTTACTAAAATTTTCATTTCAAAACTTCATACGGTAACCAATTGATCCTTGAACTAAAAAAACTGACCGTCAATATTTTTAAAGGCTTATCTAACGGTACTTTATACTATAGGATAAATAATAAAAAATAATTTAATGCCGCAAATATCCATGTTCATGTTCCAAAGCCCTTTTATATTTGACATCTTTGGAGAATTTCTGTCCACATTATCAATACAATCATAAGTTCATTAGCCCTTCGACTCGCTATTATTTTTACCAATTGTATTGATGATAGACAGTTTCCAACTTTAATGAAGTTTAGCAAAATCATTTCTTTGTTTAAGTCTGGCGAAAAATGTGACCCCTCCAATTATTAAAAAAAAAAAAAAAAAAAAAATCTTCAACATTATGGTGCATTGAATGATTCCGTGGATCTAATAAGTTCTTACCTTAAAGGCAGAATACAAAAGATAATATATAATAATATAAGATAAGATAATATAAACATACATTTATTTCTTAAGAAAAGTAACGTACACAATTTTAATACGAGAAATAAAGATAAACTCGCCGTTCCTGGCTTCAGACTGCGAAAAGTAGAAAAATCGTTTATGGGAAATTGTATTCGTATTTTCAACAAATTACCACAGGGTATTGCTGAACTCCCTGTACATAAACTTGAATCGTAAGTCACAGTAATTTTAATGAAAAAGGGCTACTAAACTGTTAATGATTATTTAAATGATAGAAATGTATGGCATTAAATTGTCTCAGCTCGTACTCTCTTAAACCTCGTAAAATTACCTTACCTTGTAAAAATTTATTTAAAAAGAGGCTGACAATAGTGACCGAGTTTCTTGCGCTGATTCTTCTCGGCACTAGCCCAGACTTGTCTCGAAGCAGTGGGTAGGTTTAAATATTGGGACGTGTAAAAGCGCCTCCTGGGGCCTATTTGCAGAAATAAAACTGATTGTAACAGATTTTAACTAAAAAGGCTGCTAGTAACCGAGTATCCTGAGCCGTTTCTCGGTGCTTGTTAAGAACTGTCCTGAAGCAATGTTATGGTAAACATTGAAAATTTTAACGCCAAGTTATTAAAAAACCATTAAAAGCCTATTAAAAAACTTACAAAAACTAATTTAATTCTTATTAAATTAACTATTTTTGCTTTTAATAATTGCTGCATTGGAAACATAAACCTCGCAGATTAATAAAGCACTACGACTATATTCCGATGGCAAACATAGTGTTTTATATTATTAAAATGTAACCACTTACTTTATTTTATCAAATTTATGACCACTCGTTAACCGAAGATTTATAACAAAGATAAAAAAGTGCAAGCATGCCAGTTTAGGATAATTTTTAAAAGTCTAAAACTTCTCTAAAATCGTAATTTGATTGGATCTGTAGAAGACTTTATAGATCCATTGATAGTGTTTTTTCCAATGGACCATTGGACCGTACTCTTCTTGCAATAAATAACCAGAAAAGTACATATTTATTTAACTGTTGCCAGCGACTTCGTGTTCCTGGATTAAAGTATATATTGTATGCTAACCCATAAATACCAAAAAAAAAAATTTCCAATATAAAATACATCATGTTTATCCCACGGGATCCGTATATTTTTTTGGGATAAAAAATAGACTGTGTGCTATTCCAGATAGTACATATTTAGTAATCTAATTCAAATTTTATTCAGATCCACTTTACCTTTCTGGCATGATTGAGTCACAACATCAAAACTTTCACATTTATTATATTTATTATATAAGTATGATCACCTACCACTTTGATTTATATGATCGCACTGTAGCAATAAACTTATATAAGTAAATAAATTGCAAGATTTTGTCTAATCTATTGCTTACATTATTACCTACTATTAACTTTGTGATAAATATTTCTGATTGATCTTAACTTTTTACAACAACACATTATTTGTGCAAATAGATACGACGTGGTAACGTTATATATATATATATTTATTGTTATCGGTCATATAAAGCGAGATATTTTTTACATAAATATAAAACTTTATCTGTGAGTAATCTAGGCTATATAGAAAGTGTGGCAAGATCTAATAAATCGTGTTTATGTTATTTAAATTGGGCAAACGACGAGATAATGAAGTATAGATAAAGTAAATATTCATCTGTACAAAAAAAAACATTAATTTATAAAAACAGACTTGATCTGAACCGCGTTACCGGAATACCACAACGCTATGCGCATAGTGAAATAGGTTATCCTTGTTAGAATACTTGAAAAATTTCTTAATACATACCACGAAGATATACACAATTTTAAAGCTCCTTTTAGACTTTAAACTACAGCTGGGTTTTCTGTTGCTGAATACGAACATCTTATACTATCACAATGAATATAATATACAATTTTATTTACTAAAATCTAATGCAAGTGCTATAAATTTGGGTGTTATTTTTTATATAAATGTTGTGTGTCGTGTTTCAAAACTGATTGAGAGAAAATTTCCTTGTTCTGTTCCCCTAACAAAATCATATTATGTTAGTTTTCTTAACCAGAATTGTAAAACAGAGTTTTATTTTAATCACCTATGAATAAAATGGCCATTGACTCGGGTAACAAGTATAACGTACAGTAGTTAGTATTGATGCGGTGCACGTGGCAATATTGCATAATGCAGTCACAGGACGCTGCGCCGGCGCCGCCCTAACGACCCTCGTTACATTCAAATGTGACGCATTTAATTGATATAGGTGATTTAAGTTACATTGACATGTTATATTGGCCAGTTTTTAATCAAAGACCTTAGTTTTTTTAAAAGTCTTCCTGGCAGTTATGTTAATGCATAAGAAATTATTAGTAAACAAAAATACAAATTAAACTAAGGATGATACCAATTTTCCCATACACTGAAACTAAGTTATTTAAACTAATCTTAAATACTAGATGACTGATATTTAAAGCAAGAAGTTTAAGATATCAAATCATTAGGAAAGAGAACAGTTATTATATCGTGATAGGGCCAGGATGACTATTGTGCTTCTTTGCAATTTTGTTTAACGTTTTTTCATAGTTCCCTACAAATCTGTGCCCTCGCCTTAAGGAGTTTTTCTGTTCTTTTCAAGGTGGCTAGCACTTGGTTTTACTTTAGTTAAGATCCTCAATGTTAAGGCGTGCAAGACCGTTTACTTAACTCGCTCTCTTTGTTTTGCTTGCCCTGATTTGACGTAGACAATCATAGTCTAATACACGTACTCTTAGAAATAAATTTTCTAATTCATTTTTCTACTCGAAAGTTTACTCTAACCTTCAGTACCTACAGATCAAGCTACTGGTAGGCGTAGGTTTCTCATAAAGAAAGAATATCGGTAAAATGAGAAACTATAAAAAAGATACGCGTAAAAACTCCGAAATACTATTTCTTATGAAGATTTGGCTATAATAGCCACGCTTAGCAGATAATTTGGCAATCGCAGCACAGCCTATGTTGGGGAAAAGATGTTCCTCCCTCTGTCAGAACTCTTTTAGTTGCTTACTATCTATTATCCACGACTTAATAATGTATCTTAGCCTTTGTTCTATACCATCTCATAATCTATCTTCGTGCGATATTCCTTTCAGATCATTTGGCCAACGACCAATTGGTCGTTTGTCGTATTGGCATTTTCTCAAACTACTGGAATGACTTCACTTTCAGCAATAAGTATTCTACCTACTAAGTAAAATTATTTAAATTCACTCTCTAATAAACACAAAGAACAATTCAAACCCAACGAAACAAACTTCCCTTTTATGAAAAACGCGCTCTTAGCGAGTACATGCCGCCGGTAAAATCGTACACACATGAAAGTGTTTAACAGGTTTGACCATGTACAAACATTTGGTCTACTACATCACATTAGGAGTAGACGTGTATGAATTATGGATAGCTACATGTTGCATTATATATAGGTACTTAATCGAAATACTGGAAAATTTAGATACGCATCTGAATGAAGTTTTTTTTTTAAATTATTCTTGTTTAGAATTATAATATTCTGAACCAAGCACAACACATACTTTTATAGAATAAAAACTTGCTAAAAGTTTCTAGTCATTCACTAAATCATACTTAATTTTATCATTTCACTTTCTAAAAGTTACATAGTAAGATGCCGCGCTGAAACGTCTCAAGATGAACACTGCTACGAAATGTCTACGGCGAACCGAACTTACCTATTAAGCTCCGATCTACGAGACACGCAACACGCCCGTAGCACACTCAATTTAAACTCCTAGGCACTGTTCACACTTGTGCTAAGTCCACACGGCACAGGTGCACTACTGGACAGCCAAATCCAAATTGTGGACATTTCTACACCATAATTCAGTTAAATCACATTAAGAGGGGGACGACAATGGGAGAGCATCGATGTGAGCGAATCACACCATCGCCACGCATCGCTAATTCTCCATAGCTCGTGTTTACCGACGTCGGTGACCCAACAACAATCATTATACTTTATACGTGCGTATGTATTGTTGAAATTCAGTGCGAGCGACCTGGGCGTCGCACTTTACTTTTATTGCTCCTATTTTTATGTCACACAATTTCGCTGATTAATCATCGCCTTGCGATACAATACCTAATACTGGATACATTTATTTATTAACTGTTATTTAATGTTTAATCATAAGCATAGAAACAGACATTTAAAGTATCTGACTAAAAGCGTTCAAAACATAGTATTTAAATCACAGATTAATACTTAGTATTAAAAACGTATTTTACGTTTTACATCAAGACCTAATACACATAATATGTATCTGAGAACTTACTGACTGTATCATATAGGACACATCGCAGTAAGTCAATTGAATCTACCTGGTTCGAGAATAGGACACAGTCAATAATATGACTCATGCAATTAATTCGTTAAATATATTATAATAATAATGGATAAATTATTATAATGAATCTTAGATACAACTAATAATAAGTATGTTCTCAGTAGACATTACATTTTTATGGTTTATCCAATGCGTAACGTTGTAAAAAATATGAAGTATGAATCAATATAATACTAATTAATTGAAAACAACGAATAGCAAAATAGTTTTAATACATATGTACTTAGTTATATTATTTCTCTTCCAACTAGTTTTCAGGAATAACAGAAGTTAGATGTAAGTAAATGTGACTTATTTGCATCTAACTTTTGTATTGTATACTGGGTTTGAGCAGTGACTAAAGATGCTCCAAAGTCATAAATTCGACTGCCAAATGTATTCATCGGTGACCCTAAACTGTCCGCTTTTCCGGAAACTGCGAACAAAGGCGGCGCGAACGCGTCCAACATGGCCGTGTGTCGCAGCGCTGTCCACCATGTTGCGGCCGGCGCGCGAACTATACTCCGAGATTACCATCAACGCTATTTGCTAATGAATTAATTATTAGGTAGGTGACATTTTTGTTTTGCGGCTGACCTTGAGTGCGGCTGCCTCGGTCATCTCTCATAATCGCGATGCAAAATCATGATTACAGGTCGACACGTCGGTTCAAAGGATTTTTTAAATGGATTTTACATAATGTAACAGGAGGTGGGTGTTTCGTGTGGGATTATTGATAAATCTGTTATTGTAATACTAAGAGAATTTTAATTATTTCCCTGTTTCGGGCTGGATATTGAACTAATAATAGTAGGTAATTGTACTGCTATATCAGTAGGTAAGACGGCAATTGAAATTACATAGGTAATTTTTTGTCACTTGCAAGTATGTAAGTATTGGAAATTCTATCGACGTACATACATCAGGCCTTTTCCTGTGTGAAATGTATTGGCCGAATGGGGGCCATTTAGAATTGCCTATTCGTCTAACATAATATTCTTATGCCTGGACCCATCATTGCTATGGTAACTTGAATTCAATGATGGAGGCCTTATTACCTGCAGAGCAAAGGCCGTTGCTACTTTATAGTAACTTTAATTACTAGCTAGAATTTGTGGAAAAATTCTAATTAAAGCGGGTCAACACGCGGAGTTCAGCTTCAGCTAGGATTATCAATTACTAGCTGTCTTAGTACTTCGTACGCGTCAATTTCTGTTATTATGATCGCGATTATATTTGCAACATTTTTCACTGATGCTTCGCTCCTTTTTGTCGCAACGTAATGTTATTTAGCTTAAAGCCTTCCTCGATAAATGGACAATCCAACACAAAAATATTTTTTCAATTCGAACCTGTACTTCCTGAGTAGGGCATGCAGAACCGGGCCCAGTTCTTTGATTTTCGATTCCCGGTACCGGGTTCATAAAGAACCGGGACTCCCGGTACTCCTGGTACTCGATGCTATTATAAATTATGTGTAAAGAAATCAGAAATACAGTTACAATATTATGTATTCTAATTTAAAAGTAACAAAAATTAATGAACAAATCCAGTCCTAATTATAACAAGGTCAGTATTATACTTTATAAGATACTAGCGAACTCCGCGAACTTCGTATTGCCTCAAAACTGATTTTGACGCCTTAAATGTCATTGTCATCAAACGTACGAGAATTTTTTATGAAGAAATATAGTTTCTTAGTTATTTAACGTTAACTTTCATATAATTTTAATACTTATTATCCTATTTCCGACGAAGACAAATCCGAAAACACCAAAATCATAAAAGTCGGTCCAGCCGTTCTCGACTTATAAGTGGTGCTAACTAATACGACTTTCTTTTAAATAATTAGAAGATTCAGACATTGATTCAGACAAACTTCTTAGCGTTCCATGGATTTACCGTGCGGGTGCCGGGTCCATCGTGTGGCAGAAAGAGAAACTCCGAGTAGCTCCCGGGACTTGTGACACGGGTGTAGGTTTAAGGGGCCCCTTTCCGACGTACATCAACACTCACCTTCACTACTCGTGTTTCAAATGCCAAATCTGGTACGAACCTGCTAATGCAGCTTTGACACTCGCTCTAATATAGAACTTACTGCAGTTCTGGTCAAGCCAAGGTCTTTCAATAGGTTATAGAGAAATTTTGCTGGTATACCTCTCGCCCCTACTTTTACAGCATATAGACTAACTACATAACCGTTTTTCGTTAATCCATTTAGGAGATCATAATATTTGTTTTCTTTTATTGCGTGTATTGGTCTTTAGGTATGTCAGTTTTCCAGGGCACGGTAAGCTCTACAAGTACTATTTGTTGTAGCTCTAGAAAAAAGTAAAATGCCGATACGGATGATGAAACACACACATCCTCTGGGATTTTAAAGTGTTTTTCATACGTGTCCATTAAACTAGTCCAGTCAGGTGCTTTACCCAGGATTGAGTAAGGCATGTTCTTAGAATTTGCAGTGGAGCCTTCTTTAAAGAAGTTAATTTGTCTTTTGTTTGTTGTCAATCCTTCTTGGGCCCTAGCCACTGAAAGAAAGGTTTATAGCTTCACGTATGCAAATTAATTGCAATTATAATAATATTATAATTGTTACATAATATCAGTATATTAATTTTAAAAATTATGTGTCAGGCGGGACTCGAACCCGCATCTCCTCGCATGCCACGCCCGGTATGCTTTACCATTGCTAACTGTACTAACTAAACGAGCGCGAAGCGACACGTTGTCTACAGAGGCGCGGGACGGGAGGAATATTCATCCAGCAAACAAACGTTGGTGAGTTTGAGTTTTGGAGCGAACTGGCGACGACGCATTTTGGCCTTGTTTTATCCCACGAACGCGCGCGAGTCTTATTGACTTATTGAAATTTACTGAAAAATATTTTATAATAAGATATAATTGACTTTATTTATAATTAACAAAGAACCGGGAATACCGGGAATATGTCCGTCTGGTACCGGGAAATATCGGGATTTTTGGGAACCGGGATTTCCGGGAGCATGCCCTATTCCTGAGATTACCGCGTTCAAACAAACAAACTCTTCAGCTTTATAATATTAGTATAAATAATAGCACTTTAGTCAAACCACATTTACATGCTTTAATTACAGATTTTAACTTTACATGAATTATTTCGCTTATATAAAAACATACCCAGTGACACAAATACGCTTACATAAACCGATATAAGTATGTTATCTGAAATAGTTAAGATCGCAACTGTTCTATTTATCGATCACGCGTTGACTTAGTGAAGCGTCTCAATACTTATAATGACTACTGCGTGTATGCATAGAAATGCTGACTATATTACACTATTACAAACATTCATCAAGGCGAAATAATTGTGGCTAAGTAGAGACTTATTTGCTAGCAGTTATGTAGTCGTAAGTTTATGGTTGAATATGGGATTGTAAATGCAATTCGTTGAATACAAATTTCGTTCCTGAAAAAAATTCCTAGCGAGCGGTCCACCCCGGGCAAGTCACCGCTGTTTGTAACGGTCTATGGTAATGGTTTAGTGATTCCTCCAGTGGTAGGGGGCCGCCTGACTTGCGACCACCATCCTGAGAGGTGAGGGTTAACGCCAAATAGCACTCGCTGTGTTCCGTCATTGTGCGGGGCTTCTGGATAAGCTCGCTCCATAGTAGGCTTCCTCTCAACTATAGGGTTCAGAGTGAATCAAAGAGCATGCCCATCGTTAATAAATAAAACAGGGACACGAACCCACAATCTATAGAAAGAAACATTGCATCTAGTTTTTTTACCATCATATTAAACCTAGCGTAAATCTCTCTCATTCGCCGTGTTAATTCATTTTCTTTACCAAAATGTTTATATTATTACATAAACTTTGCTTTATTTTGCAACCCTCTACCGTTCCCTACCTAGGCGTCGAAATTACTAAAACATTATAATAAATAAATTAACCAACTTTAACATTTGTCAAGTATTTGTATACTTACCTACTTAGATTTCGATGTAGTGGAAAACACAACCAAACATATGGCTAAAAGAATATTATATATTTTATTTTATTTTTATAACAACAATTATATCACTGTGAGATTGTTTGAATGCAAAGACATCATTCGTTCAACACGCCCTTTATTCCCACTAGTTCTGTTGGACAGTTCTGTTGACAGAACTAATGGGATTTTTTTCCCACTAGTTCTGTTAACAGAACAAAGCGAAGTAGGTATGAATATACACAATTATAATTCAATTGGTGTTGTTTTAATGTGTTGTTGAGATGTCCATTAACAATATTTTTTCTTATTACAATTTTTGTTCCAGTCAAATTATTAATGGGTATTTTATGAATATATTATACGAAAGACTTAAACGCGTTAGTGTTTTTATTTTCAAAAATATTTTACCGACATTTTATCTAATACATTTTACTGTGCTGTACAGTAAGTATTACAAGAATTAATAAAAAGCAGTGATATCTGATAAATACAACCGAGACGCATAATGTAGATATACATAGATAAAAAAAAATGTTGGCACGCACCTAAAAATATTTTTTATACATCGCCTGGAGGACTTAGATCCAGCATTAGTTTCTCTTTTACAGTCAGCAATACTCATAGTTATTGCAACATTAAAGTCAAGGGCACGGTTGCACTTTGCATCGCTTTTGTAACTTTACTTACTTTAGCTTTGGCAGAAAAAATCTGATATTGAAAGAAACAAGTAACCCTAAACAAATCAAAACTTTAGTGATTATGCGCTTGTAAAAGGAAATAACATTATTTTGCACATTGCATAGTAAGTTTTAAAGGGTGAATAAAAAAGGAAGTACTTTAGAACATTTTAGTTAAATTATTATGGTGTTCTTTTCTACATGTTTCATCAAGAATCAACTAATGCGCAGCCAAGTAAATATTGACAGGAATTAAAACAAAGACCTGTAGTGGCAACCACCACTTTATATCTCTGTGTCTTCAGTAGTGGGTCGCTGTCCTCGCAACGAGATCGCCGTATAGTGAAGTCGCGGCCTTATTATTGAAACAGGTTTTTTCGCTCTTCGTATACAAACAACAACCTTGACAATGATTCGCGCTACTCTGCTTTAATCATGTTCTCGGTTTGTGCGCAATATCAAACAGAATTGTATATTCTTTGTTTAAACTTTGAGTTTGAATCACAAAGTATATTTATAGGGAGGTAGTTGTTATCAAGTAAAGTTATAGCATCCATTAACAAATACTGACTCATCGGTCATGTTGTAAATCAATCTTTATGAGTTATTGATGTGAATTAAATAATCTCTAAAATTTGAGGACTTTTTTCTGGCAATACTTACTTGACATTTTAAATTGATTCAGTGTCTACCTCGTATCAGGATCTGGCACTGTTGTAATGATCCGCCAGCTCTCATTGCTATGGGATGCAACTGCATTATACATGCACACTCGGATCACTCTCGACAACAGCATTTTCTTCGATGCAGCGATGATAGCAATCGATACAATACTCAACTTCTTTCTTACCTTTTCGTAGTCGGGTTACAGTTTTTTAAACTATTTATTTTGTTCTTCGATTCTATCATTTAACTTGTGTAATATGCAGTTGAGCGATTTATTTTTACATTACTTGAATGGATTTCATAAAATCTAAGAAAACTTATTCCAATTACTTTATTTTTAAGAGACTTCCCAAGGGTGATACCACAAAAGGTGTTATTAGCTTGGTTGTTTTGTCTTTGAACATATCTTATGTGTTGGTAAAATTGAGTTTGAGGAAATAAGTTTAAAAATATTTACGTGGCTATGGCTATTTTCTAAAAGTATGAAGCAAAATCATGTGAACCAGTGAATGTGTTAAATCATTACACGAATTCACGGGGACTCAAAATCGCGGAAACAAAAAAAGTGCTATAGTATTTCGAAATTTCTTCTAAGTTTACTTATAAGACTAGACAATTAGAGTGAAATCGAAGTTACAACAAACCTGCCTAATTCTTTCGAAACGGTTTCCAACCTTCAATGTCGTATGTATTACACAATATTTATCTTAACACTACTAAATATAAAAAACTAATACTTACAGTTATAACAAAATACACTTATTTGCCTAACCAACAAAGATACCATAATGAACCTAATACTTGATATGATTTAGAGTAACATGACGTGTAGCAAATCAAAAAATCATTATCATTTCGAGTGCTTCCACTGGGGATGGTACCAAAATATTTAGTGCTTCGATTGCCTTTTTGTATTGTTAGGATACTGCTTTGTTCACAGGGTGATATAAATGAGCCCAATATAAAGTATCTACCATAAATTCAAATTCTCATTTATTCTTCTATTGTATGGCCATCCTTAAAAGATAGTCTGGTAATGACTCCTTCTAACGATTTCTATCTTGCTAGAGAAGCCAGGATCAATACTTTATGTGCTTTCGAAGCACTGATATAAACCCCACTCCTAACAGAACCAAGTCAATTTAGAAAGGTTCGTTTTATAAACTGACCCGACCGGATATTGAACAGGTGTCCCATACGGTTTTTCCTGTCTCACCTTAGGCAGTTGAAATTTTTATTCAAAGATTGTATTTTCAATCTTGCTATTCCTGTTATATTTGTTTTTTGCTTAAAAGCTGAAACAATGTTTAAGTAAAACATGAAGTGAACAAATTGAACCACTTTCTGGCTGATACCGACTCCGAAATTAACTAAACTAGTTTTACAGATTTATAACATTTTTCAATACGACATCAATAGAACGAGAAAGAGTTTCTTGTCCTATTTATTGGTGTCGTACGAGCAAAAGGCGGTTAAAGGAGTGTACAATCCGATCATTTTAGTTATAAAAATCGGTATTGTTACTTTTTTGGTGAATTTATTTGTCTATTACCTACTATAAGAATATACTTCAGTAATACCTATCATAAATATGATAGGTATTACTGAAGTATTTACTTAAATAAAGATTCTTAGTAAAGTTTACATTTTCAGAAGATAAAACACAAAAAAAAACTAAATTTACCAATAATAATTGAGTCAATGATAGACTTCAATGATTTTTTTTAGGGACTCCTTTTTAGGGTTCCGTACCCAAAGGGTAAAAACGGGACCCTATTCTACGACTAAACTAGCCTTCTGGCAGTCTGTCTGTCACGCAAGCTGTAGGTATTTCATAAACCGTGATAGCTAGCTAGACAGGTGAAATTTTCCAGATAAATTATTTCTATGGCCCCTATAACAACAAATACTAAAAACGTATTGAAATAAATATTTAAGTGTGGTGAGTCCCATACAACAGAGTTGACTTTTTTGCCGTTTTTGCGTACGACAACAGGTAATTTGAAATATTCAAAGAAAATTAATTAGTATATTCATCTTAAAAATACATGATAAAATTATTTTGTCGCATACTAATTATGTCAATGGTTCTTGCACGAGTGCGACTTCCATTAGGCCGGTTTTTGAAAACTGTTAAATTATCTAGTTTACCTATAATAGGTAATGCTTCTACGTTAATTTAAATGTAATTGAAATCGAAAAAGTGGTACCTGGTTTATCTTTGTTCTTATCAGTGTTGATATATTATATACTGTAGGATAGGTATTTAGTTCCAAAATCATTTTAATTTTTACATAAATAAGGTGAGTAGGTAAGTATGTATATTTCTTTGTTTTGATCGTATTATCGTGGATAACCACAGCACAGCAGAAGTAGGCCATGAAAACAAATTGATTGATCGTTTATTTATGCCATTAAACTCGTTATCAAGATAAATAATATCTTCGATTGACTATTTTAACCATAACAAGCGAATAAGTATGACATAGTATATACTTAATTAAAATTATGCAGAGTAGATAATGGCACTTTTAATTGTAATGATAACTTAAAGAGATACCAAAATTATTAAATTAGATATTTTCTTTTTATTATCTAATGACTTACTTAAAAAAATGTCGTAGCGAAGATCTAATAATAAACGCATACCTATCTACACCAAGTGTATAAAAGATAAGACCACCCTAGATTTGTTGTACCTTGTTTAAGGGTTTTGTAGTCAAATTAACAATGTTTTTCAGGGAAAGATAATATTAATTGGATTTTTTTTCTCGTTAGTATCCCTTGGTATGAGATGTCGTTGGATTTCCACAAATAATTCGTTCGTAACTTAGATTAAAACAAAAAGAGACAACGTCTTATAGTTTGTAGAAGTTCGTGAACTGATTTTTTGATTTAGGGATCTAATTGCAAAGCATTATAATTTTCGTTTTAAGTATAATACAACTAAGTTATGAAGGAACACTACCTATCACAGCTAAGAAGGGTTGACATTTGTTTAGAAAGAACAAAATCCAATAACTACTTAGGAGTACTTAGGTATGTCAGCATTTGCAAACTGTGCTTCGGCCGACATACACTTGGCCGGATTTTTTAAAATTTCAACTACCTACCTAATTGAACAATGTAAAGGTCTTTCAAGGATAACAGCTTTGATGAAGAACAGCATTTTAATAGCAAAAATAATGAAGTGGTAGTTGCTCTAATATGTATATTTTATGAATGGCAATAAAGCGTATTGATAATATTAAATTGAAAAACAAATTAAATTAATAAAAAGAAACTTGAAACTTACTTTAGAGATATAGGTAATCAGTACAATTTAACCAATGTAAGTTTTAAATAAGAAAATCAATCTAGTGAATTATTCTACTAGGAAAAAACTATTGCGTGATTGACATAATTATTTTGGCAACGCCAAAACCCCTTTACCTTAACAGAAACATGATCAAAAAAGAGTAGCTACCTGTTTTAATTTTGGGTCAGATGCATGCAACGGAGATGTGAAAAATCCAGTACCGCACTAAGGGGATTTTGAGCTTTAATGTTAAGCTTTAAGAATGTTAGGTATGTGTGATTTTTACCCTGCTTTCATTTGTGGCACCTAAAGACACTGACACTCCTCCCTTTCAAATCTCCTGAAAGTGTCAATATGACAAATAATTTTATTTTCATGACTTTGAAGACTAACCATACGGAAAGATCAAGAGCTCTAGTAAAACGACGTTTAACTGGCTTACATCCACATAGGGCACGTTTTCGCCTCGATATCAGTAACCTTTATTTCCAGGTGTGTTACTTAAACATAACCGACCAAATTTGTTTGCCTAGCTAGTACCTCGCAGACTTGTAACTAAATGCATCTCTGTATGCCAGCACGACGGGCCACCATGCCGGCCGGGTGCCTACGTGACGCCGGCCGCGTGGTTTGAGTTGGAGGGGGCAGCCGGTTTGTTTTGCTGCGTGCGCACCGATTTTAGTGATGAACAGAGGTCGATAGAAATAACATACGTGAACATTGCTCTCTCTTTAAAATACCTAATTGTATTTTATTTAAGATATAGCATTAGTCGTCATCATCACATCAATTTACACCAGTCCATTGGACACAGGCTTCTCTAATTTCTCTTCAAAAGAAGGATCTTGCCTTACCACCACTCTTGGCAAGTGCGTGGTGATCGCAGTTTCGCCAATGGTAGAGCGAAAAGCATGAAGGTACACATACTATACATTTACAAATATGTACATTTATTTAAAATTCAAAGAGTTCGCCAGAAAAGTCGTGAAAAGCTGGGTTGTTGAAATCCAATAACGAGCCAGGTCGTAGTTAAAAACACACAAAACTAAAGCATCCCATTCATTCACAACGAAGTAAAACACTGACTAAGAGTTTGAAAAATCATAAACTGGACTATGTCATGTACCTATATTTTTTTTCTCTCTATTATATTTTACATTTTAAGTCTTATTAAGGATCATTGTTTCAACTATACCATAAATTGTTCGTTTATAATATTATTGTATTAAATTATTTTGTATCATCACAATATTGTCAACGGCTGATGGAAAGGACTCATCTTCGGTATCTTGTCCGCAGTGCTCTCGTACCTTTAAGGCTCGTGGTCTTAAGATCCATCAAGGCCATAAACATAAAAATGTAGGGCATTTGACCTCTTTGACTGCACCTACACAAACTCAGTCTGTACAGGCTAATTCTTCTCAGTTTCGTTTAGAAGATATCATCTCGTTAAGAAAATAAAGTCATGTGTTACGTCATATTCCCAAGGGGGCACGTAACTTGGCGGCAGGGACTCTATGCAAGTTAATTGATGAATGTATTAAATCAAACGGGACTGAGGAATGGGTTAATTTGTTATCATATTCATATGTGGCTTTAAAACTGCCCGAACAGGGGGGAAACGGGTAACTTGACTCAAAAAGTAAAAGCCAATATTGGTAGTTTTAGTGAGGAATTTAGGGATGATTTTCGTCTTGATGTGCCTGTATTTGAAAATATCCCTCATAATAATATCAAACAAATTGAGTCAAAGGTATACGAGGGTGACTTAAGAGGGGCAGTCAGACTGCTTGTTTCTGAGGACTCCATGGCTCAACCGGGTCCTGAAACTGTAGCAGCTTTGCAATCCAAGCATCCTTCACCATCTCGCACACTTGCTTTTCCTCCACCTCCAGATCGAACATGTACACCTCTAACCTGCACTGTAGAGGATGTCTCACGCGCTCTGGCTTCTTTTTATAACGGTTCTGCCGCGGGATTGGATGGAATTCGACCAGATCACTTGAAAGAACTGACCTCTATTTCTGCTGGGAAGAATGGTCATCGTTTGATCGAGTGCTTAACAAAATTGTGTAATTTTCTGTTGAGCGGTCAACTTAATAAGGTAGTTTGTCCGTACTTTTATGGAGCTTCTCTTTGCGCTTAATCGAAAAAGGATGGCGGAATTAGACCGATAGTAGTGGGAAGCACCTTTAGGCGTTTAACTGCTAAAATAGCATGTTTTGCGGTAAAAGAAAGTATGGCTGAATACTTACAGCCGCATCAGTTGGGTTTTGGAACTCGTCTCGGTTGCGAAGGGGCAATTCACGCCACACGATCATTTGTTTTGGACGCCAAAAATGCCGATAGTATTATTATCAAGCTGGATATCAAAAATGCATTTAATTCCTTGGAGAGAGATATTTTGCTTGTTGAGGTAAAGGATAAAATTCCTTCTCTTTATCCTTTTCTTGACCAGATGTACGGTACCACTTCAAATTTGTTTTTTAAAGAAAATTTTATTCTGTCACAAGTAGGTGTGCATCAGGGTGACCCTCTTGGTCCACTGGTTTTTAGCCTGGCTATTCATAAAGCTTTAGTCAATTTACAGTCTCCACTAAACGTATGGTACCTTGACGACGGAACGCTTGGTGGTGAACCGGATATAGTGAAACAAGATTTGCTCACCTTGATTCCTCGTTTCAATGATTTGGGTTTGGAGATCAATTCTGCAAAATGCGAATTTTACCCATTTAGTACGGAGATGACTTCACATTTTCGAGATTTCGTAGCGGTCCTTCCTGGGTTAAGGATTCTTTTACGGGACAATTTTGATCTTTTGGGTTCCCCTATTTTTCCAGAAGGAATTTCAGAGGCTCTTGTGGGGCAGAGGCGGAGTCTTGAATTTGTTAGTGAGCGCCTTAAGTTTCTCAATCCACATGTGGCCTTGTTTCTCTTGAGAATGTGCCTTGGAGCTCCCAAACTCATATATTTTTTAAGAACTTCTCCAGTTTGGCTGTTTCCGGATGACATAATTGTGATTGACGAGTGTCTGAGATCCATCGTTTCCAGTATAGGTAATGTGTCACTCAATGAGGTTCAGTGGAGCCAGGCTACGCTGCCAGTTCGTCATGGGGGTTTGGGTGTGCGTCGCGTCGGTGACCTTGGGCTTCCTGCTTTCTTGGCGTCTGGGCATGCAGTAGTTGGTCTGGTTGCGAAAATTCTTTGTAGAGGCGAAAACCAGGTAGTTGTTCCTTTTCTTTCTCACGAAATCGATAAATTCACAGACTTGTATCCAGATGTTGTTTTGCCGGATCGTCCTTGGGTGCAGCGTTCTTGGGATGATATTGGTGCGAAATTCGTCACGGGAGGTCTTTTGGGAGGTGCCGCTGGGGTGGAACTAGCAAGAATGCGAGCGGTGTCACAGCCGGAATCGGGGGCGTGGTTTCAGGCTCTGCCCTCACCTCATTTTGGCACTTTATTAGATAAAAAGACTCCTTGCGGGTGGCAGTTGCCCTTCGCTTGGGCTGCGATGTATGCGAACCTCATTTATGCATTTGCGGCTCTCGCGTTGAGGCGAGCGGTCACCATGCTTTGAGTTGCTGACGTTGTGAGGGTAGATTTCCTCGTCATCACGCTCTTAATGACATCATTCGGAGAGCTCTCATTTCTGCCAACATCCCATGCGTGCTTGAGCCACCTGGTCTTAGTCGGACTGATGGCAAAAGACCGGATGGCCTTACTCTAGTACCCTGGGATAAGGGTAGATGCCTCTTGTGGGATGCGACTTGCGTGAGTACTTTTGCTGCTTGTCATTTGGGGTGGACCACGTTGGCTCCTGGAGCTGCAGCCGAGACAGCGGCTCTTAAAAAACACTCTAAATACAATGAGTTAAAATCAGCCTACCATTTTGTCCCCATTGCTTTTGAAACTTCAGGCTGTTGGTTTTCAGAGGCAAAGAGTTTTATTGCAGAATTAGGTGGTCGCCTTAGAGTGAGGACCAATGATCCTCGGTCGAGGTCATTCCTAGTTCAGAGGATAGCCGTTGCCATTCAGCGGGGGAATGCTGCAAGTGTTATGGGCACTTTCCCTCCGGGGTTGACATTGTTTTAATTTATTTGTTCTATTTTTTTTTATATTAATTTACATAATTTACATAATTGTAATTATGTAAATTATTATTTTTCATTTTATTATTGATTTGTCCAGATTTAAAATTTTAATTTTAATGATACAAAACATACAATGTTGAAACAACGATATTTTTAATTTTCTTGCTCTAGACCTATAACTGTTTCCCGTTTTCCTTATTTCTTAAGTTATTTACTAACTGTAAAAATTTATTGAGAAGTAAAACACACAAACTCAAGAAAGTAATGGTTTAATAATTTATCACACGGATGTTGGTTGATGTAGAGTACATTAAACAGAGCCAAACTGTACTACAGATGATAACGTTGTCGATATCGATGTTACGAATGTAAACAGTCCGCCCACCACACTACTGCTTATTTTGAGTCGCACTGGAACATGCAAGGAGGCAAACAAAACACAACAAAGACTCACTCAGTCGATCATTCGAAGTCGTGGTGAACAGACGTACTCCTATACCAGTGAAGCAAAAGTCATACAAGTCAATTAAACACTTTAAAAATTACTTAGAATTTTACAAAGACTCAACTTGTTAAAGTAAGAGAAATCAAGATGTTTTTAACAAAGAAAAGTGTGGAGAGAGTTCTCCAAGCTTATAAGAATGAAATCCGCCGACAAATCAGCAAAACTACAAGTGTTAGTAACTCCGATGCGATGGCACCGAGATTAGACCAGAGTGTGGTCAAGCCCCAACAGAACGAAGAATCGGGACCTCCGAAGAAGTTGCTGAAGTTGCAAAAATACCACAGGTCAGTGAACTGCATGAACTCGAGCCGCTAAACTTTGCGTAACACCTGAAGCCGTACCGAGTGCAACTGACTATTTGCTTATGTTTTAATAGACATTTATTTATATTTAAAGTATCTTTTAAAAATCAGAGAACATTTCACCTAGATTTAGTTTCTATGATAGAAGTAGGTAACTTTAAAATAATTCATTAAAAGCAAGTGCGTAATAAGTATTTACACATCGTAACTCTGCTGCTGTGCACTTAGTTCTATAAATAGAATCTTGTTTACGGCCGTATCTCCCGTTGATTTCTAACTAGTCACATAGGAATTTAAATTGATTTCAACTAAGGACATGAGAATAGGTATGGAAGAGAAAATTAGAGGCAAAATCTTCTAAACTAAACTGTTGTTCAATGTTGATGTTTGCTAATTAATGCTAATAAATTGTTACCTAACGTTTCCTACATTACATACAAGTTATAGACTAGCAAACAAAATATTCCAAATCATATTTCCGTTTGCTAGCATATTTTATTTACATTTTAACGTTAAGTTTTGTGTGCGTGTAATTTGACCTTTAGCTATGTAGGTGTGTATCTACTCACTTTTTGAAAGACTTTAAACAAATAATTATTTACTATGTTAAAGTAACATAACATCATTTGTATAAATTGAGTAGATACATAACAATCAGTTAACAAATTATAAATATATAGGTAGTACCTATAATTTTTCTCTCGCCAAAGAAATCATTTTCTACTCCTTAGATACCTGTCGACCCTGACTCCCCAAGAAATGCCAATGGCAACCCGTGGACTAGCCGTCTCCAAGGATCAGTCCAGGGAATTCATGGCCTGCTTCCCGGACATCGTGCGGGACCTCACTGAGACTGGCAAACATGTCGACGTGCCTGAGGCCAGCAAGTGGTTGGCTAAGGTACGTCTCGCTGATAGATATACCGTTAACATAGTGTCGACACGGACCGATCCAGAATACCAAACTTAAGAATGTTTGTATCGCATGCTCTTTTGTTTTAATGCAAATAGTGGTTATTTGCATGTTTTCGACATCATAATTTTGCGATAAACAACACTTTGCTGGTCATTTTGGTGCAAATTTTACTGAAATTAACATACTTGCGGAATCTCATTTCAAGATCTGTTAATAACATGAATCCTTTGTTCAGAACCCAAAAGACTTAATAGACTAGGGGACATGTACTACTGTCCCATGAGATCTACTTGGAAAAGCAGACTTTGATAATTTTACTCCAAAATATATCCTTGGATCTGTCCTTGTGTTGTAAGGTATAGCTAACAGTGTAGAGGCAACAGTCAGTCGACGTGACATACAAGCAGGTCATAGTCTGGAAAATAGGTTTTTTTTTTAAATACTAACTGGTGTCATACTTATTTGGAATCCTTGTATATATGGTCTCGATCAGTCGATGCAAATGCATGTTTACTTAAATGACAAACACCTAAATATGTTAAGCATTCAGTAAGTATAATATTTTTTTAGAATCCACAACTGTCTTTCATTAATGTTATTGAACTTATTACTTGCTTTTTTAAGCTGTTGTTCTTGAGTGAGTTTTCGAGCATCATGCTAGCATGTTTGGGTGAGGCCTATAGCCAACAGTGGAATATAGTGGACTGACCAGGCTTCAGACTGCGAAAATAGGAAAATCGTTTATGGAAATGGAAATTGTATTCGTATTTTCAACATATTATTACCACAGGGTATTGCTAAACTCTCTGTACATAAACTTAAATCGTATGTAAAAGTTATTTTAATGAAAAAGGGGTATTACACTATGATTATTTAAATGATAGAAATGTATGGCATTAAATTGTACCAGTTCGTACTTGCTTTAACATTTTGTAAAAAAATATTTAGAAAGAGGCTGACAATCGTATCGTAAAAGACCGTCATTCATGATGATTAGGTACGTAGACTTGACTTTACTTTAATTAATTTTCAATCAGTAATGTAAAAAGATAAAGAAACGTTCAACAACTATTATTTCATCTCTGACAAAACCTTTCTCGATTTGCGACTTCGAACCACACTTGTCCGGTTTTTTAAGTAAGGTTATAAAACATACATTATAGATATACAAAATCAGCAAATATAGTAATACCATGTAATACATACATGACAAACTCAAGCTCGTCCAACTCTTTGTTCATTGGGTTATGAGCAGATAATATAACAGCCAACATTTAGGCAGAACGGTCTGACTCTGAACGTCAGTTAGTTTTTGTGCGATAACTTAAAAAAACTACATCAACCCATCTGAATAAATATTAGTCATTATTATGTCTTTTGTCGTCAACTGCTGTACATACATATAAAAAACCGCTCCGTATGTAAAAAGAGGAGACTCTTTTTATTCTTTTACAAAATATTTGGCTGACTATTGTCACATAATACATTAAATACGTTTTCAAAAAACAATGCTATCCTAATAAAACAGTTCTTAAATTTTAGGCCAGGTAGGATGGTTCATTTAGCGGTCTTTACTTATGTAAATAATATATAAATAATGATCATAATGAGACATCCTACCTAATCATCGTCTTCAATCTCTCAAAACGGGAAATCATGCCATAAACACTTGACAGTTTGGTAGAGTTCTCTTATAGTTGTCGCGATCGCCTCATACGAAACCTAAGAAGTGAAGTGAAAAGATAGAGTCATCCTATTTTAAGCATGGCCCGTACAACTACTTATTTATTATTTATTTATTTATTATTATTTATTATTACTTACTTACCAGCCACGAATATAGAATTGTCAATTTATGGTACAAATATCAATGTAATTAATTAGATCATTTTTGTTACAGCTCCTACAATACAATGTTCCTAACGGCAAGAAGAACAGGGGTCTGGCTACCGTGCTCGCATACAAGATGCTGGAAAGCCCTGAGAACCTGACACCAGAAAACATTCATCTGGCCAACATAATGGGATGGTGTACTGAAATGGTAAGAAATGTTAGGAGTACAATAAATAATAAATTGATTATTTCGTTGCTTACATAAAAATCACTCAACACAAACAGAAGTTTTGCAGTGCATTTAATCAAACTGCCATCTAGCTATTCTAAACTGTTAAATTTAAAAGGAAACACATAAATTACTTACTATGTCTGTTGGTAAATGAAGCCCTATTTCTTTTCACTTTTTCACATCAATAAGAAGACTTTTACATTTTATAAGTTTCACCTATAAAAATTATATAAGTAATTTACCAATGTAAATATCTCTGGCAGTCCAAATTAAATAAATAAATAA
This sequence comes from Anania crocealis, assembly GCA_949315895.1. Lineage (NCBI taxonomy): Eukaryota > Metazoa > Arthropoda > Insecta > Lepidoptera > Crambidae > Anania > Anania crocealis. Next base: position 11,203,132 of record OX438865.1, on the reverse strand, counting down.
AAAAGGCATAATATGAATGTTCATTGTTGTTTTCGGCCTAAAGAACATAAGTTTTTTTTTACCGGGACATAGGTCTCTCCGCCATGTAAATCACGTTTTCAAAGTAATGTAATGTAGGCATACCTATCTAAATAATTTTCGGTTTGCGGACATCCTTATAAGAAGATAGTTAATGCTTGTAAATTTGTCATGCTCACACAAATAAAATAACCTTTGGACTTACTACTGACTTACATTAACGTGTTAAACAATTGCCGTCGAGATCACGGAGTCGTTGGTAATAAACAAAGTGTATTTGTCAAAGAGCCATTGCCATTCTATAAAAATTAGAGTATATTGGAACGTAGATTAATGTATCTTTATGAAAGTATAAATAGTACATATAATTTGATTAACACAAAAAAAAACTTATGCTTCACAATGTACCTACCTAAAACTTCAAAGGTTATGTAACTTACGTCATAGAAATGTAAGTAGAAATACGACAAGTTATATTTGATCAAAAGTGTTTTAGTAGATTTTGAAATCAATAACAAAATATACAAATATGTTTTTCAATAACAGTTATTCTTAATTTAAAGACGACTAATAGGTACCTATCTACAAAAGTTATTTATTGATTAGTCTAAAATCAAATCGTATGAAGTACAAAAGCGCGGCAGCTAAACATATTTGTAGGTCATTATTATTATCCCTAAGGAGAATAAATTTTTAGAACCATGTTATATAAAGAAAAAAACCTAACCACTATGTAGCTACTAAGAAGTAACGATAATATATTAAAAATAATATAACAAGCACCTAAGTTATCAAAGCAACGCAGCGATGCGACATTAGCCTACCCACGTTCTTTCTTTTTTGGTCTCGATTACGTTGTTGTACCTAACTAGCAACAATAATATTATAAATATTATTATTAGTACCTAACCAAATACAAGCATATAAAGACTTAAAAAGTCGCATAAAAACTCGTTTGGATAAAAAAGATATCCGACGTTCAAATAGTGTACCTACTGACCTTGATGTTGTTTGGCAAGTAGGTATTTAGATAATGATAAAACTAGTTCGGTTTTTATCACCATGCGTGTGATACCTGGTTAGGGGTAGCAACGGTCAAAAAAAATGTAGATGACGCTCTATGCTAGTTGATAATCACGTTATCATCACGTAAAAAAACAATTAAAAAATCGATATAACAGACATCCTATAGGTAAGTATACCTATACTGATTGGACTCCTAAGTTGATTTAAGTTCCGGATGATCCTAAATCGCTTATCAAGTAAAAAACAAAATGAAATATCGATATAACAGACATGCCAAGCTACTCCATTAGGAAGTGATACCCAGTTTTTAATATGGCATATAATACTATATTTTCTACCAAGTTGTAATGCGGGAAAATAATATAAATTCAATATTTTCTCCAATCAAACCGTTGCCATGCAAACGTATGAAACTATGTATGTAATAGTCCGATAACCGAATCATTATCTTACCGTTATTTTGGATCGATAAGTACCGTTTTAGGAGGGGCAAATAATACTTAACTCTCTTTTTGCTTGACCATTTTATTGGCTGAATGTGTTCAATTAATTGCGAGGACGACACTGACATCAGATAATAACTCCACTTGTATTAAGAGCTTTCAATTAATGTATTTGCGTTACTAAAGAAAGGCATTTCTATTTCTATCGAAAAAGCTAAAAATATATGCCAGCAGGACAAGGGTTTTGTTTTGAGACATTACAAAAATGGTAGCGGCCTGTAATTATCCCACTGCAGAGCAAAGGATTCTATTATCAGTATCTAACCTCTATTATTGAATTTTAGTAACTAAAGCAACATGGGTACAGGCATAATCACCACGCTTGCAAAATGCGGGTTGGTGATCGCAAACCCGAGCAATGTCCGAAAATTCGTAACTGTTGTTGCCCAACCCGGGATCGAACCCAGGACCCCGATGTGCTGGTTCTTAAACCACTAAACCAACAGGGCGTTACAAAAATAACCTTTCTTAATTTATTTTACAGTTCCACACACACCAACTCCTTCTGAACGACATAATGGAAGGCACAGAGCTTCGTCGCGGCGTTCCGTGCTGGTACCGCCGAGCAGACGTTGGGCTTAGTGGCATCAACGACGCAATGCAAGTCCAGTCTGCCATGTTCTCAACGCTGAAAAAATACTTCTCGAACAAGCCCTACTACAAAAACGTCCTGGAGACGTTTAATGAAGTAAGCCGTTGTTTTATTGTTAGAGTACCAAAAATATTGCTTGTCATTGTGAAACATTAAATTACTCGTAAGAAGACTCTACAAGATACTCTCTTACTAGACACATACCGCACCAACAAAGGGGACATACTCTATCAAACATTAGGAATATTTAGGACCATTAGTATACAAAAAAATTACAGAAACAACGAAAGAAATATTTAGAACAGTTTGGATTTTCTGTGAAGTTAAAAATATCATCTAAACATTTAGTGTTATCTAAGCCACTGAAACTAACGTTATCGTGTATTCGACATGGTTTATCGTGCATGAGTCAAGTAGAGTTCTATGGAATTTATTTAGCAATTAACGTTTCATGCCACTTTTTGTAATAGCTTTTATAAATTTGTATGGTTACAACTCAAAAAAATATTTCCCATGTATTATTTTACTTTTTACGGCCGGCATATGTCTATATTACGATCTATCTATATCTAAATATATTACGATTACCTACATAAGTGTATCTATTCATACAACATTATTTTATTTCAGATGTTGTTAAAATCTTCAATCGGCCAATACTTAGACCAATCGCTATCGAAAACTGACAAGCCGGACTTATCACAATTCACTATGGAAAAATACGAAGCCATCACTAAATACAAGAGCGCCTACTACACGTTCCAAATGCCTGTCTCCCTAGCTCTTCTCATGGCTGGAGTAGACGATCCAGAAACGCATAGACAAGCAAAAACAATCCTGTTAGAAATGGGAGAATTCTTCCAGATACAAGTAAGTTTACTTCTTAATATGAGATGCGTTTCTATACAACAGAAAGGATGAATCCTTTTTTTATTACATGGTTGACAAATAAGTACATACGTAGGTAATAAATAAATTTAGGAAAGCCGACAACACAATAATTTTAATGTTCTCGAAGTTAGGAATAAACATTCTTGTGCTACATACATATGTTACTAGAATTTTACTCAATACATGTCTCAGCACTCCTATATCCTCGAAATAGAGGATTAAGGACTTTGCCAGAATCACCACCTTTTGACATATAATAGTGGAGAGAAGACGCTGCTTTTTTTTCTGACGCTACTCCTTTGGCCACCTATTTGTACCGACATCCACAAGACAAAAAAGTATAGCTAATCTTCTGTAGGCCAGCACAGAATAGGCAACGTTTTTATGTTTACGTAATAAGTTACGCATAAACAGATACCAGATCTGACAGTTATCCCGAAATGACTAATTTTAAATCCACGTTATTGTAACGTTTTAAAAATGCTATTGCATGAATGGTTACGAATGACGAATACATAGCTGATTTTCTCATAGTTAATGATGCTATAAGAATCACCGCGGAGTTACTGCAGTTCAACAAAATTCGATTGCTTATTTTTTTAGTGTCTAACACACAATATTTTTCCAGGACGACTTCCTCGACTGCTTCGGAGATCCAGCAGTAATTGGCAAAACTGGCACCGACATACAAGACGGTAAATGCACCTGGTTAGCAGTCGTCGCTTTACAGAGGGCAACACCATCGCAAAGGGTAATCATGGAAGAATACTACGGCAGTCCACAGCCAGAAGCCGTGGCGAGGATCAAGGACCTATACGAGGAACTACAACTCCCACACACATACTCGGTATTCGAGGAAGCCACATACGATCTCCTTAGGACACAAATCCAGCAAGTCACGAGGGGCCTGCCGCACGATTTGTTCTTCAAAATATTAGATAACATCTTCAGGCGAAGTGTTTAAAAGATCTTGTATATATAGGCTATGTTAGTATGAAATAAGCATTAGTTATAGAACTAATTAGGTTTAAGGAATTATGATATAATGAGATCAGTGAAATGAATTATGTACCTATTTTTTAATAGAGCACGTAACAAGAAATTTTGGAAAGCAAATGACAAAAACAAAAAAAAATATAGGTATAATTAATTACTAACTTACGCATATTAATTGAAGCAGTTCAGAAAATATAATTTTATGACTGTTAAACTTTTTAAATTGCTTAGGTCTACCATAGGTACCTACTTATTTGAAGATTATAAAAAATTGTGATGTTTATTTTACGTATACGTTTCAAATATTACTATTTAGACACTGTTAGTGATTAGATACCTACTGATAGTGTCTTTCTTTTCTTTACTGACTCTGTTCCTAGTCGTAATCGAATAGTGTTAAGAAAAGGCACAACAAGTATATCTGTTCAAATTAAAAAATGTGATTGTTATAAACTTGTTTTTTTTTTCTAAATATGTTATACTAACGGACGCGACAGACGTTGTCCTGTCTTTATTATAAATATTGATAACAAAATGGTATTATGAAAAAAATATTATCAATTGTTTTTTATTATTATGCTTTATGATTTAATCCCTCGATCGTGAGTTATTCCAGACACAATTGAAATCAATTGTTATCGCGGCACGCGCGTGCCTCCTGGGGGTTGAGGGATTAAACAACATTCTTCATTGTTTTTTTTTCTGGCGGTGATATAAATAGTTTTGTTGGTATACACGGTAACAGGCGACATATTACTGGCAATGTGCAAAATTCAGTTTTTTTACTCAGCACGCATTCTGTCAATGTTATGTCAATCGCCATTACAAAAGTTTAAATGGTCAAAAGCGGTAAGGTAATTTAAGATAACAAATAATTTAGTATATAGTGATGAAGTTTTCTTAAATTTCCTAATTTTCCGCACAATTTTCTTATTTTTTTCTTTCATAAGAACATTCTCCTGACAATAACAAACAAAACAAAAAAAGAATTAGCGAAATCGGTCCAACCGTTCACGCGTGATGCGATGACCAAAGGAAAAAAGGGATTCATTTTTATATATATGTTACGGTAAATCTGATTAATTGAAAATTATTAATATTTTTACAAAATTATTAATAATAACCACATGTTTTGGTAAATGTGAATAAACGATCGGAATTTATTACTTTTAGTAGTAATTATTAATAATTCACGACACATATTGGTAAAAGTTATAAAATAAATAAAAACCCAATGTTTTTTGACCAGCAGGTATTTATTTATAATATTAAACACAGTCTTACAATTATATTAATTAGAGATCACACAAACAAGGTTACTTGTACTTGCTTTGAAACAAAAGGACAACAAATTCACATATATTCTGAACTATAATTTAAATAAATCAAACTATAAGGGCACATTTATCACAAAATTAACAATAAAATTCTTATAAAAATCAAATCTACCATCAAACTTATGCAAGAAAGTCTTTCATGGTACATAAAATTGTAACAAAAATAAAATTAAACAATTATTGTTTCATTAACAAAATCAACTCGAATCCTAAAAGCAATCATTAACAATCATATTTGGTTTGCCTGTAAATCTTCTGTAGCACCATAGTATATTTCTTTCCCTATGGTAGCACCTATAAATGCAACAAATTAAATTTTTAAAAGTATCATCATAGAATTCAACAAATATTTGTTATGCAAGTCAAATATATTGCCATTTAAATTGCAATAAAAATGACATCAAAATGAAACAGTTAAAGACTCATAAAAAAAAAATGTTTTTGCAAGAAATACTTTTATGGCACTTAGAACCGCCCCGCCCCGCGACCTTTGGCCCCTTATTACATTTATCACTACTAGGGTTAAATTATTAATAAAAACCGACAAATGTGATTAATTTATCACTTTAACCTCGACTTTCGGTAATTACTAATAATAATAGATAATTATTAATAATCTTCAATTATTCACTCTTACCGTAACATATACACATAGATTATTATGTTACGTATATAGGTACTATAAAAAAAATAACACTTAAAAGATAAAAACCTACTTTTACAAAGAAATTAAATTAAATTGTCCCTTCCCTCTTCACTAATAAGAGAAGTACCTACTGTATAAATAGTTTAAAAACTGTACTACTAAAATACAATGATCAAAGACACCCTGTATTTGCTGTATTGTTTGAACTTATTTTTACTCAGAATTTTGTCTTCTTTCATCAAATACCCCTTGTCACTCGTTATGACTGAAAACTTTTTCTTACAAAGTTCCCCAATATAAATAATGTAGTAGTATTAACCATTTTGTTTTTTTTTTAAAGGTAGCAGTTACTTGGACTGTTTTAAGGAATCGATTGATACCTCACTAACCAATATCGGCTCGATAGTTAATCCCTCAACCCCCAAGAGGCACTCGGGTGTCATGATAATTGATTTCAATTGTGTCTGGAATAACTCACGATCAAGGGAAAACTGAAAATGTGAAACCCAAATATACATATATACATAAGTAGCTAGACTTCTGAAATCATTACTTTTCCTTTTGGCTTTTCTGTAGTCGGGTAAAAAGGAGATCTCTCTCGAGTCGATTCTCTCTACCATTTGCTGCTATCACCAGCCCGCCTGCCAAGTGTTCAATGAGATTCGATAATTTTAATTATCCCGCAAACAATATAGAAAAAAAAAAATTGGAACAAACTTAATTTACTTCATTATGATCGTCTGTCGACGAACGACGACGAATTTAGGAATATTTTAAGTAATCAACCGTGCATTTTTCAGGGATAAAAGATAGCTCATGTGCCATTCCAGCCCTTAATCTATCTCTGCGCCATATCCAGATCCGTTTCAGCCGTTTTGGCATGATTGCATAACAAACATCTTCCAAACATTCGCTATGCTGAGGATACGTATGCAAAGATTTGGGGCTAAAGGTGGCACTGGAGAAGTTGGCGGCCCTGTTAATTCATTGGGCCCGATTTAGGCCAAGCGCAAAGGGTTCGGGAGAACGCTGCAATATATCGGCTTTCAGTTTTACACTACTACGACAGGAGGTCAAACTTAATGGCACATTTTAAGCGCCTGACTCCTGTAGTGTGGCCGCAGGTGACCTCAGTAGGCCCGTGCTCCACTATTAATGGGTGTCGTTCGATCAATGGCCCTTTATGGCGGCCCCGTGTAGTTCGACGCCCTATCCTTGAGCAATGCTGGACAGCTGAAGAAGTTGTAACGACTTTTGACTATAAGAGCTGTCTCGGAATCCTGTCTGATTCGGTTCGACGTTCCTGCATCAAATCCATTGGTCACTGTTGTGTGTGGACTACCCTCAGATTTCAATGAGTTAGGTAGTTAAGGTAAGGTTATATTATAATGTAAAAAGTATCTTTTCTTGGAGCATGCTCTAAGTATCTTCTATATTATGTTGACATTAAATTACTAAAGATAAGCTATCAAAATATATAATAAAACATTAAAAATATTTATAAGTAGTTATTAAAATACTTACTAATAATGTAAAATATATATTTACTTTTAAGGTGAATGATGGCTGTATCTAACATTATTTTATACCTACCATCCTGTAATTATGAATGTAATTATGAACCCATGATTATGAATCAATAAATGATTTGATTTGATTTGATTAATTGACTGTATAGACTCGTCCGAGGCCGTAAATTATTATGGCAAAAAAAAGATCAGTCAGTCAATGAGTTAATAAAAAAAACAGCTGTATGTCAGTGTCAGTCTTATGTCATTGTCAGTCTTATGTTATTGTCAGTCATAGAGTATAGTAAGTTGTCAGTTCAGTAGAATTGTTTGTGTAAGTGGTCGTCTAGTTGTAAAGTTTGTTGCAAATTAATTGCGCTGATCTTTTCTTTATTGCATTCCGTCTATGAAACTACATATTTCATTCTGTGAGTTATTGAAGTAGACGTAGTGACTTTATTCATAATTAAGGAATGTAAAGTACCCAACACGAAATTGTGTCAATAATTTGAAGTCGGTCAGTGAAAGTTAAACACACGTAACCAAATAAAATGAATTCCTCTTATTTTTTTCGGTTTTTAATAACAACCAACAAATTCCTCCATAAAAAGCAAATGTTCAGGTAAGCTGTAGGTTAAGAATCTATATTACATTACATTACGTTACGTATTCAAAATTGCATGTTGTTTACTTTACATTGCATTACAAAAACACTTCTTTTTGCTATCTTGAGTAGACTATTAAAGCAAAGAAAAGTCATTTATTTTAGTGGGTGATCATTACCTTCGGTCTGGAATTGCATTGTTTTACTAAAATGTACTTACAAAACAAACTACACTTTACAATTCATTGCTTCATATTGATTGTATTTATGCCTCTCAAACTTATAGGTATCTTTTGAACGACAAAATCATTGCCATTATGTATACTTATGATTTGGTACCTGGTGTCCTGAAATGTAAGGTTCGTTTTTAGAAACCTAATTCAGGCATCAGTCTCTCACAGTTATAGGTTGTTCATGCATGTCTAATAACATTTGCCATAGTTCTATAATTAAGTTGCCTATACTACTACTCAAATGCATATTCACTCTACTCCGAACACGCTAAACATCAATGAATTAGTCGAGTAATTCACCTGCGCACAGTGGAAACTTATTCTTATTATCTATTCTTCAGTCACGTGTCGTGCCTTCTAACATCCCGACCCGCGCCCCACACCCGGCCCTTCGGACTTGTAGAATAGGAATTAGGATCGCTTTTTGCATATTCAGTCACACGAGGGGCAGGCGACGCAGCACGGCCGCGCACCCCGCTACCGTTTTACTACACTTACTAAGAATAATACGCATGCACACTAATGTAATCCAAATTTATGATTTTTAATGGAAATTCCAAAATTTATAAAATCAGGTGTTTTTTACATATACACACACTTACAGCAATTGTTTTAGGTACAAAATACACAGTAAATTTTTCCAGTTGGTAAAAAAAGTCACCCAGTATAGTGAAAATGAAACTTATATTTCTCAATATGTATGTAATATGTCTTCGAATCAAATTTCATTAAAATCTGTAGCTTAGGTCCGAAAGTGTAACAGACAGACAAGATGTCTATCGCATTTATAATATAGGCATAGATAATAAATTAATCTATAATAAGAGCTAAAATTATTATTATAATTTTATTATAGTTATATATAGTCCGCTCAAAGAATAATCCAAAAACAGGTGTAGAGTGCGTGAGCCGGAACCTAAGCAATTTCTTCAGAAATTTGTTCAGGATGCTTAGAGAGTAAACATACTAAAAATCCCCGCCTCTAGGAGGGGCGCCGGAGTGGGGGGAAGGGGTTAAAGTTCCCTCTTTCGAGTTTTTTGCTAATACCTTTAAAACGGTGCGTCGTAGAGAAAAAGTGTCTTCTACGTAATGAAAGCTAATAAAATTGTCTGCAACTTTTGTCCTACACAATTTTTCGGATCCCTAACTGTTTTGTAACTACAGGTGATGGTAAAGTGAAATTTTGGAAAAAAATAACGACTTATCAAACACTTCCTCTTGTCTGCTACTTCAATCGTGTTATTTCGAGATAAAAAATAGCCTGTATGTTAATCCAGGTCCTAATACATCTACATACCAAATTTCATACAAATCTGTTCAGCCATAGAGCTCTCGAAACATTTTTCCTTTTTTTAACTGTTTTATTATATTTTTTTATAATATTTATTTTATATTATATTTTTATCCGTTTAGGCTGTGAAGGTCCTGGCAAAGGTTCTTCTTCAAAAGCACCCTCATCTTCAGTGGATGGTTCTTGCTGGAGGGGCTCTACGTCATCTTCAACCTCCTCTTCGTCAAGAGACACGCCGTTGAGACATTTCCCTTGGCAGTGGAGGCATGCCGCAGAAAATTTGAGCATTGCTTTCCGACATCCACATTTGCCACTACCACAATCCTTAGCGCAGCGGCAAAATATTGTTTTTAGTAGGACCTCAGGTGCGGACAAATCTTCTGTTGTTATTGGCACCCGGCTGTCTCCTACATGTTTCCATGCCCACTCTTGGGGGAGGCAGCTCATTCCCAAGCTACAGCTGCACTTGGTGGTAGGTGCGCCGTGAATGTTGTTTAGCTGCATTCTCAGTTGTTGGGAGGGAGCTGAAGTCAGGCTTAATCTTTGCCACTGATCCCATGAACAACTGATAGCGGTGCTGGTTAAGAGAAGTCAGTCTTGTTGGCGCCCCATACCATTTGAGAAAGCACATCTTCCCAGCGTCTTCAACTTCACTGTGCGTGGAGGCGGGGTTGTAAAAGATCGCTGCTTCTTTTTTGATGCTATCTGACTTTAAGTACAGTTTTGAGAAACCCACTTTGCTTCTCTGAAAGTTGCAGATGTTGTATCGCACCCGGTAAATGAATGTAAGAACAGGATGTGTTCATATCCAAGTTGCTGCATCTCTTTGGTGGATAGTGCGATTGTTTTGGTTTTCCCTCGGCCAGGTTTTAGCAGCAGGATGACTTGGGTGGGAAGAGTGGAAGCTATTAAATCACAGCAAGGTCCACATCATCACCAACGACAGTTACAGGACTATCAGTCGATTTTTCCACAGCAGTTTTCACGATAAGGACGTCAGCATCTTCGTTGGTCTGGCGAATTTGTATCCCATTTTGCTGAAGCTTTGTCTGCAGTAAGGAATTGTACATAATGCGCAAATAAAAAACAATTACTCTTGAAATCGAATTGAGGAGCTGAAGACCTGAGTTGAAACGGCCCTGCTTCTTTCTGAATTGTGGATGCATCCCTTACATCTTCATTAATTGTTTTAGCCCGGGTGTAATTTTTACGACAATACGTGTGAATTAAAAGGGATGTTAAGCCACGGATGATTTGGTGCTTGTCATCTTTCCGGTCCTGACTAGCTTTGATGAGGCCTAGTAGGTATTCCCTTTTCTTTCATCTCAGTGACGTCCTTACTCCCTTTCACGACGACCTCCTTACACATAGGACACTTATTAATACTCATTGCGGATAATCCGATTCGTAACTGATAACTTTTATAGATCACAGAATCTTTAGAATGACCTTGTGGCTGCTCCCCTGCGTTGCCGGGTAGGCTACTTCCAAACACGTCAAAATGAGACTGATCTCATTTGAATCAGAAATGTCTCTGAAGACGATGATAACATAAGCCCGAAGGTATGGATGATAAAGGTAATGGGAGTTTTAGCCAGCAAGATCGCGTTTTCTGTGGGCATTGGAGATAAAAAGTGGTGACCCGCTTTCGCTCCATTACCCGCTTTTGGCCGAAAACGCGATTTCAAACTGTTACCGCCTTCACCGACTTGGAGGTACTCCCAGCTTATGTTATCAACAAAATATTTAATTTATAGTTTTCAACATCAAGTAATGCCCGTCACGCTGAAAAACATTCATTTTCACTATTTCGGAGCGTGATGCTCGAAAACTGATAAGGGTTTCGAAAAAGTGTATACGACAAAAGTTGTAGGAAATTTTATTAGCTTTCATTTTGTAGAAGACACTTTTTCTCTACGACGCACCATTTTAAAGGTATTAACGTAAAACTCAAAAGTGGAAACTTTAACCCCCTCCCCCTCCTCCGGCGCCCCTCCTAGAGGCGGGGATTTTTAGTATGGTAACTCTCTAAGCACCCTGAACAAATTTCTGAAGAAATTACTTAGGTTCCAGCTCACGCACTCTACACCTGCTTTGTTGGGTGGACTATATAATGTTTTAAGTGAGTAGAGGGAGCTGCATACCTACTTAGAGTTTTAAGTACAGCAGCAATGACAAGTGTACAGTCAGCATTGAAAGTTGATGAACGCTTTAGTAAAGTTTAGTACCATGCCCAAAGTAACAGGTTTGTTCGTTTGAAAGAAAAATTATTACTGTGACTAGGTACTAAAGTGTTGAGCAACTTCCGACACTATCAAGTCAAATCAAAGATTTAATATTGCAAACAGATAAAATAACAATAACAATAAATAACAATACCAATAAAATAACAATACCTCGAATAAAAATGTATAAAGAACAGTTTTACAAAATAAAAATAGTTACTCAGTCCCATAAAAAATGACAATTTAAAATGTCCATGCCATGATTGTGACATGACAATTAAGTACCTAAAGTTCAACGATACTCACAGGACTTACTTTCTTACTACAAGTTGAATTTACTAAACTGTCAGAATTTAAAATTTGTTCCAGTGGTGGAAGTCATTTGGTGAGGACATTTTTTGATGACCAATTATGTATCTAGTTTTTTATTTTATAATTTCAAATTCGAGCACATCATGTAAAGCTACATTTAGTTTATTTATCTAATTACACCTTTCACTGGAAATTAAATATAAAAACTCATTTTAGTTTAACTATCAAATTAAGTTTAATAATAAATATAAAACAATAATAAGTAAGCAGATATTCATATTTTAATTACTTCCGACTTTCTTGGTTACTTTTTTTCCTTACATTACCTTACATTTGTGTACCTTGACATGTCTATTATGTTTATGTAAAGTAATAAGCTATTGTTAAATTCAAATTAATTCTTTCCTGTTCTTCTATTGAATTATAACAACAGCCGCTTGAATTCTATGAATAATGTATGATTATATTTTATTCAATACTTCATCTGATAATATTTTGCTTTTGTAAGACAAAATAAATAAATATCGTATTTTCCTCTCATATGTAGGTACTTAATATGGCAACATAACACAGGTCTCCATCTTTTTATAACTACTTTATTAAACACCAATAGTCCACGCATTCCAAATTTATGTAAGTATAGTTATTTTTCAAGAAGTTCTCTAAGATTTGCTAATAACATAAACAGTACTTAAATATGGTTTTGCACAAATTTTTTTTAGTTATGAAATTCGAAGTGATTATTTCTCCTCATCAGGAAAAAGGCCATCAGCTTTTTGTTTAAAATAACCTATAACAAATAGATCATGTAGGTAATTAGTTAATGCATAAAGGATTTTTTTACATAGCAGGCGATTATCCATGTTATTTGCAAATACATACAGTTTTGTATAATGCGCCGTCTCATCTGGGACTTGTACTGTGCTTAGACTGTTAGGACTGTGGCTATCTTAGGAGACTATTTATTATTAGTCTCATTTTAGTATTATCGCGGCCATACGTAAAATATTTTTTTTGGAGCAGGCTCTAGGGATTTATTTTCTATTCAAACTCTTCTCTGAGTTCTGTTTGATGGCTCATCAAGTCTGGTTATTGAACTATTCTCGACATTACATAAAACTAAGTGACTTCCCGCCCTCTGTCCCTCTGGTTTATAGTATAAAATATTGGTCAAAAGTACTCATAACTCGAACGACAGCTGGATGAGTGTGTTAGGATCGTTTTTAGGGTTCCGTACCCAAAGGGTAAAAACGGAACCCTATTACTAAGACTTCGCTGTCTGTTGTACTTGTACCTACAGGTCTTCTTGAAATGATAGTAGTCACTGATTCTAGTTAAACATGATTTATTTAACCTTATAAAATAGTAACTTAATATTATTACTACTACTAATTAATCTAATTAAACTATACTAATGATTATAATATAATGGCGCTCCAATCGATGCGCGTTCAATATTATAGGTTACATCGATATTGCTTACGCTAGCTTCACCTACTACTACACACACACTACACTGTCCGTCTGTCCGTCTCTGTTCGTCGCTCTTTAGGCTGTATCTCAAGAGCCGCGATAGCTGGACAGTTGAAATTTTCACAAATGTATTTCTGTTACCGCAATAACAACAAATTATAAAAACAACATAAAATAAATATTTAAAGGGGGCTCCCATACAACAAACGCAATTTTTTTGCCCTTTTTATGCTCGATATTGATAATGGCTACAGTTAGGCACTTGAAATATTCAAAAAAATAAATGGTAACGGATAGGCACTAGGTACATTAACTAAATTAATGTAGGTGCTTACTGTTGTTTACCTAGTCAATGTTACGGAACCCTTCGACCGCGAGTCCGACTCGCACTTGGCCGATTTTTTTATCAGCACTCTTATACAACTGCTATGTTTAGTCGCGAAGAATAGGACGAGAAACACAGTGCATCCCAGTAACGAGCCCCATGCGGCTACAGTCAAGTCCACACCACCGAGGCGCGTCAGCAGAGGTGTTCACCAACTCCACTAGGAAAGGCCTGTCTCCCTCCATTGGGTGCTTGTAATTTGACACAGCATGGCAGCCCACCGCTGGGCCATATTCAACGTACTGTGGCTACTAAGATCTTTAGGACACCCTTTGTAGTGGCCATATTATCAATGGATATATTACCATATAATCAACTTTTTTCTCATTCCCGGTCGTTAAGCTGAAAAACATCCCTTTTTGTTTCAGACCACTCCAAACCGTCAAGCTCGCCAGAATGTCCACAAATGTGTCTGTCTCTCAAACTAAAAAGGAAAGAGATAACTTCATAGATGTCCTTCCTAGTATAACCGACTCCCTTGCCGGCAGTCCTAAGTTTGCGGAAGTTCCCGAAGTCGGTGCTTGGTTGAAGAGGGTATGAAAAGTCATACAAAATATGTTATTTTATCTAGAACTCGCCATTGGCTATATACAGTGTGTTAGGCGAATGGAATAACAATCCGAAACTATGGTGAAGTCAGAATTAAAAATATCATCAATTACTATTTTTAATTTCGTACAAGCTAAAATTTTTTGATTCGTATGAGTAGGTATACAAATTTAAGCTAGAAGTATTATATTTAAGTGAAAAAAAAAGAAACAGTATAAAAATGTAATATAAAATATCATCGAAATCTGTTTACTCAGTAAAAAACATGCTTTTGATTGAGAACCTCTTATTATTTTCCTTGGTCATCATCCAACTCGACGCTTACCCATGGAAACACTGAAAATTGAGTCTATGGCATGAATATCACAAGTTATTTTTTCATGTTTTAATCAAAATTGTTTCAGGTATTGGAGTACAATTTGAGCGGAGGTAAAAAAGCGCGGGGACTGACCACAGTATTCGCATATGAGATGCTCGAGAAGCCAGAAAATGTGACAGAAGAATCCCTTAGATTAGCACGCATTATGGGCTGGTGTGTAGAAATGGTAAGTGTCAGAAATATTATTCGACGACCCAATACACAACTCTTATTAAAGAACATCCATTGACATTTCTGAGAGGATTTTAATATCAACTTATTTTATCTTTGTTCCATAAACCGTAACCATCATCTATGTCTTAAAATTAAACCTCCATTTGTTTAAACGAGCCTGCAAATTGTACCAATGATGAACGATTCATGACCTCGACCCGACTCCCAGTGATTCCGAAATGAAAGTGCATAATTAGAACTAGCTTAAAACCGCCTTTCTTGCAAGATACGTTCGGCTTGCAAAATACCTACAACAATGATATTTTCTTTGTAATATCATTGACCTACAAGATACGTTCGCAGATCTAAAGTACAATTGAATAAATTTATTGTCTGAACAACTTCTAAACCCTGATGCGATAATCTGTTTGCAAATAGCAGCATTATAAGTGAGACGAAGGGATGTGCGAATAACAAGACACTTATTCAAATTGATAGTAAACGTTTGCATGTACCCAGTTTCCGCTGCTCCCAGTCGGTCTTAGTCTGATTATTATTATTCCATTCCTTTTTATTTATTAAAAGGACATACCTTTGGCATGGCATTTTTTTTAATATCGATAAAATTTTATTTTTTAAAACATCGACAATTTAGCATAAATATGACAAATAACAAAGATCTTAATTAACGCCTTCACACGCTTTAACTACGACTTAGCGTCCTAAAATGATATTAACTATTTCATTATTAAATTAAGGCAAGTTAGCAAGCTAGAATGCCTATTTTACTGGCTATTTAGTAATGTAACTGTCCTAAATAGTAAATTTTTCAATAAATATTTATTACGTCTTCCTAAATGTAAATGCCTTGTGAGCCTTTTTAGCTAGCGCTATGCCGTTCACACGGAAGCGGCTATATCACACTCTCAGTTATTTCGCGTTTCCGATTATATCCAATCTCCAATAATTGACGATTGTATATTGAATAAAAAAAAATTATATTTATTCTCCATAAACACGTCTATGTATTTTCTCTACAGTTACAGGCATACCTTCTAGTGTTAGACGACATGATGGATGGGTCGACCACCCGCCGAGGGCTTCCTTGCTGGTACCGTTTGCCCGATGTCGGCCTCGGAGCCATCAACGACTCTATTCTTATTTACATGTCTATATACAACACTCTGAGAACCAATTTTGGAGATAGGGCGTGCTATACAGACATTTTGGAGCTATTTAATGAGGTGAGCTTCGAAATCTGTCTGTCTGATAATAAACACCCCAGGTCACTTCTGGACATGGGTACCTCCGAATGCAAGCCAGTAAACTTCATTATCTGCAATTATTTCGAAGTAGTACGCGAACGATTAAAATTACCATTTTTGATTAAGAGACCAATATCAAAAGCTCAAGAAGACAAACTTCCTTCCTCTTAACAGCGACCACTAGGTAATTCGGTCTGAGAAAGTATTGTAAAATACTTCGTTGTTGCCCCAGATTTACATGGAATAAAAAATAAACTTGTATTTTTATTGCGAAATCAAAACCATCATTTGCTACCATTCTTTCATTCGCTTTATTCCATATTTCACTAATAAATGTCAACAAATTATTTCCAGTCTCTTCTTAACACATCTATCGGTCAACATCTCGATTACACAATGGCGCACCGCAACAAAAATGACTACAGTCTCTTCACGGTAGACCGTTACAGCGCTATCGTAAAGTTCAAGACTGCGTACTATACGTACAAGCTGCCGGTCAGCTTGGGGCTATATCTAGCAGACAAAACCAACAAAGAGCTACACAAAAAGGCTGAAGAAGTCCTGTTGGAAATTGGGCAGTTCTTCCAAAGTCAGGTAAAAGACCACATTTTTAGTCCCTCCTCTGCTGCAGTTTAGATAGTGACTGCTGTCTCGTCTACCCTTAACTGTTAAATAAAAAATACTATTTAGGTACGTTTTTAAAGTTCATCCAATTACACGTATCAAATTCGCGCTATGTCTAAATTCAAAACTGAAAAAATACATTAACTCCCGTATTTATAAAGAAGTAATTACTTATTGCTTAAGAAAGTCATAACTTAAAGTGTTCATACCTAGTGCTTAAGTGAAAGAAATTGGTCACCATTAATAGTCATATTATTTAGCTGAAAATGCTAACTTTTGGTAGTTATAACTTCTAGTAATTTCTTGATTAAGGCATACAAATTGTCTCTCAAGTAATTACTTGTAGTCAAGTAATTACTTTTACTTGTTTATAAATACGGGGGTAAGAGTCCTAATTTAGGACTATCAGAGTCCAGAAAAAAAACAAAGTAAGACCGACTCATTACCTCGTTAAATCTTCTTAGCAATAACAACAGGTCGTGGGTCTGAAACTGAATACTAGGCAAAACCAAAACAAAATAATATATCTTAAAAGAGTGTACCTAAGCAAGAAAACAATGCATTAGTTGATTTCATTATTACAGGATGACTTTATAGACTGTTTCGGCGACGAGAATGTCACGGGCAAGATGGGCACCGACATTCAAGAGGGCAAATGCACCTGGCTTGCAGTTACAGCGCTGCAGCTCTGCGACGGGAAACAACGTGCCGAATTCGAGGAACACTACGGCAGCAAAGACCCCGCTGACGTGCAGCGTATAAAGCGGCTTTACGAATCATTGGGGCTGCCTGAAATATACCGTGCTCACGAAAGAGCAGCATATGAAAGTATTGTTCAAAAAGCTCATACAATGTCCGCCACTACAACGGGAGAATCGATCTCCCCAGCCCTAGTTCTAAAGTTGCTCGATATGATACACAACAGAAAACATTAATAGTTAATAATACGTATTTTTACTGTAAATATCAGTAATTGATACAGGGAGTCGCTTGGCAGCTAGAGCGGCGTCATTGCTTACGTTACCTTCTATGGCATTAGAATTCACATTTTTAATAAGGTTACGGTTGTCGACAAAATTTAATATTTCTGTATAAAATTATTCACCTCTTCTTCTCCCATTATAACGAACAAGTGTGTGCGAGCGAGAGAGGTGTAATTTTATAGCAATAGTTAAATTTCATCGATTATGCACGGGTCTATTATGTTAATTTAGTCTTTAATACTTTTACAATAGTATAACAACTGAGAACATACAAATGTTACGAATAGAAGACGGTCGTATTGTATTTGCATACGGATTTGATGTTTTCTACCGTTCGACTTACGGCCGATATTAAACCTATCCTTAGATAGAACGGTTGCTAAGCAGCAAAACTAGGCATAACTCTTACTGAGGATAGGTAGTAGTGAGTTAAATCATGACATAGAATTAGTATTTTTCGTATAAACCTTATTGCAATATGTTGTATTTAAAACGATTTAATTTAATGGTAAGTATTCAAATAAAACCTCTTCTTTTAACATTTAATTTTAGTGCCAAATATAAATCAAAATCTTGCAATTTGTTTACTGCTTACACGAGGCCGGAATTAATTTAACTAGACATTGTGATAATCTTACATGTTATAAATATTTTATTGACATTTTCCTTATTTATATAATTTTTTTGATTATATTCCAATAATTTCTATGTCTACTAAAATATCTTACTTAACCGAATTATTTAATCTTATTTACAGGTTAATAGAATTGTAAAAAATTAACAGATCAGTATTTATCTAATAAATTATAAAATAGACCAAGGTTATCTAGATTATCAGCAAAGACTGAAAACTCTTGAAGACTTTATAAATGTATATTTATAATTATAATATAAAAGAGGCATATAAAAATAACTTATAAAATTTGTTTAAGGTTTAATATATCTTTTTAGAACCATGGACCAATTATACGATTAGCTTGATTTGTAGTTTATAATTTTTACATAGACGTCGCGTCGCCTGAAGTCTGATTTCAGCAATAATGCATATTTTAAGAAATTTAGTTAGTTTTAGAGTCACGCTGCTAAACAGCTAGAACGGCCACTGCTAAAGGCAGACCACTGTGGAAGAAGCTTTACTATTGCGTTGTTTCTGAATTTGAACTGATCAGGGGCGCCCATTTTACTAGTAGCGGCGCGATTTAGCAGCTTCATCACAAAACTCACTAGTGCAGGATTTCTCAAACTTAATTTTTCTGTGACGCATTTGGGCCTTCGCCTTTCTACCAACCCCCATAGTACCTACTTACCAATTTTAATATTAGCCTAGTGGTAGGTTAGGTTATCAGAATTATGTGCGTGTGGTCTGAGGGCCACTCTCTCAGAATTCTTTGAAACTTGCTCAGGATTTAGTGGACACTCCAAAAGAAATGTGAAAGTTGGAACCAGAATATGTGAAAATCAAATAAGAGAGATATGGACTTCAAAGTTGGACCCTCAGTCCTCACATAGAGGATTGAGGGCCCACTTGTACGGCTTGTACCGGATAAACTAAGGGCACTACAGAAAAAGTCTTTACGTCACAATTTAAGCTAACGCCAAACAAAATTTGTGAAATCAAGATATTATAAAAAAA
This sequence comes from Anania crocealis, assembly GCA_949315895.1. Classification (NCBI taxonomy): domain Eukaryota; kingdom Metazoa; phylum Arthropoda; class Insecta; order Lepidoptera; family Crambidae; genus Anania; species Anania crocealis. Next base: position 11,183,506 of record OX438865.1, on the reverse strand, counting down.
CATTATATTTTTTTGTATAATTCCGTTCGAAATCAATCCTCACATAGAGGATTGATGTTATACGTAATGGTCTAATAACGTAGGCTTCGTTTTACAGATGGTTAAAATTGCACGGTGTATAGACTTTATGTACAGGTTTTTAAAAATTGTTGTCAACCTATTTAATTATTTACGTAATAAAATAATACTTGATTTTAATATAAAACAAAACGTGTTTTATATTTTAAGTTTACTGTATTTCTTGCACATTTTTTATTATAAAAAGACATGAATTTGTGTTTGTATTATCTATAATACGTTATGAGTATTAAAGCAAAACAAAAACGTGGAGAACTGAGGGCCCAAATTTTAAGAAGGTGATAATATTTAACCAGCATGATGCCGTGATGTGCTATTGCTATCACAAAATATCTCAGTTTATGCACTAAAATATAATATTTCAAAAAGTTTGCAAAAGTTAAGGGATTAATTTCTATTAGAGTACAAAATTTATATCTGAGGGCCCATTTTGAACGGAATTATACAAAAAAATTAAATGTTTTTTATAATATCTTGATTTCACAAATTTTGTTTGGCGTTAGCTTAAATTGTGACGTAAAGACTTTTTCTGTAGTGCCCTTAGTTTATCCGGTACAAGCCGTACAAGTGGGCCCTCAATCCTCTATGTGAGGACTGAGGGCCCAACTTTGAAGTCCATATCTCTCTTATTTGATTTTCACAAATTCTGGTTCCAACTTTCACATTTCTTTTGGAGTGTTCACTAAATCCTGAGCAAGTTTCAAAGAATTCTGAGAGAGTGGCCCTCAGACCACACGCACACATATCAGAATTTGGATATTTGATACTGACATGAACATGAACGACAGTTGAGGGTTTCTGGGCAACTCTAGGTCGAATACGACGGCCCCACATTCTGAAATACGTTTTTGATTGCGCAGGACGCTCACTCGACTCGGTCGCATCGATACGCACAGTTTGGGAAACCCTGAATTAGTGCGCTTACAAGCACGCGCTTTTGGCCGGCGCTGTTCACTCGTGACTGAAAAACTAACCTGATGTATGATTGGTCTACATTACCTTAATTTGTGTCTCAAACCCCCTGTTAATTAATTAAATACCTTTCTTCCTTCCAAAAAACCTATTCGTAAAATGTTGACCTATGCACAAAATAAAACTACTTTACGCTTCGAACCCCAAGCGACAACCGGTTGTCGCGATAACATTGATTTTAATTTTGTCTGGAATATCCGATCGTCAAAGGGTTAAATAATAAAAATAAATGTTACAGAAATCTATTGAGAACATAGAAATAAAATAACTTATTATAAACTATTTAGTTTTTACTACTTCTAATCCCTTCAGTTCGACTTATGATAGCCGTATAAGTAATATAAGACGCCCATTGCTCGGAAAAGACCTCTACAGTTCAAATATCGCTACAACGATCAGTTCTGCGCCTCCCGCATCTATTAGCTTCCCGCGACCTCGCCAGTTCCATCTGGTGGGGTGCAGGGGCCTTATTCAGCTATTTCAATTGCAGTTGAACATTTAGCCCATACCTACTAGAACTGTCAAAAACCTGCTATTCAATTTCGATTGTGATACGATTTGGTGATCATATTCCAGTGCCGTCTCCATTCTAGAACCCTTCCGCATACTGCTATTTTAGCTTATTAATTCTTCGAGCGATGTTGGGTAAGTATCGTAATATTCAAATGTTGTACGTAAATTCATAATTCTAATGTTGTAGTGTTCTGGAATAACTCGTAATAATTTTGAAGTCTATAGTTAACCTCGTAAAATTACTAGGTAGGTATGTCATAATGTTACCTTATCTTAAATTTCATCACAAAAAATATGCAAAACGGCTCCGATGTCAAGTCAAAAGCAGTCAAAGTTATGGTAATTGCGGTTTACAGTGGGTACTCGAAATGTTTTAGGTACCTACTTCACAATATCATAACAATAACGTCCCCTTGTCTCACTCCTCGATGCAACGGTACCTATAGGTTTTGTTAGCTGATTCTGTACTTGGACGGACGTGATGGCGGCTTTGTGAGAAATCTCATCACTTGGACGTACCGCTAATCTACTTGGCAACGCTGCAGGGACTCCAAAACGGACGAGTCGATCGATCGAGTCTAAGGCTTTCTCATAGTCCACGAATGCTAGACACAAGGGCTGATTAGACTCTTCGGTCTTCTGTATAATTTGCCGCACTGTGTGGATGTGGTCTATGGTACCGTAGCCATTCCAAAATCCAGCGTGTTCCGCTGGTTGGAATTCGTCGAGTCTTTGCGCAGGGTTCGTGATGACTCTTGAAAACAGCTTATAGACGTGGCTTAGAAAGAAAATGTGTCGATAGTTCTTCAGCAGGGTCTTATCTCCCTTTTTGAAGAACAGGATGACCACACCCCTACTCCACGCCTCCGTAGTTCTTCCTTCAAACAGGACAGCGTTAAAAAGCTTTTGAAGCTTCCTCATTACGGGTTTACCTCCAGCCTTCAGCAACTCTGTTGTAACGCCATCTTCTTTAGGGGCTTTTCCATTTTTCAGCTGTTTAAGAGCCATCTCGATTTCGTCAATGCTGACTTCGAGCAGGTCTTGAGTGTAGTGGCGTGTTAACGCGGCGAGATGCATGCGAAGCGTATAACCGGCCATAGAAGCGTTCCAATTCGGAATAGACTGCTGGTTTCGAAGCAACGACTTCTCCACTTGCTGTGGTTAGTTTCGTCAGGTGGCTTCTTCCAAGGGATTGTACGAACACTTTCCAACCCTGATTTTGCTCGATCGCTCTTTCAATGGAAATAGTGTTGGAGCATCGGAGGTCGTGTCGTACGAGATTACTAATCTCTTGTTTCTAAACGCGCAGCGAGTCGGTTCTCCAGGTTTGACTGGAACGTTTCAGATCCTATCATGGTTTGGAGCAAAGTAGGTCGGAGCCTTGACTTCATCAGACGGACACGTCCAGCCTTAAAATCGATATTCAGAGAGCCCCGAACGAGTCGGTGATCGCTTCCGGTATTAAACTTTTTTGATCACGGAGACGTCTCTGAATATATGCTTTTTGGTCAGTCAATCTCATTTTTCGTCATAGTGTCGGGGCTTTGCCACTTCCTTTGGGGCTGTTTCTTGAAGAAAGAGTTCAGCAAGGAGAGCCCCTCCCGTTCGAGGAAGTTGACAAGCATTTGCCCCTGCAGGTTTCTGCATCCAAATCCAACTAATAACTACGCTGTAGTGAGTCTTAGTGGTGAAGTGGAGGGCCTTTGATATGTCATCAAACTTATCCTCCACCTCTTCGTCCAAGTATTCCGAGGTCGGTGCGTACGCTTGCACCACCTTGAGGCTATACCTCTCGGTGAGCTTAACAATAAGGTTCTCGACACACTGAACACTTCCAACAACGTTGTCAGAAAGAGACTTATTTACCAGAACACATTGGGATTGTTGGTGTCCCTCACGAAAGAACATTAGGTGACCCGATTCGAGGGTTATGGTATCCTATCTCTCTCTTCGGACCTTCACATAGCCCTAGGATATGCTACGGTAGCATATCCTAGGGCTATGTAGCATTGCTACCTAATCTTCCCAAAATCCCAACCTCAAGTTGAGCCAGATGCGAGTCTAGCTGTAACGTGCGTCCGTTGTACGTCGCCAGGGTCTAACCCGGAGATTCTTAGCACCCCCCGCCCCGCCGTTACCATGGTCGCCACCATAACCGAGAATAGCGGGACCGCTGGGAACTGGGGGCCGTGGCTTATTTTGCGTCTGCATCGGAGGTTATAACCATAATCGCCATGCCTGGGCATACAGGTTGGCGATCGCAGGGCGTAGCTTCTCGCACCGGTGACGCTGCTACCCGTCGACGGCCTGTTACATTTTAATTATCTTATCTGTGATTTAACTACAGCCTTTAGTTAGGGCGGTTATACCGCCATCGGTCGGTCGATCGCCAGAGCCTCGTTCGTCGTCCAACAGTATGCACCGCGTGCAGGTGAGGTTGGCTTGGGGCGAAATATGGTGGTTCGCCCCTCTACATCCTAACTTTTTTGTGTTTTTGTTCCAAAATCTCGAAAACTTCTTATTTGTATGATAAATACTAAAAATATATATTTAAATGTTTTTTACCGTTAGCAATATGAATAAAGGATTTTTAAATAGATAACGAACGAAGTGAGTCGTTATGCAGACAGGGCCCATTCAAAATTATCAATATAATCTAAAATCCTAATAATTACCTAAGTACGAGTACCTACCTACCTACATAATTTAGTAATTGGCAATAAGTTAAACTGAAACTTATGAAAAACAGCTAATATGCCTTATATGCATAATGGCAACAAATAAATAAATTGAACAAATTATACAGAATACTTATTTAATTTTCTTATTCTTTCCATCAATAATTTTTTGATTTAAAGGCCACGGGCGAAAATGGGCCTGAACTTTACCGCCCGTTACACTGTTGAAATATGATTCAATATTTATTTAATGTTTTTTAATTTCTATTGGCTTAAAATCACGATATTTTACAATGGGGTATTAAAGTATCATTTAAAAAAAAACACAATTGACGCTAAATTGCTGAGTGTATTCTTCCGGTCCTGAAATGTTGCCAGGCGTAATATACATTGATACACCACTACACCACTTTTATATTTTTCCTACAAAAGGTATATTGCGATAATGCAAGTAAGTACACACTACTGTTTATTAGTTCAATGTACAATACAATAGAATTATGGCGTATTTTTAAAATGTCTTTAAAGCATGAGAAATCGATATAAAGTTAATATTACATAGATGGCATTAGGATTTGTAAAAAAAGAAAAACAAATGTCAAGACTGTCAACTGTCACAGTCATTGGTTGGCTTCGTTTTGCTTTGAGCATAATAGTGCGGTTATTAATAATACATAGTGGCCGAGTATTATTTATTATTCGAATCGATTGTCTTTCACGACTTTGGCTAAGTTGTGGGATTCTGATGGTGAGGCTAGGGCATACGATACACACATACTAGTATTATCATGGGAATGCATCAAATAAAAGATGAAGGCTTTTCTATTATTAAACAACGGTAGATCGCACCTCAAGTATTAGTAGAGATGAGTTATAACAGGTAAAAGTCGATATCTGTTACTACTGTTCTTGTTATATAAAAATAACAGTTCCAAATATCTGTTATTAAATAACAGCCTGTTATTCCTTATTTTGATACTTCCTGTAGCCGCTAAAATGACAAACAATCTTTCTAATACCCATCCAATATAATCAAAAACTTTCCTTCATGCTCAGAACAGGCTTAGGACTGTTAAATTGCTAATATTACGATTTTTAGGAGGTAAAGTTTTTTTGTAAAAATATTTACCTAAATCTTTTACAAGATTTAGGTGCCTAAACATTTTGTGTTTTTATTTTGTGAATGTATCCGAACATTACGTCAAAATATCAATCAAACACAAGACCAAATGTAGGAGACTGTTTCTGATACCTAAAACTGAGTAATCTAGTAACCACTTCATTTTTTCATGTAATAAATACTAGGAGCTTCTCTTTCGAACGCGATCGAAAAAAGGAGATAGAGCTATTAAACTGCTCATAAAACCAAATTAAGAAGACACATTTTGCCTATGATATTTGCGAATGTGAGGTTGATTTAAATTTGTTGTTTAGTCAATACTAGGTGAATGAGAGGGGATGATACAATAACAGTTATCGCGCAGATAACAGCAATAGCCAAGCAATATTTTATGCATCTGTTCTTCTACTGTTCTTACGGCAGCTGTTAAGATTTAGCTGTTATTTCCTATAACAGATATTTATCTTAGGAAGAACAGTTGTTATATTCGGTATTTATATATCTGTTAAATTTATCTGTTGCGATAAATACGCCTCACCGCTAAGTATTAGTAAGTAGTTAAAAAGCAGGCAAGGGTCTTACGAAAATCTTATACTACCTGCACGATTCTTGTATAATATTCATATACCTACAATCATTTTATTATGATGATGAATAAATGTAATTAAAATAAAAAATAGTTCTTAAATGATTTTTTATTTAAATCCCTTTATTTATATTGCCACAAAGCATGTCGATCACAGACCTTTTCATAGTACTAGGAATAACCAAAATAACTTCTTCACATTTGAGGATCTTTATTGTTGATCAATATCATGCTATAACTTTTTTCTCCCATGGAAGATTTTTTTAAATCATTGCGTATTTGATATAAGACTATAGTTTCTATAAAATAACACCCCATTTGTGGATGTAACGTTTTCAGGCCCAGCTTTGTATGGAAGTTCGCCCGCCGTTTGGTTCATTCGGTGTCTCGGCATATTATTGTTGTACAGGGTGCACAAGAGCATGGAACAGCTGCTTTACAGTTTTATAGTACCTACATCGGAAATTTTACATATCCATGGTATCGTTTGAACTTTTATCTAATCATTATTGAAATTGAAATAAAAGGTTGAGGAGCTATCCCGATATGGTCGGTCAGGTAATTTATTTGTTACGTCCGCGTGCCCTATAATTCCTTATTTTGATTTCCGATTAAGTACTTTAAAGAGCTGTAATTTATAAATGTTCTTCATGAATCTTTGGGTTTCAATTACTTTGCAACGGAATGATATTTACCAAAAGTTTTCAGTTTACATCGTTGGTAGGCCTACTTACACTTTCTCCTATAGCCTCAGCTGCTTCACTTCATGCTCTGTTACACCTTGTTTATGTAATCTTGTCAAAAGGACGATACCTGACTGTGGCAAAAATCAAATATACATATTATTATACTCTATTGACGTCTTTTCGTTAGACTCTGGATTTAAATATTCTCGGCACTGCAGCATCTCTACATCACGGATAAGGAAAACTGCTGAGTGAACGGCACCGCGCGGCCTGCTAACAGGTTGATCTTGACTATAAATAACTGAAATAGAGTACAAACTAGACTACCTATTCATTCATGCTGTTATGTGAAAAGTTGAAATGTCTTATTTAAAAAAAAGACGTGTGGCACTCGGAGACTGCCGCGGTAAAGCTATTGCATAGCATTTTTTATCAACTTATGCAATTATAAAACTAAAAAGTATCACCGCTGTGCCGGTCAGAGTCCCCGGGGTGTTACATTATTTTCGTTACGGAATTTCTGGATTCTGTCTCCTCGCTCAAGGCCCGCGATAGAAGCTATGCAATAGCTTAAAAGATAAGTCAACTGGCATTTCTTTAAAAATATTAAACTAGACGAAGTGTATTAGTCAGCATCTCGTGTCCTGAACTCCTGACAACTGGCGTTCTAGGTATCTCGTGTCAGTTAAAGTACGGTCAAGAGATTAGCGAGGTACGTGCAGGGGAGGGCAGCTGTTTTGCTCCCCCCACTCTTTCTTATCCAAATATCTCATCAGCTAAATTAGGTCAATAAATGGTTGAACTTGGAACTTGATTTTAATTTTTCTTGTTTTTACCTGTCCCACTTCTTGTGCATTATGTAGAAACAAATTCAAACTTATTTTCGACTAAGGGTTTTGAATTAGACGATGGATTTACAATAGCAATCCATCGCAACATGAAAATAATGCTTTAAACAAGTTAAGTAAGTGATTGCAAGAACACATGTGAATCGTTAACTTTTTTAGCATTAACCAAACATTAACTTTAGTACGTTTTTAAATTAGTAGACAATTGTTTTTGGTATAACCAGCTTAAATGACGTATATAACGAATAAAATTTTAATTTTATTATCAACTAGGAAAACATTGCCAAGTTTCGACGAGACAACTAAGTAGGTACATCAAAATAGGATCAAGTTAGTTTAACCTAGTAGCTGGTTGTTCAATCACGTGTGCAGCGTGTGCTTGAAAAGTAGTGTTTGTCTAAGTGCTGTAAAATTAAAAATGATGATATGCAGATTAAGGCCTATACTGCAAACAGCGTTGTTCAGCAGAAACGCAACGTATGCAGTGACGAATATAAACAGGTAGTTAATTTCTAAGTTCTTATACCTAGATGATTGAAAAAAAAATTTTCAAGGAGATGTACTTATTCCAATTTACACCAGATACATGTATTTATTTGTTTGCTTATAAAATAGTTTCAAAAACATTTATGGAGCTGTTTGAACTTCACAGATTGTAAAATATTTGTACCTAAACATTTTTCTCTCGGATGTTGGAGGTAAGTATAACCAAAAATATTGCTAAAACTCCGCTGGCGTAAAAAGCCTTGAATATAATCGTCGACACTAGTCGTCACAAACAAATAACAATATCTTGGTAGGTAACTCAATTGGTTTAGAGCAGTCGCCCGGTAAGCGAACGGTTGTGGGTCAAGTCCCACCTAAGACAATCGAAAAATGTTTATTGTAGGAATTGCATTTTCAATTTACAACAGCAATTTATTTGCTTAAATAATAGTTTTAAAAACGAAAACGTTCAGGAGCTTAGGTACTTACAACATTTTGTAAGATTTGTTTCATTATTTTTTTATTTTTGGATGTTGGCTATAGGTATCTTCTTTTTAGTGAAATAGCTGGGCACTTAAACCACGAGACGATAAATCTTATTTTTCACAAATAATCATAAGAGATCGGGATGTAATGTGACACGGAGATAGATAATAGGCTGGATAATAAATGTGCGATTGTCGCAAGAAAGTTTTCTAATTAAATAGCTGACCTGGCAAACGTTGTTTTGCCATAACATACAGGGTGTTAGGTAAATGGTAGGTACCTACTACAAGCCGAAACTAGCCTATGTTAACATACCGTTTACCGGTTATATCGTTTACCAAAAAAAGGAAAAATAAATTATCTTTTCATTACAGCCTTAGTGTACACGAACTGAATAGAGCTTCAGTTGTCAGGGATCTGGGAGTTATGTTTGATGAGCAGTTATCTTTTCGAGAACACTACACACACACAAAATACACTTTATTGCACATAAAACACATGACAAAAAATAAACATTTAGAATTTAAAAAAATAATTGTACAAAAGGCGGTCTTATCGCTAAGAAGCGATCTCTACCAGACAACTTTAAGAAGGAAAACTATGTGGTTACGTAGTGCAACACAAAGAGAGAAAAAACACATATTGACAATATTACATATAAATAACAATATAAACATATAGGTACAAAATTTAAAGTTAAAGATACAATAAATAATACACACAAACAAAGATAATATAAAATACTTACATACTACTAGTCTACGTAAAATTAGACCGATACATAACATTAGCGTGACAGGACTAGCGTTTTGACTCTAGCCTTAAAGGTAGGGAGGGACTCTGATTCTCGGACAGACAAGAGTAAAGAGTTCCATAGACGGACAGACTGTACAGAATAAGATTGTGAGTAGTACTATGAGGAGTGGGAAGGAAACGAGAGAAGTAGTTTACGAGACGACCGCAAATTATCCTGACCATCAGTGGATTGTAGAAACTGAAAACGTTCCTTGAGGTAAAGTGGAGTTTGAGGGTTAAACAATACTGAGTATAATAATGTGAGGACATGGAGATCTCGACGAAGACGAATGGGAAGCCACTTGAGCTGAGTTCGAAATTTGGAAACATGGCCATATTTCCGAAGTCCAAATATTATGCGAATACAAAAATTTTGAAGACGGTCGAGCTTGTCAAAGAAGTTTTCATTAAGGTTGAGATAGCAGCAATCAACATAATCAAGAATTGGAAGAAACAAGGTTAGAACAAGAGCAATCTTAGTGGGTATCGGTAAAAAGTTTCGAAGTCGATTAAGTGAACTGGCCGATGCAAACACCCTCCTGCTCACTTCACCAATATGTTTACTCCAAGTTAGTGAGTTATCCATAAAGACTCCCAAATTCCTCACATAAGAACTGAACGGGATTTGGACACCATCAAATACAACCGCAGGTAGTGAGCCCCAGTTAATCTTAGAGATCAATCGGGGGCTGCCAACAATCATAACCTGCGTTTTCACAGGATTTACTTTGAGCCCAAATGACTTACTCCACTCCAAAATGCGGCATAGTTCGGAGTTCACTTCAAAAATTACGTTTGCTAAGTCATCAAGGATACCCTGACGGTACAGTTGAAGATCGTTTGCATAGAAATGGTAGGAAGATGTTATGTTAAGGGTGATAGAATTTTTAAAGACTGCAAAAAGGAGAGGAGAAAAGTTTTCTTTTTTTTCAACAACTTTGAAAATGCTGGGTTTCATTGCCAGATCTACTGTGCACTTCAAAGAACCAGCTAGTTTCATACATCTTTTCAACAGTCAAGTCCGTAGTCAACTCGAGTAGGTACGGCTGTGTTATTTGGTCTCCAAACTATGCTGTCCATTCCGGTAAGATTGAGAGTGTACAAAAGAAGTGTCTCAGAATTGCAGCCTACAGGGCAAGATTGGGTCGTAAACTTAAATCGTATGTTGAAAGACGCCAACATTTTTGAGTGACATCCCTGGAAATACGCCGTAAGCAATATGATCTTTTAGATTTACACAAGATCGTACACCCGGAATTTGATTCTCCTAACTTGCTCATGCTACTGAATTTCAACTCTAGATTGCTATCTCGAAATAGAAAAAAACTATTTACTCTTCAAACCTACAAAAACAATGGTTCTCTATTTTTTCTCATAAAATTTTTATCCATAATCTAACGTGTCATAATGTTTTGTGACCTAATCATCATTTGTCTGAATGGTAATTAGCCCTAACTCAATGTCTCATAATATCACTTGCCCAAAAATCGAAATCCCTAAATATAAAATTTATCCTAAAATTTTTTGCTATAAATATTACAATCTATAATGTTTAAAAGACATAAAAGGCTTTTCTATACCAGTTATAAGTCCTAACGTAATGTGTCATAATTTAACGTACCCCAAAGTTTAAATACCATAAATATAAAAGGCCCTAAAATCTTTTGCAAGCACGTATGCATTTAGTTGCGTGTGCTTCGGCGCTACGGGAAGTGCAGCCCCTCCGCCCGAGCGTAACAAAGTACAAGCACCCACGTTCTCCTTCGCAGCCTCAGCCGCTACGGAGAGCCCGGGCCTTATTCAGCTATTTCAATCGCAGTTTGATCTTGATTGAATTGGACGATTTTGACATTTAGCCCATACTAGAAATGTCAAAAGCCTGCTATTCAATTACGATTGTGATACGATTTGGTTACGTGAATTAGGGGCCTGAACGTTGTTACACTTTAGGGGAAGGGCAGACAAGTATCACGTGAAGTCGGGGTTGGCTGATTCGATTCTGAGACAGATTTGACACGAAATCCTAAATTCATACGATTACAAGTGTATGATAATGTGACTTATAATAACTAAACTACATGAGGAAAACATAATCAATATAAACCTACTTTTAAACATATGTTTTAGGACATGGACGTATAAAAAAGCCCTTTTTTGTACGTCCATGTTTTAGGACTAACAATATTATTATAAACCATCATTCGGACTAACAATATTATTATAAACCATCATTAGAACTAACAATATTATCATAAACCACCATTCGGACTAAAATACATTATACAATTTAACACTTAGGACATGTGACTTTATAGCAATAAAAATTAGGATATCTAATTATTGTTGCACCTGATATTATGACACAAAAGCATTAGAACTAAAGACGTATGTAATCTGTTGTGTATACCATAATATAATAAAATAAAATACCTATGTATATGTAGGTATAAATAGTATAGTGAAGTCAGTTTTCTTTTAATTTTTTATTTTACTAATGGACTTACTCTTGTCTACATACTTACCCACATACCCCGCTTATGGTAACTCTACGGTTAAGAAGAAGCCTAAGATGGAGCGAGCTTACCCAGAGGTACTGGTACTGCACTGGTTCTCCCACACACCAGCGGAACACACAAAAAACTGTTTGGCGCTGGACTCCGGCAGGAGGGTGGTAGCATCCAGGCAGCCTCTTACGAAGCCAGGGTGGACCACTAGGAGGTAGATCCCACCACTCCAAAATTTTACACAAATAAAATAGAAAATTACTTATACATTTTGTAGTGTAGGTACTTTTCTATTATTTTGTTTAGACTAAAAAAAAACCGGCAAAGTGCGAGTCGGATTCGCGCACTGAGGGTTCCGTACCAACTTTTACTGAATTAGGGGTCCACTTCTTCCACTTAGCCAAAATACCACAATATTTAATTGACTGCAAAAATAACTTTGTTTCTAATAGTGTTTGTATAAAGGACAAAGTAATATTTGCGGTTGTTAAAAATATGCTGTTTCTCAAAAACGACCAGTTTGATCTCATTTAAACTAATTTCGGTTGAAAGTATTTGTTAAGATCTACATTGCGGTTTTTTTTATAATTTTCACTTGCTTAGTTCAAAAGTTAAAGGGACACCCATTTTACCACTTTGGAAATGTGTATCTTCCAAATGTTAGACTTTTAAAAAAAATGTGGTTGTACAAAACCTCTATGTCATTTTAAAAGACCTATCCATAGATACCCCATGTGAGACTTACCATGTAAACAAAACAAGAATTTTCGGAATATACTCGTACATAATACCATTCCGTCACAAAGTATTTAAGAGTCAAAAAATCCTAAAAAGCATTCTTTTTACGTCCCATTAAATCAATCATAAATTAACATATATTATGCTTTAAGGCTTAAGGGCAAGGACGGTCTGAATCAATTACCTGACCGACCATAACGTAAGCAAACGCTTGGCAAGCTCTTAATCTTTTTGTATTGAAAAAGCACAATTTCAATAAGAATTAAATAGCGTTAAAACCATAGATTTCTACGTTTATGGTTAAAACTATATTATCATGAATATAGGGTTATAGTATAATATTAAATACTTAGTTTTATCCAATATCCTCCTATGTGTCTCGTATCTAAGATTTTGGGGTGGTAGGATCTACCTCCTAGTGGTCCACCCTGGGCAACGGCATCTTTGGTTTTTTAACCAATGATGGCGGCTAACAGATCCCTCTGAGCTGCGGTGGTAGGCTTCGTAAGAGGCCGCCTGGATGCTATCACCCTCCTGCTGGAGTCCAGCGCCAAACAGATTTTCTGTCTTCCGCTGGTGTGTGGGAGGACCAGTACCTCTGGGTAAGCTCGCTCCATCTTAGGCTCCTTCTTAACCGTAAAGTTAAGTATGTAGTCAAGAGCAAGCCCATTAATTATTAAAAAAAAGACTAAAGGAGTAATATGTACCTAGGTACCTACTGTCTAATGAAGACGGGCAACAACGGCTATTGCTAATCCTCCTTCCAAGCGCGGTGATTATGGCAAAATCATTCTCTGGAGAGACCTGTGTCCAGCAGTGGACTGATATAATGATTGATAAGTGATTTTAATGAGTTGAAAACTAAACACGGCAACAAAAGCAAAAATTCATTTGACATTAAAAATTAATCCATACAATCAATTAAATATTTTCTTGAGTAAGTAGTTGAAATCAACTTGTAAATTATGTCATATAAAATAATAACTAATTACTATATCAATTAAGACCTAACAGTACCTAATTTATAACCTAAACTAATTAAAGCTTGTACGCATGGTAGCTTACATTAAGAATCCATTGACATACCTACCTAATGGGTTTTATACTTAGTATAAACTTGTCTTTAGCTACAAAATTACGTGTGCTTGCTCACGAATTTTTCACAGTTTTGTCTCGTTTTATATTGGAAGTACCAAACCAAGTGAAGTGTGAGAGAAATGTTCATCATCGGCAAGGGACGTTTTAAGCTAAGTCAAATAACATTGTTTGTCAGAAATGTATCGAAATCGGTCACAGGGATCTCCAGGTTATTATATTTTTTTTAAATAGTTGTTGTGCACGGCTTCGTAGGCTTGGAATTTTAAATTTGAAATAGTGTAGTTAAGTGCCATTCCAGCTCTCGATCTATGTTTTAAACTTCATCTAGATCGATTACCTACACCATTCGAACGTGATTAAGTAGCAAGCCTCCATCCAAGCTTTCGAATTTATAATATGAACTATCAGTATCACGTAAATTCGTACTCGTGGAATATTCAATTTAAACTAAAAAGTATTGTTGTGCTATGCAGCGTATTGAAATAGTGCGTAAATAAAGACGAAGCTAAATAAATACACAGATCACTTTTAGTACAGATTTTAATATCCTTTTGCACCCTACCGAATGGCGAACCCACGTGGTGGCACCGCCGGAACCGGAGCCGTTAGCGGGTCCGAGCTGAGATAGGCCCCTCCTCTCGCTATGCCAAAATCTATTTGAGCAACAGAAACTCTTCAAAGGTTTGAGTGAAAGCAGATTTTTTTTCTTTGCTTTTTCAGGAGTAATATCTGGACTAACGATCAGAAGCAACAAAAAGCTGAAAATGAAAAATTCCTAGCTTTCTTTCCCGACATCGTTTCCTCATTTTCCAAAAATGAAGCCCTTAAGGGTCTTCCTGAAGTACGCGACTTTGTTAAAAAAGTACGTTATTATTTAATCAATCTAACAAAAAATAGAACAAATATAATTCTAAGTAGGTCTAGGACTGCATGTATTCCTTGAATTATTTGTTGTTTCCATTTTGATGTTGCTTCTCCTGTAATTTGGTTTTCGTTTGCAGCTTTTAGTATACAACTCAGCCGGAGGTAAGAAAACCCGAGGGCTAATGACAGTGACAGCTTATCAGATGTTGGAGAGACCAGAGAACATCACTGAGGAATCTCTGCGGCTGGCGCGGACGCTCGGCTGGTGCGTTGAACTGGTAAGCAAATAAAATCAAATCGGTCTTGTCACAAAATATAAAGTTCCCCCCTTCTTATCCTATGGGTGTCGTAAGAAACTAATAAAGGGTCACCGTCGGGCTTACACCCTGTATAAAAATTTTAAGACAAAATTAAATATCATACGTAATGGCAAAAGGCTTGATGAAAAAAGTGAAATTATGTAGTAATTATTGCTTTTAAAATTGGTGGTTGTAGCTAAGTATGAAACGAAATAATTGTTTTTTCATCCCACCATCTCGGAAAGAGCATTTTTGCTCTTCAATATCTGAGTGCAAAAGCGGTTTTTATTCTCTAGAGGATAAAGTAAATTTGAATTTAGAACATCGCGTGCACTAGGTATGTGATTTCAAAATATCATTAAACCTATTTACTTTCATCACATGAGTAAATATATTTAAAATTGTCAAAAGCGCTAAGGTTACATTACAAATAATTTAGTATGGTGATTAAGTTTTCTTAAATTTTCTAATTTTCCGCGTATTTTTCTTATTTTTTCTTTCATAAGAACATTTTCCTGACAATAACTAACAAAACAAAAAAAGAATTAGCGAAAACGGTCCAGCCATTCCTGCGTGATGCGATGACCAAGGGAAATAGGGATTCATTTTTATATATATAAGATTATTCTTTTAAAATATATTCTTTTTACTTTTATCTATTTTAAATATCTTTAGATGACGTTTTTCTTGCAACTATAAATTAAAACAATAAAATGGGGCAAAGAATTTCAACATTCTGAATATGATAAAAATAATGTGATTATCCCAAAACAATATAATTAAAATGATACAATAAAAATACAATTAGAACAATAATATTATATTGTCTAGTGGTTTAAGTACCGGGCAACAAGAGATTAAACCATACCTATTACTGCTTTTGTAACTTGAATACAAGGAACGAAGGAGGGCTTTATCTGCAGTTAGGATGATTTAAGGCCGTTAATTACTACTGTTGACTACAATTACTTAGTTGCTTCATCTTGTTCCAGTTGCAGACATGCATGCTTCTTTTGGATGACATCATCGACAACTCTTCGACGCGACGAGGTTCCATCTGTTGGTACCGACTGCCGCACGTCGGGATGCGAGCTGTCAACGATTCTTCTTTCCTACTAGCACTCATTTTTGCGAACTTGAAGCATAACTTTGGCGAAAAGCAGTATTATCCGAAATTGCTAGACGTTTTTAATGAGGTAATTTCAAATTAACCTAACGTTTGCGACAGGGGGCGTTAAATCATATAATAAGAGCGCACAAACGTTCTAATTTTAAATGATATTCATATATTATGTGAAGTAGAAATAGAATCGCACCATCCCTTCTCTTTCTGTGACGTAAGAGGCGATTAAGGAAACGGGCCAGTCAAAGTCGTCTTTCCATCATTTGCCTTTCATCAGTCGCCAAACCGCATCCCAAACGTGTCGATTATTTCAAAAGTATCCTTTTAGAGAGGCCTAATATTATGTCCAGCAGAGGACTGATGTGGGTTGATCATGATAATGATGGTGAGATGTGGAACACACCACTGCCTATTTACGGTGCATTTTTAACCATCTGGAAAATAAAGATCACGTTATGGGACCATTATGTATAACATCATGGCAGTGTTTATTTAATCTAACAATAAAAATATTTTTTGAAAAATACTTAATATTTATTGAATCGCACAGACGTGTTATTTTGCTGCAGCGGGTCTCGGATGAATGAACCTTATTGCACAGTTACATCCATGCGAGTTTTAAAATAAATAACTGTAGTCTGAACCCATATGAAAAAACATGAAAATAACACTGCACACACTTAACATCTTATACATAATGGTTACTTAACATAGGTAGCGTGGGCTTCGTATTACAGGTAGTTGAAATTGCACCGTGTATACAGGTGAAACTTTAACCACTTTCCAAAGGGGTCCCTTTTTTGTAGGGGTCAGTATCGTATTTAGAGCCCATTTATAAAGTAAAAAATGTAAATCAAGTTTTCACCCGAAAATATTTTTCGCAATATAGTTTTAAATTTTTACAGTTTTAGGCCTGTTTAGGTAAAAAAAGAAATATTAGTATATAAACTTGAAAAATTTTGTCTCAGGCGGGACTCGAACCCGCATCTCCTAGGGTTCGAGTCCCGCCTGAGACAAAATTTTTCAAGTTTATATACTGATATTATAAGTGCAATTAAGTTGCTAAAATATCAAATAAAGTATAAAAAAAGAAAGTAAAGTAACAGCCTATAATCATCCCACTGCAGGGCAAAGGCCTCCATCATTGAATTCAAGTTACCACAGCAATGATGGGTGTATTGGCATAATCACCACGCTTGCCAAATGCGGGTTGGTGATCACAAACCCGAGCAACGTTCGAAAATTCGAAACTTTTTTGTTGCCCGACCCGGGGATTGAACCTGGACCGACGGGGCGTTGGTCTAGTGTTTCTGTTTAGGTATAAAGAGAAAATCAAAAACTTATGATT
The DNA here is from genome assembly GCA_949315895.1 of Anania crocealis. Taxonomy (NCBI): domain Eukaryota; kingdom Metazoa; phylum Arthropoda; class Insecta; order Lepidoptera; family Crambidae; genus Anania; species Anania crocealis. The sequence goes on along the minus strand of OX438865.1, from coordinate 11,166,284 downwards.
AGTACCGTAATGAATGAATGTGATGTGCATTGCGTAAAAAAAGTGTTGCTAGTCGGCCGTATCAAAAATTTTTGATTTTTGGCGGACATTTTCTAAGTGCTTTATCTTGACATTTTTGTACAGGGCTATACCAAAAAAAAATACGTCCTTTTTTTGTCTTGTAGATGAATATATAAAAATTTGGAAGGTGGTTAAAATTTCACCCTGTATATGTATAACGGGCTCTCATATCGGCTCAGAAATTTAGCGCCTTGTACTCGTACCTGTAATTTGATGCCCCCTAAAAACAGGATCAAATTTTAACCACCTTCCAAATTTTAATATATCAATCTACGAGACAAACATAAAATGACGTATTTTTTCTTTTGGTATAGCCCAGTACAAAAATGTTAAGATAAAGCACTTAGAAAATGTCCGCCAAAAATCAAAAACTTTTGATACGGCCGTCTAGCAAAACTTTTTTACACGTTGCGCATCTCATTCATTCATTATGGTACTATTAGGGGTTAAAGTATGAAATTGCCGTTTTGTATGGACGAAATCGAGAAAAGTCATTTTTCCATGCTAACAATTTTTTAGTTTTTTTAAAAACGCCTGAACCGTTTTCGATGCCATTAAAGGTGAAAGTTAGATGGTTATAAAGCTACGCATTATAGTATTTAAATTTCTGAAAATTAAAGTATATAATACAAATATACTTAATTGAAGCAAGAAGGTCAGCTGACACATTGTAAGGGGTCTTTTCAACGACTTCCTTTTAAGTAATAGGCACTAGTATTGCATTATTTTTTTGTCAAAAGTTACTTTATTTAGTTTTTGATACAACACAAAAAGAATTACGCAATAATATGACTATACTTAAGAGCTATAAACAAAATAAAAAGTGGGAAAATAATCGGCAATTTCATACTTTAACCCCTATTATTTATAAGCTTTTGATTTTCCCTTTATACCTTAACAGGTCTAGGACCGTAAAAATTGAAAACCATATCGCGAAAAATATTTTCGGGTGACAACTTGATTTAAATTTTTACTTCATAAGTAGGTTCTAAATATGATACTGAACGCCCATAAAAATTTTGGAAAGTGGTTAAAATTTCACCTGTATAGTAAAATAAATATCGAAATAATTCTGAATCATGACTACTTCCGCATTTCCCGAATCAACAGGACGGTCTACTCGGCGCTACACAATACCGACTCGGGTCGTGAACTCGTGAATCAAACTTACATGTATAACTAAACTGAATTTCTGTTACACTAATTGTCTGTTTAATTTTATGAGCATTAATTGTAAAAAAGGCGCTTAGGCGCACTAATTGCCTGTCGTGCCGGGTTATGGCCCATTCGCCATTAAGGTTATTATTACGCATCTATCAATATGTCTGCTTTCTTTGTCGCAGCAGGCAATAATTAATTACATAACTTATGACTCCTTATCACATTTCCCTGTACTTAGCTGCCCCAATTATTTAATGATAATTTTCTCTGTATCTTGATTTTCAGACCATTTTTCAAATGGCGACAGGCCAACATTTGGATTGTCTGACAGCGCGAAATATCAATCTTTTCACTGAGAAAATGTACAACGAGATAGCTACCTACAAGTCAGCCTATTACACTTTTAAGCTGCCGGTCTACGTGAGCTTACTTTTAGCTAATAAGTCATATGAAGACGCTTATAAGAATGAAGAGGACATAATATCTCAAATGGGAATTCTCATCTTGATGCAAGTAAGTTTATACACTGCATTATTAAAACGCCTGACAAACGAGGCCCCCGCTTTATAACCATCATTGTACAACATCTTTGCAATGTTATTTATTTTATCAATAAAAATAATCTTACAATAATATAAAATATTAATTCAGACAGTTCGTAGATTGTCTTCAACTTCACTTTTCTCTCACAACACGTTGTTTACGATGGATACCTTATATGTTTGTAACCAAGTGACTAGGTACATAAAAGGGTGCTCTATTAATTCGCAGTTCGCTTAATTATAGTCATCATCATTCTACTGGTATTATGTACCAAATTTCGAACACAGCTCAAGTGGCTTCCTATTCATCTCCGTCGAGATCTCCATGTCCAAGCCTTAGGCGTCGTCCTATTTTGGCCACAATCGCACGATAGCGCGATGCGTTCTCGTCGTTCAAATATACAGATTTCATCAGAGTGTCCTATTTGAACCTCGCAAGTAATCGTGCGAGCACATAAAGAAATCTGTATATTTGAACTCATCGCACGACGAGAACGCATCGCGCTATCGTGCGATTGTGGCCAAAATAGGACGACGCCTTACATTTTTATACTCGGTATTCTTTAACTCTCAAACTTTTTCACATAAACATAGTTTTCCTTCTTAAGGTTGTCTGGTAGAGATCGCTTCTTAGCGACAAGAATTTGTAAGACAAGCGCCTATTTGTAAGAATTTTTTAGTTCTAAATGTTTCTTTTTAGTCATGTGTTTTATGTGCAATACAGTGTATTGTATTGTATTGAACCCTTCATACTGCCAGTACATACAATACAATATACTGTATGTATTGGCAGTATGAAGGGTTTCTTAAATACGAACTGTGCATTCTGTTTCCTACTTGATCCAGCCATGGCCAACAGCCATCACCATATTGTCTATACCAGGATTAGACCAGACACGTCATTGAGGCATTCGAGAATTCCGTTCGTATAGAATCTAATTAATTCACCGTTCCAATGACAATCAGCAAATGTTAAGTGTGAGATTATTATTATGACTCCAGGCTAAGTCTCGCTCCTTAAAATATTTGATCGTTATCTCTTTATAGGCCTCCTCCCCCTAAGGATCTCCACAACAATTCCCTCGCAACCTGTATCCAATGACTTTTCGCGAACTTCACCTGATCGTCAGTCCACCCGAGGGCCTACCCACAGATCTACGTCCGGTGCGCGGTTGTCATTCGAGAACCTACCATATTGAGAAATTATCGATTCCCCATATTGTATTGTAAAGTCAAAATGAATATTGATCTTACGTACGTAACCGCATATCGGCTGAGGCCTCAGTTGTTCAAGCAAACGTAACAGGCCGTCAGAGTTACTTTCGCAAACCTTGGATAATCTTAGTATTGATTTCAAAATACAACTTAGGATAGTCTAAAAAAATATTTACTTCACAGAACGACTACGCGGATTGCTTCGGCGATGAGTCTCAATCGGGCAAGGCGGGCACGGACATCCAGGAAGGCAAGTGCTCGTGGCTGGCGGTGCAGGCGCTGGCGCGCTGCTCGGCGGCGCAGCGCGCTGAGTTCAAGGCGAACTACGGCAGCGCGGACGCGGCTAGGGTGCGCGTGCGCCGGCTGTACGAGCGGCTGCGGCTGCCGGCGCTCTACCGCCTCGCCGAGCGAGACGCTTACCGGAACATTATCGACCGTATACAAACGATACCCGCTGACAGCATTGTACCGCCCGCTCTCACGCTACAACTATTCAATATGGCATATAAAATATGTGATAACTCTGAAAATGAAACCTTTAATCATAATGATAATGCTTAAAGAGTACAGGTCTGACCGTTGTTACAGACTAACCCAGATTGTCGTGTAACCCGATCAAAACATCAGAAAAATTAATAAATATAAAGTCGCAATAACTATCCCATAATATTATAGAGACCATTACAGCAAAGCGCGTTGGTTTGCAAAAATGCACAAAAATCGGTTACGGAGATAAATAATTAATTAATAATGTTTTTTATTTAATATATTAGGGGTTAAAGTATGAAATTGCCGTTTTGTATGGACGAAATCGAGAAAAGTCATTTTTCCATGCTAACAATTTTTTAGTTTTTTTAAAAACGCCTGAACCGTTTTCGATGCAATTAAAGGTGAAAGTTATATGGTTATAAAGCTACGCATTATAGTATTTAAATTTCTGAAAATCAAAGTATATAATACAAATATACTTAATTGAAGCAAAAAGGTCAGCTGACACATTGTAAGGGGTCTTTTCAACGACTTCCTTTGAAGTAATAGGCACTAGTATTGCATTTTTTTTTTAGTCAAAAGTTACTTTATTTAGTTTTTGATACAATACAAAAAGAATTACGCAATAATACAACTATACTTAAGAGCTATAAACAAAATAAAAAGTGGGAAAATAATCGGCAATTTCATACTTTAACCCCTATTACGTTTTCCAACATAGTACATTATAATAATATGTATGTATATACTTTATTTGATATTTTAGCAACTTAATTTCTACAATTATAACATCACTATACACCGTGAAATTTTAGTTGTTGTTTTCCCGCAACAGAACGATTTACCTTTAGTAGCACCATCGAATCGTGCGAGTTATTTTTTGAAAATAAAGATATCGTTGTTCTCAACTAATCAAAAAAATAATCATCAACTTAAAAGCGTGAGATACGATAGTATCTTTACAAAATGTGACGTGTTTGGGTACTGCTTGCCGCACGAAATCAATGTTCAAAGCAAAAGAAGCTCTACGCACTAAGTAATACAGCATAAACTGCACCGCACGCGCTCCGCAAAGCAAATTATGTTAGTGTTAACTTAAGTGTAGATAAAAGTATTTACGACGGTCCTAAGCCCGATTAAGTATGAAGTGAAAATGGAAATCACTTGTTAATTTATTAAATAGTGAGTTATCCTATTGATAAGCGCGAGGAGCAATGACCCCGGCCGGTGACCGGCTGCGGCGCGGCTGGTACCATTGGTTCGAGGTTGCTTTCGAGTTTCGTTTATCACAATCGTGAAACTGCAATTTTTTTATTTGATTAAAAAAAAACTGCACAAATCTATTGTACTACTAAGATAGAATCATTTTACTGCGGGAAAGCAACCACTAAAAATTCACGGTGTATAAACTTGAAAAATTATGTCTCAGGTGGGTCTCGAACCCGCAACTCCTCGCATACCGGACGCAGCGCTTTACCATTTAGCCACCGAGACACTAGGTCACTGGCGTTAATTTTTCAAGCATATTCTTATCGCTGTAAGCCAGCTTTGTTTCATCAAATGTTAGGAGTTTTGCACTTCATCAGAGAAACATCTTTACAGATGTTTGACAGTCAGTTAAGATGAAACAGCTACTCGTATTTATTTATTCTTTATTTGATATTTTAGCACCTTAATGCATGCAATAATAAATATGCTTGAATAATTAACGCCAGTGACGTAGTGTCTCGATGGCTAAATGGTAAAGCGCTGCGCCCGGTATGCGAGGAGATGCGGGTTCGAGTCCCACCTGAGACATAATTTTTCAAGTTTATATACTGATATTATAATTGCAATTAAGTTGCTAAAATATCAAATAAAGTATAATAAATACCTAGCTGTTTCATCTTAACTGACTGTCAAACATCTGCAAAGATGTTTCTTTCGGGTGTTAAGAGTGCAAAATTCCTAACATTTGATGAAACAACGCTGGCTTACAGCGATAAGAATATGCTTGAAAAATTAACGCCAGTGACGTAGTGTTCCAGTGGCTAAATGGTAAAACACCGCGCCCGGTATGCGAAGAGATGCGGGTTCGAGTCCCGCCTGGGACATAATTTACATTATAGTTAGTTATATTGTCAATGTATACCTTCAGTAATAAGTAATCTAAAACGCAGAAACAAGTATTTTACTGAATCAAATAATTAATTATCTACTTACTGAAGTATTTTTTGATTTTTCTGTAATATAAGGACATAATAATAAGGAAATTAAACATAATGTGGACTGAATAATCACATCAAAATTCTAAATACTTAGCTTTTTTTTATTCCCTACATCGTTTCTCCACTTTTAAAAGATAAAACCTACATACCTGCCGACCTTTCTGAAATTGAGGAGTTTGCTACAATAGTAAATAGCAGCGTTTTACCCTGAAATAAAAAGCATATTAAAATACTTACCTCACTGGAAGCTTTATATTGAGATAGCATTTCCGTTTCCCGTCGTTTGCCTACCTTTTTTAGTACGTAGTTTCCGGCTAAGTGGCGCCACCTGGCGGTCGTGCGCTTTTTATGTTTTTTAAAATTTGCGGCATACCATTTTGCTCATTGGCTCAATTTCACCAGGCAGAAATAAAGTTAAAGCTTCCAGTGAGGTAAGTATTTTAATATGCACTTTATTTGATATTTTAGCAACTTAATTGCACTTATAATATCAGTATATAAACTTGAAAAATTTTGTCTCAGGCGGGACTCGAACCCGCATCTCCTCGCATGCCGGGCGGGCGCCATACCATTAGGCCACCGAGACACTGCGACACGGCGCGAATTTTTCAAGCACATTCTTACGCTGTGAGCCAGCGTTGTTTCATCAAATGTTAGGAGTTTGCACCCTTAACACCCGAAAGAAACATCTTTGCAGATGTTTGACAGTCAGTTAAGATGAAACAGCTATTTATATACTTTATTTGATATTTTAGCAACTTAATTGCACTTATAATATCAGTATATAAACTTGAAAAATTTTGTCTCAGGCGGGACTCGAACCCGCATCTCCTCGCATGCCGGGCGGGAAAAATTTTTATGATAATTAAATACTTTTTATTTTAAGAATGACATTATTCTTTTCCGTGTATTGCACAGAAATAACAAAAATTCTTTTAGTTTTTCATATCGTCATTAAATGGAACAAGTAATATAATGAAAAGGTAAAATTTCAAACTGAAAAACTTTCTAGGAAATTCTTCTACACAATCGCATTACTTGTGTAAGAGTTTATCAATACTTGATTTAATTTCACACATAGGATTGTTGTGGTATTTTAGCCGATTGCCAATTCCCACGAGCTAGAACTTCGTCAATGGGGTGATTTTCTAATCAGTTCTTGGAAGCTATATGGTGTAGCTGTGTAATAAAGAAATGTTTTTACAGTTTCTGCTATAACAGTAAGGTACCTACGTGACGAAGGTACTGCACCTCAAACTGATAGAAATATTAAATAATTTTGAATCTTTTTCATCTATCACTCAGCGATAGAGGCTTTAAATTTTAATTATTTATATTCAAAATTGATCTGTAGACAGTCTGTCAGTACCTATGTATTGCTTTCGGTTGTAGAACCAAATTCAGGCCATACGGTAAAGTTTTTGTATTATGGTTAGGTAGTTACTTTAGGTAGGGTATATTCTAAGGTCAGGTCATGAATGCATCTGCCTAAACACAGAAGTATTAAAATTGCTGTTTGATGTGATGATTAAAACAAAATCTTGTGTTGGTTATACATTTATAAGTACACTGATATCCCATACGGTTTGGGGTTTTGTAAAAGCAATTAGTTATTTTAAGAATATATTTTACTAGAACGTGAGTACTTCACTGTTCATGGTTCAGAATCGCATTACTTGCAGACTGCTAATTTATGTAAAAGTATTGTACTATGTGATAATGTATGTATTTAATGTAAGCCTGATAAGAATCGCGCCAACTGCAGAAAAGTAAGGCTTTATATCTTTATTCCTGTCCTTGAACAACAACAATTCTAAGCTACTTGACAGATTTATAAAATAGACTCACCAAGAACTTTTAAGGGTCAAGTGATTGCTGGCAATGTGAGCAGCTTTGGAGGCAAATAGGTCTATTATTGGACATTCCCGTTTTATAATCACGAGATCAGTACAATGTGCTAGTCGGTCCGGACTCCACAGTCGGCAGTGCCTATTTGCCGAGTATGTGGAATTTAATGGAACTAGTAAGTTCAAAATTGGAAATATATTGAAATCAAGTCTAGGTTTAAGCGCAAACCTGCTGGTCTAAAGCATCCGTAGTCAAAAAACGCCCCTGGGAAGGGCAATGCATCTGTCGATCTACTACTTCCGTTGTTCGATAACCACCACTAGGGGCTGGAATCTAATCAACTATCTATTATTTATGCGACAATGCGGCACGACATAAATGACGAAATTCATTCATATAATTGATTTCTTTATTGCAGTTTGTCTATTCGTTCATGATTTCACATTATTCAATTTTTCATTATATTTAATACTTTTTTGGGGACAAAGAACCGATATTTCTAAATTCACATGCCATCCCAACTTCTGTAATGTTTGGACCGTAACTTTGATATGCTCGCGAGCATTTATATGTAACAGTAAGAGTCAAGTACACTAAGAAGGGTTCTGACATGAAATATTCGATTTGGCCTTATACAAGGATAAAATCCAACTGCATGACTACATTTTGTTTCACAAGTTGACACTTTTGACACAAAGAAATGCGATACCATGCCCTTTTTCAAGTCGTTGCCTCAACTTCTTTGATACAGCTTGGAGTATTAAAACGATCTCTGGTACTTTAATCGGGCCGCGAGCCCTTTTTTATGAAATGAACGTCTGGGGATGTTGCAAAAGCAGGTCTATCCCTTTTTGAGGGTATTTGGTACAAGGTAGGCGAGGTAGTCCCGCAAGGGTGGATAATTTTATGCGTATCGCCTAATAATGAAATAGCCTAATTTCAAGTCATTGCTTGAACCTCTTTGATCTAGCCGCGAGCCCTGATTATAAAATGACTCTAGCAATGTTACTATAGCAAATTTATCACTAGCTCGTAAAAAGTAGGTACCCTGCGAGGGTGGATAATTAAAATGCATAGAGGCAATTACATGGCAGAGCCCGATTTTAAGTCATTGCTTGAACCTCTTTGATCGAGCCACTAGCCCTGGTTATAGAATTAACTTCTAGCAATTTTTCTTGGCATAACTTACCTTAGGAGGATAGTTGATAAGTAATAAGGCACCCCGCGAGGGTAGTTAATTAGAGGCATAGGCTTCCATGGCAGAGCCTAATTTTAAGTCATTGCTTGAACTTCCTCGAGTCCTGGCTATAGAATTAACCTTCATTTTTGCTTTGGCAGTACTTACCTTAGGAGGGTAGTTGATAAGTAAGTAGGCACCCCGCGAGGGTGGATAATTAAAGGCATAGGCTTGCATGGCAGAGCCCGATTTGTATATCAACTTCCCTTAGGAGGGTAGTTAATTAATAAGTAGGCACCTCGTGAGGGTGGATAATTAGAGTTATAGGCTTGCATGGCAAGCCTTATTTGTATATCAACTACCCTTAGGAGGGTAGTTGTTAATAAGTAACACCCCGCCAGGGGGAAAAATTAAAGGCATAGGCTTGCATGGCAGAGCCTTATTTGTATATCAACTACCCTTGGGAGGGTAGTTAATAAGTAAGTAGGCACCCCGCGAGGGTGAATAATTGATAGCATAGGCTATGAGTCTTCTAAATTTTTTATGCCTTGTCCACATGAGAGACAGCGCTTTGATTGATTGTTCTTAGCTGTGTGGATTTTTCAACTTTTGGAGGCCAAAAAGCTTTACGAATGCTATCTGTTTTCTCCAGAATGCATATGAGTGGGTCTACACTAAATAAGTTGGGTTTGTAAAGGTATGCAGGCTTCAATAAGTGGATCTCTAACTTGACTTATACTGAATTCTCGTCGCATCTCTGTAAATTCTGCCCGCTGGCCACAAACTAATTGCACTTGATTAGAATCCGATTTTATTTGTGAATAATTCTTTTACCTTCGCGTTCAAGTTGTTGAAATTAACATCTGTTAAATTGAAAGATAAATTTACGACTTTAACTCGCGTTTATCAATAGGGACTTACATAATTTTGGTAAATTTATCTTACATTTTAATGAATGGGTTGCGTAAATTCATCACTCTTTTGTCAATTTTCATTTCATAAAATTTAACTCATTTCATAAAATTTTACACTAAAACGGGATTCTCAAGGCACTGTTTTATAATTTAAATGTAAACAAAGCCAATTCGCCCATTTCGTCAAGCAATTTATCTATAATATGATAAGAATAAAGATACATTTATTAATCGTATTTATCTTATAACCCGAGGTGCCGTTCACCTCGTTAACCGGCTAAAGATGAGCTCGAGAAGCTGCTAGCCGAGCCAAACCAACCACTCAATGCTAAACGAAAAAGACACCATACACTTTTACGTATTACATCATGACTTTAATCCGAACGGCAAAACCGTTAAATTCATTAATTAAGTCACACGAATATTTAAGCATGATATTTCATGTTTTATTAACATGTTGTTTTAAGCAATAAAATTGCTATTGGAAACTGAAAATAAAATTCCTTGAAATAAAATACATTATTTACTTAAAAATAATGAGGGTAGGACTTACCAGATTTGTGTAGTAGTTTGTATAAAAACTCACTTGGTTAATAATTCTGCTCTGAGAATTATAATATCACTGAACTTTAACGATCACAGAGACAGGGCTTGCAGTGAACGTGTTGTTACGACGGTAAATTAAACGCCAATGAGCAAAATGGTATGCCGCAAATTTTAAGAAACATAAAAAGCGCACGACCGCCAGGTGGCGCCACTTAGCCGGAAACTACGTACTAAAAAAGGTAGGCAAACGACGGGAAACGGAAATGCTATCTCAATATAAAGCTTCCAGTTACGGTACAGTGTTTTAATGTAGTAATTAAATATGTGCCAAATTTGGTACCCATCATTATGTGGTACTGAAGTTCAATTTAATGATGGAGGCCTGGATGATTATAGGCCGTTACAAAAGACTTACAACATTCTCGTCAAATACGATTCATCTAATGAATTGCATTGTAAATGATTCTCCCCAAACTTAGGCCATTTTACGAATTATAGAGAAATTGCAACGGATCTGCCCAAAATTCAGGATACGAATTGCTAACGGATGAATTGCTCAAGGTGGCCTTTTTAGCCCCCCTGTTCAGCCTTGATTTCCGCTATGGATTTTCAACATTATGTCCTACGATCAAATATTAACTCTTGGGAATACTTTACTGTTTGATTAGGTATAACTACTAAAATAATTTACAAAAATTAACTTTCATGGACACCATCATAATAGCTGTTATAAGTAGTTTTACCTTGGATCACCTACCCTTTTTTTATAAGTTTTTAAAATATTAGTATCTCAGAAAAGACAAAGTAATATAAAAATATGCTGGGTAGATAGATGCTATAGGAAGATTTGTAATTAGGGACACTTTTTATAAGTAATATGCTGAATACTAAAATATACATATTAAAGTAATAATAAATCAAATTTCATTAAAATTACATACATGTGATAATGCAGACACATCGAATTGCTCATGCGTCCCACTACAAAAAGTAACAGACATTAGATACCTGGGTGTTCAATTAGACGAAACACTATCGTGGAAAATCCAAATTGATCTTTTATCCTCACGAATAAGAAAATTAATTTGGCTATTTAAAAAAATTAGGAATATACTCAAGCCCACACTTCTAAAAACTATTTATTATGCTCTTGTACAGACGGTAATAGCATATTGCATACCGGCCTGGGGCGGGGTTTGTAAAACAACAAATACATATAAAGCTAGAACGTGCTCAGCGTTCTTTATTAAAGGTAATGTTAAGAAAACACATCATGTACCCCTCACTTGAACTTTATAAAGACGCAAAAATTATGACGGTAAGGCAGCTGTTTGTCCTGCAGCTTACACTACGACAGCATAAGCAGTTGACATTCACCCCAAGTACCATCCAGACAAACAGTCGTAGACCAGCAAAGGTATGTCAAATAGACAAACACAAAACCATATTGTTCCGACGCCACACAAATTTCCTGGCCAAACACTTATACAACGTGTAAAACAAATAAGCACTAACTTTTAAGCGGACGATACATTCGGTGATAACTAATCTTTTGACCTGTATTTGGTAACTGCAATGATATTTAAAAAGTAATAGATATGTTACATGCGCTCTCAATATGTGTCCCTAAAACGTCACAATTGTGACGTCTTTTCAAATCCATGAAAGAGAAAGTAATTGTTCTTTTCACGAGTATGACAAGGACAAAATAAGAATTACGCATGTGTGCAGTTGTTCGCAAGCGGCACATATATTTCGATAGTTTTGTAAGGGCATAACCTATCTATACTTTTTAAATATCATTGGGTAACTGGAAATCTTATAGTTATAGAACAAAATGAAGCAAATTTTTTTGTTAAAACATTTAGGTTACAGCCCTAAAAATGGTCAATAAAATGAATTTAAAGATAAAAAATGCAGAGGCACGAATAGGTTAACCATTATTTTCTACCTATTCTTTAAAACGAGTGATTAGTAGAATAATAGATACTTAGTAAATATCGCTGAAAACATCGATAAAGCTAAACGTATACATCCTTGAAGTTTATCCAGATTTTTCTTAAACTGCACCTTTTACGAACACATTCATATCTTTTGGTGCGGTACCATTTGTCCACGACATCAACGACGAATCAATAGAACATGGTAAATCTTAGATCGATAATTTTATTTAATAAACCGAAGCTTATAAACAAAAATAAATAAATAAGTACCAATTTCCATCATCATACTGCGAAAAGTCTAAGTTGATAGTCTGCTAAACTGCAAACGGTTAATCTTTGTTCAGTCCACGTGGACTGTCGGCGTTTGCGCAAATAAGAGATCAAGAATTGTAGCACTTGTATCCGCGCCAATCAGATTACGTAACTAGGAGAAAGGGGTGTGTCGGGCGATATGGGCTAAATCTAGCTCCTCCCACATTATTTGAATAATTGCAGTGACGGTTCCGTAGTTTTGAGGCGATCGAACAATTGTTTTACTTTTGATTATTTGGCACTTAAGTAGTTGTTGCGAAAAGAACATCCAAAAATTGTAATGATAGTTAAATGAATTATTAGAAACATAATACCTGCTTAACTTTATTTTAAAGTTATTAATTTTTTAGGCCTAGTTTTCTCAATAAACTTAGTATTATAAATTAAACTCAGTTTAACTTGAAATACAATTAATTTATTTGGAACAAACCTTGGTCAAATATCTTAGGATAGAACAACCGATCAGTTCAACGATTAGCACTAGAATGACCGAATGCCCGCCTCATCCTTCCACCTGAGACCTGAGTAATTTTTAAAAGTGACAATCAGCAGACTTCCGGTTGCTCGTGATTGGTCGGCTGGGCGACCAACCACAAGTAATGTTTAAAATTATTTAAATAAACTAGAATTATTAATTGTAATAATAAAAATCACCACATTAGTTATCATTACGATGTCGGTATTAGGTTCCTTTGAAAAAAAAAAGGTAGGTACCTACTTTATTTCGTAAGTAATTTTAGTGGCACAATATTAGAAGCAAGCAGTATTTTGAATGAATTATTAATCTCTGTTTGATTTCAGTTTTTAATAAGTACAGGTTAGTTTTTTTATTAATTATTGATGAATGTTCTCATATTAAAATATTTATTTTTTACAACGTGCTAGAGTCCCTCAAATATTCTAATGATTATCGATTTTGTAATTTTCATTACTGAACCCCAAATTTGGTTCCGAAATTTTGTTTGATCTTTCTTTAGTAGACACTCAGTCAGTTGTTCCGCGTATCTCTTGAGAACGATAGTCAGTACGTAAATAAAAGGAATAAATTATCGCCACGTCGATCACAACAGAAAATTAAGTGTGTTGGCGCTGCACGTAACATTTTTACCCAACTATAGCGAAGTCCAAAAGTGCGGTTATTACGTCCTATTTTCTGTTTATTTTGTGATGGTTAAATGTGATAAGTGTTTGTGATTAATAAGGATACTTAACAAGTAAATGCTGTTGGTCTGTGAATTCAATATTGGAGACCTTTTCCCTGCTCTGGGATGATTATAGGCCGTTACTACTTAACAAGTAAGTGTTAGTAGGTACCTAAGTTTATTTTATTTTCTTTAAACATGTCTCCCGTGCTTGTGGTATCCTTTAAGACACATAGCACATCAAATTATGTATGTCATGGCAAAGAACTACAGGCTGGCATACGAAAATTTGTAGGGCAAAATAGACGCATAGGCACGCATTAGGTTTGTAATTACTATTACTTTTGTTGTAGTTTTTTCATTGTAGTAAAGTAATTGAATAGTACCTAACTATGATTGTTAGCACCGCGACTGCGCGCCGCCCGCGCTTCAGGCGGCGCCGCACGGGGGCGCGAGCGCGGCCGCTACAAAGGTCACCGATCCGGCGCTCAAATTTGTACATAAAAACTAGGGTTGTCCAAAATATTGACATAACATTCAGAGGAAAAAAATGTATGAAAAAAAAAATTACAGATAGACTATTAAGCTTTTGTCAGTAGAGGCTTAACTTGATGTATATACATACCCTTAAGTATTAGTGCTTATTTTTTTTCCACGTTGTATAACAAACTTAACACAACACTAAATTTGTATCCTAAAATACTTCACGAATGTAAAATTACCATCAAAAACTACTTACTGGAACTTAACTATAATGACACAGAATCACTGCTAAAGTGATAGACACTAACACATACACGCTCAAGTATACACACACGCTCTCATACGCCTACGCACGCGCGCGCACACGCTCTCTCTCTCTCTCTCTCACACACTCACACACACACACACACACACACACACACACACACACACACACACACACACACACACACACACACACACACACACACACACACACACACATACACCACACATACACCATATACACCATTTATACAACTTAGCCACAATCAATCATACATAGTCAGACACATACAATTTATGTTTTTTATTTATTTTATTTCTTTGTTTTTTTTTCTCTCTTTCTTTGTTGTTCTTGTTACTTAGTTAGTACATAGTTATACTAATAGTAAGTATGTCATAGTCTGGGTGGGGGTTCCTGGAGTCCTGAAATTCTGGTTATCCCTAGCTTAGGCTCCAGTTCTCCCCAATGTTATATGTTTGTATTATTATTTTATATCTGTTAATATTCCTCTAGTACAGCTTATTCTCTAGAATACTAAGCGAACGTGTAATATTGTGGTGAAAAATAAAGATATTTTTATTTATTTATTATTTAATGTAACAACTAACAATACTTTACATGAAACAAGCTACTCATTAATTCATCATCGCGATGTTCTTATTCAAAACAATATTTATTATTTATTTCTGTTAATTACTTTACTAGTTATTGTTATTTGTATAATGGTTGAGTTTCTTTTGTTCTTCGTGTTAATGAAACATACCTACCTAGGTACTCAAAAATCTAAAATACCGTGCCTTGTAGATATATTTAAAAATTAGAGGATCGGAATTTTTATTCAAAGAACATTTGACATGGTAATCGCATTTGGTGTCATTTTAGCAAATAGTAGGTACCTGGCAGCTACTCACCTGTCTACCCTTCGGACGACACAGTTTATGTCGATGAAATGAAAATGAAAGAGAGATGCCGTTAGATTCTCTAGGGTAGGTACTGATGACTCACGATTTCGTTCAGGATTGGGATTGGAATCGAAATCTTGCATAGTTGACACTATTGAACGCCACACTAGCGCCCAATCGAAATCATATTTTTGTAGACTACAATGAAATCAAGTCGAGTGTCAAGGGTAAACCTACAGGTCTGCCCAACTCGATCGGGAGCCCTAGACCAATTCGCAAACACAGATCAGTCTGTAACGCAGGGTATAATCACTGCCATCATGCCTCGTGCCATCGGAATTTGGCATTATCCAATTCATTCTCGTTAGTACGAGGCCCTAGCACAGAGCTTTGGGAAGACTAAGACCGGAGACAAGTACGCGGTAGGCCCTCTTACAGGCTGTTTTAGACAAATGCCAAAGGTAAGGTACCGATCTTGTCAAAAGGTATAATACTCGTAGATTGAGGTTCGTTAAAAAAAACCAGCAGCAGACGAGGTTACCTTATACAGGATAACTTTTTTATCATCTTCAAATTTATTATAGGCGTTCAGTATCGTAGCCCATTTATGAAGTTAAAAATGTTAATCAAGTTTTCACCGGAAAATATTTTTCGCAGCATAGTCTCAATATTTAAAGCCTGGAAAATCAATAACTTATGAATAGTATCGCAATGAATGAATGAGATGCGCATCGCGTAAAAAAAGTGTTGCTTGCTAGGAGGCCGTATCAAAGATTTTAGAAATTAGGCGGACATTTTCTAAGTGCTTTATCTTGACATTTTTGTACTGGGCTTTACCAAAAGAAAAAATACTTAATTGGTTTTTTGTCTCGTATTAAAATTTGGAAGGTGGTTAAAATTTCACCCCGTATAGATATTTGTATTCAAGCTGCCTATCTATAACGGGTGTAAAAAATCATAACGCAGATCCGAAAACCACGTATTGTCTCTATCACTAGGATAATTTTTTTCTTCAAGACCATACCTGGGAAACAGCTGGTTCCAAAGATATTGAGGATCAAAGTCACAATTTTGTTTTCCATTTTATTACAAACTCTGTTGCCAAAGGTCACTTAAAAACTTTTTTTTATACATACATAGTGTTTTTTTTATTATTTCGTTCTTAATAAGGCTTTTTTAATTACAATACGCAATGTACGGCTCAGCGCGGACGAATTTTGAACTTAGCAGCCATCTCCAGCGAACTGGTCTACGCTCCGGCTGCTATACATTGCGCGCTATGTATTTTAATATTTTTTGAATCCCAAAAATAAAAATAATTTCCCAACTATAACATTTTGTAACATGACTTGGTTTGCTTTACAGATTGCGTAGCTTCAGGATCTGTGTTTAGTTTTTTTACACCCTGTATAAGGTCACCTCGTTTCAAATGAAAATATTTATACAGTTTCACCTAATTAGGTATACCAGAGAAATAGAAATAGGATAGTACCTATTCATTAAATTTTTTCATTATTTTAAAGATATCCTGTCGGACAAGGACAAGGTCAAGCGCCGCACATAACAAAGGGGATGTTTTATTTTAAAACTAGGTGAACCTATAGGTAATAAGCTTGCTTCTGGCTATAGGCCGTACGTTGATGTAAGTATACACATATGAAGAAGACATTCTATCTTAGACGGGAATCCTCAAGTAGTACCTTCTACTCATTTTTAGGGTTCCGTAGTCCGTACTCAAAGGGTAAAAACGGGACCTTATTACTAAGGCTTCGCTGTCTGTCCGTCTACCTGTCACCAGGCTGTATCTCAAGAGCTGCGATAGCTAGACAGTTGAAATTTTCACAAATTATGTATTTCTGTTGCCGCAATAACAACAAATACTAAAAACAAAATGAAATCAATATTTCCCCCTTCCCCCCGTCCCATACAATATACGCGATTTTTTTGCCCTCATTTGCTCGATATCAATAATGGCAAGGTAGGCACTTGAAATATTCACAAAAGACTCAGTTGTATTTTTAATGTACCTACTGTTGTGTAGGTACTCACGTGCAATAGTACGGAACCCTACGTGCGCGAGTCCGACTCGCACTTGGCCGGTTTTTTATAAGAATGTTGTCTAACTCAGGTTAACATACAATGTTTGGTGTAAATTCTAACAGTAATCAAATTCCAAAATTAATTTTGCACTCTGCAATTCGCCATACATCAGCTATTAAATCTATGATCACCAGAGATCGGAATAGGTAGAGTAAAATGGGGTCGTTGACCGGGATCGTATATATTAATATGGACATTCCTCCGAATTACCGGGCTTTATATTTTTATACCAAGTCTTTTAAGTCACATACATAATATGTTCTGGAGAATGTTTACAAATAATCTGTATGCTTTATTTAAATAATCCTTTGCCTTATGTGAGCACCAAAAGTTGCGACATTTTTTATACCGGGTTTGACTGACTGACAAATCTTGACAGAAAAAATCACAATAGACAGACTGACTAACAAATCTTGACAGTAAAATCACGAAAGACACACTGATTGACAAATCTTGTTAATTTTTGACACCTATTAAAATCTTATACTTCATTTTAGTCCTGTTATTTAATTCAATTAATTTTTAAAATAAGTTTATTGTTTTGTACTATGTAAAGTAATTGTTTTTTGAAAACATAAGGAATAACATTGTTTTATTTATTGTTTTGATATTTCTACTAAGTGTTAAACAATAAACAATGTTGATTTTTATCTCTTTTATTTCATCTTTACTGTCACAGACAGAGGCGGCTCGTGACTTTATTTTCTGGGAGTTCACAAAAATAAAAATCGATCGTCGTCAACGTGTCATTGAACTCTAATATAATTTCGATAGGTAGAATCGCGCGCTTTATGAATATCTGCCTAATAGATGCCAGTTAAACTTTACACACATTGATTGCAAATTAATGTTTTTTCACTTTTATTGAAAGATACGCTAAATCATCAACACCCGTTTCAATCCATGCAAACTCACCACAAGCGCCGGCGCCAGCTCCAAACATCAGATATGGGAAACAATTTATTGGTTTCTTTGCAACCACACATCCATCCAAGGTGTTTTTAAATACTGTTCGGGTTTAAGCACACGCCTAAAGTTTTAATTTTATAAGTACATTTTTGTATCAATCAAAGCGATTTCAGGCCGAGGTGGCCCCTTTGCTTTTAGTTCAGGGCGCTTTTCTAAAGTCTTTTTACATTTTTTAATAAAAGATACATTGTATTGTTCCATGTTTAGCACTATCACAGCACTAGCACAGCAATAATGTACAGAAACTATTGTTTAATAGCGAAATAACACACAACTGCCGTATTGGCGCGAAAATGTGCCGGTGACCGGTGATAAAAGATTTGACGTTTGTTTACATTAGATCGGCAACAACGCATGTTTAGCCACACGCATAAAATATTGTCACCTCTGGCAACGTCGCTTAGAGCGGCGCTCCAGATTAGCCTAATTTCTCATACAAAATCTTTTGTTTCACGTACCAGTCCGATGTCGATGTTTCTCTTTCGCACTTATTGAACTCAGTACTAGGCATTGTACTGAACTTTGTTTCATAGGAGCGCAATCGCTGGCGCTCCACTCGGTAACAACAACTGACACCAAATCTTATGCTAAAAAACATGTCAACTTTGTGCGTAGTTAATATTGTTTATAGTGAACTGCTATTGTTAGTGTGAATGTATAGGATTTAAAATATATAAATAATAGCAGATTAAAAAATACATTTATTATTTACTAATTTTTGTGGGAGTGCACTGCACCAGTGCTCCTTAGGACGAGCCGCCTCTGGTCACAGAGAATGTACCTAAAAGATGTTTGCCATTCGTGCAATCAGTTTTACGCTTAATTTCGCAATACAAATTTTTCCCGATGCTCTTACTCCTTAGCTTAATTCGTGACTTTCCGTTGCCAGGTATTTCTTCTTAAACTTGAGTCCCACTTAGAATCTATCCCCCCTTAACTTAAATCCAAAAATACCTACGCGTTTGAACGATTTTTGAATCTTCGGCATGGGGGGGGGGGTTGAAATTCCTACACTTGGGGGGTGTAAGAGGTTCCCACCAAGCCCCGAACCTTCCGTTCCCCCTAGCCTCTAAAATCATATTCTAATCAAGCCTCCAAGTTTATTGAGATATACATCGTAAAGATTTAAACTTATTATAATATATTTAAAAATTACGAGTAATCGTCTATTATGTGTTCACATTATAGTAAATTACGAACATAATAATAAAAAATACCGGTAAGTATACCGGAACATCAGACCCGGTAAATGGCTTATCCATGTTATTATTTCTGGGCGTGGTTTTAGTGCAAGTACCAAAAATCACTCTACCTATTCCGATCTCTGATGATCACACTCGAACTTGCACAACAACAAAGCCAGTTATCAGAAAAATATCATGCAACTCAATTTTAATTTAAACGTGTATAAGAAAAACAAATTAGATTTGGTTATTCATTTTAAATATTTACTTAGAAAGGAAGCAATTATATAAAATTGATTTTAAGCGATTTATCTTTATAGAGCAATTTTATTAAATTTCTTAAAAATTATCAACAAATTTGAAAATATTACAAAACAATTTTAGCCATTATCTTACCTGCGCTAAACGCATTTCACGATAAAAGTCTGCTGATGCTGATAGAAATAATATTTTACAGAATGATTTTGCGGATTGCTTCGGCGATGAGTCACATCACAATCGGGCAAGGCTGTCACGGACATAAAAGAGGGCAAGTGCTCGTGGCTGGCTGTGCAAGGGATACCCGCTGACAACATATTACCGCCCGCTCTCACGCTAAAACTATTTATAATGGCACGTGGGTACATGTTATGTTACACCTGAAACCTAAAATCCTGAAAATAAAAATTAGTTAGTTAATCTTCCTGAAATAGATATCAAGCTTAAATTATTAGTGTAATAGTACTTAAACCGCAGTTATTAGCGATTTAGCGAACGGACCTAAGGGCCACATTTTGTATGCATCTCAAAACATTCACGGTCAAATTTTTAAACTATCAAATTAGTTGCACCTAGTAGCTAATTACTCAAAAGAAATAACTCTAACTAAAATAGTTTGCCCATAAGAAAAGCCGTGATTTTATAATAGGTATTACTCCTAGGCTCTAGATGCCTAATTTCTTAATTCTTCTTGCGTATTCTAAGTCCTTAATTTCAACTAATTAACTATAATACTCACTCACCATTGTTTTGATAATTATATTACGAACATAAAAAACTGGAAGTAAACTCGCAACAGTAGGTAAAGAACTAATTTCTACTGAACTTAGTATCATCGCAGCATTAACCGCAGAGCCTCGTGTGTAAATTCTAATAACATTTTTTTAAAACATACTAAAGAAAATTAACAATGGCTTTTAAAAGAAATCTCCGAAGGGCTGTAAATAATAGCATATTCATTCATTTCCAAAATAAAGCGAACTGTACCAGGTATGAAGTTGTACATTATTTCTTTTTTTATAGAATTTATAATTACAAAATTCATGCACAACTGGTGACTAATTTAGCCATCAACCAACATTGTGTTGAGGTGCCGGAACAATAAAGAAAGTTCCAACCACCTTATCTCGTTCAATGGGTGTCGTAAGAAGCAACTAAAGGAGTACCTACCGCCAGCAGTCGGGCACAGCGCCTTCTCTCTACTACTACCTACTTACGATCGTTAATCCTCCTGTTGGAGAGGCCTATGTTAACTCACCATCATCATCAGACTGATACAGGCTGATAATTCATCATCATCAGGTGATGATTTGGTAATCTGTGGCATCTGTCGATATCGTATGTCATGTGGAATCATCTGCTTATTTGTTGCTACTTACCCTGTCAAGCATTCAATTCTTTTAGTTTCCATATATAGTTATTTTATTCTGATGATACTCATAGTATTAAATTAATAGATTCATTTCCAACAGAACGTATAACCTAAAACGGCCAATTTCATTAAGTGCCGTGACTTTACGTGACAGTGAGGAAGAGAAGTTCCTTGGTGTTTTTCCAGAGATTGTTTCTTCAATAGTGCATCAGGACGATAAATTTCGAAATCTGCCTGGACTCGCAAGTTTTATTAAAGAGGTAAGTAATTATAAATAAAACACTTCACCATCAGGTTCTTTAGACTCATCATAAACTGTTTACTTAGAATGGATGGTAGATGATTAAAGCTCTAATTTGAATATAATTAATCCTTACACAAAAAAAAATCTGGGATTTATCAGCTCAGCACGGATTTCAACTGAAGGAAGACTGAAGACATTTTGCGACGGTAACGTAATTACTTAACGGTTTAGTACACAACGATAAATCAAGCATTGCCCATTTCTCTCAAAATCGAGTGACACATTTCGTTATCATAATGTCATCAATCATCATCTCAACCAAATGACGCTCACGTCTGGGCGGTCCCCTAAAAATGGAAATAGATGTAAATTGTGGAAAGCCTAAATGAAGTCAATAAACAAAACACATTTTTTGCTCTAATCAAATAAAACAAACTGTGCTTTTCCTTAATCGTTTACTAATAGCATTTAAGATAATCCTACACGTTATTTTATTGCATAATGTTTTATATTTTCAAATAAGCAATTAGATAACCGACTCAATTAAATTAATCACCAAAAACATCAAGACCAACATTAAATCTAAAAAAACAGCAAATTCGTAAATGAACCCACGACTCAACAAAAGATAAAAGAACAGACAAAAAAAGTGTATATTTTGATATATTCTAAAAAAAAGCGGTATCAGTATTATTACAGAGGTTCTTTTTGTATGATAGCTGAGCCAAGCTGAGCGTTACACCTTGCTTCTCCATAAGATTGTCGTGGTACTTACTGGACACCCTGTATAATTGCGACAGGGACGGGCCACCAGATAATGAGTCACGGGCTGTCTCTGTTATGATTACCCTAAAAAGCCAGCACACGCTTTTCATTACAAGCGCAAAGTTATTATTCAATAAAATATAACCCTTTAAACCTTTCCTAATCACTGTCCGCAAATCTAGTTACGGGCATAGCGGGACTTTTCGTAGGTATTTTAAAAGTGGTGCATAGCGAACCTGGTAGGTACAGTCGCCGTCAGATATATTGGAGCAGACAAAGTGACCAAATACTTCTGAACAGATGAAAATGTCAATAAGTTCCATACATTACAAGTTACCATTAATATCTGAACATTCATTACTTCATTAATGTCTGAGCAGATGCTAGTCAATAACTTCTATACACACAAATAACCAATAATATCTGAACACTCATAACGTCAAGTGTATCTACGCAGATGGTCTTAATTGAGGAAAATTGCAGAAGGAAGTGCTTCCAACTTTACTATAAATACTATTTTGAATAATATTTTACTGAATACACTTGACGTTATGAGTGTTCAGATATTATTGGTTAGTTGTGTGTATAGAAGTTATTGACTAGCGTCTACTCAGACATTAATGAAGTACTAAATGTTCAGATATTAATGATAACTTGTGGTGTATGGAACTTATTGACATTTTCAACTGTTCAGAAGTATTTGGTTACTTTGTCTGCTCCAATATATCTGACGGCGACTGTACATAGCGCAACTAACCGATCTTCTCTTCCTCAGATGATTTTTTACCCAGGAAAATAATATGACTGTTATATCAATAGTATTGGAATTCCCAAACATATATTATTAGGTCTTTACCTATGAAATTGCCGTTTTGTATGAAAAAATTTAAACAAATTTTTTTCATGTATTTTTTATTTGTATTAATCGAAGTAATCACCCATGCAATCAATGCATCTTTGCCAACACAGTGGCAGTTTATTGATGCCCTTCTTAAAGATATCAGCTGGACGGAAGGCAACAAATTCTTTAAAGGCATTTTGTACTGCCTCTCGGATATTGAATTTTTTTCCCGCCAAGAAGTTATCCAAATTCTGGAAAAAGTAGTAGTTGTAGGTCATGTAGGTGCAAGGTCTGGTAAGTAGGGCGGATGACGGGGAGCTTCCAACCCCAGTTCTTGCAACTTGGAGACCGTCTGCTGTACAGTATGAGGTCGCGCGTTGTCGTGCAGGAGCAGCGGAGACGAGCGATTGACCAATGCTGGTTGGAGATGTGCCAGCTTCTCCAGCATTGTGTTCAGTTATTCACAGTACACATCTGCAGTAATGCTCACCCCGTTTGGTAAGAAGCTGTGATGAATCACAACGGCGCTAGACCACCAAACAGTGACCATCACTTTTCTAGGGGTAGGTAAGTTTTCGTTTGGGGCATTGTTTAGGGGCTGAACCAGGATCCAACCAACTTGCTGAGCGCTTGCGGATAACAAACAGAATCCATTTTTCATCGCAGGTAGGTAGGTACAATACGGTTTAAAATTCCTTCATTTGTGTGTCTGACCTGTTGAGCAGTGCAAGGCACGTCTCGACGCGTACTTCGCGCTGGCGATCATTGAATTCGTGGGGCACCCATTTGTCAAGCTTTTTTTTGACGCAAATGGACCAATATTGTTTTGACGCTAACGTCGAAAGCTGCTGCTAATTCAGCCATAGATTGAGTATCATCAGCTTCCACAATCACCTTTAATTCGTCAGTGTCGACCAAATTCTTCAGACGACGGCGAGGTTCATTTTTCAGGTCGAAATTTCCAGAACGGAAGCGAGCAAACCAATAACAGGTGGTGCGTTGGTTTGTAGTGTTAGCTCCGTAAACGTCGTCGATGTTGCGTGCCGCTAGTGCCGCGTTGCTGCCACGACGGTACTCATATTACATAATTACTCGAAATTACTAATAACTAGTTGAGTCTCTGGTGCTGTCTAAGCTGAACTATGCCGACACGGTCTATGGGCCGCGACTGTTGGCCACTACTAAACGGCTTCTTCAGAGGGTGCAGAACGCCTGTGCCCGATTTTGTTTTGATGTTCCACCGCGCAGCCACATTACACCTTTTCTTAATAGGCACAATATTCTCAAAATGAAATCAAGGCGCAAACTGCACTTGGCATGTTTGCTTTTTGGTGTCATTAATTCTAAATCACCCACTTACTTATATAACAAGCTAAGCTGGATAAAAAAGAGAGAAGGCCGGCAGTGCTCCCAGCAACTAGCCTCCCGGCGTCACGGCTCGGCGGCGTTCAGGGGTAGTTTCAGTTACACAGCTACGAAGTGTTGGAATAACCTTCCGCCTCCGATCAGAAACCTGAAAAATAATATTTTCAGTTTTAAAGTAAAGGTTAGAAATCATCTTTTTCAGCATCAATTGAAATACGAAAATATTAACCAGGACTTGTCGATATTGTAAATTTTAGTCCATTTTACACGTACCTACGTAATCACTCCATTAAATAATTAAATTGATTTCATTTTTTAATTTTCACTTGATACAATTGATAATTTATACTTGACACGCTGATTGCTAATTAAATACAAATGCTCTTAATTATTCCATCAAATCGTAAAATGAAATGTGACTTACTGTTCTCTGTAGACTCTTCTACGGCTTGAGTGGTCACTGCTTTGAACTCCTGACACTCAACTTTTTTTTATTTTTTTTTTATTTTTATTTATACCTACCGCACGTTCACGATCGGCAAAAGGAAAAATAGGTTAAAACCTTAAAAACTTTATATGTGAAGCATTGTTTTAAAATACTTTTTTTTTTTTATGTACGGCTTAAGCATGTGTTAATAAGGCTATTAAGTTTTTTTTTTTTTAATTTTTATTATTATTATTATTGATTTTGTATTTTTTGGTTGTTTTTGTCCGTGTTTTCACTCGGTGGCTACATCGGAAGACCAGCGTTGTGTGCCCGCGCACAACATATGCTGAGGTGGATGCCTTTCTGCCGGGACCTTGAGACTCGTAGGCCCGTCCTATTTATTTATGTTACTGTATTGGGTGTGTGCTTTTCTTCTTTATCGTACTTGTAATGTTTTTATTTGGCTACCTATTTTTGTACACCTTAATCGGCCTAGAACTCTGGGTCTCGACAAATAAACGTTTCTTTCTTTCTTTCTTTCTTTCTTTCTAAATTTTAACGTATCCATGATGAAAAAAAGATTGAAATGCGATGAAAATGTAACACTAATCAATAAACAAATGACTACTTTTGGAAAAAAAAATCCATGTTTTTAAAATAAAATTAAATTGAAATTAGAATTCTTAGCCAAAAACAATATTTTGATTTGAAATGGTCAGTACCTACTGCAGAACGGCAATTTCATAGGTAAAGACCTATTATTTATAAATCTTAAGTTAAGTCAAGAATGAAAGTATTAAACACGTGTATGAGTTAATTAATGTGGCATCATAATAGCTTTAATTGTTTTGTGACGTAGAAACTACTAATTTTAAACCATTGGGTATTAATTGCACTCTCTACATGCATCTATCTAATCCCGATCTTAGCCAAACTTTTATCCGCCTTTGATTCAACAAATGAATATCACCAATAAACTTCGTTCGTGATCGTGACACCAAATATGTAAAATGTCTAAAGCGGGAATCGACCCCGCATCCCCATACATACCGGGCGCGGTGCTTTGTTAATTTAAGCTACCGGCACGTTTCGTCATGTTGCGACTTGCGTTAATTTTTCAACTTAGTTGAAGTTCTATCGCTGTAAGCCAGTATATTAGTTTAATCAATGTTTCAACACTCGAAAGAAACATTTTTACAGGTGTTTGACAATCAGGTAAGATGAAACAGGTATTTATATAATGATATTTTAGCAACTTAGTACTTTTAGTACAACAAGGAGGCCGAATCAAAATTTTAGATTTTTGGTGGACATTTTCTAGGTGCTTTTTCTTGACATTTTTGAACTGGACTTTACCAAAAGAATACGTCTTATGTTGTTTGTATCGTAGATTGTTGTAAGTGATAATGTTATGCCAGTAATTAGGTACGTAGCGAGATGCAGAAAGCAGCACATATTACTGCTAAGAGAGAGGCGAAATATAGCCGACATTATATAATTTCTTTTAAAAATAGCTCAATCTAAAATTGACTCACCTCATATTCCCTCTATCCCTCGATCGTGAGTTATTCCAGACACAATTGAAATCAATTGTTATCGCGGCACGCGCGTGCAGGACTTTGAGACGACCTGTAACTCTGTTTAGTCCTCACAGTGCCAGCCACCAAATACAGAAATAAAAGAATTCGTTCTTTGCAAGGTCAGCTAACGTCTTTAACTCTATGGCCGATCGTTTCGAGCTTGACCTCTTTAATTCCAGTGTAAATAGCGTTAAGAAAACTGTATCCAGGAACTAGTTTGATTGATGAGCACTCAAACTCAAATTAATATTGTTGTCTAATAATCTAGTTCGCAAAACAACCATGTAGAAATCCATAGGATGCGAAAACATGTACATAGTAGATAGTTTTTAATGTGTTTTTTTTTACTAAGTAACTCAAACTGTATGTTTTCCTGAGAAAATAAAATAAAATAAAAATAAATTATAAAATAAATAAATAAAATAGAATAGAATAGAATAGAATAGAATAGAATAAAATAAAATAAAATAAAGAAAACTTGGAGGGTGATTAAAATTTCATAGGTATTTCATTTCTTCAGCTGCTGGAGTACAATTCAGCCGGTGGTAATAAAACAAGGGGACTGATGACTGTCAACGCGTATCAGATGATGGAGAAGCCAGAAAATGTCACCGAAGAGTCACTGAAAAGAGCACGCTTTGTGGGATGGTATGCGGAAATGGTAAGATTTTGTTGTGATACGAGCTGACATGATGAAGCTGCCCAGATTGACGTCCAGTCCCCTTATTCGCGTAACCAAATCGTATCACTATCGTAATTGAACGACAGGTTTTTGACAGTTCTAGTATGGGCTAAATGTCAAAATCGTCCAATTCAACCACGATCGAACTGCGATTTGGTTACGCGAATTAGGCCCCAGTACTTGGTCTGTGGTTTAAAAACCGGGCCAAGATCTCGGGGATCTGGGTCGGGAAACAGGAGCTTCGAATTTTCGAACATTGCTCGCGTTTGTGATCACCAACCCGCAGTTGGCAAGCATTGTGATTATGCCTGTACCTATCTATACTAATATTATAAAGCTGATGAGTTTGTTTGTTTGTTTGTTTGAACGCACCAATCTCAGGAAGTACTGATTCGAATTGAAAAATTATTTTTGTGTTGGATAGTCCATTTATTGAGGAAGGCTTTAGGCTTTACAACATCACGCTGTGACAAATAGGAGCGAAGCATCAGTGAAAAATGTTGCAAAAATAATCGCGAACATAATAATAGAAATTGACGCGGACAAAGTCGCGGGCAACAGCTAGTCATTGATAAGGCTACTTGATTTAATGATGGAGGCCTGTGCCTTGCAGTGGGATGATTATAGGCCTTTACTATGATAGAGCTGCTAGATCCGCAAGTTATATCAATGTAAGAGCTGACATGACAGCACTGCTGGGTCTACATGATTGTATTAAACAACATGTGACACGGTAGAAATCTTACAAAAGTTTGGAATTATAATGCTACACACAATCGGTACTGTAAAAAAGTTGTGGAGTTGCCAAAAGATTCCCTTTTACAAACGCCACAAATTGGCATGATAAAAAAATGTATACAATACCTTGAAAATAACGTTTAACTATGAGTGATATTTTGGTTTCAAGTTAAAAACTTCCTTTGTTATTTAAATTGGAAATTGCAACATAAAATCCTTTAGTTTTGTAAAAAATAATTCATCATCACCACCAGCGGCTTAAGTTTACGATCTCGGCTGGACACAAAGTTCTTTCTTTTAGTCGTTTATTACGACGGTCGATTGAGGTCGATACCCATACGAAGATGGGGTTTCTATGCAGACATCACAATACTACTTAATTAAATAAATTATTGTATTTTTTTAAATATTTTTTATGTAACATAATATATGTGACCTCTTTATTTTTATTATGTTTAGTTACAAACATCCATAGTTCTACTGGACGACATAATTGATAACTCTTCAACCAGGCGTGGCTCGGTGTGCTGGTACCGGCTCCCCCACGTAGGCCTAAGAGCCATCAATGACTCCTTGGTCTTTCTCGGCGTCCTCCATGAAAGTATGAGAGCAAACTTAGGCAAAGAACCGTGGTACCCGAAATTACTAGACTATTTCAATGAGGTAAATATTATTCCATAATAATTTTATAAGCGCAAAAGTAACTCTGTCTGTCCTGTATCTCTATTGTTTAGCTGTTAACGCTTAAACAGATCAATTAATTATTATGATTTAAAAAACAGGCCTAATATAATATTATGTCCCAAACAAGTGCAATTAATAATTTCTAAATAAGGATAGTAGTGATTATAGGCGTATAACTAACTAGTGTTTACTATAATTACACAGTACCTAGGTACCTATACTTATGGCATTCCTTAGTTAGCTTTGTGATACAGGATAAAATATTAATAACCTTTCAAATTTCAACACAACAATTACGAGACAAAAAACAAATGACTTATTTTTTCTTTTGTTATAGTGCAGTACAAAAATGTCAAGACAACGCAATGTCCTAGAAAAGGTCCGCCAAAAATCTAAAATTTTTGATACGGGCCTCCTAGCAACACTTTTTTTACGCGCTACGCATCTCATTCATTCATTACGATACTATTCATAGTTGTTGATTTTCACTTCATACCTTCACAGGCTCAAGACCGTATAATAAATTGAAAATTTTCGGGTGAAAACTTGACCTCCATTTTTTACTACATTATGGGCTCTAAATATGATATTTAAGGCCTAACCGCCTGTAAAAAAAATTGACGGTGATAAAAAAGACATGTATCTGTATACTACAGCCTGTAATAATTTTCAAATTGCATAGCAGAATGCTATTTATACACTGTGCTTTTTGAACCACCTGGAAAACGAAGCTCACGTTATTAGATTTAGTTATGTATAACCTAATGGCAGTGTTTTTTTATATTTAATTTAGATTCCGACTTTTAATTTTGTAACACACTATGACGCGCAGAAGAATTATTTTTCTGCGGTGGGGTCTCTGTTGAATGGACCTTACACAGCTACATCCGGGCCCGTCACGGCGTCTTTCAAAATAAATAGCTATAAATCAATATTTAATATATAAAAAAACTGCCAAGAAGTTATACATAATGGTTACATAACGTGGACTTCGATTTACAGTTGGTTAAAAATGCACCGTGTATTTGCACCGTGTTTTTTGAACTACCGGGAAAACGAAGCCAGCCAAAATGCACGGGTGTATACAGGGTGAAATTTTAACCACCTTACAAAATTTAAAATTTCAATCAATCTAGACAAAAAACAAATGACGTATTTTTTCTTGTGGTATAGCCCAGTACAAAAATGTCAAGATAATGCACTTAGAAAATGTCCGCCAAAAATCTAAAATTTTTGATACAGCCGCCCAACAACACTTTTTTTACGCGATTCGCATCTCAATCATTTATTACGATACTATTCATAAGTTTTTGACTGTCCCTTTATACCTTAACAGGTCTAGGACCGTAAAAATTAAAAACTACATCGCGAAAAATATTTTTGGGTGGCAACTTGATTTACATTTTTTACTTCATAAATAGGCTCTAAATACCATACTGAACGCCTATAAAAACTTCGGAAAGTGGTTAAATTTCACCTGTATGTTAGACTATATCAGAGGAATGTAGGGACCAAAGAACATATGGTAGGGGCACAGGATGCACACAAGTTCTTTTGATGACGTTTAATTTTGATCAAGCAGTTTTGCAATCTCAGTCATTTGTCTGTTTCGGTGCACTGTTTACCGAGACATTGCCAGGAGCCCTTAGGTACAAAGTTTTGAGCCTCGTTGTGGCGTTCTGTAGGGCCCAGAAGTGAACTTCTATATGCTAATAACTATCTAGTTATATTTATCTTTTATTCTACAACTTTAATGTGGTCAAAGGAACAAAGAACTGATGTCGATACTGGCATTATGTAGGGCCAATGCCCAGAAGTGAACATCTATTATGCTAATACGTAGTTTTATTTATCTTTGATTCTACAAGTTTAATATGGTTAAAGGAACAAAGAACTGATGTCGATACTACAAGATAATTGCATTCCATCATCTATAAAGTCATTAAGGTTAATTAAAATATCACATCAAATTTAAATAATTATATCTAATAGGTTCACTATCCAATCCAACTAAACATATTTTTTTTATGTTGTTAATTTGTATTGTTATAAAGTATTATGTGCAGCACAGTAAAATAATTTACTTACTAATTATTAGAATCCTAGGTACCTGTAGGTATGAACAATGCTTCATGAATCATAAATGAGGATAGGAGAACTTAGATAACCGACCAAAATGGCTCAAAAAATTGCTGAGCTGAAGTGACAGTGGGTGGTAGGATACATAGAAGAATGCCTGATGGGACGAAAACTTTTCGATTGTGGGATGGGTTTTTATTCGAATAATTTTCTTTTACGACGATTCGTGGGCACGTGGCATACTTAGGCACTCTAATCAGGTGGACCAACGATCTGGTGATGGTCGCTGAAAGCCGCTGGGTGCGGGTAGGGCGGGCTCGTTCGCTATGGAGACCCTAAAGGAGGCCTATGTCTGGACATAATATCAGCATCTCAGCAAAACGACCTCCACTGATGGCAGCTTAGTGGACGTCTCTGGCTGAGATGATGAGGCACATACTTATTCGTTTCAAGGGATAATACAAAATAATCTTATTAAAATAAGAATTAGCAAACATACCTTACATTAGTTTTTACTATGACAAGACCACGCTTAACTTTTTACTGAATTGACCTATTTCTGAGATCTTTCGTTTATAAATAAATACTGCTAAGAACAGATGTTTCAATTTATATTTACAAAGAAGATTTTTTTTAAATCTACTATTTACTCGTTTGTTGCAGGCAATGCTACTATTCTCTTTGGGCCAACACATGGATTATACGTCCCTTCGGAAATATGATCTCTTTACAATGGACCACTATAACGCTATTGCCAACACTAAAATGTCCCACTACACCTTCAAGACACCTACCCAATGCGCGTTATTGTTGGCAAATAAACCACACGACGATGTTTTTAGAAACATGGAAGATATTATCAGCGACATGGGAATTCTTATTATGATGCAGGTAAAACTTATTTCAAGACAACCAACATAAAAAGTAATACCAAGAATCAAACGTGAAATAGGGTATATTCTATGGTGGCTGTCCATGTAATTATTTTTTTTGATTCCTTATTATTAGATGACGTAACGCCCCGTCGGTTAGTCTAGTGGTTTTAATACCGGGCCAAGATCTCGGGGTCCCAGGTTCGAATCCCGGGTTTGGCAACAAAAAGTTTCGAATTTTCGAACGCTGCTCGGGTTTTTGATCATTTGGCAAT
Organism: Anania crocealis; assembly: GCA_949315895.1. NCBI lineage: Eukaryota > Metazoa > Arthropoda > Insecta > Lepidoptera > Crambidae > Anania > Anania crocealis. Next base: position 11,134,643 of record OX438865.1, on the reverse strand, counting down.
CGTGGTGATTATGCCAGTACACCAATTATTGCTGTGGTAACTTGAATTCAATGATGGAGGCCTTTTCCCTGCAGTGGGATGATTATAGGCTGTTACTTTTACTTTAGATGACGTAGGAAGACTATATATACCTCCAAAGGTTGTCTGGTAGAAATCGCTTAAAGCGACAAGGCCGCCTATTTGTAAATTTTCTCTTCTTTGTAATTTTTTTGTTTTCTTGTGTTTTGTTCAATAAAGTGTTATCTATTATCTCCATGGTCAAATGGCATAGGCGCGGCGCCGGCTTTCAAGAGGTCGTGAGGTTCCGGGTTCGATTCACTGACATTTCATATAGGAAATCCCTTTTCTAATATCTTTTTGGCCTTTTTATGTTGTTGTGGTGGTGTGGTAAATACCTTCGTTGTATATCCGTAAAACGAGGGACTTTTATAGCTACTTTGGATCAAAACAACGTACTTGTACAGCCAGTCACCCAGTCCATTCCATCATCAGCCTAAATGAGCCCACTGCAAAACTATTTTCGTGCGTCATAGTTAAAAATAGTGTCTACTTTATGGCACAAAATAGGACAAGAACGGAACACATAACAGCACAAACATACAATTGTAAACTTTTAAACCAGGCTTTCTTTTATTTATTAATATTAAAGCCAAAGCTAAATGCAGTTATTAACAATCTTTGGGCAGAGGAATACATGTTTTTGTAGAGTTTAATCTATTTTATTCATTTTGTTAATTATTGCATATGGTTTACTTTGAAACATGAAGTAAACTTAAAGGATCACCCTTTCTATCGCCCAAAAGCAGTTAATGCAGCCTGTCTTCGTCAATTCCTTAGAGTATGAATTATAGTAATAATACTTTCATACTCTATAAAGGTCACTTCTGTCTAATTCTTTTCAGTCGCCAATATATTTTTATACCCGACTACGGCAAAGCCAACAGGAAGGTTAACGAGTTTAGAGGGTCAATTTCAACAAGTCCGTTTTTTTGTCATGTCGGTGAACTTTTTTATTTATAACTTTTTTGGAAATAAAACCATGTAGTATTGTTATATATGATATTGTAATGATTAATCTTTACACGACATCAAATTGAATTCATATACTTAGGATATAGTACTTTGAAATTTTGGTGTCACCGAAATGAAAGAATAGTTCACCGAAATGAAACTTCTCATCACTGAAATGAAATACGCGAGTCACCGGAATGAAATTACTTATGCAGTCACCAAAAAAAAAACTAAACTGGAACCACGCAGCGCACCTAAAATGCTGCTATCCAAGTTCCATAATTACTTACCTACATTTTGAAGAGTGTTATCACACAATACACATTTTCCTTTTCTGACTATACTATACCCCTCTAACTACCGCCCAATAGCCATTACGTCCGTACTGTGTAAGGTAATGGAACGGATTATGAACACCAAGCTCTTATCGTACCTTGAAACCTACGACCACTAATTTGGTTTCCGCCGTGGTCGGTCAACTGGAGATCTTCTTGTGTACGTTACGCATTGCTGGGGCGAGGCAATCGAAAATCATGGCGAGGCCCTTCCTATATCGCTTGACATTTCGAAAGCCTTCGACCGGGTTTGGCATGCTAGTTTGCTAAGCAAACTTCCGGCGTACGGTATCTCTGCGGACGTTTGCAACTGGGTTTCAGATTTCCTGAGTGAGAGGTCTATTGACCTTATGGCTATTGATGCCGGAGTTCCTTAGGGATCCGTTCTCTTTGCGTCTCTTGCTGCACATCAACGATCTGCTTCTGCCCGGAATTGTTGGGTATGCAGACGACAGCATGGTCATAGAGAGATATCTATCCTGCGCAAATGTCAGCAGTGAGGATTTCCGTTCTTTAAGAGAGGCCATTGTAGAGCAAACTAAATTGACCTTATGTTATGTTTTCCAATGGGGTGACAATAATCTGGTCAATTTTAATGCCATCAAAACGCAGGCGTGCTTGTTCTCCGCAAAAAGAAGTCCTTTCATCTTGACTCCTACTTTCCGGGGTACCACAGTAAAAGTTACCGACAGCTTAGACCTTCTTGGCATGAAGTTAACATCCGACCTTAAATTCGGCGACACTATTGAGTCTAAGGCCAAATCTGCGGCCAAAAAGCTGGGAATCCTGAATAAGGTTAGACAATACTTCACACCGGAACAGCTCTTGATTCGCAGTAGAACGCAGAGCCAGAAAGATTATTGGAGACGATGAGCTGGTGAAAACTAAGCTTCATAGTTTGGGCCACCGTCGCAGAGTTGTTTGCCTGTCGGTTTTTTATTATACTTCGGAGAGTGTGCTCTTGAGCTGCATGAGCTCATTCCGCCTTTCCCTTTCTATCTTCGGGAATCCAGGCGCACTGTGGGTTATCATCCCTTCCTGGTTGATATACCGCGATCGCGTACCAAGCGCTTTTCCTCATCTTTTGTGGTGCGCACCGCCAAGCTTGTGGAATGCCCTGCCTGCGTCTGTTTTCCCCAATAACTATAACCCCAAAATTTTTAAAGCAAGACTGAATAGGCTGCTTCTGGGTAAGCTCGCTCCATCTTAGGCTTCTTCTAAACTTGTTAAGTATGTAGTCAAGAGCAAGCCCCTTGAATATTAAATAAAAAACTATAATGGTATATGAAAGTATTAATTAGAATATTCCATACATGGATATTAACTAATTTAAACTTAAATTCATTTAGGAACGTGTGAGAAGAAAACAACAAAAATAACAAATATACTGTATTAATCAACCATAAAAATATATATCTTTACAACTTTTGCAGATACTTATTTTAAAAAATTTTAATTATTAGATTTGATGACACAAATATACTATAATATATGACGTAACTATTAAACAAACGTAATCTCTTGTTATTTGTCTTTACAAAAACTTATTTTTATATTATATATTATTAAGTCATTAATTCATATTTTTTGGCCTAACAATTTTGCTTGTAGGGGACGGGGACACTTGACTCTAGCAAAAATATTTCGGAATTTAAACAACAAAGGTTAATATTTCGGAAACCAATCACTGAATCGAAAAGTGGTCTTCACAACCTCGCAATAATTTTGAAAGACCTATCCAACGATACCCCAAACGATGGGGTAGACTAAAAATAATTAATTCATCCCTTCTTTACGTATAGGGGAGATACCCTTGAATTTTTGTTTTCAAGATTTTATTCTACAATTTTGTCGGCGTGTTTAATATTTATACTCATGCAAAATTACAGCTTCCTAGTACAAACAGTCCCCGTGCTAGGCCGCGGACTGACAGACGGACATGGCGAAACTATAAGGGTTCCTTTCGTACCTTCCTTTGGTACGGAACCCTAAAAAAGCACTTGTTCAATATCTTTTGATTACGTTTAAAGTGGACTAATTATCATAATTTAGTCAAATAGCCTATTGCCCACGCGAGCAACAACTAGAGGTAGTTATTCTTTTAACTAGTAGCTGCATTTAAGTCCCCAAAACAAATATATCCTTTGGCAACTAAAATGTAACAAAAGAAATTATGTTCTGTTTTTCACCGAAATGAAATAAATTATCACCGGGATGAAAAAAAATCACCGAAATGAAGATAAAAATCATCGAAATGAACAACTTCTCACCGAAATGAAAAAAAAACACCAAAATGATATTTTTTCTCATTTCGATGGTCAATTTAGGTCACCGAATTCACCGGAATGAGATCACCGTCATGAAAAACAGCCAACAGAAGTTAACACTACAAGGACAGTATTTATAATAGAAATAAATTGATACTACCTACTTGACCGGGCGACATTAAGTAAAAGTAGACATACCGGATCATTGGATCACAACTTACATTCACTCACGTGAATGAAAGAAAAAACGGTCCCAAGTCACCGAAACCCACTACTTACGTTTTTGGTGGGAACACCAGACAAGCAACACGCGTTCTGTCACATCAAGCGCTTGCGGCACTGCGACACTAGCGAGAAGTTAGTGTTATTAGATGCCTTGATATTCGCGTACAACGAAAATTCACCGCGGTGAAAAATCTAATTTGGACACGTGAATTTGTACTTACCATTCATTAAATACAACAGATTTTGTATAAAGTTTCCGCAATAAAGTACTGCCACTATTTAGGATTTTAATAAAAAAAAGGTAAATCCCTAAAAAATTAACTGTTTTTATTATATGATCTCGGGGTCCCAGGTTCGATCCCCGGGTCGGGCAACAAAAAGTTTCGAATTTTCTAACGTTGCTCGGGTTTGTGATCACCAACCCGCATTTGGCAAGCGTGGTGATTATGCCAGTACCCATCATTGCAGTGGTAACTTGAATTCAATGATGGAGGCCTTTTCCCTGCAGTGGGATGATTATAGGCTGTTATATGTATGTATTTACAAAAAAAAAAGTATATAAGTAAGTTTATCGCTTGTCTAGTACCCCATACGTCAGGGTACTTAATAGTACCTTAATTTGGGACTAGATGGCTCAGTGTGGCCCAGTGAGGCATGACTAAAATATTTATTATTTATTTATTTATTTGTTACTTAAGTATACTGAACAACAAATCGTGCCGCTTCACCGGTATGAAAAACTTAGGGGTTTATTTTTTTTTTCCTTATTAGCGACAATCATAATGGAAAAATATTTGTAGGCTGCTGTAGAAGACAACACTTTTCATCTAAAAAAAAATATTACAAGTTAAAAGTGCCATCCTGTACTAGCAGTTTTAGCCATGCCGTTTACGATTTGGTGCTGAGAAAATCACCCTAGCAGTCTATGTCATTTGCGGCTAAACTACTGAGCCGAATTTAGTGAATGAGGTATCAATCGATTCCTTATTAAAATCGGTAACATAGGCTACCTACCTTTTGTTTAAAAAAAGCTACATGGCGAACGCTACGACAATTATATTGGGATTATTTGGGATACTTTAAAAATGTTTGTAGTATTATTGAGTGGGGTATCAAATAAAAAAAAAGACAACATTCTGAGTACAAAAATGTTACAATACAGCACATATACAGGGTGACTTTGAAATCATTGCTTTTTTGTAGTCGGGTTACAGTTTTTTAAACCATATAAACTTGTTTTAGAATGACTACATGGATTGTTTCGGTGACGAAGCCGTTGCTGGAAAAGCAGGAACAGACATTCAAGAGGGCAAATGTACGTGGTTCGCTGTATCAGCGCTGCAGCGGTGCAATGCGGAACAGCGCGCGGAGTTCGAAGCTTGCTATGGCAGCACTGACCCGGAGCGTGTGAAACGTGTCAAGCAGCTGTACGAGCAGCTGCATCTGCCGGCTCTATACAGCGACGCCGAGCGTACCGCATATAGCAACATTGTCTCACGTTTACAAGCACTTCCATCAGACAATGTAATTCCTTCAGCTGTAATGATGAAACATTTGGACATAATGTATTACATGCGCTCTAAACCTAAAATAAGTATTTGTGTTAAATAAAAATCGAAAGTTTTGTGTCTACTTAACTAAATACATGCAGTTATCTATGTAAACATTATTTTGCCACATTCCGACAGACCGACTTCGGACCATCAACATAACAAGCTCTCCTACATCCGATGCAGGGCTAGACCCAAACCAATTCAGCAAAGACCGTTTCCTAAATTGAACCGGGCCGGGAATCGAACCCTATAGTAGGTACTGCGCAGGCGCAAGTAGACTACCGCATTACGGCTCACACCAAAAACGGGTCATCTTTTAGCGATTTATACCAGCCAAACCCATAAACTGATGTCACTTATTATATAGTAGGTTAGGGTTGTGTGTACAACCCGGTACATAAAAATATTTTTTTACTTTCCATTGCACAAATAAAAATAATTTGTACAAAATGCCGATCATGTTGCAAAAGCATACTCCAGCATTCAAACAGTGCAATTGTAATTGTATTTTTTATTACTATCACCAAGACTAACTAATATCAAATAACAGAGTAATAATATAAATAGAATTAATAAAAACAATATTTTAACAATAATATATATGTACATACTCTCCATTAAATAAAGTAAAAAATAGGTGCAATACTACAATTACTTTTATAGCCGGTTAGACCTGATGATGAGATATACAATCATATTATTATGTGTTAGTAAATATATATGTATATGTCGCAGGGAAATGAGAATATCAGGGATTTCATGAAATCCCTAGGGATATGACGAAATCCCTTTAAATGTCGAATATTCTTATTTATAACGTCTTTTTACTAAAATTATCTAGTGATATGACAAAATACTAAAATAAAGTCAGAGATATTATTATGTCAATTCACTAAACTAAATGTAGTGAAATAAATAATACTGTTCTAGACACAGGCTGATTATAATTTTGACATAAATGGGCGCCATTGGATTCATTGTTACATACATAGGTTACATACCTGGGGCCAATGATATTTAAAAAGTATAGATAGGTTATGCCCTTACAAAACTATCGAAATATATGTGCCGCTTGCGAACAACTGCACACATGCGTAATTCTTATTTTGTCCTTGTCATACTCGTGAAAAGAACAATTACTTTCTCTTTCATGGATTTGAAAAGACGTCACAATTGTGACGTTTTAGGGACCCATATTGAGAGCGCATGTAACATATCTATTACTTTTTAAATATCATTGCCTGGGGCCTAATTCGCGTAGGTAACCGAATCGCAGTTCAATCGTGATTAAATTGGACGATTTTGACATTTAGCCCATACTAGAACTGTCTACTGACTGAGCGATCGTATTTTTAGTTGAAATTGAATTTTACTAAACAACTCGAAAAATCCACTAGCGCCACTAAATGGGGTGTTAAAACCTGTTAAAACCACCAGTTTTAGTAAAATATCCACTAAGTTGGCAACACTGTACACGAGCCGCGCCAGCTCGAGCGACGCATTTGTTTCGCTCCCAGTAGTGCCCTGTGAGTACTATAGCGAGCGAGAGAAATGCATGGCTCGATTTGTTCGACAGTATCCGCTTTTCTGACATTTTACTAGATTTAGTTTAGTGGAATGACATATTATCACTGACGATAATTTGGTATTTTCTCATATCACTAGATACTTTTAGTAAGTAGACGTGATAAACAATAATTTTCGACATCTTCCGGGATTTCGTCCTACCCATGATTTCATGAAATCCCTGATATCCTCATTTCCCTGCGACATATTTACGATATTATAAGAAGGTAGACACATATTCTGCCGCCGTACGAGAAAAGGGCACAACTAATATTTTTTTCAAAATTGAGTTATATATATATATTTAGAATCAGAAAAAAAAGGCGCATCAGCTCAATTTTTTGTAGAATTTTATCTTCAAGGAATTCGGAGATACAGTAGGCTTAAAAGGCACAAATGACACTAAATATTAATGTTTATAGAATGAAAAGACACATTTATTTACCATTACATTGAAAAGGCACAAATACGTAGATGTGTCTTTTACTTTATACAGATTTTTACTAAAAACTACTTTGAAAAGGCACATGTACAGCATAATATAAAGAAAGGGCTCAAATGCCAGATGTGCCCTGCCTACTTAATCAAGGATTCATGGATATCTCAATTAATTTACGTATCAAAGGCACAAATAACCAGTTGTGCCTTTTCTTTCAATTATTTACTATTAGGTGTGAGGTTAGGAGGGCAGGGTTTGATTGAAACGCGGCAGTTGTGCCTGTGACGTCGAAGCGACTCCATGCTTGTCAGCAGCCTGTCCGCGCTAAGTAAGTTTAATTACGTTTTATCCACGTTTACATGTCGATTACGATAATGTGAAAGGGCTTAAAGGACAAATCGCCACTTTTCAGGAGAGCCGAAAAATACAAATAATTTTGAAAAATCAACATTACTTTTCTGTTTTTAAAGCTATCGGTCTCAATTAAAGGCCATTTATTATATTTTTCCAAGCCAAACCGTTTGCGACCGTTTAATTTATTCTAGATAGCGTACCTTTCGAGAAAGATGTCCTTTAAGAATCGTATTTTGAACATTTTGACCTTTAAGCTAAAGTTTTTTTTTAGATACTTTGTCAACTATGGCTTATAAGACTACTTTAAAGTAGTGGTGGTATTAAAGGAAGGTATTTTTTTAAGCCTGTAACTGTCGAAGTACTAGACACAATTAAAATTTTATTGTTTGGAGGTCACCGGTGACCCCCATGGCGCTCAATTTGTCTTTTAAGTAAAAATATTTTTTGAAATTATCCTTAATAAATGAAAGTTGGTTCTTTAAGATGGAATTTCGATTTAAAATATTTTCAAACTAACATACATATTTTGTCCTTTAAACTTTTTTTGCTTTGAAATAGTATTGATTATTGTCATCACCAACGTGCACTGTACTTTACTTTCTTCGGTTCGAGTATCCGTTTAATAAAATATCCTAGGTTAAATAAGATTTTGAATAAATGACAAGAATGTGAATAAATAAAATAATCTGTGTTTTAGAAATTTTGTTTTATTGATCAAAAAAGATCAAAAATGTGAATTCTTTTATAATCAATTTTGACATGCACGTATGCATCGAAATTTCAATCTATACAAATATTATAAAGCTGAAGAGTTTGTTTGTTTGTTTGTTTGTTTGAACGCGCTAATCTCAGAAAAAACTGGTTCGATTTGAAAAATTCTTTTTGTGTTGGATAGTCCATTTATTGAGGAAATCTTTAGGCTATATACCGTCACGCTGCGACTAATAGGAGCGAAGTATGAGTGAAAATGTTGCAAAAATAATCGCGATCATTATAACAGAAATTGACGCGGACGAAGTCGCGGGCAACAGCTAGTACAATATAAGGTAGATCAATCGATCGTCAGTAACTTAACCATACCAATTAAGCTTCTCGCCACTCATCCTATTGACTCGATCTTTTTTATTATTAGAAAACGAAAATAGCAACATAGAATATTATAATAATTTGAGAAATATCGTCACTAAAGATGCTTTAGTAATGTCACAGATATCAGAATGTAGCTGAATGTAAACTTAATTAGTCTCGTTATTAATATCATCTTTTTCTTCCTCTTCATCTGTTTCAGGAAGTTGGTCTCGTGTGGTTTTAGAAGTTGGTAAACTCAGATATTCTTTATGGTATCGTTTGGGAATCGTTCAATTGTTGCAAAGTTTACGTAAATCATTGTATTTTGCTTCTGATATATCAATTTGCTTTGTGTAAAGAGGTAGCAACTCGATATTTTCGTAACTATTAATTTTTTCGGTTTTAGATTTTGATTTATTCTTTCCTTTTCCTTTACCCTTCTTCGATGGTAGACTTAAAAATTTCTGTTTTATATGTTTCATCACTATCTTTCATAGAGTATTTTATTTCAATGTTCTTCAATTCTTCAACGTAATTACTCTTATTTTCTCAAATCTTTTTAGGATCACCTCGAAAGGCTTTTGCTGCTAAATCATTCCAATTAATTATGTCAGAATATTCAATAGTTTCAACTTTATATGGAAAGGGACTTTTGCGAGAAAATTTGTTAAGTTTTGTTTTAATTATTTGGATAAGCTACCAGAAATGGCATAATAATAGATATGTTTTATAGTTTATTAAACTTTCTTCACATGATCTATTGTTTTCTTTTTGTAGAGAACATTAAGTCAATTTACATTAAAAAGGCACAATTAGTAAAATGTGCCCTTTCTTAGACTCAATGACCATGTAATATTATCTAGAAAGGTCATATCTGGTTAACTATGCCTTTTCTTTGTAATAAGTATATTATAAATATTTTTTATTTTTAAGATGAAATGGTTTTTTTGAATTTATTTAATAATTATTTATATATAAAAACTAAAAAGTAAAAAATATAATAGTATTAACTTTCCCGCATATACCATCAGTATTGTTTTTTAGGATAGCAGCAATAGGTTTCCACACTATGTAGCAGAATATGGTATAAACTTTAATCCCAATTATCTCAGTTTGACCAAAATGATAGATGTGCCCTTTTCTCGTACGGCGGCAGTATTTATTACCAAAGATTTCGTACAGACATGGCAGCATGGTCTCAAACCTTAGCCGGTTCCGAAAGAACCCAAAACACAAAATGACACAGTCATTAATATAAACCCAATAGGGAGATTGAGAGTTTCAATGGACAGTTATTTATATTCCACGAAAACACCTGTTGAAAGCAAGGCTAAAAAAGACCTTAGAGCCAAGCTTACCCAACGTGACTTAGGCGTGAGACAGGGAGACGTTATTTCTCCGAAACTGTTCACAGCTGCGTTGGAGGATTTTTCCAAGCTTCTGGACTGGAAAGGACGTGGCATCAACATCAATGGCGAATATCTAACACACCTGAGATTTGCCGATGATGTAGTTCTTATGGCCGAGACCTTGGAAGACCTGAACATTATGCTCGAAGATCTCGGTAATGCTTCTCAAAGAGTGGGTCTTAGGATAAACATGGACAAGACGAAAATCATGTTAAATGCCCATGTTGCACCCGCTCAAACGTTGAGAACATTGCACTCGAAGTTGTTGACCACTATGTTTACCTGGGACAGATAGTCCTGTTAGGTAAGTCCAAAATCGAGAAAGAGATCTCTGGTCGAATCCAGCTCGGATGGGCACCGGGGGAAGCTCCGGCATATATTCGCGTCCGAAATACCTCAGTGTCTCAAGACGAAAGTCTTTGACCAGTGTGTGTTGCCGCCAGTAATGACCTATGGGAGTGAGACGTAGTCGTTTACTATGGGTCTCATAAGAAGGCTCAAGATCACCCAGCGAGCAATAGAGAGAGCGATGCTTGGTATTTCCCTACTCGATCGAATCAGAAATGATAAGATCTGCAGGAGAACTAAAACAACCGACATCGCTCGAAGGATTGCATCGTTAAAGTGGCAGTGGGCGGGACACATAGCGCGGAGAACCAATGGCCGTTGGGGCGGAAAGGTTCTCAAATGGCGACCGCGTACCGGACGACCTTTCGTGGGCAAGCTCGTTACAAGGTGGACCGACGATCTGGTCAAGGTCGTGGGAAGCCGCTGGATGCGGACAGCACAGGACCGATCGTTGTGGAGATCCTCGGGGGAGGCCTATGCTCAGCAGTGGCCGTCGATCGGCTAGTATGTACTTTATATTGTCATTTTAACTACAGACTTGGCTGTATAGAAACGTCCGAAGCCGTTAAATTTTTATATAAAAAAAACCCTTAGTGTTGAGCCAGTACGGCTCTTTAAGTTCCAATAATACGATTATTCGAATTATTGTTTACTATAAATAAAACCAAAGGTAGGTCAAAAGATCGATTAATTAATTGTTTGCACAATATTTCAAGGCTGAAATAGCATATTAAAAGTTAGTAGTAAAGAGTTTCTTGTTGTTATATAACTAACTTGATTGAATACAACAATTGAACACATTATAATATCAGTAGGTATATAAACTTGAAAATTATGTCCCAAGTGGGACTCGAAACCGCATCTCCTCGCATTCTGGGCGCGGCGCTTTACCATTTAGCCACCGAGACACTACGTCATAGGCGTAAACTTTTATTATATTCTTATGGCTGTAAGCCAGCGAAGTTTCATCAAATGTTAGAAGATTGGTACTCTTAACACCCGAAAGATACATCTTTACAAGGGTTTGACAGTCAGTTAGGATGAAACGGCTATTTATTTACTTTCTATGATATTTTAGCAATTTAATTGCAATTATGAGATCACTATTTAAATAAACCTGAAAGTTTATGTCTTAGGTGGTGGGACTCGAACCCGCATCTCCTCGCATACCGGGCGCGGTGCTTTACCATTTAGCCACCGAGACACTTGAAATGCTTGAAGATCAACTTAGAAACGGTTTTAAAATGCCAATTGATTTTGCCGCTTAGTAATATAAAATATATGAATAAAAACTCTATGACTTTATTATTAAGTCTACTAGCTTATTCGATGATGAAATTTTTAGGAAAATAATTGCGGCCATCACTAATTCACTAGGTATACATAGCACATTATGACACTAGTCTGTCTCTCTCTCTCTCTGACTGTATGTCATTTGTTTGTCAATCGTAAAAGATTTCTTGAATGAAATGAATGTTGTTTATTAATTCTATTGTGTATGTTACAAATAATAATCTACTAATCTTTATGATTTGTGATTATTATCATCGTGTTAACTACTAATTTAAATATACTTTCTAAGTTTAGATGTGTGCGCGTATAAAATATTTAAGAGTAACCTCCAAAGAAAAGTACAATGCCGACTGTTCTTCATAATTAAATGCGCTATTCCAGCCATGGATTCCCAGAATGATATATCAAAGAAAAACACTCAACGTGGGGATTGTGATAGCAATAATAGCAAAAAATGCAACGGCCCTTCTAAACAGCTAAGTCCAAACGACAACCCTGAGAGTGTGTTTACATCCGCATCGAATGAACTAGACGCTAATTCAGCGTCGCAAAACGGACCACGACAAAGACATTTGAATTCCACTAGCAACGAATCATCACAGCCGTCGAATAAACCAAGTGGGAGTAACATTGAATATAAAAAATATGCAAGTGGTTCTAGTCAAAGTAACAAAGTTAATAACTTTCATAACGATCAAAATGTAATCCCTAGTTGCAGCAAATCAGATCCACCTGATAATAATATTGAGCCTCAACAATGCTTGAAACACAAAGTCTGTATTGAAAAAGCAGCAAATAGTAGTGCACATATTGCATCTACAAGTGGCACTAATAAAACTCAGGACAATGCTGAGGGTAGTGGTTTTAGAGAAAATAGAAAACGACCTTCTACATTAAAACTGTGCAGGCCAAATTTGGATGCAGATGACAGCTCAAGTGATACAGGCAATGATGACTACTCACTAGGTTCAGAGGATGGCTGTATCTACACATATAGGGGTGGTGAGCATTTGGCAGACTTGCCAAGCTCATTTTTCAGTCTGGATATGGGTCTGCCATTAGACAGACACCTGCCCCCTGCACCAAATTATCCAGCTCAACAGGGAGCACAAAATGCTAGAGAGCAAAATTCAAGGGCATCCAGCCCCGATATGGACTTCTTAGAAATGGATTTTGATCCAGGACCTTCATGTGAGGTAGATTCCGAAGATGAGTCTAGTCCAGATGCTGAATTAGAAGCTGAAATTGTTATGCCTGAAGAAAATGAGCCGGTACTCAGGGGGACTTCTCCAGAATACTTAGGAGGAGCTAGGTACATACCCCCACCTATTGTTGTGCCTACTACTTCATCTGCAGGGGATACATACTGTCATAGCGTGCCCTCTACTAGCAGTGGTGTTCCTTCTGACCGTGGAGATGTGAGAGATGAACCTATAAGTTCTCACTTGTATGGACCGCTGATTACACATATCAATGCAAGAGGGGAACAACTTTTAGTTCGGAGAACTATGTCCCATTGCCCGCATTCTACATCTGTGAGCCTCCATTTAACTAGTGGTGATCTGGTATCACCGAGAGAAATGTTGAATTGTAAGTCAGTTTTAGATCTAAAATTTCATTGTTTGACTTAATTAATCGCAATCTTTGCAGTTAAAATTGCTTTTTATTTTCAAGTGTTCATAATATATTAGAATCTTCTACTTCTAAAATGATATGCATTATTATTTTATGAAGGGAAAACCTATAACAGATTACGATCAGATATCCCGGCACCAAGCCGGGCTAGCATGTCTGAGGAGAAAGAGATTTTATCAAAAGATTGATACTTATTCTTTATAATTTCACCTAATCATAAGTGTATATTTAATTTGATTTAGAATATTGAAGTCTTTTTCCCAGATGAAGATGACCACACTGAAGGTCCATTTGCACATCAGATCAATCAAGGAGAGAGGCCAACATATGACTCTTCAAACTTAACATCAGCATTGTACCATCTGACTATGGCTAAAAAACTTGTTGACAATGCCAAAGCTGACACAGACCAACAGGCAACTAATGTAAGTGGAAAAGTAATTATTAAATGGATAAATACAATAATATTTATTTGTAACTTTGAGTCATCCTTAAGAATGTAAATGAAACAGGCAATATTGTTGTGTTTAATAATGTAAGCCTAGAGCACAGATCCTACTACAATAACTTTTAAATTGAATCATCATTGACTACTTGGTATTATACAATGTTGTCCACATATTCATGTTCAGATGCATTGGTATAGCCTTTTTGGGTACAGAAATAAATTTAATTAATTTCTATTTACATTCACAGTATAGCGAGCCTGGCCCAAGCACAAGTTCGGATGACTCGCGGTGTACACTGCCTCCGCGGTGCATGGTCTGGTCGGAGCGGGAGGCCTGCGATCGGCAGGTCACACAGATCGGTACCTCAGCCTGCGGCGCTACTGCTGTCGTCAATGTTTTCGTATGATTCGTTCTAAGCCTAAGAAAAAAGTTATTTCTCTATTGTTCGCAATCTTTTTTCAACTAGATATCTACAACTTTCAGATGAATTTTATTGTAGATTTCACATCTGGCAATTTTAACATTAATTGTGATTTTATTATCTCATTTCGATTTCGTTGTCAAACAAGCAAACACCGACGATCGTCATGCAGGATCTAAAAATTGGTTACCTATTACGTACATTTTTACATGGACATATTTTGTAGAAAATACATGTAACAATTTCACAGGTGATGCTGGCTATCCGTGATACCAATGAAACTTTGGTCATACCTGGAGTACAGTTCAGGACCATGCTAAGTAGTGTTTTGACATGGGCGAAGGTTGAGCTATCCAGGATGACAATCAAACTTTTATCGTATCTGAATTATCTGATGTGTGTGCTATGTTTTGTTTTGCCCAATAATTTTACGTGTTTCAGATTGCATTGGGCGTACCTGTAAACGTAGAAAAAATCAATTCCGCTGTCGGTACAAGACTGAGGGCTAACACAGCCCCCTTACCAAGGTATAAACCAAATGTGTGATCATAGAAATATGCAAGATTTAGTTTAAACTCATTTATCTTCCAAGTACGGCGGATTGAAATGTGTAGTTTAATTGTATGTAGTAAAAAAAAAAAGTAAGTGGAATCGTCACTCATGTTAGTTATTAAGCATCGCGGCGTAAGCCGTTAATAATATAATTATAAGCGTGGTATATTTGTCGCAGTGCCATGCTAGTTGACTAAAATTGATTTGAAAGAAAAATTTTGATGTGAATATTTACCTCCTTTAAAATGGTAAGACGAAATACGAGCCTTTCGAGCTATATAGTAAGTACAGAAATGTCGACTAACTATTATAAAAAATGCAGCGAAGCAGAGTGATTCCATGATTCAGATAAATTAAAAGTTGTTGCATATTAAATAAAGTTTATACACTCGTATGTGATTCATGTAGCTAAACGTAGCCGGCGGCAGCTCGCTCGCTTGCTCTTACAACAGCCTAATGGACTTACCATTACTGGTTCCTATGTTTAAGTTTATATTTTCGGTACCAGGTACCTATTATCAAGGGCCGTCGCGGGCTGTACGGCGGCTGACCTGGTGACTGGTATACAGAGGGCATCGGACGGCCTGGTTACGGCTAGGTTTTTCCCGACCTATCCAGAGAGAGCTGTATCATTGTCACATTGGCTGGCAGACTGGATTTCTTTAGGTTAGTATAGCCACTTACGTATTTTGCCACTTTCAGCAATCATAATAGGGGTTAAAGTATGAAATTGCCGATTATTTTCCCACTTTTTATTTTGTTTATAGCTCTTAAGTATAGTCATATTATTGCGTAATTCTTTTTGTATTGTATCAAAAACTAAATAAAGTAACTTTTGACTAAAAAAAAAAATGCAATACTAGTGCCTATTACTTCAAAGGAAGTCGTTGAAAAGACCCCTTACAATGTGTCAGCTGACCTTCTTGCTTCAATTAAGTATATTTGTATTATATACTTTGATTTTCAGAAATTTAAATACTATAATGCGTAGCTTTATAACCATCTAACTTTCACCTTTAATTGCATCGAAAACGGTTCAGGCGTTTTTAAAAAAACTAAAAAATTTTTATTATGGAAAAATGACTTTTTTCGATTTCGTCCATACAAAACGGCAATTTCATACTTTAACCCCTAATATAAAATCAGTAAAATCAAATAATCAGAAAAAAGCGATTCGTCTATGTAAATAAGAAACTAGATTTATTGATTTTATAAAAAACTAGCTGATGCCCGCGGCTTCGCGCGCGTGGTATTTTATCTGTTACACAGTTTTCGTCGTGACTCAACCCCCTATCCTCCACTTTTTTCCTCCATTTTCTTTGCCTACGGTGCTGGGGGTGGCCATTTTGAGCGAGGTGGTGGTGGGCACTTAGTGGGAGCCAATACGTCGTTGCCGGCTTACCGGGGCTTGTTGATACAATAGTTGGATGAAAGAGGCCGATTTATACTATCGTTTTAGGGATCCGGTTTTGGTTCTCCAAGCGTATCGTGGTCCAAGCGAGCTCGCACCACATCTGTTTGCATTTACATGAAATCTGAAGTACAATACGAGTATCATTTGAAGCTTATAAAACTATCAATGCTGTAGTACAACAAACCATTCAAAGCAGCTTGCAAGGCTTTATTCGAATATGATCAACACTGGCGTAGAGGCCGGAAGAAGTGGCCCTGTTTAAAAAACCAAATTCTTAGTTTCCAACCAAGTAGGTAAATCCATTTTTCTCGATCCATAAGCGATAAAAAGGCTATTTTACAAAGATTGCTTGCATACTACGTTTGGATAAAGACCTAGATCGGACGGTGGACGTCGGACCTAGACGGTGTAGTACCAGCATCGGTGTAGAGCTCTGGAAAAGGCAGTCCTATGTCACTCTCCCTTCATGATCGATAGACGAAGTTTCAAGTACTTCAATTTGATATTAAACACAAATAATCAACCACATAATTTTCCACCGTTTTTCACAACTTATAAACAACATTACAAAATTTATACAACATCTATACTAATACTATAAAGCTGAAGAGTTTGTTTGTTTGTTTGAACGCATTAATCTCAGGGAGTACTGTGGGTCTAGCACAAAAAACTATCGACTTCGAATCGTTTGCGTATCGAAAGCAAACGACACAAAGTTCGTTCTTTGTTTTGTAGTTCTCGTTTTGACCGCGCGAGCGCTGTTTAAGTTTTCATACTAAATATTTCGATGGCGATACGAACACGCAAACGATTCAAATTCGATAGTTTTTCGTGCTAGACCCACTGGTTCGAAAATAAAAAATATTTTTGTTTTTTGGAAATTGAAATATAACATCACGCTGCGACCAATAGGAGCGGAGAGTGAAAAATGTTGCAAAAATAATCGCGATCAGAACAACAGAAATTGACGTGGACGAAGTCGCGGGCAACAGCTAGTATAGCATAAAGCTGACGTAGTTTCACAAAACTTTTATGTGGGATGTGGGTTCGAGGCATGGATGGATGGAGGATGATCAGCAGGATTAATAGTGTTCAGAAACTTTACAGGATAGAGACCTGATTCGTCTGTACTGACCACTGTGTCTATAAATTGTTACTTATTTCTTCAGCTTCAATGATATCAGCGAAACATAATTAATTCTACTGCCACTGTCATTAGTGGGTGAATGGTGGTAGCTATTCTTAAGTTAAACAACACGGAATTATGAAGTGAGGTTATGGTGAAAATTAAATAAAAAATCCATTTGGATGCGTTAGATCCAAATTTTTTATCCCCTTAAAGATTAAATTTTCAAAAATCCTGAAAGACGTCATTCATAATTTCTAATCAGGTAGCTGGATACCAATTTTCATCGACTTAGCTTCAAAACTGACGGAGTTTCATACAAACTTATGGGGCCCTTTTTACCCCCTTAGAGGCGGAATTTCCAAAATTCCTTTCTTAGTGCTCACCTACACTATAATAGGAAGCACGGTGAAAATTTTCAGATTTTAAATCCCAGTAGTTTGGGCTGTGCGTTGATATGTCAGTCAGTCAGTCATTAAATCAGTTTTCATTCTTATATATATAGATGAATTAAAATGTAAATAACGCAAAGACATTGTGTCGCTCTCGGTTGAACGAACTATTGAACTAGGGTGTGCTGAGCTGGAACAATATATCATAATAAGCATGTATAGTCCCCCAAAAGCTAACTACCACGTTTTTGAATCTGTTATGGATGAGGCTCTGAAAAGCTCTCAAAATCGAATAAGAAAGTAGTTGTATGTGGGGATTTCAACGTTAATATATAGTGGACTTGAAGAAGCATCGTTCGAGCACCATTATGTCTCTAATAAAGTAGATTCTGTGTATAGGCAATTTACTATTAATAAAATAGAAAAATTTTAAAAATTAAAGAGGGTGTGAATTTGCTAAAGCCTGATGATTAGAATGTTGATGAATTATATGAGAATCTAGTTGGTTTGGTTAAAAATGAATTTGATAAAAATTTTAAACAGAAAAAGTAACAATAAATAAACAGAAGTGTAAGTTTAATTAATGGGCTACACCTGGTATTTATAAAAGCAGAAAAACGTTATATGATTTGTATAATTTAAAGGCAGATTCTCAACACCCACATATTATAGAACATGTAAAAAAATACTCTAAATTATTTAAATTAGTATGTGCCAAAGCGAAGAATAATAATAAGAATAATAATTTATTTGCTCTTGAATGAGGTACACCAGGATGACAGAACATATTACATTAGAATCACTCATCCAGCCATATGAAGCTGCATGCAAATACATAATTACAATTTTAATCAATATAAATGTCATTAATAATACAAATTAAATATGCTCCCCTTAAGTTCTTTTATTTGCGCCATGGCGTAGCAATTGCGACCGTACAAAGCCGATCTTGATACGGGTTGTGCTAGCCTGTTTTTATGTCTGGCACTATACTTGTGAACATGTTCAAATTTCGCGAACAGGTTAGGATATGTTTTGACGAACTTACAAATCTCAAAAATATATACACTATGAAGTGTAAGAATCCTGTATTCCCTAAATATTGGTGCACATGGCGTCCAAGGAGGCTTAATTAAAAATAGCTCGTATACATTTCTTTTGGGCAATAAAAGTATGTGATTGATTGATTCCTCCCAGACCG
The DNA here is from genome assembly GCA_949315895.1 of Anania crocealis. NCBI lineage: Eukaryota > Metazoa > Arthropoda > Insecta > Lepidoptera > Crambidae > Anania > Anania crocealis. The sequence continues at coordinate 11,115,585 of OX438865.1, read as the reverse complement.
ATTTCGGCCATGGCGACTGCATTCAACTCCGGTTTTGTCTTAGGTGTGCTCGCATGTGGCTTATGTAGCCAATTTTTTGGACAAAAATCCTCGCACACTGCGGGCACGTTAGAATTTTAGTTAATTGCAGCTGGTAGTCGGGCCTTTAATTCGTCTCGCTTGGCGTCCAGTTCATAGACCCTCCTGTCCTCAAAATTTTGGACGCTAGTTGTAACTAGCGCCCTCCACTCAGGCCGTCCGGCTGCCCGTTCCTCCCATAGAAATGGATCGATATTGCAACGCTTCATGTGTCGTTTAAGCACATCTTTGTACCTAAGTAGTTGACCGCCATGCTTTCGCTTGCCTTCGTCAAGTTCCGAGTAAAAGATGCGCTTGGAAACTCTTTGCTCAGCCATACGCGACACGTGTCCGCACCACCGAAGCTGACGCCGCATTAGGTAAGACTCAATGCCACATACATTGGCTCTTCGCAGCACCTCGGTGTTCCGTACGCGATCAGACCATCGAATATTCATTATCTTACGTAGGCATTTGAGGTGGAATCGGTCGAGCGCACGGATGTGATGACGGTACACGGTCCATGTTTCGGCAGAATATAGGATATTAGGCAGCACAACAGCCATGTAGACAGAGATCTTAGTCGTCAACTTTAGGTCATGGGAGCCGAAGACCTTCGCATTCAATTTGCCGAACAATGCAGCAGCAGCGCCGATCCTGCTGTTGATTTCCGCGTCCAGATCACATTTGGATGATATTGTGCTCCCCAGATAACGGAACTTGTCGACCTGCTTCAGCTCGTCCCCTCCGAGTTTTATTACCAGTGTCTCGTAACCTTGTATGTCTAAAGCCATTACTTCGGTCTTTTTTACACTAATTTTCAAGCCGAATTTTTGGCATGACTCGTGGAAATCAGACATTAGCTGCTGCAGGCCGTCTGGAGAATCTGTAACGAAGCATAGGTCATCGGCGTACATTATTTCAGTGATCATAGCATGCGATACTTTGGTACGGGCTTTCAGTCTCGCCAGATTAAATATACTGCCGTCGGTGCGGAAACGGATTCGAACACCTTCAGAGGATGCTTGCAAAACTTCCTGTACTACAACCGCAAAGTATAACGCAAACAATGTGGGTGCTAGGACGCATCCCTGTTTCACTCCACAGGTAACGGAGAAAAACTCGGACTGTTCATCATTGACAGCGACACAGCACTCCATGTCGTCATGCAGGAGTCTCAGGAGTCTTATAAACTTTTCTGTACATCCGATCTTTGATAATACGACCCATAGAGCTTCTCGAGGCACACTGTCAAAGGCCTTCTCGAGGTCAACAAAGCAGAGATATAAATGACGACCTTGCTCTCTGCTTTTCTCCTGCAGTTGACGCACAGAGAAAATTGCCTCACATGTACCCCGATTAGGTCGAAAGCCAAACTGGGTCTCGGGCAGAAGTTGTTCGGAATGCTTCATAAGGCGGTTAAGCAGTACACGGGCAAAAACTTTCCCAGGGACTGACAGAAGTGAAATACCGCGATACGAATCGCAATCGGATCGGTCACCCTTGTTCTTATATAGGGCCCTTATGCGTGATACTTTAAAAGTAGAAGGGACGAGTTCTTCTTTCCACATACGATCAAAGTGTTCCCTAATAACCGATTGCAATTCATCACCACCGTATTTAAGCAGTTCTCCTGATATAAAATCGATGCCCACCGCTCGCTTATTTTGCTGTTGTTTGATGGCGAGAGCAATCTCCTCACACGATAATGGCTCATCCAGCTCAGCAAATATTGGAAGTTGAGGTATCGAACGAATGTGGTCTAGGTCAGCCGCCCGGTCCACATTCAGAAGAGAGCTGAAGTGTTCCGCCCAACGTTTGAGTACCTCCTCTTTGCTTTTGAGAAGACCTTCGCCCCTAGCAGGCTGATGGGTACTTTTGCAAAAGAATTCGTACCAATTAACTTCCGAACTTCGTCGTAAAACTCTCCAAGTTGGTTAGTGTCAGCGAGCCACTGAATGTGATAAGCCTTCTCCCGCCACCATTTGTCCTTTGTTTCCCGAGATAGTCGTCTCAGCTCCAAGTCACTTTTTCTGATCTCCATAGCGTATGCACTTCGGTTTGCTCCGCGGTATTGTCGGAGAAGATGTCGATGTTTATCGATTGCCCTTGTCAGGACCCCGTCATTCTCATCGAACCAGTCCTCGGTCCTTCGGACTTTTTGACCCAAAGTAGTTGCAGCAGTGTTAAGAATATGAGAAGACAGTGCATCCCAGTTGTCATCGATTCCTGCATTTTTGTCAATGGATGGTAATCCAGTGGCCAAGGTGCGAGCATATTTCTCCCTCGTCTCTAAATATTTTAGCCCATCCACGTTAAGATTCGCATTATGCCTCGGTTTCCCAGATCGACGAGGACGTTGGAGACGGAGACGAAGCTTTGTAACAACAAGCCTATGGTCTGTCCAGCAGTGGGCACCACGCATTGCACGGGTGACTAGGACTTGGGAAATGTCTCGTTGCCGCACGATAATAAAATCAATCAGATGCCAGTGTTTAGATCTTGGGTGCATCCAAGTGTTCTTATATTTAGCAGGAAGTCTGAACATGGTACTTGTGATAGCAAGTTCGAATTGTGCGCACAGACTGAGCAACAGTTGTCCGTTGCTGTTCATGCATCCGACTCCGTGTCTACCCAAGACCTTGGGCCATGCATCGTAGTCCCGTCCAACTCTAGCATTAAAATCTCCCAACAGAAGAATTTGCTCTCTGGTGTTTTCACTTTCGATGCATTTTGCAAGCTCCTCGTAGAACTGATCTTTAATATCATCAGACTTGTCTAGGGTAGGCGCATAGACACTGATGACATTAAGATAGTTATTGTTGTCAAGATGTAGGCGTAATGTAGTAATACGATCCGAGATGTGAATCGGACACTCTTGGAGTTGTTTGACAAGCCTATTCTTGATCGCAAATCCAACACCCGACCGTCGTGGTGCTGAGGCAGAGAGCCCTTTCCAAAAGAAAGTGTACCCGCCACCGTGCTCAACCAGTTCCCCTTCTTCCGCTAAATGTGTCTCGCTAAGGGCAGCCACATCTACATCGTAGCGAAGAAGTTCTCAAACAACAATGGCGGTTTTGCGTTCGGGACAGATATTTTCATCGCGATCAAGGAGTGTACGCACGTTCCACGCGCCATATGTCATGTCCAATGTTTTGGTGTTTTGCTTAATTTTGCAACGTAGACCGCGAATTTAACGATGCGGAGGCAGCCGCGGTTGCTACCATCCTAAAGTAGTAGGGCGAGCAATTTTTGGAGCACCTTTTCTAGCCCCTTCCCAGGCTGAGCAGGGAGAGCAGTGCTTCCCTTAATAGGGCTGCTCTGTCGCTCCAGGTGCTGCCGAACCCCCTCTGTCACCCCAAGTCAGAAGGAAAGCGACCATAAATGTATGTACTACTTGCTTGAACACCATTTCCCCATAATATGAGTCCATATCGAAGTAGCGAAGATACATAACCATGGTACGCTAGAAGAGCAGTTTTGCTATCGGTTATAGTCGTCAATTTCCATAAGGCATATACAAAACTACTTAGTTTCTTGTTTAACGAAAATCAAAATTGTTTATTTTTTAATTTTTAACAAATTTATTAATTAAAATAGTTACCATTATTTATACATTGCTGCCATCTAATAGGAAGGTCATTTATGCCTTTGTGATAGAACTCTGAGGATCTAGACTGCACCAACTGTGTGAAAGCATTTTGTACTGCCTCCTGGGAAGAAAACTTCTTGTCACGTAGATAATTGTCCAAATCACGAAAAAAATGGTAGTCCGTTGGAGCAAGGTCTGGCGAATACGGAGGATAGCGAATGGTTTCTAATTACAGTTCCTGAAGGGTCAAAACGGTTTCTCGTGCTGTATGAGGTCTCGCGTTGTCATGGAGCAATAAAAGTGAAGATCGATTCATGAGTCGGGGCTGTTTTACTGCTAGTTTTGCCAACATTATTCGGAGTTCGGCACAATTTATTTATTTATTTATTTATTTATTTGAAACCAAAAACAATTTTACAAAAACATGTAAGCGTTAACATTTGCTTTAGTCTAGGACTGAAGTTTGTAGGAGAGAGTGAGTTTAAGTATGCGAGATTACAGAATTACGTTGCAATTGAATATCAACCCATTACTTAATAAGACCTTCAACGGAATCATAATCAAGGCTAAGCAGCCAATTAATCAGAAGAGATTTACATTTGTAAGAAGAAAGAGGATAAATATTCAGAATCTTATTTATCCTGTTGTAGATGGAAGGAGCTATATAATCAAAATGGTGTTTTATCAGCACAATCCTGGCTCTCACCACAGGACACACTCTACTCGTATCTTTCCTTCTTTTATTATGCAAGAGGTTGGGCTTGTATGCCAATAGTTTGTGCTTGCGAAGAACAACATTCAAAACAAATAATTTGCGAACGGAGAGAACTTCCCAGAAATTAAAAATTAATTTGGTTGAATACCGAATCGGTTGCGATGCCATAACCTTTAAAACTGCCCTCTGTGCCCTTTCTAGTAGCAGCATTTTAGTTTTACCAGCTGAACCCCAAACAGTGATGCAATAGGTAATTATAGACTGAGCAAGCGCAAAATAAGCAGTTCTTAATGTCGCCAGATCAGCCCCCACTCTTAGCTTACTAAAGGCGAAAATAAGTTTCCTAATGCGTGCCACCATAGACTTAATATGTTCATTCCAGGACATAGTACTATCAACGATAATACCTAAGTATTTGATACTATGTGTACGTGATATCGTTGAACAGGCGCAAGGACTACCAGGCATAACTTCGCATCCATGGGCAGAGATTTTAAACGATTCATGAGGCTGCAATGAAGTATTAGGAGCAAAAGTGATAAACTTTGTTTTATTTAAGTTTAATGTTAAGAGATTGGAAGCAAGCCACTTCATGACCATGCGTAACGCCGATTCCGCATGGGATTGTGCCTCTTCCCAACTCTGTCCATGAACTATAATCGCCGTGTCATCCGCATAAGTAATAATCTTACTATTTGGAAGTTTTAGTTGACAAAGGTCATTTATATAAATGAGAAACAGAGTCGGTCCGAGTACACTGCCCTGCGGGACACCATATGTAATCGATTCGCATTCACTAGTGATATTACCCATTGCGACATATTGCATTCGATCACACAGGTAACTACTAAAAATTTTTAGCACAGTACCCCTTATCCCGATACGTTGAAGTTTACAAAGAAGAATGGAAACAGAGACAGTGTCAAAGGCCCATTTTTCGTATTTTTTTATTTTATTGATTTGACGCAAATGAGTCAATATTGTGGGTAAGGTTACGTTAAACCATGCCGCTAATTCCTGGGTAGTTTGACTAGGATCGGCTTCCACCATCTCTATTAATTCATCGTTAATCACCTGTGTGGGCGGTCTTCCTCGTGGCTTGTTCTTCAAGTCGAAGTTTCCATCACGAAAGCGTTTAAACCAAAATCGCACGGTGCGTTCATTAGCAGATCCCTCTCCAAACGCAACATTGATATTGCGGGCTGCTTCTGCCGCGTTACTTCCGCGTATTCAAAAATCACTCGATTTTTCGCAGTATCCATCTTTCTTGTCTAAGTTAAATAACAAAAACAATTGAAAGTCGATATTCAAATGTTTCACATTTTTTTAAAGAAGAACATCATAGAAACCATGTGAAAAAAGTTTCATTCGAAAACCTCAAACCATTGAAGATTCTATGTCAATTCAAAGAACCTATTACAATAAAACGGCAATTTCATATTTTAACCCCTAATATTAGGGGGCTGCCTGGAAGACTTAGTTCTGTTGCTTATGCTGTGAGAAAGATAAGGCAATTGACTGATGTTTAAACGGCAAGATTAGTATATTATAGCTACTTTCATAGCATACTGTCATTCATACGGAATTCTGTTGTGGGGCTCAGCGGAAGATATTGTGTCAATTTTTATATTACGAAAACGTGCTGTACGGGCTATTTACGGCCTTCGACCCCGTGAGTCGCTGAGAGAGATATTCAAAGAGATTAATATACTTACAGCGTCTTCTCAATACATTTTCGAGAATATCGTTTACGTTCGTAACATACATTTCTTTCTTAAGAAAAGTGATGTACACAATTTCAATACCAGAAATAAAGATAAACTTGCCGTTCCAGGCTTCAGACTGCGAAAAGTAGGAAAATCGTTTCTGGGAAATTGTATTCGTATTTTCAACAAATTACCCCAGGGTATTGCTGAACTCCCTGTACATAAACTTAAATCGTATGTCAAAGTAATTTATTACACTGTTAATGATTATTGGAATGATAGAAATGTATAGCATTAAATTATACCACTGCGTACTTGCTTAAACCTTTTGTAAAAAAATATTTAAAAAGAGGCTGACAATAGTGACCCGAGTTTCTTGCGCTGCTTCTTCTCGGCACTAGCCCAGACTTGTCCCGAAGCAGTGGGTAGGTTTAAATATTGGGACGTGTAAAAGCGCCTCCAGGGGCCTATTTGTAGAAATAAAACTGATTTTAACCTACATATTGTACGTAGTTTTACGCTAGCACATAAAAAAAATCAGATTAATACCTTTTAATTTGTTCGTATGCACCAATTATGACGATAAACCAGGAATCAAGCAATTCTTTTTCCATTTTTCATGGTCAGAGCTCTTAACACGTTCGCTGCTGAAATGAGTTTACGCGTGTTTTATCATTCGACGCTTGGGCTGATTTACACACATATCTGTTTGGGGCGAAATATTCGCTGAAAGCATGTATGGTGAACGCGTTTGCGAGTCAAGTCCGTATTTCAGGATAATTCATTACGAAAAGCTCGCAGCCGACGTGTTAAAAATCATAGTTTATGTCGTCAAGCTATCATAAGAAATCGAACTATTACGACAGAGCGATTTGCATACAAATGCCCAATATAATTAGCTAATTAAGTGAGATCAAGAAAATAAATTGCTGTAGTAAGTAAATCTGTCCAGTTACTGATTTTGAGATCTCTTTAAACATTTGGCAACCTTGCAAAGTTACGAGTATTCTGTACAATTATATCATTTAAAAACCAGCTCACACCATGAATCAAACTTATTATTTACAGGTGCAGTCCCAATAGTGACGCTAAACTTACAAGTGGGTTGTGACGGTGAAATCCCTGATGCGTGGCACCATCAAATGGTGTTCGGCGTATCGCAGGATGGGGTGTATCTCTGCAACCCCGTCGAGTGCGTCCCAGAGTCGACTCTCTGGCCGCGTATTACGTCTCCCTCTGTTCTTCTGGTCAGAACGAGAGATGTCCTATCAAGATTCACGGCGAGCACGGATTTGTCGCCGCTTATGGTTGTGCCTGATAGACGCTTTCACACGTTCAATGTTCTTGGTGAGTTTTTTTAAATATCTAGTTCAATCAGTGTACATTTCACAATCGTAGTACCGATTAAAGGAATAAATGAATACTCGTTGTATAAATGGTCAAACGATGCAAACAGAAATTTGTACAATATTAGCAGTCCTACCACTATACGCATCTCTTCCAGACAACCTTTGAGTAAAGGTAAAACTATATAGAAAAGGGAAGGTAAAGAAAGACGATTAATACAATAGTGCAAATATGATTTAGAGTCAGTTAAACTCAGTTAAAAGTAATTATATATACGACCAGCTATTTTCGGCGACTTAGTTCGCGTACTAATTTTAAAGTTTATGTATGTAAGAGTAACTACCAGCCTGATGCAAATCTTCTTTATATATATAATTCTTCTGTGAGTGTGTATGTCACTGAACTTCTCTCAAACGACTGGACCGATTTTGATGAAATTTTTTGTGTGTGTTCAAGGGGATCTGGGAATGGTTTAGATTCACAATTTTGTCGGGGATAATGTTAGGTGTAGTCCAACCCTAAATTTTTTATTTTATTTTATGGACAAAATTTTTAATTTCTATTTTTTTATGATAAAACATACAAAAATACCTACATACAATCCTAAATTTTTACCCTTTTATCACCAACCCCTATTTTTTAATAGCCATTTTAGTAATTTAATCATTTTTCATCCGATAACTGATCAATTATCGTCTTTTTTGTAAGGGTAGGGTAGGGGTAGGGAAGGGTTTAGGGTAGGGGTGGGGGTAGGGTAGGGGTAGGGTATGTGTAGGGTAGGGTAGGGTAGGGTAGGGGTAGGGTAGGGTAGGAGTAGGGTAGGGGTAGGGAAGTAAAATATTAAAATTTTATAAAATATATACAACCTTAAATTTTTACCCTTTTACCACCAACCCCTATTTTTTGTTAGCCATTTTAGTAATTTAATCATTTTTATGGCAAAACAACGTTTGCCGGGTCAGCTAGTGAATATATATAAATCTTACTCTACCGCTCTGTAAAATAACATGTCGTTCCCATATCACTATTAAAAATAAAAGCAAATATGACCCATGGAAACAGTTCGTATTTTCAGGATACATAGTTGCCTAAACCGTACCTTTTCCCGGGATAAAAAGTAGCCTATATGTTATTTTAGCCAATAAACTCACATCGTGCCAAATTTCATTCAGATCCGTTGAGTCATTTTAGTGTGAAAGATTAACAAACATCCAGAGGCCTAATTCGCGTAACCGAATCGCAGTTTGATCGTGATTGAATTGGACGATTTTGACATTTAGCCCATACTAGAACTGTCAAAAACCTGTCGTTCAATTACGATTGTGATGCGATTCGGTTACGCGAATTAGGGGTCAGACGTCCATCCTCATAAACTTTCACGTTTATAATGTTAGGAAGTAGGTTTTTTTTACAAATAATGGGCTTGCTCTTGAGTATATACTTAACTATACGGTTAAGAAGAAGTCTAAGATGGAGCGAGCTTACCCAGAGGTACTGGTTTTCTCCCACACACCAGTGGAACATAAAAAAACTGTTTAGCGCTGGACTCCGGCAAGAGGGTGGTAGCATCCAGGTGGTCTCTTACGAAGCCTACCACCGCAGAGTGATCTGTTAGCCGTCATCATTGGTTAGAAAACCAAAGATGCCGTTGCCCTGGGTGGACCACTAGTAGGTAGATCCCACCACCCCAAGGTTTCACATTTAAAATACTAGTAAGATCGACACCGTGCTTTTTAAACCACCTGGAAAACGAAGCCCACGTTATTGGACCATTATATATAACATCATGGCAGTATTATTTATTGTTTAATTAAAAATAGTTTTTACAAAATACAAAATTGTGATTCAGACTTAAAATTTTGTAACACGCTGTGACGCACACAGACGTATTATTTTGCCGCGGCGGGGTCTCGGTTGAATGGACACAGCTACATCTGTGCGCGTCACAGCGTGTATCGAATAAATAGCTACAACAATATTAACTTTTCCTTTAAAAAAAATTTGGTTAAAAAATGTAAATTACACTGCCAAGATGTCATACACGATGGGTACATAACGTGGGCTTCGTTTTAGGGTGAGAAACGGAGAAATATTAACCAATAGGATTGCACAAAAAAGAGGAGCAGAGATTTTGTGCAGTCCTGTTGGTAAATATTTAACCGTTTCTCCGCTCCGGTGGACAGGCGCCCTTACAGGTGGTTGAAAATGCACCGTGTATATCGTTGTTATAGGTCAAGTAGCGAACGTGATACGCGAGTGGCGCTCGACGGGCTGGTGGCGGACGCGTCACGTGCGCGTCCCGTGCGCGTACCAGGCGGGCGTGACGGTCGCCGCGCTCACGGGCTCCGAGGCCCACCGCCGGCTCGTGCACGCCGCGCAACTGCCCATCATAGGACCGCAGATTAACTGATAAGTGCGTTTTCAGGCATCGTTTACACCAGTGTTTCCCAAACATTGTTCTGCCATGGCCCGGTAATTTTTACACTGCCCCTTTGTGTCCCACTTAATACTTTTAAAACCAAACTGGTCCCATTAGGTAAAATAATACACATTCATGAATAGAAAAATGTTTTATTAATACAACTATTTAATCACTAAATTTTAGTGCGAATACTTCGCACGCTGCCTATATTTTACTAAAGTATTCAAGTTCCCCGAAAATGACGAAAGTTTAAGAAGAATATTTATGCGTCGATCGATAGTAATAGGTATTATTTTATAAACAAGGCGGGAATGTTGCGACCCAGCATTTTATTTTGATGGCCCGGTACCGGGTCGCGACCCGGCAAATGGGAAATGCTGGTTTACACCAAATGCATTGTTTGGTAAGTGAAAGTAAAAAAAATGTATGTGGTTCACTAGGATGTTTGAAAAATAAATGAATGTGGACACTTTATAATTTTTTCTGACTTCAAGCACTTGTTTAGTGGTATCGGAAACAACAAAGACCCAGGATACACTATTGGATACACTAATCTGGAGTAGACTCGGCATCTCGAAGCTGGCGATACATTGAAGACCAGTTGATTAAATAAACTCGGACTGCCAGAGATTTAAATCATTGGATGAGCCCTTACCATACATAAGGCGCACGAAAATGTGTCATCGTTGAAAAGAGTGAGCTCACGCTTTCCGTGCTAGTCGGTTGCAGGAACGGTGCATGTTTTTGACATTTCGTTGTTTTCAATAATTAAGTCACAAAATCTACTTAATATGCCTATATTGAGTAGATTTTGTGACTTTATTGTGTCCTGTGCCATAAGAAAGTTTTGTAATAATTCAAGGAACACAAATAAATTCCAAGGGAAATTACCTTTCATGCGTAAGTACTGAATTAACAAATATTTTTATTATTTTCACCATTACAGAGAGGGAACTAATACAAATCAGTACGCGAGAGCGAGATATACGCTAGATTGTTTCTTGTCTAGGTGCTAACCAAATTAGATTGAGCCCTTCCATAACTAGCCGTTGGCGATTCTAGGGGCCAAGTAATTGTGGACGTTAACAAACCGAGCGTGCGTGGTAGTGCCACGCACACAGTGTTAAAATGTAGTCAGTTTTTGTAAGCGCTGGGTACATCTAACGATTTAAATCTCTGCGGACTGCATATTTTGTCAACACCATGCTGCCAGTTAGCGGCTAAAAAGTTTACATTAAAATAAAAAAGGAAGATACGGCACTTGGATACATTACGATAAGCAAAGTAGACCCCATTGCACTACGTAACTAACCTCACGCATAAATTACTGCCGTCCTATCTTCCTTTATAATTTTAAATTAAACAAAAGTGATAATCTGCCTAGCTATTTAACATCTTATTTAACAAAAAATGAAGTTAATCTGGATTTTTGAAGTAAGGTGTACTTTAAAAAAAAAGAATATTCCAAATCATTTGTGAATTGAATGATGTCAATTGTTCATTGTGATCTAAAACGTACGCCTGTTTACTTACAGTCGGCCACAGACATTACGTTTGGTGTGAACGATGCCTGACATTTAATATCATTATCCATTTGATATCACCACAATATACGGAACCGTTTTTTTTTTACTTAATTGTACTGTACAATTAAGTAAAAAAAACAGAAGTATGTAAAACAATTTGTACATACTTCTGAACAAACACCTACATGTATCGAGTCAGTGTATTTTCTTTCAAAGTTAAAACCACAGAACATGGAAAAAAATTGAAAAGGCGATGTAGGCGGAGCAGGCGCGCCACAGAGGTTATGAGCAAATGCTTGTACGTGAGCGCTGTGATTGGTTTCTTTTCTTTTTGGTCGCGCAACGTCAAAAGAATTCGTTTGATTGGCGTTATTTGAACTTGTTTATATGTAGTGGGGCGCAAGCGGTGACATTGGTTCTCATACAAATAGTGCATGGCAACCTTTCTAACCTTTTTCCACGTTATGTGCTTAAAACCGTATATTTATTTCTAGTTCTTTCCGAGTTTTGGAATTTTAAATAACCTTGTCTTTTATTTAGAAATTATTCCACGATCATGGCGATTGATACAGTGCCGAAATATAGGAATATAATTAAAAACAAGTTAGGTACACAGTAGAAACCCCAAAACAAATCTTATTGATTAGTTTCTTGGTTAAACAAGTATTAAATATAATATAAGACATCTTATATACTTTTTGTTCGACAAACTATTTTTTTTTAAAATGGCAGAACTACAATTAAAATATTCTTAGCATTTTAGCATAGAAACTCCTATTGTGATAGGCGTATAATGTAAAAAATATAATATCTAAGAGTGTGGAAAGTTACAGTATTGTACAAAAGCTGTGAACCGATGCTATGCATATTATTTATAATCTGCTGTATTAAATGCTTATACAAATAACTAATGGTTATTTTGTTTCATAATAATTTATCTGTTAATGAGCAGTTAAATGTGTATGTTTACCATTTTAGGGCTCTAGCCTTACGTATATTTTCACAATACTAACAAAACAATCTGTTAAGATTTTGATAAACAAAGAGCAATTATTATGAAATAAATAATAATTCACAAAAAGTTAAGTATACACCAAATCGAGTTTTACAAACATAGTACGGCAGTGTCGACTTGAAAACGAAGGAATAATGCGTGCAGCATTTCCTAGATGGCGCTAGTGTGTGGTTAATGTTTATCAGATTACCCTGCCAATTTCGCCTTGCTGAGACCGGGCCATGTGTTGTTTAGATAAAAAATTACATTTCATTCAATTGACATAATTTTTATGATTTACCAAAATCTAATTACGTCATAGATTTGTTAGGCAATACTAAACTATGACGTCACAAGTTAACAAAGTTTTATGTTATTTCAGAGAAATTAAAGATGTTACTTATCAGGTAGTTTAAGTTATTCTAGATTGTCAGGCCTTGAGGATGTAAAAGGAACGGTGTCCTCGTAATATTTGAGAATGTTTTCAACTATGGCGTGTCAACTATGAATGTAGGCGAGTTGGCTTATTCAATTCAATATACATATATGTTAATATTGTGTTTAACATATAATTATCCTTGATATTTCGAAGACAATGTTTTAAAAAGACAGCATGTTTAGATAACATTAATTTAATAAGAATAGAAATTTACTGTAATTGATGATGATATTATTCTAAGAAAACATATCTAATGAAAATATACCAACATAATTATGATTCCTAAGTTTTGTGCGTTAGTTAGTCTAGTAAACCGATTGGTTATCAATACTTATGAGTATATGAGACAAACTTCTTAGCGTTCCATGAATTCACCAAGAGAAACTCTTTCTGCCACACGATGGACCCGGCAACCCGCACGGTGAATCCATGGAACGCTAAGAAGTTTTGTCTAACCGATTGGTTATCAATACTTATGAGTATAAATTATTATTTTAAAAAAACTTGTAATTAAAAAACAATCTTAACACTTTCCAGGACACTAGCCGCCTGTCGACGCGATAACAATAAAACTTTTATTGTGTCTGGTATTGTGTCTTATGTGTTGAGTTCTAGTATTTATCTAGTACATAATGTGTCTTAACACGTTCGCGTGAGCAATCTCATGTCCAAAATGTCGCTTAGAGGCGCAACTTTTTTCCATACAAATTAAAGCAACGTGTGAAGATGTTCCGCCGTAACAAATGCACAATGCAACAAGCTACACGGCACAACATGTTATACACGTCTCTTCTTCAAAAAGTTTCATAATACGTTCTTCTTCCTTATCCATCTGCGAGAAAGTGACATTATACTGTTACTACAGACTAAAACCCATAAGCAAAATAATCATTATGTTTCATATTGAAACAATAAACCAGCATTTCTTTCGCACAACACAACAGTATTTATTTTAGAAGTAGAAGCTAAAAACAACGTTATTTATAAATTTTTATATTACCACGTAGTTGGCACAGCAATTCAAAGAAATCTTTATCATATTTTCATTATTTTCCGCCTATTTTTTACCCATTCGATATAAGTTGACAAAAACATAGACACAAAAACCGTTACCTAATATCTTCCAAAATTGATTCAGATTCATGCCATTTAGGATGCTGTTAGTTGCTTGTTATCATGACAGTGATTATCTCTAGTAAGATTACTATTAGAATTCATAAAATTCACGTACCTTTCATGACAAAATATCACGCAATCCAAATTATTGGCACGGCGCACTCACAACGCGCACAATAGGTCACCTGATACCGCGCAGGTCAACTGGCATGAAGTTCGTAGTAGGGCGGGGAGGGCGGCTTATGGCGTTGCGCAGGTGACGGGGGGCCTTTCTGTGTGTGTGTGCACGATCATAGAAAAATGAGATTTCCAATGTCTGGCGGCGGAACTAACTCCAAAAATGGGCTGTATTGCGGCGCAAAGGAGGCACGGTATACGAATTCACGCTTAAATTAGACGTAACACAACGTTCCGCCTAAATACATATAATAATCTATGGGACGTGAGAAGAAGTCGCGCCGTTTTATAATCATTTACCCTCGACGCGACGCGACGTTGCTCGCGCGAATGTGTTAACTGAACCACCGTGCAAGTAAATTGTGAATGCGGCTTTAACATCAGTTAACCGATCATAGCTAAGATTATGTTCGATTTGTTGTAAAACAATAATTACTGTAAGATTTTTAATGGAGCTTTTTCAAAAAGCTGATTAGGTTTAAAATTAATTGCTCTTACTATGTACCTATAACAATTAATTATTTATGATTATTACGTAAAATTAAATTAGACTAGTTACTTTTTTCGTACGGTTATACAGCCATTAATAAATTACGTTCTATTTTAATTTGTTTCTTAATCATTTCATAAGTCTTATGTTATCATTTAAATTGATTACGTTCTTTTTATCTATGAAGTGAACGTAATTTATTAATGGCCTAATTATATTTGTTATTTTGTTATTATTCTCTATATTAGACTTCAGCATCAATATCGCTCAAATATTTTGTTGTTTTATCTACATTGTATAATTAATTATTAATATATTGTTGAACTCATAGTGATTCGACTTTTCACATAACGGACGCATGTGATTGGCTAAATTTTATTAGCCACTTAAAAATGTAAGATGTAAATATTCCTGTAAAAGATATAATGTAATTTAATTATATATTAGTGAATTGGTGCTTACTAGTCAAAATTATATTAGCACATACGTCTGTAATTATTGCAACCTACATAATACTTTTGTAAACATAAATTTCACTTAAAATATAGCTATATTTAAACAGGAAGAGACGGTTTCTTTAATTATCTGTTCCAAAAAACTGCTGTTCACTCTGAAAAATCTTAATATATGTTTACCTAATAAATTCTACCGCCTTAACAAAATAGTAGGTAACGAGATGTATTCATACCTACTTAAGAACGAGATTTTGCCAATGAGTCCCAACAATTTTATGAAGGTGTTTAGGTAACATAAAATAATATTTGCTAGAAAGGATAGTTGACACCAATTAATTACCAAATACTCTTATATACAGGGTGTAACAAAAGGCTTAACGAAGCCGAATACCACGTATTCTACCCATTTGTACGTTTTTATTTCCAAGACACCATACCTGGGAAATGAATCGTTACTGAGATATTGAGGGTCAAAGTGTTTTTTTTTACAAGACCTTTGCATGAAAATCTTCTGTTTGTTGTTACTAAACTTTTTTCTATAGAAAACCAGTTGAAAATTTATAGAACTCTTTCATAAAAGACGCTTTAAAGAGAGCAACCAGAAATGAACCGCGCGCACGCACATCTAATTGTATCAAGCTAGGTCACAATCCTCGTCTGTAGCGCTTCGTGCGCGCTATACATTGCAGGCAAGAAATACTTGATTTATTTTAATGCCTAATAGCATATAGTCGTTTCCAGTGATTATTTTTGTTGCATACGATTTGGTTTGATGAACCGAATGCGAGGTTTAAGGCTTCGTTAAGCCTTTTGTTACACCCTGTATATATGATCTGTCAAAACTCAATGCTTCCATATATCTTTTATTGCATTAGTAAGCAGTGACGTCATACCTTGACATACTCAACTAGCAAAGACTTAATTATTACTAAGCAGTTGAAAATCAAATTGTTTATTATGAGAGGTGTCAATGTTTCCTCATTATCGAATACTTTATTTAGTAAGACATTTTAAAAATCAAAAGGAACGGAACTTTAGTTAGTCGCCAAATCTCTGTGTAAGACCTTAACGGATTCAGGCGACAAAAATACTTACCAAACAGATCGCATTGTTTTGAAGATCTAGATATTAACTATATGTATAGCGACTGTTTTGGACGTTTAATAGATATTCGTAGCATAAAAAACATAACTCACATCTGCTAAAAAGATTTAATCTAATTATTTATTTCGTGGAACCTTTTGTATTTCTATCTATATTTACGTTTTCTTTATAAACTTTCTGTTCTGCAATTTACGAAATTAAAGATTATTACAAAAAAATCTAAACTGGTCAAGGGATGTTCATACAGTTCTCAGTATGATGCATTTGTGGCGAATACATTACATCTCTAGTGCCATTTATGTTTGCATTCCATTATTTCTATATAGACTGCCTTTTTTGTAAAACATTTCGTTCATCAAAGTTATAAAAATTGTATTTTACTTGTAATGTAAATTATTCACTATAACAATCTGTATCCTTATCGCATTGTTATGTTAGCTTTGGTTCTTCTTATGTATATTCACACTGGGAATAGCACCAAATTGAACAAAATGCCCTTGTATAGTGCAGTCATAGTGAAACAGTGGTACTAGACTCTAATGATGATACTCTACGTGAAAGCAATGTTATGTATAACATTATATTTTTGGAATATACTATGCTAGAATATATATTTGAGTTTTAATTGTAAGCATTTATGCATCAACAGATTAGTTATATTTTTATTAAACATCGTTTTCGATATACAGTAATTTAATCTAAATATATAAAAATGAAAACTGATTTAATGACTGACTGACTGACTGACTGACAGACATATCAACGCACAGCCCAAACTACTGGGATTTAAAATCTGAAAATTTTCACCGTGCTTCCTTTTATAGTGTAGGTGAGCACTAAGAAAGGAATTTTGGAAATTCCGCCTCTAAGGGGGTAAAAAGGGCCCCATAAGTTTGTATGAAACTCCGTCAGTTTTTAAGTTAAGTCTATGAAAATTGGTATCCAGCTACCTGATTAAAAATTAAGAATGACGTCTTTCAGGATTTTCGAAAATTTAATCTTTATGGGGATAAAAAATGGGGGCAAAGTTTGTTCGGTTCTGCGTCATATCCATACTCTTTACATATTTGTACTCTCTGACTCTACTTAGTTTGTTATGACATTCAATGTGTCAATCAGAAAATAAATAGGTAATTTCTTACAAACAGAATGGTATTATTTTAGAATTTAATAATTGGCGGCGAAATGGATGAATTAACTGAATTAAAACGTATAGAACTTTAATTAAAGGCTGCATTACAAAATTCGGCAGCCAGATATAAAACCTACGAGAAATTTCTGATTATGAATTAAAATTAGTGAGTGATCAGCAGCTGGTGAAGTGACAAATGAACAAATTTACAAAGAATAATTTGGAAGAGATACGACTACAAATAATATTACTGATGACCCACAGTTGGAAACTGAGATTGAAGAAAAAAATAACCTTCCGGGTATTACAACACAGCTTAAACTAAAACTGCAGAGTTTGAATTCGATAGCACGAAACAATTCCATGTATGCAGAAGGTACTGAGGAGCAAAGGTCGGTCACAAACAAATCTTAGGACATCTAAATTGAACTCAGTACCATTAGACAAGGACGAAACATTCAAAAACATCATTAAACGGTTGGATACTTACTTAAAACTGAACAGATGTGATGATATCGATACAAGGAAATACACGTCAATCATACATCTTTGAGCCCAGAATTACATCAGAAAACGTATTATATTATATTTTTGTGCTCCACTGGATCCTTGTGAGTTAGAATTTGAAGAGTTGGATAAAATTCAGTTAGTAAATTACCTATCAACAACTCAAAATTGGACAGATTACTAGAAGATTTAACAATGGTGTTTGACGGAACTCTTGTTTGAATATCAAACTACAAAGCTCAATTAGTGCTTCAAGAAAATGTGACACCAATTTTCATCTAGCCGCGACGTATTCCATATACCCTGAAGGACAAAGTTGACGAAGAAATAAGGAGGCTATGTAACGAAAAGACAAAACTTGAAAATTCCTATTGGATGTCTTATGTATATGTATATTGGTACATATTTAGAAAATAAATATCGGTACTTACCATAAGAATGGTATTATTTAGAACTGAATCATTTTTAGGGTTCCGTACTCAAAGGGTAAATACGGAACCCTATTACTAAGACTTCGCTGTCTGTTCGTCTGTCCGTCTGTCTGTCACCAGGCTGTATCTCAAGAGCCGCGATAGCTAGACAGTTGAAACTTTCACAAATTATGTATTTTTGCTACCATTGCGGTAATAACAACAAATACTAAAAACAAAATAAAACAAATATTGAAGGGACAAAAAAATCGCGTTTGTTGTATTCCCATACGCGATTTTTTTGTCCTTTTTGGTTCGATATTAATAATGGCAACAGGCACATAATGGCACTTCAAATATTCACAAAACACTCAGTTATATTTCTAACTTTAATAATAAATAATTAAATTAATATTTAAGGGAGGTTCCCACACAAAAAATCAATTTTTTGCTTATTTTTGCTTCATATCAATAAATGGTAACAGGTAGGCATTACATTAACTAAATTAATGTAGGTACCTAATGTTGTTTTCGTAGTCAATGGTACGGAACCCTTCGTGCGCGAGTCCGACTTGCACTTGGCTGATTTTTGTTTATACGGTAGAGACAAATGTTGGGAAATAGAATTACACTGTTGTACCTTATGACATTGTCAACTATATTAAGCAGTACAAAAATAATTCCTAAACTGGGCATAGACCCGTATCTCAGGCAGGAAAAGGTAACAGGTGTGTTGCAACAACACTAAGCAGCTGACTGGTGGATTAAATCAATATAGACTGGTAGACCATTTGACAAGCTTCCATTTAAAAGATAATTTGATAAACTTCCATTTAGTAACGATTTATTTTTTCTAGGACGCACCGCTTTTGGGGGCCTGGCAAAGTTTGTTTAGTGAAACTGCCTTTCTAACGCATCCAAATTATCTTTTTATTTAATATCCTCCATATTTAAAAAAATACACTTTTAAAACATGAAAAAAAAAACGTTGAAAAAAAATCACCTCACTTCATAATTCCGTGTTGTTTAACTTAGGAATAGCTACCACCACGCACCCACTAATGACCAAGCAGCAGTAATTAATGATGTTTTGCTGACATCATTTGAAGCTGAAGAAATATAAAAATTTATAGACACAGTGGTCAGTACAGTCGAATCAGTTCTCTATCCTGTCAAGTTGTCTGAACACTTTTTATCCTACTGATCATCCTCTACCATTCATGCCTCGAACCTACATCCCACATGAAAGTTTTGTGAAACTACGTCAGCTTTTTGGTATAAATTTTGTTATGTTGTTTATAAGGATTTTTTATAATTAAATATTTGAGGGGGTGAAAAATGGTTGAAAATTTTGTGGTTAATTATTTGTGTTTAACATCATATTGAGGTACTTGAAACTTCGTTTATCGATCATGAAGGGAGAATGACATAGGACTGGCTTTTTCAGAGCTCTACACCGATGCTGGTACTACACTGGTCTTCTGTCCAAACGTAGTATGCAAGCAAATTGTCTTTGTAAAATTGCCTTTTTAACGCTTATGGATCGAGAAAAATGGTAACCTACTTGGTTGGAAATTAATAATGTGTTTTTTTACACAGGGCCACTTCTTCCAGGGCTCCACGCCAGTGTTGATCATATTCGAATAAAGCCTTGCAAGCTGCTTTGAATGGTTTGTTGTACTAAAGCGTTGACAGTTTTGAAAGTTTCAAATGATATTGTACTTCAGATTTCATGTAAATGCAAACAGATGTGGTGCGAGCTCGCTTGGACCACGGTTCCCTAGGAGAACTAACACCGGATCCCTAAATAGTTTAAATCGGCCCCTTTCATCCAACTATTGTATCAACGGGCCCCGGTAAGTCGGCAACGACGTATCGGTTCCCACTAAGTGCCCACCACCACCTCGCCCGAGACGGGCACCTTCGGCACCGTAGGCAAAGGAAGTGGAGGAAAAGAGTGGAGGAGAGGGGGGTGAGTCGTGACGAAAACTTTGTAACAGATCAAAACCTACGCGTGCGAAGCCGCGGGCATCAGCTAGTAATGAACTAAAGGCCTGGCAGATGTTGCCATGCCTAGTAATGCAGCGCCACCTACCGGCTGTTTTTTTATACCGGTTATTTTCAAATAAATGAATGTTAAGAGCAGTCTTACCGTTTTGAACGAATCTCTAAGATTTTGGACTCCTTATTGACTACCTTATGAAACTTCTAGAAGAAATTTAATAACTGCAAAATATAGGCCAATCTTTGGTGTTGACGTTTAATGAAACACATTTGCTAAAACTATCTTGCTTTATTGACAATGCCACATCTCCCACAACCATTTTACTGAAAACTTGCCGCAGACTTAATTTCAAAGTCCTGTATCTATTAATAATGCTAATATAATAAGCCTAAAATAATGTAGCAATCATTGGACACATGTTTTTGTTGTCATTTTATGTAACAGATTTTACAATTTCATTACCATTAATGAGAAAAAAAATTGTGCAAAATTTTAAGATTAGCGCCTTTATTTTATCGTGACTTGTGGTTTAATACACAGTAAAACCTAAAAAAACATTATCCCAAAATAAACAATGTGCTTTCTACAATAACATTGATTTCAACAGTTAATTTTGCAATTATTATATTGATCAATTTATCAATATATTGATCTGAACATTACTATAAATTACAATGCGCAAGCAAGCAGCGATTAGAACGGCGCGAGCGCCCGTACAGGTAGGACCTGTGCCATTTTCTTCCGCGTTCTAAATTACGTGCTCTCGTAGCGTAAATTGATGATTATACTGCGATCAAATACTTTTGATCCGCTTTTAGTTTCGTTTCGAAATGTAAGAATTGCTCATTATGAAATAAGCAGGTATGAATTACTGTCGTTGCTTGTGTTTGTTTATTTCCAGCAGTGGGTCGCATGTAGAGATGGTGAATATATCTATTATCAGTTAAATTTAACTAATAAAAAAAAATATCACATTTATTCAATAAATATTGTTAACCTTATCGAATAAAAATATTCATTCGAGCCATTGATAACGAAACGCAACTAAACGTTTTATTCGTATAGATAAATCTAACCGATTGATAAAATTACCTAATGAATATTTATAACGTTAGACCGCAAAGAATAAAAATATCATATCCAATCTTTCTAATCAATTTATTCTTTTATTGAGTAAGTTAACTTAAGCATTAAGTAAACGGATTAGAGCCTAAATTTGAATGCATTATTTAGGACACGAGTGGCGCGTGATTGAGACGAGGTGTAATAAATAATGCGATGCGATAATTTTCGCGTCACACAAGTAGTTGTTACAGTTGCAATAAAATAGAACTCTATTCCATTAGCATAAGGAAGAATGATGTTACTCGGCGTATTGAACTTTAGGCTCCTACGCATTGTTCAAGTTCATTGAATCATCATCATCATCATCATCATCACAGTTATCATCATCATGCTCATCATCATCATTACAATGATCATCATCATCACAATGTTCATCATCGTCATCACATTTATCATCATGATGATGATGATAGTGATCATAATGATGATGATAATTGTGATGATGATGAAAATAATATTTGTGATGATGATGAACATTGTGATGATGGTGATGATGATCATTGTGATGATGATAGTGATCATGATTATGATGATTATGAGCATGATAATGATAATTGTGATGATGGTGATGATGATGATGATCATTGTGATGATGATGATACTGGTGATGATGACGATGATTGATGATGATGACGATGATTGATGATAATTGATGTTTAAGTTCATTACGTAAACCTGTAAAAATAAACGCGTAATACTATATTTAACTACTGTGCAAAATATCATAAAAATGTATCTGCATAAACATAACAAATATTTTCAACCATATTCAACTACGTATAAAAATATCAAAATGATACGAGGGCGGGTCAATAAGTCCGTGACTTTTTGAATTTCTGACCTCTACTGAAAAAGCAACACTACTCCTGTCAACAGGTATCTGTCAGTTGATTCCTATCAAAATTTGAACTTGCTGCGTCAGTTAGTTTGTGTTTGACAGCTATTTTTATCAGACTACCCAGTAATTTGAGGAAAGAATGGAAAAAGGTGAATTTCGTGTGCTTATTAAGCATTATTTTTTGCGAAAAAAAACCATTACCGAGACCAAGGCTAAGCTTGATAAATACTATGGGGACTCTGCACCATCGATTTCAATGGTAAAAAAGTGGTTTACTGAATTTCGTTGTGGCCGTAAAAGCACTGAAGATGCCGAACGTCCTGGACGCCCAGTTGAGGTCTCTACACCCGAAACAATCGAAAAAATTCACGATATGGTGTTGGCCGACCGAAGATTGAAAGTGCAAGAGATTGTGGAAGCCGTAGGGATCTCGCATGGCTCAGTGGTTTCAATTTTTAAAGATCAATTGGGTATGAGAAAGCTTTCCGCAAGATGGGTGCCGCGTTTGCTCACAGTCGACCACAAACGCAATCGTGTAACAACTTCACAGGAAGGTTTGGCGTTGTTTAATCGCAATATGGAGGAGTTTTTGCGCCGTTTTGTAACCGTGGACGAAACATGGATCCATCACAACACACCAGAGACCAAACAACAGTCAAAACAGTGGGTTTCTAAGGGTGAATCGGCGCCAAAGAAGGCCAAGGTGGGTTTGTCAGCCAATAAAGTTATGGCGACTGTTTTTTGGGATGCACGTGGGATAATCCACATTGACTACCTTCAAAAGGGAAGAACAATCAATGGGGAATATTATGCCAACTTATTGGACCGCTTCAATGACGATTTGAAAAAAAACCGACCTCATTTGGCCAAGAAAAAAGTTCTTTTCCACCAAGACAATGCAAGGGTGCACACATGTGCAGTTGCCATGGCAAAAATCCATGAATTGGGCTATGAATTGCTCCCTCATCCACCCTATTTTCCAGATTTGGCTCCAAGTGACTACTTTTTGTTCCCAAACCTGAAGAAATGGCTTGGTGGAAAAAGATTTGACTCCAATGATGAAGTCATCTCGCAAACAAAGGCTTATTTTGAGGACCTCGACAAATCATATTTTTTGGAAAGGATAAAAAAATTGGAGAAGCTTTGGACAAAGTGTATAGAGCTCAAGGGAGACTACGTTAAAAAATAAAATGATTTGTTTATCAAAAAATCTGTGTTTTATTCCAAAAGTCACGGACTTATTGACCCGCCCTCGTATATCTGCATAAAAACATCAACTGATATTTTCAACCATATTTAACTACAGGTAAAAATATCAAAATAATATATCTGAATAAAAATATCGATATTTTTATTCAACCATTAACTTTTAACGAATAATTTTTTTCAACCATTAACACCACCACTAGTCGCATGGATGCCGTATATTATATTATTAAAAAAAGAAAACGTGATAACACTACAACCTTAAAAGAAACACAAATTTAGTTAAATACAAACATTATTTTGGGTTTCAATTTAGCAAAAGTACTTCGCCTGACATTGCAACCTTATGAAGACACGAAACAAAACTGATGATCTGATGATGGAGCTAGAGACTGGTCATAGGAACTTCGTAATAAAACGATGCAACGTTATCGAATTCGGGCTTGTATTGTATTATTTGTTAAATGTACTCTATTTCCAATGTCATTGATATATTTTCCTATTTAAACTGAATTTCCATGGTTGTCTATTTTGTCTCCTAAGATATGAATTCAAATTAATGCACTAATAATACTCGTAATAAAGGTGCAAAAAAGATAAGGCTTTTGACACGGCTGCGGCGCTGCGGGTCTCTGGCGGTTCCACGCGTATTCATCATCGCAAATGGTTTTCTCTCACTATCGCAGCTCCGGCTTTCTAGTTTCGCCGGCCAGCCTCAGCTTCGGCGCCTCGATGACGGTCTCCCGTTGACTGAGCCCGCGGGCTGAGCCGCGGGCCGCCTTGCCACTCTGCGCCTACGCGCTTTTAGATGTACATTGTACATTGCTGCGATTCGTTTCCGTCACTAAAACCTAATTTCAGAAAATAATTTAGAGCTGCTATTGCTATTATATTGTATATTGCTATTAACTATACTTTGTTGGATAAAATGGATTAACATTCGGAATAATACACAAACACAGTCTTTATTACCTTTAAAATTAAGACATTCAGTTATTATAATAATCGATTTTATGACTTAATACATTTAGAAATGAAAACAATTATAAAAAAATATGTTACGAATCTTTGAACATTATGACTAGAAAATTTTATGGAAAACATGTTAGGGTTAGTGATTTTCGCAAAAACAATTTTAGAAGAAGTACATAAGGCACCTATTTTCGTACTTATTCTTAAAATTCCGGATTTTAGAGACAAGCTGTTTGTCTTTGGATTACGCGTGAGGGCAAACAGGGAAATTGGAATGATCGTCGCTGAAGCTGTCATAGTCGTCCTGTAATCTCAAATAATGAAAGAGATATTATGAGACGTAATTATGAAAATAATGGTTTTGCACCGATTAAAACTTCTGCAGAAATGTTTGATGTTTCAACTCAGATGATCAGAACATTACACAGGTTTGCTTTACAGTCATTATGTAAAGAAAATATATACATATTACTGAGGCTCATAAACTTGCTCGACTAAATTTTGCCAGATAATACTTAATTCAATTTCGACAACGTGTGACACTGTGTCGTTGTCGTCGCATGGTCGTTTACATCTTTGGCGATACGATGGGATGCGTTACATAGAAGACCATGCCATACCAAATAGAAAATCAGGTCGAATTTCTCTTTACATGTATGGTTGGATGACTACTGATGGTGTTGGGGAGTTGTGCCGTTTACCACCCCGAACAACGGCATCGGGTTATGTTGATGTCCTCCAAAATGAAATCTTACCGGACGTCCGGATTTATTGTCCATAAAATGAAATGCCACAGTTTTATTATTTGCAGGATAGTTGTTCTTTGTATTAAGCAAGGGTGACGCGTGCATGGTTCGGTGCACACCCGAAAATAAGGTTAATATATTGGCTTTCAAAATCGCCTGATGTGAACTCCATCTTCTTTGGTCTTTGGGGCCTTATGGTTCAAAGATGGTCAAACCAGCATGAAAGAACAGTTTAGGCTCTAGAAACAGCTTTGATTTTAATGAGATATGGGAAGAATTTCGCGGATCAGATATTTGCTCAAGACTCGTAGGCTCAATGTCTTGTGTTACTGCACAAAATATTAATTTAGTCGTATATTTAGTCAGAAAATTTTTGCTTCTGATTGCGTTGTTCTATAACGCGCGAATGATTTTTCTAATTAGGGTGATATACAACTTTTTTAGCAGACCGTACTTATAACTTCCGGAGTTTAATTTGTTTATTTGTATTTACAATTATCTTAAAAGCTAATAGAATGCAAGTGCCAAAGCACTTAAAAGACTAAGGATACGTAAACTTAAGTACGGATAGTAGCCGTATTTTACATTATAATGCCATTAATAGTGGATTGCTTCCTTAAGGAGCAAACAATAATACGTATTTCATTATTATTGATTTTTTGTAGTATGTGAGTCACATACTTACTACTGTGACTGTTTTATTTTAATTCGTAATTATATCTTTTACATAATATACTTAAATTTATTTTATTATTAATAGACATCTATAAATATTTAAACAACAAAACAAACTCTATTTATATTTAAAATTAATATCATACCTATCAAGTCTTATTACGACGGTTCAAGATTTTTTTGTCCATGTCGGTGCACGCTTTACTCCGTTAACGTTGCGTATGTGTGACTAGCTACGCACACTTAAACAAGTTCAGTTTCAGTTTTTACCTAAACTTGAGCGTTATCTTTTTGTGTAATGGCTCTTAAACAGGGTGTCAGGTAACTGCTATATCAAGCCAAAACTGGCCTATGCCTAACATATGCATATAAATAGTATAGTCAAGTCAGAAATATATCATCTTTTTTATTTTTTATTTTTATACAAACCAAAATTTTTTGATACCGATTTGTATGAAAATATTTTTTTCAAAAATTATGATATCAAATTTTTGACATTACCATATTATTTATACGCATTATGTTAACATAGGCCAGTTTCGGCTTGATATACCATTTACCTAACACACTGTATATTAGCTATGATTAAGCATTTGTGGATACCATTTACCTAACACACTGTATATTAGCTATGATTAAGCATTTGTGGTTGCCAAGGCTGCAAATCGAGTAAAAATTTTATCAAAACTTCGAAATTGTTTATCAAATGTGTAGTGCCGGCACATTAAACTAATATCGCCTAATAGGTGTCGTAGGTGACAAGAGGAGTTCTGCCTGCGAGGATAAGACGGATATCAGCATAATCAGCGTCAGCGTCTTCTTTCTGTCATTGGCGAACTGCCATCGCTAACCTGCCTGCCAAATGTGGCAATTATGACAAAAGCCTCCTTTGACAAGTTCATGGTAGAAATTTTGTTACTTTACTGTAGTAGATTTATGTCATTTATGTTGAAAAAATACTAGATAGAAAATAATAAAAATATTTATGTAATAAAAATAACGTTACCTATTTGCGTATCGCACCCAGCAACTCTTCAAAGAGTTTAGGTGGGATCCCACTTTTCTCAAAAGTTTCAGCTTGTTGCATTATGCTTTCTCGAAGGTTGCCTTCCCTTTCCCGATATAAACGCGGTAACTGCAGCTGCTGGTAAAGCAGCTTAACGCGCTCGATGTGAGCTGGCTCTTCGCTCCCATAGCACGCCTCGAATACTACCCGCTGACGTGGCGTGCAGCGGTGCAAAGCTGTCACTGCCAGCCAGGTACATTTCCCTTCTTGAATATCTGTGCCTTCCGTC
Source organism: Anania crocealis (assembly GCA_949315895.1). Taxonomy (NCBI): domain Eukaryota; kingdom Metazoa; phylum Arthropoda; class Insecta; order Lepidoptera; family Crambidae; genus Anania; species Anania crocealis. Next base: position 11,088,534 of record OX438865.1, on the reverse strand, counting down.
CCTATAATGGTCTCGGATCCAAAACAGTTTCCAAAGTCATTCTGCAACACATTGTTTCTAAAACTTTCCTTCAGATACATTATTATAAGTTAATGAGTAGATACTAGACGAACCTGTATTTGATATAACATGCCTATTTCTGAGCATGTTTTTTCAACATTTTGCAGCAGCTCCATATTAGTTTTGTTTGATAAGGTTAGCGCTAGTAGTAAAGGAAATTGAAAATATGGATATGAAACTTTATAATCACATAGCTTTTCGTATAGGATTGCATTTAAATTGTCGCATTTACTCGTTGGCTTTCTAGAACTGTGATCTAAATACTGACCAATCACATTATAAAGGAAAGCCTGAAATGTAACAAAGCACATTGAACTTAATCACATATAAAATAAAAGATAAGATAACATAGCTAAAGTTTACCTTGTTATACAGTTTTAAGATATCTCGATACCACTTTGTATCCTGAAAATGTTGTTCTACCATAACATAAATGAAACTTCGAAGCAAATCTGGATCTCTGACAGTACCCACAGTAACTTCAGCAAAGTTTTGTTTTGATTCTTCTTCGTGATCGCTTTTAGTGTATCTTACTATTTTGTAAGAATCTACCTGCGAATTGATTCCATCGTCGATAAATTTTTCTCTACGAACAAATTACTAATCGATTTTTCATGGAACTTTTGAAAGAACTTGAATCATGATCAAATTGCGTAGGTTCTTTGCTAACTTTCACGAAACTTACTAATCAAAGTAAGTATTTCGTGTTTTCTATAAAACATTTACGGAATAAATGTAACTTGTAAGGTAAGTTGGACCTGACGTACACACTAGTTTATGGTCCTTCGAATGTAAAAAGAGAGTACTTAAGTATTATTTTATTACTTACTAGCTGTTGCCCGCGACTTCGTCCGCGTCAATATCTGTTATTATGATCGCGATTAATATGAATAATTTTCCCAGTTCTTGCAACATTTTTCACTGATGCTTCGCTCCTATTGTTTGCAGCATGATGTTATATAACCTAAAGCCTTCCTCGATAAATGGACTATCCAACACAAAAAGATTTTTTCAATTCAAACTAGTACTTCCTGAGATTAGCGCGTTCAAACAAACAAACAAACTCTTCAGCTTTATAATATTAGTATAGATGATCAAAGTAGGTAAATCATACATTGAGGAATGCAAAATAAGCACAAATTATACTTATAGCTACTTTTTACAATATTTTTTAAATCTTAACTTACCATTTCAGCTGCCCAAGCTAGAACAAATGCTTTGTGGTCTAATTCGGCAGTCATATTTTCTGAGTTCTCTATCATGTTGTAGGCAGTTAACATGGTATTGCTGATACTTGTATTATTATTTGTACTTCTTCCACTATAATTGATGGCCTATAGAACAATTGTGAATTACCAAATCATTTTTAATATTAAAGTTCTTTAATATGAACTCTTACCTTTTGTATATTATTTTCAAAATTTGGTATCATGTTCAAACATCTATTTTCACTTTGAACGTCACGTATGATTATTTGTAAAGATTTGTATTTATCGTTGAGAGGTAAGTTTGAATGCCTAAATCTTACCTGGAGTAGGTACCTACAAAAGTATGTAGGTAAAGTTTTTGTTACATAATTGTGTAAATACGTTCATGTCATGTTAGTTACTACTTAGCTTACCAAAAGTTGCGTTTAAACAGCAGCAATGTAGGTGTCATTTTATTGACATGAACCTGAAAAATGCTTTGCAGTGATTATATTCTACTAAAGGCAAGCCAAGGATTAAAAGGAGTCAGACGTATAACTTCCTTTTTATACTTATTTAATAATGCAGCCATCCATTTTGTAATATGTATTGTAGTAGGAATCTAGATGTCATGCGGTTTCATAACAAAACAATCTGTTAAGATCATCGCAAAAGATCATATTTGAATAGGTACCATTTGAATGTGTATGGTAGAGTCAAAGTGTAAGTATCTGTATCCAAAACACGCCTAAACCGGCCAAGTGTGTCAGGCCCCGCGCAGTGTAGGGTTCTTCAGTTTAATTGCAAATTGGAATTAACTAGGTATGTATTTAATTTGACATGGTTCTTAAAATATTATCGACTACTTATCACTTTTACGTAACTAACTTTGTCTAACTAATTTTCAATGGAACTTGTAAGATTTTTTCTTTTCCAAGTTAGTCGACAAGTACAACCCTACTGCTCAAGATAGTCTTCCGGTTAACTTCGTAAAATACAGGGTGCTTCATTTCAACATTATACCCAAATACATCAGAGACAAATAAGGCTGTAGCATTTTTTGAAGAAAACAGTGCAGATTATTTTAGTTTTCCTTACATTTTTTTTCATAAACTTTTAAACTTTCGCGTTGCATTATAACTAAAACTTATAATTGCGGGTCTGAACGCGACGTAGGTGTGGTATGTAGTAGTTAGTATTGATTTAGAAGAATGTAAGTAGTATCAATACTACTACATACCACTCCTACGTCGCGTTCAGACCCGCAATTATAATTTTTTTTTTTCATATTACACTGAACATTATTACCTAAGATTACCTATTCATGCTACTTTTTGACCACTGCCGCCCTAAGTATATAAGAGAAAATAAGAATACGCCGACCCCCTTTCCCCCTCCCCTCCTTTTTGATATTTATTATGTAAGATTTGTTTTTATTTCATATACTATTAAGTTACAATTTCTCTTAACCAAAATGTCGTTGTTTTTCGAAAGTAAATGAACGAGAACAAAGTATTACTATTTAGATATACAGCGATTCCTTAAGAGGAAACACTACGGGCGAGATAATTGATAAATATTTGGCCGTGCTCGTATGTTTTCCTTTTTTTCTAAAATTTCGCCAATATTTTTTTCTGGATGTTTGAACACAGCGGAAAATCTGGCGAATTTTTTCGATTTTTGAGGGCTCATATCTTTTTTATTAATTAATTTATGAAAAAACAGAAAACATAGAAACATGCTAATAGTGGCCATAGATTTTTGCAATAAAAATAATTGCTCTGCTGGCTTTATACAGGGAGGAAACAGGGGACTACGTTTGTATGGAAAAACGGCCCTTGTGTTTCGTCTTAAGGGACCCAAAAGGACCATACGCATGCGTAACAACTTGTTTATAAACATTATCAACAACTATCAAGACATCCTTCCATCCCCTTTTAAGAACAAATAAGACATGTTAGATACCTGCCCTCACCTAAAATCTTTTTACGTACCTATCCTAACGTTATACATAAACGATAGACTCTAAACATCATCTCTCTCTCTCTCTGTGTGTGTCTCATCATTCATATCACACGTTCCCCACTCTATACAGGGTTTGGAATTGGAAATGGCTTGGACAAAGTCAATTTTGCGAAGTTGTCGGTTGGTAAAACATAATAAACCACGTTTAAAGGTCATTAATATAATTTGCACAAACTTTTGAAACAAAATCGTTCGAATAGTTATTGACCGCTAAAACATGGCAACTATTTCGAGCTTTTTCAGACCTCAGAAACTCTCCAGATCAAGGTAGTTATTGTGTTTTAAAAAATAGTTCATTCTAAGTGATTCAAATATATTTGTTACAAATGCTTTTAAATTAAGCATTACACGGTCTTTATGTTTGTGATTGCGGAACTATTTAGATCAGTATCTTCTTAGCTATAGTACTATACTATCGCTAAACAAACAGTTTCCGACCATCTTATGCTAATAAAATTTGCGGTAGTTGCGGACGAACTTATGTAGATATTAGATTACAAAGTTATCCTGTTTCAAAACGGAATCAATATATTATCATACAGGATGTCCAGTAAGTACCACGACAAACTTAAGGAGAAGCAAGGTGTAAGGGTCAATAACATAAAAAAGAGTAACAGTCTATAATCATCCTACTGCAGGGCAAATGCCTCCATCATTGGAATCAAGTTACCATTGCAATGATGGGTACAGGCATAATCACCACGCTTCTTGCCAAATGCGGGTTGGTGATCACAAACCCGAGAAATGTTCGAAAATTCGAAACTTTATTGTTGGTCGACCTGGGGATCGAACCCGGAACCCCGAGATCTAGGCCCGATATTTAAAACCACTAGACCAACGGACTACAACTAGAAAAATACCTGTGTAAAAGTGTCATAGTTTTCGGGATACTGCCCTCAACTTTGACCTACTGTGGTGAAAAAAAAAACTGAATTATAGCTGCGCATAGCTTTATAATATATGCTTGGTTCATAGTACTTCATAGGGATTTCAAAAAGGTATCACATCATTTATATTAAACTATAAAATAAAGTTGCATAGCCAAAGAAAGGGATAAATTATAAAATGAATGAATACAGAAAAATATTCTCAGACTTTTCTTAATCGTTGACGTAAAAGTAGTTTTAATAATCGTAGGTAATGGAATATTTTATTCTTACACTAATGCTGAGGAGGTAAGGCTAATTTACCTTTTGCGATGCTAATCAAGTAGAAAAGACAAAGCGTTTATGTATGTATACTATTATTACATAAATATAAGGATTTACATAACGGTATTAGGTATTTATACAACGTTACAATAACGATAATGTGCTTTTTACTGGCAACATAAATGTCAAACTCACTTTTTTGTTTATGGATTTGTTAGTTGTCAAATTTCACAATGACAAATTGATTCAACCAGCTGTGTGATTTCTAAAAATTGCGTCTTATTTAAATTGTAATTGACTTTATATCTACAATTTACCACAATTATTCACATTATTTTCGTATAGTTACGAGAAGCAGTCGTGAAAAATGGCATACGCCTACTTGTTTAAATACATCATCATTGGCGACACAGGTATTGATTTTGTGACTGATATTACATTTTTATCTTAACTAGTATTTTAATGTCTCACAGGAGTTTTTATACATTTTGTTTTGGGGATAACCATGTGTGTTGATTTCATATTCGCGACGATCTACATGTAAAGGTCAGATTATTTCTTTTCCCTTGATGGTTCGCAGATATTTTAGATTTACGATACTAAGCTTTGTTTGCCGCCTACGCTTTTACAGTACCTACCTGCGTAAAAGGGAAATGGAACAGTCACATAAGATTATGTACTGTTTGTGTTCATTGGGTCGTAAACAAGCCTGTCTAATAACAATAGATAAGTTTTCGATGTATTGTTTTGCCAAGGTCTCCTTTGTTACTTTGTTTAGTGTTAATACTTATTTGATTGTTCAAATTAACTTATTAAAGATTTTCTTTTAATCTATTCTAATCTGTGCAAAGTTATGGCAGTTGGTTTTCGTTAAAGACGAATTAAAAAATCACACCTCACAATGTAAACAATAGTACCTGATACAAAACCTTTTTTAATCCCTCAACCCCCAGGAGGCACTCGGGTGCCACGACAACAATTGATTTCAATTGTGTCTGGAATAACTCACGATCAAGGGATTAATTAAAGAAATAACTAAGTATGTGTAAACCAGATTCCAATACATAACACTTTTATCAGGTGTGGGCAAATCATGCCTGCTACTTCAGTTCACGGACAAAAGGTTCCAGCCAGTGCACGATCTCACAATTGGAGTGGAGTTTGGTGCCAGGATGATCACCATTGACGGCAAACAGATCAAACTTCAGATTTGGGACACTGCTGGACAGGAGGCTTTTAGGTAAAGATCATAACATAGGTATATATAAGAAAGGTTTTCTTACAAACGGATTTAGGGACCATTTGGTAAGCTTGACTAAATTGGTATCACATTCTTATGTAGGAGGATAGGGTAAAGGATTAAGGATAAGTTAGGCAGCTAATTAGTATATTATAAATAAAGTTTACCCTAATCACTATAATATACAGGTGAAATTTTAACCACTTTCCAAAATTTTTATAGGTGTTCGGTATCGTATTTAGAATAAAAAATAGAGAATTTATGAAGAAAAAAATGTAAATCAAGCTTTCACCCGAAAATATTTTTCGCAATATAGTATTAAATTTTTACGGTCCTAGGCGTGATAAGGTATAAAGGGAAAATCAAAACGTATTAATAGTATCGAGATGAATGAATGAGATGTGAATAGCATAAAAAAAGTGTTGCTAGGCGGCCGTATCCAAAGTTTTTGATTTTTTGCAGACATTTTCTAAGTGTTTTATCTTGTCATTTTTTTACTAGGCTATGCCATTAAAATTTGGAAGGTTATTAAGATTTGGAAGGTTATTAAGAATATTATTAAGAGTAAACTTTTGAACCATCATAAACTCAACTTAAGGTTATGCTAAAAAAACTGGCATCATTGTGTCAACATTTGCTACAGAAGATTTTTTATATATTTACATATAATGTTCCTCTTCATCACTTCCAACCTTTGTCATTGGAATTTATGGGTCTTTATGCATTACATTATTTGAATTTCTCTTGTTATTCGTTTTAGCAAGTTTAGTCTTCTAGTGCAAAATTCATATTAATATATGCCAGCTGCGGTGGTAAAATAAGCTTGTACCACATCTAGCTATAACGTCAGTATTGTTTTACTCATATCTCCATGAATAAATATTTGGAATCTTGAATTTTTGAATCTAGTCAACAGGTATATTCATTACTCATGATACAGAAAACCGTCCCATTAACATCATTAGCACAAATGAGGTACTGATACAGATGATGTTTAAAGAAAAAAAATATAAAAGATAAAAATATAGAGGTTTAACTACTGTTTTAGTAATTGCATAATAAAATAACTTGCTCCTTCTGTTTAGTGAAAATATGTCATCCTAATTGACATATTATACAACTTGTCCCAAAATTCAACGATAAGCCGGCGCCGTAGGGTGGACATGATCATGACTACTTCAGGAAAAATAAGAAAAAAAATCCAGCTCAATTTTTTGTAAATTACAAACTAATTATTAAATTCTTCAAAAATCGACAACCTTTATGATATTTTAAGCTACCATGGCCAAATGTTTGATTTTTTTTTGTATCGGCAACATAAGTAGTACTGCTGCCCACCACAATTACTAAAACTCCCAGAATACTTACGGTTTTTACACAAAAAATAATCAAAATATTTTTTTCCCTTAAAATTGTGATTTTTACTTTTAGCACACTTTCCCTCATTCTTTTGTAAAAAAAAGTATGGACACTATGGCGGCAAGTTTTTTATAAAATTGACGCAACTAACCAAGATTCCAAAATGGTGTAATATGCTAAGCAAATTGGCCCCAAAAAGATCCATACCATTATAAACAAAAATGAAATTTCATAATTGCTCTTGTTGGTAGTAGTATTATTTTTTGTGAAAAAACTGTAAGTATAGGCTATTTGACAATGCGAAAAACAAAGTGCGAACTACTACGAGTATTATCAGCTTATATTATGAGTTTAAAAATGGTTATTTAGTAAAGGAAGTTGAAAATAATAAACGATTTATTTATAAATCCAGAAATAAAAATGCATTTATTTAAACGGTGGTCACGTGACACGAAACGCTCCTGATTGGTCGGGTTTATGATGACGTCACCTGCTTGATAACATCGTTTGCTTACTTGTGTTTTAATAGCTTTTCAAAATGTTTTGATAATAGATTAATTTCAGACTGCGAAAAGTAGGAAAATCGTTTATGGGAAATTGTATTCGTATTTTCAACAAATTACCACAGGATATTGCTGAACTCCCTGTACATAAACTTAAATCGTATGTCAAAGTAATTTTAATGAAAAAGGGCTATTACACTGTCAATGATTATTTAAATGATAGAAATGTAGGGCATTCATTGTCCCAGCTCGTACTTGCTTAAACCTTGTAAAAATCACCTTACCTTGTAAAAAATATTTAAAAAGAGGCTGACAATAGTGACCGAGTTTCTTGCGCTGCTTCTTCTCGGCACTAGCCCAGACTTGTCCCGAAGCAATGGTAGGTTTAAATTGGGACGTGTAAAAGCGCCTCCTGGGGCCTATTTGCAGAAATATAACTGATTTTAATATTTTCCTATAATATTAGTATCCATTGTTTTTGTGTGATTTATTTCCAATATTTTACAAATTCTGTCAATTTCTTTTACCATGGACAACGATTTTGTAAAGCAGAAAGCAGTACCTAACCGGGCAGGTTTTATTTAAAATCTGTAACAAACAAACTAGTTAGTTGGGATCTTTAAGTGTAATGTTTATTGACATCAAAGGACTGTAGCTACAACTTTTAGCTAATATTATGAATACATCGGAAATATTTGAAGTGAGTTGCAAGAGGCATTCTGTTAAAAACATTAGAGGTAAGTATTATAACCTCAAACCAATAACAAAATATTTACATTCTTAATTATTAAAAAATATAAATATACTGTTTATTTACATCGAAATGGTCCTCACAGAAGAAAATATTTGTCTATTCGCTATGTTATTATGATCCCTCCGAAATAGTTGCAACCACTTTCGGCACACTTAGACTTTCTTTTGAACACTCACAAATAGTTTTCCGACGTTTTTATAGAAGTATTAATAAATTTTGGAACTGCATACCATTTGAAACTCATTATATTTACATAAGTCACTGTTAAAATATAGATCAAATCGCACTTTCGTTATTTGTTTATGTATGTAGATGATTATGTGCTACAGATCACAAGACAGGCAGGTGATGTCACCGACCCCATTGCAGCGCCATATTGACAAAATAGCGTTTTGGCGCGCTATTTCAATTTTCAATTTTCATTTTGATATTTTTTAGCAAATATGTACCAGAATTAAAAAAAAACTACTTTTACTGAGTTCTTCAACCTCTACTTAATAATATAAAATGGATTTCAAAAACCAGTCAATTAGCCTATTCTGGGAGTTATAGGAGTTGTGATGGCCAGCAGTACTACTAAGGTTGCCGATATAAAAAAAAAACAAACATTTTTGAAAAAATGTGGCCGTGGTAGCTAAAAATATCATACAGGTTGTCGAGTTTCGAAGAATTTCATAATTTATTTTGTAATAAAAAAAATTGAGCTGGATTTTTTAACTTATATTTCCTGAAGTAGTCATGATCATGACCACCGTACGGCGCCGGCTTATCGTTGAATTTTGGGACACGTTGTATATACTGAATATAGTTTTTGAAGAATTCACTTGATGACTAACAGTATCTTTCAAATTAGTAGTTTGTGATAAATGTAAATAAAAATGTCTTAGGCAAAAACTCCAAAATGGCTTTCATTATGGCTTAGGGTGTTTCTTAAAGAGACAGAATACCTAATTAATAATTGAGGAAATAGGTATAATGAAGAAAAAACTACTTCTCCCATAAAACATTAGACTGTGATTGGCCTAATTATTTTTTTCAGGACAAAGTCTCTCAGGACAGCTAGTTAGATACAAATAATAATTGTGGTCTCATTAACCTGATTATCATAGAATAGAACAACGTTTTGAAGCTGTATAATTATTTGAATTACTTATAGTATGTTAACCCACATAGATAAAATTATCAAATTACTGGAATTGGCCTGGAATTCAATTTCGTCATTTCTTATTGTTCTATTTTCTGATGCAAATTGTCCACTGTGACTATGAGACTAAAGTGATAAATCATTGCAAGTGACTCATACATACCATTGCCCCTGCTATATTATAATAACAAACACTAAAAATGGAATGACCTTATAAAAAGATACTCTATTATTGTTGTAGCTTGTTTACAAGTATATATGTTCTTATTTATTTTAAAAACAAGTAACATTGACCTAGCGTCTTTTAACAGTTTGTTTTAACAACTAAGTAAACTTGTATACTTTATTTGATATTTTAGCAACTTAATTGCAATTATAATATATATAGCGGCGCTATACCATTAAGCTTAATGTTATAACGCCGTGCCCGGATTGCGAGGAAATGCGAGTTCGAGTCCCGCCTAAGACATAGTTTTTCAAGTTTATATACCTACTGCTAAGTAAAGTTTTCATATATTAAATTAATGCATGTTCTATATAAATGAAAGTATATTACGTGAATGTTTTGACCTGTCATCTTTATCACCGTGACAATGGTTGTATGGTCTGAAGAAGAATAATACCACCCCTTTTCGCCCTATAAGTATCGTAAGAAACGAAGATATGTCAAATAATGATAAATAGTTTATTTTGCATTAGTATCATTACCAACAATGAATTTTTTTATAAAAATTACAGCATTATTAATAACTAGCTGTTGCCCGCGACTTCTTATGCGTTGATATTTGAATGCGTTGCATTGATATGCGTTGAAATTATCCCACGAGAACCGTACGTTTTTCCGGGATAAAAAGTAGCCTATAATATGTTGTTCTAACCAATTAACTAACCTCGTGCCAAATTTAATTTAAATCCGCTCAGCCGTTTTAGCGTGAAAGAGTAACAAACGTTTAACGTATTATATTATCTGTGGTTTAACATTCATACTCATAAACTTTTGCGTTTTTAATATTAGTAGGAGTACAAGATTTATTTTCAAATTGAATAAATTTCAGATCAATCACACGATCGTACTATCGTGGTGCTGCCGGTGCGCTTCTAGTTTACGACATCACCAGGCGGGACACTTTTAACCACCTCACGACTTGGCTCGAAGATGCTCGTCAACATTCAAACTCCAATATGGTGATAATGCTAATTGGGAATAAAAGGTTTGTTGCTTTTTTAACTGGTCAATGTCTATCAATATTTGCCAGTAATCTTTTTCCAGTCTACGTCTCCAGCCAGAAGTTCAGAACTTTACTACGATTGGTAATTACAATAGGATGTCCTCTTTAAATTAAACTTACTTGTTTTCGGCCAATCATAGCAAATAGATTTCCTTATCATGGCATTGCTTTGTCAATTTGGGCTATGCTGATTGTTAACTACATTTACTACATTAAATTTTTTTCAATACAATATTTCGCAGATGAAGCGCATTTTATTTTCCTAGTAACAGATACGCGTTCTTGAATGTATTTATATTTTATGATATGACATCCATGACTGGTGAAGCTATGCTCAAACATTAGCCCTTAGCGGGTTTCCCAGCCGTAGTAACCGCCTGATATTTTGCCCCAGGGTGCAAACTAGACCATGGCGGTCATCAATATAGGTATTGTGTGTTCCTCCAGTGATCTGGAATCACGGCGAGAAGTCAAGAAGGAGGAGGGTGAGGCCTTCGCCCGCGAACACGGGCTGGTCTTCATGGAGACATCGGCCAAGACAGCCGCGAACGTCGAGGAGGCGTTCATTAACACCGCCAAGGAGATCTACGAAAAAATACAAGAAGGCGTCTTTGACATTAACAATGAGGTGAGATTAATAGATAATGAAAAATGTATTTTATAGCACACTACTTAAATTAAATAAATAAGTAATAGAAAAATTTCGATTTAGACCTGCACATTGGAACTGTTATATCGCTAGAAGAAATCTTTTCCGTCAGGTAGAGACAGTTGCAGAGAGGACAGTTGCACTAGAATTGCTTTAACTATGGAGTTTAAACAATTTTATGACCATGCTTTGAGTACTTAGCTTAGGTAAAGTAGGCAAAATTCCCAAATGTTTCAGTTTGCGTTGCCCTTTCAGGATTCGCAATATTTGAGCCACAAGCTGAATTATTAGATTTGAACACATGCAATGCAAATTACTTTTATTTATTTATTTATCATTTATGTCGATTGTTAGGGGTTTTTATTTGTGCGCATTTTTGATAATTTAAATCCAAAATAATGACAAATACTTTAATAATATGGATTTTCTGCCTAACACATAGCCAAATTTGGCATAGGCTTTCTAATTTAAATTGCGCCACAACTTTTTGTTTTATTACTGCAGGTACTCAAAATTCAGGCAGACTTTTCGTCGATACAGAAACGAAATAAATATTTCATTAAAATTGCGGTTACTCAAAATTCAGGCAGACTTTTCGTCGATACAGAAACGAAATAAATATTTCATTAAAATTAAACTGTAAAATTATTCCGAAACACCCAGTACCTAGTTTGTGGAATACCTAATTTTTTTAGTGACGTGATCGTTGCGATGTCAACGTACGATGTTTGACGTCACAAGTCACAACGAATTTTCGTTGTCTGCTTCTCGCTTGTTCATTCGGATAAGTCTTTGAACATTATAAATTAACAATTCTAATTATATTAGAGAGGTGTTCTTGATTTAATCACCTTGCTTTAGCAATACTTATGTGGCTATATATGAAGTCAACACATTTTCGTTAAATAATATGAGCAATTTTCATACGATACTAGATTCGCGAGAAAAATATTAAGTTTTTCATGAAATTTTCTTGAACGCAATTTAAGACCGTATCGCGAACAGCATGTTTTGCCTCTATTTGACTTAAATTAATTATTTCGTATTCATAAGCTAAAATAATACGACAAAAATTCGGTCAATCTTAAAAAGACACAACACATAATAATGTTATTTGTATCGGATTAGTACTAGAGCAGAGAGCATGAAATGAGTAAACAATAGAAAATGAAAGCTATCTGTTCCAGTGACTGATCTTGCATTCTACTTTGTAGCCTCTTCGCAGGCACCATGGAGATTGTATGTGAAATTGTGAATGTACTATAATTAGCATTAATTGAAAGTTTATTCAATATTATGTCAAACTAGCGTTTCCCGCGACTTCGCACGTGAATTTGATCCTAACACATGGATACCGTATTTTTTTTCCAAGATAAATTCATTTGCGCTGATCGTTTTTCACTGCATACGGCGACCAGCCATCCTGATGTCAAAATGGCCAGTAACCATAAAAAGGACTTCAATGTATTATATTTCTATAAGATTATTTTTATTGATAAAATAAATAATACTGCCAAGATGTTATGATTCTGAAGGCATATTAGAGTGTTAATGAATATTTAAATGATAAATTATAATTGAATATAAATGTATATTTTGACAATTATTATTATCACTTAATTTTTATTTTATTTTCTTGACATTTCCTTTGTATGTATCAAACAAGCGGCATCAGTCCCTATCTGAGAAAGGGGCGTGCACAGCAATTGTGGGTAGGGTATGCAGTACCTAAGTTTTAACAATCGTCATGAATTCTCCTACATATACTTTGTCTTTTTCAGGCGAACGGCATCAAGATCGGGCCGCAGCACTCGGCGTCCGGCGGGGCGGCGGCGGGCGGCGCGGGCGCTGGCGGCGCGGCGGGCGGCGGGTGCTGTTAGGCTTTACACTGCACACACTGAGGGAGACGGGAGCGGGGCCCGACACACCGGGCTTTAGAGGTTGGTTGCAAATTATAAGCACACCATCGGATCAGATTTAACTACACGAATTGATAAAAAAAAACAATGTTTTTGTGGCTCAATTGATTAGACCTGGCGCACGGTGAGCTGAAGGTTCTGGGTTCAAGGCTCAAGCCCTACCTCAGGCAGTACATCCTCACACTCATTAACTTCACCAATGTACAAGTATTTAAAGTTTCCAAAAAGCTATCTAAAAAGTAAGTCAATGAATTTATTTTCAACTTCAAGTCCAACAAGTAGAGATCAATATCAATTCAGAAATTTGACGTTTTGTGGTAGGTTTACGTGCTGTTGTCGTACAGACACTCTTTTTACTTACAATTTTCACTGTTATTTTAATTAAGATACATTATTATTTTTATATTAAGTATTTAACTAAGCCTGGTATTTCTGGATGCCTAGAACACAATACTTTACTAGCAGAAAGTCTAACCCCCATATTTATAAACAAGTAAAAGTAATTACTTGACTAAAAGTAATAACCTGACAGACAATTGTCTGCCTTAATCAAGAAATTACTAGAAGTTATAACTACCAAAAGTTAGCATTTTCAGCCAAATAATATGACTATTAATGGTGACCAATTTTTTTTTCACTTAAGCACTAGGTATGAACACTTTAAGTTATGACTTTCTTAGGCAATACGTAGTTACTTCTTTATAAATACGGGGTTAAAAGATGCAAAAACACATGAAAGGCAAATAACGGTCTGCTGGATAGACCTAAAAAACGCATTTAGTTCTGTACAGCATGAACTCATGATATTTGCCCTAAAATGGTATAACTTTCCTCCCGCAATTATTGACATAATTAACTCTTACTATTCACAATTGAAATTTGTCATAGCAGTAAACAAGGAATACACAAAACCACTAGAGTACAACGTGGGTTTATTCCAAGGGTGCTGCTTATCTCCAATAGTAATTAACATAGTTATTAATATTCATACATACATATTATCACGCCTCCTTCCCAACGGGGTAGGCAGAGACCAAGCCTTCCACTTACTACGATCCTGGCATACATCTTTCGCTTCTTCCACATTCATCAATCTTTTCATGCATGCTCGTCGGTTTAGAGTACTCTTGACCTGACCTTTCTTCAGAACACCCTAATATTCTAGTTGATAAATTATTAAGCCATCAAAAGAAATGGGGCTACCGGTTTAAAATCAACAACAAGTACACTTAGTCAATCTTAGGCTTTACTGACGACCTTGCAATAGGTACTTACACGTAATCCCAAACAGTGTCAGGAATTATTAAATAAGGTTGAGTTCTGTTCGTGGAAGTGCGGACTGAGGGCAAAACCAATTAAATGTCATTGTTTATGTCTGGGTAGAAGAAATACCAAGTATAATTCTTATGATCCGGGACTCTCTATAAGCGGCCAAAAAGTTGCCATTGTTGCAGAAGCAGTGCCTTTCAAATTTCTCGAAGATATTGAAGATATTGAAGTCATGGTTTGGTCTAGCACATTCGGCTGATCCCTCGACTCTATTTAGGGATCACAATAGTTTTGGGCTGAAATTAAAGAAACCATCGGAACTCTATAAACACCTCAGAATTACAAAAACGTATGTTTTGGGGAAGTCACAAGACGAATTAATTTCATCCCTTTCGAAAGACAACAAGGCCACATAACTTGAATCAAAACTTCAATTCCACAAAAAAATTATGGCAGGTGCACAATTAAATAGAGCTGGGTTAGGTACGATTAAAAAGAAGGAAGACCGAGACATAGGAAAAAACTTTCTACAACAAGATGAAAATGACAGTTACAAAGTGCACGCTATGAATTTTGAAATGCAAAACGAGTGGATAACTATTGGTGATTGGTCAACGCTGTTAAGACAGGAAGCGATCACCGCATGGTCAGAGGCACATTGAATATCGACGTAAAGCTTGAAAGAGCGCGACTGATAAAATCCACGCTCCGACCAATACCGGCTCAAATTCAAAATCCCGAGTGCTTTCAGCTCGAGCTTCAAAACCGTTTCGAAGCCCTTGAGAACAGCATCGATGTGGACGATCTATACAACATGGTGGTGGATACTGTCCGTACGGTAGGGTCTAAGTACTTTAAAACCCGCCGTCCCAAATCAAAGAAACTCTCCAGTCAGACTCTCCTACTCATGGATCAGAGAAACGAAATGAGGCTACAGAACTCAGCGGATGCCCATCGCTATCGGCAACTCAATAGACAGATATCTAAGTCTTTGAAGAGCGACCTTCGTCAATTTAATACCCGACGTATTAAAGAGACCATTGAGCGGAACAAAGGCTCCAAAGTGTTCGCCAGAGATCTGTCTATTGGGCAAAGCCAATTGACGAGGCTGAAAACTGAGACAGGTAGCATCATTGCGTCAACACCTGAAATCCTGAGGGAGATTGAGAGTTTCTATGGACAGTTTTACTCCACGAAAACACCTGTTGAAAGCAAGGCTAAAGACCCTAGAGCCAAGCTTACCCGACACTATTCTGAAGATATCCCGGACGTCAGCCTGTGCGAGATTAGAATGGCTCTCAAGCAGCTTAAAAACAACAAGGCGGCGGGTGATGACGGAATCACAACAGAGCTCCTTAGAGCGGGCGGTAAGCCGATACTTAAGGTCCTCCAGAAGCTCTTTAATTCTGTCATCCTCGAGGGCAAAACGCCAAAGGCATGGGGCAGAGGCGATGTGATGCTGTTCTTCAAGAAGGGTGACAAAACTCTCTTGAAGAACTACAGACCCATTTCGCTTCTGAGCCATATCTATAAGTTGTTTTCGAGAGTCATTACGAATCGTCTCACTCGCAGGTTCGACGACTTCCAACCTCCCGAACAAGCCGGGTTCCGAAAAGGCTATAGTACCATAGACCACATTCATACGCTGCGGCAAATTATACAGAAGACCGAAGAGTATAACTTGCCACTTTGCTTAGCGTTCGTGGACTATGAGAAAGCCTTTGATTCGATTGAGACATGGGCAGTGCTGCAGTCTCTCCAAAGGTGCCAAATAGACTACAGGTACATCGAGGTACTAAAGTACTTATACCAAAACGCCACCATGTCGGTCCGATTACAGAACCAGAGCTCTAATCCGATCCAACTACAGCGAGGTGTGAGACAGGGAGACGTTATTTCTCCGAAACTGTTCACAGCTGCGTTGGAGGATATTTTCAAGCTTCTGGACTGGAAAGGACACGGCATCAACATCAATGGCGAATACCTAACACACCTGCGATTTGCCGATGATGTAGTTCTTATGGCTGAGACCTTGGAAGACCTGAACATTATGCTCGAAGATCTCAGTAATGCTTCTCAAAGAGTGGGTCTTAGGATGAACATGGACAAGACGAAAATCATGTTAAATGCCCATGTTGCACCCGCTCCAGTTAACGTTGGGAACATTGCACTCGAAGTTGTTGACCACTATGTTTACCTGGGACAGATAGTCCAGTTAGGTAAGTCCAACTTCGAGAAAGAGATCTCTCGTCGAATCCAGCTCGGATGGGCAGCGTTCGGGAAGCTCCGGCATATTTTCGCGTCCGAAATACCTCAGTGTCTCAAGACGAAAGTCTTTGACCAGTGTGTGTTGCCAGTAATGACCTATGGGAGTGAGACGTGGTCGTTTACTATGGGTCTCATAAGAAGGCTCAAGATCACCCAGCGAGCAATGGAGAGAGCGATGCTTGGTATTTCCCTACTCGATCGAATCAGAAATGATGAGATCCGCAGGAGAACTAAAACAACCGACATCGCTCGAAGGATTGCATCGTTGAAGTGGCAGTGGGCGGGACACATAGCGCGGAGAACCGATGGCCGTTGGGGCGGAAAGGTTCTCGAATGGCGACCACGTACCGGACGACGTTCCGTGGGCAGGCCCCCCACAAGGTGGACCGACGATCTGATCAAGGTCGCGGGAAGCCGCTGGATGCGGACAGCACAGGACCGATCGTTGTGGAGATCCTTGGGGGAGGCCTATGCCCAGCAGTGGGCGTCGTTCGGCTGATATGATGATGATGATGATGATGAACTATTGGTGAGTTTTGTATCCCATTAGCTATGAAGTGGCGCACCTTGCTGTATGATTGGTCTCCTGCTTTATAAAATTTTATCTAAATGCCTTCCAAATGACCCTCCCCGACCAGAGTAACTTAGTAAGGTGGGGAAAAGCCTCTGAAAAACGTTGTTATACTTGTGGAGAGGCGATATGTACAGCAAGGGGTGACTACTCACATCGCCAAGTCAGATTACTTCAAATCATACGAGAAGCTATAAGCCTTTCAGTGGCTAGGGCCTAAAAAGGATTGACTACAAACAAAAAACAAATTAACTTCATTAAAGAAGGCTCCACTGTAAATTCTAAGAACAAGCCTTACTCAATTCTGAGTACAGCACCTGACTGGACTGATTTAATGGACACGTATGAAAAGCACTATAAATCTCAGAGGATGTGTGTGTCATCATCCAGACCGGACATTTTTCTTTTTTCTAGAACAACAAAACGGATTGTACTTGTAGAGCTTACCGTGCCGGGAAACTAATATGCCAAAAGACCACGCAATGAAAGAAAACAAATAGGTACTATGATCTCCTAAATGAATTAACGAAAAACGGTTATATAGTTAGTCTATATGCTGTAGAAGTAGGAGCGAGAGGTATACCAGCAAAATCTCTCTATAACCTGTTAAAAGACATGCTTTGATGAAATAAAAATAAAAATAAAAACATTGGCTTGGCCAGAACTGCAGTAAGTTTTATACTAGAGCGAGTGTTTAAAGCTGCATTAGCAGGTTCATACCAGATTTGGCTGGGCAGGGAGAGAAACACGAGTAGTGAAGGTGAGTGTTGATGTACATACGTCGGAAAGGGGCCCCTTAAACCTACACCCGTGTCACAAGTCCCGGGAGCTACTCGGAGTTTCTCTTTCTGCCACACTATGGACCCGGCACCCGCACAGTGATAGATAGATAGATAGATAGATACACTTTATTGCACACCATAAAATTGAAAAATAACACATGAGTAAGATTTAGATTAGTACAATTTAGGCGGTCTTATCGCTTGCAGCGATCTCTACCAGACATGAATCCATGGAACGCTAAGATGTTTGTCTGTATTTTCAACTAACGTTACGTTAGTTTCATTTACGAAAACAAATGTCTAAGATTATAAAAAATAGTAAACTAGACACATACTTGACTGGTAGACATATTAATTTTAGCCAAAAGTTACGTTAATTTCATTTACTAAAACCAATGTCCAATGTTATAAAAAATAGTAAACTGAACAGATGCTCGACTTGGTCCGACAGGCCGGGTTGTTCACTTGAGTCCATCTTACTACATTTAGACTCTAATTTCTTTTATTTTGACTACATAGTGATATAAATTGTTAGATATATTTTTAACAGAAATTTACCGCGTTTTTTTTTAATCGTGACGGTTAATATTATAAAATTTATTCGTTCGTTGAAAACGAATATCGAAAGCGGCATTAGTAGGATCATACCAAACAATAGACAGGCAGAAAAGGCTACTGACGTACTTTATACGTGCCCTGTACCCTGGGTCCATCACGTTGAATCTATAGATTCTATGTTTTTTTACGACATGTAAGATTAAGCGATCTCTTGGGATCAACGTAAATTTATTTTTATTAACTCTTTGCTAAATATATACACTCGACATTCGGATTTTTGTGTGGCGGAACTAGACTGAGCGGCCATTACAATAATAACAGAAATTATGTAGAATTTATGCTATATCTTTTCAGGAGAGGTGCAGCTGTGTGCAACGAACATTGGTACGAAACATGAAACTTAATGTGCGCCGGATTATTAGAATTATTTTATATGCTGCAGATAGCTCGCGTCTTACAACTCACTACTTTATCATAAGCTACTCCGGCATGCTATACTAAATAGAATAATCTAATTCCACGATGGAATGTATGTGTTTTGTAATAAGAATAAATATATCTTCTACTTCTAAAAAATTGACTTCATGAATTTTCATAAAATCTAGTTGGCATTTTTATTTGTTTCAGTAATTTGGCATCTGAGCAATATTTTTAGTCACCTAATATAAGAAATAATTAAAATGACATTTTAGTCAATTAGAAATCTTTAATGTGGCAGTTCAAATGTCAGAATACTGACTCCAAATCAAAATTCAACTTTTTAGCGTCATACGGAGGTGCTAACGTGAGTATTTTATCAATAGTAGATTACGCTCGAGTCAAAATTTTCTAACATTGGTCAAAAAGAACGCCAACTTTTATAACTATGGAGTCACCAACTTTTTTAAGAAATGGCTTATCAACTGAGGTTTATCATATTTATAAATCATCATGATTGTTTAATTGGAAAGTATTTTCCTTCAACTACTTACATCTAGATAACGTTAGTCATATTTTAATGGTTACTGATTTTCTGACATTCAGTATATTTTATCATAGGCATAGTTCAGAAATTGATAATATTACGAATAAATAGATGCGATTTGGACCATTTTACCGACAATGAAAGATATCTGAACCTAATTCAGAATCATTAAATAGTGTTGTTAATGAAGAGTAGAAGAGATACAAATAGACTTTTCTCTATGGTAAATAATCATAAATCATAAACCTAGATGAATATGGATAGTAAACTACATATATGATGTAGTTACAGTTCATACAAAGCTTTTATGCCATTATGTGTTAATGTGTTGGTGTATTTTTATTTGCATAAACATAATTTCATTGTAAAGGTTTCACAATATTTTTAATCTGGCATTTATATAGTACATGAATGTTGTGTATTCATATTATGTAGTCCAATGTTTTGTGTTATATTATCTGTTATTGAGACTTGTGGTAAATTGGCATTATCCTGCTGTGGTTATATCGAATTTCGATGTGAATAGTTAAATATTTGACTAATATTATAGTTTATTTTAATTTTACGGAAAGTTTGTTTGGATTTGGATCCTTATTAATAGGGATCTAAAAGCTTTAAAGCTTGCCAAGCGTGCGAGTCCCATCGAACGTGTGACATAACCCGGCATGTAACGCGAAGCGTAGCGCTCAACATGTGTAATTTCGAAAGGATATAATTACGTCCAATCAAAGATATAAGTTCGAACAACATGCACGCTTGGTAACCGCTACTGTAGGGGAGCCCCGACAGTATCATCAGATTTATTTACAACAATTATATTTTGATTTATAAAAGATTATTATTTTATTTTAAAATACCTATACAAACCACGCAAATAAAGAATGGGTTTGAAAATCTCGATACAGTATAATATTCCATTAATAAATGTATAACATTATTTTTAAACCTATCAAGTGCAAAAACATACAGTGGTATGAAAAAACTTCACAACTAAAGATAGGCATGCCAAAACACTTCCTTAAAGAGGAAGTATGATTCCCTATTAGAATAACCTATTGAAACCTAAGATTTGTATAGTACATATTTAATTTGAACATTTGTGAAAGTTACCCAACCTCATGCACAAGATATTAGCTTTGTTTAGATGTAACAAAAAATCTATATTAAAACCGAGCTTTTATTACACGAGTGCGGCTAAACTGAGTGCACTAATGTAGTACTGTTTGGGGAAATGTGGCGAATCCCTTACCCATTCTCTACAGTTATGCTTTGTGTGTGGCAGAGAAAATTCAGATAGAGAAAACTTGTAAAATGAAGAAAACCTGTTGAAGTGTAATTGTTTGTTACACAGTGCAATAAATATCTACTGATCTTTGCAATCCCATTCTTTATCACACTTTTTTCTGTATCTAAAATGGGAAGCATGGAAAGTATTCTTGTATTGTGAAAGTGCTGCATACCTGACAAAATACAATGAGATTTCAATAATAATAATAATAATAATATCAATATTTTGTAATATGTATTTATTATTATGTTACACACAAGTTTTGAGAAAATATACAAAATTAATCTAGTTTGGAGGCCCGCATTATAAGAAATGATTTTAATCAAGCTGATATCTGATCAGTAAAATTATTTATTATTTGTAAATGGTTCTGGGTGATGGCCTACTTTATAATAAACTTGCAAAAGAACAAATTTAAATACCATATTGTAAATCTCATTTTAAACTCAAGAAATGGAAAGTATTGCTTGCTAAATAATGAAAGTCGTGATTACAAAATAGGTTATTTTTAAGTTTAGCACATTGTAATGATATGATAAAATATTTTATAAGGTTACAATATGCAAACACGTTTGTAAGGTGTATTTCATGAGAGTAAATGTTGAAAAACAAATTTCCTTTTTTATTCCTTAACTTGACCTGACCACTAATTATACAGGGTGACTTTGAAGTCATTGGCATCCATTCGGCCTATTAATGTACACATATTAATGAATGTTTTTGTGGGAACCTAATATCATAGGGATTTATCAAAAAGTTTTACAAAATAAATGATAAATTAGATGAAGTATCATGTTGAATTGAGCGAGTCTAGCTCGTAGTCGGTACTACATTTTAGGCGTGGCCGCGACGCCCGCCCCACCGCACCCGCGCCGCCCGGCCTGACCCGACATGGCACAGCTGATTGATAACTTGATAATGATAATAAATAACTTTCCCTTCATACTTTGACCTTGCGTACTTGCGTATTTAAAAAGTTGGAATGTCAATATTTACAAATAATTAGTTCAAATTAGCTATTTACAATAATTTTAAGATAGTCACTTACACGTATTTTAGTTAATGTTCGAAGTGCTCGTCTCCTCTTTCCACCCACAGTTCAGTTTTGTGAGTTTTGTGTGGATTACGCTGGCTCCACCAATGTTCGTTGTGAATGTTAAACACACCAATTCTTGTAATAGTACTTTTGTCTATCCACAAGATGTTGGCGTCAAGATTTTGTAACAGCCAGTTACAAAATTGTAGTCAGGGCGCGTAATCGGCTAACGACAACTCTACCTTTTGGAAGTGATAAGGATGGTGACCCGAACTGTTCAATACTTATCTTCCAAACGTAAGTCGCGGCGCGCTTGTATAGTACTAGCTTGCACCTAACACGGTTTTGCTGAGTCGTCCATAAAATACGATTTTGTGATAAAATGGCGCGGTTTGGTATCAGTGATGAAACATTTCCTGTGTTAACAATTGATTGTTCGTGAAATCATATAATAAAACCATTAAAATTTGTAGGTATTGTTGGCTTGTGTATCGTCCCTGCACATTACGCGGTCGAGCGAGGCATTTTGTTGACACTTTGTTAAATAGCACTACTTACACTGTTACAAAATCCAATCCACTGCAATCCTGTCCAGTCGAGGTGCGCGCGCGATAGTTCCGGAGGGACGGCAAACGTCATCACACCTTATTAGACAATGCGGAACTGATTGGCGGCGTAAGCACATGAGTAAATATTCCTACAGAGTACAAGCTTCTTAACTTTTAAACTATTCTGATAGGGCTGACACCTGTTGCAAGTCAAAAAAAATAGGGAGTAAAAATAAAATACCGTAAGTACCTACCTACATAATAAAACGTGTATTTCAAAAGGTATAAAATATAAGGTTAGTGTAATTTGAGAATACTAAAGTTGAAATAGTTTATAAATGGCTAACCCTAAATAATTTATTTTTCTTTAAATATTTCTTATTTTTATATTTAATTTCCAATATTTTGAATTCTCGGATCATTATTAAAATAATCTTGTTATATGTTTTTTTTTTCCATTTCACCAATAAAATTAACATAATTATCTGGACCTGGTGGTATTTTAAGGAACTGTAGATACGTTACTTACATTAAAGTCTTTACGATGAATATCTAAATATTCCCTATTGCTTATATTTATGGCATTTTCCGATAGGATTCCGATTTCTTGTACTTGTGTCGATCCAGACATTTCCTATACAATTATCCGGCAACAAACCATAGCAGTGCGTAACTGACCCTTTGTTTTATATATTTATATTTAACACCAATTTTCCATAATCAATATTATATAAATAATTGAATCATAGAAATGGTAAAATCACAATTCGTCAGCCAAATCACTCAAATAAATGTCGTCTAATGCGCGCGACGTGCAGGCGGCAGCCCTGTCATTACGCAACCGCAACTGAATCGGCGAAAACCAGTTCTTACCCCGGCGACGCGTCGGTGAACGCGTCGGTGAGATGTCACGCGTACATCGCCGCGCTATGTGTGAGTGGAACAACAGCGGGCCGCATAATAGGTAGCTAGCTTGTATTCTGGTGGGAATATTTATTCATGTGGCGTAAGCTCGTGCCGAAAGGCGAAAGGGGTGGCCGGCCGGGCGCGGGCGCAGGTGTGTTAGAGGCCAGCCAGATTGTTTGTTTGCGTGTGCGAACTTGAATGAATCTGGGTAATAATAAAAGCGCGCGCGTTTTGTCGGCGCACTATTGAAGTAGAGTAGTCTTGTTTGATGCTTGAATGTTAATTGTACCTTCAATATTTTTTTCGGTCAAATTTATTTTTTTTATTTTTATTTTAAATGTATTATTGATCAATCGCAAATTGTTTAATACGATTTTTAGGGTTTAAAAATATTCAGTTTTTGTATTAATAGATTTGACTCATATTTGGGGAAAGTACTATGAATCACTAGTAGGTTCTTATTTTAAAAGGATGCCAATGATAGTCATTAATTATCCTGTATTCCTGTCATGTAGGATTTTTATCAACATAGTTGATAAAAAAAAACTTCCAAACAAATGTTATTATTCCTATGATGATCCTATACTTGAATCTCTATCAGAAATTATTTGACTTATGTCATTTAGAACTGTGAAAACACAATTCACCATTTCTGGTGTCTTCATTTTTACAATTCCACTGCTTTTTACTTCAGCCTTAGGCAATGCAATCTCACACAAATCAAAAACAGTAATGTCCAACATGATCATATAAAATATTTGATTCTGAAGTATTTGGTATGCAAGATTAACTAGTTCCGACTTCTTGGCTGCTTCTTCTTTTATACTGGAAAACAAAAATATTTGTAGTGAGTTTAGTACAAAACAAGTTCTCAACCTACCACAAAAGGCTTCACAGTTATTAATATTTTAGTCTGACAAGTTACTTGCAACAAGATGAATATACCACCAATATCTTGTTCCTAGATGTGTGAAGTTTGTCGATCATGTCATGACCCTCATGAAATAGTATGGATTGTGAAAGTAATAAGATATAGTAAGATTATTATTGATCTTCTCAGATTAAACTTAACAATACACTTATTAAACTTCTGCATGTTAATTATATTTTATTATGATTTTTGAAATATTACCCATTCCAGATGATATGCACGTCCCCAATGTCAAAGGATAAGTTAAGTTTGTCCTTGTGGTCCACTTGAGGTGTCTTGAAGGTAAATGTGAACTGGTCAGATGTTCGGGATGTGTCACTTTCAATAAATGTAAAACCAAATTCTAACAGTTGATGCTGAAAATAGGATATATTTAGAAATATTGATTTCAACTACAATCACCATTTTTTTGGGAACCATCTAGTTTTATTAATAAGATAATATAAAAAATTCTTAGTACCTGAGTAAATACAAACTGTTGTATATTACAGTCAAACATAGTTTGCAGGGCAGCCTTCACGGCTGAGCCCACTCTTTGCTCCCCCTTTTCTAACATGTATGGTAAATGTGTGGCTCCATCCAAAGAGCAGCTAAGCCCCCAAGACACAAATACTGCTGAATAAGCTACCTTTGTTTTAGCAGTGCCTTCTTGTGATGAGGACACAGTTACCTGAAATTGGTATTTTAAAGGAGATGTCCAAAAAATAACCCAGAATCGACAGGAATGAAATGTGTTCCAATGGATTGGCATTTAAATATAATATAATGTTGCCAAAGCGGCAACCCTGAAATCGTTATAGTATAGGAGCTACGAGCAAAATAAAATAAGTTAAAAATTCGTATAAAGCAATAATAAAAATAAGTTTATGTCATGTTGTGGCTTAATATGACGTTGTTTTAATGTTGTATCACTTGTGTTATACA
The DNA here is from genome assembly GCA_949315895.1 of Anania crocealis. Classification (NCBI taxonomy): domain Eukaryota; kingdom Metazoa; phylum Arthropoda; class Insecta; order Lepidoptera; family Crambidae; genus Anania; species Anania crocealis. Next base: position 11,063,269 of record OX438865.1, on the reverse strand, counting down.
TGATTATTATCATCAACACATTTCAAAAGCAACAGCAACATAACAACATCAATTTAATTTAATTCAATTAATTTATTCAATACAAAATTCATTGTATTTGAATCATTATTACAATAATATAAATTACAACATTTACAACTATTTAAAAATATATAGCATCAATACAAATGAAAAAAAAATATCTCAAATACAATATAAATTAATTGTCAAGAAAGTACAGTATCATGATAATTGATTACATTTAGCCATTAAAAAATTAGTCCCTAAGAATTCGTCAACATAGTAGAAGCACCCCTTCACCAAAAAAAACTTAAGCTCCTTTCTGAAATCACTCATATAAAGAAGTAATTTCAAACTGACCGGCAACTTGTTAAACAGCCTGTCAGACTGATAGTGGGAAGAATGTTTGACCATATGGTTATGTGGGATTATTTTATTTAAGAAGTCTTTCCTTCTTGTGCTCTCTTTGTCTGTTCTTCCTTTTGGAGTCTCAAAGTTCTGTATGTATTTAGCAAAATTCGTAAGCAGGACCAAAATATACAGGCTCGGAACAGTCAGATTCCGAGTGCCTTAAAGTGCTCACGACAAGACTCTTGCTGTCTTATGCGGACTATTGTTCTAATCGCTCTTTTTTGCAGAACGAACGCCTTATGCACATTATATTTATAGCTTTTGCCCCAAAATATTATACTATAGCGTAGTCTGGATTCATTGATATACACTTCATTCCTGTCAATTCTGGGTTTTTGGTCCATACATTTTTGGACATCTCCTTTGTTCTATAATATTATGACTTAGTATTTTCATTGGAATACAATTTTTTTTTTCAGAAATCTTTTTTTCGGAAACTACTCTTAGAATATGTCATCTTTTATTAAATAGATCCTCCGAAAATTAAGTGGTTTATTCCATTGCTTAAGTTGTACATTCAAAAGTTTATCACAACATCGTTTACAACGACCTATCGGTTATTACAGCCAGATTGTATGGTCCCGTCCGAATTCCTAGTAAACTATTCAGTAAACAAACCGCTTATAACAACATCGGATACAGCGACATATCGCTTACAACGACGAAACTTTATCGACATTCATCGGCTATAACGACCAACCACTCCTTGTCTCAGCAAAACAAAACAATACAAACAACTTTAAATCTTATTGATAAACATTGAAGAAATATTTAGCCATATTATTACTTACGCACTTTCTCCCACCTCATCCGAACCTCTTTGCGGCCATTTGACCTTGCATATTTTACACCAATTGTTTAGTGCGCTAGTTGACTGCGTGAGTAACAGCTTGATTTAAAAGTGTTGGTGTTGTTTAGACTGTGTATTTATGTTTTATCATGTTGCAAAACAAGAGTTATTTCTTTTCTGGCTCGTTTACATACATAACCTATACCTATACTAGATAGATAACAACATATGATAATATAACTACATACTGTACTTGTGTATATGACTGTATTGCTTATAACGACTATTGGATATAACGTCGGCAACTATACGGTCCCTTCGATGTCGTTATAAACGGTTTTCACTGTATTTCAATTCTTCTGACACCACTTAATTTAGTAAAAGAAAAAGGATAGTAAAAAATATGTTCCATACTGATTAGCATCTGTCTTTTTAGGTAGAATAGTTCAGATGGTTCTATATCTTCTATAGCTTTTATTTTATTTCTTGTTAATTATCCCTCGATCGTGGGTTAATCCAGACACAATTGAAATCAATTGTTATCGTGGTACCCGGGTACCACGTGGGGCTCAAAGTGTTAAAGTAAATTTTTCTCGCTGGGTAGTTTAGTTTAAAAATTTATCAAAATGTGTATTTTATAGCGGCTAATTGTTAAATACACACATTCAAAAAATTAACAAATTACTCTTACCACTATTCCATTGGCATCTTCTTCACAATACTTGAGATGTGGCTGTTCTTCAACTGTGACTGTGTATTTCAGAGTATTAGCTGAGACTGAACTGACAAGAGCTTGACGGATCTTGGAAGCATATTGTTTAATCTTCAGTGCATTATACTGTAAGTTATACATAGGGGATACTTTGTTTAGGCGCCACTGTCCTTCATTGTATATGACTGTAAAGAAAATATATCGGTTAGTTTCAGTGAATAAGACGAGAAGTATTAACAACTTTTTTGAAGCTACAATCAAGGGACACTAAGTTTAGACACTCTGAACCTTGCGGAAGGCCATAAGTTTTTATCAGGTAACAACTGGATGAATTAAATGCTACTTAAACAGAAGCTATCAAGATGAAAGAACATTTGGATCAGCGGTAGTTAACGCTGCTTCTGAGCCATGGGTCGCGGGTTCGATCCCCGCACAGTACAAATATTTATGTGCATGAACATGTCTGTTTGTACTGGTCTGGGTGTTTTCTATGTATTATAAGTATGTATTTACAAAAAAAAAGTATATAAGTAAGATTATCGGTTGTCTAGTACCCCATACGACAGGGTACTTAATACTACCTTAATTTGGGACTAGATGGCTCTGTGTGGCCCAGTGAGGCATGTCTTAAAAATATTTATTTTACATTAACCATTACACAGCAATAAAGAAATTAATAGCACTTACTTGCTAAGGGGTCTGACTGAACAGTGTTAGTATTTGGATTGCTATCATGTTGCCAAGGCACATGTCGGTATTCAGACATAATGATCTTGTCCCCTTTTAGTCTTTTTTTAATCATTAATTTTCTATCTTTTATTATATTTTTTTGAATTGAACAGTCCTTTGAGTGAAAAGTCAGTTGTTGTTGTTGTTGTTGTTGTTTTCTTCACCCATTCTGGGTAGGCAAAGGGAACTATGCCCATACAGCCAATTCTTTAGTAATATTTTCTTTATTTTTGCATTAAAACGTTGATGTTAGACGTTTTAATGCTTCGATGGAGTTTTTGGAGACAGTTGAAAGATTGAAGGAATGTAGAGAAGTCCCCAAGAAAGAGGTGAACTGTTCGCGATCCCGCGCAAAATTCACGGCCCACTTTTCTTGGTTACGACCCATACACCATGTTATTTTACCGAACTGTATATTGTTCACTCGCACGACACTTTGTTTCGCAAAATAACACCACTTTTACGACCCAAAAATCACTATAAACAATAAAAATTCGATAAAATAAACGGACTCCAAAGTCCAAACGTATCTCACAAACTCCCGCCAAAAACTCCGTGAAAAGTCAGACTGAGAAGTTCTTTTTTTTTATTTAGTAAGTTTAACGGCCTCGGATACTTGTCCATACAGCCAATTCTTTAGTAATATTGTCTTTATTTTTGCATTATAACTTTGATGTTAGACGTTCTAAAGCTTCGATGGAGTTTTTGGAGACAGTCGACAAAAGATTGAAGGAATGTAGAGAAGTTCCTAAGAAAGAGGTGAACCGTTCGCGTTCCCGCGCAAAATTCACGGTCCACTTTTTTTGGTTATGACCCATACACCATGTTATTTCACCGAACTGTATATTGTTCACTCGCACGACACTTTGTTTCGCAAAATAACACCACTTCTATGACCCAAAAATCAATATAAACAATAAAAATTCGACAAAATAAACGGACTCCAAAGTCCAAACGTATCTCACAAACTCCCGCCAAGAAGTCCCTCCCTCGGAGTTCGGACCACTTGAACACAGAACACAATTCTTGAAGTTCTTGAAGTTTGTTGATTGTTGTTGTTTTCTTCACCTATTCTCGGTAGGCAAAGGGAACTATGCCCATACAGCCAAGTCTTCAGTAGATTTTTTTTATTGAAATGAAATGAAAATTGAATTGAAATTCATTAAAACATGGAGGTGGAAATAATACGTTTTCACAAGAAATTTAAGTCGAAATTTACAGAACAGGAACTTTAAAGTCAAGACTGGTTTACTGTTATTATTAATTAAAATATGCGTTACATTAACGTTTTATTTGTTTCGTGTTATTGTGAAAATTACGCATAGTAAACTAGTGTTATTAATTTACGGATCTCAAAGAAAACCTAATTTAACTACATAACTATGTATAACGTTTAGTCATCTGGTTAAAAGTTGTGTTGTTCACCTTTCAATTAGATGCCGGCATTTATTTAACGGGCTAGGCTGTTAACTAGATTCCTGATTAAGGTAGCTGACTGTGACACGCGACATACGTATTTCGATGCCCGGAGAGTAAGATCGATCGTAAACAAAATTATTAAAGTTAAACGCACTGTCGCAAAAATTGAAATATATGATATTTTATTCAATTCAATTCAAATGAGTGGATATGGGTATCCACAAAATTAATTGATAAGTTTCTCTACGTTTTAATGCGTGTGTTTTAATTTGTGTCTCCCGGAAAGTGTTAAGAAAGAACAAAATTAAATAACCTTTTTCTTACAATGACGCGCAATTCTCCACGAACAAATCCAACCGTTTTATTGCTGTTCTCTCACTGTTATTATTAAGGTAAGGAAGACGAAAATGAAAGACGAAGACGAAACGAAGACGTCTATGAATGTTTGTTAACTTTGTTAATAGATTTTTATTTCCAGCATCCCAATAAAAAGTAATTTGACCCGCCCATCAGCGGTCTTGTCTTAAAGCTGTAGATGTTTACGTATCAACTATAATAAAATGCATCATTAGATAAAACCCTATTAATTTTAAAGCTTAATCTTGGGATTATTAAATTTCAGGATGTAAAAGTTGATGTTAAAAAGTTTCACTCACCGATAGGCAACCCGTTCATAGCAAGGCACTGAATGAATGAGTTAACACTTGAAGACTCTCAACTCTCTGAATTTGGTCAAATTGGTAGTCTAAAATGCTGCAGAGCTGCTTTAGCTGCTTCTGCCTATGCTGCTTGATATTCTTACACTAAATGTTGTCCATATCGGGCTCGTAAAAACGTATGAATAATTAATTTAATTTAAACTAAAGAAAAAGCTGTCCTTCGCTTGTATCAAATACATCATTTTAAGACGCCAGCAGTGTTTCATCTCTTCTATTCGAATCAAAATCATATCATTTACCTATTCTTAAAGGTGGCCATTGACGATCATTTTTTCGCGTCAGTTGAACTGACATCGCTCCAAAATTTGATCGTCAGTGGCGAATCATCGCTCCAAAGTTTTAACTGACGCGCGCCCGGAAATCCAGCCCGGCGTCACGCCAAACTGACCGTCAGTGTGTGAACCCACATCCAAAGCGTCAGTTCGCTCGCTGCGCCCGCGGTGAATGAGCGTGTTGAGCGCGGTGAAAGGAACGGACAAAAATTATATGAATCGATCGTATGCCACTTTGATTTTATTATATTATTATAATAATGAATCTGTTTTGCTGCTTTAGGCGACATACGACCACGGCTACAGAATAATGTCATAATATCATACAATGTAAAAATATGTCTGAGGCGGGACTCGAACCCGCATCTCCTCGCATGCCGGGTGCGGCGCTATACCATTAAGCCACCGAGACCTCATGTCTCCAATGAAAACTAGTTTAGAAGCTATGAGGGAACATATGAACACATGGGTGGGTATGTAACCCACATACATACATACTAGAGATGTAAATATATCTAATATAATCAGTATATAAACTTGAAAAATTATGTCTCAGGCCGGACTCGAACCCGCGACAAAATTTTTCAAGTTTATACTATACTGATATCATAATTGCAATTAAGTTGGTATAATATCGAATAAAGTATATCTATTATCAGTTAAATTTAAGTAAGTAATATAAAAAAATATAACACTTATTCAATAAAATATTATTAAACTTATCGATTAACAATATTTATTCGAGCCGTTGATAATGAAACGCAACTAAAAGTTTTATTCGTATACATAAATCAAACTGATTGATAAAATTACCTAATGAATGTTTAAAACGCTAGTCCGCAATGAATAAAAATATTATAAATCCAATCTTTCTCATAAATTTATACGTTTATTGAGTAAGTTAACAAGCATTAAGTAAACGCATTAGAGCCTAAATTTGCGAGTCAAACAAGTAGTACAACAGAAGCAATGAAATTAAACTCTAATCCATTAGCTTAAGGAAGAATGATGTTACTCGGCTGTTAAACAGCTTTCTTTTCGATATATTATTATTATTATTCAACTGAGTCTGTTAATTTATGTGGATCGATGCATTTTTTCGAGTTATAGTCGGGTAAAAAGCATACAAAATACACCCGTACTAGCAGCCCGGCCGCGGTTGCGGCCAGCCGAGAACTGAAGGGCCGGACTGACGCCAGTCAGTGGGGAAATCGAGTTCAAATTTTCATCAAGATCAAATTTTGGAGCGACGTCAGTTCAACTGATGCGAAAAAATGATCGTCAAGGGCCACCTTAAGACAAACGAAACGCAGCGTTAAATTAAAAATATTGGGTAGGTATTTCATTTTTGACACCTAGACAATAAACGTCAAATTTATGTTTGTGACTTTGTAGCTGTGCTGTGCTGTTGGTGGTGGTGACTTGTAAAGTTGTTATTCAAGTCAAGCGGAGTGCGGACTGCGGACTCAGTAAAGTGCACACACACTGCACAGGTCACAGTTCAACCTTCCTTATCTTTCCATTGCCAGTACCTACTACATACATTACTTTCCCAAGTAAGTTTTTTCAAAACTAAAAGTTGCAAAATCCACTATTTCCATACTATTAGAATATCATTGTTATCTATTAAATTGTGTTGTTCTAAACGTAGTGATTATCTTATCATATCATTATTTGCACTTTCGTTATGAACTTTGCTCGTTTCTATATCTCTGTATAAATGTATGTACATTAAGTTCGTAGTGTCTCATTTTGCTTTTGTTTGTCGACAAGGATGGATCAGCTCCGATTCGATGGACGTGTTGCGGTGGTCACCGGCGCTGGTGGTGGATTAGGCAAGGCCTACGCTCTGCTCTTGGCTTCGAGAGGTGCTAAAGTGGTTGTGAATGATTTAGGATCAGCCCGAGATGGCTCCGGGAAGTCAAACTTCGCTGATGTCGTCGTTAAGGAAATTAAGGACAAAGGTTAGTGTTTTTGAACTCATTATCTGAATATATTAATAATTTATTGTTGTAATTGTTTCAAAGTTCTGTAATACTGATAACTGTAAAATTGAGTTGGATTTCGTAGATTCAAATTTAGTTAAAACTCATAGCACTGTTGTAATGCAGCTAAATTATAAGCTTATACCTAAGCAATGGTTCAATCAAAGAAATGCTGATATCAAGCTGCTCTAATCTTATAGTCTGGGATTGCTACTTCTGTTATCTAAACTGAGTCAATTGAATGGCCAAATCCATTAGTTATAAAATGCAAAATTGCTAAATATGTAGTACCTAGTTCAAAAGAATATTTAAATAGAATCAATTAAAAGTTTCTGTTTTAGTAATTATTTAAAAGCTAGGAGTATTTAAAAGTTTAATAAATTTAAAATGTACTATACTCCAATTAAACTAGGTACTAATTTAATTGGAGTATAGTACATTTTAGTGATAACCTAATTCATTGTAGATCTATTATATCACAGATAATATTTTTACTGAATAAGAATCATTCTATAAAAAATCATATAAAGGAATATTGTAGTTATTTCTAAAACTTTCTTGTCAACAAGTTAGGAACTAGCTATACCTAAGTACAGTATGAAACTGTTGCAATTTTGCTTTGGCCCTAAACAGTGTATAATATTAATATGTACCTGTCTGGTACCAAAAGTTTTAAGTATTATTATATTCTAGCTCAAGAAGTCCACATGATCACTAAATATTCAAAAAAGTAAGAAACATTTAAAATTTTCCTGAGACACCAATTACAATAAATTTAATGTTGTTTAAATTTTTAGTACCTACTATGCAAATTATGGATAAAACTATATTGCATCAAAACAATTTTTTGGTTGATCCTTCCTTATTACCTCGGCTGTGCTAAAAATTTTGATATGCCGATCAAATTTTTTATTTCCAACACAATGTATTATTGTTTTTATTGGAATAAATGACTAATGTCTAATGACTAATGACTAATGACAAACCTACTTAACATTTCAAATCTTGATGCATCTTTATCAGTTTGAGAGCAGAGATCAGACATCCAAAGGAGATGTCCCATAATAGGCCCAGACATTGTACACCATTTTCAAAAATCAAGAAAAAAATACTGTTTCTGGGAAAAATACATATAAATTTATTTAACGTATAATTTAGTGGTTCAAAAATAAATAAGATCGAATCATTTATCAAACTCCATTAGGCATTCCAAGATGGCTTCAATCTAAAAAAACTTTAAATGTCAGTAGCTGTCAGATACCCCTTGTCACTTTGGCATAATCATTCACTTCAAGTTTTTGTTCTGCTTGTCGCGCTTTTATTGTAGTTCATTATAACGACCTCTTTTTCGTTTTCTGTATTTAGTATTGATCGACACATTACTTTCATAATGTTTGTTGTTACTACAGTAAGCGATGGCACTCGACTCCTAGCTGCGCGATTTTGAAACTGACAGACGTCATCATAATGTCATCTTCCGCCATGATGGTTTTGTTGTTTTGTATTACTATTTTCTTACTTATCTCTTTATTTGAACCACTTAACGAAGCCATTTTAAAAGAATTGGATAATAACAAAATCTTGTAGGTGTATTGGTCTATCTTTTGGTGGGGTGTACAAGTTCTGGGCCTGGCCTCCATACAATTTGGGACATCTCCTTTCCAGAGTGCAAATGTTTGAACTAATTTGTCCTAATCTTACTGAACCTACTATAATTCACATTCTTTTTGTAATAAAACTAGTAATGAGCATGTACATACAAAATTTATTTGATGAATTCACTCTTTTTCACGGATTTAAAAGCAGAAGAAAATGTGGGAGCTCTTTTTTATTTTTTTTATTCTTGTCATCTTTGGTTTTTGTTATTTTAACCAGCCAGATACAAAAAGTATAACCGAAATAATTTTCCTTGAATTTTATGATTTTACAAAATATCACAACACTTATTGTTCAACCCAATATATCAGGGCAGTTTAATGAGTAACATTTGAAATCCAAACCTACTTTACACCATACTTACTAAAACTAAAGGTGGTTTCAGACTTCAGACTATGCTATAATATTTAAAGCATTCATAGCACAATAATATCGCGCACCATACATTATTATGGACACGTTCACACTTAGCTGTACCATATTATATTATGTAAGTTTGTATATTAGGTCCTTATTTGCTATTATACTATACATATAAAACCACCTTTAGACTTGGCATACTATAAACAAAAAACAACAATATTTTGTAAAGCATAAGCACATTGTGTTTTAAGTTTATTTTACCTACCCCCACTTTCGCCGATGATTTGCGCTGAAAGGTTGAACTCTAGCAGTGCGCTAAGAACCACAATAGAGATGGTTGTTGCTATCTCGTGTCGCTTAGTGGCACATAGCTCACTGCGTAGTTACTTACGTAAGTACCAACAAAATATTGTTACTATTTTTCTTTGCATAAGTAAAATAAATGGTATTTTTGAACTGGATTATTATCATATAAATAAGTAAGGTAATCTAATCCAATTAACTCAAATCTCTCTTCACCTCTATCCTCTCTCTGGCAGCACCGTCTTCTTTGCACCGCTGGCCGAGCTGTGATCGTAAACACATTTGCCAAGAGTAGCGATTCTGACAGTATCGGTTTTTTGGAGATGACCAAGTCCTATGTTGGACTATTAAATAAATATGATGATTCTTTGGTTTGTACATCTTAAACACGTCTTGTTTGCTTGAGTCATGTTTCAGTTGTTATATAATATTCAGGTTGTGAGTTCAATGGTTTGTATAAGTTAAGCCATTGTATGTATTATCATAGGGAAAGAAATATACTAGAGTGACAATCTTCATAGTAAAGATTGTCTTTCGGAAGAAAGCTAAAATCCTGTACTAGGCATAGATGGCATTACTGTTTCGCCAGGTACAAATCGAAAGAGACAGAAAATCTTTCTCTGTTTCGGCTGTTTGTAGACTGTCCTGCTATTTCCGTAGCGCTAGTGTGGCAATGCATGCTTTTGCCCGTTAGTTGTTGTTAAAAATATAAAAGATGGCGCAATACGGAAATGTAGTAATGTAGTATGACAATGATTAGAAAAGAGGAATCCTAAAACGATCGAATAAATAATAACTTAACGACTGATGATGACATACTGTTTTAATAACTTGGACAGTATGTAAGCGAAAAATTAACTAAACTAACGACGAATATTTTCCTTAAGCTAATAATCAAACCCAGAACGAGCTTGTAAAAAGTGGGTTGTGATTTATTTATCCATTTCAGATACATATTTAAATTCTATCCGTGAGCCTACATTAGTGAGCAACCCACTACAGTGCCCCGTGCAACTCTAGTTGCACGTATGCACAAGGCCAAAGTGCTCCATGCAACTATAGTTGCAGACATTTTCTTTTTTTTTATTCTCAACTATTTTAACGTTTCTTTGTCACTTTGGACAGTTTTTTGGTTGAAATAACTTGTCAAACGTGTAGAATGATAGTTTAGAATAATGTAGCAACACAAACATAGTTTCATCAAATGAAAAAAAAAAAAAAAAATAATAATTTGTATGGGCGGCCGTTGTTAATAAGAACTATAGTAAGAAAATATTCATGCGAGCTTGAAGGATTTACGAATTTCCGATGATTTCGACTTAAATAATGAATTTTTAATAGTCTTGGCTAAACTTCAGTAATATTGTAATGGTGTGACATACAAAATTATGCCCTAACTCCATCACAATAAGAATCACACTATTAATACTTTTAACATGATTAACATTTTCACTATATCATTTAATGGTTATTTGGATCAGCGGTTTAGGCTGGCGACATTTGTTATAGATCTGACGGACGCGAGTTCAAATCACGTAGTTCCTCCTCAAAGATATCTTATTTTAGTGTTTTTTGCTGAATGATCGAAGAAGTTTATTATAGTCAAACAAACGTAATGAAATCACAGGCATCGTTTAAAATTGAAAGTTTAAGAACATAGCGGTGATTGCGGTTTACGGAGTGTCAACGGTCGTACCTATGCTCGATATCTGGCCATTTTGATGTGCGAATACCGACATTTGAGAATATTAACGTATCGTGATGAAAAACTGAAAATTAGAAGTGATATGTACCGAAATTACTGTATTCTTTTGTGTTTAGTGAATGCATAAAGGGCCTTTGGAAACGCCCTTAGAAGCACTGTGATCAGTGTCCTGAACCCAACACATAGAAATACTTCTCATATCTGTAACTCATCATAATAAGGAGAGAGATCAGATAATCACTAGTGTACTTTAGGACGTGCACGTCAGTAACCTTCTTAGTCAAAAATATGCTCGTCAGTTTGGCATTATAATAATAAATAAATGTAATTATTTAAGTAGCACTCTTTTATTGATTTGGGACACATTACAATATGTCTAATTTATTTCATAACTAAACCGGCATAAATTCATGTAAGTATTCAATATTATTTATCGTAAAGAAAACTCTTTATCCACGGGATAAATTTTATCACTTGACTTTTGAACAATTGTTATGGTTTGAATTTTTAATTCTAAACGACCTATCTTATTAATTTATATCAAATAGACACTAATCTTCATAAGTGCATATTTATTTTTGGTCGGATGATCCAAATTAATCATAAAAAATGGACTTAAATTTCCCGCTCCATACTATTGCGTTAATTCGTTAAATTTCTTCTTACTTTAAAAATCTGTTACTTTTTATTTGCACGTGTATGTGTTGAAATTTTTATGTAAATAGAGGAGTTAGTATATGTACTCTATAAATAAAACACAAAAAGATCGTTATCTTGCTTTGAATTGTAAAAAAAAGAACTTTTCCTTTATTATTCCTTACCAAAAAGTTTAACCACTTTTTATAAACTTCATACTTATGAAGTGACCCTGGCTTAGCATTAAACGAATTTGTCGTTTATTCAGCTCCCTAAAACAATAATTGCTTTCTAATTACTTTACTATGAGAGGAACAAGATTTGATTTCCAAAGCACTGCGCCGCTCTCCGAGCCGCTCGCCGAGCCGTTCCGTGCCGCGGACAACTCTGATGGGAATAATCTTGTTATTAAGGGGCACTAAAATGGGATTCGATTTTTCCGATTGGATTTATTTACTTATTTATTGAACTGCTGCTTTATTAATGACTGGCGGAAGAAATACAGTTTCTTAATTAGGTAGTTATTTTTACGTTAACTTTTCAATATTTTAAATAGTTATTATCCTATTCCCGACGAAGACAAATCCAAAAACACCAAAATCTGAAAATTCTGTCCAGCCGTTCTCGACTTATAAGTTTCTTCAAATAGTTACCTATTTAATAAGAAAATATTCGTACGCAAAGGCAGACTAAGTGTATGCAAAATGCAATCCTAATTCCTATGCTAGAAGTCCGAGTCCGGGACGCGGCCGACGCTCGGGAATTTAGCCACGACATCCACGTGACTGAAAGGGGCCGCTGCCTGGGAGCGGGGGCGCGTGCGATCGCGCGATTTAATAGATAAGAACAAGTGTGCGGTCCGTTACAAAGAAATAGGTAAATTACTAGTTCCCGCCATTAAACTCGGGCAAGTTTAACGCGTTCTGAGTAGAAAGAATATGCGTTTGGGTTTTGGTCGGTTTCGTATTTTTCTTATTATTTTTTAAATGTTATGTTCATCTATATAAATACATAAATAATAAATAAATGTTGACAACATCACATACATTGTTCTGACCCCAATTTGAATAACTATTTAAAGCATTCGTATTTTGGAAACCAGAGACAACGAAGGTACCACAAACACCCAGACCCGAGAAAATGTAGAAAAACTCATTTTTTCTACATTGACCTGTCCGGGAATCGAACCCGGGACCTCGGAGCAGGCAACACCTTGAAAACCGGTGTGTACGCCACTCCGCCACGGAGGTCGTCGAAATCAACTTATAATAAAATGATTATGAGGATAGGTTGTCATTTATAAAAAAAGTAAAACTTTTTTTAAGTGTTCATACTCGTACCATATATTTTTACCTATCTCACACGTTTATTTTCTTGACGGTAAAAAAGGCATCCAGTAGATTGCAGGTATCGATAGCTAAATGATTTTCCAAGTTGCAAGGCAGGCACCTCATTCCGATGAAGCGGGTTCGATCCTCAGTTTGAGAGCGAAAGGTTTTAGATAAAAGGAATAGGTATATGTTTTAAATAAGGTGGGTGGACCATGGAAGGTCATGCTTCTTGGAAGGCCGACTATAAAAAAGTCATATTTATAGTCATGCGATGATGAATTATTTTCATTAACCTTTTAACCGCCGCGTGATTCTTCCAAAGAATATGTCTCTGGCGCCGTGCACATTTTTTCATACTTCACCTATAGTGTTGTGACACATTATTACAACAAATTAATTATAAGGTAGAAATATTACATTTATACCGGAAACTAGTGGCTGTTTTATTTGTTTCCCTCTTACAATTAATGTAATTTAAATTAAAAACTAGATGTTCTTAATTCTAAACATCTATAATTTTTGGAATAAATAGTACCTTAGCCTAGATAAAGTCTAGGTGATATCTATAAAAATACCGTTTTTGGAATCCCTAGCGTTGGATATATACAACAACGGCGCTAGCATTATAGAAAAATATTGAAATGTATTCTAAGTAACGTTTCCGGTTATCGGTTCTATTATTCAGGTTATAATACTAGTTATCGGTATTTCTTTTAGTAGCTGTACCTGAAGATTCAGTTCTCTAAAGTAATCGTGATATAAAAACATTATTCTTTAAAGCCCAATACAGATGTGATGAACAGTGATTGATAGAATGGAACGCATTTTAATTGAAATAATCAGAGGGTAGGTGGTCATTGCAATTACACCAACTGTTAAAAATGGAAAATCGTCCCTCAGGTATGTTTAATGTTATTTGAATTTATACAACAATTTTCGATTCCCGCTTATCATATAGAATATTTTCCACTCTCCCTATACAAAGTGCAATACTGTGCGTCGCAACGGTGCACCATGAGCAGTTAAAATGTTCAGCAGTGACTACCTACATATCCTAACCTATCTGATCCTACGGTGACGGACGATTTTTGAGCATTCGTTATTCAATCAATCCCGCACATAATCCGTTGATACTTATACCTTACCTATATGATATTTAAAACCAATACCTAAACTGGGTGATATTTAAAAATTCAACCATACCCGAAACTGTTTTAAATAAATTCAAGTGATATTGATTGGACTTAGCTCACTAGGTATTGTGTTATTGGCCGTATTTATGACTTTGTAAACAAATTTCTAAGTGATCCGCAACTTAATTACCTATTTTCTTTCGTACAATTAGCACAGTCATAACTATATCCACATATTGAGATAACTTGTTTTATTTGCACTTTAGTAATTATCTAACAATAAAACAAGGTAATGTTTACAAACTTATCTCATTATCCTCCTCCTCCGTGAATGTGCTACTGTTTTCCATTGAATAATTCTAATATCCGCAAAAACTCATTAGAGTCAAATTCACTGTCACTCATTTTATTACTTTATCCGGGAAAGAAACAGACGTCACTATGACACAATGACCTTGATACGTGTACGCTTACGACGTCACAGATTTACTTGAAATAAAGCATAAACGTAGAATATAATAGACGGACAAAGCGTGCGAGATAGAAGAAAACCTCTTATGGAAATCTAGCAAGATAGAAAGAGAAAACGAATCTTTTCGTTTTGTGATCAGTCTTAATTGACAGAGTGACATCCAGTGGCATAAGCGATATAAACTTCAACATTTTATGGAATTATCTAGTACATCGTAGATTATCTAAAGTAAATACAATTTTATTTAACAATGGTCACATGTTCTGTGAGTGCCTGTGGAGTCAATCACAAAAATAGTCTAGAAAATTGCTCATTTCACAGGTAAATACGTAGAAAGTCGTCATCGTAAAAACGCGTTATTTTTGTTGAATTTGATCTTGTTGTTATGTTGTAAATGTGAAATTACTTCAATCCGTTTGTTCCGTCTAATATTTTGTATAGATAAAGTTCTATGTATTGATTATTTACATTATTATGGTGGATAATTAATTTATCGAAATATTTTACATGTACGCTAGAGCTTGACTCAAATTTATCGATACTATTGTCAACATTTATCTCGAATGTTTCCGGAGAAATTTGATGTTATTTAACGTTTAGCGTCTCAAATGAATGACAACTTAACAATTTGAAGAAGGAAACTGTAAGGAATCACATACGCAAACTTACGCAAACTTATTGAATTTTGACGCATAATTTAATACTAATCATTAATTAAACATAGTAATTTAATTAAATGTGGAAAACACCACAAACATTGTTCTGATCCCAATTTGAATAACTATTTAAAGCATTCGTATTTTGGAAACTGTTGGCACGCTATCCAACATCACTATTTTTTATAGACAACACTAGTTGCTGTATACTGTAACTCTCTCTCCACGTTAGGCCACCGTACTATACGGACGTGTTCCAACCTACAAATAAGTACTTAACTAAGCGTCTGCTAAGGTATAATTTAGTGCATAAGACGTGTATTAGAATTATTAAGTACCTACTTGATTCAGTGACAGTTTCTTGTGAGCTCAAAATAAACTCTTGTGAAATACCAACCAGTGTTTATGTCAATTCTCCTCATCTACAGTCCACTACTAACACAAACCAGAAACAACGAAGGTACCTCAAACACCCAGACCCGAGAAAATGTAGAAAAACACTCTTTTAAGCTTGCATAGCTTCTATCGCGGGCCTTCAGCGTGGAGACCGAATCCAGAAATTCCGTAACGAAAATAACCTAACACTCGGGGCGAGGCACGATCGAACAATTTTGAATTTCCGAAATTTAAAAGAATTTAGAAGAAAATAAGGATTTTGACAGTATGGAGAGGGATCTGCTAATGAACGCACCGTGCGATTTTGGTTTAAACGCTTTCGTGATGGAAACTTCGACTTGAAGAACGAGCCACGAGGAAGACTCACACAGGTGATTAACGATGAATTAAGAGAGATAGTGGAAGCCGATCCTAGTCAAACTACCCAGGAATTAGCGGCATGGTTTAAACTAACCTTACCCACAATATTGACTCATTTGCGTCAAATCAATAAAATAAAAAAATACGAAAAATGGGTGCCTCATGATTTGACTGATGTGCAGAAAGAAACGCGTGTTGAAACTTGTGTTGCCTTGTTAAATCGGTACAGAAATGAAGGAATATTAAATCGAATTGTGACAAGAATGCAATGACTGACCCAGGTCAAACGCCACAACAGTGTCCTAAAGTAAAACTTACCAATGAAAAGGTAATGTTAATTGTTTGGTGGTCTCAGCATGGTGTTATTCACTATAGTTTTCTCTGATCTGGTCAATCAATAACGGCAGATGTCTATTGTGCCGAACTCCGAACAATGTTGGCAAAACTAGCAGTAAAAATTTTGATTAAATAAATTTGTTAAAAATTAAAAAAATAAACTATTTTGATTTTCGGTACAAATCGGCAATTTCATACTTTAACCCCTATTATAACAATTTATTGATTAATACGTTGTTCACTGACTGACATTGATTCATAAATCATGAAATGTATGCTCATTTGTATGAACTAAAACAAATTAACGGTAGTGTATTGTAATGAATGCAACTTTCGCGTCACAACACTGGCCAACTTGATATGAAGTAGTTGGCATGAATGACATGTCAATATTAGAGGCGTTTTTTATTTTATCCATTTTAAAACACAAAAAAGCCTGTTTTCGCTAGAAATAAATCGGGTTTCAGTAGTGTCCATCTTTAAAATTTACAAAAAAAAGAAATGTTATATGTATCGTAATTGTATTTTATTACATTAAGTACAATGAAGAGCTTCTATAGAAGTCGTGGCGTGGGGGGCACGAAAATCTCTAACTTCTATAGAAGTCGTTGGCTGTGAAAAGGTTAAGCAAAGTCAGTAGAAAAAGGCGTATGTAATGTAAGATCGTAGGATTGTAGGTAAACACTAAAGCAGGAAAAGTAGTGACAGTGAGTAGAGTAGTGGTGAGTGACGGCTTATTCCACTGCGCTCCAAGAAATTATTCCACCGGGCTCCATAATTGATTTTAAGTATAATTATTTTAAATAATAAAATGTTCCACTAAGCTCCATGAAAAACATGAAAGTACAGTCGGCTAGTAAAATACTATTTATTTTCGTTAAATTTACTATTCAATTCAAAACGACTTTTAAGTAAACGTGAAACATGGAAAAACTCAACATCATTATTTATCTAGAATTATAACAATGCATTTGCGAAACAAAAGATTACCGGGAAGGAGCGTTACCGGCCTATAGCCAGACAGAAAACGGTTATACTTATATTTTCTCTCCTAATCGGAAGACAAGTTCTTGATTAATTTATATGATTTTTGTACAAGTAGGTACAAGTAATTTTATGACCATTTCCAATAACCTATCTATCTTCAGTTTTGGCATATCGGAGATAGGAAACTAGGTTTCTATCTCTGTTTTTGCCGTCCAGAGAAACAAAGACAGAAGTTGTTTTCTATCTCCGATATGCCAAAACTGAAGATAGATAGGTTATTGGAAATGGCCGTTAGTTTATAACGTTCTACGATTACCAAAATTTATTGTTTTTATATAGGAACATACTTAATTTAGGCACTTACTCAATATGGGGAGGGCGATCTTGCATTTTAATATTTTGTCTTAGTAAAATATTCTAATCTGGAGCTGTGATTATTGTGCTATTTTATAATAGTTACATACATTTTTAAGTTAATTGTTTTAAGTGAATTGTTGTTTTATGCGTGGTTATAATTCTGTATTGTGTCTTATTTGGTGGAATAAGCCGAGTGACAGCATGACCACATTCCGAATTGAGACAAAACCGATATCAGCATGTCAAACTCGCTCCGATAAGTGGTAACTTAGATTAAAAAATTGACGCCATAACTTATTTCAGCTCAACTCGGAACCAACTTCAACATTGTTAGATAAAATAAAAATAGATTCTGCATTTGATTTTTCTGTCCGTAGGCCGAGAGTTCGAATCTTAGTACGTACTTCTATTTTTTACGTTTTGTAACGATTTGCAAAAAAATAAAAACATATAATGCAATTTTCTTGAGATTTAAAATAAAAAACAGAAATACTAATAAGTAACTTGCTTTGATTTTTTCTTGGTCTTTGCATTAAAAGTTAAATGCTAATAAGCGCCATCTTACGGCACGTGTCATTCATGGTCAAAGCATAGCCACACGTGCTTGCAAATGGTTCTCGTAATTGGCAAAATTTGGATTGTATTTATCTTGGTCTATGATTTTATTCAAATCGAGACTCCTAGCGCAATCTGTCGTAATATTTTGAAAAGAATTCGGAAAGACATTTCTTGACTAGCGATTGGAACTCTAGTATATTTCTTTCCCTATGGTATTATGTAAAAGTATTATACTATGATGATGGCAGAATGTAAATATACTATATTTTTTTATAGAACTGCTCGATTCTAGGCCTCGGTTCGATTCCCGGCTCGGTTCAATTTAGGAAATGAATCTTTTTAAAATTGTCTTGAACCTGGAAGGGATGGGGGTGAAAGTCGTGTTTCGATAGACAGGTTAAGCTGTTCGGCCTGACTTTGTCGTCAAGTTGAAGTCGTTTAAACAAGTAGCGTCAGACAGAGGCCCAATACCAGATCAGCCGATGAAAAGGTCAATATATTTGTTCAACCCTAAATCGAACGTAAACAACGATTGAACCCGCCTCTGCCATCTGTATGTAGCATACAGGCCCCTGATTCAGCTAACCAAATCGTATCACAATCGTAATTGAATAGCAGGTTTTTGACAGTTCTAGTATGGGCTAAATGTCAAAATCGCCTAATTCAATCACAATCGAACTACAATTGAAATAGCTGAATAAGGCCCCTGTTTTTACACTAGGTTTCTATTTTAAAACGTAGCTTTTAATATGTTGTTTTAAATGATACCATTTAAACGGACACCATTTTTCCAGATTCCTACATTCGTTCAGATTTGCATAAGTTTGTACTAACAACCTGGGCCCTAATCCTGCTAATTTACAAATGCCTCAATAGAATCGCAATGGCAACGCAATTGTATATTTTAACACACTTAATATGGTGGTAATGTCAAAATATACGATTGTGATGCTTTTGCGATTCTATTGAGCCATTTGTAAATTAGCAGAATTGGGGACCTGTTCCTGTATGTTTTATACTATTAAATCTAACGCTCCGTCTGCATCGTCTATGTTGCACACCCAACTAATAGCTCTAAATATCATTTATCTATACTAATATTATAAAGCTGAAGAGTTTGTTTGTTTTTTTGTTTGTTTGAACGCGCTAATCTCAGGAAGTACTGGTTTGAATTGAAAGAATATTTTTGTGTTGGATAGTCAATTTATCGAGGAAAGCTTTAGGCTATATAACATCACGCTACGACCAATAGGAGCGAAGCATCAGTGAAAAATGTTGCAAAAAAACTCGCGATTGTAATAACAGAAATTTACGCAGACGAAATTGCGTCAGCAGCTAGTAATTTATATTTAATAAGTTGCGATCTCTATCTCTTATTCTCTATACCAAGTTGAGAAAATATAAATTTCCCAGTCACACTTCCACCCCCTTCTCAACTCCTAAACGAAATGATTTCCTGGACAAAAACTATCCTATGTGCTCAAAACTGTATCTATTTACCTGCATCGGGGTTCTTACAGGTATTTTTGTTGTTCAATGCATGTATGTAATATATGTCCTTGGTAATTTAACCAAAAATATTTTATTTCCTAGGTGGAGTAGCCGTTGCTGACTACAATTCTGTTGTTGAAGGAGACAAGATTATCAAAACGGCGATCGATAACTTTGGCCGAATTGATATCCTTATCAACAATGCTGGTATTCTTCGTGATAAGAGTTTTCTTAAGCTGCCAGAACAGGTAATATTATTAAATATTATTATGTAGATTACTTGTATTAATATCATTATAATTATACAACGTGTTCCTTTTGATATCCCATAACTCTAAGGTATTAAACAGACCATGGTAAAGAATCAAATCGCATATGAATTATTTTTCAATTATTAATTTTTTTTGTTTAATTTTTTCATACAAAATAATTCTAAAAAGTCATAACTGTTTATGTAAAACACCCTAACCTGTTTATGAATGGACTTTTGAATGAAAACGATTTACTCGTACCTACTTACTTATCAATGAAACACCCACGCACGTCAATGTTTTTTACAAGTTACGCTCTCCCGCTACTTTACTACTACACTTTAGTGTAAGTTTGTCAAATTCTCGCAAAACTAAGGATTCGCCATACTGGTTACATTTTTTTAACAAATTCAACTAAAATTGATGTTATATTCGAAACTATTGCTTTTTGAACCACATGTTCTAGGGCGTTTTATATTATTTTTACCTATAGAACATAACCTTAGAGTTATGGGATATCAAAAGGAACACGTTGTATAAAAACAAGTATAAAAGGTTCCAGGGCCTTTGATATTTTTTTATGCTGAAATATGAAGTTAAATATTCTACTGAAAGTTCTGCTCCCACTTTGTCATTGTATCGCCATTCGCTTTTGTTCGTCGAGGCTGCCGTTTAAGTAGATATTTAATTTGTCCTGTGGTAATACTCGTATGCTAGAGTATAATATTTTGTTGACTAATCCCATATTTTAATTTAACATTCTTATAAATTCTTAGAGCACTTATTTTGCATCTTACGGTTTTTAACGCTAGTCTGACATGCCTACCAGGTTCCTAACTGTCGTTGTTCACGAAATCATTTTTAGCAGTTGTAAATAAAATATAATAAATCTTTATTATTTAGTCTCGTAGGGTCCGGGTTCTGTCGACGTATACGAGCGCGTTACTTACATAAATACATACGAACATTCACAGAGCGATACCACAGTCTATGAACCATACAGTCGTTCGACGAAGACGTCTAGACTGGGCAATAGTGCGGGGTGTGAGGGGCGAGACGCGGGAAGGCCGAGCCCGAACTGCGAACAAAACGATGTTAGCAGTTCAGGACACAGCATTCAGGGCAAACAAATGTTTGTGTTTTAAATTATTTTATATTTTTTTGTTGGAATTTATTGGAATGCTGATATCGAATGATTCGAGATGGTGAACATATATTTTTTTAATAAGATAATAAGTTGTCAATTTCGAGGTTAATTGGGCTGCTGATTACGAAAATGCTATCCTTTTTTAATTTCAAGATGGTGGACGTAATTTTTTTTAATTTGATATGAGTGTCAATTTTGAGGTTCAGTGGGGTGCTTCAAATAAGCCACTTTTAAAATCCAAGATGGCGGACGTATTTTTTTATAATTTGATATGGGTGTCAATTTTGAGGTTCATTGGGGTGCCGATCACGAAAATGCCATCCTTTTTAAAATCCAAGATGGCGGACGTATTTTTTTATAATTTGATATGGGTATCAATTTTGAGGTTCATTGGGGTGCCGATTACCAAAATGCCATCCTTTTTAAAATCCAAGATGGCGGACGTATTATTTTATAATTTGATATGGGTGGCAATTTTGAGGTTCATACGGGTGCCGATTACCAAAATGACATCATTTTTAAAATCCAAGATGGCGGACGTATTGTTTTATAATTTGATATGGGTTTCAATTTTGAGATTAATTAGGGTACTGATTACGAAAATGCCATCCTATTTTAAATCCAAGATGGCGGATGTAATTTTTTATAACTTGACATGGGTGTCAATTTTAAGGTTCATTAGGGTGCTGATTACCATTTTGCCATCCTTTTTAAAATCTAAGATGGCGGACGTATTTTTTTATAATTTGATACGTGTGTCACTTTTAAGGTTCATTGGGGTGCTGATTACGAGTGTTTATCTGCAATAAATAAATAATTTTATATATTGTTTACTTTTGACAACCCTGGCCGTCACGATACTGTCTAGACGTTGTCGGCATTTTCCATGAGATCAAAGGCGTCGAACGACTGTATGGTTCATAGACTGTGGCGATACTGCAAAGCTATACATGACATACAATCGAACATGAATCTATTCTATTTTTAATCAGGATTGGGACCTTATCCACGCCGTCCACTTGAAGGGAGCGTACAAGACAACACACGCAGCATGGGACTATTTCAGGAAACAAAAGTATGGACGTATTATCATGACCTCCAGCAATGCTGGTATCTACGGAAACTTTGGTCAGAGCAATTACAGGTGAGACACGAATAAACAAGTTTTAACAAATAAAACTAGCTTGTTTCAACTACTTTATGGTTCAGCACAGCAATTTGAAATAGAAGTATTTATTTTTGTCTTAAAGAAATATTGTTTTACTGAGAAAATTGTACGGTTTGTGATATATTGATAACTGTTGGCTGTAATGTGGGATAATTATAGACTAAGTAAAATAGTAGTCGTGCTCATCCCACAAATACTAGTCTTTAGCGGGAATAGGAGTCGCAAACTCTGGCTTCGTGGCCCAAACCATCAGTGATGAATGTGTTTTATTCCCCCATAGCGCCGCCAAGATGGGTCTAGTGGGTTTCGCCAACACCCTAGCACTGGAGGGTGACAAGTACAACATCAAAGTGAACACGATCGTCCCGACAGCCGCTTCCCGTCTAACCGAAGACATCCTCCCCCCTGAAATGTTCCAGGCGATGAAGCCAGAACTTATCGCGCCTGTTGTGGTAAGTTGATTTTTAAATTGATGCAAAAAAAGGGGATTTCGCAATGCGACGCGTTTTGTTGTATTGATTTTTAATAGGATTACTAAAATATAAGAAATATACAGGTGACTTTTTCAACATCTTCAAAAATGTTTATAGGCATTCAATATCGTATTTAGAGCCGTAAAATTCGTATTTATGAAGTGTAGGTAAATAATGTAAATCAGATTTTCATACAAAAATATTTTTCGCACCAGTGTTTTCTAACGGTCCTGAGCCTGTTAAGGTATAAAGGGAACTTATGAATAGTATCGTAAGGAATGAATGAGATGCGCATAGCGTAAAAAAAGTGTATCAAACATTTTAGATTTTACTTTATCTCGACATTTTTGTACTGGGCTAAATCAAAAGAAAAAATACGTCATTTGTTTTTTTTCTCGGAGATTGTTATATTAAAATTTGGAAGGTGGTTAAAATTTCATCTTGTAGATACACAGTTCCATACAGAAATGTCAGTTCATACTGTCCAAGGTTAAATATAAGCAGCTTATATCATATTATGTTGTACTCACCAACTTTATTGTAAATTGATGTCTTACATGACTTGAAGATGAATGCTACTTATTTAAAAGTGCACCCAAATGATCAGTTGTTGCTTATTTGGTGAGGACATTTTTCTGTCACCGATAGTGTATTCAGTTTATTTTTTAATTTTATATTAATTATTATTAACCACTTTTTACAGGGCTCACAAATTTCTCTTTTACCTATGTTTTGACTAAATCTTGCCAAACATAATATACCTAAATAATGTTTTGTGCGTCCCCTGATAAAGACCGTCATTTGACGTTTTGGAAAATCCAAGAGATCGCAGTCATGTGTCAGATAAATATTTGACATGAATAAATGAAAGTGCTGAAGTTGTTTTTGCTATAGATACGTAATAAATTGTTATCATTCGTGCGTGTGTTGTCTGCCCGTTCGATTCCTGGTCGGGTAAATTTAGGACGCGATATTTTCTAAATAGTCTTCAGTTTCGAAGAGGGTTGGTACCGGTACCGGTATAAATTTTGATAAAATAATGAATATAACACTGTCAAGATGTTATACATAATGGTTACATAACGTGTGCTTCTTTTTACAGGTGGTTGAAAATGCACCGTGTATACTTATGTAATCACGATTATCAACGTCGAATTGCTATCTTTATCATAGATTTTATTACATCGTGACGTAGTAAGCGTTCGCAAGCATGATAAATAAGCATGTTTTTTATTTATTACTGATATGACATCGGTGCTAAATAACTTTAACTAAGTAGTTTTTTAACATTCTTCCTACCTACCTATATTTTGGAATATTGATCGTAGTTAATATTTTCGCATAGGTTCATTGATATATTATTTTAATAAAACAAACGATTCGTGGTAAGCTTTTTCAAATAACCTATGTTTTTCCTACATAAGTTTCGTGAAAAATTGCGAGGAAAAATTAGAACCAGGAAGGTTTTCTTTCGTTTGGTTGCTATTCGTTCAGATTCAAATTATCAGTAAGTATACTGTTGATATCTGCATATGAATATAACAGCATTTTTTTCGTTAGTGTTGTTTAATTTGTATTACAAAAAATTTACTTTAAAGAAACTACTGTCACTTCATAGCTGGATTTATAAATAATGCACATATTTTTAAATTTGTATTAATTGATTGTTCATGACAATGACAGTGCAAACGTTATTGTGAAATTTAAATTAAGAATGTTAATGAACCTGCGTGTAAAAGAAGCATCAAATACTCGGAAACCTAGTAGACAGTTTTATGTTTTATGGCCTTGCCATGATTACAATCTGACCTTAATGATTTAATTAAACTATGGAAGTCAGCTTGCTTAAGAGAACCCTGTTTAGGTGTTTGTACCTTTAATGTTTCATAACTACTCGGATATGGATATTCACTTTTGGCCGCGACTTTGTCTACGAGGACGTCGAAATTGGGTTTAGTGCAAATTTTATTTAAAAAGGTTTGAGTGCGGATCCAAACAAAATTACGCAATAAAAAGCCCTGTCTCAAAACACTGAAAACCTATATGTACGTTTTTATTGCTGCCTAAGTTATTACGGCTCAAACGATAAGATAAATCGTCGTACCTATCTTTTTATGTAGTCGTGTGTTACGTAAGAGTAAATACGAGTTTGTTCATTAGGTCACGCGTCGACTGGCACTTGCTTTTGCGATGCAAAGGCTGTCAACAAACAGTTTTTTTACTATAGGCAACCACACGTTTGTGATGGTTGTCAATCGCTATACTGTTACTATTAGTAAATCAAGGATGTTTGGTATTTATTGTATTATTGTATGATTGGTATTTATTGTATGATGATATTCCATGAAGGCTACTTTTTCATTAAAAAGGTTTCAAAAAACCCATTAAAAAAAATCAAGTTCTCCACATTGTTGTTCACTCTTCAAAAGGATTTTGCAATTATTGCCACGCTTGGCAGGCAGGTTGGCGATCGCAGTTTAACCAATGAATGATGGTGGGGCGTGTAAATAGCTACACCATGTAATAGCAGGGCGGTATCACAACCAAAGATACGTTGTAAGCCGGACAGAAGAATTTACTAGGTAATGTCGGAGAAATAGGATACAAACGAGAAAATTTGTATTGACTTCCAAAACAAGACACTATCAATTAGGTACAAGTAATGAAAGCCCACCAACCTGCGGAACAGTCCGGATTCGCCTGCTTTCTGAATCTCATCTTTCTCTCTGTGACACCTTTCGTGAATTCTTCTTGAAATGCGGTATTTTCGATGAATTTGGAGATGAAATATTTTTAGCAAATTTTATAATTCATGAGCGGGTTATTTTCGTCTCTATGGTAACGAATCTCAAAATTACTAGAGCTCGTGTGATTGGCTGTTACTTACCTAGAGTTACTTACCTAAACCTCTAAAATAGATCGACCACGCTTTTGGCTTAACCCCGCTATTTGTTCATTACTATTATAGTGCTAAGTTGATTGCTGCTTTAAATAAATACCTACTTTTGTTACAGGCCTATATGGCTCACGAGTCATTCGAAGGCAATGGCAACGTGATCGATTCCACTCTGGGCTACGCCAACAAGCTGCACTACGTGCGTTCCGTCGGAACTCCTCTCAAGTAAGTTTTATACAGGATGAAATTTTAACCACCTTCGAAATTTTAATATATCAATCTACGAGACAAAAAACAAATGACGTATCTTATTTTTGGTATAGCCTAGTACAAAAATGTCAAGATAAAGCACTTAGAAATTGATTGATATATTAAATACTTTATTTGATATTTTAGCAACTTAATTGCACTTATAATATCAGTAAGTATATAAACATGAAAAAAAAATTTTTTTTGTCTCGCCTGAGACAAAATTTTTCAAGTTTATATACTGATATATTAAAATTTAGAAGGTGATTAAAAAATCATGCTGTATACGAGAAACTACCAGGTAACTAACTAGAATTATTTTTCCTTGATTTATGTCTGTGAACCTCATTGTCTTTGTGTAAAGTTTAATTTCCTTTAATACAACTGTCATCGTACCAATTCTACGTGAAAAATACTTTTTTAAGCGGTCATAAGTGTAAATTTACACACTTGAGTTGTTAATGCAACATCGTAAATCATTGTAACCAAACGAATCGCCCCTACCGATCTCACCTATAGTTTTTATTATATAATTATGTTACAAGCTACTTAATCTTTGTTTGCTTGAAATCAGTACTTATACTCGTATTATTCTTAACTGGAGAAATGATTGGTTCTTCATACAGGGCATAGGTATACATAGATCCCTTTAAAGTTTAATTTTGTTAAAAAGGTAGCTAGTGAGCTACCTTTTTAACAAAATTAAACTTCGAGTAGTAACTCGTACGTACGTTCTTCCACGACACATCTATCCTATCTTTATATCAAAACTCATTTAAAACTCCTCTTCTATTATATTCGTTTAATTAAACGATCCACATACAATGTATTGTATCCATAAGTGATTATTACTCATTGCTAAAAAGTTACCTTCGCTACTTTGTAGCTTTAAGATTTAACGATCGTAGCTGTTACGATTATGCTATTATCTTCTAGCCCTCTAAAGGCTACAAAAGATTCATCTATCGCTGTGTTGTTTTAAGCGTGATCCCCAACGCTGGACTACGACAAGTGCGATTATGTTTTTGTTGAGCTATGGCTACACATCTAGTCTCATATGAACTTGCTACTTGACGTTTGTTTTCTGTCACTGCTGCATAAGTCCGTTCATAGATTCCGGGAATTCGAGTGGTGTAGCTAAGAACACATTCTGAAGGCCTTTAACCAGTGGTGGCTGGTGATAAAATAGTTGGCATAGTAATTTGAACTTTATATTACATTACTAAGATAAGATTGTTAACCAATGAAAGTTAAAAGAAGCTGTACCGGTTTAGGGGTAATATTACTGATTTAAACTTTTACGGTTACTATCATAGCTGTTAGTTGCTAGGAGCCATGGCTCTTGAGATCCAAATACAGTGCCAAAATATCGGAAATTCGAAAAAAACAAAGTACACTTTAGAGAATCATAAACAAGTAACATTTCATAATAAAATAAATTTTATATATTATTTGTGATATTATTTTATTGTATCTTATCACCGAAATAACAAACTTGAACACAGTACTTGCAGTATACTTGTATAAGCCTTACAAATAAAGATAAAAACAATGATATCAACTAGAGATATTAGATATTGTGTAACTACCTCTATAGTTTGATTATCTTAATAAGTACATATTTCTTTTACAGAAAAAAACCCACCGATGTCGTCACTATTGAATCCGTCAAACAATTTTGGCCACAAGTCGTGGACATGAAAAATGCGACACACCTGGACAAAATCGCTGATGTCACAATCGATTTGGCTCAAAAGTTGCAGGTAATAATTTTAATGCGGAACTTACAAGAAGAAAAAGACGTCTCGGCAAAGCGAAGCGAGCTATATCATGCTAAATATTTACTAAACGGGAAAACCGTAGCAAATTTATACGGTAATAGAAAAATTGTTTAAAGTAGAAGTAAAATATTTTTGAGTTAGGTACATCTGTTTTGTTCGACCAAACGTTTATGATTGCCTTAATAAACCTTAATCAGGCCTGACGTTTTAAGTGAGCGATCGAGTCACCTAGCAACAATAGGCGTGGTGCAGCTTGGTCTGTAAACTGAACAACTTTTACTCAAAGTTATACCAATTTGACACAGAAAAATGCTATCTCTCTTCTAGTTCAAACAAACTTTTACACAGTGGCACTGTAATTTTAAGTTATTTATAAATCAAGTGTGCCAGTATCAATCAAGGTTCTATAAATTGATTAAACTTTTTGCGTTATGTACATACTTACATCAAAACGTCACGCATGACGCATAAATTTTTGCTCACCGAATACCTACATTAATTTTTCTTTACAAGAACTTCCTAAGAAGACTTAATATGTATATTATGATATATTATACGATGTTGCAATACATTTTTTTTATAGGAATTCGAAGACCGTGCCAAGCAGGATGGAGACAAGAATGTCTACAGATCTGAATACAGCTATGACTCCAAGGACCTGGCCTTGTATGCCCTGGGAGGTAAATATTTTATACACGGATATTTGTGGTGGGAGAGGAGCAATAATATAACATTTTTTAAAATAAATCCCAAAAAAGTTTACAATATCCTTACAAATCGTTAGTTTTTAAAATCGATTTAGTATTCGCCATGTAGCTTTTTTTTTACCAAAACGTAGCCTATGTTACCCGGACTATAATAATGAATCGACTAATACCTCATTCACCATAATCGACTCAGTAGTTTAGCCGCAAATGTGGAACCCTCATAAATACCCACATAAATATGTAAATAGACAGCTAAAATCGTTTGACTTTGCCATAGTCGGGTAAAAAAATATTTTTTGTACGCAGTTGGTGCGTCCGTCAAGAACTCGTCAGACCTGAAGTTCCTGTACGAAAGCCACGAGGAGTTCTCGGCCCTGCCCAGCTACTTCATCCTGGCCGGCATGTGCATGGAGGCGCCGCTCGTGCCCGCCGCCATGCCTCCGGGGAAACACGCTGATTTCACTAACGTAAGTGAACATATACGATGACATTAATACCAATATAATTAAGACTTGCGTTTTAGAGATCGTTTGTGTTATGTCATACCTTGTTAACCTTTCATTTTCCTTGGAACATTTCCCGATAAACTGAAATTGTCTATTGTAAAATCTCTGTACAAAAAAGGAAGCAAAGAAGATACCGATAATTATCGACCTATCATACCAATCATTTCAAAGGTTTTTGAGAAATGTATGCTAAAACGTCTTGAGCATTTTTGCAATAAATACAAAGTAATTACGAAGAAACAATATAACAATCAATTTTTCAAAAACACAAATCAACAACTTTAGCTATTTTCGATTTAATAGGTTCAGTACTTGCTAATCTTAATCAAAATCGTCTGACCACCGGATTGTTTTTAGATTTGTCCAAAGCCTTTGACTTTGTTGTTCACAAATTATTGTTACAAAAACTAGAAACTGCTGGGATCAGAGGCCCCGCATTAAATAGGATATCATCTTACTTAAGCGGTAGGCAACAATGCAGTATAAATACTACAACAGGAAACGAAATCAAGTCGATACCGTCAAGTTACAAAGAAAAATTCTCGGGTATTCCTCAGGGAAGTGTGCTAGGACCAAGTTTATTTCTATTATATATTAATGACATAATACACGTGACTAATCATAAATGCATTCTGTTTGCAGACGATATTTTTATAATTGTAACTTCTAATGACAAGACTAATATACGAAATCACGAAGACGGTATTAACAATACTATTGACAAAATTATCGGATGGCTAAATTCCAATTATTTAAAAATTAATCTTGAAAAATCTTAATTTGTACAATTCAATAAATCTAAGCACAAGCAATACAATTTTAAATTAAGTATATCAAACATTTTTTAGGACAATGTTTGTGAAAGGATCAACAAATTTGTATATGCATTGAGGCAAGTAAAAAATGTAACCGATAAGAAAACTGCCATCATGGCTTATCGTGCACACATAGAATCCATATTACGTTACGGAATAATAATGTGGGGCAATAGCACGAACAAACACAGTGCATTTATTGCACAAAAAAGATGTGTCAGGGCTATATGTGGGATCCCACCCTGTGAGTCATGTAGGTCACTATTTAAAGCTCTTGGATTGCCATCACTCTATATCCTCGAAATGGCAGTGTTTGTTCACAAAAATCCAGAGCTATTCAAAAGAACAGCAAATAAGAAATTAAGACGCCCTAATAGGCTGATTTTAATGATATACCACATCAGGCAAGTATGGGAAGAGTGTACTCTGCATGTGCGCATTGACTACCATTTGGATCAGCGGCAGTAAACGCTGCTTCTGAGCCATGGGTTGCGGGTTCAATCCCCGCACAGTGCAAATATTTGTGTGCATGAACATGTCTGTTTGTACTGGTCTGGGTGTTTTCTATGTATTATGAGTATGTATTTACAAAAAAAAGTATATAAGTAAGATTATCGGTTGTCTAGTACCCCATACGACAGGGTACTTAATAGTACCTTAATTTGGGACTAGATGGCTCTGTGTGGCCCAGTGAGGCATGTCTTAAATATTTATTTATTTATATTATTATTTATTTACAATAAAATACCAGAGAAAATGAAGGTACTCCCTATTAATTTATTTAAATACAGACTATTTAGATGATTAAGTGACATATATTTATTAGCCATGACTTTGGATTACTCATTTTAAGGACTTTATTTAAATTTGCATGCATTTTTATATAGCAAAGCATGTGATTCTTAAAAATTGTAACATCTCATATACCATGTTTTAAGCAAATAAACAATTTCTATTTCTATTTTAGCTATTTTTACCTCAAACTAAAAATGTACCCTCTGCTATCTTAACTGTTATTTCGTCAATGTGTGGCCTATTTAATAGGAAGTGTTATACCTCTTTGAATAGCTAAAAGTAAGTAAAAAGGTCTTCAAAGTTAAAAAAAAAATAGTGAAAATTCTTTAATTCAAACCGTTGTCAGTTTTATGAAGCTGTTAGTAATAGGTTCAGTTTTTGTTCATCATTTTTATTAATTGACATGTCTTCTAATTGGAAACATAAAAAACCGGGCCCTAGTTACCTCCAATCGAAAAAAAATCGATAGAAAAGCCAAAAGATAAAAAATTTCTTTAAAATTCAATATCTCCATAACGGTTAGGTTTCGGATACCATATTATAGGATCAATTCGATCAGAAATGACCTGAATAACGTCCTTCAATATTCTGTACGACTTTCCCTGTAACCCTGTATAGATTACTTGACATTCTGAGTGTATTAAGTACTTGCTGTTGCCCGCGACTTTATACTCGTGTCGGATTCGAAATTATCCCACGGGAAGTTAATTTTTTTGAATTGGAATAATAGTATTAGTAAGATGAATTGCTATAGTGACTATAAAATTAAAAAACGAAAAACTAACTAACTAGATAAAATTTGAGCTCAGCTACATATCAATCTTGGATTAATGTCGACCTTAGGCACGCTTCTGTCTGTCATGCCATATTTGCATGACAAAGTTTTGGGATTTTTATCGCGTGTTATCTATGTGTTTTGTAAATGAAAAGAAAAACAAATTAGTTGATGATAAATATCTGTGTCATCGAGGCTAAGAATCGATAGTATTTTTGAGAGTAAATTTTTCAACAAACTTTAGGTTAAGCTTGCATTTCCACAAAAACAGAGCTATGCGAAGAAGAGAGAAAGCGGTGCTTGAATTTTACTGACCAATGCTCGAAATCTGTGATCTGTGGACATTGCGCTTTGTGATTGGTCAATTCACAGTCCGCCTTTCCACACTCCGCTGTGGAAACGCAGCCTTAGACTGCTTGGTTTTTACTTTTTAAAGTATGTATTTAATTATACATTTTAACAACATACACATTTGTTACCGGCTAGTAAAGGCTTTTTTATCATGAACATCAACTTTGATTACAGATTCTCCACGGCGAACAATACATCGAGTACGTGGACGACTTCCCCGGAACCGAAGGCACCTTCCAGATCAGAAGTTACGTGGCCGATTTGCTAGACAAAGGCTCTAGCGCCGTTGCCATTGTCAACAGTGAGTATTACATAATATTGATATTAATGATGTAATGTCTGACTGACTTAGGCAGCTATAATTAAATTCTGTATGTCTCAACTAGTTAAATTCATAATCAGAATCAGAAGTAAGCCAAGAAAATACAAAAATAGTTGCAAAAAAAAATGTGTGTCATTGGGGTTGGTATTTGTAACTTAATGTTATGTTTCAATTATAAATATAACAAAATAAAATGGATACACAATGTGACAGAAAAACGAGTACCCACGGAACGTTTCGTTGCTCTTTTAATTTAGAAATATTCAACTTTAAGTTATTTGAATTTGAGATAGTGTATCTAGTTTTGTATTATTTATCTGTGTTTTAAACAGTCAAAACTAAACCACTGCGACGTCAAGGGCATTACAAAATGGACTCTTCTAATCTTAGATAACAATACGTATTTTACTGCTAGCAAAATTTTGAGTTGCGATAAACAGTTATCGCTGTTGTTGAGCGTCGCATGGTTATCTTCAACATCATGTACTTACATAATAATGATATCCCCCTGCATGTTTAGTATGTGGGTTCTGCTATGTATCAAATAATTATGCCGCTTTCAAAGCAACAGAAGACAAAATAACACTTTTAAATGCATTGGCTATCTACACTATTATTATAAAGTGGAAATATTAATACACTTTAATCACTACTGGACCGATTTCATTGACTTTCTCACCATTAGAATGCTACATATTTTTCGATTAACATAGGCTATAGAATATTTTGACAAAGTTAGTTATGGGATCCATAGGAATACTTGATAAGGTGTAAAAAAAATACAAAAAAATGCTCGTTTCAAATAATAAAGCTTTCAATAATAATTCAAGCTTACCGAGAAAAACTAGAATTATTACGACATAATATTATACACGGTGCATTTTAAACCACCTGGAAAACGAGGCCCACGTTATGTGACCATTGTGTATAACATCATGGCAGTGTTGTTTTAATTCGGCTTCGTTTTACAGGTGGTTGAAATAGTACCGTGTATAACGCAAAATGTTAATAAAATAAAATAAAAGTGACTTATCCAATATTGTTGTGTTCAGGCGAGATTTACCAAAGGAGTAAGTTGGTAGCTCGCACCCAGCAGCACATATTCGTGGTTGGCCAGGGAGGGTTCGGTGGGCCTCGCAAGAGCAACCTGGCTGTGGACGTGGCACCAGCGCCCAAGAGAAGCCCAGACACGGTGGTCGAACAACGCACTGCTGAAGACCAAGCTGCTCTTTACAGGTATGAATTGCTGCATTGCCAATAATCAATACTAATATTATAAAGCTGAAGAGTTTGTTTGTTTGTTTAAACGTGCTAATCTCAGGAAGTACGGGTTCGAATTGAAAAAATATTTTTGTGTTGGATAGTCCATTTATCGAGAAAGGCTTTAGGCTATAAACCATTACGCTGCGACCAATAGGAGCGAAGCATCAGTGAAAAATGTTGCATAAATAGTCGGGATCATAATAACAGAAATTGACGCGGACGAAGTCGCGGGCAACAGCTATAATAAATAAATAAAAATAAATGTGGACAACATCACATACATTGTTCTGATCCTAATTTGAATAACTATTTAAAGCAGTCGTTTTTTGGAAACCAGAAACAAAGAAGGTACCACAAACACCCAGGCCTGAGAAAATGTAGAAAAACGCTTTATTTTCTACATTGACCCGTCCGGGAATCGAACCCGGGACCTCGGAGCAGGCGACACCTTGAAAACCGGTGAGTACGCCACTTCGCCACGGGGGTCATAATATCAGCTTTGGTTACAGCTGCTGTCACAGCAATGAACGCACGATTGGTATTCTCTTCGATCAGCGTCAAGCTGGTCGACACTAGCGACAAAAAGCTGTGACAACAGCGGTCAATGTGACGGTTGGGACTACCGTGATCACAGCCATAAGTGCGGCGACGAATCGTTTTTAAGAGAATGCAAGGGGTGGTTCTGATCATCTCATCAGCCTTCCCTATGCTTAGTACACCAACAATAAAGGGATGCGAATTGCCAATATTATGTCGATGACCCTTAGAATTAAATACAGACTACAGTGCTTACCGGTTTGTTTGAATCATGCAAGGTCGTTGTGACCTTTGTGAAGACTACTACATTGAATCTTTATCATATTTTTACACAACTATTCTATTCATGGATAATTGGATATGTACAATTTTCAGTGAGGCTGATAGCGAAATCAAGAAAAACAATTTGTTTCCACAAATTCTTATTCGTATTCGGACTCTTACGGATGTAATATTAAGATAGTTATGTCTGGACTGGAACATTTTATCATGATGTTAGACACGGCCCACGTCAATTTTCTGCTGGGAAATATATCCAAGAAACCCACTTTTAATAAAATTGGAAAATTGGAGCGCCAGTACGAGTTCAGCAGCGGATTAAATTTAAAAAAAAAGCTCCTGCCTCAAATGAAAGTTTACAGAAGAAAATAGATAGGTAACTAGATTTACGCCCGCGGCAACTACACTTTGCGCGGGCGAAAACCTGTGCCTAACAGTGGGATACAAAATAGCCGATGTTTAGAATTTGCGATATCCTTACTAATGTATAAAGATTTGATTTACTTGTATGAAAATCATTGCTGTTTCATGTATTTCGGAATCTTCATAGTTCTTTCATCCCCAATTCTTCAAAGTCTGAGTCTCCAACGTGCTCAAAACGAAGTATGCTCGATGGCCTAGTAAATAATTAAAACAATTGACATACATCAAAATAAAGCAAATTGGTTTTGCACTTATGATCGTCCCGCAGCTTTGATTTTGTAGGTACGACAGTTTATGTTGTTATTTCGATGTGATCTACAAAATCTAAATTTGTTTTTAATAATGCGCTTTGATTGTTTACAATATATTTTTGAGAAATACCATCATTACATAGTTATTAAATCAGTAATTAAAATACATACTACTAGAACTACAATTTCAATAATAATTAGATAAGGGTTTAAACGATATCATGAAGGTGTTTTATTTTCTATGTAGGTACTATGATCCTATAAAGCAGCATATCTGCCCGCGTGAACTCCACGTCATATCGCACGGTCGGAAATATCTGCCTAGCGGTAGCAATGAATCGGATAGATCAGATACATCGGACCAAGATTATTCGCCTATGCCAATAGTTCATTGGTTATTATTACATTACTTAGAAAATAAACAAAGGCTAAATTTAATAATGTACTTTTACTAAAGCAACATTCTCTTATCTCACAGGAAATACTTTTTAAACAATCGGACAATACATATCCGATCCATACATAATTATGATTGGAATTCCAGGCGGTTTGATAGAACGACGACGCGACCATGGTATTCCTAGCATTGACACATGACACTCAAATTTTGCACTGAACATAATTTTCCGTTTTTCTATTATGAGCCTTCCTTAATATTTTTGTTTTTAAATTATATATAATGCAATATTGATAAAAATGCTGGTTTATAAAGTTCTTAATATTCTTTTCAGAACATAATTGTATCAAGTTTTGAGCTGTATGCTATTCTTAAAAAAACTCCAAATGTTCTATCAAAAGATTCACAATCAGTGATAGAAAAGCGTCCTCACCAAATGAGCATCCACTAGAATATTAAGGTTGTAACTTATTAGTATACAACTCTATGTCGCGCACGCAAGGTTGAATATCAATTATTGCAAGCTTGAAACATGACTAAGCAACGTAGTTTGATCGCGGATATATTATTGAAGTGTGGTAGTATCGTTATTTAACTTATGTTCTGTTTATATGTTGTAGTGTGAGCTATACTTTAATGTCATGCATCTCCCCTTAAATGTATAAGCCAAGTTGAATATTAGCCAAGATAATTAAAAAAAACACGTCTCTTTTTTGTCATTATCTGAAAATAAGATTCATTAATCATAATTACAAAGGATTAGGTGTATCGGTGTACATTACATTATAATCCTATCCTTTAAGCGACTTAATGTTTTAAATCATTCTGTCGTAAGCGACTGACAAGGCTAGCAAGGTAAAGCGGTTACATGATTTTACTAATTAAAATTAATGAATGTACTACGTAGTTGAAGCGC
This sequence comes from Anania crocealis, assembly GCA_949315895.1. Taxonomy (NCBI): domain Eukaryota; kingdom Metazoa; phylum Arthropoda; class Insecta; order Lepidoptera; family Crambidae; genus Anania; species Anania crocealis. The sequence goes on along the minus strand of OX438865.1, from coordinate 11,027,190 downwards.
GTGGGGATTGCACTTTGCCCCCTGATTTCATAATTTCCATTGTATTTGTTAGCGTTAAGTATGTGTTATGTTGACAGTGAATTTTAATAGTGTATCCATGTTCGTAGGTTGTCTGGTGACTACAACCCTTTGCATATCGATCCCAGTGTAGCGGTTGCGAGTGGATACGAGAAACCAATTCTTCACGGACTTGCGTCTCTTGGATTCTCTGTGAGACACGTGCTTGCTCAGTAAGTATAATTTATGTAACAGTAACAGTAATTTATTTATGTTATCATCTACGTAAAAAACTCCCAAACAGCTCATAAATCGACATTTAGATTGAGGCTAACCTACTGCACTGTACGTACAGGCCATTGTAAAATCTACTTCAATTCCGACAGAATTAATTTTGTGTTGTGTCAAAAATACTCCTCGAATCCCACACGATAATAAACATTTCGGTGTTGTCTAAGAGGATTTATTAGGTGGGAATAGGAATTATGTATGTTTACTTTGTGCTGAGATTATTTTCCACAGACCCATCTTTTTTATACCAGGGACTGACATTGTATTAGTCGCCGATCAAAGAGGTCTATTGTAGTGATAATGTTGGACTGAAATCTTTATTACGAATTCGAAATTAAATAATTATAAGTACGTAATCCTATGATAAAAATGTTCTTATATTCTTGTTTTTTAGATACGGTGATAATAATCCTGCTAACGTGAAGGCGATCAAAGTTCGCTTCGCCAAGCCAGTCATGCCAGGACAAACACTCGCTACCGAAATGTGGTTGGAGGGCAAACGCGTTCATTTCCAGACTAAGGTCAAGGAGTCCGGAAACGTCGTTATTGCAGGTGAAACATTGTCTCAATATGAAATCTTTTTAACAAAATTCTGGACCAACATGATTGAACATCGAAAATTACATTGCAATACATTTATCGCGTGATGCCTGGCTGCAAACCTTTTTAAATTATGTAACAATTTCTCAGGCGCTTACGTTGACCTCAAGAACGTCAGCAAAGTACGTCCATCGGCGGCTTCGGCATCCGACCTGAAGAGTGACGCTCTCTTCGCCAAGATCAAGGAGGAGGTCGCCAAAAACCCCGCTAAGGCTAAGAGCATCAACGCTGTGTTCTTATACAACATCACTCTGGATGGCAAGACTGTGAAACAATGGAGTATGTATCTAGAATAAATATATATTTATTACACAACAAATTAAGTTTTAAAAGTTAATTCACTTTCTAATTAATTCTGTCTTTTTTTACAGCCCTTGACTTAAAATCAGCTGAAGTCAAGGAAGGTGCACCAAGCGGCAAAGCCGACACCACTATGACAGTATCTGACAGTGATTTGGTTGATGTTGCCTCTGGTTCCCTTAGCCCACAAGTCGCTTTCATGAAGGGAAAACTCAAGATCACTGGCAACATCATGCTAGCACAAAAACTGCAGCCACTACTAAAGTCTGAAGCCAAACTATAAGACAACAAATCGTCAATTTATACTGTTTTGTGTGTAAAATCAAATGTGATAAGTATATAAAACAGCAATAACCTAAATTGCATTTGAAAAGTATTGAATATTACGTAAATGTGTATAAAATGCCTTTATTCATTATGTATGTTTTGAATAAGAAAAAAATATTTACAAAGGAAGGGGGTCTTAGGTATTGATTATAATATAAATTTTATAAAATGAATATTTTATTCAATGTTATTCCACTAGAGTAAGTTTATTATTGTTTATATTTTTTATTTTTTATTAATAGTAGGGACATTTTTGAATCCATGTTTATTAGACTGGAAATTCTGTATTTTCCCAAAAAATTTGAAAATGCTTCTAAGCTGAATTTTAATATTCCCTAAGTGGTCTATAAATTCTGACAATCAGAACCTAGATGACCACCTTAGATCATCATTGCATTGGCTGTGGTGATAAATAAATACCTTTGTGTTGGTATGAACACATTAATAATGTGTGGTCTTTAAAGTACACCCTGGAAATAATAAAACTTAGTGGAATTGAAACATATAAAAAATTTTGTAGTCTGTTTTTCAACAACACTGGTGTGAGCAAGGTTTCTCGAGGTTGACAGTTATTAATCTTGCCTGCTCAATTTTATTTCAAATAAAAATTTGTTTTTATAGGTACTATGTTAATGTAAATCTGACAAATGTACCTTTGTGACATTAGAAGAAAAAGGAATAAGTACACATATTATATTACATAAAATCTGTTTTATTTCATACAGATGGAACTACTTTTCCCTGCAGAACTAAATCTGCCTCTATTACTTCATTTTCCCAGGAGTTTTTCATTTGTGGTTTAGTGCTCAAGTCAATGAATTTACTTGCTTGAATTTCAGGCAGGCCTTTAGTTTTAATGGCAGTTCCTATGATACAGCAATATTTGCCTGGACAAGATAAAAAATATTAGCAATAGTCAATCACAACACAACGTTTTAAGAATGTGAGTAGTGTACAATCACACATTTAATTATAATATGACCCATTTACCTTTTTGTAGTGAGTTTATGTCGATTATTCCGTCTGCCGTCTCACATTTAGTTATTTTTGCTCTGCCGAACGTATCCGAAATAATTAAGATATCCTTTCCAACCGTTTGTTCTATGGTTCCTTGTAACCACACTTCGAAAGGTGTTGGTTTATTGATTAAATCTTTTATTAAATATTTCCGTGGGAAAGCCATTATAGAAACTCGTAAATTTCAATACAACTGATCTGACCTAAGCTAGTTTTCGAAATCTGAATAAAATCAACTACAATCCAACTAAATAAATAGGAACATTTTTATAATACATGATACAATGGATGAAGAGTCTTCAAGAAACTGAACATTCATTGCAAACAGTGAAATACAAGGCTACAGGCCTCCTTTTCATCACACACACAGGCTGGCAGGAAATAAAGAAGAAAAATAAAAATTAGAAATATATTATAAAACAAACAAACATGCATCGAACCTTAAACTTAGAACATTATTTATTAATACCTACTCTGCCTAAAAACTTGTGCCTTCAATCAGTGATGCAATGAATGAACAACAAACCAAAGAGTATGTGCAACCAGTGCAACAAACCAAACAAATGTCACAAATGTGACGTTTATGACGCCAAGAAAAAACCATAAACTTAGAATATAATAGACTGACAAAGCCTGCGAGATAGAAGAAAACCTCTTATGGAAATCTAGCAAGATAGAAAAAGAAAACAAATCTTTTCGTTTTGTGACCTGTCGTATTTGACAGTGGCTTGCGATATAAGATGGATATAAGGTTCAACATTTTATGTAATTATCTAGTACATCGTAGATTATCTAAAGTAAATACAGTTTTATCTAACAATGGTCACATGTTCTGTGAGTGCCTGTGGAGTCAACCACAAAATAATAATCCAGAAAATTGCTCATTTCACAGGTAAATACGTAGAAAGTCGTCATCGTAAAAACGCGTTATTTTTGTTGAATTTGATCTTGTTGTTAAGTTGTAAATATAAAATTATTTCAATCCACTTGTTCATTTTAATATTTTGTATAGATAAAGTTCTATGTATTGATTATTTACATTATTTTGGTGGATAAATAATTTATCGAAATATTTTACATGTACGCTAGAGCTTGACTCAAATTTATCGATACTATTGTCGACATTTATCTTGAATGTTTCCGGAGAAATTTGATGTTATTTTACGTTTAGCGTCTCAAATGAATGTCAACTTACCAAATTGAAGAATGAAACTGTAAGGAATCACATAACTAAGATAATCTTGTTTAAAAGTCAATAATCTGTGTTTGATACATCAGAATGTAAATTTTTATTCAGATTTTGTTTACTTGTTCTTTTTCACTTACTGCCATTGATAAGCTCACACGGCACAGCAGATGACAAGGGAAAATCTTTTGAAGAAAGAAATAAAGAAAACTAATTAACAATGGCTGTTATTTTTTTTATTAATTAAGACTGTTTATTTTTAAATTATATGTAAAAAATATACTCACCAGGCACATTTATCTGCCCACTATTATAGTTTTAAGAAGTGAGGGCGGTTAGGTATGCCGCAAAGTAGGTGCATAATCTCGAGATAAAAACAGTGTGACAGTAAACATTATTTTCCAAACGACAAACTGCAATTATTATCGATAGTCTAAAATGTTAAAGGTACGTCACTAGTTAACACACACATTGACAAATCAAAACTGGTCACGCATTATCGGGCTGTCAGTGGATCTACTTGTATCCTATATCTATGGAAAAAACAGATTATTATAATATTTTTTCTTTTATTTTCTTTCCGAAACTGACCAAGGTCTAAAAGTATTCTGCCAAGTAAGTGTGTTTGTAAATTACTAAATCATAAAATATCATAAATACTTTCAAATAATAACTAAACCTTTTTTTTGTTTACGCAGGAAAAAATTCATTACGCATACATACTGCTTCAGGGGCAGCAGTAAAAAGACCTGCGGTGTACCTTGCAATGTATGTTGGCGGTGTATGGGTTTTCCTTAGGATGCCCTTCATGCACCGCCTACGTACGGCCTATGTCGGTCGGGCCTCAGGCATAAAATATGGGTGATCCTGTACACCAGGAATCACCTGCAGTCTGGCAAGCTGTGCAATGCGAGCGTTGAGCCCCCCGGTCCAACGCCCACTAGCCTGCTAGAGGGGGGAAGTTGAGTAAAATAATAACCCAAAACTCCCTCAGGCTTTTTTTTTTTTTTAATAATCTTTATTTGTAATAACAGTTTTTTACTTAAACTTGACATTTACGTTAACAACTACATTAGTCAAAGACTATATAGCAGTTATTAGCGCCCACCTCGAGCATACATCAACATTACAATACAAATACAAATTATCTGGATGACAATAAAAACAAAAATAAACTTTTTTTTTTTGAAAAATGCATATACTAACGCGCGCGCGCGCGCGCGCGCGCGCGTGTGTGTGTGTGTGTGTGTGTGTGTGTGTGTGTGTGTGTGTGTGTGTGTGTGTGTGTGTGTGTGTGTGTGTGTGTGCGTGTGCGTGCGTGCGTGCGTGCGTGCGTGCGTGCGTGCGTGTGTGTGTGAGTGTCAGCTTGCGTACGTGTTTATTATTTTACTTATTTTTTTATTTCATTTTTTATTATTTAACAAGAGACTCGACATCTTCATAGGTCAAGACAAGTAACCACTCCTTTAAGACTTCTTTACACTTTCGAAGAGGTCATATCTTATATACGCAAAATACGCAAAATACTATTAACTTTATTATAGAGAACTGAACTAAGGTGTATGTAATGTCTTCGAGCCAACACAGAACCGTATTTCTTGATTTTCCAAATTCTATTCGACAATCTAGAATTCGAAGCTAATGCCGGATCGTAGATGCAGGACTTATGTTTACGCGCAATAGTATTAAGGACATATTATAGCTTACGTACAGTAAGTACCTTCCATAACTCGTAGAGTTGGTTAGTAGGAAATCTGATGGGTTTATATGCCATTACTTTCAGAACCGCTCGCTGTGCCCGTTCCATCTGAATGAGAACTTAACCTAACCTAACCCCAAACTAACATAATTCATTGAAATGTATGTATGGGTAGTTCATTTCAAGGTTCACAGGAGTTTTTCGCAAGAACATCGATCCCAATTAGACAGGAGCGCCTTTATTTCTTCCGCCTCTACTTTTATCCTGCTTATTGACACATACATGCACTATTCATATACCTACACACACACACACACACACACACACACACACACACACACACACACACACACACACACACACACACACACACACACACACACACATATGCGAAAGTCTTCTAAATCGCATATGCATACACTCATACCACAGATAATATAATACTACTAGTACTCATACATTGTCATAATCACCCACCTATACAAATATATGTATACAAATATATACACCTATAAACTTAATGCACTGGGCATTTTGTCGCCTATCAGGAACTATTTTGTTTCTTTTCTCTATCTACTAAAATGGTTGGCTTCGTAACATATTTAGAGGGAGGGCACTCCGCGCTGGTGACTCGTAATACAGGTTGGCTTTTAAGCTTACCTAACACAGGCTCCAGTCCCTCACAAAACTAAACAACAGACTGCTGGCATTTTCTAAAAAAAAACCTCTACTTAGTTCTAAGTTTTGTGAGAGAGAAAATAAATGATTTTATTTACTTATTATAATAACACTGCCATAAATGCCGCGTATGACAAATTATTCTTCTTTTGGCGTACCTCAAGGTAGCATACTTGGACCAATATTATTAGTTCTGTATATCTGCTACGCTGACGACAAAGCTGACAGCACTCGTTTTTCATGATGCCTCCTGGGAACTGGTTTGTCTTAGAATTGAGGTCGGCATATGCTTGGTATCACAGTGGCTGGTAAAAAACCTCCTGATCTCTACCACACTGCGCCGCCTCGTATGAGGAAAAAAAGGTCCTTAGTGTGCGTAGGCTGTTTAGGGTTAGAGCTGTGGCACATACAAACAAAAAGATAATAACGTCGGAATTATATGACCTGTTACTCAAAAAAAGAGTTTTTAAGATCCAAACCAATCAACCTTATTCATCATTTTGGTCGATTCCTGTTTTCGTACGTCTACAATAAAACGGTAAAATTAATTGATATAAAACAGTGCTCTTGGTGTGCTTCTAGTGGTTTAAATACCGGGCCATGATCTCGGGGTCCCCGGTTCGATTCCCTGGTCGGGCAACAAAAAAAGTTTCGAATTTTCTATCGTTGCTCGGGTTTGTGATCACTTTTTATGATATTTTAGCAACTTAATTGCAATTATATTGTTATCAGTATTTAAACTTGAAAAAATTATGTCTCAGGCGGGACTCAAACCCACATCTCTCATGCTTAATAGGCGCGACGATTTACCAATTTAGCCACCAAGACACTACGTCACAGGCGTCAATTTTTCAAGCCTTTATTCTTATCGCTGTAAGCCAGCGTAAAGTTCGCATTCAGCGTTGGTAAAGCGCCGCCCCCGGTATGCATGGAGATGCGGGTCCGAGTCCCGCCTGAGACATAATTTTTCAAGTTTAAATACTGATATTACAATTGCACACTCACTTACACGTCTAGTCTCACACACCTAGCATTGCCCTTAGTTAGCTTTTATTTTGTTTTGAGACAAGTTCTCTTCTACTTAAATCTTAATTGTTTAGCGATAATGTCTCTGCTTTAATCAAGATAAGTAAATAAATTGTTTCTGTAACTCGTTTATTGTTCCCCACAGGACAGCCTAGCCTAGTGGGGACCAGAAATTAATATTGTTTACTTTATATGATATTTAAGCATAAGTATTAAAACTTGAAAAATGCCTGAGACATAATTTTTCAAGTTCAAATACTGATATTAATATTGTGTTTAAGAATAATTTAATAAATAAATAAATAAGAAATATTTAAAACTGCATACGCTGGCATTTTCCGAAAGATATAATGGAGCTGCTTGTCTCTAAGAAAACTATACTAAATTTTTTTTTATTTTTTTTTTTTAAAACTAAATATTTTAGGACATGCCTCACTGGGCCACACAGTCATCTAGTCCCAAATTAAGCTACTATTAAGTACCCTGTCGTATGGGGTACTAGACAACCGATATACTTATATACTTTTTTTTTTGTAAATACATACTTATAATATAATATAGAAAACACCCAGACCAGTACAAACAGACATGTTCATGCACACAAATGTTTGTACTGTGCGGGGATCGAACCTGCGACCCATGGCTCAGAAGCAGCGTTTACTACCGCTGATCCAAATGGTCGTCAAATTTGTTCTACTACTTATGTACCTACGTCAACTAAATTTTTGACGTATGTACATAAGTAGTAGAACAAATTTAAACCTAGGCAAAAGGGAATGTTCTTACGATGGTGGTCTAACATAGACGGTCATGTTTAGATTGAAAGGTACTTTTAAAATATAGGGGTATGCCCTAAAACCTGGTAGATGCAGAAGAGGACGTAGCTCTATCCTGGACCTTGTATCCAAATATGTATGTTGGCGGTACGTACATGGTTTACAGGTAATTCACACAGGGTCAGATCTATTAGGAGGATTATAAAAATAAATAAATAGTTTTTATTCAAAAAGAAACATGTGACAATGATTCGTGATTGGAGCTATCTTTTAAGCACATGCCTGTATTAAAAAAACTCCGCTCCTCCATAAAAACTAGTGTCTTAACATTACTTAATTTTAAAGTTATTTAATTAAATTAAACGTTATATAACCTTATTTTGTATGTGTGTGTGTGTGTGTGTGTTTGTGTGTTTTACTACCAAAATGCTCAAGCTCCCGTGTGGGGTTATTATTTTTACTATTCTACCACTGTTAACAATCTCTCTATCTCTTCATAATTTTTAGTTTTAAGCCATTCAGTGATTATTTTCTTACAGTCAAACAAGTTTCTATTATAAATATACAATTCTTTATTTATTTTATTATATAGAAATGAAGATCTTATCTCATATTGATTTTAAGAAAATTTGGTTATGCATGTAGTTATATTTATTGCCATTGTTCTTCTTTTTCGTGAATGTATAGTAGGATCGAATTATGTGTTTTATATTTTTTATGTACAGAGTTACTCGTAAATACGTATAGCTTTCTGACTGTTGGTAGATTACATTCTCTATACCATAGATTTAATATACTGCTCTATACAGAGCGTCAGTTGGAAACTTTATCTCCTTTAGATACATTATTTTAATAAGAGCACGTTACGTTCGTTCTAGGTTCATAAAACGGGTTTTTGCTGCGCTACCCCAAACTGTAATACAGTAGATTAAGATTGACTATACAAGCGAGATTTTACCGAAGGGTTCTTCATCTTGTCGCAATGGGCTTAGTAACCACAGCGCGATGAAGAATAACACTGCGTAGAACCAAAAGGAATCTACATGGGGCACTTCCGGCGGGCTTTGGTAGCCACGAAACTACACGTCACAAGTGACAGAAAGAAGAATAGGCTATGTGATCTTCACAAAAAGAATATAATAATAAAACGATAAAACATAGCAAACAAGTTTCAATAAAAAATGCTTTTAAAGGAGATGCTTAAACAGATGGCATCGGGGCTCTCCGGGCTCTCTATAAAATACGTTTATTTTTAGGTTTATTATTAGATTTTAAAGAATCAAATTGGTTTAAAAACTTACGGAATTAATCGTTAGATAATAGAGAGCTTCACCCTTTTTGCTTTATTTCTAATAGGCTCCTATTTACAAAACGTTTTTTTTTTAATTTTTGATTCTAGAGAAAGGCCATAAAGATGTAAAGTAAAGTAATGGAGAGAAAAATTCAACATTGCCTAGAAATGGCCGTTGTCTCAATAGCCCAATGGAGAAGGGGTAAAGGGAGTAAATACAAATTAAAAACTGTATTTCTATAAAACTATACAGTTCTTGGGATTGATTTGAAAGAAAGATATGGTGACTATTTTGAAATAAGTACCTAACTAATAATTTGGTATGTTATTTAACGGTTACATTAAATGGTCCATTTCAGTGAGATTTACGTAAATTCAAGCTTTTACAGGCATTCCTAACTCACAAAACTTACCAAGTATTTCCTTAGGCTACTCAGTTACGAGATATTGTTTTAGTATTCTAAAATGATAGTTAAATGACAAAGAACAATAAAGTGCTAAATCATACAATTGACTGTAAAAATTTCGAAACATTTTTGTACCAGTTTGATTAAAAGGACGGCAAAGGCCAACAGGAACAGCTCTTGTCGAGAAAAAAAAACAATATCGAGCTCCCGGGCCGTAACATCTCAATCAACGCAATTTTAAAATAAACTTTTTTTATACATGCGCCGCTGCGTATAAAAACGACCGGCGAAGGCCTTTTAATAATGACTTTCTCGAGAACTGGCTACACACACATAGCGTGCCCCGTGCGCTCTGTGCCCACGGATAATACTAAGAGTGCAATGCTGTTTGATGTTTGTTTTTCAAAATAATCTCCGACTGTATTTGTTCATAGACTAAATTGGTAGGTTTTTGTTTATATTGGGACGGAGGAATATGTTTTAACTGTTTAATAAAGCAAGACTATGCAAAAGTAAACAAACCCTAACTTAAGAAGTCCTGTCCTTTATTATTTAAGACCTTATTGTAAACCGAATGAAATCACAATAAATGATTATGATTAAACATGTAATTAAAAAATGATAGTCTATTAGAGGTTTTATGAGATTATCTACCTTCGAGTACTTACTACTTATTGACTTTCTGACTTAAAGAAGACACATAAATACGTTATACCTACAAATACATTTTAACATTAAAAAAAAACTAATTGTAATATATAGGTAGGTACAACAAAAACTCCTAAGCGATTTGTGGCTTAGCCACCCGACCCACCGAATTACCCACAATTGCATTAATCATTTATCATCATCTGAATACGTCCCGAGGCGAAGACAGTTTGGACCGGTTGGTAGTCTAATAAAATAAAATAAAAGCGCAACAAGTCTATTCCATGGTAGGTACGTATGCCGAAGGGTCCGGGTAGAGTGGGGATAGAAGATGAAGCTGTCATGTACGGCGGGCGCGGGCGTTCAAAACACGACTAAAATTGACTCAATCCGAGGCGCGCGCGCGACTTGCAAGCACGTCCTTTAGTAGCTTCGTTCCAAATACAAAACAACCCCGAAACAAACGTGTTCTTAACTAAAACAGGACTCTATCTAGTTTGCCGGCGAATCAGTGATGTTATTGTGACTTGTTTGTTCAGTGAGAATCAGTGCAGGATCGTCGAGTTTGATAAAACAGGAGTTCTAAACTTTCCAACCAATGCGAGCCATGTGACTATAGCGGGAGCGGCGAGAAAGATTTGTACGTGCATTTATTTAATTTTAACTTTATTGTAACGTCTAATAATAGTTGTCTGGGAGTGATTGCATTTCGCGACATAAGTAAAAGATCTATGAGTGCACTTGAAAAAGGTTTTTGATTTTAGATTAGGTACCTGCTTTCTATAAACCTATTCGTATTTACACCTATGTTCACTTATCATACAACATGTAACACAGTTTACTAATGATTATTAGAATTCATTTTCAGCAACATTCTCTTTATCATTACTTTTATCCTCACTCTAATGTATGACAATGGTTCGTAATTGAAAGTAATCTCTACCAATAAACTTATTAAGCTTTATTTTTAAAGACAAGTTTGACTGCCAGATAACTCTATAGGTAACCAACTTTTTAACAAAATTGTTGATGTATGAGGTTTCTTTAAATAGTTTAGATTAGTAGTTTTAAAACTAAACAAGTTTTTGGGGTAGAGTCGAAAGAATTCTATAGCTGTAATAATTCTAATGAATTAATTGGCATAGTTTCCTGCGTAAGGTCTTATTAGGCCTAAACTTACACTCCTTCTCACACTACCATAAAAACCGTCTTACCGTGCATCATCGATGATTGAACATCAATTTTCATTAATGTTTCAATGTGCCTGCGACATAGGTACTACAACGTGCCAATAAGTAGCCGCTACGTTTTCATTAGACAGAATAAGTTGTATTTGCATAGTCGTGGTTTTGCATAGAAATAGCACTATTGTGTATGGCGTCCTCGCGTTTCCCGTGTCCTTAGCAGTACCAGAGACGTGGCCTGAACTAATGAGATTGCCTATTAACTGTTTGACGTAAATATATCGTCCAAGAATAATATATAGAGACAGCAAACGCATTCTAAATAGAAGTAGGTATGAACTGAACACGATAACAGGATGTCTGCTGTTGATAAATGACCAACATCTTAAATGTTTCCTATCGTAAAGTTAAAATGTAGGTAGGTAGGTACTATGATATTTTTTTAGATTTTTGTTTATAGGTAGATTACATTAATAATATATGTACCTAGGTACTAAAATAAGTAATAAGTAAGAATATCTTACTTATTAATTCTTACATTATACCATTTGTGGGGATAAAAGTTTCGAATTAGATTCATTATCATCGTATTCATCATTAAGAGGAAATACAAGGGCCGTTTTTCCATACAAACGTAGTCCCCTGTTACCTTCCTGTATAAAGCTAGTAGAGCAATAATTTTTGTTACAAAAATCTATGGCCACTATTAGCATGTGTCTATGTTTTCTGTTTTTTCATAATTTAATCAATAAAAAAGATATGACCTCTCAAAATACGAAAAAATTCGCCAGTTTTTTCGTCGTGTTTAGGCTGAATTTTAGAAAAAAAGGAAAACATACGAACGAGGCCAAAGCTTTTCTTTAATTTTTAATGAAAAAGTATTTAAATCGGTCTAGTTTTGGAAAAGTAATCGGGGGACTACGAAACGTTGATTTGGTGTGTTTTTAGTGGGTATTTTCGGTCCAAGAAGCAGTTGTCTCTATCACACTCTGCGGTGAAGGCGTTTGGCACTGCGCGACAGCAATAGATTTTACAAATACCTATTTTTCAATTCTCTCGCCCATAGTGCCTCCTGTTAAGAGTTATGCAGCATTAATTAGAAAAGGGTTATTATTATTGAAATTATTAAAAGATCTTACCACGACTAAGTTATATCATAATAAAAGTGCGCTCTAGTCGAACTTCAAATTCCATGACAAAATGGCGAGTGTTAATGAACTCAGGCTTTAAGTACTCGTACCCTATTCGACTCGATCTGTCTCTCTTACTCATGCCAATGTCCTAAAGTATGTGACAATTACAGATAGATCCATATTTACGGGCATATTGTCGCGTTTACGGCCTCTGTCTTTTCTATCTAGGATGCCGAGATTGTCCCCTAGAAGCATTAGTATGGCGATACGGTCTTCGAATACCAGTACAGCCAATTGTTTCGAGACAGGCTAGACGGGCCGGCCCAGTATAAACCAATCAGTGATTTATGGCACCATGCTGCCCATAATAATGTTGTTATTCCAACTATTCTACGTTCCAAGCATAAATAACAGTCAATTTTAAGTGAAGCAGAATTCGTTGTCGGCTTGAATTCCTTTGAGTATGGTTTAATATATTACTTTAAATCCTTATAAAAATTTTACTGCTGCTAAGGAAAGTGGTTATTCTTAAATCTATATTGCATAGGTATAAAGCATATATACAAGCCAGGAGAGCATCTTTTTGCTCTTTGTATACTGTAATTTTTTTTGTTTGTTACCTAGGTAACTAGGTAAAATGTTTAGAAAATGAAAAACGGCTTAATGTAGAAAGTTGCCAATACTTTTATTGTTTTTCGAAGTATTCTCCGTTCCTCTCTACACATCGTCGCATTCGATGGAACCACTGAGAAAAGCAGTGGGCCCATTCTTCCTTAGGGGTCTCCTTAGGTTAGCCTATGGCATTTTCGTACGCTTTCACCGCATCTTCAGGGCTCGTAAAGCGAATACCTCGAATTTTATCTTTAGTTCTTGGGAAGAAATGAAAGTCGCAGGGCGCCAGGTCAGGACTGCATGCAGCGGATGACTCATTATATCGACACATGCCATAGTCAAATATTCAACAGTCCGTTTTGCGGAGTGCGCTGAAGCATTGTCGTGGTAAAGGAGGATCCTGCTTCAAGGGCGCTGCTGTCGAATTTTTTCCAAGACAACAGGCAAACAGCGATTGACATACCAGTCTGCAGTAACTGTCCTTCCATCTTCTAGCACAACTGTCGCGAAATGACCTTTCTGACCAAAGAATGAGGCAATCATCTTTTTTCCTTGACTTCTTCCTTTCTTTACCTTAGTTGGCCGATCCTCGAAAGGAAATACCCACTGAGCTGATTGTCTTTTGATTTCGGGTTCGTAGCAATATATCCAGCTTTCATCACCTGTGACGATGTCAAATACAGCATTTGAGTCACCGCCGTTGAACTTATCTAACATTTAGCGAGACCAGTCCATGCGAAGGTGTTTCTGGTCGTCGGTTAAAGTATGGGGAATCCATCTGGTGCAAAGCTTCCTGACGCCTAAATGTTCGTGTAATATTTTTTAAACTTCTTAGGTCACTCTCTTATCTTTCTCTATCATGCGTCGCACAGCACTGATGTTATCTTCAGTAGTCGCTGTTAAAGGACGTCCCTCACGCGAATCATCATTAAAATTGCTACGTCCACGCTTAAACTCAATTATTAAACAATAATAATTGTAAATAGTGGCACGAGATGGGGCTTCATTAAGTTATGCTAATCGCAGCCTATCATAGCTTTGTTGTTGAGTAAGCCCACAAGGAAAGTCATAATAAATCATTGACCGAAAATTTTCTCGCGTTAGGTCCATTTTCACGTGCAACAAGAGTTTTATATTTGCCGCCAATTTACAAAAACAAATGACAAATGAATGCATTATACTACATTAGGTTACCAAAGAGTTCTAAAATTGAAATTCAAAAAAGTTTTCATTAGCAATATTTCTAACTGGCCATTTCTAAACATTTTCAGTGTTACCCACGTACTTAATTTTGTTGTTTTTGCGTTTGTGTTGTATGGATTTAGTGGAATTTTTCAAACCCTGTTATGTAGTGCTCAAAATTCTTAAAAAACGTATTACCGATTATTAGAAGTTTAAATATTGTATGTAATACCTATTGCATACCAAAACTTTAAGTAATTATAGAATTACCTTGAACATCAGTAACAATGTAGGCAAATTATCCTGTTTATATTTATAAACATCACATGCCGAGGAAGACAACGTGGCCTCATACATTTATTAGAGTTTTTGCCAACTTAACAAACAGAGAACACTATGTAGGTATTTTACAAGTTTGACGAGTCTAAAACGAGGCTGTCTAAATTAATGAGCGAAACGTCTTGCCTTCAGAACGACTGTAAGCGGAAAATTATGTTAATTCTGCTCAGAATCAGACAATGGCTGAAGGATGTCAAGATACTCTTTTTAACTGTCTCGTTTCAACACAATATGTGTTACTTTAGACTTTTTTATAATTACACGTACTTAAACATGAATTACGGACTCTATTCATAATTACGCGCCTTCTTTTGTCATAAATTTTGAATCCAGAGACTCAGATTTGTGATCAAATCCGTTATGATGCGTTCATCACTGAACAATTAATCATAGGTGTTCATTGGTAAACTAATATAATATTCCAATAAATGTTTTAAAAATATGATTTTTGCTTTTTAAGTAATTAAGCAAGAGTATATTTAAAAAAACGTTGCATGAGTAAATACTTCGATTGCCTCAGGTGGGACTCGATCCCACAAACATTCGTTCGCTCCCGATTCGCTTCTCCTGCGGAAGTCTAGTTCAGTCGAAGTCTTTATTAAAGGAGTAAAACCTTTTAATTATATTTTTAAATGGACTGTGACAGTAACGTCTATTACTCGAAGAATTACAAATAAATATCCAACCTCATAAGTTCCTTTAATGCTAAAAATAGAATATGGCCTGTTTTATAAAGGTTTTATCGAAATGTGATGATGAGTAAAGATAACAAAATAAATAAATAAATAAATGTGGACAACATCACATACATTGTTCTGATCCCAATTTGAATAACTATTTAAAGCATTCGTATTTTGGAAACCAGAAACAACGAAGGTACCACAAACACCCAGACCCGAGAAAATGTAGAAAAACACTTTTTTATCTACATTGACCCTTCCGGGAATCGAACCCGGGACCTCGGAGCAGGCGACATCTTGAAAACCGGTGTGTACGCCACTCCGCCACGGAGGTCATCGCACAAAATTTGGTTTTAAAGTTCAAGTATTTTTTTTCCTGGTTACAAAAGAGAGCAACGAATGGCTAGTCTGTATTAGGTATACGGTTTGTATTTACACGGGTCGTCTGAAGAAATCGGATAAGCTCAGCTGCATCCGACGTCTCTAATCTATGTTTACACACTTAATTATGTGGATGACTTCTCCACAACCGTATTATGTTACGTGACGTAGGTACTATCAGGATTAAACGTACTTTTCTCATCAACTCTGTTTGTTATGGTTCCTGATTTGATAGTGTCATAATGTCACTTAAACTTGAGTAAATATGCGTTAGATTTATAGAATAGCGCAGTGTTACGTTTACAATTTAACTTGGTAAGATCCCAATGTTAATATTGGTTTAACACAGAGTTTAAAAATTACAACCGTCGTCATCACAATTTGTTAATTTTAGCCTCAATTTTTATACTAATTTTTCGGATTATTTACATTTCTAAACATCGATGTGCATCTATTTTAATACCAAGCGGTTGTGGCGCCATGAGCATTGCAGATTATTGCATTTACATGGCATGGATTTATCGCGTCTTGTGCTAAATTGAGCCTTGTTTTTGTGCTTTGTTTTGGTCACGGTCACTCAAACCGGCTGTCGGGCATTTGAAAATTCCAGAAATCTTATATTTTCTCACAAATGTTAATAATTTTTTGGTTGTTGGCAATAAAGACTGTCAAGTCGTAATAAATTAGTTGGTGCATCGCCGTTACAGCTGCACACCATATGTCCAAAATTTGTCTTTCAAACCTCACCTTTTTAGTGATTTATTATACTAACTTTGAATGGTTGTGAAGGTTTCTGTAGTTTGGGTTTAATTTTGCCACATTAACACATAGGTATATCGGTTTTGAAACAAATTTGATTCGTGATGCTATCTAAAGGTAGGTAAACTTGATAGGTGCGATTACTCTACTTGACCGTTATACATATTATGTTGCATAGTCAGTGAACTATGCAGCTAGCTCAACCTGTGAGATTGAATTACAAAACCTTAACATTGTTGCTGAATCCTGCTACAGAAAAAAAGATGCTATCGTTCCAGCTTTTTAGACTGCTTAATATAATTTTATATACTTCAGCAACTCTTGTAACTCATAAGCCGCCTAAAGGGACGTATTTTTTGCAATTTGTAAAGTACCAGTAGTAGTTCGACTGTTGTTTAAAGATCCTAAATAGCGTCTAATGTCTTCCGATTCAATGCTCTAATACACGCTTACATGTCTCCTAGCTACCTGCGGCCTTTTTCACTGACTTTTTTGTCGGCTACTGGTAGTTATTCTTTTGTTGTTTTCGGCTTCGGATAAGACGGGTCTATGCTGAAGATGTCTCTTTTAGTCTTTGAAGTGCTTTGTACAATACAAAGAATAACGTTTTTTTTCGATTTTGTATTTAGGCAAAGCTATAACTATCAGTCTGCTTTAAGGCTTGTATTGTTAGCTAAACGTGGATATTATTCAATAGATATAAACTAATAACGTGATAAAAGTTTCTACAGTTACAGTAGGTACTTACTATACTATATGGGTCTTGTTGGGTATGTCGTCAAAGGCTGATACATTAAATTTTTTTGTAATACAGTTTTGTGTATATTCATATAGAATCTTATATAATTTTTCTATTTTAAATTAATGTTCGAATCTTGGTTTAAAGATATTTCTTTTAAAAAAGTTTTTTTCCGAATCCTTTCGAATTTATGCGTGGATTTGAAGAAATAAAATTAAGTATTTTGTTAGGCAAAGTTGCTCATTCCTTACTTCGAAATCTAAATAATGTGAAAGGATAAAATAAAATGTAATTTAAAAATTAATTTACTTAAAGTTTTTCTGTCATTTCAACTTTTTTATGAGACTTCCATAGTTTTGATTAATCCGTGTCTGATGGCATTAAACCGGAATTATCACATGCTGCATCCGGTTGCTGATTATTAGTTAATTCAAAATCTGGTTGTTTGATAGCCGTGTGAAAGTACGCTATAAAGACACTACACTTATGATTATATTGTGTGTACCCACCCGCATATGGTGCTTCACATATTAAGTGGTTGTTAAGCAATGTTGTTAAAGTGCACTTTTCTATGATCAAGTAGGTACTAACCTATAATTAAGTAAAGTAGGTTAGATAGCTCAATTTTATACTTTTTAAAATCAATCCTTGAAAATTTAAAAGTGATTGTATTCTAGTAATTAATTACGCATCAATTTGCAATATACATAATAATTAACAAGAATAGCAATTTAATAATAGACGGATGAGTTCGTCTCATCTTGGAGGTGTCTGAACTAGGTAATACGCGCGGTGATTAAAGAAGTAAAGTCAAAAGAAGACGTTGTTTGATCAGTGGTAGTAGTGAATGCTGCTTCTAAGCCATTGGTCGCGGTTTAGATCCCCGTACAAATATTTGTGGGCATGAACATGTATGTGGGTGTTTCTCTATGTATAATAAGTATAGGTATATTTACAAAAAAAGTTTTTAAGTAAGTTTATCGGTTGTCTAGTACGCCAAGCCACTTAGTAGTAGCTTAATTTGGGACTAGATGGCTCTATGTGGCCCGGTGTGGCATTTCTTTAAATATTATATATTAAATGAAGACAGGGAGCAGCGTCCTCTCTCCACCATTGTCCAGACTGCGATCGCCAACACACCTGCAAATGCCAAGCGTTGCCAAAATATCGGATTCCTTTTTGAAGAGGCCTATGTTCAGCAGTGGACTGATGTGGGCTAATGATGTAAACATGCAATAAATGTGCCATAGCTCAGTCAGTAAATGTTTGAGTTGAACTTGTAAGAAGTAATTATATCTACCAACTTACGTGACACAGCCAAAACACCAATGCAAGCATGACAGATGCCATGACGACAAACATTGACAAATCTTATTTTAGGCATAGTGCGTAAGAGTGGATGCTCTACTTACTTATAATATGCGAATACAGATGTTTTTTGTATATTTTCAAAGGTAGGTAGGTGGTTTGGCTTACATTTTTCGATGTTTTTATTTAAAATTAGTTAAAATAATATCGAATCGAACATCGAAATCAGTGTACCTACATGGTCAAGGCTTATGCTTCATACAGTAAAAAAAAAAGTAGACACGCATCGATATCACATACTTGCCTCTACATTTTACACTCCCGCAGCGTGTAGGCACAATATACAGTGTGTCTAGTCACCGGTGTCCAACCCGTTAGAGTGCAGTAATATGATCAATTTTATCGACAAATCCACTGTAATAAAACATTTTATCCAGATTATTAAATAATTGCAGCTATATTATTTTTTTTAGTTTCTGAGTCCGGGTGGATTAATTTAAGTATATAGCAATATCTTCCGATTTACAGGACCTACAAGCATAAAAAAGATTTTGAATTCGCGTTTGATAGAGTCATATTAAATTAATCATAACGCTTAAAATAGTTGACTTAAAGCTTAGATATTGACATCAGTTTTTAAGTAATGACTAGGAAACGAAAAAAAAAAACAAATAGCCGCCTTTTGTTAATGGAAGGGAAAAGATCTTTATTATAGTTGATTTGTCGACAAAATTGATCATATTGATGCACCCTAACGGGTCCGACACTGGTGACCAGTTACACTGTACAATCATTGACTCGCATAATTCAGATTTTGTTTCAAGCTTATTTATTAATTTATACGTACGCGTAATAGTGACACTGAAATGATTCCCTGTAGCACATTACACCGTACGGTGTAATCCAATCTTTTCTAACTATATGACAATTAGTTAATTCTATCACCATGAGAAACGCCAAGATGCATTTGCAAGAGTGTCTCGTTGCCATGCAGTAGTTCTCTGAAAGATACGCTCAGAACAAGAGAAGTGAATATAGAAGGCACATTAAAACTTTCACCAAGTCTATATTATACGAATGGTAAATACTAGACCACGTGTATACTAACTACTGTGGCATTTATGTAGTTGAGATAGGTGCAATTTTGCAACAAAAACGTATGGCTAGTCTGATAGCTGTATTTAATCATATTTAATACAATAATGGTCTTGAGATATCAATTTCGAGTAAAGTACCTAAATATTATGAAAAATTGCAAATGTTTTCGGTGCGGTCGCCACTACCAGCCGAATCGATTGAAGTCTATACGTCTTTCAAAAAATGATTTTGGAAATTCTTAAAATATTCGATTATCGGCTTAAAAAAAGCAATACTGTTCATGTATGAAGTTCATCCGTTTGAAAGTGAACCCACTGTCATAACTTTCATTTTGGTTCAGGTGGTTATCTGGTCCTATTTCGTGGAACTTAGGGCTGGCGATCCTACACCTCCTCAAGAATTTCAATTAAGATTTATACGCATATTTTAACACTACAAAGAAAGTGCTGAGCCTGAATGCTAGAGTGCATTTGATGCTTGTGTCTTATTGCTTTGTAATGAATCCTGCAATAAACAGATGAAATATTGATTTGTAGTGCTATGTTGATGGTAATAATGTAATTTTAATAAAAGCTATTATTTTCCTAAGTTCTTCATGTATAATTACGAGTAAAACCATAAATAACAAGCTCTTTACCGCAGCCCCGTATGAGTTTTCTGTAGTTTGTCAAAGAATATCGTTAATACTACAGTAATGTTTCCGAAAATCAAAGCTTTAATTACAGTGCCTAATTAAATGATACATTTTTTCCGTTTTCTAGGTCGTATTAAAGTGCTCACTATCGCCTTTATATTTTTTTACCTCACCGAAATCTATTTAACTTTATTAGTTCCTTATACTTTGGGAATGATGATTATTTTCTGTAGCTCTGGTGCTGCGTGAAAGGTTAAACCCAACATGGAATCTTAATTATTAAGTATAAAATTTACTACACACCAAGGATAACAGTATTTTCTGGTATTCATGTAGTTTTAATATTATCTTAACATGTAGACAATTTCTGGAGCTCTGCAGCTCTGAGGCTGGGTTTTCTAAGCGTAAGACGATCTTAAATATTATTTTGAAGGATGTCAACCCTAAAGAACCCATTCATAAATGAAGCGGGAATAACATCTCTCGTGATAACCTCATTAAAATGTATTCATATCATGTGCTGTTAACGCGTGAATACGCTACTTTACTATACCTACATTTTATCATCTCACTAAGGATACCTACCGATAATACTCGTAACTCTCGTTTCGCAATGTAGTGAGATAAGTATGTTTAGTTATTCACATAATAAGTAATAACACAATCAAGTAAGCTAATTAAGTATTCGTAAATTACAAGAATTGTATTTAAGTGATGTTTTAAACTGCAATTTAGAATTCGTAAACTACAGGAATTTTATTTAAGTGATGTTTTAAACTGCACAACTTTATGAGGACTTACTAATATAAGGTTCTGAGGTTCTGAGGTGAGGTTCTGGCCCTAAAGAGAGTAGCACCATTTGTAATGTACAGGGTATACGAGGCAAGTAAAAGAGTGCTGCTAGTAAAATATAGGCAGCAGTGTCCTGGTCTATAAGATAACAAATTTTCCAATTCATTAGCTATGGTGATTATAGCAAAATAGTCCTTTTGTAACGTCCTGTTGGTCTAGAGGTTTATATAGCGGGCCAAGATCTCGGGGTCTTGTGATATATTGTCACCTTAATATCTTGACTTTGGTTTCTTTAGACTTGAAACTTAGAACTTTTCAGAGTAACTGAAGAAAGTAACAAAACTCGGGTTTATATTTGTAGCAGAATAAAATTTATCTAGTTTAACCGTATTGCAAGATCTAATAATGAATGCTAGTCTTATCATGTAAGTACCTACTGTCTTATCAATTGTAAAGCATAACAAATATGTACCCAATCACCTGTTACTACAAGCGCCTATTAATTTACCAGCTCATTAATTAGTTACCAATCTGAACGGTCGACGGTTTTAATTGCGTAGGTATAACGAGATTAAAAATCACGTCGAATGAAAGTATTACCTGTAAAAAAAATAAAACTGGCCAAGTGCGAGTCGGACTCGCGCACGAAGAGTTCCATACCAAAACGGAAAAAAATTGTTTTTTGTATGGGAGCCCCCTTAAATATTTATTTTATTTTGTTTTTAGTATTTGTTGGTATTGCGGTAACAGAAATACATAATTTGTGAAAATTTCGACTGTCTAGCTATCGCGGCTCTTGAGATACAGCCTGGTGACAGAGCGACGGACAGACGGACAGATAGCGAAGTCTTAGCAATAGGGTCCCGTTTTTACCCTTTGTGTACGGAACCCTAAAAAATGATGAAAACATGAATGATCGTTATAATTTGACACTTAAGTTTGACTCTTGCACTTTAACGCAGTCCTAAGATATGTCAGCCGAAGCTTTTATGGTATGGTTACCAATAATGTGTTCTTTTATAATCAATTATTCCCTAATAAGTGCTCAAAGTGATAAGATCATTAATGTTGATTCATTGATCCTACATTTGGAAGAACTGTTAAGTAAGCTTAGTTAATTATTATTGTTTAAGAATGGAGAATAACTCGTTTGGTAAAGTGTTGCTATGGTAAGGTACGCCCATCAAGCAAGGTGCGCAAGGTTTAATGCCCGGTAGGGTCAATAATTAAACTTTATTTTAGTACAGTTTTGTTATAGATAGTTATTGCTACTATAACTCCTTCATAAGGCAGCTTTATCTAATAATTAATTGTAAAAATCATGATTACTGAATATTGCAGCGCGGATGTAGGTTAACAAACATAAAAACTTTAATCGTGAAGATGGCTTTAAATTGTCGTGTGTCTGGAATCCAGTGGTTAAAATTTGTAATAACCAGAAAAATCCAAAAACTAATGTTTCGCGATCGGATACTGTGAGTGTTGTGTGTCGAGAACAGGTTCGAGTGAATAGTGAGTTTGAAAACAATAGTACCAGTGTCGAGTGCAATAAAAGACTACGACGGAGGGTAGATCGATATATCTACTCGTAACAACCACCCACCCGCAGTGACATCAGTTCTTCCGCGATAATGGCGCTTGCAACAGTGCCGAAATATCGGAAACTCATAAAAAACAAGGTACATGGTAGAAATCTCGAAATAACTAACTCTTATTAATTTACTACTTGTTATTACAGACATCAGATGTCTGACACAGCTTTAATATTAATGTGATATTCACTAATTGCATAATATAATAAAATTAACACATAAAAACAGAGTGAGGAACATTTTGTTTGGATTTATTTATAATAATTTATTAAATTGTTAACCTGCAGTCATTCCGACACAGCT
This sequence comes from Anania crocealis, assembly GCA_949315895.1. Lineage (NCBI taxonomy): Eukaryota > Metazoa > Arthropoda > Insecta > Lepidoptera > Crambidae > Anania > Anania crocealis. Next base: position 11,004,211 of record OX438865.1, on the reverse strand, counting down.
TTCATTTTAATTAGTAATTAAACTTTAATTTAACTGCATAATTTTGCCATACAGGAGGTGATGTGTAGGTAATTTTAGAAAGTATATTAATTCGATCGTTTGCATTCGACCACGTGTGAGTCCGCTCTCCGTTCGGTTCCTTATAAGTCATAGTCGTAAATCAAAGTAGACACTTGACTAGCGGTATCATTTAAAATGATTTGATTACGAGTATTAAGAAATTGCTGTGCCTTTGCAGGGTCATGTTTGTGTCCAATTTATTGTTAACTAACATCTTGTAACAACATGGTGCGATAAAGAACTTTGACTTTGACGACAACTAATAATACAATATCAGTATATAAACTGAAAAATTTTTGGCGCCCGCCCGGCATGCGAGGAGATGCGGGTTCGAGTCCCATCTGAGACAAAATTTTTCAAGTCTATATACTCATATTATAAGTGCAATTAAGTTGCTAAAATATCAAATAAAGTATAATAATACAATCTTCAAAAGAACAGATACCTTTTATAACATTTTAAATTCCTTGAAAACTTCTTCATGTAACTAGTTCATCTAATTAATTAATTTAGCAGCGATAACACGTGTACTTTGCATTTACTTCCATAGGGACGGAAAAAGCCAGCGGATAAACCTGAGGCTAGCGTCGTGGTACCTACCCTAATTCTCAGTTTTAATTCGACTTCGCCGGCTACGACGTATCAAAGGATTACATGCGTTCCTCCTCGACAAATCAAGTACAATTCCTTATATGACTGCTTTTTTAAGAAAATAAATTGCTGGTGTAACTTAAAAAAACTATTCCTTCTTCTTTTTATTATTATATAGCTGACCCCGCGAACTTCATATCGCCTCAGAATAATTTGGATTTTGACGTAAGACGTTAAGCAATGTCATTAGCATCAAATACCGTTTACCTTACCATGTTGTACAGAAAATTTGCAATAAAATAATATTGCGACTATAAATTGAGATGTAAGCTATCCTATTTTTCAAGTTGGATCAAACCGCACACGGTGTGCAAATTTAATTAAAATCGGTTAAGTAGTTTAGGAGTCCATCGCGAATAAACAACGTAACACGTTACGATAAGATAAGATGACACGTAATTTATATATTGTCTTACCGGGCAACTGCTCTAACCAATTGAACTAGGTACCAATACTTTGGAGGTAGAGCAGTCTAGTCCCCCGGTAAGCGAGGGTTGTCAGCTCGAGCCCCACCTAAGATAGTCGATTTTTTTTTAACAAAGCAATTGTATATTCAATTCCATGAAAGTTGTCAACCACTGGAAAGTTCCCGGCTACTTTAACACCGGCGTGGCATTCGGTATCTGTTTGCGTAACCCATTGGCGCTTAACGACACGCAATAATAAGTCCAGTGTTTGCCCTCCTGCTTAACAGGCGCTGGCGCAGGCTACCGGTTACCATTCACCGGCAGGGGCGCAAATAAACCTTACTGCAGCAGGTTCAAGGCAACATATATGTTTGGTCCATATTAGAGACAGGTATACCTCAGGGTTAGAATGTCTCATAGCCTTGCTCGCCAATAAATTCCTATCGTACTGGTGCGTATCTATAATTAGAAAATCTGTGCCAAAACTCTTAAATACCTTTCGTGGTACCGTCGCGACGTTACCGTCGCTCAATTCCCCAAATAAAAAAAAACCAAAAACATTAAAATAAATGGTACAATTTCTTTTTTTTTTTCATGCCCCAAAATTTCTTCTCTACAATGAGTCGTGCGTTATGTCAATTGTGAAAATTGTGATCATAGTAGATAATGGTTTTCTCGCAAAGCATTCCTTTCTACAAGAAGTGTAACATTTCATAACTCCATTTGCCGGTTGTGTATTTTTCGTAACGTGTTTCCGAGCATGCGGTCTATGTGTGTACGGTAATTACTGACTTTTCACACCTACCCGCTAACCGCTAACGCCGAGTCAAGTGTGGAAATGTCACTTCTATTTTTTCTTTTTATTTCGAGAGTAAATGGCCAGGACTAAAAATGTGAAGTAAAGAGGTACCTTTTTTCAAAAAATATATTGCTAAGCGACGCAAATTTTGAAAACCTTGCCCTAATTCGCGTAACCGAATCGTATCACAATCTTAATTGAACGACAGGTTTTTGATAGTTCTAGTATGGGCTAAATTTCAAAATCGTCCAATTCAATCACGAACTGCGATTCGGTTACGCGAATTAGGCCCCTTTTCTCAGCAGTGAAATAAAATAGTTAAAAAACCCATCTTAGACCAGTTTTTTATCTTACTTAGTCAAATTACGTACAAATTCCGTAGTCCAAAATCTGTTTTTTTTTCTTAATTACGCAGTAATAAGAAATACCTGATATTTTAAATGTAAGTAGGTACTAACATCTTTGGCAGTAGTTTAGCCGTTAGCAAGTCAACACCTCTCTCAAAGACATTGATTGATATGAGCTTATTAGATATTACTTATAATATCTATTATGAATTTAGCTACAAATCGAATCTAGATATGTACCAATAAACGGTCTATGATTTGGGTATACTTGTGCACTTTGGCTATAATATGTTCAGTAAATGTGCTGTGTGTGATTGAGATCAATAATTATGATTCGTTTTATTTTCAAATAAAATGTGTCCACGTATCCACAAAAATGTATTTGTTGTAAGTTTTTTTGCTCAAAACATTTGACGATGATTTTACTGAGAATAAAGGATACCATAATATCTGTTATATTAACGCCAGTGACCATATTTGAAGAAGTGATAGTTTAGTTAGATCTAAGTTTAGTCACGTTGTTTACAAATCGTGAGTAAAGCCTTGGTGCCAAAGCCTTCATATGGTGTTTATCTCTTGTGTCACGTCTTGTGCACGAATTCCCTGAATGTTGACCTTAGATTTTATCTTCAAAAGCAGTTTCCATTAGATGCAGCAATTGAAACTTTGCGGTTGCCTTGCATCATCAGGATATTATGTATATGGATAGAAGTTGCTGCTTGTTTGTGATTTTGTTTAATGAAATTCAGATTCATGTTAGTCTCTTGTCCATTTTCCCAGTTTACCTGGGGTCAGCGCAGTATGTTTTTCTCTTCCACACTATTCTATTACTCGTCAATGAAACATCCACTCCTTTCACACTCATATCTTGTTTCACACAGTCCATCCATCTCTTTCTCGGTCGGCCTCTTCCCTTCCAGCCATCCACATTCATACTCATCACTCTTTTAGTTACATGACTTTGTTCTTTTTAATGAAACTCAGATTATTGATGGAAATACTTACTTTCCAAAAAAATAATAACCGTTTGGATGCTCTTTTAACCTAGTTGCATTCAACTATAAGTCATGAATATAAAGTTGAATTGGCGTTACGATAGGTATGATATTATATAGGATAAGTATTAGCTCTTTTACTTTAACTTGGACAGTTCGAAGTGATCAATCTTTAGTAGGCGCAGTTCATCAACTATAGTGCTTAGCATATTCAAGTTGCAATAATTTTGCCAGTCATCAGTCGTAGGTCAATCACCAGCAAATAATGTTTTTTTTGTAAATCTTCTTCCTTATTATTGTTTGACTAGTTTGTACTACTCGTCTGTTCGCCTTTAGACAAACAGATTTAAATTATAACCTTTTTTATTGCAAAATATATACCTATCTCTTCATACCTCCTAATAAAATATTGTAATGTTTCTATCTTATAGCTAGCCAGAAAAGTTAATCTCAATCCTAATATAATCTAGTCATGACATTGAGGTTATAAGCGCACTCTAATAGATCTCTACCCGAAGAGGCTTAACTATTTACACACAATTGTGTATCGTAACGTAATTTAATTAACTAAACCAACACAGGGACGCACGTACGCCAACTTACTCGATTAGCTTTTATAATCATAGAAATAAGGTCCAGTTTCGAAGGTGTGCAGAGAATTGTTATTGTAATGTAACACTCGGTGCGCGGGAGTCGATTGGAGGACATCTTAAGTTGTCACATTGTTTTCTTTTTGCATCGGCTGCTCTTCGCCGGGCGACGACCCGTGCTCTTGTCTCTATTTGATAGGGTTGTCAGGGAGAAGAAATTTGATAAGTTCGTTTTATGGCAACGTACAATACTGGAGCAAATCTTTAATTTACCCACAATTCTTACTAATACTTCGTGACACACTAGTAGCGAAGGTGTCTGTGATATTAGTTTACTATAAGCGTTCACCCTAAATACTTAGCAAAACTGAAGACCCAGAAACGGTAATTCAAAAATATAATGAATGTAGGTACTTATCGTCTTGAACTTTATGTTAATTATCAGTTAAGTGTATGGTGTAAATTGAAAATACGATTCCCTGAATAGAAAAAATCGATTGCCTTATGTGGGACTCTATCCCGCAATTCCTCAACCTTCAGCTTACAGGGTGTCTATTTTAACCATTAAGCCACCAACGAGACATTGTTTATGTCGACGAATCCTACTCCTACTAATAATTTAAACGTGAAAGTTTTTTAAATATGGAAGTATCGATGTAGCGATGTCTGGATGTTTGTTGCTCTTTCACGCTAAAACGATTCTACGGATCTGAAAGAAAATTGGCGCTGTGTCAGTTTATTGGCTGGAATATCAATAAGTTACCTTTTATTCCGGGAAAAGGTACGATTCCCGTAGGATAATATTAATAAATCATTTTTGGATTTTAAAACTGGTATGAATGAAATTTGGCACGGTGTTAGTTTATTGGTTTTAAATTCAATATTCCACGCCTCTGAAATGGCGGGAAACAGATAGTTGTAAATAAATTTGTCTAAACTAACAAGGAATTGTGTTTTAGTTTAAATGTAGTATTAAATTAGTTGTTAACATTTGACAACCCTAACCTGTGTTACGGTAAACGTGTAAGTTAGTAGCTAGTGGCTAGTGGCGAGGACGTGAGGCGATTCTGTTTGTTTTCCGGAGAGCCCGCTCTTCCGAGAAATTAAAAATAAGCGTCGGAGGCCCAGCCCGGCTTCGCCGAATCTGTTTTCATAATTTTCTATTGTTATTTTTAGGCTTGTTGTGTTCATGTTAAACGTTTACCTTATAGTTGATGTTAAAAAAACATGGGTTTTGTTATTAGAATCGAAATAATCTTAATTACTGATTTAGGTTCTATTTAGTATTCTGGCAATAGTATCAGCTCTAAAGAGGTCATATTTATTTAAGTAAATTGAAACTAGACTTGTCCAATTTTAGAAGAAATAGTGGTCTACTATAGTCATCAAGAATGCAAGATTGATGTGGTGTGATCAAATCCTAAAAGAATCACTACTTCTAATTTATATTTGTAATCAATCCATACATTTGGAGTAAATATCGTATTAATGTTACCGTTACCTTGTCTTCATAGCAAAATATAACCAAACAATTTAATTACAAAAGGAGACAATAAAATCAATGGAACACCGGTAACTTCGATTTTACGAAATAATAAAATCCGTTCACACACAAATGCGTAGGCGCCAGTCGTCCGCCGGAAGAAAACGTCTGTCAAAGATGTTCGTACGTTTGGTGGCACATTGTTAAAAAGCCATCATTCATATAGGCCGTTAGCAGTGTTGGAGATTGAGGAGATAACTTGTTTATTGCTGATGGTCAATTGTGAAAATAGTTCTTTCTAAAGTCACCTAATGTTCTTACATGATCTGCATTTTTTTCCTTGCCGTCTTGAATAGCACCACCTCTTTTGATCCTATGGGAATAGTGATGTACAAGGCTCGAGGCCTCCGAGTCCTTTTGGCTACAGCTCGGTGCCGTTTACAGGGTTCGCCTCATTTTTATAACGCTCAACAACTCGGGAGTCCTTTTCAGGGCTCGTGCCTTTTTGAAAGCTCGAGCCTTTTTCGAAAATAGACTCGAGCTCTAATATTACGCTCATAGGCTCACGTAAACTCGCAGTCGTCGATCAATCCTTCAAAAGATTCGAGCTCTGTAACTTGTAACTTGAATCATGTAGGTACACCACTCTTTTAATTTACTATTTTTTTACGTGAAATTAAAGTCAGAAACATAAATTTTAGTTTTTATTGTGAAGGCTTGCGTTCATTCCAAGATTCGAGCTCTTTTGAAGGCTCGAGCTCTTTTGAAGGCTCGAACTTTTTTGAAGGCGCGAACTCTTTTAAAGCCTCGAAGCATGGATCAGAGAACTCGCGTCTCGGCTAGGCTCGGGACTACGAGCCTGGCAAGCTCACTAAGTCCTGCCAATTCGCCTCGAGGCTTTAAAAGCAGAACTCGACGCCTCGAGGTTTGTACATCACTATATGGGAGCCGTAAAAGGCGACTAAAGTAGTACAGATAAAATGAACAGCAGTGTCTTCTGTACTCCATTAGTGAAACTGCGATCGCTAGCCGCCTGAAGCCTAAAAACAGCGTTACAATTATGGCAAAGTCCTCCTTTTAATCCCTCAACCCCCAGGAGGCACGCGGGTGCCACGATAACAGTTGATTTCAATTGTGTCTGGAATAACTACGGGAATTAAATAAGTAGTCCAGATAGGCTGATGATGATCTGCTATTAGTTAGGATTGAAGACAGCCCTTCAGGCCGCGTGTTGCGAATGCATAATAGGTTACAAAACGCAAGCCGCAATTTACCTAGACAAACACCACCACCACAACCTAAAATACTTAGGTATTTCAATCACCATCCAAATTTTAATACAACAATTTACGATACAAAAAACAAATTACGTTTGAATTTCTTTGGTATTAGCCCAGTGTAAAAATGTCAAGATAAAGCTAGAAACAGTCTGCCTAAAATCTAAACTTTTTGATACGGCCTCCGCTCGCAACACACTTTTTACGCGATGCGCATCTCATCATTTACTCGTATTTATAAGTTGTTGATTTTCCTATTACAGTCTTATTAGGACAGTAAACATTTGAAACTATGTTCTCTAAATACGATAATTAACGCTTATAAAAAAAATTTACGGTGGTTAAAACAAATATTGATAATGATTATCGTTGTCTGCAGGTGATGTGGCTGGTGGCCGCGGTGTTGGTTGCCGCGGTCGCCGTGGCGGACGCGCTCCGCTGTCAGGAGGCGCAGCTCCGGTGCGCGTACCGCTCCGGATGCGGCGCCGCCCTGCAGAACTACGAGATGATGTGCAACGATGTGCTGGTCGAGACCAACGCTAAGTGCTCGAAGACGTGCGAATACGCGCTGATAGCGCTCACGTCCACTGCTGAGGGGAAGGATCTTATGAATGTGAGTAAAGCTGATATTTTGGTCTAAGTGGGGTACAAATTAGGTAGGTGTACCAACTGGACTCTCAGGCCTCTGGCATCTGTCTATCTTACTCATACCAATATTTACATACTTATAGTAATGGTTCAATGCTACCATGCAGAAATTTGTTTGCACTTTGGCAGGATAGTATTTATTTCATAAAAATACATTTTCTACTCCAGTTTTATCTAGCATAGTAGCTTATCCTACACATAGATTACGCCAAACGTTAATAGTTCAAACTAAATTTATTTTTATATTATAAACATGAAAGTAGTTAGGCATTATAACTGCCTATTATAAATTAGTCCTCAAAACTTTTTAGAGAAATAATCTTGTGCTCTTAATTTTTAGTCACGATATGATTCCTGAATTAATTGAATTAGCAGTTACTTGCCTATGAAAACATATTATGTAAATCTGCTTCAGTTGTGCCCAGTGGCGGATTTGCAGTCTCGGCCGCCCTAGGCCCCAAGCCATCAGCCGCCCCCTTTCTCAGACTACATAATGAAAAACTCAAAATACCCGAATTCCAAATACCACCGTACCTATATTTAAAATTCCAAATATTTAAAAGATAAATGTTTCAATGAATTTACAGTTGAATAGCTCAAGTTCAAAACATCTTTTATTACGAAATACCTTAAATACCTGACTTTAAAATGTCGTGATTCTTATATTATGCACCATGCGTATAGATTGTTGCACCATGCAGTGCAGCCCGCCCGCCATACGTCGTAATAAGTTTTTTGACACGATCTGGGCCGCCCCCCTAAATCGGGGCGCCCCTAGGCCTAGGCCTACCGGGCCTTAGGGTAAATCCGCCACTTTGTGCATCTTAATCATAAAGATGTTAGTGAATTTTTAGTGTTTTAATTCCAAAGTAATTTAAAACTGTACTGAATGCCGATTGTTATTGTAGGTGAGATAAAGACACGAAAGAGTTGTTAATACTTTGATGCGATTTCTCTGCATAAGAATTGACAGAGAGCTAAAACCTTCCCAAATAAAAAATAATAATAAAAAAAATCAATGTCGTATGTATTATTGATTTCTTATGTAACCATCTTAAAACTTCAATTTATTGTACACCAAATGAACACAACTTAGATTTGTTTGCAAAGTCTGTTCACTAATTTCATCAAAAAATCAAAACTCAATAGAACTGTATATTTAGAATTCGATTTCACTCAATTAGTAGAAGTGGCACGCTCAATTTGTATGATGCTCTCATACAAATTTAAAAAGAACATGTCGCTGATTGAAGCCAATTATAAACTTCACACGTTATGCGTGCATCTTGTTTGCATTATGAATTGAGCAGTCAGGCAGAGATCAGAGTTGTCCAAGTGGCTCCTCATTGCAGCTGTTTACAGGCGCCTTTTCCCTCAATTGAGGAGTGGCCAGTTAAGGAAGAACTCTAATGAGGAATGATACTGATGTTGAAAATAAACAAAAAATGTATAACAACAATAGACTTAATTATATTAAAATTAGATTTAACAATAAGTATCACAAAATTTATTTTTTTCAATTGAATGCAAAGCTAAGAATACTATGTAATTGTACAACACCATTTATATTAAAAAAAACGACCTTAAAAAACTTTGATCTTAAATAAGTTCGTAAATTTTGGCTATATGATCAATCTGATCACACTTACAAGTATTGTAATTTTATTGCGGTCACTAAAACTACATTTTTATGTAAAGTTCCTCATTATGTGAGCAGTCAGTCAGTACGAGAGCTTTGATGCATGTTGTTTTATTTAAAAATTATTTGCGATTTATAATTTGTATGTTTTAAATAACGTTCTTAAAAAATCACATACGAAAAAAATATAACTCCTTATTCTGCAGTCCGAGCATAACTATATTTGTAAAGCTTTTTTTGGAAAGTAATGGCATTGGTTTTCATCGATTGTAAATAATTTACCATAAGCACATATTATTCTTAATGTATGACTACGCAATTTCAATGATTTGTTTACGACAGGTATAGCTCAAAGTTAGTCCTATTTAATATAAAAATTGAAAAAAATAATAAAAACAGAACTTTTACTCAAACCTCTGAACCGACGAAAAGCGTGAGATAAATCACCAATTTTGAATCTGTGCGTGATTGACTGTTGAATCATGATTAAGTCCGTGATTTCTTGTTTGGTTTGTGGAAAAAGTTTTATTATGCTACACCGGGCCGGGTAACCAAAAAGTTTCGATTTTTCGAACATTGCTCAGTTCCCATATCATGGGTTTGTGCCAGTACCCATCATTGTTGTGGTAACTTGAATTCAATGATGGAGGCCTTTTCCCTGCATGGCAGGCATTGCATGATTATAGGCTGGCTGTTACTTTACTTTTACAACTTTATGTTACACTCGGGGAAGCATCGTAGGGATCAAGCATTACTGGTGCAGTGTACAGACGCCCGCAATAAAATCTAATTTAGACATCGAGCAGATTTGTCGAGACTCACGCGACGTAGCACACCCGAAACCCGGTTGATGACCTCGGCAACTGCATACTACAATTGATGAGATACACGGTTAGTTTGCAGATACAAGATATTGAAGGAGGCCTACGTCCAGCTGTAGACGAAGAGTGACTGTTGATTAGACGATAAGTCTACCTAGGAAAATTAAAAAATATATATATTTAGGAATAATAATACTTACTAGGTGATTTTGATAACAGTCCATAACTGATAAACCACCATTTTGTGAAGTTAAATGAAAAGCGAAAGAGTCGATAGTTTAATATGTTATATCTTTTAATCAAACTTGAAATCAGTTAAACCATAGACGTATATACTAGCGTGTAATAAATAAATGTTCTGGTTAATCTGGGATATGAATAGAACAACCCCTTAATGCTGTTAAGCTTATATATCCTAGTTTTTTTTTTCGAGAAACATTTTGATGTAAGTGATGATGCGGACTTGCGCCGACATAAATAAATCAGAAAGTATTAAAACGGTTACTTGTTTGTAAAAAAAAAATATTATATCTATAGTAAATAATGTTAATAATATTATAAACGACTGACAAGTTATTCAATTACGCCATAACAGCTTTTTAACATATCTAGGTAAATGAAATATTGCATAGACATTAATTAGTGTGGACGAAATCGAGGGCTAAAGCAGGTATAACATAAATAAAATTTACTTCTCTTAAAAATACATCTCTTTCAAGAAAGTGGATATGTCTTCGCAACTGATTTTGCGGTCTGGTATTGTAATCTTGAGGTCAAATGAATTGATAATGAATTATTCGTTTAGTAATTGTTTATAGCCAATAAAAAAGATTCATTTATTGATAAAGATTCACCAACAACATATCATTTCACATGCAAACTTACACTTAAGGGTTAAAGTCTAAAAGATATGCCTTTATAGGTAAATACAGCATTCAAAAGAAAAACTTGTCGACAATAACAGAAACTAAGTAAAAACTAAGTAGTTGTAAAAATTTGAAACAAGAAATACATTTACAAATATAAGTTACATCCATACATACAGTCAGCTATCACACAACCTCAAGTAATTCGCACACTTTTTCTTAAATGAACGGTCCGAATCCTGAAAGATGTCGATGTTGCGATCCTTGATGTCGTTGCAAGTGCGCATACATCGATGCAAGGGGGTGCTCTTACCTAAGTTGGTTCTACAGCCGGGCAGTCTAAATGTTTTTGTAGAAGGGTGCCTAGGAATACTATAGGGAACAGAGAGATTTACCTGTTGAAGCAGATTAGGACAAATCAATCTGCCATGAATGAGCTTGTGTAAAGACATGAGATCCGAGAGCTTCCGTCGATTCTCTAAAGAAGTCATTTTGAAAAAAGAAAGTCTAGCAGAATAACTAGCACCTCGGGGACAATATCATATAATTTACTTTATAAACATCCGTAGGATTTCACAATTATGTTATACCTGTGTTTATCAAGTAATCTGTAAGGTCTCAGCTAGGGAATGCAATCCCGCAACATAATTTCAACCCCGGTATTTGCGGGATACCATGTGATGCTGAAAGTGGCCATTCGTTAGAGGATAGCAATACTGTATCATAAATTCATAAGTGTACCTATCTACAACTAAAAATTATATAAAAAATAAGTACATCCGATTTTGATGATTAATTTACACAGCTTGCATTTTGCCGTATACGAATTTAATGCTTTAAGCATAGATTTAGTATCAACCCCGCTAGGTGTATGGCTTTAAGCATTGATTTACTCGTAGTTATATACGAGTACTACGTTTATGGCTTTCAGCAAGTATTTCCAAACAGAAACTGAACCGGCAAAGACTTTATAAATAATGTTCGACATAACTTTACCTTTCCTTCTGTGTTAGTAAAGAAAAGCCAAAAGTTCACAGTGAAAAAAAATTTCACATCAATAAAACATAACACGTTATTGGATTACTTTACGCACAATTACAAATTGCAGCTTCTGACAAAAAATAGTCAGGCAATCACCACGCGCGTTGAAGAAAGCCCCCGCCTCCGCTGCCTACTTTGTTCCCGTCCGTCATGGTAGCTCCTCCCTATCTGGCTAAGTCACGGGAGCAGTGCTGCCAGAACGTGGGAAAAAAGGTGGGATACTCTTTACCCACGTTTTAGAAGTACTGCGCGGGAGTCAGATAAGCGGAACCAACGTACCGAATATCGATGCGCAGTCCCGCTATTCCCGCGGGATCCCGCTAGATTTTTGTGCGGGACTGATCCCGCAAGAATCGTGCGTGATCCCGGTATTTCGGGATCCTGGTATCCCGGTATTGCATTCCCTAGTCTCAGCTCCAGGGCTATACAGGTGACGTTTTCATCACCATCAAAATTATTCATAGGCGTGAAATATTGTATCTAACGCCTATTTATGAAGTAATTTTCACCCAAAAATATTTTTCGCTACATGGTTTTTAATTTTTACGGCCTGTGAAGGTATAAAGGGAAAATCGGCAACTTATGAGTAGTATCGTAAAGAATGAATGAGATGCGCATCGCGTAAAAAAAAGGTTGCTAGGAGACCGTATCAAAATTTTAGATTTTTGGCGAATATTTTTGTACTCGGCTATACCAAAAGAAAAAATAAGTCATTTGATTTAAAATTTAGGAGGTTACTAAAATTTCACCTGTATACCTACTACGTTTAAACATATCAAAAACATATAAGCTTGATGTATTTTAACGCGCTATCAAGACATCCCACTTTGGAATAAGTAAGATCATACTATTTTATTGAAAACTAGGAGATTACCCATGAAGCTGTAATTTAAAATTATTATCATGAGTAAAGAATCTGACTACATTTCGCAACGATTTGGACAACAGCAAATGTCTCGGACCTCCCCAAGAGCGCAGGTGCATATTCGATACAGAAAATACGTTACAACAACAGATATTTGCACTTTACCTTACATATTTACGAGAATTCGCAGAAAGCTGTCGAACGAAAGGCTTTGGCAGCGTTCAATTAAATAGCCATTACTTTACATTGGAAAGTACAACAGCTGGCTAATGGAGCCACAACGAACTAAGTCTATTACATGCATAGATAAGGCGATATAAACAGAATACAGGTTGGCCCTTAATTATATAGTAGCGGTGTGATTATTGTACGAGCGTTGGGCAATATGTATCGAAAGGCGAAGGAGCGGCTACAACCTTGAGATTGACGTCTTGATCGGGACCTACCGCAGCGCGTATCTTGCGCAGGTGTTGCTCCCACAAAAAACGTGGCGTAACACGGCGGCTACTGCGCGGCCATTTGACAAACCGAACCTAGATAATAATTTAATTGACCTATGCAGATAACACGAAACATAACCAACGCCTATAAACCACTATGAAATTGCGTTTCTTATCGGTGTTTAAAATCATCATCTGCAATTCTCAAGCCTTAAAAATAGTTTCTTAAATCTATAATGTTAATACGACTATAATTCGCTGCTATATATGCAAATCTTTATTCTTTAATGATCGAGGAATGTTGCTTCAAACATTTGGTTATATAATCCTAAAGAATATCTATTACATTCGAGAAAATATTTTACGCTTTGCGTAGCATTTATTAAGCTTTAACAAAAACTAAACATTTTGTTAGCGCTCAGAATGTTTCTGGCTATCGTATAAAAAACTTTTACGAGCGTGAAAGTTATTATACGCGCTACGGGCCGTTAGAATTTATGATATAACCTGAAATTTTATTATATCGGTCGCGTAAAAATAGTGAATGTTACGGCTGACTGGTTTTCTATTGTTACAGTGTCAATGTGAGGATCAGTACTGCGAGCAAGCGAGGAGGCGAGTCGACGTATGCAGGGCTCAGGTGTTGAGAGGAGCGGCCAACGTCACCTCTTCTTGTCGGCTATCTCAACTGGTCTGCATGGCAGATGCTCAGTGTGCTGTAGCCCTGGGTTACTATAAGCAACTCTGCAAGTCCATGTTTAAAGGTAGAAAGTGCTCAAACAGATGTCGAAACTCCATAGACATATTAATGAAACAGGAGAAGGCAGCGCCTTTGACCGCGTGTCAATGCGATGGAAATGAAGATTATGATTGCCCAACAATGCAGAATAATCTTGAGAGACTTTGCTTCAGAAAGCCACATGAGGTTCATAGGAAGAATCATGAGAGAGGGCACGGATTGAAGCACCATAAAGAAATAGATGAAGTCCAACAAGATGCAGCAGCAGTAAGTGCAGTATCGTGGTCTCTTTTCTTATTGAGTACTACTCTGTCTTTCAGCGTCAGATAGTTGTAGATTCCACGGGTGCTCAAGTTTAAACTATCCAATCAGTTTTACTGTGGTTGCTGTTCTATTGCGAGGCTATTCCAAGTTAATGACAATAAGAGTCTATCGTATACCTAGAGAATGTATGTCAGTAGTATAAAATACATTGTATATTATGTAAATTCCAGTATTCTTAAGCAAACATATTTATCATAGGCATGTGTTGATTGCTGCTGATTTTTCATGATGTTGTAAGTTTGCAGTGTTCAGTGTAATTTGTGTGCATGTTTGGTTGTGTGTGTATGAAAGCTAATATTAAGTATAGTTTAGGTTCGTTTAACGTCATTGTCAGTTTAGTAACAATTGTGTAGCAGATTGTTTTAGAGAGTACGATGGGTCTTAAAATCTATGGTAAAAATAAGAATGGATTTCTCCTCCAGAGCAGGTTATGTTATTTTTGAACAGTTATAACTGACATCGTTCTTTACTCGTTATATCAAAAAAAAAATCTTAAAATCTATTGAATCATTGTTTTGAGCGTAGGCTAAATGTATCTGGTGCTGCGCCGCCCACGGGTGTTGCGAGGGCGTGCTATAAATACGGCCCGCGGCGCCGGTGGTCCGGTGACAAATGCGGGCCGGCGCGATTGATCTATCGTCCCTTAACATGCCAGGTCGACGCGATCTGCTTGGATTAAGACTATGGTTTATAGAAGAGTGAAAAGGCACTCAAAGGTCTAGAATTGTGAATCGCACTAACCATATCATAGTTAGGTAAGGGATTTTCTGGTTAAAGATCAGCACCAATGTAATAGTGCACTGTCCAATGAAATGTTTGAATATTAATTTGAAGTCGCCGCCTTCTGAATGTGAGCTAGATAATAAATTTTACCTACCTATTGTAGTCACAATATAATGCCGATATTAAACTTTTTACCTTAGTTATTCAAGGCGAAGTAAAACGATTTTAGTACAACAATACCTTAAAGCAGAAAATGTAATCTATTCTTATGTAAGACCTAATAACTAAGCATTCAGGGAAACCAATTTCGGTGTAGCCAAATACACATGCTTATCCGTGTTTATAAACGTGAAACGGTTTGCTGTACACAATTCGCAGTGGGTTACTCGAGGTACAAAGTACAAAATATTATTAAGCTAGTTTGTAAGCGTAGCGTTTATATTTAAATATACAATCATGTTGAAATGATTCATAGAAAGTTGTCGAAATATCTTTCACACAATATAACATTTTATTTAAATACACGTAAGTTTAGTTAAATCAGTTGTAGAATTTCCTAAAGCTATTTTACTAAATGTGGTTCCAACTGTACCCCACTTAAATTCTATTGGCTGCTGCGTTAATAACTTATCACGTCGCATATCTTTCTACACTTATAAATATTTAGAAAGATCCACTGATTTCACTTGATGTAGATACGAGTATCATATTAGTAGCGGGGAAGTGGATGTCCTAATGACATAGTGTGTCGGGATCTAATTCCGTCACTGCGACGCGACGCTAATCGCAGAGCGTCGTGCGAGAAACGTCCGACACATTTGGAATAGGGACGCCCGGCGGTCGATATTAACAACATCGAAAATTTACCATCATTGCACTAACAAATACGCATTTTTTCGCGAGCAAAAATGCAGTTAGATATTTTGTTTCGTTACTTGCAACAGACTTATACTTGACGTGACTCTACTGCTCAAATTTGTTTATTTAAGAAAACAGTATCATAATTAATATGGTTATGCTATGGAATCAAACTTTAAAAATTGGTTCCCTTATGAAAAAAAAAACAATTGAAATAAATTTAAAAATAAGTTTAGGAGAAAAAAAATGCATAGTAATATGTATTTTTGCGAATGTTGGTTACATAACAGTTTTATCTTAATTGCTACTAATTCTGGGCAATCGATGTCGCTTCACATCACTAAATTCTGTTGCCTTTTTTCAACATCCGCTAAGAGCGTCCGTCGGTCGCGTTTCTCAAATCGTTTGACTAACTTCATTAATTAATAGCCGTTAGCCGCATTACTTTTGTAGTTTTGGATGTATTAGTATGTATGTTTTAAAGACTCGGTTTCTTTCTGTGCTTTTAACCATTTGTTATCATTCTTTACGGCAAGTATCAAGAAAAAATGTTAATATTAGGTATTTTTTTAAGAAATTCGCTCTCCATAAGGAGGGCTTAATTGTCGATTTTGATTAACAATTACGATAAGTAGAGTACCTACTTACCTACTACTCAAAATTATGTCAATACAAAACTCCAAATTACATTTCAATACATAACGTGTTACACATTAAATCAATAATCCAATATACCTTCTCGTAATATTATGGTAAAACATTGTATAGGTGAGTACTTAAATCACCATGTTAAATGGGTATCATTTTTATTTTATTTTATTTTACTTTATTAAGGATAACAAACAATTGCATAATAAAAGTTTACAATCCAAACCGTTTAAACATATTATTAGGTAATTAAACAATCAACACGTTATTCACAAAGTGAGTATTCTTATTAATAGTGAAAAAGCACAGAAAAAATAAGGATTAAAAAAATAAGGATGAAAACAAGAGGCAATATAGCATAACCAGTCAATGACAACAAGTCATGAATTACTTAAGTATAAATAATGATAAAAAATATTAATAAACCTTCATTTAGCAGCTTATCTAGATTAGAAGAACAGATAATATAATAACAATAATTTCAAGTCATCTAATACAAGCTCTATTTTCGAAATTTTACTCGTAGTAGCGACATTGTAAATAAGTCTACATCGGAGAAGCGATTCATCATGCACTTTGACTTCGAAATTTATTCTTAAAGTAATGTTGGAATTTTAAATGTAATTACTTCGAATCGGACAGAGTGAGCAGTTACAAAGTTTAATTGAACGAGTAGGACAGGTTGCTTTCAAGATTCCTGACATGGTTTCCGAAAGAGTAGCGGTTTCAATATGTCAATCACGATCTGATTGTTTTTCTTAGAACCAGAATCGAAATGAGTAAGTTTTATTTATATTTTGAAAAATATTCTTTAAGTCATATCGAGATCAAATAATCGTGCTACAAACATCATATGTATTTTGTTGCGAGCATTTTTAGTTCAACGACTCTCAATTTATTGATAGAGCTATTGCATTTAATGTGCTATTATTTCTTTCAATACCGCGTATTGTTCTATAACTTGTGGCGGATAATGAAGAGGTCTGGACCGGTTCTCGCAAGGCCTCTCAGCCATCGCGCCGCCTGTTATCAAACGAAACCGGGGCAGATCCATAATATTGTGTAATTACTCATTATCAAGTGCGCTATAAACACAGTTACAACAGCTGAAAGTGTTTGTTCAAGAATTTAACAAGTTCCTGATAAAAATATGTCATCATTTATGTTCACCATACGCATATTTATATCACGTTTAAACGATTTAAAATCAAATCACATTAACATTGGAATTTACATTCCTAATAATGCTTTCCAGTATTAAAATTGCTTAGTCTCATATCACATCAGAATTCAAGATACGGTTAAGACGATTGAGCTTGTATTTATTAAATGTATTGTATTAAAAAATTGTAATAATAAACGGATAAACTTCACATTATCCACCTAAGTACTCGCTGAGAGAACCTTCGTAGGAAACTATAAAATGGCTCTGTAGATACTTTTTTATTGAACCAACATTCGCTTGGAACCCTTGAACTATTGCTGCATGATAAATGCAAATCTTTGACTCACATAGGTACTTGTCAGAGAAATCACGTCGATTTGGATGTAACCTGATAAGTACTTAACACGAAAGCATCTATAAACAATGTGAATTAATGTTTCGTATGCAGGTCATCGCAAATGCATTAGACATCAGATATTCAAGATAACGCTCGGAATATTAATTGGTTTCTATTCAAGAGTTTTTTATGTTACTTGGCGAAATGATAAATCACATTGGTATTATTAATATTCAACATTCAATGCAATTTGTTTATTGTATTACATGTTGTATTTGCTGTGTTATTTGCACTAAAAATGCCTTTTTATTCATTAAAATGTACCTACGTAGTTGCCTGCTACTTAACGCTGATTGATGACAATTCTTAGAAGTTTCAAGCATAATTTTGTAAATTTGCTGTTTTTATTTCTCATGCTATGAAAAGTAGGTGCTATCACAGATAAGATAATACGTGCTATCAAGCCTCTATCCATTTTTCGTAAACTTTCTATGAATTATCCTGGTAAACTTAAAGAGGTACAATACTTGGTTTTGGTCGAATTATGTCGGTGTGTCGTATTTTTGTCAGAGTATAAGTATATATTTTAATTCCTAGTATTCTTAAAAATAATTACTAAGATGAATTATTAAAAAAAAATTTGTACTTAGTAAGAACTTGTGTAAGTTTTGCAACGATTGCATTATTGATATAGTTGTATATAAGTACACAAAAGTTAATAAAACTCATTTAACCACAGTTTACCAAAGTGAGATTATTAGAATAATAGAAAAATGTAAATAAGATACGAGTACGGTATGTTCAGTATGTAGAAGTT
Organism: Anania crocealis; assembly: GCA_949315895.1. Classification (NCBI taxonomy): domain Eukaryota; kingdom Metazoa; phylum Arthropoda; class Insecta; order Lepidoptera; family Crambidae; genus Anania; species Anania crocealis. The sequence continues at coordinate 10,985,671 of OX438865.1, read as the reverse complement.
TTCATTATTAAATATTGTATTATATTATAAATAAAATAATTGTGTAATTTCAATTCGTACCTAAAAAGTATTTTAGATTTATTGATTAATTTATTGATTTCGCCACTTATCAGATGGTAAAAAAATTGTTGCATTTGTTTCGTTTTTGTAAAATATTATAAGTATATTTAGTTGTATTTATTACACAAGACGGCAATAAAATTCCTGTTTTTTACAAATGTCTTTTATTTACGACTACATAAGGTACTATTTACACAAGGCTGCCCACGTCAGACTTTTTGTAGGTTCGATAATCGGGCCAATTTTTCTATAGAAGGTAGCAGCATAAATATTGACCGATTGTTTTGTAGTACATGTGTGTTTCACTGTTACAATCAGTATGTTCTATATTTCCCCTACAAAAAATCGTTCACCGACTGGGCGCGCAGCCTTATGCTTTCTCAAAAGAAAGCATAAGGCTGCGTGCCCATGTCCTATATACTATATATAGCTTTCTTGTTTAATTAACAAACGACACCCTTCTGATGAGATGGAGTGGTGCTATTAATTTTATGGACCGGCACTAAACGACACTCTGATATAAGCTAAGCACTAAGCTAATAAATAATATTTTTAAAAGTAACATATAGCTCCCTCTTGTCGTAATCATTGGTCTTTCAGGTAGTCCTACATCATTTCAGTTTAACTTCTTTTTGTATGAAATGCCTTCAAAAATAGTCTGGTGTCACGTATTCGTAGTACAGGCCTCTGACGTGGCTTACTTGTTCCCAAGACTTCCATCTTTCGATAGCTTTCGAACTAAATGCTGTGCCCCCAATTGATTTAATTTTAATAGGTACTTCTAAACAAAATCAATTCTCAAAAAACTAGAACAGTATCATTTTAGCAAATTACCTCCGGTATTTATTGAATCACAGTAAACTTTACACATTTAGTTGTTTACGAGTATAAAGTCGAATTTATCACTAACGCCAAAAGGGGCCGCTCTTAGCAATAAGTACAATACGAAAGAATGCCAGAATGAAAAGCAGTTAACAGTGATTCAATAAATACTAGAAATTTGCTAAAATGATACTGTTCTAGTTTTTTGAGAATTGATTTTGTTTAGAAGTAATAAAATTAAATCAACTGGGGGCAGCACATAGCTCTAGTAGTCCCCTTAACGTGCCTTCCAAAGCACGACTAAAATCCTTTCACCCCATCCAGACCCGAGATAATTTAGAAATGAACGCTTCCTAAGTAGACTCGACCGGGAACCTGGGATCTTTGCGTAGCAGGCGGACCACAGAACCATTACACGAATAAAAAAACATTTTCACCCACTGTTGAGCACGAGTCTCTCTCCTATTTTAAGGAGAGAGGTAAAGGCCTTAATTCCACCACGCTGGCCTAGTGCGGGTTGGTTGACGGAGAGGGCGACGCTGTGGCAACATCACCCCTCCGTTGGGGGTGCCCTTCGGTTCGCCTAAAATTTGAAGTCCTAATTTCATTTGGCCGAACCGTATTGGCCTAAACTTATAACGTATAATTATTATCTAGCCTAACAGTTGTTTTCGCACTATCATAGTTGGGTCTAAAAATTTAAAAACCTAATTTTAGTATGTCTAATATCGAATGCACTAAAATATATTCGCATCTTTCTTTTGGCATAAAGCTAAGAATGAGAGCCATAATTTTTTTTTAAACCGAAAATGTTAAAAAAATGAATCGCTCACAAACCGACCCCAAGCAGTCTTGTCTGCCCTACCCCTAGAGTGTAATTTAAAAGCGCGTAGGCGCGGAGGGGCGAGGCGGACTGCGGGCTGAGGAGCAGGAGGCTGTAAGCGAGGCGCCGCGGCTGAGGCTGGCCGGCACAGCCGAAGCCATCTGCGACGATTAGCACGCGTGGGACCGCCGGAGCCCCGCAGCACCGAAGCCGTCACGGAAGTCTGATTGTTTGGTTGGATGCATGCATGATTGCTTGTTTGCATGCATGTTTGCTTGATTGCATGCACGCCTGCTTGCTTGTATGCACGCTTGTTTGTTTGCAAGCATGCTTGCTTGCTTGCTTACTTGCATGCATGCTTGCTTGCTTGCTTGCATGCATGCATGCTTACTTCTTTAAAATATTGATAAAGTTTTAACTTTTTGCGAATAAAAATTTGGAACTGTAAATGGTAGGTATTAGGATATATTCGGCTAAATGTCGCATTTGGCAAATTATAATACGGCGATATACAGTAAGGCGTAGTAAATATAGGCTAAGCACGATTAGGAAGAGTGAAGCTGTGCGAAAAAAATTTAGGCTTAAAGTTTGTGTGCCAGTGACAATTAGGAGTACAAATAATTCGGCAATCCGATATATACCCCTCCGTTGGACGTTTCTCAAGCCGCCCGAAGGCCTCCTAGAGGGCTTAACGACTGTTATCTCGTGACAACCTATTGAACCATTACACCAACCAGGTCTTAATGGTCATGATCGTAAGTTCAACTGGCAGTGTATTTTTTTTTGTATACACCACAATTTTCCTCTGCTATACTTTCTTGCCGAATTTGTAGTGTATTAGCCAAAGCCAAAGCCAAACGTGAGTTAAATCCCTCATTAATACTTAATTTTAAACGTCTAGTAGTAACATCAAGAAAACAATACCGTAAGATTAACTTCACTAATCTAAGGAAATGAGGAATCTTTGTTATAAGCCATTTTTACACAACACTAAATAGTTAAATTATTAAAAAAATGGAACCGACTTCAAAAATCATTAAATAAGAAAATTACTCAAAAGTAAAAAATACAATAAAAAAAAAGATTTTATTTTAAAACCTATTTATCTATTTACAATATTTTTTAAACTACTACCAACAGATCAGTTAAGTCGGTGCAAACCAAGACCAAGCAATATAAAAATAATATTACTTATATTTTCGTTTCATATACACAAATATATTAATAGCGTAATAAAAAATTTTTTTCTAGTCAATCTTTTGTACTATACTTTTGCAATTTGTCAAAAAAGGCGACCGCATGGGACGTAAAAAATTATGGGTATGAGTGAGCAAGGCTCTATTAAAATTTATTGCACAAAAGGCTGCGTGCTACATGTGTTTCCGTAGCCAAGGATAAATTCGTGTGTGCAAAAAAAGCACCAACATAAAAGCCATTCTTTCTCACAACGTGTATGTAAATCTGTTCAGGCGTTTTTTGCTGACGATACCCCCCGTGAATTACCATGTTATGTAAGTTGGTAAGCATCCGTTCCCACAGTTCGCGACATCTAGCTTCGCCAAAATAATCACGTACAGACGATAAACCAGCTCTTAGCCAGGTGAAGTCTAGGATACTCGTGTTAAGCACCCCATTTATAATGAGTGCTTGACACCCTTATGTCGATTGAGGAAGGTCGAAGTTGGCGGATGCTAATCAATGTGTTGAGTGGTACTCGAGTGTGGATTAGGCACTTTGCGTGGTAAAGTGTGAGCATTGTGCTGAGATGGCCAGCATCCGCTGGGAGCCTGGGAAAGTGATAACGTCGCGTCAGCAGCGTTGACTGTTATGCATTTTAAGTGCCGCTTCATAACAAACAAATAATTATTATCCGTCCTTTAATAAAACGAAGTTACTGTTGTATGGTGTGGTACGGTGTACTTACATATCTAGGCTCCTATCATATTATGCTGATATTGAAGCTACCACTTGTTCATATGTTTTTATGTAATGTGATTTAAAATATTATGTTGTATTTTAACAGAAAAAAGAGGATGGCTACATAAGTAACCACAAAACTGTTTCTAAACTTAAAATTCTGACTGCATGGCTGTCACGAGTGTCTCAGTTCTAACAAACCGATATTGTTAGTTCTGTGTGGCTAATTAACATCGAAACAATACTGAAAACCAATGAGGCACGTCAAACACGACAATTATTCCCTCAATCCAGTTTCTCTAATCAGCACATGACCTGAATTCGCATATGCTCGGCTACGTATGTTCGAAGCTCGCGGCTACAACGCGGGTGGTCCAATGCTGTCTTACGTAAGTATAATTATTACCACTTCAGTAAGGAAGACCATTAGGTTGTACCTGAAGCGTTAGACAAAAACACCGAAATCGGCGGTAGTTTATGCAATATAATGACGAGAAGGCTCAATTTGGATTGTAATTCATTCTGGACACGGTATTTCTATGAAATCAGTTGGGATGTAAGTGGAACTGAATTACAAATTTTTTATAGGCGTTCAGTGTCGTATTCAGAGCCCATTTATGAAGTAAACAATGTAAATCAAGTTTTCACCCGAAAATATTTTTCGCAACATAGTTTTCAATTTTTACGGTCCTAAGCCTGTTTAGGTATAAAGGGAAAATCAAAACTTATGAATAGTATCGTTATGAATAAATGAGATGCGCATCGCGTAAAAAAAGTGTTGCTAGGAGACCGTATCAAAAATTTTAGATTTTTGGCGGACATTTCCTAAGTGCTTTATCTTGACATTTTTGTACTGGGCTATACCAAAAGAAAAAATACGTCACTTGTTTTTTGTCTCTTGTTAAAATTTCACCCTACATAACATCACGCTGTGACCAATAGGAGCGAAAGATAGAAACAGTGAAAAATGTTGCAAAAGTAAACGCGATCATACCTAATGACAGAAATTGACGCTTATAAAGTTGAGGGCAACAGCTACTTTATTATATTAGTAACTTAAGATTAGTATGACTGTACTGATTGCAGTAAGTTGTAAAATAAATGTCTAAGAAGTTGTTTCTTGTATCGACGGCAAACACCTGTTAGAAAGTATGTTGATTCCCTTAGTGATTCATACAATAACATACATGTTATATTCCCAACTGAAAACATTCCAGAGTGAGATAGAAGTTGAACCTCTCCTAACTGCTTATAACAAAGCAAATATTGAAATGAAAGATAGTTTACGGATTTAGAACGCGTTTATTTTTGATTTAACCCGACGTTCAAATCAAAAATAAACTCGTTCTAAATCCGTAAACTATCTTTCATTTCAATGTATAGTGTTCGCGTAAACTCAAGAAAACAGTAAAGCAAATATTGTCGTTATATTATTTCATTGACATTAACCATTATTCAATTGATGAAGACATTACCAGACCACCACGTCAGCTGGTCACGATCTTCCGCGCCTCCCAAATTACAATATAAAAACATTATACTGTTATAAAATTATTCTGACATTAAACATTGCTGTACCGCAATACAACAAACGAAACAGCTATCGTCTAAAGAATGAAGTACTATTTACCGGATCCAAAGCAATCATCATGGTCGGTAAATGAAGACATCGGCAGACCACCGCGTCGTTTGAGCACGACGCTCCACGCCTCCGAGCGGCCGTAGTGCGCGAGGCACGACGCGCTAGGGATGTGCTTTAGACCTAAGTCGTTACTTAAGAGGACTCCCCCTTATACCCATAAAGGTAAAGAGGGGTAATAAAGGTACACTATCGACTCGTCTCTAAAGTAATTAGTATCTCGTTGCTCAGATAGATGAAATTACGAAAAACGGCTTTAGCTTGGTAAGTACGTTTTGAAGCAGATAGCGGCAGATCACTGCGTCGCGCGTCGTTTGAGCACGACGCTCCATGTCTCTGAGCGGCGTATAAAAACGACTCTGAAAGAACCCTAGGTAACTGCGTTAAATTATAAATATTCTAATTTCTTTTATTAAGTTTCATATCGTGACAAGAAGCTTCTGCTTCAGGGAACGTAATGTAAGTAAAGACATCGACTGACCATCGCGTCGTTTGAGCACCACGCTCGACTCCACGGCTCGGTGCGACTTTTGATTTATGAGTCTTTTTACTATTGATTCTATTTACAGCTTGAACTAATAAGTGACGATAACGACAACAAAGTTTTGCCCTTTTTATATAACTGCGTTCTACTAACTCATGAAAACATCGGGGACCCAAAATTCCAAATCTGAATGTTAAAATTAGTCAATATCAGTTAAGACTTTTAAAGATTCCCACATCCCTATCGATTCCAGTCCGCACCAAAGGGTCTCATTATACTGATTGTGTGTCATTCCACCAGAATTTTAGTAGGCTATGCTATACTATGCAAAACCTGTTATTACTATGATGAGTGGCCCGAAACTAATACACGGCAAACCTCTATAGCTTACATACAGGGTGAAATTTTAACCACTTTCCAAAATTTTTATAGTCATTCAGTATTGTATTTAGAGCCTATTTATGAAGTAAAAAATGTAAATCAAGTTGTCACCCGAAAATATTTTTCGCGATATAGTTTTCAATTTTTACGGTCCTAGACCTGTTAAGGTATAAAGGGAAAATCAAAAACTTATGAATAGTATCGTAATGAATGAATGAGATGCGCAACGCGTAACAAAAGTGTTGCTAGGCGGCCGTATCAAAAATTTTATATTTTTGGCGGACATTTTCTGAGTGCTTTATCTTGACATTTTTGTACTGGGCTATACCAAAACAAAAAATACGTCATTTGTTTCTTGTTTCGTAGATCGGTTTACTAAAATTTGAAAGGTGGTTAACATTTCATCCTGTATAAGTAGAGCTTTGTAATGATTTATCAAGATCTTAAAAACTTCGTGTAAGTAACTACCAAAAAGTCGTAAAAGTCAAGAATATTTTCAAGGTAATTATAAAAAAAGATATTTCGAAAAGGTTTAAAAACATGCTAGAAGGTGGACTGCTTGCTATCTCGCTATACAGGCTGTACCAAGAATGGCACGCCAGGCTGTCACTGAAGATAGCTAAGCCTTAGCATATAGAAAAAAAACATGACTAGTAAAAGGCTACCTCGGCTTGGAAGATAATGCCCTATAATATTATAACAAAATTATGTATCTTTCTGAAAACTTCTTTCATTGTGCTGCTGGCATCGGTAAAAATTAATATCCGAACCTACTTTTCTTCATACCTTAGATGAACAAGCTGAATAGTTGGTTTAAATAACAATACTTAAAAGATTTGTAAAGATTTGTAATGTTTTCCCTGCATTACTTATCTCCCAAACCTTGAGACTTTTATTAGATTAATGGTATTTTTATCTGAAATGTCTAAGTATTTCTAAACAATTTTCGGTTTCAGTTGGTGTGCCATGTTTGGGACCAATTTGGGAAATATAAGGTCTAAACTTTGCAGTTCTTAACATTTTATTTCTTACATTTATTTTCATTTGCTGTAAGTACATTTTTCATCTATCTATCTAAAAGTATGTGTATAATTTGATTTGATATGGTGTGGATGTCTAAAGGAGTACTGCCAGAAGAAGACGAGCTAAAGCGTCTTCGCTTGCCACGCGTGGCGATAATGGCTGAATTCTCCCTTAGAAAAGGTGGTCTTCCGCGTTCAGCAATGAACTGAAGTAAGCTGGTGATGATGATATAGCAACATATTTATGCATATATAGATTTGTTGTTATAAATACTACCCAGTCCTGTTTATGTTAAGGAAATCATGTTCCCTACATTGTTGAAACGATACATTTGCAAACTACAATGTATCTGCTATCTAGTGTGTAATCATCACAATTATTTTGTCGTTTCCCCTTCGAACACTCTTATGTACATGCCCTATACTCCTGAGTTCTCGTTAACTAGACACTGTTCTATCGATAGTAATGTAAAATTATTAAGGGGTGGTTGCTTTTGAAGTTTAAATAAGATGTTAAATGATGATAGGTAATATTAAAAAAATAACTCATTCATAGATAAATGTAAAAATAATACACATTCCTTTACAAAAATGAAACTTTGAACTGTCCCAAGATTAATATAGTCAGATAATGTCGTGTGTCATTACGCAAATTTAAGAAAGATCACGTTCATTTCGTTGTCTGGAGCCTCTAGCTCTGGAGGCTTGTTTGTTTATAAATAATAAGCAAAGTCCACTTATAGCAAATTACAACATACTATTGATATGACTTCATCTATGCGTGACGGATGACTTAATATCTACATTTGCACTATACTTCGTGATCAGCGTATGGTCTATTAGTGCCGGTCCTGAGTTGTTGACCGGAGCAATTTAGTGATGCGATTTGATATGCAAATCAGAAGTTCTTGCCAACAAAAAGCACTAGAAGTTTTTGCTTCGAATTAGATTCTGACTAACGATATTATTATGATTTCACGCGTGCAAATTTAATTTAAAAGTTCTTGGTGTCCAAGTGCCAGTGTTGTTTTTTCTGCTTTCCTTCCTTTTATGTTTTATAAGTGAAATTTTAGTGATTTTTTAATTGTAAATATAGTAGAATAATTAAGGTGTTTTTAAAAATGTTTCATAGTTATTTTAAATAAAAGTTATTCAACTGTTGGTAAACCTTAATAATAAATAAATAAACAAATAAAATATTTAAAAGTATTCAAAGCCATTAGAAAATATTAGTGGTTACTTGTGTTATTAAAATACGAGTAAGTTCCGAACTTAAGTGAAATCAGAGTCTTAAGGTAGTGTCAAATATGACGGCTTGAGAAAATTTCTGTCTGCTTTTATGAAAGTAGTTCTCGACACGGTTCTTCGGATATTAATGACATTACAAAAAACTTCGATATTTTGCAAGGCTAAATTTAATTTTTGCAAGTAGGTTGGCTAAGATCAGAGATACGGCAAATCAAGGCAAATCTGACCATGTTTGGACCATGGCTACTTACTTGGTTTCTTTGTTAACATTTTTCTTCAACGCCAAACTGGTAACGATAAACGAACTGACAACCCGCGTTTTATGAAAGGCGATAGACTCCGCCCACTACCACCTACCGACTTAGATACTATAACGTCTTTTTTTATTTGATAAGAATACGTAAATAAATTTTATCTTTAAAATTATGTACCGAAGTCCGAACGTCAGAACAACTCACGCCAAAAACATAAGTTTTTGTTTATATTAAGTGCATCATATAATATGATATTACTGTAAATTTAAAGAGATGAAATAATCGACGGTTAATTATGAGTGTAATATAGGTGTACCGTTACATAATCACGAGGAGATATTCAAACAATTACAGTTATTTCAGCACATTAAGAATAAAAATGACGTAAATGAGCTTTCATTGAATTGTTTACGCTTGTATCGCGTGAGGGTTTTTTCATCATATTGTGTATTTGTTAGATGATTGTGGGTGGTCCACGGAGTCACCGTGCCCGCCCTCGTAATGATCTCTGATGATGCACTATGGAGTAATTATGGCCAACCAAATAGTTGTCTATTGCGCAAGCGGGGAAACGTGTGTGGCGCGTGCGCCGTTTCGAGATGGACTTCGGTAATAATGGCGGTCGGAGTGAAAGAATCAATGAGGGCATGAAATTTTTATGACTAGTAATTACATCTATCATCAGTTGTCGTGGTTGTGAATAATTGTGAACAGTCTCACCTCTCTTTGATAAATTAGAAATGTATATTTCAGCTAGAAATATTTTTGTAGGTACTCTACTATAGTAGGCAGTACCTACAAAGTATAAACATTTGAAAATTAAAGAAAATAAAATAATTTGTATTCGTTTTATGCATGCGTGTAAGGGTAGCATATACGAATACGAGCACATAAATATTAGTTCTAATTATTACATACGAGACTTCTTTCATCAATCACGCTTAAACTTGCAATCTCCTCTCACTGTGCTCATGATTTTCGAAGATTTACTTAGTAGGCTCTTTGTTTTAATCTCACCCTTAAGCTCCGCTCGAAAGGATCGCGTGACTCACATCCCCCCCCCCCTTACGGCCTTGCGTGTTTGTTCCTTACATATTTAAGTACATTTTTATGTATCCAGTTTATGTAACAGCGCGGTTTATTTATAAAAAGTAAAATCAATTAGCCATGTTAAATATTATTAAATTGTACGGTTAAAAATATGAGGAACATTATCTCCATTAAAAAGTGTGCGAGACATGAGACATAATTATACAAACTGTCTTAGCTTTTAAGAAATAATTTAGGTACCTACGTTTTGTACAAATATTTCTGTGAAGTTAAACATTTTTAATTTAGTTTGCATTTAAATGCTAATTGATGTATAGACATAAATTGACCTTAATATTTTAACATGATTTGCAAATCCGTTATGTCAGTATGCCGTTTTGGCTAATTATGCTGTTTCTGACTATACCACAAAACTTTTATTTTTTTCTAAAAATTATAATTTCTCAACATAGTGGAAGAGCACATGGACTCACAAAAAAGGGCATTTAATCGTATAATGCTTTATCTGTAGATTCAATCAGTAGGTATAAAATAGATAAAGTAGGGAAAGCTCTGATATTAAAGTACCTACGTACCTACTTTCTAATATCAAGTCGAACTATTCAACCATCTCCACTTAACAATAGGACACAAATCAAACTAACTAGTTAAAGTTACAATCTCATAAATTATTATAGATAGTAATTTACTGTACCTATACAAGATATCACGAAGTCACGAAGATTGAGATACACCATACATAATGTCAATAGATACACACATCTAAGAAAACATGCAACGGTGTATGTAACTGTGTCAAACGGTATCATCCATCGTTGTCATGTTAAAGTGGTTAAGTGACTTCTTTACAATATTGTAGAAGATTCCAGTTAAGTTTATAACTGTTTATATATGCGAACCTTGCATGATAACCAGTTTATACATAGGCAAGTAACATTTAAATATCTAAGCATTAGTGTCGGTACTGTAAGCTCTATGTTTACCAATCTTTGAGAATATTGAAATAAAGTTCAATAAATTTTGTATTTATTTGTTTCAAACCTAAGATTAAAGATAATATTACTCATGGTACCCTATTATAACAGGACAGTTAGGTAAGAGAGTTACATAATTCTTATAATTAGTAACAGTAGGGTTAGGCTGATGATTTTACCTCATAGATAAAAATCTTTATCTAGCAGACGATCCTGGCTCTGCAAGGGCTTACCAATGAAAATACTGCAAGAAAATGGTCTGTTTATTACCATGTTTACCCTTTATACGGTTTTCTTGTGAATATTTCTAAAAAAGTTTCTTTCTATACAATTATCAAACATTGTCTTCCATAAAAACCTCCTGACCATACCAAAAAAAAAACAAAAAAAAAAGCGGCCACTCTGTTTCGGTGAGCATACATACATTTAGGTGATAGATTTTAGCGCGCAATCCTTAATCCTTAAACTACTAACAACAACTACTTATTTGCCTTTTTATGAAAGAAATAATCATGAACAGGTTGCATTGCTAAAGTAAAGCCCTCTTCACATTTCCAGCAAACACTTCTTTCTTATTTGGATTGCTACCGGTCTTACTCTTTTTACTTTTGGTGGACAAAAAATATATTTAAATAGTGCTGCCTCAAATGCCGAGAACCATCCGGCTTCTAGCTTTTGTCAGTGACCTTGCTTTCCAAACAATCTAAGAACTTTTATTCGAACGTCTAATCTTTAAGCTCTATTGAGTTATGGTCCTAAGAAGTCTTTATTATGATGGTACAATCATATAGAAAATATGAATGTATTTTTCTACCTAAACAAGTCAGAATAATCCTATAGAAAGCTAACTGGAGGTAGTTTTGTTGAGCTAGTAATTTGCATTTCTCTTGTAAATATGTAGCTGAATGTGTTTTTTATGTATACTTATCTATTTATAGCTCATGTCACAGATAATATAATACTAGTACCCATGTAGAGAGTTTTATGCGCATGATTTCATTATTTTTTCTTTTCATTTTTCTAAACATCAAGCCATATCATATTGTATTTGTCAAATATATCAACATTCCAAAATTTTAATTTAACTTTTTTACGGTGTGTCTTAAAATTTTAATTTTAATAGTTTGATCCCAAAAATATGAATACTTTTTGCTTCACTGTACCGTGCTAGAGCAGCCACTTCTACGAAACATAACTCACGAAAGAAAACAAACAATAAGTATGATGAGTGAGGCTCGAGGAAACTAACATAACATTTATCATCGTCTTCAAACACCAAGTATTTATTTGCGAGCTATCAGGAATGTATGTTTTCATCTTAACTCATATATGGATGCGTAATAAGAAGACTGCATTGATATTAACAAAGATAAATGCAGCAACGTGCACTGAATTGATCATGAAAGTCCATGGACTTAGTGGCACGCTATTTTCAACCCACAAATGAAAAGGAGATTTGTAATTTTTATGTGGGTAACATCTGACGCACTATAACTTTTAGTAAGTTTACTCGAATTAGGTATTCTTATTCCAGTATATGCCTTTTTGCTGTTACATATCGAAAACGAAAAATGTTAAACATGTGTACTTAAGCTTAGTGATTATTGAGTCTGTTAGATTTATTGTATACTATTTAATGAGTAATTAAGTACTTATGTGTTAAAAGTTTAACGTTACGAAGTTAGAATTTTTCAATAGTGTTGAATAAGTTTACACTGTAAGCTAACAAAGCGCAAGATTCAACACCAGGTTCTAGTCGGGTATGTTTTTTTTTCTAACATAAATCGCAGTAACTTAAACGGACTTTGAAGTAAAAGTTAGTTTTCTGAAATATGCATCCAACACGTCTGAGGGTTGCCTACACTTATTGAAAATTGTTATTTGAGCCTAGAAATACAGATTTACGTTCGATTATCAGTAGCTAAATAAAAGGACAATTTGACAATAAGTATTTTGTCGTACATTTGTAGCAAGTTTAAATATAAATTTAGGTATTATTATTATTATTATTTAGCTTTAATTTAGCACTTACATGTTTTCCTTAATTCGTATTTAGTGTGGTGTGTACTTATATATTTGTAAGTGATGTTAGTGTTTGTTTTTTAAATTAGGTTAGTGTTGTTAGCTGTGAGGGCCGCCTTTTGCGGTGAAAGCCTCCTCCAAACCATTCCAGGTGCTTCTATCTCTGGCCAGTCTGGGCCACTTGTTTCCGGCTATTTGTGTGATATCATCACTCTATCTCTTAAATGGTCTACCCTTCTTTCTTTTTTTGTAAATTGGGTACCAATTTGTAATTAATAATTAATTATTGTGACCATCTTTTATCTGCCGCTCTCTGAATATGACCTGACCATTTCCATTTGAGTGTTTGACCGCATCTCTCGCTCTTGTTTTTCTCTTACCGCTGAACTTTTGACTCTATCTTTCAATTTGATGTTTAAGTAACTCCGTTCTATTCCTCTTCTACAGGTTCTAATTTTATGTAGAAGTGATTTTTTGAGAGACCAGGTGAGAATAGGTGTCAGGCAGATTTTCATTGCTTTAGTTTTAAGTTTTGTGGGTATGCGACCTTTGAAAATTTCCTTCAATAGCCCAGTATTTATTCCATGTATTCTTCACTCTGCGATCAATTTCTTTTTTCATATATAAATCGATAATGTTATTGTGAATACAGAAAATATTAATTATAGGAACGAATCGATCGAAACTGACAACTGTTGTTAACATATCTACATAATTATAAATAGGCAAAAGTTACTATTTTTCGACATATTAAAAATTATAAGTTTCGTGCATCTATTTGTATAGCTTCAAGCTTGACCACTTTGTATGTTTTTGTAAATTATACATACCTATGTTGACAAGGGCGGTTTTCGGTTTATAATAATAAAATTACGCCTAACATTTTTCATATTTATTTTGTAACGTGAATAATGATCAAAATCAAAATTCTGAGGTTCAATAAGCAAAGATTGATTAAAGGTTCCATTAGATTTATTATCCGACAAACTGTGATGTATTAACTACTCGTTACCAAAGACAAGAGGCGTATAAAAACATTATCTTGTATGGCATACCCATTCTTAGATAATAAATGTATTGGATCGTTAGTATGAAACAAAAACAGTTTTGCCTTGAATAGCAGTCAGCCCTAAGGTCGATAGACTCGTCAGTCCGACAAACGGACTTGACAGGATTAAGGATGCCAGCTGTCAGACTTAAAGACGTCATCATGACATGTACTTGATTGAGAACTTTGAGATAAGTAGGTACGTTACAGTTTTATGAGCACGTTTCTTTGAATAGTCTCTTCATAGAAGTATAAAGTTTTTGATGTAATTTTTTGGCTAATGACATACTCACTTTTAAAATTACAAAATGATCGCTGTACTAAGCATCAAATTTCTCTACTGTGGAAATTGATTTGATTGATGATAAATATTTAAAATTTATATGAATGGTACTGAAATTTGTAGATTTTTGTCTAAAAAAGGTCGGGTGCGCAAAAATATCTCAATAAGTAATGACTACCTCAGTGGCAGACGGAGTGGCGTACACACCGGTTTGCAAGCCTAGGTGTTGTCTGCTCCGAGGTTTCGGGGTCTAGGACGGGACAGATAAAAAAAAATCTACATTTTCTCGGGTCTGGGTTTTTGTGGTACCTTTGTTGCTTCTGATTTCGACTATGTGCTTGAAATAGTTACTTACTTTAGGATCAGAACAATGTATGTGATGTTTTTATTTTTAAATGAGCCTATAGCAAAAGCTTAACAGGAAACACTACGGGCGAGAGATTGAAAAATAGGTATTTGTAAAATCTATTACTGTCGCGCAATGCCAAACGCATTTACCGCAGAGTGTGATAGAGACAACTGCTTCTTGGACCGAAAATACCTACTAAAAGCACACCAAATCAACGTTTCGTAGTCCCTCGATTACTTTTCCAAAACTAAACCGATTTAAATACTTTTTTCATTAAAAATTAAAGAAAGACTTTGGCCATGTTCGTATGTTTTCCTTTTTTTTCTAAAATTGTACCAAGTTTGTTTTCTGGTTTGAACACAGCGGCAAATCTGGCGAATTTTTTTGATTTTTGAGGGCTCATATCTTTTTTATTAATTAATTTATGAAAAAACAGAAAACATAGAAACATGCTAATAGTGGTCATAGATTTTTATACTAAAAATATTGCTCTGCTGGCATTATGCAGGGAGGAAACAGGGGACTACGTTTGTATGGAAAAAACGTCCGTTGTATTTCCTCTTAAGCTATGCGCACCAACCCTATTTAGTATAAATCACTGAGTTTTTATAAAGGCATCATCGCCTCCGCACTGTCACTAGTGTGGCGGTGTTTCAAAGGGCGGCTTCACCTTTGTAGAGCCGACTGCGCGCGCGCCGATGAGGACTTCATTAAAATCTCTGCGTTTTGATCTATCGTTTGAATGTGAATTGTGATCGATTGGAGATTGTTTTTGGATAATTGGCTTCGAAAAGGAAACGTGAGATAAGTCATAAAGTTAAGGTTTTAACAGGCAATTTGAGAAGTATCTTGCGTGGGAGTGTAATATTGTCGGCGTTGACTGTATGGAAATAAAATAAATATAAAGTTATGTAGTAATAAATTATTATCCTATTTTGGTTTTTAATCCTAATGGTGCTTAGTGAACAGTGACAGACACTCTCTTAGTCTGTTGTGTTGTCCTGTCCAAATCGCCAAAATGCATTTAAGCGTAAAAAAAAAGGAGTAGGACATTTTCTTGCTCAAAATGATATTAGTGCGAATAGAACATCGATCAATACTCACCAATAGTCTTGATTTGTCCTTGAGAAATATAAATTGTTTATGCGTTTTTGCCCAATCATGGTTTCGTTGACACTTAATAGTATTCGCTGGTTAATGTCATATTTCTTTAAATTTAACTTGTAAGCTGTCAGATTGACTAATTCTTAATGAAAAAACCGGCCAATTGCGAGTCGGACTCGCGCACTGAGTGTTTCGTACCAACTTTAACTGAATTAGGGATCCACTTACTTCCACTTAGCCAAAATACCACATTATTTACTTGCCTGCAAAAATAACTTTGTTTTTCATAGTGTTTGTAAAAAGAACAAAGTTATATTTGCGGTTGTTAAAAAACTACCAGTCTGATCTCGTTCAAACCAATTTTCTTTAAAAGTATGATCTACATTATGTATTGTTTTCAAAATTTTCTCCAAATGTTAGACTTTTGAAAAAAAATGGTTCTAGGAACCTCTATGTCATTTTAGAAGAGGTCTATCCATAAATACCCCACACGGATAGCTTTTATTTTGTATTAGTTCTATGTCCTCTAAGCCTCCTTAAAAATCATATTTTTTTAATTTTTTGTATAAGTATCGTGAAGCGGTCAACAGGATACACCTACCAAGTTTCAACTGTGTAATGCTAATACTTTCAGAATAAAGTGACAGACAGACAGACTTGACGAAACTATAAGGGTTCCGTTTTTTGCCATTCGGCTGCGGAATCCTAAAAAGGGCCTATTCTATGTCCTAATTATACGTTCGAAGTAGGTAACCGAATTTCATTACTAGACAATTTACTTTAAAACTTTAACTATTTGGATACCTAGTATGTTTTAGGTACAGACAGACAATTTCAGTATTTAAACTTGAATACTGATATTATAATTACAATGAAATTGCTTAAACATCATATAAAGTATTTAAATAACTGTTTCATCTTAACTGACTGTCAAACATCTGCAAAGATGTTTCTTTCGGGTGTTAAGGGTGCTAGCTCCTGACATTTGATGAAACAACGGTGGCTTACAGCGATAAGAATATGCTAGAAAAATTAACGCTTATGACGTAGTGTCTCGGTGGCTGAATGGTTAAAGCGCCGCGCCCGGCATGCGAGGAGATGAAGGTTCGAGTTCCGCCTGAAACATAATTTTTCAAGTTTAAATTATTATAATTGCAATTAAATTGCTTAAATATCATATAAAGTAGACAGAGAATTATTTAGCAAATTTAGGATAGTTTTATTTCTCCGGGCAATTGCAAGTCTTATGATAAGCAAATGACACGCAATACTCATCGGTTTCATTATCCGAAAATTTAAGGCGACTTTATTTGCTAACAGTAATATTCTTCGACAGTAGGTACTCGTACTTGCTGTTAATTTTCTACTAGGTCTGGTATGATGTTTTTTCCAGCATTTGGCAGACGCTGCTCAATCTAATCTTAATATTTCCTCGAAAGCGGTCCGTGGTGTAGAAAAAGCTGATGGCTGTGGGATGATCTGCGCTCGCGCCGCCGCGCCGCCGCCGATAGAGTCATTATGCTCCATTATTCGACAACGGTTCTCAAACATTACAAGTCAAGCAATATTTTAACCACAACAAAGCTATTTTAAAAACCACACTTGACAGTAAATTCATGTGTTTCAAATTCATGTATATGTTATCGGCAATCTGTATAATACGGTATTCTATACAATACCCAGGCAATGTATAGAATACCTAAAACGTTAAGGTAATGTATGAAATATTTTTCATTTGATACATTGCCTAGGTATTCTATACAATACCCAATACGCTCCCGGCAATGTGTGTTATAGACGGTAGCAGGGAAGGGAGAGACGAACCAGTAATAGTCCAATCCAGTTCAGAAACAACATCAACCTCTTGAGGCTCAACACGAACAAAGCTCCGTCACCGAAAGTTTTGAGATCGGTAATGAAGCTGTAAATCTTAGAATTGTGTTCGATTACCAGGATGATACACGACTATACGAATTGCCAAGATTCTTGGTGATCTTGTAAATATTGAGGATCTTTCTTCTGAGGTACATAGACGATCCTCAAATTATATTAATTTCGTATCAAGACGTGAACAATCATTGGATTCCCAACTCTTGTGCTGTGTTTATACCGAGGAGTCCACCAAATATGTTCATTCGTGTAGAACATGCAGTAAACCCATCCATGCTATTTGTACTGCTCGGAAGAATGATCACCAAATTCACTAAAACGAAGTTTTCCTTTTTCTACCCAAAGGTTGTCTGATAGAGATTGCTTTTAGCTTTATTGCACAGATGTATCAAATTGTAATTTATGTTACCTTTATTTTTTGCAATAAAAGTATAATCAATAAATCAATGATATTTAAGAAGGCTGTGGTTCTAAAATTCTTTGCCCTTTATGCGAGAAAAACATCTTAGCTGTGGAGCACCGCATCAGTTTAAAAAAAAAGCATTTAAAATAATTCTTCATGTATAAATAAATAATTCTTTTATTTAATTATTTTTCAGAGAAGCCTGTATTTTACTTCTTATTTTTTCATAGTAATTGATTTGTTGCGTAAATTATTTAACTGATTACATTACTTTAGTCACAGATAATATAATACCTTTAGTTAACCAGAAGAAATTTATGTTCATAGTAAATAGATTGTGATTTTATAATAAATACCTCTCTTTGAATAAAGATTGTTTTAATGACAACTAACTACTTGATAATTGTTCATTTTAATAAAGTGGATTTAAAGTAAATGTTATTTTTGTCTATCATTTTCTTACCACCTACTTACTTACATAACATTGATAAATACAGGCCCAAATATAATAGATAATCTATACAATAGCTAGGAATTGTATACATTACCTAGGTAAAGTTTAGAATAGAAAATAAAATTCCTAATATTTGATACATTGCCTAGACGCCCTAGGTATTCTATAAATTAGGTACCTAGGTATTGTATAGAATACCTGAATTATACAGATTGCCGGTAACATATACACTCTTGTGTATGAAAGATATGTTTATAATGAGTTTTTTTTATAATGGGACGTTTAGAGTGTGTTCGGTAAAGCTTTATTCAACAACTTTTGTTGCGGTTACAATCTATTATTACGAGTATCATTGCTTTTTATTTTGAACTTAATCTAGAACTCGGGTAGGTATTGATTTTCTCCGGTTTACTTATTATGCGAATCAAGGCACAGTTTTATTTTTATTCATTATGCCACTGCTTAGCAAGTCTCTTTTTGATGATTTCAGTTCCAGGACGCCGTGTCGTAGGTAAAGCAAAGACGATTGATTTGATCAGCTACATCACTGGTCCATTGCTCGATACAGGCTTCTCTTACGGAGTGTATTTGATATAATCGCCACGCTTGGTAGATGAGTAGGCGACCGGAGTTGGCCTATACTGGAGAGAAGACGCTGCTGCACGTGAATAAGTTCAAGCGGTACTACTTCAGTCACATCTCACAACACTGGATAACCCGATGACCGAGTGTTGCTATTCTATTTTGGGTCGGTAACACGCAACACGGTTGATTTACATGTAGGGATAAAAACTGTTTGAGAATCAGCAGTTTCCACTGGCTGATTAACTCGTCGAGAAGGCGCAGTGCATGCGGCGGGCTCGGGCGAGGTGCGTTGTACCCGGCTATAATATATATCATTTTCTTACATGCCTTTTTTTACGTTTCCTTCCAGAGTATATCCTGCGGGCGGTGCCGCTACCGAGAAAAGATTTCTGCCGACTGTATTTTCAAGTACAGAATTAGTAATTTTTTCGTTTTTGAATATGTATTTTAGCAATTTACGACATTTCCCAACAATGGCACCGTAAGTAGAAATCTCGATATGGGAAATAATAGCTTCGATTCATGAGGAGTCAGTTTACTAACGATTGAAAGTACAGTCCATAAAATTGGTATTTAGTAGGTACATACTAAACTTTACGCTATAGGACCAGCACTTTCGATTTTAACTGTTTGCTATGTATGTATTGGCACATTATTCTAATATATTGTTTGATCTATCTTTATATTAAAACAAACCTTTTCTCAATCTCATTGACAATGATCTAACAATACAAGTATTTGCTGATATTAAATAATCCTAATTTATAATAATAAAAATATTTTTCAGAACACTATAATTGACACCTACACCAAAATACAGTCGATTTCGCTTAATAATAAACAACGTTAATTTAATCCCTCAACCCCCAGGAGGCACTCGGGTGCCACGATAACAATTGATTTCAATTGTGTCTGGAATAACTCACGATCGAAGGACTTAACTATAGCAAAAAAGCCAAACTATTATTTTCTATAATAAAAAACAGTATAGATAATACCATATATTAGGTGAGCCGAAGCTATTTATAAGGTTATTATCCACTATAAGATTCTACCCCCCTCATCTCACCAAGCACTTTTTACTGAAATGCGTTTTGCAACTTATGCTGACTTTCAACATATTATCTGACTCAATATAATATTGATAAAGCATGAAACCTTTTCTGTGGCATAGTAATTCCATTATATTCTTTACATAGTAATTACTATATACTACACTTAATTACTATAAGCCTAGTTCTATCTAGCTGCTACAAAAGAACCGCGATTACATTACATACCATACGAGATGTACCTCATATATTCTGTAGGCGTAACACATTACTTACACAGTGTCCCTGCATGAATATTCGTAATATAAGGAAGGAAATGACGAGACAGAACATTAGGGTAGGTAATTAAAATACAATCGAAAAAGGCTCTGTCTCAGCGATAAGTACTTATTATGACGGTGAGTGGGCAGGATAGAGGCGCCTACGCATCACATGTCGGGTACAGTAATGTAATTAGGTATATTACCATTTATGAATTACAATTTTCAACCAACGAAAAAAGAGAAGATTATTTATTGAATGTGCGTGTTTTTTATATATGCATTACTTTTGACCAGGTGACCGATTTTGGTGATATTTTTTCGTTGATATAGAGTTGTCAGCTTTTGGTGTAGACAGCTGTATAAAGTCCGGGTTCTATCTCCAAACGGGCTAACGTAGAAAAAGGCAATTTTTTATATTGTCTCTGGTCAGAGTGTTTGTGGTACCTTCGTTGTTACTGATTTTACAGTTTTAGAAGTGTTTAAATAATTAGTTAAAACAGGTATTTAACAACTTACTTAGTATTTATGATTAACATAGAATACAAAATAAATAAAAACACAAAACAAAAATATTGTGTATGTGTTGACACCTATTGTTGGAGGAGCAGCGATTTTCAGCGATCCACAAATACCCTAAAGTTAAGCAGAAGTTTGTGAGAAAAAGCGCACTGTTTTCTCATCATGATTGCTGTAAAACCGTCAATGCTCATTTCATTTACAGGCAAAGCTCACATTAAATAGCAAGAATAGGGAATGAGTAAAAGTCGTACACATTTCGATAGCACTTGATGTAGAAGCTAAGCATTTTTTGGAGGCCTGATTGCAATTGCTCCAAATATAGTCAGGCTTCTTAGATCGTGGTCAAACGTACCTCTCTGTCTGTCTTTTAATCAGATTGAGAGATATAATACAACATATTGTAGTCTAGTGGTTTAAATACCGGGCTAAGATCTAGGGGTCCTAGGTTCGATCCCCGGGTCGGGCAACAAAAAGTTCGAATTTTCGAACGTTGCTCGGGTTTGTTGTGATCACCAACCCGCATTTAGCAAGCGTAGTGATTATGCCAGTACCCATTATTGCTGTGGTAACTTGAATTCAATGATGGAGGCCTTTACTCTGCAGTGGGATGATTAAAGACTGTTACTATATTGTAGTGAAAGACATATGCTCAATTAAAATACAGACGTATTCAATAATATACCCATTGTTAAATGGCAACATCTTCTTTAATATTTCCTGCTCAGTAATTGAGTAATAATATTTTTATTGCAACTTTCAAGAAACTTCAAATTTAAAGCCAGTGTAGGTAGTCATCAAATCGTCTTCTGATTACTTAATCATCATATACTTTACGACAGTCATAACCTTTTTTACTGCCTTCTTCTTTTCTCTTTTCGTCTTCCTCTCGGTTAAATAATTGTTACGACGGACTACGTTCGTTTATTGTAGGTAAGTACCTAACAAACTAAAAATCGAAATTCCTTCAACTTGATCTCTGTACAAGATGGTGTGTCATCACACACAGCCTTGTCATAAAACCTTTAAATGCTGGAGTTATTACGAGTACAAAGCGTTACTTACGTAATGAGTACATGCAAAGAAATTTCGACTGTTTGATTGAACTCATAAGGGTTAATCGGGGAATTTGTTGATCGAGCTTTAGCAGGATTATTGTCATAGTATAGTATCTCTTATGCTATAACACTTAAGGGTGCTGTTGTGAATGAAAAGTGTATAACAAAAACAGGTGCGACTCGTCGCGTATAACAACTTCATCGCGTTAACGAGCGCCTGCGCAAACCAGTTCGTGGACACGCCGAGCCATTATCCACACCAGCAATCGGCGCTGTACCTGGTATTGTTCGACCGAGTACTCGGGTGGAGGTTCGATTCTCTTTGTATCGAGTACCAAAAGAATTCTGAATGCCAGTGGCTGCAAGATAGACTGCATTTTAGAGGACGTGCTCCTTCTTTTATTTAGGTATAGTTTTTTGACGTTTAAATTCTGTCTTTGATATCATACTTTGTACTGGGCTATTATTTATAATTTTAGTATGTTTAATTACTAGATAAACTATCACTATTTATTTTGAAGCATAAATAGATTTAATGCCAACTAATTTTCAAGGTTTTTTTCTACATTGATGCAGCACTTCGACTCCTCTTTCAATCGATATTTTCACTTAATTTGATTTATTTCGAGTAACTCGATTTCATTTTTGGTACGTCACTAGAGGCAGTCGTGGCAGGAAAAAAATACAATTCCATTTTAAAATATGGGCCTACTTTAATTAGGTAATATATTCGGATGAATATTTTATGGGTTTACACAATTTCGTTTCAAGAGCCGATAGCAGTAACCGGTCAACCGAGGAATATGGACATTTTATGTTCTTTTTGGGTCGGTAAGTTTGTCAATCGGAAAACATAATCTTAACACCTTGGCATACGAGGCAGTCTGAGGTAGTATAAAAAGGGGAAGAAGATTTAGTATACAAAGTAGTATGGTATAAAAGTTTGTTTTTTAATATTTGTTACCAGTGAATTGAATTTGATGCGACTGACGCGAGTCAATTTGAAATTGATGACAATAGAAGGGCTAAGCATTTTAAAAAGAAATAAAGTAAATTTTTTGACAATTATTAACAATTGTCTTTCGTTACAATAATCATACTAACTATCTTAGTACAAAGTAAAGAAATCTTTTTTTGTATCTACTTCCAAAACTAAACACTATGACTTAACAGCTGAATAGAACATAATGCGACACTTACCCCCGTATTTATAAAGAAGTAAAAGTAATTACTTGACTAAAAGTAATTACTTGAGAGACAATTTGTATGCCTTAATCAAGAAATTACTAGAAGTTATAACTACCAAAAGTTAGCATTTCCAGCCAAATAATATGACTATTAATGGTGACCAATTTCTTTCACTTAAGGAGTAGGTATGAACATTTTAAGTTATGACTTTCTTAAGCAATAAGTAATTACTTCTTTATAAATACGGGGGTTAGAATAACAAAATGGCTAATTTTACTTTTGTGTGTACTATTGACGAGAGTTTAACTTAAGTGAACAGTCTAAAACTCTATGTTAAAAATGTTATGTGAAAGTTTAAAATATTACTTTAATAATATCGTAATACAGAAAGTAATATTTAAAGTCTCGCAGGGCGCATTTCTCATATCCAACATACTGTTGCAGTATCTTTAAGCCATATCATTTATTTAAATCTTTTTACCGTTCTTATAATATTTTGAATTCACAATCTTGATAATATTATCAGTTATACGAATATAATTGCATCCATAACCGTGGCAATGTTTATTACAAACATAAACAAGCTCTCAACAATGTAATTAAGTAAGATGGAGAGCAAACAACTCACGCTAATTAGCTGACACCTGCCACCGTGTTACTGATAGGGTCAATATTTTGATATCAATGTCGTTGCAAGGCTTAAATATACGTTTATGAGACTGAAAATCGGTGTTTGTGGGCTCTGGTTAAGCTCCCAAAAAAATTATTTTTGGGAGCGATTTTCTACTAGAATTTAGTCATTTTTTTATGGATATGTAATTAAATGTGGTAGCGTTAACTCCAACTATAATATATTAAATACTGACGGGATTTGTTGAACCTACTTGATGAATGGCTACAAAATTTTATATTTGGTGTAAATACTAAAAAACATGGCTGGAAATATTGATTCAGAAATCTTTTTATGCCTAGTTTCACAACCCGACCCGGGAATCGAACCTGAGGCCCCACATCTTGGGCCGGTATTTAAACCACTAGACCAACGGGACCACTAATGACCATTATTAATTTTATATTGTTATTTGATCAAAAATTAATACATTGATATTTGTTCTGGGAATAATTACTTATTCAGTAGATTAGTTTCTATCTAAAAAAGTATAATTCTGTTTTCGACCTTACTTACCTTCCAGAAAACATTTAATTTTCGTGTCGAGTCAATATTTGGTTTGTTTGGACTACAGTCTAAACGCAATTACGTTTCCTAATCGACAATGGCTGGTTTTAGATTAAAGGTTGAATTAAGTAGTAATTTATAACTTCCTTGAAATTACAAAACATTATTACTTCAATCTTGTTTAGCCCTTTTGCATATTCTGAAATTTATGTCTCAATAACGCTGCTTAAAGTAACAGCCTACAATCATCTCTCTGTAGGGCAAAGGCCTCCATCATTGAATTCAAGTTACCAAAGCATTGATGCAAGCAAGCAAGTCGGGTTGTAATAAAAAACTCGAGCAATGTTCGAAAAGTGGAAACTTCTTGCTGCCTAACTCGGGGTCGAACCCAGGACTCCGAGATCTGGGCCCGGTATTTAAACCACTAGACCAACGCTGCTTAGGATGGTTGGATTTATAATTCCGCTATTTGCTGTCATTTTTATTATGAAATCAAGAATATAATTTTAACCCCTGGGCGGGCTATTATCAACACAGAAAAGGACTCAACTTGAAAGACAAAAAAGTTTTTTGACATAAAAGTCTATTACGAGTATATTAAATTTAAATTCTAGCTATTCCCGCTTCGCTGTGGCACATTGTGATTGAATGGTTTTTGTTTTTTATTGTTTTATATGTTTTTTTTTCGCGGGCGCGGATAAATAGATATAAACAATTCTTGATGCGGATTATCATGCTAAAATTTCAGCTCGATCGGTGCAGAACTTTTTGAGTTTTTGAAGCGTACACAAACCAACTTAGCCCTTATCTCAGCCAGGTAAAACTGTGTTCTAGATAGTCACCTGCCAGATAGTCTTACACTGTAAAATACAAGGTGTGAATTATCTCTTTTAAATCGAATTAATATTAATTTACTAACTAGCTTCAGACTGCGAAAAGTAGGAAATTCATTTGGATCATCAATGGGAAATTATATCCGTATTTTCAACAAATTACCACAGGGTATTCTGATCTACCTGTAGGTACATAAACTTAAATTGTGTGACAAAGTAATTTTAATGAAAAAGGGCTATTACACTATTAATGATTATTGAAATGATAGGAACGTATGGCATTAAATTGTCCTAGCATGCACTTGCTTAAATATTTTGTAAACATTTATTTTAAAGAGGCTGATAATAGTAACCGAGTTTCTTGCGCTGCTTCTTCTAGCCCAGACTTGTCCCGAAGCAGTGGTAGGTTTAAATATTAGGACGTGTAAAACCATATCCTGGGACCTATTTGCAGAAATAAAACAGATCATACTGTTACACTGATTTTAACTTATTAAACACTGAAATTAAAGCAAGTTTTACATTATATAGCTCTATTATTAGGTGTTGGGTATCCTCCAGCCCTGTATTACATTTATGAATTAGAAGCCTCTTTAAGTGTCTCTAAGTGCATTATATTTGCAGAAATCGTTACCTATCATTCCCAGTTGAGTGCGTAAACAATATTCCTACCTGTCGACGTGCAACACGCGCCTCATGAGGGAATTCTTGATAAATAATTCAAACACGGTGCGTACGACACCGCAAGCACACGACAGTCTGATCAACAGGATTCAATAATAATGTCGCGGTCATGCTAGAAGGTTCGAGATATCGCTAGAGGAATGTACATAACTACCTAAGTTCGGCCACAAAGTAATAACAAGACCTTAGTGCAAGCGACATTGAACTTAAAGTTTACAGATTAAGGCACAAAATGGCATAACTTACTAGAGTTGTTTACGTTTAACGTCCTTGTAATTTCTTCTAGAAAACGAACATTCTAGTATGTACGACCGGCGTCGATGTTGAGATATATAAATAACAGGACTTGAGACGCCGAGTCAGTTCATTCTGAGCTTTTGGTGCGATACCTGCGAAAAGTGATCTAGTGCGAAGTAACGACGACTTTAGCGATACCAACGGATCTAAGTACTACTCTGCGGATTGGCTAACAGTGTTTTGGAACCAACGACCTCAGCGACCCACCGGACTACGATTCTTGTGATTTGGCTTTTCTGATAGTATCTGCGACCTGTTCATCGCCTAATAAAATCTTCTAATAAGTCAACGGTGTTTTATCCAAATCCCGAACTCCACGTTCGTAACATTTGGTGTCAGAAGTGGATTTGGAAATGCCAGTGACTCCAAGGGAAGATACTGCTGGCGTCAGAACCAGGGCACAGCAAGCTGCGGAAGCCACGGCTGCTGCTCGACAAGCCACCGATCAGCGGGATACGCCCATTGGCTCCGCCCATCAAGCATCGCGAACCGACCAGGACCCATCTACTGGAATGGAAGCTTTACCAACTACGTCACAGACCCCACCTACTGGCTCCACTTACCGCGCTACACCCTCAGCTCAAGAGGCCAGAGCATCTGCATTCGACTTCAGTAGATTAATGCAGATGATGGACTTTATGTGCCAGAAACAAGACACAATGCAAGAGGAAATTCAACGAAAACAGGATAAACAACAAGAAGAAATGCGTCAAGAACAACAAAAAGTACTGCATGCCGTAGGATCAGTGGGTGATATGGTGCAGAACCTACAGAAGAATGTCGACCTGGTAGAAGAAAGGGTAACTAATCTGGAGGCCAACATAGACAGCGTGAAAGTGAACCTCGCTGGATTACAGAAAAAGGTTCTGAAACTGGAGACCGCTGGACCCCTGGCGCCGAGTGACATCGTATTTACCAGCCCGGCACCCAGGGTGAAAGCACCATCCTACGACGGCACTACGTCCTGGACCGCTTACCGCCAACAGTTTCAGGCTGTTGCCTCTGCTAACGGATGGACAGAGGAACAGAGTCTAACAGCTCTCACTGTTGCTCTGCGGGGATCGGCTCTTTCTGTTTTGGAGGCGCTACCATCCTCGGGTAGCACATTCAGCGATCTGATGGGGGCACTCGAAGCTCGTTATGGAGAACGCCATCTGGAGCATGTCTTCCGCGCTCAACTACGGGACCGGGTTCAGCGTTCTGGAGAAGGACTGCAGCAATGGGCTCTGGAGATTGAAAAATTAGTCCGCAAAGCATACCCATCTGCTGATGCAAAGATGGTGGACTCCACCCTACTCCAAGCATTCGTCGATGGGATCAGGGACATGGAGATTAGGGCTGCAGTGGGGCTGCGCCACCATGCCTCACTGAAGGAAGCTCTAGCGCACGCTCTGGAAGTAGAAGCCCTGAGGAAGGATGTTCGGCCAACTCACAAAATACGAGAGGTGATTGAAGAAGTACAGGAAAAGAAGACATCATTTCCTCCTAAGAAAAAAATTACTGGATCTATGTGCTATAAATGTGGAGAAAAGGGTCATCTGCAATTCACCTGTCCCAAGAACGAGACGCAGCAGACAGCTAAACTTGCTGAAATGATGAGCAAAATGTTCGAGGAACGCCTGGATATGTTAAAGAAGCAGGAGACCCCATCTTCTGCTGGGAAGCAGGGAAAACGAGTAACAGCCAGAACTAGGGGGCGGGTGCTGGCTGGAACGGAAGAAGCCCCGAAGATGATTGTCTCCCAGGCATGCAATGGGAACAGTTTGATGATATGCGGCTCGGTGAATGGGACTGACTGCAAGATGACGGTGGATACAGGAGCCTCTAGGACAATAATCAAGCCGAAACTAGTGGAGACCGCGAAAAGGCGCAACAGCACCTTTTATATTCGGCTACTTTCCGCTTCCGGCCAGCAAATACCCGTCCTAGGAGAAGTTTCGGTCACATTACAAGTGGGTGAAGCATCATATACTCATAACGTTATCGTGGCCGAAATAATGGACGACTGCGTATTGGGCCTCGACTTCATGCGAAGATATGACTGCAAAATTGATGTCACCAATGGCATATTTAAGTGTGGTAATGAAGAGCTTTTCATCCTGGGTGGGCCCGAAGGAAAAGTAACATGCCTAAAGAAGATCAACATTCCCGGAAGAACACAAGCTGAACTGCTAGTGAAGCTACCATGTGCTAAGAAGAATGAGAAGAATAGGTGTGTGTTGATCGAAGATACACTTAGCAAGTCGAAGACACAAAAGCTTCTGGCAGCCAGGACACTAGTCAAGTGGTCCACAACTGCAATAGTTAGAGTTGCTAATTTAGAAGACCACGAGATCCAATTAAAAGAAGGCGACGTTATTGGAAGATGCGAAGAAGCTGTTTGGGTGAGAAAGTGCCAAACAACTTTGACTAAGACGAAAACCAAGGATAAATCTACCATTGCAGAACTTCTTGAAGGATGCAAAAGTAACTTAAGTTATTCTCAAAGCATGAAAGCCAAAGACCTGCTTCAGCGCTTTTCAGACGTGTTTTCTTCAGAAGAAGGAGATTTGGGGAGGACATCCTTGGTACAGCACAAGATAGACACCGGAAATGAAGGACCTATCCGGCAACGAGCAAGGCGAATACCGATTGCCAAGGAACAAGAAGTTGAGGATATGCTGGAGAGCATGAGGAAGAATAAGATCATCGAACCTTCTGCAAGTCCGTGGTGTTCTCCTGTCGTCTTAGTTAAGAAGAAAGATGGAAGTACAAGGTTTTGTGTGGACTATCGACGTCTTAATGACATCACGAAGAAGGACAGCTATCCTCTACCGCACATTGACGATACCTTGGATACCCTGAGTGGCAAGACGTGGTTCTCGACACTTGACTTGAAGTCTGGATACTGGCAAGTTGAAATTCATCCAAAGGATAAGGAGAAGACAGCATTTTCTACAGGGAAGGGGCTATGGCAATTTAACGTCATGCCATTTGGATTGTGCAACGCGCCAGCCACTTTTGAGCGACTTATGGAATGTATCCTGGCAGGATTGGTGGGAGAAGCCTGCCTGGTATATTTGGATGACGTGATCATCATGGGTCGGGACTTCGAAGACCATTTATTTAACCTGGAAAAAGTCTTAAGGAAGATACGTGGAGCCAACCTAAAGCTGAACCCGAAGAAATGCGATCTGTTCAGAAACAAGGTAAACTACCTCGGGCACGTTATCACCAGTGACGGAATACAGACTGATCCAGCTAAAATAGAAGCCGTGCAGAAGTGGCCAACTCCCAAAGATAAAACGGAAGTAAGAGCATTTTTGGGTTTATGCTCATACTATAGACGCTTTGTTAAGGGATTCTCCGAAATTGCCAAGCCATTGCATCGCCTGACGGAAGACAAGAGAGGATTCTGCTGGGATGAAGCCTGCGAGGATTCCTTCCAAAGGTTAAGGCAATGTCTATGTGAGACTCCAATCTTAGGATACCCACAAGCTAATGGGCAATTTGTCGTCGATACGGATGCAAGCAACACAGCTATTGGTGGAGTGCTATCTCAAAAACAAGGAAATCGAGAAGTTGTGATTGCCTACTTCAGCAAATCGTTATCGAAGCCTGAAAGGAATTACTGTGTGACAAGAAGAGAA
Source organism: Anania crocealis (assembly GCA_949315895.1). Classification (NCBI taxonomy): domain Eukaryota; kingdom Metazoa; phylum Arthropoda; class Insecta; order Lepidoptera; family Crambidae; genus Anania; species Anania crocealis. Next base: position 10,956,162 of record OX438865.1, on the reverse strand, counting down.
CTTTTAGCAGTGGTCAAAACGCTACAACATTTCAGCAAGTACATTATCGGCAGAAAGTTCGTGCTTCGTACCGACCATGCTGCTTTAAAGTGGCTGCTTCATTTTAAGAGTCCCGAAGGTCAGGTTGCTAGGTGGATTGAACAGCTTCAAGAATACGACTTCACTACCGAACATCGTAGTGGAAAGACACATGGGAATGCTGACGCCCTCTCAAGAAGACCGTGCCCAGAAGAGTGCAAGCACTGCATCAAGCTGGAGTCTAAAGAGGACTGTGTACAAATAACGAGGACAAGTCCTCTGAGATCCTGGGAAGATGAGTCCATGAGAGAAGCTCAGGAAAAAGACGAAGACATACGACTGATCGTCGCATGGAAGAAACGCGGTAACGCTAAGCCGAGATGGCATGAAGTTGCGCCTACGAGTGCTACGACTAAAGCGTACTGGGCTCAATGGGACAGTTTCATTTTGCAAAACGGGATATTTTATCGGAAATGGGAAAAACCTAACGGTAGAGAGTTCCACCTACAGCTGGTCGTCCCACGGGAAAGGATCAAGGATGTTCTTCGAGAGGTACACGATGGCATATCAGGAGGGCATCTAGGTGTAAAAAGGACCTTAACAAAGCTACGGGATAGATTCTACTGGCTTAACTGCAGAGCTGATGTACAAGATTGGTGTCGGAAATGTACCACTTGTGCTGCGGTGAAAGGTCCATCCACCAGGAGTCGAGGACACCTTCAACTTTATAACGTTGGTGCACCATGGGAGCGGATAGCAGTGGATGTTGCCGGACCATTCCCTGTGACAGAGTCGGGGAACAAGTACTTTATGGTCGTCATGGATTACTTCACCAAGTGGCCAGAAGTCTTCGCTATACCTAATCAAGAAGCTACGACCGTAGCCTCCAAATTGGTTGAAGAAGTCATATGCCGATATGGTGTACCCCTGGAAATTCATTCCGATCAGGGCAGAAATTTTGAGTCGAACGTGTTTCAAGGAGTCTGCAAAATATTGGGCATTCACAAGACGAGAACCACTGCTTATCATCCTCAGTCCGACGGCATGGTAGAAAGGTTTAACCAAACACTAGAGAGGCATTTAGCAAAATTGGTGGACAACCATCAAAGAGACTGGGACAAGTACATTGCACCATTCCTTCTCGCCTACAGGACTTCGGAACATGAGAGCACAAAAACGACCCCGGCATATATTAACTTCGGATGAGAGCTAAGGTTACCGGTAGACCTTGTAACCGGAGGAGCGCCAGACGATCACGTCACCGTACAGGATTATGTCTCCGATTTGCAAGACAAGATGCGGGACATTTATGCCATGGTTCGAGAAAACGGCTTGCAGTCGAGTGAAAACATGAAGACTAGATATGACCGGAAAGCGAATACCAGTGGCTTTGATGAAGGAGCACTAGTCTGGCTACATAACCCGATACGGAGAAAAGGGAGGTCACCTAAATTACAGACAAGATGGGAAGGGCCGTACAAAGTTGTCACGCGAATAAACGATGTTACATACCGGATCCAACGGCCACCGAGAGGAGCACTTAAGGTAGTTCACATCGACCGCTTGGCACGTTATAACGGGAATAACGATGACGCTCGGGACGAGCATCTCTAAGAGGAGGGCAGTGTCGCGGTCATGCTAGAAGGTTCGAGATATCGCTAGAGGAATGTACATAACTACCTAAGTTCGGCCACAAAGTAATAACAAGACCTTAGTGCAAGCGACATTGAACTTAAAGTTTACAGATTAAGGCACAAAATGGCATAACTTACTAGAGTTGTTTACGTTTAACGTCCTTGTAATTTCTTCTAGAAAACGAACATTCTAGTATGTACGACCGGCGTCGATGTTGAGATATATAAATAACAGGACTTGAGACGCCGAGTCAGTTCATTCTGAGCTTTTGGTGCGATACCTGCGAAAAGTGATCTAGTGCGAAGTAACGACGACTTTAGCGATACCAACGGATCTAAGTACTACTCTGCGGATTGGCTAACAGTGTTTTGGAACCAACGACCTCAGCGACCCACCGGACTACGATTCTTGTGATTTGGCTTTTCTGATAGTATCTGCGACCTGTTCATCGCCTAATAAAATCTTCTAATAAGTCAACGGTGTTTTATCCAAATCCCGAACTCCACGTTCGTAACAATAATGAAGACACACTATTAGGTACGATAGGTACTCGACTATTGTACAAAAATATTTTGTCCTTTTAAAACCATAATGTGTTTTTTTTATTATGTATTTTCAACATTTTTATGTTATACGTTAGCAATGACTTTATTCAATTTTTCCGTTGCCTGGAATAAACATTTTCAAAGCTGTATAATATATTCAATGGGCGCAGGTGCAGTGTCAGACGTCTAAAGGTAAAACTCTTAATAAAGAAATAAAGGGCTCGGCGCGGGTAGCAATGACAGGTTCTTATTGGTGCCCATAAACTTACAACGTAATGCCGATTGCTTCACAACTAAATCGCCTTAGAGCGTTCGGAAGAGAATTTATTGTTTTGTTGTAACTACAATAAAATGTTACGGTGTAACTTAGCCACTTGCGTGAGTTACCGCAGTAAGGATGATCGGAATATTTTATTGCGTGTATTGGGAAACGATTTCCGCATGTAGATGAAATAGTATATCATACAAGTTTATCAAAATATTGTATCATACTTTTGAACGTTTTACAATTTCTTGACTAGTACGAGTATTTTATTCGACCTTTGATTAAATCTAATGTATCTAGTAAGAATAAGTGGATCCCTCATAATTAATTAGGCCTAAAAAGTACGTCGTCTGAAAATGAATCAGAGCATCTTACGTTGATACTTTTTTAGGCTATAATGTGTTTGACGCGTTGATGTCTTTTCCTTACACTCAAGTCCCAGATTAGAAGCTTCACTTTGTAATAGGTATTAGTAAGTAGGTAAACCTTATTACATCTCACACATGGTTACTCAGTTTGTAGATACAAACACTATGCATTGATTTACTAGAACGAAACTTATGTGACCGAGATTTTAGAAAGTTATGGTTATTCAAATTATCAAATTAATGTATTTAATCGACGTTTCAAGAAAATTAAAGGTTTTAATTACGCAGCGTTGGTTTGAGTGACGTGGCTGTTGTACCGTGAAAATGGCTGTCAAGATATCCGAGAGCAAGAGCCTGCGTGAAGCTAAATGATGCAAGTATGGTCTCTGTATAGAATGCCGAACTCAAGATAGCTTGATCAATCTGTTGCAACAGTCGGTAATGTTTATACCTTTTTAGAGTTCTGTACCATATCTTACTTTACCTTACTTAAAAAACCGGAACCCCTATAGAATCACATTATTCACATTCTTGTCCGTCTTTTTGTACGACCAATTTTTTAGGGAATTTGTCGATTTTAAGTTATAATTTACTACCTATATAAATACTCAAGTCTACAGTCCCTTGAAGTTGTGAATAAATAATGAAACATTCAAATTAGGTACCCTAAAAATATACTATGGTATGTGCTTTAAAATCAAAATAATGTACGGTACCTACTTACTTTCTATTAACTTAAAACTTTAAAATTTGGCAAGTAATGCCGTAATAAATACGGAGAATATATGAAAATTATGAATTGTACGTACTTGTATAACTATTTGTTGGAAGATGGGATGTGAAGTCATTTTAAAGTTTAGCTGTCTGGACGAATAACTCTTACAACTAAACCAGAGAGGCATTAATTTTATTGTCTCTCTATGATCTTTTAAGCACTGAATATCAAAGTAACAATTTTTTTTAAGCTGTTCTATTCTATCAAGATAATATTGAAAACGCGGTTAAAGTTCCCGTGGAACTTTTAACGTATATCTTAAAGTTTTTGGGGCCTAAAGAAACTGCACGTACCATATGTGCAAAATGGTAAATGTATCAACAGTGGACTACGAAACCCGTTAGTATAACTTTTTCATTTAATTTAGAATAAGCATTGAACGGTTTTTATGTAAAAAAAACCCTATCCATTTGATTGCTACTATAAATAAAAATTAGATAAGATGAGTATTAAAATGGTCTTACAAAAAATAATTCTAAGCGACAGGAGAAATATTCGATTCTCCCTTTGATCTGATTAAGGGAAGTGGCTTTGAATGTTGTTGATCATTTTGATTGATAATGTAAAAATAATTATTCGATCTTAATTGATATATTGTTAGTATGTAATGATGTAGCGTCGACGTCTAATTGCTTGACGATGTATTTTGAATAGAACATCTTCTTCATTCAAAAGCCTCTACGAATTCAAAACAATCTTTCGGGCCCAAAATCTTCGCAACATGGATTGATACCTGAGCAAACTTATAAATTTTATGTTTTACTTACTTTTATTCTACAAATATATTTCGCTTAGATACGTTGTATGTTAAATTACAATAGGTAGTATTATTTGTTTAATGCGTTGAGGATAAGAAGTTTGCTTAAGAATATTTTATAATATTATGACTTACAAATCACGTTAATTATTAACATCGTGTAGGGTAAATTCAAATCAAAAAACAATTTAATATACAAGCGCATATTCATTTCCGATGTGTCGTTCTAGTAAAGTGGACTAACATTCGAATAAAGTCTTACTATACAAACACATGCTTGTAGCACTGCAGGAACTCGACAGAAATAAATAAAGCCTTCAACTAAAAATAAAATACTACAAACCTCACTAAAGTTTCCAACTGAGCCGGGATACAAAAGGAAGAGAGACAGAGACAGGTATTAGTTGGTGAGTAAAAGAGATGAAAGACGTTGAACCACGTGACACCTGCCGGCCGCCAAATGAAGATATCGCAGCTAGATGCGAGAGGATCAAGCTCAGGTGTTACCAACCTTGTGGTAAAAGAAATATAATTTTGAATGTTAAAATATGTTCTAATGCATTATTAAGTTATAACATATACAGGATGTCTTTGGTAGTAAGGATCAAATATAGTATGGAAGTCAGTAAACTAACTCAATTTTAACCACTTAATGCATTTTTATTTTAACAAGTTGGTTAGTAAGTGTTTATAACAGTACTAATTCCGAAAGGTTAATTATCGTATTTTAGTATCAGACACAGCTTGTCTAATGTTTTTACGCGTTCTGTTTAATATCTGACAAACTTTTTTCGAAGCTAACCAAAGGTTCACGACATGTGCATACGCATCAAAACGTCTGCAGATGCTACTAAAACCTTTACTCTGCTGCACTGTAGGCGTGTGTAACCGAACACAATAGATCTTTCTCCACCAGGATATTGCTTAGTATATTTTTTATGGCCATTGTTATTTTGGAACTATGATTATGATGTGAGTAGTGGATATAAAGATTTTTTTACATAATGCTTCGTTATTACGGTTGAAAGTTATGGGTTTTGTTATCTTACTAGTATCTAATCAGGCACCTTTCCTAAAAAAATTTTGCTCTAATGTTCTTTTCCGTATTACTTTATCAAATTTGAGAGATCTCACAAATAACGTAAAATTACTTTATGTGATATTTTAGTAAATTAATTGCAATTATAATATCAGTATTTAAACTTGAAAATGTATGTCTGTAGCATAATATGCATAGAGATGCGGGTTTGAGTCCCGCCTGAGACATAATTTTCCAAGTCTAAATACTGATAAGGTATAACTATTATGAGTAAGTATTTAAGGTGCTAATAAATGATTTGTACATTTGTAGTTTTCTACTAAATAGAGTGATGAAAAACATACAAAACAACTTACAATAAAACGCAGTTATAGCCAAGAAGGAGCTCTTTTAGACAACCTATATTAGGTAGAGAATGATAAGTTTTAGTAGTGCAAGGCACTAGGCAGCGGGTGAGTAAACAGGCGTGGAAGAAAAATAAAGTACATAAACTTAAAAGGTTAAAAAGATAATGTTTTACACTTACATATAAGAGTGTAGAATACAGCTTCCAGTAAAACAGCATTAACGCGACAGGGAAAAGATTGGAACTTTCTCCTTAAAATATCAAGAGTCTTTGGTTTACAAAATTAAGTAAGTAGAAAATATTAATTGGAAAGATGAGACACGAAAAGAGCCTTCATTATACTATTGGTATTCATTATTGCCAAAAGAACTAAGAAAAATAGGAAAGAATGTATGTAAAACAACTGATCTTACTCTACCAAATCCGTGTGAAGCGCCAAAAACTTCTTTGACTCCATGTGTGTGTGACAGAAACGGTCTAAAATGATATTTTACTGTATTTTTTCTGCAACCACGAAGAGAATAGTTGACATGAACATAAATGTAGGAAGATTGATAGTATTTTTACCGCTCTAGCATCATACAGAACGCGTACAAAAGAATTGGGCATTACTTAATAAACCTAGGCATTTATCGGCTGGGTAACCTATTTGAAATTACCTACAAAGAAAACGTGAAGAAAAACTGATCATAACTACATTGTTATCATTTGAATTATTAAGCTAGCATTATTTTTCTAACTAGGCCATTGATTGATTGTGGTTAGATGATTGATTACGCTTTTAGAAGTATTATTTAGTACATCCAGACAGTTCAATAAAACTGGCAACATTAGCGACCTGCTTAGAAACTAGAGAGAAAACTATCAAAACGGGAGCGGGCACTCACAGGTGGATAAACAAACATGCACATTTTAAAACTAAGAAGTCATTTTTCCCTCGCCCTTATTACTAGTGCAATAAAGTCCAAGAAAGTTTGAAACACATTCTAAAATGAGCTGTTTGCTAAGGCTGTATAGTTTACGCAGAGTCAAGTAGTAAAGTAAACGTTTACAAACTGTAAACTTAAACGCCAATAGAACGTGGCAGATTATCTTATTCACTGGCTGGAAGCTTTCAACAATTATTATTTGACATTTTGTTTCGTTGTAATTCGTAACTTAACCGAAAAAAAACAGTAAGTACTCAGTATTCCGTCTTAATATAGACGGAATACTGAGTAATAACAAAAAATAAATAAAACAATCTTTATTTATTTGCTTAAACATGGTATACAGAGGTGTTATGAAATAGAAGTACAATGCATGTCTAGCCAGCAAAATTAACATATTAAATTGTGTTCATGTCGATGTATAAATTATTCCCATTCGGTGTCGAGACCCTCGGTCCTTGGGGTCCTAGTGCTATAAGACTTTTTAAAGAAATAGCAAAAAGGTTAGTCGACATCACAGGAGACCGAAGAGCTGGCAGCTTCCTCGGACAAAGAATTAGTTTAGCTATACAAAGGGGGAACGCTGCCAGTAGGTTTCTTAATATTCATACTGTGTTTAATTATAAAATTAATTGATTATAAGCATTAAATTGATAAAATTACATTGATGATTCACATTGAGAAAAAGAAATAATTATTATTTAATAAAAACTCCTTTAAGTCATAAAAAGTATGTGAAATGAGCCACTTATTCAGTTTTATTTTAAATTGATTAATATTCAATGTCTTAAATTCATTAGGTATATTATTAAAGATTTTTACACTTATAGTCACATAGTTTTTTTTGTACTGCATTGTTCTTGGATTTTCTAAGAATACCAGTCTATTTGGATTTCTTGTGTTCCGTGGATGAATTTCACATGCCCTTTTGTATAGATGCTTATTTTGCATTACAAATACACAAATGTTTCAAGAATATACAGCGACGTCAATGTTAATATTTGCAACTGTGCAAATAGAGAACGACATGATGTTCGAGGAGCGAAACCACATATTGCTCTAATGCATCTTTTTTTTGCATCTTTCTAATGCAATAATAGCTCTCATTATATTACTGCTATTACCCCACAATAGTAAAGCGAAGCGCAATATAGACCCCACATAAGCGTGATAGGTAGCAATAATATATCGATATCGATGGATTAATATCCATCAGTCTATCGATATCATTATTTTTGGAAAAGCTTGGAGGTATTAAAATAATACCTATTGCTATCATACGTCTACCTTCGTTGATTGTAGTCCTAAGTATAAAGCGTTACAAAAATGATGCATTTTAAAACAACTCATCCAAATAATACATCAGTAAAGTAAGATTTCAGTTTAACATTTTTTCAAATTGTATTTGGAGAATTGACTAAGTATAATGTAAAGCATTGATTTGACTATTAACGTAGGAGAACATTTCGTACTAGCTAAGGTAGTACTTGTTATTCCTTCAATCCTACTTTTTTTTGACATAGCTATGTTTGGTATTTTAAATCCTCTGTGCGCTAGGCCTGCACTATGAAACAACTTTTAACTGAGGTAGAACAGAAAAACTAAATTAAATAAATTATGTAACCAATACTTAGACTAAACTTACTAACTCGTAGTTAATATAGTAGAATATAGGAAGCGATTGAGGTAAAACTCGTCAGCTATATAATTAATAACAAAAAGGGTCGACAGATCGACAAATTTCTAAAGGCCTTGTTTTTGATTCCTTTTTTACATCAGTAACAAATTGTGTTCTTGACAACAATGTTTTTTTAAATTATCGAGTCCTTCAACCAAGTTTTTTACAAACATCTCTAATTTGGCTGCGTTAGGCAACTTAATTTATAACAAGTTGAGAATGGATGGGTCCTCGTATAATCTGACCAAATTCAAAACTTAGGTGTGCGGTTCAAAGTTTTAATAGAGATTTTTCTAGCGGTGATTAATCATGGCTCGACTTATCATCATTGTATCGCGGCTGCGAGAGAACTCGTTCTTTTGTTTTTTATGGTTTTGTCTGAGAGAGACGTTGCTACGTCAGTTCGGCCTACGCTTAGCAATTTGATTTATTTTAATTAAAACTTACATAATGGATGGCTCTTCTAAAGATGTACACAGATTTTAACTATACATCTAGTTACTTACATATCTACTCGTAGTTTTTTAGAAATAAATGAGTAGGGTTCACATTCAGTAGATTTATAAACTTTTTGTTTAGAGTCAACACTCGTTGAACAGAAACTGCTATGAGTACATGAAATAAAGTAGGCAGGTAGGAAAGGATTGGTTTTCAACAATTGTATTGAAAACGATTTTAGGATATCGTTTGCAAAAAAGAAAATCTCTGAGTATCTTAACAGTATTAGATGTGGGCAACATCACATATACAAACATTGTTGTGATCCCAAAGTAAATTGCCTTGTGTATAAAAACAGAAACAACAAAGTTATCACAAATACTCTAGTCAAATACTTTCCTATCTACTTACCTTACTTCCTACCCTAGACGATATTTGAAGTGCGTTTTTTTAATTGATTTGTCTGGACCTTAGATGTTTGATAAAAGGTTTTTTGTAGATTGAAAAAAAAATCACTTACGAAAAGTGCGAAATAAGCAACCAATTTTGAGTCGGTGTATGTTTGGTCCAACTTTTAACTGGTGTCAGAAATAAAAGTTCAAGACTTAAAACGTTTTGTTTTTTTATCGTTTGAACAACACTTTTAACATATTTTCATACTAATACTACTTTCTATTTTTCAAATTTAATTAGAACCAACTTTGAGGTATAGACCCTATAGAACAAAAATACATATTAAGTAAAAAGTTATGAGTTCATGTTCATAAAAAATATATACGCGTACAAATTGATAAGTGTAAAACCGTATTCTGTTTTTCTTAGGTAGAACATTAATTAACGTTAATCTTTTTTACAATAAAAATCTTTAAATTGTACCTACTAAACTTTATTTATGTTTCATGACATGACAGTTCAAACTAACGACTGTAGTTTATTTGGGCCTGCATTCGCAGAATTGCCTTAGTCGGAATCGTTTATAAGTGGTGAACGAGTAGACAGAGTAGAATGATTAATTAGATTTGCTATCGAAGAAACTGATTATACGTATTTTATATTATTATAATAAAGGTGTTGTATCTCGATTTTACGATTTTTAGCGGTGATGAAATTTAAATTTGACGACCTCCGAGGCGGAGTGGCGTAGGTACACACCGGTTTTCAAGGTGTCGCCTGCTCCGAGGCCCCGGATTCGAATCCCGGATGGGTTAATGTAGAAAAAAAAAGTGTTTTTCTAAATTTTCTCGGGTCTGGGTGTTTGTGGTATCTTCATTGTTTCTGATTTCTAAAACACAAGTGCTTAAAGTAGTCACTCAAATTAAAATCGGAACAATGTAATGTGATGTTGTCCAGATGTTGTAAGATTTCAAGGACATAACTATCCTATGAAATTTTCAGGGTTTTATAATTCGGTAAAAAAATAATGATAACTGATTTTCCATCTCCTTTAAACCCCTTTAAGCGATGATTTAAGGACAAAAAATATCCAACAACATTTTCTCTACAAACTATTTCAATACGAAATTTCATCTCAACCGGTACGTCGATTTAAGCATGAAGAGGTAATTGACCATAAACTTACAGTGATATACTATGTAAGACAGACTAACAGAAATACACATTTGCATTTTTTATAAATATCACTTATAAGGGTTATATTACAATGTTCATCAGCCAGTACGTTTATCCTATACTCATGGCATTCGGCATTTCGGCATTATAGTAACAACACTACGAACATGCCACGAGCAGGAAATAAAAACGTGAGAATAATATAAATCAAGAGAGGTAGGTACCGTCTCGTCCCATGCCGATAATTGAGACGTCAATTTTTTTCGAAACACACCGCTCGACCGGCTTTTTGAATATTTATATCGTGAGCGCACCGTAATTTAACTTTACTCCACGTTATCTTCGGGAATTAATCTAACTCTGGGTTTCGGTTGAGGTAGATGCCTTCTTCGCGTTCTAATAAAAAAGGCTAGAGCAAGGTTTTTTTTAGGAATGCCAGAGGTGTGAATCGATGTGATCATAGTAAAAAAAAAGTAAAGTAACAGCCTATAATCATCCCACTGCAGGGAAAAGGCCTCCATCATTAAATTCAAGTTACCACTGCAATGATGGGAACTGGCATAATCACCACGCTTGCCAAATGCGGGTTGGTGATCACAAACCCGAGCAACGTTCGAAAATTCGAAACTATTTATTGCCCGACCAGGGGATCGAACCTGGGACCCCGAGATTTTGCCCGGTATTTAAACCACTAGACCAACGGGGCGTTACGGTATAAAAAATAATAGGTTGGCTCTCAAAAACGGGAGGGTCAGATATAGTTTCAGAGTACAAAGTCTCTGAATGTGTATACATCATGTTTGTACACATTCAGAGACTCGGCAAGTAATCATAGCGTACTAGATGTTCCGTAGGTAGGTACGAGTACTTTTACGTGATAAATTTGAGATTGAAACTATTGGAACCAATATTTGTTCAAGATACAAAGTAGACTTTGTGATTATCCAGCGTATAATCTCTATGTAAAGAATTCCATCGCCATCCGCTTAGCCATTCCGACGTGTGTAAGTAACGAATATCCATCCAATCTTTGGCATTTAAAATATAACGACTATTATCGTAATAATGTAAATACAAAAAAAAATGAAGGATTCATTACTGTTTTCTTGAATTTACGCGAACAAGAAGCGCAGCCCAAATTTGCTTCTTCGTGATCAGTTTCTGTCACGAATGTCAAGCAACGATGGGAGCGGTCACTAATTGGATGGGTGACCGTCTGTGGCATCATCCCTTTTGCACTTCCGTGCTTCGGAGGGTACGTTAAGCCGTCGATCCCGGCTGTTATCATGAGAAAACAGTCGTTAAGCCCTGTTGGAGACCTTCGGGCGGCTTGAGAAATGTCCAATGGCGGGGTGATGTTGCCACAGCGTCGCCCTCGCCATCCACCAACCCGCACTAGGCCAGCGTGGTGGTACTAAGGGCTTCAGGCCCAGTAGTTTGTGATTTATGGATCGATATCCATTGATCGCATTACGAAGCGCCTATGCGCACCGTAAGCGCTAGCGCGCGACAGTACGGGCCTGACGAGCCGCCGTGTTTACGTATTTTGTAGTTATTTAAACATAGTAATTAAGTGTATCATTTAATGAATTCAAACTAAGCGAATATGTCTATGAATATTTAGTAGCTTTAAACAAGAATACAAATTATATTTAAATTATCCGTAGTTTAGTCGTGAAATTGAAAAAACATTTCGAAGAGATGTAGGTTTGTGATTTTTTTCTATCGAGCCAAGTTAATTAAATCGTGAAACCGATAGCGACTTTGACTAGACTAGATTTTCAACTAATACATATATTATTTTTAGACTTTACAACGCTGTTTTCTAGTTCTCAAATGGGTTTTAAAAACTCAAAAACGCTGCCTCTTAAAACTACACCGCCTTAAGGAGAGCCTTAAAAAGGAGAGAGACCCGTGCACCCGTGCTCAACAGTGAGCGAAAATTGGTTGTTACTTTACGCGAACACTGTGACACTATACTATATTATTATCTGTGATTATTCTGATTATGCATTGAAATGAAAGATAAGCTAGGTTTACAGATTTGAATGCGAATATTTTTACTTTTTAATTTAGCTTATCCCGGGTCACGGGTAGACCATGGTGATATTCGTCATAAAGATGGTAAGTAATTTGAAAACATGATAACCATTGTCTTTATATCTGGAGTTTTAGCATTGTTGCCATAATTCTTTCACTTCATTGATAATAGGAATGGCAGTGGCAATCTGGCAATGTTGAACAAACTTTTACTGGAATTAAGGTTTGGTTTAGGCGCGTTTGCACAGAATAACTAAAGTACTAGCGTTTGGTCCAATTCGAGCTAGATGATAATTTTCTTATTAAATGACTAGATTAGTAATATAAGTCTTCCAAGGACTATTACGATTCTTTATTTACAGGGTACAAGAGACGTATTGCACAAGGAATGATTGTCATGATAGTCAATATCCAAGATCCATTTACAATCGATAACAATGGCGCGTGCAACCTTTAACGCAGAAGGTACAGGTAAAGGTAAAAGGACCTGCTTTAATAGTAATGTCCTTTTTTCCTCCATCGATCAACGCATTGAAATCGTATATTGTAAAAAAATATCTTTCGTGTACAATTTAGATGTCAATCAGACTGTCTGCATGGGCTTTGTGTGTCCGTCTCTATGGGCATTGTTCAGTTTACAGGCGACGCTTTTCTTTACACTCAGGGTCGTTATAATCCTTAACATTGTGCTGTAAATGACGCGTAAAATTATGGCTGCTGGTTGATGCTGGTAAGAAACCATTATGGATATGTTGTAAGTAAATAAATATATGAAATTATGAACACTAAAGTAGTGTAAATACTGTACTGTTTTTATTGAAATACCTATATCGTTTATGTTATTAAGCTATTGCATAGCTTCTATCGCGGGCCTTGAGCGTGGAGACTGAATCCAGAAATTCCGTAACGAAAATAATCTAACACCCCCCCCACTCCGACTGGCACAGCGGTGATACTTTTTAGTTTTATAATTGCATAAGTTGATAAAAAATGCTATGCAATAGCTTTACCGCGGCAGGCTCCGAGTGCCACACGTCTTTTTTTTTGAACTACAGAATAGAAGCTAGTACGAATATACTTAATTATATTATGTACTACTGTAGTAAGCAGGGATGTTCTGGAGCTCCGTATCCGTAACAGAAACCTTCGGACATCCGAAACAATAAAATATCCGTATCCGATATAAAAGTTTCGGATATTTTCGGAGTCTAACTAAACGCATGCTGGCATAAACTAAATTATGTACCTATGTTATGACAAATTTTTGATTCTCCCCGAGCCGAGACACTAGCAACGCGCGTCCATTAAATGACATTGTTTATTCTTGCTTAGTCAGTCATTGGTAGATTATGTAACAATTTTACATTACATTACCATAAAATCTAATAACCGTAAACGTAACTATCCAAAATTTGCGGATTATCCGAAATAGTTAATTTAATATCCTTAACCGTATCCGAATCCGAAATAATATAATTATTTCCTATATGCTTATCCGTATCCAGGTCCGAAATTTCATATCCTTAACATCCCTGCTAGTAAGTTAGCCCACGAAACAGTTCGCGTGAAACGCTAGAGGCATTTTTTTGGGACTTAAATAAGCCAATACCTAGCCTATAGGTATTTTATTCCAGCCAAAATCTATCCGTTTTTCCGTTTTGGCGTGATTAAGTAACAAATATCCACCCTAACTTACGCATTTTATAGAACAAAGCCAGGTTTGTTCGGTTCGGACGCTTATAAGTTTAACTCTTGATCGGCTGGATCTATTTTCGTGGTTTTTGATTCGTTATACCTAATAATTGTCTTAGTCCTGAATAGCAGACTAAGTAATAATGCATTAGAACGTAAACCTCAAACCCTAAATTTAGAGTGACGAAATCAAATCATACCTACTATTCTATAGTTATTGGGATCCGAACAATATAAGTGATGATGTCTAAATTTGTTTATATATTTGTTATTACGATGAATGGACATGATAATTCTTTCTAATTTAGGCTTTTTTACAAAGTAAACTAACTGATCAAGTTGGTTGGAGACCCTAGCAACTTGACATTTTAGTTTCAGTTTAGTAACTCACTATCAAAATGTTACACATCTATACTAAGTAATAAAGCTGAAGAGTTTGTTTGTTTGTTTGAACGCGCTAATTACTGGTTCGAATTGAAAAAATATTTTTGTGTTGGATGGATAGTACATTTATCGAGGAAGGCTTAAGGCTATATGTATAACATCACGCTGCGACCAATAGGAGCAAAGCATCAGTGAAAAATGTGGCAAAAATAATCGCGATCCTAATAACAGAAATTGACGCTGACGAAGTCGCGGGCAACAGCTAGTTTTAGATAAATAAAACGTAGCAGTTGCCCGCGACTTCTTACGTGTGGAATCTGATGTTATCCATTATGATAGGTCTGAGAATACTCAGGCCTACTGAATAAGTATTGTATAAGAATTATAAAAACCGGTCGTTCCGTTTTGGTTGAGTTTGTTTACACACATACACACGACAATTTTATATAGGTACCTAATACCTACACGCGTATATTAAATTTTCGCAAAAATTTAATATACCTACATAAAAGAATGTAAGTAGTTGATGTTGCTGTTGAAACTGTAATCACATTTATCGTAAGCCCAAAATTTACAAAGATAAACAAGATCAAAGATTAAAAAAGAGAAACTAGAGTTATTTAATTCGGGGTTTATACCATGTACCTTATTTATTATGAGTTTCCGATATTTCGGCACTGTTGCAAGCGCCATGATCACGGGAGAACTGAACTTGCAACAGTGCCGAAATATCGGAAACTCATAATAAATAAGGTACATGGTATAAACCCCGAATTAAATAACTCTAGTGATAGTGACCATGAAAGTTTAAATCAGTATAAAAAAGAGAAAGTTTGTAATACGAGTATTGTTAAAAACATTACATTTTTTTTAATATTAGTTAATTGTTGATATATTTATGCTATACATTTTGTGTTCCATTTAAGATTCCCAGGATCAACTACGGAACACTTTTTTGGTATAAGCTTGCATCATCTTTGGCAGCGACTAGTAAATACTCGTACACTTATTCAGATTGTGTAGCAACCTCCCGTTATGGTAGATTGCTGGCTAAACTCGCTGAGGAGCTCATTGAGACTTTGTTAGGACAGCTAGATCAACATCAGATTAGTAGAAAGACAAAGATTTGGATAAAAAATGAAAATAAAATAAAACATGTGGATTCAGATTCAGATTCAGCACCTTACAGTTTTTAATTGGGGTTATAGTATAGGAGAGGACCTTGCTGAGGACAATCGCGTCCGGCGTCCGCTTGATAATTATGCATATCAAGTGGAACTTCCGAACAATCCGTGCGATAAATACTTAGTCAGCGAAAGAGCTTTCGCCTTGCTTGGTTGGTGCATATTAGAAATTAGCTAGATCCTTTCTGTTCGATTCGAACAGAGTTAGTTCTTCAAGATTATTTTGTCATCATTTTAAGAGAGAAGGACAACATTACTTTTACTACAAACTTTCGGTGTTCAACCTTCAAGTATGACAAAAATTAAGAGCTTCTGGATATGAGCGGCCCAAGCTTTCTCTGGTTTGAATCTTATTTAAAAAATAGAAAACAATTAATACAGATAGAAAATTATGACAGTAAAAATAATAAAATATTAAATATAAAATCTAAAGAAAAGACGTTGACTTGCTCTATACCCCAAGGTAGTGTCCTTGGATGTATCCTATTTCTTATCTACATAAACGACCTTCCAAAGATCATTAAAAATGAAACAACATTACCGGTTCTTTTTGCAGATGATATCTCTGTTTTAATAAAGTGTGATAAAGCAGACACCGCTAACTCCCGACTAAATGAAACTTTAAAAGCAATAACTACTTGGCTCCAAGAACACAACCTTCAAATAAATTTTTCAAAAACCAAAATGATACAATTTAGACCTTACAGTAAACCCCCCCTTAACATAAATAATACTTTTTCAAAAAACAAAATCGAATTGGTTGACTCCTTTAATCTTTTAGGCATAATAATAGACACACATTTAAACTGGAAAAAACACATCTCACACGTTAAATCGAAACTATCCAAATTTACCTACGCTCTTTTTGAACTAGTCCACAGTACAAACACAGAAGCAGCACTAGCAGCCTACTACGCCTTCGCGTACTCTCAACTGAAATATGGGATAATGCTCTGGGGAAATAGTACAAACATTAGTGAACTTTTTATAATGCAAAAAAATGTGTAAGAATAATAGCAAAAATAGATAACAAACAATCATGCAAACCTTATTTCATTAAATTAAATTTACTAACTTTACCATCTATTTACATTTATGATATATGCATATTTACATTTAAAAACATTAACAAATTCACAAAAGTTAAAGAAACACATAACTTCAACACAAGACATAAAAATAGACTTTACTTACCCCCGTCTAGAATTAAAATGCTAAATACTAGTCCATACTATATGTCAGTAAAGATATTCAATAAATTGCCACAACACATAAAAAACCATCAAAATTTAAAATCCTTCGCAAAAACATTAAAATCTTACCTGTTAGAAAAGTGTTATTATTCAGTTATTGACTATTTAAACGATAAAAGCAATAAATAAATAAAACAAGGAAATTTGAGTTACAAACTATTACCAAAATTAAAAATATATTATATCGATAGTTTATAATAATATTATATATAAAAGCTAATACTAAATACAACTAATAGTACATTTCTGAGATAAGTAATATGTTGTGCAATAGAGAATATCTATAATTTAAGTTTATATTAATAGTAAGTACCTAATATTAGATTAATGCTAGCCCTCGATATTGCAATACCACCCAGGTGACTAAGTTGTAAGTACGGTAGTTAACATAAGAACATCAATGTAACCAACACACTTAGTAAGCAATAAACATTTTGAATTTGAAAAAAATCTTTGAGTAAGGATCGGCTCTTATTTCGCTCTATGAAGTAGGTAGATACTCTAATGATGCCTTATACAACTTTCTCACATCAGGATTTCAGGCTTAGACGTGTTTGATGCTTTACAATAAGATTGGTAGTAAACTGCAGTAGATTTATGAAATGATTTACTTTTATAATTTATTAATGAAAAACGCATTTTAAGTTAGGCGGGACTTGAACCTAAACTTTTCGCTTTACAGGCGACTGTTTTATCCTTTGAGTCAACAAGACATTTCCTCTTGTGACGTATGTTGCTTGTTAGCTTACGGCAATAGCTTTGAATGACTTCGGCAGTCAACATTTTAATCAAAAATCGTACTTCTAATTTCTCTAGCAAATTAATTATATGTGTTTAAAAACAGTTTTACAAACACACAATAAAACCTTTGCTTATTCAACTTATCAACGGCTTTCAATGGTGTCATGATTAGACATCGGATTATATGCACCCATAGATTTATTAAACTGCTGATAGATTGGCAATGAAAAGAGACAGAATACAATGCAGCTACGATAGAACGAGATAGATCACAAGGCCGTTCACGTACACGCTAAGAACCCGTAACGTTTTTCTGAGTTCTGACGTCTGTCACGCGCAACACAATATTCCCTTTAGTTTTACTAGTTTCATTTTTATTATTGTAAAAAAGTGTCGAGTTGATGTATTTTCATTATGGTTACATGTTCAGTACCTGGAAGTAACTCATCTAAAAAGGGAACCAACATAATTGTACATTTCACACGTCAACACACAATCGCGATTACCAGCAGCAAAATGCAATGTTTCAGAGCTTTGACTAAAATTTTGTATACTAATTGATAGGGCATTTCACCAGGACAATGATTTAAATTCATATGAATTCAATTAAAAATAATATCAAATACGTGAATTTCAACAATTACTAACGTCACTTTTGTATTTTAGTGATTGACGTTGTCGATGATATCTTATCGACATTTCATTAGCTGACATATTTCACATTGTAAACCGCATACAGCCTAAATTGTTAAAAGACGTTAGAAAAGGTTGAAATTACCTAATAGAAAAGAATGTTCGCCCAATAAATATTCGAGCATTTGCAGTTTACATTTGGACCCTAAGTGTTTTTAACACAGAGGCGATCAGCCTGTAAAATTACGCTCTGGATCAATGTCCATATTGTTCAAGCCCCCATCCATTATCCATTAGTTCCCCAATCCCCATTAATTAAACATTAAATATATGTATATTTAGTGTACGTTTGTAATGTGTAATTGAAAAATAAATATCAGTTTTATTTCAACTTTGGCGATCGCGATCGCAAAATGAGGCAAAATTGTTAAATACTGGCAAGTAAAGCCTACGATATTTTTTACAATAAATTGATTTTGTTCGGGGATAAGTAATTATAAAATAAAAAACATATCTAGGTATTTACTTGCAGTTTTTTGGCGTTCTTTTAATAATACTAAAAAATAAGTCACCTGCTTCAACGTAAACTGTGTCGATGGAATCGATATCGAAAGCAAGCAGACAATGCAGTACCTGCACTATTGATCTCACGCACATGCTCACTTTATGCACACTAGCGTAACCTAGTTTTGGTCTCGTTTTCAGGATTCAATTGCCAATCTACCATCTATATTAAATCTATGTATGCACCTTAGAATAATTCATGCACTATCAAAATGCCAAAATATGCATGCAATTATGCACTAAAAAGGCCGAAATATGCACTAAAAACTATTGATATGCCTAAATTAAGCACAATATAAAATCAAAAAAACCTTTATTATTTTTATATTTTAATCAAAGCGTGTACGCGTGTAAAAACAGCGAAATTCTCTTAGAAATAAGTATAGTTTTTGTGGCAATATACAATAAAGTATTTTTTCAAATTTTCGAGTGAAAATTTGTGACGTACAAACAGAATAACACCGCCTTTAGCCAGGTACCCCACCGAGTTATTATAGGTTCTGGCGGCAATGCTAGATTTGGCAATTGCTCTTTGTAAGCCTCCACATGCGACGGAGCTTTCAAAAACACTTTTTTGTAGAGGAAATTAGTTTGTTAACATTCCCATAGTTTTGCCTTATCTCTTCTGCAAGGCGATGCTACCCGTGAGCTAAGCAGGTAATGTGCAGTGGACAAAAAGTTTGTAGAGGTTGATCAGCTTTTACCATGTATTTTATATGCAGATTTTTTCGTCAGCAGAGGAATCGGGAAACAGCGATTTTATGGAATCATTAATGAAACATGCAACAGTTGAATAATTGTTTTTTTTTTCCAAGATTTTACAGGCCAATTCGCTCTATATCGTACACATGAATCCGTAGTTTCATCTGCTGATATCCAGAGTAAATTGTTCTGTAGATCTGCACGAATTTCACATACCTATAGTCCATAAAATATAGCTTGAATAGAATGACACCTGTCAAAAATGAGATTTATAACTTGGTTTCGGAAAACCATACTTTGAACAAAAAAATTTAAGAGTATGAACTAAAAAATGAGCGGTTGACGCATATTTGTAAAACACCAACTACAAACACCTACAAGAAGAAACCTAAGCCTAATGGTAGTAAAAAGCTGAATTTATCTCAGCTAAGCGAATCAGGACAGCCGTTATCACATAAGAAAGATATTTTAAAAAACCTACTATCAGTTGTTAATAATATAGATACCCCAAAACAGCAGACTTCATCAAGCCCAAGAATACAGAGCAAATTATGTATTCTAAGCACAAATAAACATAGCGGTATTCTATCGAAGGCGCAACACTATTTCAATAATTATTCTTTGTGTCACTACTTGACACCGAAAAGTGACATCAAGCATCAACTACAAGGTTTAGACATTAAGTTGGAAGGATTTACCACGAACGACTACTGCATAAAATCGGCGAAGAAGATTTTTTGGAGACTAAAAATTATGTCGATCTAATTGTACATATAAGAAATATAATACAACCATTACGGCATACTAATGTGATAATTTGTTACCCTACTTATAAAATTGGAAAACTTAATAGTATGTACAACTGGCGAATTGAACATTTCAATAATTTATTATATCTTGATGTTATGACACATGAACATTTGTATCTTATTGACTCAAATCAAAATCTTCTTTATAATAGATCTATGTATAATTATAATGGAACATTAAATGACTACGGTATTAATACTATTTTTGAAAACATGACACAAAAAATTGATGACATTAATTATTTCTTCCGTGACCAGTTTTTTCGTTGACATATCTTTAAAAAATAATAATGTATCTAGATGGAATATCATAAATAACTGTAATCTAACGCAATATAAATGTAAAAAAGAAAGTTTATGTGTGTTTCATCAAAATATGCAGGGATTGTTAGGTAAACTGGACATGCTGGAGTTGTGTATTGATAAACTTTCAGATCAAACTGGTGAACCGGATATTCTATGTCTATCAGAAACATTTGTACAAAGAGGAAGCGAAAATAATATTAAATTAAAGAATTTTAACGTTGCGAGTACTTTCTGTAGGAAAAGCAAAAAGCGAGGCGGAGTAGAATATTGTCTAGGAAATCAATAACATGCATGCCAATTCAATATTGTATCGAGTCTTCCGTTGAGAAGATTTTTGAATGTTGTGGGATAGAAATACCTAGCAATAAACTGATTGTAATTTGTATTTATAGAATTCCTAATAGATATAATGTAAAAGATTTTTTGTCACGTCTAGATAACATACTACATAAACTTACATATAATAATGACAAAAAAAAAATAATCACAGGTGATCTAAACATCAATACTACGGTTGTCAATAATGATGTAACGGATTTCCGGGATTTGCTTAAATCATACAATCTCGAACTACACATAAATGTACCTACCAGAAAAAACGCATGCATAGACCACATGGCTAGTAATATCGAAAACGCAAAAGGCTCTGTCCACGGTTTTCATCTATCAGATCATGATACATGCCAAACATTGGAATTCAAAATAAATGGTACTTTACTTTCGGGTTTCTGGTATTTAAATTTTAGAGATTTTACTGAAGAAAATATTAGAAAATTTGAACAATACTTGCAAAGTCAAAGTTGGTCAGAGGTATATAATGAAACTGATGTGAACAAATGTTTTAATACTTATTAGCGAAATTTGTCTATTTTTTAATCTGTGTTTCCCAACACAACGAATAAAAATAAAAAAACAAATCTGAGAGACCGGACTGGATTACTCGGGGAATAAAGAATTCATGTAATAGGAAACGTGATCTTAGAACATATTATTACAGACATAAAACTACTGCAAACAAAATCAATCTCCGAAAATACAGTAGAATCCTAAAAAAGTGCATTTATAAATCACAAACTATTACAAACAGTAGAAGATTAAGTAAAGCAAAAAATAAGTGTAAAGCCGTATGGGCTATTATACAAGACAAAAGAAATACAGACATAACAAATATTATTAAATATTATTGAGACTATTACAGTTAACAATAACGATCTAACCCAACCAATGCATATAGCGGCAGCTTTTAACAATCATTTTACTTCGATAGAAACCTGCTCAACAACTAGTCACTATGCATTAGGACCCATAAATACACAGAGACATAGCATATTTTTAATACCGACAACAGAAAAAGAAATTATAAAAATTATAAAATCATTAAACAATACAAGAACAGTTGGATATGACGAGCTTCCCACTTTTTTTAAAGCGATTTGACTATTTATTTGCCCCAGTCTTAAGCTACATTATTAATCTGACTTTTTTACACGGTATTTTTCCAGATGCTCTTAAGATTTCTATAGTTAAGCCACTCTTTAAGAAAAACGATAAGAAAAACATGACAAATTACCGACCTATAACCAAGGTACCTATAATATCTAAGATTTTTGAAAAGACAATGGCAACTCGGTTACAGAGTTTTCTGGATAAACATAAGATCATTGCCAAAGAGCAAAATGGCTTCCAAAAATCAAAGTCCACTTCATTGGTGGCATACTTGTTAATGAAAACAGTAACGGAACACATTGATAAAAATATGGCTACAATAACAATATTTTTCGACATGACCAAAGCCTTTGATCTTGTTAAGCACAAGATACTAATCGGCAAATGCGAAAAATATGGTTTTAGGGGACAAGCTTTAGGTTGGATATCTAGCTATTTATCAAACCGCACGCAATGTGTAGAAATAAGCAAAGTTAATGAATACAGAGAGCTATTGTCATATAATTCCTCATTTTTGGAAACTCAGTGTGGAGTGCCTCAAGGAAGTGTACTGGGTCTTTTATTGTTCCTCCTTTATAATAAAGACCTACCGAGCATCATAAAATACCAAACTGTATTATTTGCAGATGAGCTTTCTGTAGTAATACCTCAAAATACTACACATAGTCTTGCAGATGAATTAAACTTTACTGTAAATAAAATAAATGAATGGCTTACGACAAATGGACTTCTTGCCAACGTATCTAAAACTAATTTTATTCAATTTCGAAACTATCAATCAAACCCCGTTAATCCAAATATATTTTGACAGGGTGAGTTGATTCAAGAAGTCCACGAAACAAAATTTCTAGGCATCATGGTTGATGAGAATTGCAACTGGAAATCTCACGTCCAGTATATTTGCTCAAAATTAAGCAGATTTGTATTTGCATTAAGACGACTGAGATCTATATCAGGAGAAAAAATTGCATTACAAGCATATCATGGCTATGTATCGTCGGTATTGCGTTATGGGATAATCCTGTGGGGGAACTCGACAAACATAGAAAAGGCAATAATTGTGCAAAAGAAATGCGTAAGGGCGCTTTATGAAATAGGCCCATTTGAAACATGTAGACCAGTATTCAAAAAATTTAAAATTCTAACACTGACTAGCCTCTACATTCTAGAAATATGTGTATTTGTTCGTAATCATCCTCATTTTTTTACAAAACCAATAGCTATTAGTAAACTGCGGCCGAGAGATACTAAAAAACTAGTAATGCCATTACATAAAAGTAAGTTATTTAGTAAAAATGTCGATTAAAATTTACAACCATGTACCACGAGAAATGAGAGCTTTGCTAACTAAAATACTGATATCAAAACTGCGTAAATGGCTAATTGAAAAGTGTTTTTATAATTTATCCGAATTTTTTGACTGCGCGCAATAATGTTTGAAGAATTAATTAAATTTTATAACTGACCACTATTATTAATTTATTGACAAATATGTTTGTAATCTGTTTACGTGCCGATCTAATTTGATTTAAATTGTAACTGACATTTAGCAAATTTATTGAATAATTGTTTAAGATGAGAATGTTTGGGTCTAACAATTAGACAAATATCATAAAAATTTTGCATGCCAAGATTTGGTAAAATATGTTGATCAAATTGTTCTTAACACCTGTCTATACCATATTTTTTGCAAATAAATATTTCATTTCATTTCATTTCATTTCATTTCATTTCATTTCATTTTATTTCATTTCAAACTGAGATGACTAGTGATGGGACTGACTCGACTGATCAAACGAAAAAAACAGTAATGGCGAATGAGATAAAACGAAAATCAGATATATTAAGATTTAACAGTGAGTCAGTATCGTGATCATAATAAAAATAATTGGAACAATCATGAAAATCAATTAGAAAATTTTTATAGCATACTAGCTGATGCCCGCGGCTTCGCGCGCGTGGTATTTTATCTGTTACACAGTTTTCGTCGTGACTCAACCCCCTCTCCTCCACTTTTTTCCTCCACTTCCTTTGCCTACGGTGCCGGGGGTGGCCATCTCGAGCGAGGTGGTGGTGGGCACTTATTGGGAGCCAATACATCGTTGCCGGCTTATCGGGGCCCGTTGATACAATAATTGGATGAAAGGGGCCAATTTTTGTACTATCATTTTAGGGATCCGGTGTTGGTTCTCCTAGCGTATCGTGGTCCAAGCGAGCTCGCACCACATCTGTTTGCATTTACATGAAATCTAAAGTACAATATCATTTGAAGCTTAAAAAACTGTCAATGCTGTAGTACAACAAACCATTCCAAGCAGCTTGCAAGGCTTTATTCGGATATGATCAACACTGGCGTAGAGCCCGGAAGAAGTGTAAAAAACCAAATTCTTAATTTCCAACCAAGTAGGTAAATCCATTTTTTTCGATCGATAAGCGATAAAAAGGCTATTTTACAAAGACAATTTGCTTGCATACTACGTTTGAATAAAAGACCTAGATCGGACGGTGGACGATGGACCTAGACGGTGTAGTACCAGCATCGGTGTAGAGCTCTAGAAAAGACAGTCCTATGTCATTCTCCCTTCATGATCGATAGATGAAGTTTCAAGTACTTCAATTTGATATTAAACACAAATAATCAACCACATAATTTTCCACCGTTTTTCACAACTCATAAACAACATCACAAAATTTATACAATATCTATACTAATATTATAAAGCTGAAGAGTTTGTTTGTTTGTTTGTTTGAACGCACTAATCTCAGGGAGTACTGGTTCGAATTAAAAAAAAAATTTTTTTTTTTGGATAGTCCATTTATCATGGAAGGCTTAAGGCTAAATATAACATCACGCTGCGACCAATAGGAGCGGAGAGTGAAAAATGTTGCAAAAATAATCGCGATCAGAACAACAGAAATTGACGCGGACGAAGTCGCGGGCAACAGCTAGTATAGCATAAAGCTGACGTAGTTTCACAAAACTTTTATGTGGGATGTGGGTTCAAGGCATGGATGGATGGAGGATGATCAGCAGGATTAATAGTGTTCAGAAACTTTACAGGATAGAGAACTGATTCGTCTGTACTGACCACTGTGTCTATTAATTGTTACTTATTTCTTCAGCTTCAATGATGTCAGCGAAGCATAATTAATTACTACTGCCACTGTCATTAGTGGGTGAATGATGGTAGCTATTCTTAAGTTAAACAACACGGAATTATGAAGTGAGGTTTTTTTCTCACCGTTTTATTTTCATGTTTTAAAAGTGTATTTTTTTAAATACGAGTATAATGAAAATTAAATAAAAATTCCATTTGGATGCGTTAGATAGGAAGTTTCAATAAACAAACTGTGCCTAACCCTCAAAAGCTTTGCGTCATAGAAAAAAAAATCGTTACTAAATAGAAGTTTATCAAATCATCGAATCATTCTTCTAAGATACACTTTCCTCGTAGATACACTTTTGAAAAATCCCCGCTTTTGTTCCTGTAAGATACACTTTGGCCAAGTACAGCAAACCAGAATAAACGGAAGCTTGTCAAATGGTCTACCAGTCTATATTGATTTAATCCACCGGTTAGCTGCTCAGTGTTATTGCAACACACTTACCTTATCCTGCCTGAGATACGGGTCTATGTCCAGTTTTTTGTACTGCTTAATATTATAGTTGATAATTTCATAAGGTACAACAGTGTAGTTTATAAGATTTGATAATTCATTACCTATTCCATTTTTACTTGCTATAAGTTTTGCATGCATATTGCATGTAAAGGAATTTTATTCTACGTATATTGTAGTGTTGGTTGTACAAATAAATAAATTCACTCACCAATTTTATTCTACACACTTTTTTCGATGTCCCAACATTTGTCTCTACCGTATAAACAAAAATGATTAAGTTCAAATAATACAATTCTGTTTGTAAGTACTGATATTTATTTTCTGAATATGTACCTAAATTGAATTTTTTGATTGAATTTTGAATGTTTCGTCCTTGTCTAATGGTACTGAGTTCAATTTAGATGTCCTAAGGTTTGTTTGTGGCCGACCTTTGCTCCTCAGTACCTTTTGCATACATGGAATTGTTTCGTACTATCGAATTCAAACTCTGCAGTTTCAGTTTAAGCTGTGTTGTTATTTTTTCCTTCAATCTCATTTTCCAACTGTGACCCACAGTAATTTAATTATTTGTTGTCGTATCTCTTCCAAATTAGTCTTGGTTATTTTGTACATTTGTCACTGGTCACTCACTTATTTTAATTCATAATCAGAAATTTTTCGTAGGGTTTGTATCTGGCTGCCAAATTTTATAATGCAGCCTTTAATGAAGTTCGTGTACGTTTTAACTTAGTTAATTCATCCATTTTGGCGCCTATTATTAAATTCTAAAATAATACTATTCTATTTGTAAGAAATGATATTTATTTTCTGATTGACACATTGAATGTCAGAACAAACTAAGTAAAGTCAGAGAGTACAAATATGTAAAGAGTATGGATATGATGCGGAACCAAACAAACTTTGCCCCCATTTTTTATCCCCTTAGAGATTAAATTTTCAAAAATCCTGAAAAACGTCATTGTAATTTCCAATCAGGGGCCTTACCATTAGCTCTTAAAGCAGGACTGCTATTGGACTGCATTGCTCTTTTGTACTATGACATCGTTTTTAGCAGGCCTGTGGCAGGCCAATTTACGTCGACGTTTCTAAACCGTTCACCATTTTTTTACTATGAACTTTTCAATCTTTTCATACCATGACACTCAATTTGACAGCAGGTAAACGTCCTTTTGAGCGAAGCTAATGTCATCCTAGCCATCTTGAAGAAGTTACTAGGAGACTAACTTTTTCGACATATTTTATGCGTTTCTCAGACTTTTTTCAGCAGTTTTGTGAAAATTTACATGTTTCATTATAGATTAAGGAACCTAATTACAGTGTAAAGAAACCTGAAGGTCTTTGAGTTAGTATTTTGTATAAAATGTTTATATCATCATTTACCAAAATGAAAATACAATTTCGACAAAATTGTTAGCATGGTTTTGTGATGTAATAGGTATATACAATAGAATATATTGAAAAAACTGTACTTTCAAATTTTATAACTCTTCTTTCTTACTAATATTTATGTGTAATACTTTTTTCAGATTTGTAACAAATACATGGAAATTATAAGTGTAAATGATGGCTATGATTCATTTAATTTACAATAAAATATGGTCTAATCATCCTTTGTAGTCTCACTTGAATGAACTGAGCACTATAGCATCTGTATGGCTTTTAGGTAAACATACAATACACATTTTAGTTTAACTTTAAAGATATGTCCTTTCCGTTCAATTGAGTAAAAAGAAAAGATAAAGAAACATATTTTACAGGTTATAGCACCTAAAACCCTTGTGTTATGAATATGTTGCTGATTTTGTTTGTTTAAATATTGCCTGGGTGTAAAACACAACTAAGTTTTAGTTCTTATATAACACATTTGCAGCAGTCTTACAAAGATGATAAAATTAATGAATATTTCCCTTTATTGTAGGTGATTCTAGATATTCACTGCTCAAATTTATGATGACAACAATTGTTAAAGCAGAATTAGATTTTTCTGAAGCCTATTATACCTATACAGAGACATGTAAAATCTCTTAATGACACAGAGAGATTAATTATAGGTGTTCTACAGACTCTTATTCAATGGTTCATTACCAACCTCAGGTGGCTAGCCTTATTGCAAAAGCATTTGTAATCCTACATAACATTTTGCA
Organism: Anania crocealis; assembly: GCA_949315895.1. Lineage (NCBI taxonomy): Eukaryota > Metazoa > Arthropoda > Insecta > Lepidoptera > Crambidae > Anania > Anania crocealis. The sequence goes on along the minus strand of OX438865.1, from coordinate 10,928,281 downwards.
ATGCAGCCAATCAATTATTTCACAGATCAAGCAAATTTATCTCACAGACGAAGAGGTTCACCAATAAGCTTATGTATTTTGATGTATTTTTTAACCCCTTGTAATTCCAGACACAAATAAATTGTCTTATGGCTCGATTCCACAACTTCGGTAGCCGACCAGTTAATACATATACCTAGAAAGTTATGGTTGTTTTGTTAGATTTTAAATTTAGGGTTTAAACTGAAGTACTGTTATATTAAGTACCTATGTCTTTTTTATTTTAATATGTGTTTGAAATATATTTTTTTGTAATTATATTACATATATGAAATCATGTGTTTGTTTTTTTTACTGCAAAAATTCTACAAAACATGTCTACTTAACCAAATGCTCGACTGGTAGAGAATACCTAATATGTAATATAATTTTCTGTTTCCTCTTCCTCTCCTTGAATCATTAATTATTTTATGTTTTATTTTTTGCATTTAGTCTACCCAGTCAGTACTAAAATAGAATAGATTATTATAATACCCATGTAAAAAGTAGTAGTAGTCTTTTACTACACAGTGTAACTGAACCAGAAACTTCATTCAAACCCTAATTTTATGACTACATCGCCCGCAGAATTAAAATTTCTGCCACCCTTTCCATTCGCTTGGAGTGGTCTCCAGCTGTTAAAGATTTGTTAACTGTTATTCCCAAAGGTTATACAATTGGGTGTGAGAAACTAGGCGATTTTTTTTGTTGGTTTTCACTGAAAGTCAATGGATGATCACTTTTTTTTTATACTAATATTTTAATAAAATTACTTACAATTCCACTTTACTTTATTCAATACTTACACACAAGTATGACATTGTGAAAATATGGTTTAACCACATGAATAAATATTTACTCATGTGGTTTAACTCAATGTTTAACTGTAAATATAAAATAGTCGAACGTACGTACTACTCCGGGAAAATGGAATATTTCTTAAATTTTTGAATGTTACCGCCAAAAATGCAGGCAGAACCGTTCCAATCATGATCACGTTAAAATGTCTATCCACATTTTCAATAACCCAACACTGTACATTAATTACTATCGCCAAGAAGATAATTTTACTAGAATTGAGTATTTTAAGTAATCTCCTGCAAAATAGCAACATTTAGATCGACTTTTTCTCTTTAAAATCCAATAAGTATAAAGTTTTTCAAAAACCGGTAATTTGGAATAAATCATGTATTTGTGTATTTGAACGTTTTCAACTAAAAAGAGACAGATTTATCTGAACCAGTATAGCTCTGTCTCGTTCATGCAATCTGCAGACAAACAGACCATAGACAAGCTTAGCAGTTCACCTTTTGGTTTAGCGGTGCTAAAGTCGTTCAGCTTTTCAGCGGTTATGGTATGATTTTTAGCAGGGCAAAAGCAGCCCTACTGTTGAACTGCCTTGAAATTGAGTGGCTTGCTATAAGCTGATGGTAAGCCCCCAGGTAGCTGGATACCAATTTTTATCGACTCAGCTTAAAAACTGACGGAGTTTCATACAAACTTATGGGGCCTTTTTTACCCCCTTAGAGGCGGAATTTCCAAAATTCCTTTCTTAGTGCTCACCTACACTATAAAAGGAAGCACGGTGAAAATTTTCAGATTTTAAATCCCAGTAGTTTGGGCTGTGCCTTGATATGTCAGTCAGTCAGTCAGTCATTAAATCAGTTTTCATTTTTATATATATAAGTAGATAGAATCTAAATAATTTGAAATTTTTTCGTAAACTATTAATAATTGCAATTAGATGTTCTTGGCATCAACCAATTCTCATCAAATCATTTGTAACATTTATGTTACATTACTTCTATTTTGAAATATTGTTAATCTGTCGATTTTGATTTGTCGATTTTACGTCATCACTAGTGATTATGAAAAATTACGTAACCTTGTAAAGACGTCTTTTTACAATACAATACAAATACAAATATATTTATTAACAGGAAACGTAAATACATCTTTTGGTTACTAGCAGTCCCCAAACTAGGTAATCCTGTTTTTTGAGGACTAGCGAGTTGCTGATTTTTACTTTCATTTACGTTACAGCTAAAATTTGTAGAAATGAATTTGAACATGCAGAATCAAACAAAAACAAATGTGGTTTGTGTTTGTGCGTGTGGTGTGCGTGTGTGTGTGTGTGTTTGTTTGTGTATGTGCGCGCGCGCATGCGTGGGTGTATGTGTGTGCATGTGTGTGCGTTAAAACTTTACAGTTGCTCAGCCCTACGTAAGGAACATACTTGGGATCGGTTTCTAATACCACTGAGTGTGACGTTTCCAGTCACTTGGGATTGGACAGCAGTAACTCAGCTTCATTATATGTAAGATACAGGAGCCAATCAAAAACCTTTGATTTAATAGTATAGACTTCTTTGGTTCTGAAGTCACATTGGCTAATTACTTTATTGTAAATAGTAGGGTACAGATATCTACTGTGTCTCTTACCAAAAGCAGTTTTAACAAACGGCGTTTTGATTCTGAATAATCGTTTTGCCAGAAGTTGTTCGTACTCCTTTGAACGGATGACAGCTTTATGTGTAGCTAGTATGGCTTGCTGAATATATAGCTTTCGTACGCTAAGGACTCGTGCCTCTATATATACCAAGTTGGTCGGGTACCGTCGTGGTCTACCCAACATAACCTTAAGAACCGCTCTTTGAGCTCTCTCAATCCGTAGCATATAGGTCCTGTCAGTCCCACCCCATACTGAGATGCAATAGCTTAGGACAGATTGACAGAGCCCCAGGTAAACCATTTTTAGTACTGTGTTGCTAGCCACGTCACGCAACAAGAACATAACATTAATTATTTTACGCACTCTTTTTGAAAATGAATCAATGTGCTGATGGAAGTTAAGTTTCTCGTCGATGAAAACACCAAGATATTTTGTAACCACAGCTTGCCCTATGATGTCACAACTACATTGTGTTGAATAATCATTACTTGCGATACTCCGACAATGACTTTGATGGATCTTGAATGCTGGTATAAATTTAGGTTTTGAGGTAATAGTTTTGAAGAAGGTTAGGAATTTGGTTTTATCTAAATTTAAGGTTAGCAAATTAGTATCCAGCCAGTGCACCACTCTAGCTAGCCCAGCTTCCGCACATTTAAACGTTTGTGACCATGATGGTCCATTAAATAGAATGGCTGTATCGTCGGCGTAACAAATCACCTCTGCGCCAGCCAATGGAAGCGAAGGTAGGTCATTCAGGTAGATATTGAATAGTGTTGGGCCCAAAACGCTTCCCTGTGGCACTCCAAAACAAATTGTTTGGGTGCCACTAATAATTTCCCCTACTCGAACGCACTGTTTACGGCCAGTGAGATAGCTCTCAAACCAAGCCAGGGCCAAGCCTCGAACACCCGTTTTTTCCAGCTTGCGTAGCAGAATAGGGATAGAAACGGTGTCAAAAGCCCTGGCAAGGTCCAAGAACACTCCCACACAACAGCGGCCAGTGTCAAGGTACTGTGCAACCGACGATGAAAGCAGCGTAACTGCATCTTCCGTGGATTTACCCTGTCTGAAACCGAATTGGCGTTCGTGCAGGAGTTCATTAGAAGTAAGAAAGCTCGACAAGCGCTTGTGGACAGTTTTTTCCAAAAGCTTGGAAAAAATACTCTGTAAAGAGATAGGCCTATAGTTTTGTGGGCAATCTCTTGCGCCAGACTTATAGATGGGTGTTACAGACACAGATTTCCAGCAAATCGGGAATTCCCCTGTTGAGAGACTGAGATTGAAAATGTGCGTTAGTGGTATTAATAAAGCTCCGCGGTTTTGTTTTAGAAATGATGGTGTGATTCCATCAATCCCTGGAGCACTGTCACTTTTTAAATTTTGAATTAGTGAGTTTAATTCATGACTGTCCGTAGGGGCCAGAAAGAGTGACTTTAATGAGGAAGTGTCGGATTGAAGATCTTTAGCTAAATCCTCCTGTGATTTCTTGAGTCTGGTCAGAGTCTTGTTTGCGAGTTTTTCACCTACATTTGCGAAGAGATTATTACACGCGGAAAGAGATGCTTTCGGGGAGTCACATATGTTAAGCAATTCCGTGGCGTATGTCTTTTTGGTTGCCGTATGACAGATTTCGTTTATAGTTTTCCATAATTTTTTAGGGTTGTTATGGTGTTTCTGCAATTGATTTGCATTGTAGTTATTTTTTAATCTTCTCAAAAGGTCGTTGCAAAAATTGCGATAGCGCGTGTATGTTTGCCTAAGTATTTGATTATCTGGATTCTTTCTGAGACTCAAGTGCATTCGGTCGCGGTTTTTAATGCAGCGTACTAGCCTCGGGGTCATTCATTTCTTGAGAACATGCGTTGTTCGACTTGCCCGCTTCTGCACTGTATGTTTTGAGATTAGTGATTGGATCGTTGTTGTAAGCGTGGCTGCCGCCGATGAAGCGCGTTTAAGTCATTCGTGACGATAGACCAATCGTAATCATCTAGTTCTGTTGCTACGCCCTGGTAATCTACTTTTGTTATCAATCTATCTGTAACCACTTTTGTTTTTAAAATGAGTGACGATCCAATCATTGCCAAGGAGTGATCAGTGGCACTGCTTTGGCACACGGCGCCGGCACAGGAGCGTAGTGGTCGCAGAAAAATGTGATCAAGACAGGCATCTAGGCGTGTTGGTTTATTTATTGCGGAGAAAAAGCCGTGTTCAGCCAGTAGGTCCAGGTAGTCATTGCATTGATTGTTCTGTGTTTTCCGGAGGATGTCAATGTTTATGTCACCAGCTATTATAACGTGCTTTTTGTTTTTGTAGTTGGAAAGCTTATTATCAAGAATTTCTAGGAATTTATCAATATTTTTTAAGGAGGGGGATCGATAGACACCCATTATTGTAACAGTCCCCGCTAAATCTACCAACACGCCATTTGCCGTTCCTTCAAAATCGACCTCAACAGAATTTGCACTTAAATCATTCCTTACATATATAACTACGCCTCCCGCTTTATTGGTGACCATATTCGAATGAAAACAAGAATAACCATCTAATTGTTTCAAACGATGAGAGTCACCTAGCCAGCATTCTGTAAGTACTATCACATCATAGCCAATGTTAAGTTGGTGAAGCTTTACGACAAAGTTATCAAAATTTTTATTTAAGCTCCTATTATTATAGGTTAATAATTTGAAATCCCAGCTAGAAGTATTAATAAATGTTGTGCAGTCACTTACCCGGTCAAATAACTGGCAGTCTATGTTCAGCGAGTCGTCTATATCATCCGCAACACTATTTAGTGGCATGGCATGTGAGGTAGGGTTTACTCCATGATATTATGGGCAAATCCCCTCCTCATCGTGGTGGTAATATGAGAATGCCAAAGGCGGCCATAGAAACAGAAATGCAAAGTTTTGATATTAGATTGCCTTATGCGGCTCGCTTCAGAGTGGATATGTGACCGGGATAGGATTCGTATTTTAGAAGATTTGGGGTGATTTGAGTAGGGTACGATAATGAAAGAGTACTGTGTGCAGTGTAAAAATGTGAAGGTAAATAAATTGTAGTGGTGCATGCAATGTAATTCAAATAGTATCACAATTAATTTCGTTTTAACAAATGGCTGATAACTATTTTTCGGTAATACGAGATTTATATAGCCACAGAGAGAAGTTGTGTTAGAAAAAGTATTAATAAATATGCATGTGATGTAAGTATAAAGCAAAAGGAAAAATCTATTAAGGAATCTTGGTTGATGCTCCCTCCGCCTGCTGCTGGTGGTCTCCTCTGTTATCAAACACCCGGTGAAGATCCTCGGCGGTCTTGATTGCTTTAGAATGGGTTCCATCTGCGGCTCGTACATAAATAGTCCCCGCTTTTGTCCAACAGTGTTTGTAGCCTCGCTGTTTGGCTTGCTGTCTTGCATCTCGAAATAAATTCCTGTTTGTTGTTGTCAGTCTGTCATTGACAAAAATCCTGACTTCGGGACCACCTAGTACAATATCGCTGGTCTTCAGGTTTCTTCTGGATTTACAGGCCCTCATGAATTCATCACGTGCTACGCGACGGGTGAAGCGGACCACCACAGGTCTGTTGTATTGTGCTGTAGTACTCGCAGTATGGGAGGACGGATTGGACTTACTGGATGATGGCCGACGTCGAGGCCCTACGCGATTGACGGAATCGATGTCCCTATCTTCGAGTTTCATGCCGACTTTTCGAGCCAGAATAAATATGGTGTGTAGTTCTATTCTCGTTAGGTAATTCTTCAATACCAGAAATCTCAACTTCATGGCGTAAGAATAGCTGGGCTTGGTCATTTAGTTCCCGCTCGAGTCTTGCCTTGTCACCCTCTAGCTCAACTATTTTGGCTGTAACAGTAGACATTGTTTCTTTAAATTCCATTTGTTGGTTGTGCATGTGCTCAAACATGTGGTCTAGTTCGCCCTTCCAACCTTAAAAAAACTGAGTTAATTTCCCGTTTTATTGTAGTTTCAATGTTGGTTGTAAAGGTTTCTTTGATTTGATCCAGTTTTTGGTCTAACAATTGGCTGAGCTGGCTGAAAGTAATGTATCCTTCGTTTGTATGTAATTTCGCATGTGCTTGGGCATCTTCACAAGTAGATGTAGATGAGCCCTGCATCGAGTCGTCGCAGGGTGATGCGACCGACTCATTTAATACGTCTTGATTTTTGCGTACCGGTGTATTGTCCCCACGACGTCGCGTAACGTTGACGCAGCACGGATAACTCCACTGCCATTTAGAGCCCTGCGGTATGTTTGTGAAATATTCTGTTGACATGTTAAGGCATTTGTAATCATAATAATTGTGACAATTATTACATTTTAGTGTGTGCTCGAGGGCCACTTTTTTGTTACATCCCATGCACGTAGCCATCTTAGACTTTTGTTGATTATATTGCGCTTATTAAAACAACGACTCAGTAAATAACTCGAGCGCCGGTAGTTTTGTAGACAATGTTCTTAACAAGTTAACAGTTTGTATGCGTCCTCAATGCTTCAGGTAGCGAGAAGAAGATCGTAAGCGCCGTGCAGAGAGCGGCACTTACGTGTTTTTGTTACTCGTTTATTTTCGCTATGCCTGAAGGTGGTTTTAGTTTAAAATACACAGCTTTTTGTCTTTAATTGGCACTAAAAACACTCAAATTCTCAATTATTTGATATGGTTAATACGGTTTATTAGCTTTTTATCACTTTTAAGCAGTTCGTATTACGAATTAGTCACTTTATATCACGGTAGTGTGAATATTTTGTTTACACTAACTGCCGCGATCTACTCGACGTAACTGTCCCGACGCAACTCCCTTTTAAGTTAAGTGTAATTTTTGTGACTGGATTATTTTAATGTTTTTAACTTTAAATCTCTATTTTATATAATTAAATTGATTAATATGTACAGCAAAGTATAATAAAATATTCTTAACATGCCAGTTACCAATATTTTTTCGTGTGCAAATGTGTTTCACTTGTGTGACGCTGGTACAAAGTTACGTCGTCTGTTTTAGTGACACCTGTCATTCTAATCAAGCTATATTTTAAGGACTTTAATACGTCTTTGTTTGTGGAAAGCGGGAAGGTAGTTTCTTCGAATCGTACACGTCATTATCACATATAACTCCCCGCTCCCGCTACTTAACAAAAATGCACAATTGGGAAAAAAGGCTAAAATATGCACTAAAGACGTAAATGGAGTTTTATGCATTTGTATAATGCAAACATGCAAATGCATATAATCCGATGTACGTCTAGTCATAATGATACGTAGATCGAGGCGTTAGGTGAACGAGAATTGTATTACTCAATGCCTTGTCGTGTTGTTACGTCAAGCTGGTAAAAGTAAAAAGTCATCTCATTTGACGTTGTTTCGTGACGTTTCGATCGATTTGACAGCTCATTTCTCTCGTTGTAATAAATATTATCTAGAAAGTAAACTTTATAAATTAGAATAGTATTGATTTATTTTTAATTAAATAGTTAGAAGAATAAATATACTTTGTAAGGCACCGTTGTTAAAAGATGTTCTAAACTATATATTTTGACATCTGGGTAAGATTTTTGCTTTCATGTCGACTATTGCGCTAAGCACTTACTCTTTGACCTAAGAAAAATATTACCTGCCTTTTTTGCTTGTTGTTCAAACATTATTTTAACTTAGAAAGAATATTTAGCGATCAGTAGTGCACAATACAGGTATTGAACTCATTTATTTAGACACTTTTGCATGAAATTATACTCGTATTATTAGTTTTAATTATTGGAGGTCGACGACTATTTAGAAGGTTTCATTGATCTTGAAACTTAACCAAATACAATTAGCTGACGATAATTTGCGATCATGCATTTCGTAACTTTGTACTCACGTCCTTTGGCTCTGTTACATTTCTTGTAGGTTAAATAGAAGAGGGTATTATTTTTATTTACTTGGTACTTTCTCTTCCAGGTGATACACATGAGACGCTCATATTCTAATGTGACTTTAAATAGTGATTGATAATAATATAGCAAACTAAACATGAGTGCAGGCGGTGGTCCGGCAGTCAATAACATTCCTCCTGGAGTAAACCCTGAGAACAATGTGTTACCTGGAGGTCCAATGATCAACCCTGCGTTGAATCGTAGGATAAACAATCAGAACCCATTATTTAATGTTAGAGACAGGCTATTCCATGCATTGTTTTTTAAGTTTGCTGTAGCCTACGCAAGAACATTCCCAAGGCCCGTAAGAAGATTTTTTGAATTCCTTGTGCTGTTAAAAGCATTAGTAGCTTTCTTTGTTCTTGCATACATTCACATAGTGTTCTCAAGAACACCTACAACCTGCTTAAATCATGTAAAAGACTCATGGCCTAGAGATGGAATTTTGCGTGTGGAGATTATAAGAAACCCATCTCAAGACTATAGCATTGAACAGAGCTATGCTAAAGAACGTAGACTAAAAAAGGATAAGGAAGAACTCAGTACTATGCTTGGGATGCTCGCAACAGAAGGGTAAGGATTTGTTATTATTTAATTTCTGATGTAGTATGTGATTCAAAAATGTCCTTGATAAAACTATTTTGCACAAAATATGAGCCTCTGTTTTTTGGAAATTGCTAAATATATACAATACTTACAACATTTTGTTTTTAATTATGTAAATTAAAATGAATGAGTTCTAGTTCACTACTATGCCTATTGCCTTCAATCACGAAACCAAGGCAAAAACAGACTTCAAGAAATTCTTAGCTTTGATTTTTGACAAGACGGGCTATAATTTTTGAAAATCAATATTTTATTGTAAAATATATGGCAGTGAAAAAATTACTCAAAATTTAACAAGTGCATTTATGTAATAGTTGTTTAAAGTTTTATGTAATCAAATTTTAAAATGAGTTTTTATCAAGCACTATGACTAATTAAGGTTTCTTCAGTCAGAAAAATAATGACTGTGATGTGCCTTTAGTAAAATAGAACATCCGATTCTCATCTTTTGGGTGTAAAAGGCAACTAAAGAAGTACTGCCAGAAGAAGATGGCTGCAGAATGTAGTCTCCACCAATAGAGAAACTGTTATCGCCTACTTGCCTGCTATTAGTAAAATCATCCATTTGGAGAGTAACACAACAGAGGACTGATCTGGAATGCTTGATTATTAAATCCTAAGACAGTACAATACAGTGAAATGTTTTCTAATTAGTCCTATGAATAAAACAATTCTATTAAAGAGTCTAGAAAAGAAAATATCTAACAGTAATAGCTTCAGTTTTAATAAATAATAGGGGTTAAAGTATGAAATTGCCGATTATTTTCCCACTTTTTATTTTGTTTATAGCTCTTAAGTATAGTCATATTATTGCGTAATTCTTTTTGTATTGTATCAAAAACTAAATAAAGTAACTTTTGACTAAAAAAAAAATGCAGTTCTAGTGCCTATTACTTCAAAGGAAGTCGTTGAAAAGACCCCTTACGATGTGTCAGCTGACCTTCTTGCTTCAATTTTATATTTGTATTATATACTTTGATTTTCAGAAATTTAAATACTATAATGCGTAGCTTTATAACCATCTAACTTTCACCTTTAATTGCATCGAAAACGGTTCAGACGTTTTTAAAAAATTAAAAAATTGTTAGTATGGAAAAATTACTTTTCTCGATTTCGTCCATACAAAACGGCAATTTCATGCTTTAACCCCTATTACTTGCATGCAGTGTTAACCTAAGTATATATTTTACTGTTAGTCTTTGTTTATTAATTAACTGTATCTAGAAAGTAATACTGTATAATTGTTGGTAAACCAATAAATAATAAAAAAAAAGTTCCATTTACAAACACAAACTTACAGTAATTACAACAAAACACTGACACTTTTACTGACACTTTATAATCAAAGCTCGCCCAAAATTGGTTGCACGAAAGTAATCTTTTATCCTTATTTTACCATATGCTTGCCACAGTTTTTATTTTGTGAAACTATTTCTTGTGTCTTAGTAATTTTTTTAGAGTATTATTATTCATAGATTTAGTATGTTTACTTAACTGAGATTAACATAATTTTTTATTTGGTTGTTGATTTCAGGTTTGTCAACATAGAGTCTTCTACGAGTGAGGATACAGATGATGATGATTACATAAGAGATGGTACAGATTACGGTAACATAACGCGTGTCCATGAGGAAGGTGAAGAAGAATCTGAGACTGGACAAATGATTGAAACTTCATACATTAAAACTGGCCCTGATCTTGTACCCAACGATGGAACAATCGATTTGAATGCAACGATTGTCACATCTGAAGAAATGGAGCGGCCTCTTTCCTCAATATGGGAAGGTATTTTGGGCCTTGTTGAAGATATAGACAAAGAGGCAAAACTAGTTGAAGTAAGTAATTTGGTGTATTAACCTTTTGTTGCAAATACAGACAGTAGATGACAATACAGTTTTCCATATTTCAGCATACAAAAGAATACATTAATTAATAAATGCAAAATTGAATGTTTTATTAATAGACTTTTTTTTTTGTTTTGTTTACAGGAATCTCTCGAAGAAGTAGTTAATAATGACTCTTCAAAAGGTGAAATTGAGTTGCTTAATACCTAACCTATAACTAGATTTTATTTACTGAAAAGCAATTCATTTGCATTTATTTATTTCGCTAAGTTATCTTATACTGACTCATTGATCTTTGCCTTGACCTTATAATTTTACTATAGCAATGCAGGCGACATTGATTACGAATTTATGTACCTATTTTCATTTTATTATAACAGTTTTAAACACACATCACATTTATAAGCATGACTTTCAATAGATAATGCTTTAGTTTCGTTATCTCGTACAGTCGCATGTAATTAAAGGAAGCAGACTATTAACGAAAATACAAGCCATTCAAATAGTCAAATTTGAAATCATTTAAAAATATTATTGTCTTCATGATAATCTATGTGAATCGACAGGTATTTAATGTGATCCGTCATACCATTTTATATGGTTTTTAAATATATAGTTTTTATTTGTAGCACATGTATATCATTTCTAAACTCAATTGATGAGGTATATAAAGCAATAGTATTGCATGTCAAACAATGGTGTAATATTTTCTATTTCAGAAGAAGATTACATACTCGAGTATTCCCTAGAGTATGGATTCTTACGCCTATCCCCCAGTGCCCGTCTAAGGCTCAAGATTCCTGTAAAGATCATCACCTTGGATCCTCAAAAAGACGAATGCTTTGGTGATTCATTTTCGCGTTTTGTGCTTGATGAGTTCTTGGGATACGACGACTTGTTGATGGCCTCTATAAAAACTTTGGCTGAAAATGAGGATAACAAAGGATATTTGAGGTAAATAAAACATAGAAATTTTTCACTAAATATAGGATAAAAAAATGCAGTTTACCTCTGAATGCATAAGTTAACTGAATTGCTTATTTAATCATTTATGTAATCAAATACACAAAGCATTATACCTGGCTCGTAAAAATAACACCAAATGTACCTTTCAGTTTTTCTGCATAATTCTTAACTTTACAATAACAAAAAATTAGAATGTGTGTCAATAAAAAACTGACATTGTATGTTAATGGCTAGTATGGCTGCGCGAGTGTTGGTCTGTGTTTACATGAGTGTACTCGTATGTGTGTCTGTAAGTGTTTGGATGTGATTTATTTTCTGATAAATTAGAAGTGATATGGTTACTTAGTTTGTATGCTTGTCGAAAAAAAAAGATCTATAATTTTGTTGTCGTGGGGTTGGATGTTTGTGACTTTACTCTCAGAAGTAGTGTGCGTTTAATTATTATGTTGCATTTATTTTTAATAATGATCCATATAGATTATAGATGTATCCTACACATTTTAACATTTATGGTATGGCGATATTGTCTACTAGGTCTGCTGACACCACCAAATTTGAATAATTCTTCGATATTCGTAGTCTTCAATAATTATGCATCTTTGTGTTTTCCTATATAGGAAAGAGAGAAAACCTTTAAATAATATTTATTTAGTCCATTATATGACTTCGTTTAAGCTAAGTTCTATAAAACAATATATTATGTAAGTTTCTAGTTCTAATATAACCAGTTATTTTAGATTTACGTTTACCATTCAGAATAAATGGTGATAATCACGTTTTACAGCTCATTAAAAATTGTTAATGTCTTGTCTATTACAAGTCATGCCGATTATTGCTGCCATATTGTTTATGTTACAGACTTATAAAGTAGCAAAATACACCCAAAAAATATTGACGTAAATTAGTTATTAACTTTTTATTTCAAACAAAATGTAAATTAAGTTTTTTTCCCACCTTTTTAAAATAAAGCTATGTATGACATTCCTAATCTATAGTATGTGTGTGTACGAAACAACTAAAAGTCAGTATAGTGGCCCGTAAATCAGGGTACACAATATTGTTGCAAATTCGCACCTATCTCAACTAGTTTAAAATGCCTCAGTTAATAGCGTGAAGTGTTTTCCACTGTACATTGATCCTACTAGTAGTAGTCCTACAGTGCTTCTTCCTATCACCGCAGGAACGTGATCACCGGGGAGCACTACCGCTTTGTCTCCATGCTGACCGCACGCAGCTCTTACATAGCAGCTTTCTTCATCATGCTCGTATTTGTAAGTATGCAATTGTTTTTAGACTTAAGACACTTCTGTCTCGCTATGTAAAAATGCTTTATTATGTTATGGGCAGAACGATTGTTTTTTTAGTTTATATGTAGCGCCAGCGCTCCGTTTGCGACTTCGTTGGCGTGGGAATCTTTTATATCGTACTCCCGGTTATATCGCTCCTTACAGATCATTAAAAAATGTTGCTATAGCTATTTGTTATTTCGATACCAAATTATTTCCCAAACGCTCTTTTACCAACCTTTAAGTAGATATTTCAAGTAAAAAAACTATAAATTTCTGGGTAACACTGTCTCTAACTCTACACCAAGTTTCATCTAAATTGGTTAAGAAAATATTAATTTCTCACATATCCAGAAAATTTAATGTCCTTTGCCGGGAGTCAAACTATACCTACTTAGTATTTAAACTTGAAAAATTATGTCGGGACTCGAACCCGCATCCCCTCGCATGCCGGGCGCGGCGCTTTACCAATTTAGCGATAATTTTTAAGTTTAAACTATAATTCCAATATCAGTAGATATTGGAATTATAGTTGTAATTAAATTGTTTATACCTATATCATTTAAGTATCCCTACTTAATTTCACATAATCATTTCATCTAATAGTTACTGATGACAGTAAGGTCATTGAGCCTTGAACCACATTATAAAGAGAACCCTTTCTTGGGTCCTGCTTTCTTGCAACACTATACAAGGTGATCAGATTAAGGAATGCAAAGGTTAAAATAATATTGGTTATTTTTTGTAACTTTTTACAATCTTGGTACCTATATCTTGTCTCATGAATGGGATAGACACAAATCTAAAAAATTTTTCTGAGTTAAAAATTCTTAAACTAAAATACTAAGATCCATATTTTGTAAATCTAGTTAATAATAAAAAAAACTAATGGTCTGGAGCATTTACTTTTATACTAATATAAAAGTAAATGCTCCAGACCATTAGTTTTTTAACCTAATAAATATACCCTATTACTAAGACTTCGCTGTCTGTCCGTCTGTCCGACGCTCTGTCACCAGGATGTATCTCAAGAGCCGCAATAGCTAGACAGTTCAAATTTTCACAAATTATGTATTTCTGTCACTGCTACTAAAAACAAGAAATACTAAAAACAAAATAAAATAAATATTTAATTTCCCATACAACAAACTCGTTTTTTTGGCCTTTTTGGTACGGAACCCTTCGAGCGCGAGTCCGACTCGCACTTGGCCGATTTTTTATAAACTATTTACTGTGCATTTATGAAACATGAGGTACCCAAGTAGCCAATGCTCTCACCAGTCCTGATCCCTAACCAGTTTTAAATATGTGTGTAAGTTATTTAGAGAACCGTTATTTTATTGGTCTTACCAGTTCAAGTAATCTTCATTCCGGTTTCTGCCGTTAGGAGAATACCAGTAATGACGAGACTAGCAAATTATTAATTATGTAGATTCTTTAGGCGACATGCACAGGCTATACACCGGTGCTTATAAAATAATTAAATAACAATTATTCCTGCACGAAATTTTATTGAACTTACGCAAGTCGTTTGCTTACAGTTGGAGGTGTGAACAAATTCATTTTTAATTACGTTTCTTAAAGCCAATGTACCTATTGCTACCATCTATCGTAAAGTAGCGATAGTATTTACCGCCATCTATGGCCGAGTAATAGCACTTTGTTCTTATTTCTACTGACATATTTTAGTTGACGAAGCTAGGGCCTCTCACAGTTATTTCTATTTAGATCTAATAGGGGGCGCTGATATAAAATGAATGTAAAATTGCGTCTTAGAATACGTTTTGGAAATTATAAATCATTCAATGAATGAAAAGTAAAGCGTCTTAATTAGGCATTTTAGTCGTTACAAGCGATATTTTGCATACAACGTCATGTAAAAGCTTACTGTCGTCCGTCACAATGTTCTTAATTAGTGTTAACCATTGATATTTAAAAAGTATAGATAGGTTATACCCTAACAAAACAAACGAAATATCTATGCCGATTGCGAGCAACAGCACACATTCGTAGTTCTTATTTTCACCACATTGTAAGTCGATGTGAAAGGGATGACATAATTTATACACTAATAACAAAAGAGACACTATGATAATCTCAGTTCGGCTTAGTGCTAACTTAACGTCACTTGTTGACCAATCGCTGCACGTTTGTCAAAGACTAATTAATTATAACTACCAAAACAGAAAGTACAGAGAGGTTTGTACCTATTGTGTCGTGTCTTTGAATTAATAGTCTATAATATATTTTTATGTAATTCAAAAGTAATGTACCTTTTTGTAAAAAGGAAATCTAACGGACTGATTTATTGACTGAGAGACATATCAATGCACAGCCGAAACAAGACGTAGACAGCTGAGATTTGGTATATAAGGTCACTTTTTGTCTGGTGATTTCCTTTTAATGACCGGTTCAGCATAAAAAAAGAATATGGTTTTACAAAAGAAAATAATATTTTTGTACGCTAGTTCTCGAATAAATCACATGAACACTTTTCAATTGAAGAGTAAAATAAAACATCCCGTTTGTTATAATGTACGGCCCTGACCTTACGTTCGATCGATACACGTGCCGCTTGTACTCAAGTTTTCGAAAATTGTAGCTGACCAACACCATAATACCTAGCTACATCTAGCCATAAAGTAGCAAAGTTGGCAACACCGCAGAGAAGACCGTCGCCGCAACGCGGGTGGCTCGCCGGCATACTATCATGGCGGCCATTCGTCGGCACTACTTGTGTCAGCGCGGGTGCATTATTATTGTCCTCGTTGTCTTGGCAATGAGTACGCCCTGGTACTCGGCATGAAAACTAGTAGAAAAAAGAACCATCTTTAATTAAAAAAGTGTCCGTCAAAAGTCCAGGAGCAAATAACAAGATGGCGCCTAAGTCGAAATGTAAAGATTTAAAAAATTGTGTCACAAATTTTTAGCGTAACATTTTGATACATAGTTTTCATAGTTGTAATCTTAAATACTTATTAAAACGCGTTTAACAGGCAAAAATAATAATTTATATCAACAGTAAAATATTAAATAAGAAACAAATACATAAAAAAACATAATTTCAACATAATTAGGATGTATATTTCAACTTCAGTATCAAAGTAATAGGTGAAAAATGATTATAATACTGTGGGTCGAAAACAATAATCGCAATATTCATTTCGTTTCCAATCCCAATAACTAAACTAGCGCCACCTGCAATTTGCTATTTACAACAGGTGGACACATTTTCTCATACAAGATGGTTCTCTTTTCTACTAGTCTTCGTGTACTTAGCTATAAGTGGTCGTCAACAGTTGGTAACGTGTTTTTTGTTTTTAAAAGATTCTATTTAGAATTTCTTTAAAACCGATATACATTTATTTATAAACTTAATTGCATAAATAAGGTGTACAAAACATAGACGTACGCAAAAATATTTTTCTTATAGTTAAACCTAGTTGAGTTTAGTTTGCGTAAGGTTCTGCTTCTCGTGCTGGTGGCATATCACGTTAACAGATTTACCTATTAAGTTAGTTAAGTGGATAACCTTACCGAACGTAAAAGCTGTTGCTATTTTAAATTAGTCTCAATAGCCAGTATTTTTTTAGTAACTTAAGGTAATTTTTGATTTTCATACAACAAATGATTGATTTGATTTGACGACCATTTGGATCAGCGGTAGTTAACGCTGCTTCTGAGCCATGGGTCGCGGGTTCGATCCCCGCACAGTACAAATATTTGTGTGCATGAACATGTCTGTTTGTACTGGTCTGGGTGTTTTCTATGTATTATAAGTATGTATTTACAAAAAAAAAAATAGTAAGATTATCGGTTGTCTAGTGCCCCATACGACAGGGTACTTAATACTCTTAATTTGGGACTAGATGGCTCTCTGTGTCCCAGTGAGGCATGTCTTAAAATATTTATTTATTATTATTTATTAAATGATTCGATTCGAATATTTGATCAAGCGATCAACCAAGTTTTCAAGTAAGCTAATCTAACTAAAACTTTTTTGATAAATGAGACAATTTGCTGTTTTATGATGACATGCTTTTATCACTTTCCTCCTAGTTGTAGTTGATCAAATTGGCATGTGAAAATTTTTATATAATTTAAAATCAACATAATTTTAAAATGTTGTTTATCTCTCTCGTCTGTTTGGTTCCGCAAAAAACTGTAAAAACCATAATTCGTGGGCGGGAACAGTGATGTTGTCATAGTACTCCATTCCCGTAAACTTCTTAATCTAGTGATTCGAGTATGGAACTCGTTGACCGAAGGTCCGGTTCGATTTCTAGGTCTAAAATAAAACATCAGATGTTAAAATAGCGGCCCATAAAGTCTGATACCTGGGTATCATTGCATACAAGCCAAGAAGAATGGTGTTTTCTTAATTCATTCTGCCGGTTATTTTAACGATATTAAGTGTATGGTAGAGCTCAAGGTCAATGTACAATGTATTTTACCCGATTTTCAAAAGTTACAATGTAGTTTTTTCTTAGCTTCTGTCTTGTTTTTTCAACAAAGAAATTAACTAATTTTGAGGATTGGCAGCCGGATATGGTCGGAATGGTCGGAAGTAAAAAAGTTTTTATTTTATACGGAACACACTAAAGAATCGCTACCAGGAGCAGCAGACAGGAGTGAAATTTCGATAGATTCATAACGATTTTAAAAAAAAACTTCGTTATAAGTTTTTTTCCGAAACCATGGCAGCTAGAACGAAAGGGACAGTGCCAGTTATTTCAGTTTCATTCACTTTCTATGGCGTTTCAGGCATTGCTCGTCTTTTTGATACACCTTGTATAGGTTCCTTGTAAGAGCATTAAGACATCACTTTTATATTACTTACTTAAAAATTTAAAACCATTAAAACTGACTAAACTAAAATATCATAACAAGGAAAAACATTAATTTAAAAAGAAATTTGCTTACGTACAATTGCACTGACAGAAAACCTAAAATGTACAAGCTAAATTAAAAAAGCAGTTGTCGTAATAGTAGTAATAGTCTATACATTGACAATAGTCTATCTATACATTAATAAGTACGCACAAGTAAGTATACTTTTGCTAAATTTTATTTTAATACTTTTAATAATAAATAAACTTAATAAAAAAGCAATAACACTAAAATGTATTAAACCTATGACAACGCTACTATATTTTCTATCCAACTAATCTATGACCGGAAACATTTTGTCCTTGTCACACTCGTGAAAATAACAATTACTTTCTCTTTCGCCATGACATCCATATTGTATTATGTAAAAATTAATTAAATTAAAATTAAGTAAAAATATTAATAAATGTACTGATTCAATTGATTTTCTTGATTACTTACATGTGATACGAGATCCTCTGAGCTTTATTTATTTTCTTATCATAGTTTGTACACTTCCTAAACACACATGATGGCATTTTGTAATATTTATAATCACTTACCAAGATGTCACACTCGTTGCAACGCTTATCATGCACTGCGGCCAAGACGGCACAATTAGGACGTTTTAGGGTTTCATATTGTGCGCGCACGTAACCTATCTATTACTTTTTAAACATAATTGGTGTTAACATAGATTGCGATGCTTGTAAGTAATAACTACTACACCTTTTTATTAAAAGCACATAATACACATAGAAACATAAGCTATGCGAAAACACTGCGAGAAAAATAAAATGTTACTGCTGGTCTCATCAACCAAAATATTACAGCGTGATAACGTGTTATTTTTTATGTAGCCATATAAGTCTGCTAAGTTTAGCCACAGTTACATTTAAATAGTCGTTATAAATAGTAACTGTCGATAATATTCATTGTTAGAACCTTTTTGTTTTCCGCAAGTATTATAAAAAAATATTTATTGCCAAACCTTGAGCCCGGGCATTCAGGCAATACGGAACGAATTCCTGTAAACACAAAGTTGGCGAAGCCTGCTTAGACCGACCTGCGGTGCTTCAAGGGACTATAACCGCTTACAATGGGGCTGGAGGCTTTGATCGATAGCTGTTTGCGTTGGTTCACGTGTTTGGACATTTGGATACTAATTAATTATGTTAGTCCTTTGAACTTGATGTAATAATCAAGGTCGTTTGTAATAAGTTATCGTAAAAAATTGAATAATGTATATGTAATTTGCGCACATTATTCGTATGTCTCTGAATCAAATTACGAAATCGCGGACAAGGTTAGTTCGATAAATTATTATGAAACATTTTGCAATCACAAAAACAGTGTTGTATAAAGAAATTGTCGTAAAAAATTTGACATTGAATTATTGAATTATTTTTGAAGCAAACATTTTCTTAGCTCAGAAGGAGAAGCAGGTTCTCAGATTGCAAATGTGTTCAGATTACAGTTCTTGTGGCAGTAGTTTTTCATATTATAAACCTATTTTAGAGTAAATAAATTATTTTCGGAACATTACTGCTAAATAAGTAATAGTAATAGTTTTTGCTCATCATAAAGTTTGCATGGTAAAAAATTGTGGTTTTTAAAGTCGCAATAAGCAACTAACCTTAAAGCTGAACAGTACCTAGTGTTTAGGTCTTGCATTAACGTTACACTCCTAAAAGAAGTAAAACGCAACAAGGTTGAAGTAATTCTGCAAGAAATCATGAAACGGTACCCAGATAGTATTTGATTGAAACTCTGCTGAATTCAACTCTCCCTGTATAGTAGTGACAAATGAAATCGGAGATATATTAGTAGTTTGACAATTGATTAATGCAATTCCTACGCTGGCTGACACCGGGCTATGGGATTAGTCGAGTGACATGTATCGAAGCTGAGGCTGTCACAATCAATATTCACGTAGGTGTGCGTTGCATTTGCAATACCTATCTGTCAACTGTTGAAATTTTCTCCGTGCATTTGTTTCCTAAATATGTCGAGTTGTAGTTGCCTCGATGGAGTATTTAACGCGGTCTATTTGGTGCCATCTGTTTCTGTCATGGATATAATGTATGGTCCCGGGGTCTTGCAATTCTGATCTCACGGACTCTTGCTATCGACTTTATCTGGTTTGTATCCCAACTAGAGGCCACCTCAATGGCTGACATAAAAGACACTATGTTGCTTTTTCCAATATTGCTGCTGTTTATCTCAATATATATATTCTTCTGTACGTGTGTTTGTCACTTGATTTCTCCGAAACGGCTAGACCTATTTTGTTGAGACTTTGTGTGTATATTCCAATGGGGTTCTGATGGTTTGAAAACAGAATAGGGCCCGGCCCTATTCTGTTTTCAAACCTACTCGGGTAGGACTACCCGGGTAGGACGCGCTGCTTTTCCGGCGGACAACGGCTGCTGGGTCCGTTAGTTATAGCTTTTTACAGTTTGAACTACTAGTGCGTCAATTTCAATGTTCATTTATTTTATTTACACTTAATTGCACAATAATAAAATATAGTACAATAAGCGGACTTAATGCTAAAAGCATTCTCTCCCAGTCAACCATTGGGCCAAACAGAGATAATACAGGCTGTGCAATAAGAGAGATAGAAAAAAAAAGATAACAATCATGAAAGTAAATTATAACAACTATTACTTAATAAACTTACACATATATAATAAATATATAAACATACATAAATACATATACGTAATATGATTGCACACAGAATTCGTATCAGTGAGAAACGTTTAAAATAAAAAAGGGAAACAAAAAAAAGGAAATTAGTCCTTGTAGTAACTTTGTAATATGTTGATTGTAGTTTATTTTTATTATGTTTCATAAACTATAAACATGATTCTAGATAGAACCCACGATAAAGCATTATCAACGAGTGCTATAAAAAAGCTGTCTCATTGTCAACAGTCACACGGGAGATATGGTCGTGTCATACTGAAATTCTACACGTCTACAAAGAGACAACAAAGTAGCTTACATAATGTTAAAAGTTAATTAAATACCAGTATTTCAAACTATTTGTGTTATGAAATACAAAAAAGGCTTAAAACAAACTTCTATTTATATGTTTAAATCTTGCATGCTAATTTAAAACAGTCCTCATTTTGGACAGATTACTGAAATTTTACTCAATTAACAGTTTATTGATTTTAAAGCAAGTATTAATCTTAATTTTAGCTTATTTGTATTTAACTTAGAATTTTTAGGCCTTAAATATGGGGTTAAAAGAATTTTTGTGAATGGACAAATGAGGCAATAATTAGAATGTGTGTCTTCTCAGCACTTTTCGTTCGATTTTATTCTTAGTTGTGTAAAACAAACACACACAGCGGCGGTATGTCTGGCCCGCCAGAGGTGGAATTCGGTACCGTAATAAAGTTTGAAAGGGCTGTAAAAGAGCAATAACTGTAACTCGGGGAGAGTCCTGATTTTAGTGGCGCGCCGAGGGACCCCACGGTGCAATACCTATTAATTGATATGTTCGCTGAAGAATAGCTTTTAATTTTATACGAGTGTATTTCCTGGATGTATTACGTACCACTGAATTGTTTTAGTGATAAACATAGATGATCGATCACAGGGACCTCTTGGTCAGTGGTGCGCCGAGAGACAGTTAAATTTATAGTAGTTCTATCACTATGTAAAGTAAAATTAAATACATATGATGTGTAATCAAAATCATAGCCACCGATGAAAAAATGGTGGTGATTGTGATATGTGCCACAACTCTCGTTATTAGCATTTTAAATTTTAGTTTCATTTTAAAATGTCATATTTAGAGTCAAAATAATATGTCATATTTAGAGTTAGATCTGTAAATACATGCTTGATTCATATTTGTTTGAAAATACCTTGAATAAAAAATTCAACTGCCTGAGGTGGGACTCTAACCTACAACCTTCCGCTTACCAAGCGACTGCTCTAACAATAGCGCAACTTAGTCATTTGATGTGTCGACTAATTTATCCAAAGCTTTATGCTGAGAGCCAGCGGTGCTACATCAATGTCTTCGGTTAGTTCCTCCAACATCCCGTATATTGGTTTCTTGAATTTTCGCTAAAATTAAAAAACATACATACACCACTCCATACTATAATTTAATGTTATTTTCTGTCGTAGTCGTTGCCGCTTCCCATTGCATCGTTAGCAGTAGTTTCGTTGCAAAACAATTGCGTCTAATCCTAAGTCCGGCCGTTAGACTACTAGCGCCGGTCAGCTAAAAGCCAAGCCGATGTAAGCCTCTAAGGATCGGACTGAACTCTCGTTTTGAGTTGTTAGCTATTTGTGCTGACTAAAATTGTTAGAAGGATGCAAAACTGGACGGTCATGATATTTATCGATTATAGATATAGGTTATCGTAATTACAATAGAATAGCATAATATAATAACACCGCCCCTCTACTTCCGATGATAATGATGATGTATTTTTGCTATTGCTGTTGCGTGGGTGATGCAATAGTTCATTGAAGTAATATAGCGAGAGAAAGAAGCACATACGCAGACCATTTTCACTCTTCAACACTATCTCCAAATTCTAGCTAATGCGGGTTTCCTTAACGCATACAGAAAATTGTTTTGTAGGATGTGTCAATATCTGAACTAAAAGGATAAAGTAAGTAAAAACACAGTAACGACCTGCGTCAGTAGTTATGTCATAGGTGATATTTTTTCATTATAAACATTTTTATGGTTTTTTAGGACGAGTAGTAGCAAAATATTTATGAAAATCGCTATCACATGTTTTCTGCGTGTTTCTTTTTTTTTAGGGTTCCGTACCCAAAGGGTAAAAACGGGTCCCTATTACTTAAGACTTCGCTGTCTGTCCGTCTGGTCCATCTGTCCGTCGTTCTGTCACCAGGCTGTATCTCAAGAGCCGCGATAGCTAGACAGTTGAAATTTTCACAAATTATGTATTTCTGTTACCGTAATAACAACAAATACTAAAAACAAAATAAAATAAATATTTAAGGGGGGCTCCCATACAAAAAACGCAATTTTTTGCCTATTTTTGCTCGATATCAATAAATGGTAACAGATAGGCACTACATTAACTAAATTAATGTAGGTACCTACTGTTGTTTACCTAGTCAATGGTACGGAACCCTTCGTGCGCGAGTCCGATTTGCACTTGCCGGTTTTTTATTGTTTGAATTTTCTTTAATGATGATCTGACATCAGGTTTTCCAAGCCGCCTTTTAAAAGTCTCTGACTTGACTTACTGACCATTATCCGAAGCATGTCTATAAACCTGCCCCAGCCAGGCAATATTAAGAAAGATCGTTTCCTAAATTAATTCGGCTTGAATCCTTGTGTGGTAAGCAGACCACTGCAGCCAACCGGGTCGTCTAATTTACCCTACTCATGACTATTATTGATATATAATTAATAATAATATAATATTATTTTTAAGACATGCCACGCTGGGCCACACAGAGCCTTCAGTCACAAATTAGTATACTACTAAGCAGCTTGGCGTATGGGGTACTAGACAACTGAAAAAATTACTTATATACTTTTTTGTTGTAAATATATACTTATTAAACATAGAAAAACACCCAGTCCAGTACAAACAGACATGTTCATGCACACAAATATTTGTACTGTGCGGGGATCGCACCCGCGACCCATGGCTTAGAAGCAACGTTTACTGCCCCTGATCCAAATGGTCGTCAATTTATTCCAATCGGTTTGTTACCTATACATTTTTGACAAAAATATGTCGTCAATCTTAAAAACGTTTTTCTCATTCGTCGACTATTTTCGTGGAGCTGGACCGAAGCGACGCGACGCGACGGACCGTGTCCGGTCCGGACACCAATGGGCCGGACGTAATCCGGACACCGGGAAGCTGTTAGTTTTTACGGTGGCTGTAAACTAAAGAGCGGTGGCCATATCGATCGTTAATATTAAGGCGAGTTGATCAGAGTGTCGCGAGGTCGAGTAAAATATTTATTAATACTCTTAGCGCTATCGTAGCTTTACTTATATTTGGGGGACAATATTATCTGGCGAAGTCGTTACTATTTTGTATGGGGTCTCACAGGCAGGGCGTAGGTATATCAAACACGTACCTACGTGTATTTTACAGAAGTATAATTCTAAAATCGCGTATACTTGTTCGTGTACTTACATTGTTTGCGTAAATGTAAGTAGCCTCATGATATTAGTAACTATTTTGTAGTTTCTTCATAGTGGGCACATCGTAATCATCCTAATCAACAAGCTTTACTAATATTAAACATGAAGTAATATAGTTACAAACTAAATCTAAATATCTAACAGAAGAATGTGACTAACTGACTGATCTATTGACTCACAGCAAAAACTATAAGTGCTATTTTGTCGTAAATGTTAGCAAAGTATGTTTGTTTTTTAAAATATTAGTATTTCTCTTAGTACCTAGTAAATAAAATCTAAATTAGCGCGTGTGAAACTGTTTGTAGAGTTCTTGTTTGTCATTTTTTTAAATCTCAAACATAACTTAGTGTAGTGTAAAGTGTAATTAAAATTGCGATAAGATTATTCTTAGCAACAAGGAGCGCGCCCATGAAGAATAGTGAGACCGTAATAGTCTCAAGATGCCACAAACCGCGGCGTCGAAAACTAATACCAATCAAGGACCGAAATGAATAGTGTTTTCAAGTTCCGTACAATTTGAGTCGGGTACATAGGTGGGAGTCCCTCGGCCTCTATCAATCTTTTCGCCACATCATTTGCTCCCCGCGCCCTGCTCCCTGGATTGAATTTCATTAGCGGAACGCTTAGTGCAGATTGAATCCATTTAAGTAACTGCGATCGGCCGCCTGTACCTAACCTTATGCAGTGAGCTAAAACGTAAACGGTAAAGGAATTTTCAATTGGACGTTTAGTTTGATTGTGGTTGTGCACATACGTGTGCTGGCTGGTTAAAAATTGTTAGATAATGAATTCTTACAACCGATTACCATGTACCATGTTTTGATTAGTACGCGGTACTGGTCCCACAATTTGTAAAAACCTAGATATACTCGTAGAAACTACCATCATATTTTAAACCCCTTAATCAGACTGTAATGAGGTACACTTCGAAACATGAATGGTTTTGAGATAGGAGTGGACTGTTTAATGAAAACCAAGAGATCAAGATAAAAATTGTAGTTACTAATAGTGTATAAATAACAATTCACGTGCTTTAGCTAAGCGAAAATCGAAATGAGGAGGAGATATTTAAGTTTACCCTCTAAACCTGACGAATTTTGTAACTGATGGTAGGTAATAATATCATTCCTACTACATGCCACTTATTTAGTACTACAATTTAGGTATTTTTAAAAAAAATGACATACGGCTGATACTTAATCTAGGTCTAGGATCTAGGTAGGTAGGAATCGTGCATAAATATACAGTAGGACAAAATGTGATCCTATCTTTAGTTACAAGATACTAAACTTTTCGACACCCTATGCAGCCAGAATATCTTACAATATTTGTCAATGCAAAACATAAAAAATGCCAATTTTATGTTTCCATGCACAGTTAAAGTTTCATCATCACCATGAACTCACCACCCACATAAGTCCATTGAACTTGACATAGCCGAAAGGAAGATTTTTCTACTTCTTAGTTTGGCCAGTGATGAAGAGAAGACGCTGCTGCCCTGCAATTTTACATATTAAAATATGTTTTCTTGTTACAGACTGTCTCCATATCGATGTTGTTGCGCTACGCCCATCATCAGATATTCGTGTTTATTGGTAAGTCTCACTGTGTTCCAATTGTTTTTCATTTAGTTCGCATCAATTGTCTGTTCGACTTACCTCGGTAATCCGTTCCTCCAGTATCCGGGATCCGAGCGCCGCAGATTGTTTTAACGTTTTTACCGCAAATCGTAAATACAACGTACTGCAATTACCTGCTGTCTAAATGAATTCAGTGAGAAATTCTCGAGTTGTGATCCGGCTCAGCAGCAATCTCTTTGTAATAACAATAATTGCGAATAGCGCCCGAGGCCCGCTCACCCCACCTTCCTTCTCTGAAAATAAAAAAAATATTAAAAACATAACAGGCGGGATTTGCCCATCGTTCCCCCCACTTTGATCCGTCGACAATTAGTCCGATAGAGATAATTTGTTTCTTTTTCCTATTTGTTCTGCGTCGGCACTTGGCTTAGTTGCTTCAATACGATGATTGTTTCAAATTATCTCCAATCTCCTATTCTTGAAAATGAAAAAATATCAATTTATTCCTGTAATATTATTAATCCCTTCGTTAGGCTTCAAACGGGCTGGTATTGTCTTGTTTTTGTTGATTCTATAAAATTTAATAAGTAAACAATCTTTGCTCCGCTAGAGAAGAGCAAATTTCAATCGGAAAACTCAATGCAGAAAAAAATCCAATTGTTTCTAGTTATACTACTCACTCAGGTTACATTTTTAAATACGTTCATTTCTATAATTTTCCTTGGGGAAATTTTAATTGAAAACAAGCAATGGTTATGAAAAGCAATTTTCTCAAATTTTTTTTTGTTACGGTCTATTCTAAAATATTCCTCCCAACTTACTTTTGATATGGTTTTCTTCAATCACCGTGTCTAAACGAAATGACAAATGCTGACATTAGTATAAATTCGTATAGACAAAAATCTTGTTTTGCTACAAGCGCCTTCTTTCTATTAGGCTTTATTAATGTCAACGCCGGCCTTACTCGGAAAAACATAGTTTTTTCCTAATGGAACTGTGCAATCAAGCACTTGTTCCTAAATGATAATTAAAACGTAATTTCTTCTTTTCTTCTCAATGGTTACTTTTATTCTATTCTCATACATTTTTATCAGGACACGAACAGGACATTCCTGAAGCCACGTAATTTTTTTATACATACATAGCTTTTATACATCCATTCGGACTGAGCGTGGGAAGAACACCGGAATGATAACAATAATTTGGCGGCTCCATACAAATTTAAATTTTGATAATACGAGTAGATAGATACCTATAATTCAATACCTTGAATAAATCAAATCAAATCAAAAAATAAAATGTCGAGTGGCGCAGGCAGGATTTGGACATCCTTTCGCCAACTCTCCAATCGAACAATCATAATATTATTTTTCAAGAAATCACTATTTCAACAAATAGTTAAAATGTTATTATTTTATAGTCATTTTATGTCAGTTAGATACTATGTCTAAACACTTAGTAAATGATTTCTTGAAAATAAATAATTTATAGTATTGAATTATCAATAAACACTAGCAATTAACTTGGTTTGTAAACGGTTTTTGCAGTTAAATTTATAGGTATAGAAGCTTTTGCGATTTAAACCTTAAAATGTTGTGAATTGAAACAAAATGCTTGTACGATTAGTACGTGCAGTGACATAGAAGGTACCATAATATGGTGACGCCGTCTCTTTACTTTTAATGGAAGTTACGTAACGGCCTATAATAATTTCACTGATGATGAATATCTCAAACCAAAATCCTACTATCTCCCTCTTCTTATCGTGTAAATTTACTTCAAGGATGATCTGGTTGAGTTGTACAAGCCGCATATTACATGCCAACCGGGTCAAAAAGGTGCACACTTAACAAGCGTTTGCTAATTTGCTAATTGCGGCCACAAAATTGGAAATTTGAGAAATAAAATCTGTTCAAATACTATCCCTTTCAAGGTAAAAATAGCAGGACTATAGAAATTACGCCGTCATGAGATACTACCAGTCTTTTGCACACGATGTCTTCCGGCGAGTGTGCAAAAGACTGGAACACTTTGAAACGAATTCTTGGAAACTGGGCAGTTAACCCTTTTAAAAGTTACTCTATTCGCCGATAAAATAATTTGTTTTAGTACAAGGTTAAGTCTACCAACGTTGTCCGCAGACCAGTTTACCAGACTTTATTAATAGCGACGACTGGCCGTCGTTAGATCTTAAACTGAATCCTCTAGTTTGTTATTTGTAATATAGACTGAATTAGAGCTAAGGGTATGCACAAAATATGAATTGAATATAATTTTGTTAACAAATTCTATCCGTTACACCGGCCTTACGTAACGTGCCTTAACCACACTACACTGAGTCAATCACATGCAAAAAAAACCGTCCGCCATCCAGTCACTAGTCTAACTTTGCGAAATAAGTTCAGTACCATACAAACTCACGTTTAAACGCGTTCAATGAGTATGATGGAGTGAAATTCGTACTAAACACACGGATGAAAAATCTCGACACGTTTCGCTACTTCACGTGGCATTCTTAGGAGATGTCGCCGCGGTCAGACAAATCTGGCATGCAGAAACCTAAACTTAATACCCTTAAACGAGTCCTTGTCAAGAAATCAACATTATTTTTTGTTTTTCTATTACTCTCTGTTTATTATTATATTTTATATTAATATAAACAATAACAATAATAAATATTTTGGAATTATTAAAACATTATTTAAATTTTTGTCTGAAAACTTATAAACTAATTCTAACTCCTTATAAACGTTTTTAGCAAATTCAATGTTGTGAAAGTTTTTTACAAAGATATTTTCCTTGACATCGTAAGAGACGCGTAGCTTTGTTGGAAGCATCTAAAAAGTCGCCCTGATTAGAAAAAAATCTGAATATTTAGAAGTTAGTTGTTCAGAAATACGTGTACCTCGGGCAGACATTACAGTTAGGTAGAAACAACTTTGAGGATGAGGTGAACAGAAGAATTCAGTTGGGTTGGGCAGCATTTGGGAAACTACGTCAAGTCTTCTCATCGTCGATCACACAATGCCTCAAGACGAAAGTCTTCAATCAGTGCGTCCTACCCGTCATGACATATGTATGTAGCCGAAACGTGGACACTGACGGTACGTACGGCTAGTCCACAAGTTCAAAGTCGCTCAGCGGGCTATAGAAAGAGCTATGCTCGGAGTTTCTCTTAAGGATAAAATCAAAAATGAGGTGATCCGGCAGAGAACTAAAGTTACCGACATAGCCCACCGGCTCAGCAAGCTGAAGTGGCAGTGGGCTGGCCATATTAGCCGCAGAACCGACAACCGATGGGGTAAACGAGTTCTTGAGTGGAGACCGCGTCTCGGCAAACGTAGTGTAGGACGCCCTCAGGCCAGGTGGAGTGATGACTTGCGCAAGATGGCTGGCAGGAGCTGGATGCGAGGAGCCGGGGATCGACCTAACTGGCGTGCAATTTGAGAGGCCTATGTCCAGCAGTGGACTGTGATAGGCTGATGATGATGATGATGATTTAGAACTTATAAATTTTGTACGAGTATAGGTACCTAAAAACATAAAGTTTCGAATTTTCGAACATTGCTCGGGTTTGTGATCACCAACCCGCATTTGGCAAGCGTGGTAATTATGCCAGCACCCATTATGCTGTGGTTACTTGAATTCAATGATGGAGGCCTTTTCCCTGCTGTGGGATGATTATAGGCTGTTAATTCTTTTTTATAGTAACCTAAAGGGGTGTAAGGGGACAGCCTGCCATCTTTATGTCCCAAGCCAACCTCACCTGCACGCGGTGCACCCTGCCAATCATCAAACGAGGCTCTGGCCACCGGACCGATGGCGGTATAACCATCAAATAGGCTGAGCCAAAATACCCAGGCCGGCGGCCGGCAGCAGCGCCGTCGGTGTGAGACTCGGCCCTGCGCTCACCAACCCGCCTGCCCAGCGTGGTGAGTATGGGCATAAACTCTCAAATGAGTACGCCGCAAATACGGCCCCCAGTGCCCGGCAGTTCCACGGTTCCGGGCCACGGCAGCGGCCCGGAATCTCGGTGGTGCGGGGGGTGCGAAGAATCCCCGGGCGAGGGACCATGGCTGCCACAACTTGAACTTGGCTACGTTCAATGGACGCAGTCTACGGCTGGACGAAAGCCTACAACAACTGGAGGTAGAACTGGGAAATATCAGGTGGCACGTTTTGGGGCTGTCTGAAGTCCGAAGGTGGACGTTACAGTACACAACAAAGAAATCCGCAAGTCGGTGAGACGTGACCTCCGAAGCTACAATACGGATCTCATAAGAGATGAGATTGAGCTAAATCGAAGGTCAAAAATCTTTGCTAAAAGACTGGGTAGGAGCCACCTAACGAAGCTCAAAAACTCGATAGGCAAAACCGTCACGTCAGTTCCAGAGATCCTGGCCGAAGTTGAAAACTTCTACCAGAAGCTTTATGCCTCGCATGCTCCAAAGTCTGCGCCGGACATGAATGACCCAAGAGCCACACTTACACGCCACTTTTCCGACGATTTTCCAGAAGTGAACGAAGACGAAATTGAGGGGGCTCTCAAACAGCTTCAGAATGGGAATGCTCCCGGCGAAGACAGAATTACTGCCGAGCTTCTCAAAGCAGGAGGAACTGCAGTGCCGAGAAAGCTAAAGGAGCTGTTTAATTCCGTCATAGCCATTGGGACTGCCCCGAAGGCGTGGAATGAGGGCTTGGTGGCTTTGTTTTTCAAGAAAGGAGACAAAGCCCTCCTGAAAAACTACAGACCAATCGCGCTCTTAAGCCACGTCTATAAGCTGTTCTCGAGAGTCCTCACAAACCGTCATGCCGCGAGATTTGACGCCTTCCAGCCACCGGAACAGGCTGGGTTTCGAAAAGGTTTCAGCACCGTGGACCACATTTACACAGTGAGGCAGATTATGCAGAAGTCGCAAGAGTATACAGCCGCTGTGCCTAGCATTTAAAACTATGGGATAGCATCAGAACTATCACTCACACAGCTAAGCGAAAAACTTCTTCAGCTCATGAGCTTTTATCTTCTTTCAACTCTCCTCATGATGCTACCAATGCTATTAACAAATATTTCACAAATGTGGGTAAAGACCTTGTTGAAAAACTTACCCCCTCAGATTCTTGCTATGATCAAAGACCAACCCCAGCTATCTCACACTCTTTCTTTCTCTACGAAACAGATGCAGCTGAGGTGGAAAATGTTATAATGTCCCTGTCTGACGATTGTGCAGTTGGATGGCATCACAAACAAATTTCTCAAACAGCACAAAAACATCATTATTCCACCTCTGACATACATATACAACTATTCTATTTCAAATGGCATTTTTCCGATGGCATTTAAGAAAGCCCTAGTTCACCCAATACACAAAAATGGGGATAAAACTTCGTTCAATAATTATAGGCCCATTTCCGTGCTTTCTTCTATCTCTAAGGTTTTCGAACGTGTTGTGAACAGGCGTTTAGTTGGATATTTAGAAAAAAATAACCTTCTCTCCCCCTAACCAGTTTGGTTTTCGTGCAACTAAATCCACGGCTGATGCCGTTCTAAAACTAACAAACTACATAGTGGAAGGTATGGACTCGGGCAAAAAGGTCATAGCAATTTTCTTGGATCTGGCGAGGGCTTTTGACACCGTTTCCATACCCCACCTTCTGCTGAAACTGGAGAGACTGGGAATTAGAGGACTTCCACATAATTTTTTCCAAAGCTACTTATCTGACAGGAGTCAGTGTACTAAAATTAACGATTTCTTTAGTGATGAGATGGCGATTAATTATGGGGTCCCACAAGGCAGCGTTCTTGGGCCAACCTTATTTTTGACCTACATCAACTGTCTTACCAATCTTCAACTGCAAAACGGGAACATCATCTCGTTTGCCGATGACACTGCCCTCTTGTTCATGGGAGATACTTGGGAACGAACCTTCCATTACGCGCAGACTGGTTTTAATACAGTCCTAAACTGGCTACGTAACAACCTGCTATCACTTAACGTAACTAAGACAAATTACCTGACCTTTTCAATGCGAGAATCACCAATACCACAAACTCTGGCTTGTTCGATTGTTGTTCATTCCCCTCATGAATTAACCTTGCACTGTCACTGCCCGGTTCTAGAACGCGTAGAATCAGTCAAGTATCTGGGAGTGATACTGGATCCACAGCTTAATTTTCGCCCCCACATAGAGATGATCGCAAATAGAATCCGAAAACTTATGTTTGTATTCAAACAGCTTAGACACATAACGGATTTCACACTTTTGAAATCCATTTACTATGCATTGTGCCAATCGCTGATTACCTACTGTATCGTGGCATGGGGTGGTATCTGTAAAACAAACCTACTTAAATTAGAGAGAGCTCAAAGGGCTGTACTTAAAATTTGCACCTTTCGACCTTACTTATTCCCAACCTACGATCTCTACAAGTCTTGTGAGGTCCTAACAGTACGCCAGCTGTACATTCTCAATAGTGTCCTTGTACAACATTCACAAACTCCGTACAACAAACCCCAAACTCACTCGATAAAAAGACGACGAGAAAAAGTCTGCGCCCCCAGACGCTTCCGTACCAAATTCTCAAGAAAACACTTTTGTTATCTTGGTGCTTTCCTTTACAATAAAATACACCACACTTTAGACATACACCACAGATCCAAATATGAATGTAAAAAGAAAGTGAATCAATGGCTGCTTACCTTGTCATATGAGGATACTGAAAAACTATTTAGTGTTGCCGCCTAAACACATATCATGCACACACGATCACACATACAATGGGCAGCGTTTGGGAAGTTGCGTCATATCTTCTTGTTGTCACTGCCGCAATGCCTGAAGAGTAGGGTTTTCAATTAGTGCGTCCTACCCGTCATGACATACGGAGCCGAAACGTGGAACATTACAGTCAGGCTGGCCCACCGACTGCATGTCGCTCAGCGAGCTATGGAAAGATCTATGCAGGGTATTTCGCTGCGGGATTAAATCCGTAACGAGATTATCCGGCAGAGGACCAAAGTTATGGACATTATCCAAAAGTGTAGCAAGCTGAAGTGGCAGTGGGCTGGCCATATTTTTCGCAGAATCGATGAGCGTTGGAGTAAACGGGTTCTCGAATGAAGACCACGTCTCGGAAAACGTAGTGTAGGACGCCCCCCTGCCAGATAGACCAATGACCTGAAGAAGGTCGCTGGTAGTGGCTGGATGAGGAAAGCGGGGGATCGTGCACTGTGGCATGCCCTTGGGGAGGCCTACGTCCAGCAGTGGACTGCAATAGGCTGATTGATTGAGTAACCTAAAAGGCAGGGCTGGTTAAAATAACGATTTTATTATCAAGTAGATGATCGATTTAAACGCCCTCCAGGGCCCATACATTTTATCGTAATTTCATACTCACACCCGTAAATTTTTCCGATCCTTTGTCCTGCACTTCAGTTAGCGTCAGATCTATTTGTAGCTAGGATATACATCCCTCTTCACACCTACGCAGTCATAGCTAATATCAGTTTCTCTCATTATTTATCCGATACAAAGCTTTATTATATTTTCTCTATCATTATTGCCAAGAATCACAAATAAACAGCTTTTGTTTGTGTAACTCGATAATCAAGTGACCGTAATAATGATATCCGCTCTTCCATTAGCGACTGTTTTCTCGTGCGTCGTTCGTTATGTATCACACAGTAATTATGTTTACTGTTTCCATAAATCACTTTATTAGTGTATCCAAGAATCGGAGCTGTATACACATAAAAATAATAGTCACATCTTACTCGTATTGTACGTTAAGTATACAAATTTATGTAAAAAAGGATCTCACCAAAAACTTTTTGTCAAACATCTCTAAAAAATAATGAAATCTAGTCAAAGTCGTGCCAAGTCTAAGGTTCCTTACTGCGATTTCTTTATTATTATAGTAAATGTTGTGTAGAGTTTCTCTTCGCGAGTTCTCGAACCGAGAATTCCCGGGAAATTTTGCCTTACTCGAGACGAGAAAAAAATGGTCGAGAAATCGAGAAATTCAGTAAAAAAAATTAAAATCTTAATTACGTTCTTGCGCACGCGCGGTGTGTGAGTGACCTACCTTTGACGCAGCGTAACCGCAGACGGCGTGGTTCATAATTTAGGACTTGTTTTCATACCGGGTCAATGTAGGGCAACGGAGACGAGGCAAATCGTAGAAGATCGCTTAAAAGAGTTTGGATTATGCTTTGAACAAGACTTCGTAGCTGTGACTAGTGATGGACCAAACGTCATGGTAAAGTTCGGACGCAAAAGGCCAGCTGAAATGGTCCTATGCTTAAATCACGCTATCCATTTATCTGTGTTGTTCACGCTACATTTTGCAACAAAAACAACACAAGCGAAGTTGATGTTACTGAACCAACAAATCAAGCTTTAGAACAAAACATTTCTGGACAAGACAGTGACAAAAAAGACTATTTAGTTCTAAAATTGTTTGTAGAAATAATAATAAATAGATCTCTCTAGAGTTTATTTCCCTTAATTAAAGTTTTCTATAGTAAAGTTAAAGTCACATGAAACTAAAAATAAACGTAAATTTTCATATTTCTCAACAACCCGGGAATTCCCGGGAAATAGTGGTCGAGAATTCTCGTGCTCCGGGAAATTAAAAAGGTCGAGAAATGAGAAACCCTAATGTTGTGTGATTTGGCCGTTGAACATTCTGTATACGTTAGTGGGTACAAGTTAATTTTGTTTACACGTAATGTTTTATCTGTTGTAACTACCTATGTTTGTTAAGCGAGATAATAGCCCATACTGGTATTGGTAATTGGACGCTAGTGTCTCATTTTATAAACAAGCAGCTCTATCGAGACTTGGCTAGTTTTTAACAGAATGTTTTTGGTGGGATTTCACTTGTTTTTGTAGAAACGATTTATTTTATTAGATTTTCTTATTTGACACTCTTTTCTTTTTAGGAGTAGTTTTTTTATTATTACAAATCTTTTAAAATACACTCAGTGCCATCTAGCGACGTGTGCGGGTATCACCGCCACTCTTAGTCCAATCATTATATTTTGACCAAATTTTGAGCGAAATTAATTAATATTTTAGTGTAATTTGTTTATTTAATTTGTGTAATGTTCGAGTAGAATAAAGTTAATCGTTCGACTATTTCTTCTTGTAAACTTGTAAGTATAAGTATAAAAGTCAGTGTAGTCTTATCCAGAGTTTTCCTTTAATTTTATTTATATGCGTATTAAAAGCAGAAGGGGAGGCATTCGCCTAGCAGTGGGACGCTATAGGCTAGATTAAATTAAAAGATGTGTCCCACTATGCTGGATTTTTGCAATGACAGTCGATTTTTTTATGTACCAATAGTAGAAGGGGGCATTACCATATCTCTAATACAGCTGAGACCAGCTGAGGGTTCTTCATCAGATATGAAGTGACTTTCGATTTTTGACATCAAATGAAGCGGACCAATTTAAATATTTTTTGTAAAGGCGGTATGTCGATCTCTAATAGTTTGGTTGGGCTCTTGTGTTTTCTAATCAGGGTCACCAGGTACTCCAGATCTTCGATTATCCTAGTTTTTATAGTTTTCCCTTTATGTGGCCAATAAACCCTAACTCTGTACCAAATTTCAGCTCTCTGAGTTTATGGGAAGTACTAGTTCTATTTTGATGATCATGAGTGAGTGAGTGTCATAAAAGTTACTGCGTTCTGGTCTTATCCAGAAGTTCTTAAATAGGGGCCTGAAAATGCGGCGAAATGGTTCCAGTAAAGGATGGTACGGCAGTGTTTGCTTCGCGCTCGACTTAAAGGGGGCACTGCCGTGCCCCCCGATAAAGCGACTGTCAATGCGAATGCAAAGATCAAAACCAGCAGGTATATCGGGCTGAATAATTGCATACAGATATTATTATGATGACGCATCCTTAGAAATGACCTTAAAGTGTTCTTATTAAAAATTTATGGACTAAAATTATACTAATAATTATACTAATAAGCTACTTTTGAGTCGTCTTTCGATGTTTGATTGATTTGATAGTGGTTATAAATAAAAAAATAGGTACATACATGGGCATGTAATATTTATTACGCAATTAAAAATGTTTGCCCATTTTATACCATTCGCAATTCGCATTCGTTAAGTATTAAGCTTTTTCACGAAAGTTACTCAAAATAAAACTTAACGCGAACGAAGCCGCTGCCGAGATCTTACTCGTATTAATGATGAAGTAAAGTCAAGTTTTTTAATAGAATTTTACGTCGGCGTACCCGAACAGATTATGTTCTACTTACATACCTTGTTTCAAAAAACGGACTACTATCATTCGTAGCACATCCTCTCAATTTTTAGGATAAGGTAAAGCATAAGGCCGTAAAAAACTAGTCCTAAAAAAATATATATATACCTAGTACTGCTAAAGAGAAAAGTATACGTTGTTTGTACTATAATATTAAGTGACTCGCTGTTGTTTTATTATTAACTTATTATACTACTTTGCTAAACTTTGCTACGTGATGTGATGAGATGATAAGATTTTTCTTGCTACTCTTATTTTATCAAATAATAACAATTATCACAATCGACGAGTGAAATTCTAACCGGAAATCGTTAGCGTCCAATTTATTGACCAGTTCGTATTACAACTAATTAGAGACGATATTATATTATTACTGGTGTAATGGGAACTTGAGAAATGTTTGTTGTTGCTACATTTTGCTTTCTTTTTCTTAATTACGTGGATTTATATTAATGTAATATACTAGCTGCTGTTGTTGTTATTTTATGATAATAACAGGGGCCATATTTGGTGTCTAACATCTTTGTTTCATCTTGTTTTATTTTTACAAAATGTAAAGATTATAGTTAGGAGAGTAGGTACCTATTGTAGCGAATGTACTTTGAGTACCTGGTTGAAAAGAAACCCAAATATAAAATGGGATTTTTATTTAAAGGACGATTCTTTAGAATAAACTATTTAGCTCAGAGTATCGGATCATGTTAAACCTGTTCAATGGGATCTAGTGGTATCTATGACAACTCATCCCTTACCGCCTACTTGGCACAGGGCTGTCGATAAAATGAACAAAAGGATTTTTAAATATTTACTGACGTAATTAAGTCTTTGTGGTTATCTCTTAGCTTATCTTTTTTCTTTATGTTTCTACTATGGGACACAATTGTGTTTTCGTAAATTGACAGACAAAGGAAAACACAAAACTTCGTAGAGCAGTTTAATATGTTTATTTATTATTCATGTTAATAGAACCTAGTGACATCTAAAGTAGATAGCCTATTGTATATTATCTTAAAAACGTTAAACATTTTTGTACTATAAAGCATATCCTAACTATCTCATACACTATATGTAGGTACTCAAATAAACTAAGGAATATAAGAAAGTCTGTAAAATGTAAATACTTACAAGAAATTACAAGATCCAATTAAAAAAGTTTAAATATTAAAATAAAGTTTAATTTTTAAACAGGTATGTACTACATGTACTGTAGTTATAATAAATTCTGATAAATCTTGTCCTTTTTAAATAAAAAAAAAGTTTTTTTAAAATTGTTGTCATAACAATGTAAATAATTATACACCTGTTGATTTTGCTATGTATCTTTACCGAAACAAATATCATAACAAACGTTTGATAAATAGTCACTATTGACAACCCTGTGTACTAAATATGAAATCACCTCCGAACAGGTAAATACTCGGCAAATTCATGTTTCATAAGCTCTCTGTTGCGATTATCACTCGAGCATCGGGGAGTTTTTATTGTAAACCGTTTAATATACCTCCACACTTGTAATACGTATTGACAGAATTTCTTTGCGACAAAACGTGGGTGTATTGCGTATAATTTCTACGGAATATATCGGAAACGCAAAAAGCAACAACCGCAAAAAATTGGGAAACCTTTTTTATCCTTATACTTATAGAGGTTCGAACTGTCTTTGTTATGCTGGTCTTTTATAAGTAGTCGACGACATATAAAGAAAAAAAAAGTTCTTCATTCGACGCGTACCTACCCACCTATGTAATGTAAACTTTTTCCCAAACTCAATGAAAGCTTCATGCAGACTTCATACGCCGACACTAAATTGGGTACTTACATATTATCTTTTCGCTGTTTACTCATACTTTTTGGTATTATAACTATATTTTTATGGATAACGACAATATCTGATATTTTTTATCACTTTATGTAAATTGATTACCCACAGCATCCTTGATTGTACATGTGCACCGTACATTATGTCTTAATTATGATATATTCTAAAAATTATTCAATTTTTATTGTAATTGACATACTTCATCTTTACGATTCAAAAGCGTTTACCGTTCAAATAGAACGTGTAGTTCTCGCGAAGCCATAACCATATAGCCAAAATGAAAGACATTATATCCTAGGTACTTATAATAAAATTTATATCTAAGTATCCTATCTCCTTACCATAATCGGAAGTCAATTTAATTTAATACGTTAATTTTATTGAGATTTTTAAACAGTAACTGTAGAAATCCGAATTTTTCGATGGGTCCGGTAATGGAAAATATTTAATGTTTTGTGACTGTGTCAAGCAAATAAATTTCTAGTCTAATTTGTTTACAATTCCATCAATAAAAAATATTTTAATGTGACCTAACACTAGTCCTAGATCCCAGCTAAGACAGTCAAAAAAAAAACAAGGAATTGTGTTTTCGAAATTATTTATTTATTTATTTTATTTAACAAAAACCACAGCTTTTAAAAATACATTTGTTTTACATCTTAGCAATACTGACAGCCAATAATATATACATCCTTGTCCTGTCTACTCGTATTAATATAACTGAAAAAACAGCAACAACAGCCATTCTTAAATAAATAGGGTTTCTTACATGTGGCGTTTGATTTTGAATTAAAGCAATCGTGGCATAATTTTTTATTGTATTAAATGTTTTTGTGCCTACTGTATTTTATAAAAAGCTTTTGAACACACAGAACATTCCAGACAATATTCCTGAAAAAAAAGTTGCCGGTACCCAAGTTTATCTGAGCGGCGAAATAAAATCTGAAAATATATTTGAAGTTGAACACACCACGCCCCTTTGATCGCTCGAACGTAAGTCCCGCCCACGGCAAAGGTGGTCTCAAGACTTAACACGTGAATGCGACGTGGTGTCAAATGCACCCGATGCTATGTGCCGCACTAAACCCTAACACAATGTGCAAAGTAATCCGTTACACATCGGAACTATAAGGCCTCCTGTGATTCGGTTCGCGTTTGACGGTTTACCCTTTGAGGGATTTGAGATGATTTCATATTACCTATGTGCTTTT
This sequence comes from Anania crocealis, assembly GCA_949315895.1. Lineage (NCBI taxonomy): Eukaryota > Metazoa > Arthropoda > Insecta > Lepidoptera > Crambidae > Anania > Anania crocealis. The sequence continues at coordinate 10,889,254 of OX438865.1, read as the reverse complement.
GCAGTGGCATCTATTGTGATAGACAGAAAATCTTGTTCTATTTTAACGTAAAACCGTTTCGAAAATATCTACCTTAGATGTTATAAAACATTTATAAAAACTGATTACGTTTGCGAATGTGTAAAGATTTTTCATTTGTATATGTATAGAAGCTACATTACCAAAATGATTGATGAAATTACGACGGCTTAAAATAATTAATTCGACACAAATAAAGTCGTGTGGGTTCGAGTCCCACCTAAGGTATTCAAAATATTTATTCAGGGAATCGTATTTAAATGTACGATATTTTTACGTAATTTTTTTGGTCACGCGTACACCGAATTACTAAAGTGTTAAAAATTTCAGGATATAACGAATTGTAATGCAAAACTCTATCAAAAGAGAGTTGAATACTTTTTTTCTTTTAATTTAATGTATAGTGCTCGCATAAAATCTGGAAATCAATATGCTTAAAAATCAATTTTAAGACGAGGATTGGTCGAGTGACCTTAATGTTGCAATTACCAGTTTAATCTGTTTATGCAACGACAAAAATATCATGTCCCTACCACAGTACTGATAAGGATTAAAACAAATACGTTCTACTATTAAATTAATTAACGTTGACCTGTGGTGGGATCATTATAAGCTGCGAGACAAAGAGTAGTCGTTAATGCCAGCACGACATAATAAATGGTTTCAATAGGAACTTTTGTTATAATTTGAAACCAAATCTGACGCTGATATTTACATAGCGGGCTGGTTCAAAAGGACCGCAAGTATGGAATGTGGCGACAGACAGCAGTGGCATGGTTGCCCGATGCCAATTTAATCGTTTTCACAAATTATATTTCAATGTTTCTCCCTTCGTCCAAAACGTAAAACAAATACTGGCATTATAAATATAATGTTTTGCATCGGATACTCCAAGCATAGTCAACTAACCACTAACTTTAATTAATTGTAAGATGTACTCTACACATACTTTATACATACTTTATATAAAACGCCAGTGAATTAAAAAAGGGTTTCAACATTTGCATAATTAAATATCGGAATTAACTCCTCGATTCTCGCGAGATAATTAAGAGTTTCGTTCTACAAAAGAGTTTCAAGATATTTTTATCGAATCTTTTTTACCGTTTTCAGGTTTTAGATGATTGTAATTCTCGAAGTCAAAATATTTTCCTTTAGCCTTTTTGTCGCTAATGGATGCCAGAAAAAACATCGCTACTTTAAGATAATACAACGAAATGTTTTCTCTGCTTTTAATGAGAGAAATGTTTTTATACGAATCTTATAAACCTTTTCACAATTTCGCAAAAAGTTGTTGTACAAGTCTTGAGTTTATATTCTAAAATAACAACACTTTGTTTTTCTGAGATAATGGTTTTAAAAAACGTTGATTAGGTAACTTGTTTATGGCATGGCGACAACATACAGCCCGAGTTTTTATTTAGGTATTGTATTACTGAAATGTTAACGTTTTGTGTTCGAATGGCAATATATTTGAAAAATTTCTTCAAATATATTGCCTTTATAAATATTTGACTAAATTTTCATACCTAAAAATATTGAATGGAACAATACCTACTGATAATAATCTGAAATCAAACTGAACATTTTGATTCTTCCTAATTTTAAGTTTAAGGTTTGATTTATCACTATCACCAGCCTACTCGTTTCACTGCTGGAGGTGGACCTCACTATAAGAAGTATTTTGTCATACATAATTGCCTCGATTAGCAGCATCTTCTCCTTTTGTTGCCTCTTACGATAGCCATAGGTAGAGAAAAGGTGATGCTATTCTTCTGGCTTACGGGTACCTCACGACATAGATAGATAGCTTAGATAGATTAATCGAAGCATAAAAAAATGTGATGTTCGAATACGAAATTCATTATTCGCAGCGCGACGGTGCTATATGCATATTATTTTTGTTAGTTGTTAGGTGCGTACGCAGTTTGGCCTCATCACCTAGACGCTAACAAATACAATCACATTAACTAATACCTAATACTGTATTTACAAAAAAATACAAAATGGTTTCCTCAGCATTAGTGTTGACAGCTAAAGACCTTGAAGTAAACCTCTTTACGAAAGCAAACCATTGAGGCAAATGTGAGTTCTAATACTGTATTTACAAAAATACGAAATGGTTCCCTCAGCATTAGTGTTGACAGCCAAAGACCTTACAGTAAACCTCTTTATGTAAGCAACCCATTGATGCAAACGTGAGTTCTGGCTGCAGCGATTTCTTGCCTTGTTTTGAGAACTTGACGAAATTGTCGTCAAGTTTTGCTGGGCTTCGCAATCGTGTATGATACCGGGAAACGGTTCCATTTCAAGTCTATGTAATGCCTTCTGCAGGCATAGTTGTAAGGCTATTATATCAAAGATTAGGTACACTAAAATGAACCCTGAATCCTAGTGTGTACTACTTATACATTTCTGCTTTCATGTAATATAATCATGATCAAATATCATATTACATAACTTAAAAAAAGAAAATGATAAGATCCGATTAATCAGTTTTTTGTGTAACGCTTACACACAAAAAAAACTGTACCCAACTCAACATTCACGACTTATTTAGTTACAAAGAATTGTTTATCGAAATTGAATCAATAGTTACGACTGTAAGAATGCTCAGTTTGAGTTTTTAAAAGGAACCCAAGAAAGCCCATCGTGAAGAAGAAAATCCTTTAAGTATCTAATTTGCAAAAAATAATCGCTATAAGGCGATTTGCTGTGTAATTCGGCCAATTATTTCGCTCTCAAATTGAGCGTAATTTTCCACGGCAGGGGTATTAGATGGTATCGGCGAGAACGAAAATAAGCAGATAATAATGATGTGCCGACGTCGATATGCTGAAAGACTTCCTAGCAAGGGGTCTTCGTTGTGATAGATACGCGAATAAGAAAAAAAAACACAAATATATTGCTAAGAAAATCCTAGAGCCACGCGTTTTACTTAGTATAGGCATCCTATATTTTTTTTAATGCGTAGAATTAACACCAAATTTCTACAAAGTGCCTGCTAAGTGTTTTACTGGGTTCGGCGTAATGTAGCTTCCTTTGGAAAAATATAGTTTTTCATAGCAGTAATAAACAGTGCAAAGTTAAAATCGGCCAAGTGCGAGTCAGACTCGCGCACGAAGGGTTCCGTACCATTGACTAGGTAAGCAACAGTGGGTTACCTAGTCAATGGTACGGAACGGCAATACATTAACTAAATTAATGTAGTAGGGTACCTACATTAATTTAGTTAATGTATTACAATTTATTGATATCTAGCAGAAATAGGCAAAAAATGGCGTTTTTGTATAGGAGCCCCCTTAAAAATAATTTTTAATTTAATTTAATTATTTATTATTAAAGTTAAAATGCAATTGAGTGTTTTTTGATTATTTCAAGTGCCTACCTGTTTCCATTATTAATAGCGAGCAAAAAAGGAAAAAAGGGTACCTACATTAATTTAGTTAATGTATTGCCTACCTGTTACAATTTATTGATATCTAGCAAAAATAGGCAAAAAATGGCGTTTTTGTATAGGAGCCCCCTTAAATATAATTTTTAATTTAATTTAATTATTTATTATTAAAGTTAAAATGCAATTGAGTGTTTTTTGATTATTTCAAGTGCCTACCTGTTTCCATTATTAATAGCGAGCAAAAAAGGAAAAAAAAACGCGTTTGTTATATGGGAGCCCCCTTAAATATATTTTTTTTGTGTTTAGTATTTGTTGTTATTGCGGTAACAGAAATACATAATTTGTGAAAATTTCAACTGTCTAGCTGTCGCGGCTCTTGAGATACAGCCTGGTGACAGAGCGACGGACAGACGGATAGACAGCGAAGTCTTAGTGATAGGGTCCCGTTTTTACCCTTTGGGTACGGAACCCTAAAAACCTTAAAAAAATTGGTTGTTTGTAAAGTAGGTTTACGATCGAGATGTTTACGTGATAACGTCTTATTGGTGATATAAGTTTTTGGAAAGTAAGGAATTAATGAAGATAACAATTTTTTCAAATTTTAAATTACATCTTAAACATTCAACGAAAACTTAACCGCACGAGAAAATCTCCATTCGTTTGTATGCCGCTAGAGTGAGAGAGACGGAAGATCGGTCCACTCACTCGAACGCTATGCCAGCCTCCGCTCGTGAGGATTCCGCGTGACAAGTTTCACGGAATGACTGGCAGCGCTCGAGATGAGACGGGAGATCGGTCCGTCTCTCTCTCGTTATACCTGCGATCGCGCTCGTGAGGTTTTGGTGTGACACAAGTTTCTGAACATGTCACCCGACTAAAACGATTTTAAAGACGTTATCACGTCAAAATTATCAGTTTTTAATATTTTGCCAAATGTGTGTCACAGTTGAGTGAAATGAGTCTAACATGTTGCCAACATTATTTAATCAAATATTCAAACTTAATATTAACGTTTTCATTAAAGGTATATAAAACAAGAAAATCAATGCAATAAAATATTTTATTAGTGCAAATGAAAATCGAAACATGCATATTATGGAAACAATGTGTGTGTGAATGGAATTGAATACTCACATATATAACTTTAGTAATTTTTTTAAGATATACATAGGTACATATATTTGAAAACTATCTATTATTAAAGTTTGCAACCGAGATAATGGCTATATTATATTTTTTTCGAATGTAATGATGGTCTTTTCCGTGTTTTTTGTGCGGGGCTCTAAATCCAATAATTTTATTGTTGACGCTGGATTCTCTACGTACGCATGCCATACGGGCTTTTATTTTGGATACGTGATACATTACTCTACTTCAAATGAACTTGCATGCGTCATAAAAATGTTGACAGTTTTATACAGACAATAAAATGTAGAAAAATGTCTTTAAAACTGTGTAGTGTTCGAAACGTAAATGGTCACTTAAATAGAACTTAAATTGAAGAATTTTTGACAGACAAATTAAAATAACTTCTGAGTATGTACTTAGTTCTAAGTATATTTTTGCAATAAATAAATAATATAAATTTTGCTGCGTTACAGTTGAAAAATTTTAAGATCATTTTGATTACATACTTATACCTGTATCTGAATATATTTACTTGTAAGTGACTTTATAGATTTGTAGATACCTTCTATAGTGTGCTAGCTAACCCGTGTAATGTACCTATATAGACCCATTTCACATAATTACTACATACAAAAATTCATAAGTTTAGACTCTCGTTAGCCGAGTATATGCGTCTATACATTGGACATCTGCTTTTCCGACAGGTAACATTTCGAGTAGGTTTAGCGCCAATTAGACGGCTCTACTCTCCTAGTGAAGACAAGTACCGCCTCGAATGTTAAGAGAGATTCCAATTTTATACAGGATTACTATTAAATAAGGATCCTTTTTTATAGTCCTATTTGTTTGAGTTCTACTTAGGCAGGCTGAAGACGAGGTACTTGACGGCCATCGGGAGTCGCGAGCCCTTATATTTAAATTATCTATACTAATATTATAAAGCTGAAAGGTTTGTTTGTTTGAACGTGCTAATCCCAGGAAGTACTGGTTCGAATTGATAAATTCTTTATGTGTTTGATAGTCCATTTCTCAAGGAAGGCTCTAGACTAACATCATGCTGCGACCAATAGGAGCGAAGCATCAGTAAAAAATGTTGCAAAAATAATCTCGATCATAACAGAAATTGACGCGGACGAAGTCGCGGGCAACAGCTAGTTGAAAATAATAATGGTTATCAACAAACTGTTAAATGCTTGAAATTATGAAATACTGGATACTTTATTTTAATGTATAGTGCACATTAAAATAAAGTAATTATTTTCGGATTTCATTTGCATTTATAAAGACTGAGTGTCAAATGACGACCATTTGGATCAGTGGTAGCAAACGCTGCTTCTGAGCCATGGGCCGCGGGTTCGATCCTCGCACCGCACAGTACAAATATTTGTGTGCATAACCAGTCTGTTTGTACCGGTTTTTCTATGTATTATAAGTATATATTTACAAAAAAAAATACATAAGTATGTTTATCGGTTGTCTAGTAGCCAATACGACAAGCTTCGTAGTAGCTGCTTAGTTTGGGACTAGATGGCTCTGTGTGGCCCAGTGTGGCATGTCTGAAAATATTTATATTTATTTATTTATCTACCCGTGACGACGAAGGCTGTTAATGTTCGATCAAACTGTTAATCAAAAATGTAAAATCTTAAGGAACCTGTATTAAATCCGTCATTTAATTTGTGAATAGTAACTTGGTTGTAAAAAATCATTTTGACGATTGTTTTGTCCGCGAGAATTCGGGTTGATATTTAAGGTTAGTTTATAATCACAATTATAACTGTAATGGTCCGCTAATACTTAGAACAAATTTAAATAATACATCCATATTTCAGTCAAGTTTTAACTGAAAATTAAAATCAATAATTCAATTTCATTTCCTAAACTACCTATTTTTGAATATTACAGAAGAAACCAATATGAAACCGGCAGTAAATCGCAGAAAGCATGCAGCGAACGGGAAAGGGTAGGGACAGCGAAATTAATATCGCGTGATGAATGATGAATGATGACGCAGCAATTTACAATTTTTCACTGGAAATAAATATTCACCTGCAATAGCATTCTAATCTAACGTGGGTAACTAGTGTTGCATTTCGTATTTTTAATCCCGGTGAAAATTTTCACTTGTGTGGATTCTAATTAATGAAGTTACTTATGCTAACTCAGTTTGCGAAGCACCAAAAGTAGCTTTTTGTTGGTTTGAAAGAAAAGGCTATTTTCTCTTGTCCATTGACAATTTGTTTCAATAGCATTGTACACGGTGTTATTTCAAGAATAACTCACGTACAAGTAATACGATTGGGAACATTCGACGAGTCGAAGACTTATGCATACCTAAATCCTTAACGGTCTCAAACTATATTCACTTACGTCAACAACAAAAGACGGCGCGACACAGGGGTCCATATTCGATACTGTAACTGTACGGGATTATCCTACCTTGCGCAAACAACCGTCCGCAAAGCCGAGCCGAGCACGTGAACTATGCTAACGAAAAGAAGATAAAACCTTTATCTTATTACGGACATGCTTTCGAAAAAACTCACGACGCGACACATGAAGCCAATCCGTTTCGGCGAAGTTTTTCTGACCCTTTTACTGGCTAATGTGCTTTGCACCTACAATTCAATATTGGTTTAATGCAGTTTTCTGGTATTTAGTTTGTTTTCCAATTTGGTTGTGTCGAAGGCTATTCAGGAAGAGAATACCTTAAGATGATGATCTAGATTTAGATCTAGTGTATATTACACTGATGAGGATGCCGGCACGTGAGAAAATCAGCACCGCCCCTCGCCTCTCTTGTGATGTGTGTTGTAAAAGCGACTAAAGGAGTATTGCGATCGCCAACCCATCTGCCAAGCTTGAAGCTTATGACAAAATCCTCATTAATAGGCTTGTTTTCATTAGTAAACTGGTAAAGTTGATAATGATCTCGGGACTAAATTGAATCTCTGTTGGTAAAATAATTGTTATCCATAAATTTTGATGCAAGGTCGCACCTTAGTTTGAACTTGTCGTTACAGTGAAATGCAAAACTACGTGCAATTGTTCATATGACTATTGATTTTACAAACAAAGCAGCATACACAAGCGGAAGATGCTTGCACAATATTTTCAATTTCCACAAAGGAGTCCTTATGCCGAGATATCGACTTTCAAGTAGCTTCGGTGGCCGATAAACCGTATATTTTAAACGTGGCCGTTGTCGGCTCGTAAAGAATGATCCGGCGTCTCCGCGACACCATTACTCGTCGCGTCGTGAAACATTCATGCGCTGCCGTTTGACCGCGAGCGTGTGCGCAGCCTCAGGAGACCGCCTGGCTGCCTCATAATTCTGAATTTACTTTAACATTTTTAGTGTTCCGATAACCTGCTGGCACTAAATGAGATCATATAGTTTAACCGGTTAGGTTTAGTTTCCAACCTACGAAAAGGGTTGATTTTCAATTTGGAGCTCTATTTATATTTATTATGTCTTTGATCACTTCTTTTTTTTTGAGGTGATAATATTTGTTCCTAATTTTGAGACAGTGCCAAACAGTAATTTTAAAGACGGTTATTCGCTGACTTAAAACAATTTTTACTTATTAAAAATAAAAGTTGCAACATAAAAGACAACGGTAAATGTATGTCTTGATTTACCTAATATGTATAACAAATGATTAACGTAGCATTAAGTAAGTTTTATAGTAGTAAGCATTGATCCGTTATCTCGTACGAATGAGCGCACTTAGCTTTAATGTTGAACATAAATATTAGGGGTTAAAATATGAAATTGCCGTTTTATTGCAATAGGTTCTTTGAATTGACATAGAATCTTCATGGTTTGAGGTTTTCGAATGAAACTTTTTTCACATGGTTTCTATGATGTTCTTATTTTAAAAAATGTGAAACATTTGAATATCGACCTTCAATTGTTTTTGTTATTTAACTTAGACAAGAAAGATGGATACTGCGAAAATTCGAGTGATTTTTGAATACGAGTTCCGACGCGGAAGTAGCGCGGCAGAAACAGCCCGCAATATCAATGTTGCGTTTGGAAAGGGATCTGCTAATGAACGCACCGTGCGATTTTGGTTTAAACGCTTTCGTGATGGAAACTTCGACTTGAAGAACGAGCCACGTGGAAGACCGCCTACACAGGTGATAAACGATGAATTAAGAGAGATGGTGGAAGCCGATCCTAGTCAAACTCCCCAGGAATTAGCGGCATGGTTTAACGTAACCTTACCCACAATATTGACTCATTTGCGTCAAATCAATAAAATAAAAAAATACGAAAAATGGGTGCATCATGATTTGACTGATGTGCAGAAAAAAACGCGTGTTGAAGCTTGTGTTGCCTTGTTGAATCGGTACAGAAATGAAGGAATATTAAATCGAATTGTGACATGTGATGAAAAGTGGATTCTTTATGATAACCGTAAAAGAAAAATGCAATGGCTGACTCCAGGTCAAACGCCACAACAGTGTCCTAAAGCAAAACTTACCAATAAAAAGGTAATGGTAACTGTTTGGTGGTCTCAGCATGGTGTTATTCACTATAGTTTTCTCCGATCTGGTCAATCAATAACGGCAGACGTCTATTGTGCCGAACTCCGAACAATGTTGGCAAAACTAGCAGTAAAACAGCCCAGACTCATGAATCGATCTTCACCATTATTGCTCCATGACAACGCGAGACCTCATACAGCACGAGAAACCGTTTTGACCCTTCAGGAACTGCAATTAGAAACCATTCGACATCCTCCGTATTCGCCAGACCTTGCTCCAACGGACTACCATTTTTTTCGTGATTTGGACAATTATCTACGTGACAAGAAGTTTTCTTCCCAGGAGGCAGTACAAAATGCTTTCACACAGTTTGTGCAGTCTAGATCCTCAGAGTTCTATCACAAAGGCATAAATGACCTTCTTATTAGATGGCAGCAATGTATAGATAATAATGGTAACTATTTTGATTAAATAAATTTGTTAAAAATTAAAAAATTAACAATTTTGATTTTCAGTACAAATCGGCAATTTCATACTTTAACCCCTATTATTAATACATTATTTTGTAAAAAGTTTTTATTTTTTTTGTAATTCTTTTTTTTAAGGACTTTGAGTCGTATTTCGACTATGACAGTCCCATTATACCCTTAATAATTACTTAACGTACTAAAACATTATACTAGACAATATAAATCTTACAAAACATATTACAACACTTATGCAATTTCAGTGTAAAGAACGTTAGCCGATTCTGAGTTAGGTTCAGCGAGAACACTTTGGAACACTCCAACATTCTGCAAAGTTATTTAACATTTCAACTACCTATTTCATCATTTTCATATGAAATCATTTCATATCAGTAACAAGTTTTCATGGCGCACTGCGATCTACGCTATCCTGTATAAATAAATAAACAAAAGTACATTTTAGTTTATAAGGGTCTTTAAAAGATGTTTTCTTGTTTCTGTAGCGTTAATCAAGCATTGTTTTGTATTATTTGCTCGAATCCATTAGTCATTGCTCTTTGCTTGTGTATCTTACTTACTTCTGGTTTCTCAGCTAGGTTTTTAAAGTTATCTGCAGGGTTTGATGAATAATATACACCATTCCCCAGAGATAGATAACAGTTCGATAATATTAGATGGCATACGAGAAACCAGCTATGAACTCTGATTTTCTAGTAGTGTTGCTAGTCATTTTTAACGTATACCTAAACCTGTGCTCTCTTTCCAGTGGACTTGCTGCAAATGCTTGAGTTTAACGTCACCGTCTCTTTCCCAGCGGCACCGCTGCTCACGGTCATACTAGCGCTAGTTGGTAAGTCACCTTTGTTTTATTACTGCATGTAACGCTTATTCAGTTTTGTTCCTTTGACCATGACGCTACTTGTAATTCCTGTCGTATGATTCCAAAATACCTTGATATATGTAATTAATCATACTTGTATTATATACTACTTAATTATTAATTAACATTATAAATACGAAATTTATAAGTAATTAACATTATAGATAGCGAGTAGGCTGGAATATGAGTATAGGACACTTCTATCCTAAAAAAAAGATTCCCTTGGGATCGATCGCTTGCTCAATAAAACAAAAGAAGTCTGTTCTGTTTTATTGAGCAAGCGATCGACATTAGTTTTGTGGGATCTATCAATTTTTACTTAAATAAAATTTTTAATTGAACAATTTCGCGGGTAACTATTAGTAAAAAACAGTCATATATAGCCTCTATACACTACGTAAAGTGAATCGAGTGCAAAAGCTTTGGTAAAGTCTTGATCCAAAACATCCCGAAATTTGATTTATATCAACTGTATTACAATTTAATGATCGAAGTATTCAATTTAATTAAAATATATTATAATAATCACGTCATAAAGCATAATGCCGTTGTTATGCATTTACATGGAAACGAAATATTTTCCAGCTTTCCAGTATTATCGGAAAAGCCTTCATGTAGTGCTTATTGAATGTTTCTGTGAATTTATTTATTTTAATTCAATACTAGCTTTTGCGAAATTTCATTTAAAAGTTCTAGGAAAACAAGATACTGGGAAATAAAAACAGTGAAAAACTTACTTGGCTCGTTTTTCATGGCACATATTTTTTTTTAAATTGTGTTAGCGTAACTGTGTGTTTGTTTTTAAATTTATACGTCTTGGTTTGGTTGCCACCATCTTCTCGTCCTATGGATGTCGTAAAAGGCGGCTAAAATAATACTAAAAGCTAAAAGAATTTGGGTAGGTAGCAGAGCTTTCTCTTTGTCACTTGCTAAACTGCCATCGCCATCTTGCTTGCCAAGCATGGCGATTATGGCAAACTGTCTGGATTGCTCTATTGATCTCATACTTAAATGGTCAAAGTTTTTGTCGAACAAAATAGTAAGGATTTGAGTCTTCGATTGCCAAAAAACTAGACACAGTAGAAAATTTATTGTTTGGGGCCTTTGATTATTTAGCCAAAGGGATTGGACATGAGTACTAATATCCATACAAATAATTCTGCCACTTTCGGTGCGGGGGGCGAGGAACGCACACTAACAACGATTACACACAAATGCATTTTCGATCATGTCGTTACGCACGCATACGAAGAAGTTGTCAAACACAAACACAGACTACACGCACACATGTTTAAACACACGCATGAACAGCCTATCAGTATACAAGATGACGTCATTTTCGTGTAAGGAATGCTAGAGTAAGACACTATCGATATGCCACTATCGATGAGTTCAGCCAATAATTAATAGGCTACTTGAAGTAGAGATGTAAAAATACGGTATAATACGAAATGGGCGATATTTTTCAGGTATTTTACAATAGAATACGGTATTTTTCGTATTTTAACGGATCATATAAATTCAATTCAACTTCGTTAACGATTAACAAATACACAACAAAGACGTGGGACTTGCGCTTGCGCGACGTTGCCACTTTGTGCATCACCTCACGAATTAAAACCTTCTTTGCCGTGATGATGCCGTGCGCGCGCCGCGTTTTGTAGATAGTTTTCGTTCGTGTGAAAAGTTGATGCGCCTTAACGTTCTTAGTACGAAACAAAATTAAATAATCAAAATTCCACTATAAGCGATGTCTTTAATCGATTTTTTCCTACTAATATAATGAATATGAAAGTGTGTACCTTACATAATAATATGTTCCGTTTTCACGCTAAAACTACTGAACCAATTTTGAGAATTTAAGTATCGAGATGTATTGGACTACAGACTAACATAGGCTGTTTGATACGAATATAAAATCGACTCTTTTTTTAGGTAGGCACATCCGTATCCGAAGACCAACTAGCCGGTCTTACTAACCAGTAATTTCCCTAACGTATAAGAGATTTGTACTTATTATTACACTTTCAAAATATAATATACCGAAAATACCGTACTAAATGACATGCCGGCTTAACGATTTTGTTTTTCATTACGTTTATTAGCTAGTTACCCAATAATTTCCCCAATTTAAAGTACGTCTAATTATTTTACACTCTAAAAGATAAAATACCAAAAATACCGTATGAAATTGTATTATACCGTTTAATACGGTATTTTTACTAAAATAACTCGGAGCACATTTGGTATTTTACCAGCCTTATATCTCTAACTTGAAGGTAGTGTTGTTGTATCTGTTGATAGTACGATATACGAACATACGTCTGATACCAAGCTTTTGAAGTGACCCACTTTTTGCAAGGCGACCACTGCAATCCTATTTTCTTTTACATCCCTTTCCATATTGTAATTTGATAATGAACATGATAAAATGTGATATTCCGCAAAATTGCAAGATTTTTTTCCCAATCCTAAATAATAAATAAGTTGTAAAAAAAAAGGTTTAATGTAACAGTCTTTATGGCCAGACTAGTTATCTACAACTTAACACAATCTACCTATAAAGAGTATAAAATAAAATAATAAAAAAATAATCATTAAAAAAAACCTACACAAAAAGTGCCTTTTAAAAAGTAAAAAATAATAAATGAAACTCAATCTTAAAGTACCTAATTACGTATTAAAAATATATGTCGCATAAATCATCGTCATTATTGATAATGTCGATATCGACATTTGTTTTAGGCTGTCACAGCCCTAATTTTCCTTCAGTGTGGTCAGATCTTAAATTTAAAATTGCATAATTTCGTGATACTCGTATGTGTACTAGAACGTATTTAAAACAATTAAGGAATAACGATTTAAAATATAAATTAGTTGAAATTTGCTGATTTATTTTTATGATTTATAAATAAATAATAAATTTATAATGAATTGAATATTTGATTATAGATTACAGATTGCCATGTTTTATTTCGTCGAGACATAATTATGCAGTTATTTATTTTCAATAATATTTATAGTAATAAACAAAACGCATTTTTAATTAGACGTTTAAATCAAGTCAAATTTTATAAACTACATGTTTAAAAATTACCCTAAATTAGATACGATTACTATTTAGTGGCAACACTTATTGATTGACAATTTTTTATGTTATTTTGCTAATTTATTGTATTATTCGTTAATATTAAGTCAAAATAATACTTAAAAATGGAAAGTAAAGTTATCCTACTGTAAACTAAAGGATTCCGACCTCTTTTTACACGGAAAAACGCTGCAATTCGGCATTTTTAGCTCAGATCTGTTGTACGCTACTGACATTTGCTGTATGACGTGGAACGTGCGGCAACTAGTTTTATATAATCAGTATGACCGGCGGTCACGTACCTTTGGCAGCGGGGTACGCCTGTCAATGGCGTCTCCCGTTGAAATGCTCTAAGTTTGGGGCTCACCGGCCATAGCGCTAAGCACTAACGCGTTGAGCAATCAACTGGCAAAATGGTAATGATTTTATGATCATTTGCCATGTCTTTCACTCTTTATTAATATCAGTTTTCAGTATTTAATATAAATAATTATGTTCATGTAACAAGTCGTAGCAGAAACTGAAAATTAATATAGTCCTAAAGCACGACAAGTGCAATGCTAGGGTGTCGAGGCGTTAACGTACTTACCGACGCTTCTCGCTGTAGATACGCGCGACGACGCGTTGGCGCCGAAACCTATTCCATACGAGATTGGTAAAGTAGGGTTACTCACGACGGAAAGAGGCAGAGCCTTTTCTAATGCGAAGTAAAAGACGAGGTTCTCAATTATTTATCTTGAAAATGTACATTAATTACTAAATAACTCTATAACGATTTATAAGGCTCCTTAAGCTAACAGCGTTAAGCTTTAAATAAATACATCGATCAGTTGCCATGTTGGCGGAAGGTTGTGGGTACGAATCCCATTAAGACCCGAGTTCACCAATATTTAAACAGCCGGTAAACATAGATTGACGATTAATTTGACACAATTCCCATACAAAATATGTCAAATAATATTTTAAACGCTGTTTAAATTTTAACCGTCTGTTGGTGAACTTAAGGTGCTCTATGTTTTTTATTTAAGGAATTGTAAATTCAACTCATACACTGTTTTAACACTAACTTTTACACTGTTATTAAACAGTGTAGAAAACCCTATAACTGTATTTTTGTACTTGCTTCTTAAGTTAAAGATGTGCTGAGGACCTGCTCTAAATTTAAAAAAGAAACAGTTCACAAGGCCCTTTACGAAGGCAGGATATAAACATTCTGTAAATTGATATGAAAGATAAATTTACGGATTTATCACTGGTTTTACATTATATTTTAGTGTATCCCGATGTTTCAAACTCTTTACAGCGTTTGTTGTATTCGCGTAAATTCAAGAAACCTACTGTACTAACTCGTGTTGTTCGTTTACCGTCTTATTTAGACCTGCACGTTTTCACTTTGATATTCTGACGGCTGCCTCGCATAATAATGTTTCAAGTGCCACTCGACATTATTCACGATTGGTACTCTATTAATATTAAATGAGAATCATTGTTCACACTCCAATGGAAATTACATGTACAGTTTTAGGAATATCATTAATGATTTACTTCGCATCAGATTTTCTACTTGAGTTATGAAAGCATTTAAATAAGTATTCACATATTAGACGACCATTTGGATCAGCGGTAGTTAACGCTGCTTCTGAGCCATGGGTCGCGGGTTCGATCCCCGCACAGTACAAATATTTGTGTGCATGAACATGTCTGTTTGTACTGGTCTGGGTGTTTTCTATGTATTATAAGTATGTATTTACAAAAAAAAATATATATAAGTAAGATTATCGGTTGTCTAGTACCCCATACGACAGGGTACTTAATACTACCTTAATTTGGGACTAGATGGCTCTGTGTGGCCCAGTGAGGCATGTTTTAAAATATTTATTTATTTATTATTAGAAGAGTAGAATACATAAACAAATTATTTAAACGTACTAAGTTCTAAATACACCGCGAAGGAACTACGGTGATTTAAGCCTAGACACAATTAAAATTTTATTGTTTGGGGTCACTGGTGACCCTATGGCGCTCAATACGAGTATGTTAACACGAGTGAGTCGGAACGCTTTTACTGAATACCAGCTGTCCTTTGCTTGGTTCCCCAATGACAATGTAAGCAATAGGTCTGTTTGTGACCAACTATACCCTTTACACACTTTCCATGTCGATATTTCTAAAACCCTTTTTTCCCATACAATTACTCGTATTAAACATTTTACTTCCATTCAAACCTCCTCACGACCTTTACAATAATAATGAAAAATAATAATTTGCAACCGTTCTGTAAGTGATGCGGGTACATACATTTTAGTAATTGATTTTTATTTATGTACGAGTAGTTATTGATCATCATCCACTGCTAGGTAGGTAAGAGCACTCTTCCTTTTAAGTACCTATATCAACCGACAGAAACAGGAGGCTCTGAATTGGACGCTTATATACCATTTATTACCAAATAAGTCAATGTTAAACAAGAAATCACCTTGACAATAACATGTATCGACTCAAAATTTTTGACTTATTGAACGATTTTCGTCGGTTCCTTTATACTTTGCCTGATATTTCGATGACTTAAGTGTCTCAGACCTATCAGTCCCATATGAATATATACGTTATCAGGCCACTTCAGTCCACTGTTGGTCATAGTCTCTCAAAACGGAGGATTTTTTTTTAATTGTCCCGCTCGGTTTGGCTATGGCCGTGTGACCAATGTTGAAGAGAAGATGCTGTAGCTTGTCTTATATATCGGCCGTACTCCTTTAACGCCTCTTACGATAACATAAAACGGGAAGGCTTGGTGACAGTGTTCTTTTTTAGGTTGGCACTCAGAAAGACTAGCTGACATGTGTAGATTTAACATATTACTTATATTAATGTCCAAAATTAAAATGACAATAATTGTAATCTTCAATTCGCTGTATTGTGAGTTATCACCAACCAAGCGACATTACCGTTTGCAATTAACTCTTTACCCTTTTTTCTATTCATGGACATATTAATAACTATAAATAAAATAGACTCGGTTCCCACTAACTTTTCCTTATAACATCGAGTAGCTGTGGTACCGTTCGGTTTGACCATTTTTCGCGTCGCGTCTTCATGGTAACGTTACTAGGTCGGTCGATTCAACAAGTAAGTCGGGCGCGGCGCCTGTTGCGCGGTGGTGGGTAGTGGGTAGGGGGGAGTTAGGTAGTACCCATTACCCAACCACCCTTGCCTGTTGCGTCTCGGAGACGCCGCCGCCCACTGCCGTAACGCTTGTGCTGCCATACTGGATACTTCTGACCCACTTATTTACGTTACACCTCGTTACAGGAACTATCCAGTTATAACTGAGCACTCGTATGCCCAATTGAACTTTGCAATAAAACGCTTAATTAGTTTAAAGACCATCACTGTGCATCGCAGTGGGATTTAGAATGAGACAGAGGTAGAAAACAATTTTTCTCTTTTTACTTTACAGAAAATATGTGCCTTTATTGTATTTTACTGGCAACTGTATTTTTTAGACTATTATCTTTTATTCTAGTACCTGTCTATGTGAAATATAAGTAGGTAGTTTTATTTTTGTTTAAAAAGTTAATAACCATTATATTTTTTCGAAGAAATATCACATATAAAGAGTCTACACGTTTACTTTGAAGTCACAATTTAACGACTTCTTTTAAGTGCTTACAGATTTGTTTGCTTTTTAACGATAATGATTTGTATTTCGCATTTAATAAGAGAATATATTTCTGTTTGTCAGTATATGGCCTGTTGACTCATGTTATTTTTGTATCTGTGCTTCTTTCGCAATTTCTTAAAAGCTTTATGACTTGTGTAGTATGGATGCGTACAAGTAATAATTTTGTCATTAATGTGATGCCAAGAAGCAACCGTCCGTATATATAATCCAGAAAAATTAAAAACACTGCTTTAGACATAGCTGTGTAAAAGAAAAATATAAATTTTTCATTGACGATAGTGTTTGGATAGACGGTGAAGCATCTCAAAATTAGAAGATACTATAGGGATCGCTACGTACAACTGTCTAAAACAAAATTATTATTCAATTCAGTCTGTTCTTGTAGGCAATTTCAGGAGCAATTTACATTGAGTATAAACAAGCAACGGCTACAGTATTTCGGCGGGTAAACAATAACAAAGCAGAAGGTCGAGTTGCTGCCAACACAAAAGGATTGAAATGTGTAATTAGGCTGTTGGTATTATTATTAAGATACGGTTATAGCAATAGGTATAAAATGTTAAAATATTTTAAAACAAAATTATTACCTCGTATGTCAGAAAGAAGAAATTAGTGGGTAGTAAGAGTAGTAGCGGCAATAGATTTTGTTGGTATGGAAGTAACTCCATCTTTTTGATGCATATTATTCCAAAGTGTTTATCTAGCCTGTATGCTTTTATTTCATACAATAAGACATTAAGGGTCTGTTTCACAATCATTAAGTAAAGGCTTAAGTAGTTACTCAACGAGTTAATTACATAGAGGTTAAATCCTTTCGTTAACTTTCTTTGCATTTCACAATCATCCAATCAGTAAATTAAAGTGAAGATTACATAATTAATACTTACTTACAAGTTACGTTTCGTTTCAAGGTAAGAATAATACGAGTATATGTGTTTCTATAAAGTATAGCGATCACAGAATTATCATTAAAAATATTTTTTGTTATGATTATAAGTGATAAAAACAATAAATTCGTACAAAAAATGTTCACACTGTAATGTAAATGAGTCATTTCACCTTTTCTAAAATCAATGTTTCTGTAAGAATGGAACGCAACGAGGTTACAACAAAAAGTTTATGTCGAGTCAACGTCAGTTAGTTAGTAAATGACAAATGTCAAATTTGCCGACGTTTGGTACTTTTCGTGTGGTGATTTTGTTTGCATTGAATTTACCATTACGAACATTGTGTTATTTTACAATGACTGCAAAACTGTCCATTTAAATAATAAAATAACTTGTTATTGATGAAAATTTGGAAATGACGTATTTGAGGTTATCTTTACTTGTCAAGTAAAAGGCTACTTGGCAGTGCATCCGATGATTAACTTAACGAGTAGATAAAGTGGTGATTAACCCTACTCAGGGATTGTGAAACGTGAAAAATAGTTTACTGAGCAGATAGGGTCGAAGTAGCTTACTCAGAACTTTACTCAGCGATTGTGAAACAGGCCCTAAGGATCGATTTGCTACACAACAGCAATTAATGTTAAATAAAAATGTGGTACTTTGTTCGTTTATAAAGCTTTATATTGCAAATGGTCACAAATACATTATTATCTTTTCACTCATCTGAAATATTCAGAACAGCTGGTCTCCCGGTATTCGACAAAGTAAAAAGAAAACAGAACTTACCGATTTATAATGAATTTTATGTACCAGTAATGTGATGAAGTTGACGAAGGAAAAACTTTTTTATGACGTTCCAATTTGTTATTTTTAATGACAAAGTGTACTTAAATAAATGAAGAAAGGACGTAATCTTCAACGATTGGAATTGCCATAATATTAGTTGGTGCACTTGGTGCAGGTAGGTTGGTGCATAAAAGCCAGCAACGAACGAGTCCGTCTGCCAAATTAGTCGTAGGATATGCAGCGCACACGTGCTCAGGGGCAAGATTGGAACGTCTGCGCTGCGCCACGATAATTGAATGAAATATTTTTACCGGAGTCTCACATGTAATATTTCGAGTCTCAAACTTGATATTTTGCTGCATTCTGTATACACAGTCTGCGATCCCGCTGCGAAGTCATCTTGCATGGACTTATTGCACGAAATTATTTCATATGACTTTTTTATAATCTATACTAATATTATAAAGCTGAAGAGATTGTTTGTTTGTTTATTTGAACGCGCAAACTTGTTGTTATGCTTATACTACAAATCTAGTATTAAAGTCAGAACCCTTAACTTACCAAAACAAAATGATTACTTTCTTAATGAAAGGATTTAAAAGTATGTCATAATTTTATTCTTAGCCTCCCCGAAGTTCTTTTCAGTTGTTTCGGGAGGCTTACGCTTTTTAAATTTCAATCTAGTCTCACAGATACTATCGTAGGTACTCTTTCGTTGCTTGGGGGTGGCCCGGAGGGCCTGTCAAGTGTGATCGTTTCATAACCATGAAAACGTGATTTTAAATTTTGAGAGAACTCTTGTTTTACCTAGAATGGTCCGTTGGTTTGATATATTGATTGCAGTCAAGTTATTTGTTAGCATTTCATTATTTTAAAATTAAGTACTAAATAACAATGACATAAAAATGTTTAGGTTTTTAGATTTGATTTAATTCTGCTTAGCAGTTGTAGCGGGTAATGTAACAGGTAAGTAATTATTTTTGTAATACCGATGAAAATAAAGTAAATCTTATTGCGGTAAATAACGGAACTCTAAATTGCGTCTGCTGAAAGAGATTATTTCTCAATCCGTTCCCGGTGAGGTTCGGCATATTTAATAAGGTCTATTATTATTATCTGCTTTACTGTCACAGTCTGCAGACGTTTCAATTAATTATTTGAAAGTTTCAAAGATAACTTCTGTTATAAATTCCAGATTGAATTCTAGATACCTACCACATTTTATGGCATTCTGAATATTGAGACTGTTATGAACCGTAGTAAAAAAAACCGAAATTTAGTCATAATAAGTGTTCTAGGTGTACCTGCTTCTTAGGCACGGTATGCTTTAAAGCTGGCCTTACTAGTGTATATGTTACTTAATATTTTCTGGAGGACTGAAATATCGTCCTTCCTTTTAGATTTTACTCAGCTGTCGGAATGTTAAAGAATCCTCGTATCGAAAAGTTGAAGTAACCGCTAAATCTGGTGAAGCGTAGCGGATATTTTCCCCTAAAACAATAGAGCCGTACTATCTGTGACGTAACGGAGCCATTTCGGGTTCGAGCGTGGTTTGTTTGCGATCGCACCGCGCCGCATTGCTCCGCACGCGAGCACGTACGCGATGCGTTGCGAATACTAATCGACGACTGGGGTATTTTGCAACTCACGATACGATGATGATTGAAGGATCCCCTCTGTCCCGACAACCAACCAACATTTTTATCAATCATAGGAGAAAAATCTTACCTTTAGAAATGCGTGCCGACCTGAAGCGGTGGAGTATCGTCATTTTAATATAGAAAGATTTCCTAGTGCTCAACTTCTTTGATTATTATTTTGAGTATAAATATTTTTTAACTAATTAGTTCTAGTTTATTTTTATTAAATATCGCGTCGCCACATATAAATACACTTGCGACTAGTTCGGACGCCCGAAAATTGAATTCGAAGTGCACACATTGGCGCAGTATTAACGTCGCCCAAAACAATGCCCAATCAAACGGAGTGCGCTTGCTCGCCGCTTCTGTGTATAAATCTTGGATATTGACTTTAATTCCTACGCTTTTATTTTATTGCATTAAAATATTTGTTAGTTTGTATTGGTTTTTATTCCCACAAATTCTATAGGGTTACATTAAAATTTGTAGTTTTTGTCCCGTTCTGCTTTGACGTTTGTAGTAATTTGATATATGTCATAAAGTCCATATCTCATAAGTTTTTTTATGTGCAACATGTTCTAATAAATATATAAATAAATATTTTCAGACATGCCACACTGGGCCACACAGAGCCATCTAGTCCCAAACTAAGCTACTACTAAGAAGCTTGTTGTATTGGGTACTAGACAACCGATAAAGTTACTTTTATATTTTTGTAAATATATACTTACAATACATAGAAAACACCCAGACCAGTACAAACAGACATGTTCATGCACACAAATATTTGTACTGTGCGGGGATCGCGCGACCCATGGCTCAAAAACAGCCATTACTACCACTGATCCAAATGGTCGTCGTAATAATAGGGGTTAAATTATGAAATTGCCGATTTGTACTGAAAATCAAAATTGTTAATTTTTTAATTTTTAACAAATGTATTTAATCAAAATAGTTACCATTATTATCTATACATTGCTGTCATCTAATAGGAAGGTTATTTATGCCTTTGTGATAGAACTCTGAGGATCTAGACTGCACAAACTGTGTGAAAGCATTTTGTACTGCCTCCTGGGAAGAAAACTTCTTGTCACGTAGATAATTGTCCAAATCACGAAAAAAATGGTAGTCCGTTGGAGCAAAGTCTGGCGAATACGGAGGATGTCGAATGGTTTCTAATTGCAGTTCCTGAAGGGTCAAAACGGTTTCTCGTGCTGTATGAGGTCTCGCTTTGTCATGGAGCAATAATGGTGAAGATCGATTCATGAGTCGGGCCTGCTTTACTGCTAGTTTTGCCAACATTGTTCGGAGTTCGGCACGGATCGGAGAAAACTATAGTGAATAACACCATGCTGAGACCACCAAACAGTTACCATTACCTATTTATTGGTAAGTTTTGCTTTAGGACACTGCTGTGGCGTTTGACCTGGGGTCAGCCATTGCATTTTTCTTTTACGGTTATCATAAAGAATCCACTTTTCATCACATGTCACTATTCGATTTAATATTCCTTCATTTCTGTACCGATTCAACAAGGCAACACAAGTTTCAACACGCGTTTCTTTCTGCACATCAGTCAAATCATGAGGCATTTCGTATTTTTTTATTTTATTGATTTGACGCAAATGAGTCAATATTGTGGGTAAGGTTACGTTAAACCATGCCGCTAATTCCTGGGTAGTTTGACTAGGATCGGCTTCCACTATCTCTCTTAATTCATCGTTAATAACCTGTGTGAGTCTTCCTCGTGGCTCGTTCTTCAAGTCGAAGTTTCCATCACGAAAGCGTTTAAACCAAAATCGCACGGTGCGTTCATTAGCAGATCCCTCTCCATACTGTCAAAATCCTTATTTTCTTCTAAATTCTTTTAAATTTCGATCGATCGTGCCTCGCCCCGAGTGTTAGGTTATTTTCGTTACGGAATTTCTGGATTCGGTCTCCACGCTCAAGGCCCGCGATAGAAGCTATGCAAGCTTAAAAGAGTGTTTTTCTACATTTTCTCGGGTCTGGGTGTTTGAAGTAATCTCTCTTAATTCATCGTTAATCACCTGTGTGGGCGGTCTTCCTCGTGGCTCGTTCTTCAAGACGAAGTTTCCATCATAAAAGCGTTTAAACCAAAATCGCACGGTGCGTTCATTAACAGATCCCTCTCCAAACGCAACATTGATATTGCGGGCTGTTTCTGCCGCGTTACTTCCGCGTCGGAACTCGTATTCAAAAATCACTCGAATTTTCGCAGTATCCATCTTTCTTGTCTAAGTTAAATAACAAAAACAATTGGAAGTCGATATTCAAATGTTTCACATTTTTTAAAAGAAGAACATCATAGAAACCATGTGAAAAAAGTTTCATTCGAAAACCTCAAACCATGAAGATTCTATGTCAATTCAAAGAACCTATTACAATAAAACGGCAATTTCATATTTTAACCCCTAATATAAGATATGGGAATGTTTAGCCATTTCCAAGTGTGTTTTTACCTTATTTTTAAATTTGACTTCTATTTCTACAATTAATACAATTTGTTTACAAACGGTATGCAGATATAAAAAGTGGTGACTATCATTAAGTCACAACTTTTTGATGTTGATGACTTACATGAGTTGTTCGTGCTCAGGTCTCAGTAGAAACATTGACCAATTAAGGTAAACGATGGAGCAATGTCGTCAAATCAAAACGTAAAAATATTGTCACGTCCAATTTTTACTTGAAACATATTTAAGGAAACTCGGTGCTTTCAAATGATTGTATTTAAAGAGAAATCGAAGAATTCGGAGAATTCGAAGAATTTGGCTAAAAGTAGTCTTATTGGTTACACGTAGTCTTTGTGTTCTTCTATAATTTAAACTATGATCATTGGTTTTGAGATATATTTACATCCCCACTAGAGTTATGAAAAATATGACACTATTGTTAACTCATACATACACTACACACTAATTCATATCCACATTGTGCATTATAAAACCTATTTCCGTCACCTCTGGATGATACCTATAGCTTGCTCTGTATAAAGGATTCACTGCCCTAGTTCGATGTTTCATGTTGTCCTACGCTTCACCCGAATATGCGTTGCATAATTATGCGTGTGTACGGGCGTGACGAATTATAATCTGTGCGATCGGTAATCCCCATGCAACGGCTGCAGGCATGCACCTAGGATGTTTGGATTGAACATCGACCATATTTGAATTGCTATCGATGCGTGAATTCCATATTGAAATTTTATTCATTTATATTGAAATTTTTTGTGTGTTCTGCTTTTTTCTATTCATGTAAAACGTTGTCATAATGCTTTTGTAAGCACGTAAATTATTTTTACTGTACAGTGGTATACCAAATCATTCTTAATGTATTATTTATTAATTACCTGACAACGATATTTTGCCATGTAAATGGGAATAAATGCAAAGAGCACTTGATGATGCATAGTCAACTTTTAAACCTTTTTGATTTCAGACCGCATCTATATTTATTTTATTTTATAAAACAACACACATTACAAATAACATCAAATGTTTAATTACATAGAACAGTATGTATTAGCAAATTAAATTGTCGTTTTTAGTATTTCCCTTTACTTATCATTTATGTTTCTCATCGTTTAAACCTTACTTGAACTGCCATAAATATTTCTATGTTTAAATTAGCAAATTCGGTACAACCATTCTCGAGTTTTTTTTTTAGCAATTTTTTTTGAATACAGTTAGTAGTTATTATTTGCCAAACATACTTTACCGATAACTACCTGGAAATTTAATGTACCTAAAGCGAGTTACAGTAAATTTTCGAAATGAATTTAGTAAATATCTATAATATAGTGTTTAATTAACAATTGGCTATCAGTGTTTCCGGCTGAAAGACCTCCATTAACCAACTGTCCATTAAAAGTTTTCGCCTTATTACACAGTTACCACGAAACTCGGTGTTGATTGTTGTTTTTGCATTAAATTAATTGCCATGCGAACTGTAAAGTTTCGTCCACATTCATTGCAAGATCTTGTTGTTCAAAAATGTACTAAGAATGTTCTGGCTGCTTAAGTGCAGATTTGCGCCGTATGACAATTGATTTTTATAGTACCTGGAATTACCCGCATACAAGCGGTTAATAAATAAGTAGGTACTTTATTCTTTAAAAAAATTCAATGTCCGTTAATAACCTGTATTTGGGGTCTGGCCTTTGGGGACACCATTGACTGTGAATACTTTCTTGAATTGTATTTTAAAACTTTATCTTCAGTTTGTTTTGTGTTGCTGTTAGTCGTTTTTAAATTTTTTTGTTAAGTTTTCTGGAAATAACGTCATCAAGGATAAAGAAAGATTGATTACACGTAATGATGATTGTAAACGCTTAATAGTGTATACCTATTCTTAGGTAGCAAATCCTTAGCGCATTAGTTTGTGTATAAAAAATATGTTTTTTTTATGAAAGTAACAAAAATTGGTTTTTTGAGTTGCATTGCAATTATTAGCGACACAAATAATATCAACGCTTAAAACAGTTTTACGAATAAGTAGTTTTACGAATGAAATGAAATATATTTCTAGTAAATAAGTTGATATTATAGATCTGACTACACGAGTACTAAATTTGGTCTTATTATAAATAAATAAAAATAAATATTTAGGACATGCCTCACTGGGCCACACAGAGCCATCTAGTCCCAAATTAAGCTACTATTAAGTACCCTGTCGTATGGGGTACTAAACAACCGATAAACTTACTTATATACTTTTTTTTTGTAAATACATACGTATAATATGTAGAAAACACCCAGACCAGTACAAACAGACATGTTCACGCACACAAATATTTGTACTGTACGGGGATCGAACCCGCGACCCATGGCTCAGAAGCAGCGTTTACTACCGCTGATCCAAATGGTCGTCAAATAATATATATATATATATATACAGGGTGGTCCAAACGGTGATGTCCAAAAATTATTTTTGGATTCCTTACATCCAGGGCTGTCCAAATATACCCTATATATGTTACCCGATTTTTCTTAGTTTTCGAGATATAATTTTTTTTCTTAAATTTTTAGAATTTTCGGAGTAAACAGTTTTAAAAAATGGTTTCTCCACTTTTTATCATGTTATGTCAGATTTTTTTTGCAGTATGATCCTTATAATTTAATTACTTACTTAGATAAAATTATCAGCTAGCTAAGCCTTACTAAAGTTTCTGAAAAATTTACCGAAAGTCAATAGTTTCCGTTCAAGCTAGTCAGAGCTTACTAATTTTAAAATTTATTATTTAGAAGCTAAGGCTTTCGGGAAGTTTTTGAAATGATCTAAAACACTGTGAAACCACTTTTTTTTCAATTCATAGTTTAAAATTCCTCCTGTCAATGACAAACAAAACAAAAAAAGAATTAGCGAAATGGGTCCAGCCGTTTATGCCGTGACCAAGGGAAACAGGCATTCATTTTTATATATATGGATGTATTTAAAGACCTTTAATTAGCTCTGAAGTTTTTTTTCAGTTGTCACATTTCCCTTTAATTTTGTTTATCGTTGTCGATATCTGCTCGGAGAAGCGATTGGTTATTAATTTGCGAATGTCCGCAGAACCGCTCGGAAGCCCTTAAGCCTGCTGCGACCGAATTCCGCTGACAATGGACGCCGATGTCGTGGATTACAGGCTCCCCTTAGGTGTTCTGTGTAAATGGGGATTTAATTTCCCGTATCCGTAAACACAATGGGTGGGATACGTTTCGGTCGGACGCGTGTCCGTTGCAGATTGTCGTAGTCTTGCCGGTTTGCAAAATTCGTGTTTCGTTAAAAGTTATGGCATGTGTGGTCGTAGATTATTATGCTGTCATGTATAAATAAAAAAAATATCTATTCCTGCGCTCCAGTGAAGCAATTGTCTTCAAAATTCATTGAAGAAACAATCTTGTGATATTGGAATCCCATATTTAAGTTATTGTACTGTGTTTTTACTTTTCAATTACATTTAGAATAATTTGTGTCTAAAGTTAAAGTTTATTAGGATTTTATATTACACTAGCTGTTGTTGCCCGCGACTTCGTACGTGTCAATTTCTGTTAGGTATATGATCGCGATTATTTTTGCAACATTTATCACTGATGCTTCGCTTCTATTGGTCGCAGCGTGATGTTATGTAGCCTTCCTTCCTTAATTCCTCGATAAATGGACTGCCCAACACAAAAAGTTGTTTTTTAATTTGTACCAGTAGGTACTTCCTGAGATTAGCGTGTTCAAACAAACGAACTGACTAACAAAAAAAGACTTCGGCTTTATAATATTAGTATAGATTTTGGTTATCCCCACGTTTCGAAAACTTAACAGTGTTGGTGGTCAAGATAAGTTCTAGACATTCTGCAAAAGATCCGTACTATGCAGGTTGATTATACATAGGACCGATTATGCGTTGAAACAATAGAAGGCCCCATGACAGTGCGGGCCACACGAGACGCCGATGACGGCGCATTAAACGAATCCATACAGGGTGATTGATGAGCGGCGCAAACACACCGCGCGACTCATTCAATTTGCTGTCACCGAGACAGAATGCAGTTTTATTATTCAGCCTGGAGTGCTTTCCGTGATGCGGTATACCTTAGCGAATGGTTGAGCTTACCTTTTTTCATATTACTTCCAAAACTATAGGTCAATTTAATGATGTCTCAATTCGCTAAAGATATTTGCTTAATATCAAGTACCTAGTGTAGTTGATTTATTTTAAGAGACATTTTATTGAAAAATACTTTGTCTGCATTGAAAAGTCTTATTGTTCTGGGTGTAGGTAATACAGTTATTCAATTATTTTATCAACTTTGCCATTACATGAATCCGGCCAAGTGCGAGTCGGACTTGCGCACGAAGGGTTCCATACCATTATCTATAAAAACATCGAATACAATGTCAATATCGAGCAAAAAATCACGTTTGCTGTATGTGAGCCCCCTTAAAGACCTTTTTATTCTGAATATTTTACAGAAATACATCATCCCTAAAAATTTCAACTGTTTTCCTATCATGGTTCTTATGATAGCCTGGATAGAAAGAATAGGATAGCCTGGCGACAGACGGACGTACGGACAGATGCACAGACAGACGGACAGCAAAGTCTTAGTAATATAGTCCCCTTTTTACCCGGGTATGGAACCCTAAAATCTGCAAAACAAAAGATTATCCAGCACAAGTGATGATGAATATACAACGCATAAAATACACGTAGTGCTCCCAAGACATATTGCCATACCGACACACGAGCTGACTTAATTTGACAGCATGCATATTCTGGAGTTAAGTTTCGACCGTACCAGGCATCTCTATACTAATTCTCCTCTCATAGTCGCATACTGACGATACGTCAGTGTAGGATGCAGTATCGTGTTTGTCCATTTCAGGTAGTGATCGATCAGTTTGGAGAGAATACCCTGACCTAGATATATGGCACAAACTTGTCACTAGAAGATATCTTCAAATGAAGTGTAGTAACAGTCTCGTAGAAAATAAAACTTTGCACTACATTCGACTTTGAAAAGTTTATTTGTTAATTAAATTACAGCCAATTTATCCATATACAAGCGCCCAATGAAAATGTTAACTATTTAACGAATTTAAACCCATAAAGATATGTTCTCTTATGTATACTTTTGAAAACTTACATTGTGTGGTGTTATTAATGTCATACTGTTGTCTTATCTTGTGTACCATAGTCTTCATCAATAGCCTATATTATTGCATTTGTTATATATTTGGTTACGTGTTTTAATTACTAAGAAATTTTCACTCTATCAAGAGTTCACTGCTGGAAATGATTGAAGGAAGATTTTTCTATAACCGCCGTACATGTATATGCCATGAGTGGAGTGAAAACGCTGCTGCCAATCTTCTTAGTGCATTACTCCTTTAGTCACTACGTACGACACCCATATAACACCTCATACAATAGTGTAAAATAGTAATAACTTTTATAGTTATACAAACTGTTGAGTTACGATTACGACATGTCGGGAATTTAATTTGTTAGCAGCCCACTGTGATGTGATTATCCAGTGTGTCAGCTAGCTTGTATCATCAGGATGCCTTTATGGCATCGCCGCTGCACCGGACAGCGATTCCGCAGAATTAGCCAGAGTGCTTTTTTATTGCGTCTAAGATGGTCGTGGTGAGCTGTAACTTAATTTTGTATTGCACACGTGGAATGAAAATGCTGTGAAAATAATACTTTGTTGTGATCTGAAATTAAAGGTTGTATTGTGCAGTAAATTACTTTGTAAATTAATTTTATTTTACACAAATATTTATACAACACAAGACCTAGGATTTAAGTGCTTAAGATAAGTTTTAGTGTTTAAAGTGTCGTGCGGTACCTACCGGCACATGTCAAAAAATTGCATATATGCAATATATAAATAACGAGATGATAAGGGGTGGCCCTTGTCTTCCTGTGGCTATCGTGAAAGGTGACTAGAGAAGAAGGTATTGCCATAAGACGGGCAGCAGAGTCTTTACACTACTAAGTAGCGGCCAAACTTTAAATAAATAAATTCGTCATTAATATTACAATGTAATCGGTTTGGGGCTTTGGGCTAATGAAATACACGGCGAAGCTGCTGTTTATAAAACAAAACTTGAAAAAGGAAAAAGTATTGATATTTTTATCAAAATACTATTGTAAAATATATTAGTAATACCTATCACAAAACTAAAAATTTATTTCAGTAAATTCATCCTCAACTTGAAACCTTATCTACGCTTCTTAACTTACTATACCATCATTTATTTTTCGGTTCTTATTGACTAGAAACTGAAGTTTGTAAGAACTTAAGATTATAGCATCATTTAGCTCATCCGACGCTCACTCACCTTCGATAATTGTAACTTGATATCTCACGGTAGTTATTAGTTGTGTAGCGCTGGCTAAGTTTGTAATAAGACTTAGTGACTGGATTGGTAACGGCTGAGTTGCGTTAAGGGCTGCCCAAAAAGGTATTATTCTATTCAAAAACATCCAAACCTCTTCGTGGTTTCTGTGAATATGTTAAGTACATACTCCTTAGACCAATAAAAATAACCATTACCGAAATATACATATAAATCCACCTTATCGGCTTATTATATGTTGATGTCAGTTACTTTAAATATTGTCTTAACTGATGTAGATAACAAAGATTCACTATATTTGTAACAACATGCTTCCTTTAAGTGACTATTTATTGGTATAGAGAAGTTTCTAGAGAGTTTTCTACTAACAACGTACAAATTAGATGTTTCTAATATATTTTCAACTTTTATTTATCAGTCACATAACTTTATGCGGTCGCTTTTGCACTCTCTCATAATTATTTCATATTAATATCTTATACTTTAAATTAAATTAGAGCCACCCCTACCGTCCGATGCGAGTTTAAAGAACTTTCAGTCGTTTGTTTGATTCCGATACTTGCGTGGGCTACTGATACTTTTATTATTTCCTTATGTACTTAGCGAGTTTGTAACTTGTTCTCGATAACTGGGAGTTATTGCCTGTATTGCTCTTAGAATTTTTCCTATTGAAAGGAATCACGTTCAAAACATTACATTAAAAACTACTGTTAAGGTTGTTTTTTAATTCGTATTTACGTACGATATTTTCTAAATGAGCATTGTGTTTTCCTACACACCGGGACGCTACACAGGGAAGCCGGTGCATTTTATAGCTATAAGCCCATCATCGCAGAATCTGGCTTGTGGTTTTCATTTTAGTAGTAGTACAGGTAGATATTTAATTGTCTGCCTGTTATCTTTTCATGCTTAATCCTTTTAATCGAAATATACGTTATTTGGAGTAGAGATACCTAGTTTGTGACCCAGGGCAGGACTTATAACAGTTTTTATTTCGGAATTTTCTTTGAAGAGAAGTTTGTGTGGACAACCACCGATTTTTTATTTTAATACAGAGATAGCGAGGGCGTTAAGTACTTCAAAATTAAGTGACATGAGTGTGACGATCATGGGCTTGCTCTTGACTACATAAGATAAGATAAATACTCTTTATTGCACACCATACAGGATTTTGTCACATAAAATACATTTTAAGCTGTACAATTTAGGCGGTCTTATTGCTGGGAGCGATCTCTTCCAGACAACCTCAGTAAAGGGCAGTTGAATTAGAAAAGATTGGAGAAGGCGGCGAAGAGTTCTTAAGAGTAAATAATAAATATGTAGGTAAAAAATAATAATACAATAAATAATAAAATACATATTCTACTATATCAATATACATACATACAAATAAAAATAAATATAAGTATATAAAAACAATAAATACATGTACAAAACAAACCAAAAATACTTGAAAAAAAAAAAACTAAAGAGCTTGAATCTAAAATTTTAAAGGAAAATAGTGGAAGGAAAGGAACTTTAGAGTGATAGGAGATAAGTTTTAAGTTTGCTTTTAAAAGTCGATAGTGTTTCAGACTGCCGAATAAACAACGGCAGAGAGTTGGCATAGCCGAACGGATTGGACAGTGTAAGACTGTGAATAGGCGTGAGAAGAATGAGGAGGAAATGAGAGACAGAGTTTATTGGATGACCGCATTTCATAACCGAGAGCTGACTGTAGAAAATGGAAACGTTCCTTTAGATATGGTGGTGAATTTGGATTAAATACGAGTAAGATAGAATACAAAAAGGAAAGAACGCTGACGACGTATGGGTAGCCAGTTTAGGAGCGCTCAGTATTCTGAGACATGGTCGTACTTTCGCAGACCATATTCAATGCGAATGCAGAAGTTTTGGAGGCGCTCAAGTTTATTTAAGAAATTTTCATTGAGGTCAGTGTAGCAACAGTCTGCATAATCAAGAATAGGCAAAAGTAGGGCCTGAACAAGTGCAATTTTAGTAGGAACTAGTAGAAAATTACGTTTACTGATGCTGCCACTGCAAACACTTTCCTGCTAACCTCTGAGACCTGGGTCGTCCTAGTGACAGAACAAGGTTTTTGACGACTTTGCTGTAGCTAATTATAACGCCGTCAAATATAATAGGCGGTAAGGCACTCCAGTCGATCTTGCTAATTTGCCGTGAGCCACCAAGTATTATATATTATAGCTTACGTTTTTGAGGGGTTGACTTGGAGTCCGTATGACCGGCTCCAGTTCAGAATATGAGTTAAATCACTATTTATAACATTAACCACACTATCAAGCTCCTCAAGACTCCCTTGAGAATATATTTGGAGATCGTCTGCATACAGGTGGAAAGAAGAGGATAGATTGTGTGAAATGGAATTGATAAAAATTGCGAAGAGTAGAGGAGACAGAACGCCACCTTGCGGGACTCCAGCAGTGATGTCTCACCAAGCAGAAGCTTTACTAAAATGCAGCAATGTTAATACAGTAATGTGTTTTCTATCAATACCGCATCGAATATCGTCCGTAATTTTGACCAAAGCAGTTGTCGTACTATGCCCAGACCTAAATCCAGATTGGAACGAATTGAAAAGATTGTTTGAGGTAGGTTTTTTTGGCAGAGGTGTTACTTGGGCGTCCTTCCAAATACTTGGAAAGACGCTTTTATACAGAGAGAAATTAAGTATGTGAGTGATGATGGGTGATATATGGTCTAAATAATCTGGTATAATACCTATTATTATCATGTTTCGACTAATACTATCACTTCCCACGGCGTTTGAGGCTATAGAGAGTATATGCTTCTTAACATCACAATCGGATACTTGACTAAAATTAAAAACTGGATTGTCGGGAGTTGGAAGTGATAAGAGTTGACTGAGAGTAATATTTTTTGTTAAGCCGTCAAGAGCAAATGATGAGGAGAAATGTTTGTTTAAAAGATTAATGTTAATTTCTTTGGCAATAAAATGTTTCTGCGTTCTTCCTACACCAATTGACTTTAAAAATTTCCATACTTTAGCTTGATCTCCGTTTTCAACAGATTAATGGATATAGCGTCTTTGAGCGGACACAGTATTACAGCGATTCCGAATAGTTCTATAATTTTGACGATTTTTATCTGATTGGTCCTTTTTACCTTGTCTTGGCAGCATTTTTCTTGTCACGCAAAGATTTCAGTTCATCAGACAACCAAGGCGCAGGAACATGCTTGATTCTGACAGGCCGAATAGGAGCATGCTTGTCGTAAAGTTTGACAATAAGTGTAATGAAAAGTTAAACCTTCTCATCAACATCATCTGCAGCTGTAATTATGTACCAATCAGTGTTAATAGTGTCATACTTAAGGTTATCAATGTTCATACTACTAAAATTGCGTTGCTCATCTGCAACTCATACGTCGGAAGAAGAAGCTTCAAGCTCATCAGAGAGAGTAAGGATGGTAGAATGGAAGCTCTCATTTTGTGAAGAAGCAGAAGATGAGAGAGATATAAAGTGGTATGATTGACCAGTATCAGAATTTGACATAATTATATGATTGGGGTTTGATGTTAATATAATAAAATAATAAATACTAATAATACAATAAGAATAAATAAACACTCAAACAACACACAACTCTTAAAACGTATTAAATAAGGCAAATTTGTACCTTTCAACTTGTCCTTTACCAACCAGCAAACCAAAGTAAATATAACATAAATTGTTTTACATGATGTCTTCATATTTTACATTGAACACAAAACAACGGAACGCAATGCCACTGACGTAAGAACGTTATAATAACAACAGCTGTCAAGTACGTGGGTAACACTGAAAATGTTTAAAACTGGCCAGTTAGAAACATTGCTGATAAAAGCTTTTTTTTTTAAATATAATTTTAGAACTCTGGTAACCTAATGGTAGTATATTGCATTCATTTGTCATTTGTCTTTGTGAATTGGCGGCAAATCTAAAACTAAGAAAATTTTCGGTCAATGATTTATTATGACTTTCGTTGTGGGCTTACTCAACAACAAAGCTATGATAGGCCGCGATTAGCATTTCTTAATGAAGCCCCATCTCGTGCCACTATTTACAATTGGTTTAACGAGTTTAAGCGCGGACGTAGCGATCTCAATGATGATCCGCGTGAGGGACGTCCTTTAAAAGCGACTACTGAAGATAACACGATAGAGCGACGCATGATAGAGGAAGATAAGAGAGTGACCTATCAGCAGATACGGGCAAGCCTAGGCATTGGTATGAGTCAAGTTCAAAAAATATTACACGAACATTTAGGTGTCAGGAAGCTTTGTACCAGATGGATTTCCCATACTTTAACCGACGACCACAAAACACCTTCGCATGGACTGGTGTCGCCAAATGTTAGATAAGGTAAACGGCGGTGACTCAAATGCTGTATTTGACATCGTCACAGGTGATGAGAGCTGGATATATTGCTACGAACCCGAAATCAAAAGACAATCAGCTCAGTGGGTGTTTCCTTTCAAGGATCGGCCAACTAAGGTAAAGAACCGATGCCTTAGACAGAGGACAACAAGTTTACGTCGTATACACTGATTTCCGCAAAGCCTTCGACACAGTTCCCCATGACGTTTTAATTTCAAAGCTCGCATCATATGGCTTTTCCGGATCCCTGATTAAATGGCTAGACTCTATCTTCTGAACAGGACATTTTTTGTTGTGGTTAAAGGATTTCAATCAAGAAGATATAACGTAACTTCAGGCGTTCCTCAAGGCTCCCATTTAGGCCCTGTACTTTTTAACATCTTTGTAAACGACATCCCAGAACGATTTGTACACTCAAAGACATGTACGCTGACGATTTAAAGATTCTCAAGGTTGTGCAGACACCTACGGATGCCCTTTTACTTCAAGCTGATCTTGATAACCTTGCCAATTGGTGCCGACTCAATGGCATGCACCTAAACACTGGGAAATGTTTCTCTATTAACTTCACTCGGAAACTCAGCGGTATAATCGATCATCAGTATGCCATTGACGGCTCTCTTTTGACTGAGGTAGATTCAGTACGGGACTTGGGTATTCTGTTCGATAAAAAAATTACTTTCATTCCTCACATCGACGGAATTGTCACCAAGGCCTCAAAGACCCTGGGATTCGTGCTTCGAAATACAAAAACGTTTAAAAATTGCAAAACGAAAGTCCTACTGTATAACTGTTTGGTACGAAGCATATTGGAATATGGTTCAGTTGTATGGCGACCACACTATGCAAGTCACACGCTTAGGTTAGAACGAATTCAAAAGAGATTTTTGTGGCACTTGGCTTTTGCAGCAGGCCAAGCGAAGACTATTAGATCCTACAATGATAGATTGAATGAATTCAGGATGACCAGCTTGGACAAGCGTAGAGATATACTAGACTTGACATTTTTATTTAAAATTCTCAGAAATATGATCGATTGTCCACAGCTTTTAAGTAACATTAAATTCAAAGTACCATTCCAGTATCCTCGCAAAAAAATGAAAACAATATTATGCCCGCCACAGCGTAAGACACTTTTTGGTGCCTGCTCGCCTATTCCACGTCTCTGCAAACAATACAACAAATACAATGATCATTTGGATATTCACTGGGACTCAATTAGAAGATTTAAGAAAAGTATAAGATCTCTGAAATCTATGTAGTTAGCATTGTCAGGTAGCCCTCTCCCTTTCCACTTACAGCTTTCACAGTATTTGTGTACCGCAATGTTTTTTTTTCATGTTTGTTTGTGTGTGTTTTTTTTTTATCTTTATAATTCTTTATTTACACATCCTTTACATGTGCGAAATATGGAGTAATCAGTGTTTATCTGTAAATCTGTCGTGCAATATTTCTTACTTCCCTAAGCATGTTTCCTCTATATTTTAATATAGCTGTTCCTCGCGACTTCGTGCGCGTCAATTTCAGTTTTTAATATCGCGATTATTTTTGCAACATTTTTCACTGATGCTTCGCTCCTACTAGTCGCAGCGTGATGTTATATAGCCTAAAGCCTTCCTCGAGGCATGGACTATCCAACACAAAAATAATTTTTCAATTCGAACCAGTACTTCCAGAGATTAGCGCGTTCAAACAAACAAACAAACAAACAAACTCTTCAGCTTTATAATATTAAGTATAGATTAGTATAGGTTGTAACTACAGTAGATAACTCTTATAAATAACAATAAAAAATAAAAAAATAAGAAAGGTAGAAGTCAAGGAAAAAAGATGATTGCCTCATTCTTTGGTCGGAAAGGTCATTTCGCGACAGTTGTGATAGAAGATGGAAGGACAGTTACTGCAGACTGGTATATCAATCGCTGTTTGCCTATTGTCTTGGAAAAAATTCGACAGCAACGCCCTCGAAGCAGGATCCTCCATCACCACTACAATGCTTCAGCGCACTCCACAAAACGGACTGTTGAATATTTGACTATGGCAGGTGTGTCATCCGCCATACAGTCCTGATCTGGCGCCCTGCGACTTTCATTTATTTTCAAGAACTAAAGATAAAATTTGAGGTATTCGCTTTACGAGCCCTGAAGATGCGGTGAAAGCGTACGAAAATGCCATTAAAGAGACCCCTAAGGAAGAATGGGCCTACTGCTTTTATCAGTGGTTCCATCGAATGCAACGATGTGTAGAGAGGAACGGAGATTACTTCGAAAAACAATAAAAGTATTTGCAACTTTCTACATTTAACCGTTTTTCATTTTCTAAACATTTTCAGTGTTACCTAGGTAACAAGTGACAGTTGACGTCCGATAGCTAACTAATATACTATTTAAACATGCAATAAATCAATCTTTTTGATTCAGTTTTAAAATTAATTCGGGTTATTTACAAAAATTAAAGTGTTTACTGCATAGAAACTAAACAAAAGAAGTATCTGATAATATGATTTGCAAGTAACAACACAAGATATTAAAGTGCTTATATACCTAAACTCAAAACGCAAGAAAGGCGCTAAATGAAGAAATCCTAGAACAAAAAAATATGTTTACTTCTTACGCCTGGGCTTGGTGTTGTCGTCCCGTGTTGCGCTTGGCCCCGGAACAGGTGCTGAAGTTGCCGCTGTACTGGGATCAATCATATCCAGCTCAGCCATGGGTGTTAAGCTACGATGTGTGCTGTCTACCGCACTGATAATAATGACATGTCCAACACCTGCTCACGCCGACTCGCTTACGGGCTTCCGTAAAGGTGTCGTGACGAGCTTTGGTCAGGAACTCTGAAATGGTTATTTCTGAAGACTTCAGTGCGGTCTTGGAGAACCAGACCTTGTCCCGGTCTTCTACTTTGGAGAACTTGATGAGAATGGGCCGTGTCTTATTTTTTTTAGTCCTTCCCATGCGATGACACCTACTAAAAGTATCCGTTGGCAGTGAAACGCTCAACCGCTTAGAGAAAAGCTCTTCCATAACTGCACTCAACTCCTCATCTCGCACTTCCGGAACTCCATGCACTAACAGGACCTTACGTCGCCCACGTATCTCAAGACGATCACATTCACGCTGAAGAATTTTGCTAAAATGGAGCGAGCTTATCCAGAAAGTGGCACTGGTTCTCACACACCAGCGGAACACAGAAAAACTGTTTGGCGCTGGACTCCGGCAGGAGAGTGGTAGCATCCAAGCAGCCTCTTACGAAGCCTACCACCGCAGAGGGATCTGTTAGCCGTCATCATTGGTTAGAAAACCAAAGATGCTGTTGCCCAGGGTGGCCCAATAGTAGGTAGATCCCACCACCCCAAACCAGGAACCCGATATATTTAACCATGAACCCAATATAACTGAAAACCACGCAGACGAAGTCGCTCGCTTAGTTTTTAAACCTCGTAACCATTTATCATCCTAGTCTTTACTAAATATCAAGAATAGCAAATTGCAATTAAATATCTGGTTATAATAAAATATGTAGAACATTAAAAGTCTTACTTAGTCAAAAGTATGACACCATCATTTTTATTTAGATCTGATAATTCCTGCGTTATTGGCGGTTCTTTGGCGATAGTCATATTTTAGCAGCGATATCTATCTTAAGTCTAGCGTAAGTCTGAAACCGAGTTGGTTCCTGCTCCTTCCTTTATTATTAATCCACACCCGATAGCCTCCGTCAGACAATTTTTTATCTTCGATAGAAGCAGAAACTTTGCCCTTGCGTTCTTTCAGCGAATTTAATTGAGAAAACTTAATTTTTATTTCGATTAGTTGGAGATTAGACTATGATTACTTGACTGGCCATATGAATACTTTTTACATGTTAAATCTCTTACCATGGACGAACATTTTATGTTGTTGTTTACGAGTAGGTATGTTAGGTTTGACTGAAACCAACAATTGTATTAAAATGTAAGCTCGTGTTAAAAATTTGTAGTTGTACCTACTTGAATTTGAAATAAATAACGTAAGTACTGGTCTTATCAATAATTGAAGGCTAGGTAAGTTTTGTGTTCTAAATGGGAATCCATTATGCAGCAGCAGCAGTGGACAACAAAAAGCTGATGATTACTGCATTTAATTTTGCTTCTTTATGCCCTAATTATTACCTATCTGCTATCGTAAACAAGCCAGGCAACTATTATGTCTTTACTTATGAAATTGCCCTTTTGTATCAAAAAATTTTAACGAATTTTTTCATGTATTTTTTATTTGTATTAATCGAAGTAATCACCTATGCAATCAATGCATCTTTGCCAACGCAGTGGCAGTTTATTGATCCCCTTCTTAAAGAAATCAGCTAGATGGGAGGTTTCAAATTCTTTAAAGGCATTTTGTACTGCACAATATGTTGCGGTTATCAAACAGACTCCATTTTTCATCGCAGGTAACAATGCGGTTCAAAATTCCTTCATTTGTGTCTGTTGAGCAGTGCAAGGGTCGTCTCGACGCGTACTTCGCGCTGGCGATCATTGAGTTCGTGGGGCACCCATTTGTCAAGCTTTTTTACCTTGCCAATTTGACGCAAATGGACCAATATTGTTTTGACGCTATCGTCGAAAGCTGCTGCTAATTCAGTCGTAGATTGTGTATCATCAGCTTCCACAATCGCCTTTAATTCGTCATTGTCTACCAAAGTCTTCGGACGACCGCGAGGTTCATTTTTCAGGTCGAAATTTTCAGAACGGAAGCGAGCAAACCAATAACAGGTGGTGCATTGGTTTGTAGTGTTAGCTCCGTAAACGTCGTTGATGTTGCGTGCCACTTGTGCCGCGTTGCTGTCACGAAGGTACTCATATTCCATAATTACTCGAATTTTTAACGTATCCATGATGACGAAAAAGATTGAAATGCGATGAAAACGTAACACTAATCAATAAACAAATGACTACTTTTGGAAAAAGATTTCCATGTTTTTAAAATAAAATTAATTTGAAATTAGAATTGTTAGTTAAACAAAAAATATTCTGATTTGAAATGGCCAGTGCTGCAGAACGGCAATTTCATAGGTAAAGACCTATTATTTAATTTATAAAAGAAAAAACTAAGTTCATCAGGGTATAAGAGCGAACTATGCAAAGCTTTGAAACAACCAATGTAATAAATTGGTATTTTTGACGTGCCAACAAGAAAGTCTTACGCTGCGCGTGACCCGTCATGCACTTCCTATATCGTCGATCGTCTGTTAAATCACAGATAATTATGGCAATTAATTTGAAAA
Source organism: Anania crocealis (assembly GCA_949315895.1). NCBI lineage: Eukaryota > Metazoa > Arthropoda > Insecta > Lepidoptera > Crambidae > Anania > Anania crocealis. The sequence continues at coordinate 10,850,257 of OX438865.1, read as the reverse complement.
GGTCCAAAGCTTGAATTTCCGAAAGTCATTCCTCAGTGGACTAAAATTTTAATTTCAACGTCAGATTGTTTGGCCTGTGCATGTTGATAAAAAATCCATAAAACAGTCTTTTATAAATAAATAAATAAATGTGGACAAAGTATCAAATATTGTTCAGATCCCAATTTGATACTACAAACATGGGTGTTGTTTATGGGGTTTTCTATTTTTTTTCTGTCTGGGGACAGGAAACACTTTTTTCTGTATTAGCCCATCTGGGAATCGAGCCCGGGACCTCGGAACAGGCGACACCTTGAAAACCGGTGTACACCTCCGCCACGGAGGTCGTCAAATTCTTTTGGCATTTCACTTACTACATGCACCCTGAAATATAATTAAATTTGTATTTTAATAAACGAGAAGTCATACTTAATACGACATCAAAATACCGGCAAACCCCCAAAAACGCTGTTCGAAAGTGAATTACCAATAAACTGAGTTTGGTGATAATTTACTTGTCAAATTGGCAGCAGCTCGGCCGCTTTACGGCGGACGGTTTACGAGCCCCATCATCGGTTTCGGGATAATCATGTCAAGGGCCGTGCGTTGCTCTGATTAGCCAGGTTCGCGGTGACAGTCCAGTTTGTACTAACGAAGCGATACTAGAATTTTCGGGCTAAGCGATTAACGACTGATTTTGAGGGTCCGTTTCAAATGCTGTCAAAAGAATAGTTGCAGTTGAATAACGATGAAGCGAGGCTAAAAAGTAAATTTAAAAATAAATTCATAGATGGATGATTTTTCTTCTTCTTTGCAATCTCCTGTGAATAAGATCAATTTGTATCAACATCAAATTTTGTCGGTCATTCAGTGTCTTTCTTTTTTGCCTTTTAAAACTTCTATGAATGAGTAGATTCAGCCTCCCTGGCTGAAAATATACCTAAATACACCGTGCATTTTTAACCGTCTGACCACGTTATGTAATCATTATGTGTAACATCTTGGCATTGTTTATTTTATTGTGTCAATAAAAATAACCTTAGAAAAATATTAAAGTTGATTCAGAAACACGCTGTGACGCGCATTTAAGAAAGCTATGTAAGTAGGTACCTCAACGAACTCGAAGTTGTGACCACTCTAACTCGTTCAACTTTATACTCGATCATACTGAATACTCGATTAAACGAACGTGAGTTTGATCGAGCAAAACTCTGTGTCACTACTCTGGTACTTTATTTAGTACTATCGCAGTAGAAATGAAGTTTCGTTTATAACGCTACGCAATCGATTTTGATCCTATTCGTCTTCGTGGATCAAATACCTGTGTTGCGTTCGATGTTTTTGAAGGGCTATAATATGGTTTAATATCCAATTAAAGCTTAGCGTTCGAAAGTGGTTTAAAAAGTGAAAACCTCGCTTAAAAAAATGTTTTATTCAAATCTATTCATTATTACTATTTGTGTTATTCTAGGTATTTTTAACAAGCAAGGGAACTAAGGAAATGATGCAGATAATATTGCATGCAGTTTCATTGTTCAAAGAAAGCGTAGTAAGCTTAATCCGGTAACGAAAAATCTCACGGCATAATATCGGAGAGTTTCCGATTAAACCGTCCGAGCCGACAAGGCAATAACCGGCGCTTTATGATAAAGTTAATTAGATAGAACATTCGTTCCCCCGAGCTAGTACACAGATGAGACGGCAGGTCTCTAAGAAAAACGCGAAGAAATGAAACGAAAATCAACAGCGTCCCGCCCATGTACCAGGCTTTTCTAGTTTACTTATAGGGTAGGGACGCTTGAGTGCCCAGGCCCGTGTACTGATAGGACATTTAATTAAAGAAGACATTATATTTGTTCTTGATCCATTATCACGTACGGAATACTTTTTATTATTATTATTACAGCTTTATTTCCACAAAAAACTTTTAGAGTACAATAAATTTTTAACAAAAAAAAATATAATTAGTATTTATTTCTTTTCTATTGTAATGTGGTCCCAGTATGGGTAAAAGCCTACTCCATCCCTTCCCACTTTTCTTGGTCTTTGGCCGTATACATCCAATTTTTGCCTGCTATGTTTATCAAGTCATCTGCCCATCTTTTTCTCTGTCACCCTACACTTCGCTTGCCACTTGGGCTATGCCATTTGGTTGTCTGGTAAGTCCATCTCTTATCTGCATATCTTGATAAATACCCTGCCCAGCTCCACTTCTGTTTCAAACTAAAAAGAACAGCATCTGTCAATTTCGTTTTCATGCGGATGTCTGTATTTCTTGTTTTTTTGTATTTTCCTTAGTTTTAGAATACTTCGCTCCATTGCGTGTTGACAAGAAGAAATTTTGTTTTTTACTTTTTTTAAAGACCCATGACTGACTGGCGTATGTCAAGCTTAGGAGAATGAAAGAATCCATTACAGTCTTTTTAATACTAAGGCCATAATTCCCTTTCAAAATTTCCTTTTGGGCCCAGTATTTCTTCCAGGCTGTACTTATTCGTCTGTCTATTTCATTTTCATTGCTATTTGCATTGAATGACACCAATTTACCTAAGTACACATATTCATTATACTCTATCGTTTTTCTACTTTGATTATTTTCTCTTGACTGTTTGACATAATTTTAGTTTTAGATGCATTCATGTGGAGGCCAATTTTGTTGCTTTCAGAGTTTAAGCTTTGTAGCATTGATTCTATGTCTGTGGCAGATTCACTAAAAATGACAATGTCATCTGCAAATCTTAGGTAAAAGTGGTGTTGTTTTATTTTTGGCTGGCATCACTACCTATATGAAACTAATGTTTTTCAACAAAGCTCTATATTTTTCTAATTCTATCTAATCATTTACGTGACAATTACATTTATTAGTATCATTATTGTCAATTGTAATAAAACAAGTAAAAGAAGAACATGTTTTGATTTTTGGGTTCAAATTAATCTAGTACTGACCAGTGTTGGTTCGCAAGTAAAAATACACAGTAAAACTTAGGTTCACGTACGTGGCTAAACCTTTAGTTAGACAAACTTCAAATGTTGCGCCTAATAACTGTAGGTACAGTCAAATAATTTTAATGCTGTAATCAATCTATTGAGTTAAACACCATTTCAGAGTCGGTGATAGAAGTTATGCGTGGTATACATAAAAAAAAGGCGTTACTTGTGATCATCTTCGTTTCCAAATAATACTATACGACAGTTCGTGTCATAATGTTATGCTCATGTCAACTTTAACATTTACGACATACATTTTCTTTAAGCAATTAATATTCATATTGAGTTGACACGCGTTATTACTCGGAAGTTTTAATAAGCCTACTAATTATGAATACTGTATGGCTGTCACTTGAAAATCGTTAAAAGTTTTGTATTTTCCCTAATTGTGTTTATTTTGTGATTACATTTTCGTACACTGGCGTGCAATAATCTGGCCACCGACTATTTTGCAATTTGAATTTAACTATCAACATTCTAGTAACAGACTTCCCGAAACTGGCTTATGTATCCCTGTCATTTCCTATTATCATCATACACCATAGATCGCCATGACGACGACTCTCGACTTGTATCCAATTTCCTGATTATCTGGATTCCCGTAGCTTCAAAAAGGTCTATTTCTCTTTCTCTTTCCACTCTACTCTCTACCAGTTAGTGGATACAGCTCAAGGTATGCTACAGTTCTTGCATAAATATATAAAAGTTAGTAATATAATAAATGAGGTTCTCAATTCGCTTATTATTTTTAATAAAAAGACCGATTTCGAGGAGTATAGTCACCCCGACGGATAGATAAAAATAGAGGCCAAAAAAAAATTAATGGATAAGAAGCGTTTTAAAGTCCAAAGCGATGCTAAAGAAGAGTAATCTCGATGAATTATCGTTTGGCTTTTCGTTGCTTCTAATTTGTAAGAAAAAAGTTTCTACTGTACAACTTTTTATGTTAAAATACTTAAAATACTTTTCATATAATTTAATATCCATCCATTTATATTATTTTCATGTATAGGCAGGTATATTCATAATTGAAATCTGGTAAGGTGATATTTTTGCTCGCCAGTGTTCGTCACTTATATTTCGTTTCTTTAATATAAGTGCTTTCAACAAATCGTATTAACGTACAGTGCTGTCTAAACTTTGAAGTAGCTCCCATTTGGATATTGGTAGGTACTCTCACTTGTCCTCATTATTAATTGGTATTACATACAAAATACAAAATACATTATCGTTATCATTTATAGATTACTTTGTGAAGAACACAAAGTAACAAACAATATAACGTATTGGCACATGAATAATCATATGGTATTGGGATTGACCTTTCAACACGAGTACATACCAATTACAAAGTGACCCAATTTTCCAAACGCATTCCAACCGGGAACACGGAAAATTAGTTCCACTAAGTATTGTACCCTTTGCGGCGGGACAAACCGCACTGGAGTTGAGCGATTCATTTCAAAGTTTGCGAAGAACGAAGGCGACCGCCCGAAGGTATAATTAGTTAGTATGGGAGTGTGTCCGAACTCAAACAGAAACCGTACACTGTATGAAACGGACATCGCATGCGACTGCAGTTTGTTATCGTTTTGTGAGTCTGCATGTCGGTTCAAAATTGATTTTCTTTTTAACTCTTTTAGTGGTTTGGATGCCATGGATGTTATTAATAAAACGCAGTTGAGAGTTTTGCAACTGTAAATAAGTTTGGTTATTCTTTTTATTTATGTTGCTGTTAACTGTTAAAAGCAGTAAAATTGCTGGTGTAAATTAAAATACAAATAAATTACATACTATTCCTTGATTCCAATAAAAAAAAATCGTTTGCCGTAGGTGAGATACGAACCCAAGACCATTCGCTTAACGGGCGATTACTCAACGATCGCCGCGGTGATAATTTTTTTATTTTTTTATTTCCGCAAAACAAGTGCTCTAATTCTCTAATAAGTTGATTATTTCTAGATGTGATATTTTCTACATATACAAATACAATAATATATACATAATAGGTCTTTATCTATGAAATTGCCGTTCTGCAGTACTGACCATTTCAAATAAAAAAAAAAAGTTTGGTTAAGAATTCTAATTTCAAATTAATTTTATTTTAAAAATATGGAAATCCTTTTCAAAAAGTAGTCATGTATTTATTGATTAGTGTTACATTTTCATCGCATTTCAATCTTTTTCGTCATCATGGATACGTTAAAAATTCGAGCAATTATGGAATATGAGTACCGTCGTGGCAGCAACGCGGCACAAGCGGCACGCAACATCAACGACGTTTACGATAACCGCAAGCGCTCAGCAAGTTAGTTGGATCCTGGTTCAGCACCTAATCAATGCTCTAAACGAAAACTTACCCCTAGAAAAGTGATGGTCACTGTTTGGTGGTCTAGCGCCGGTGTGATTCATCACAGCTTCTTACCAAACGGGGTGAGCATTACTACTGTACTGTGAAGAACTGAACACAATGATGGAGAAGCTGGCACATTTCCAACCAGCATTGGTCAATCGCTCGTCTCCGCTGCTCCTGCACGACAACGCGCGACCTCATACTGCACAGCAGACGGTCTCCAAGTTGCAAGAACGGGTTAGAAGCTCTCCGTCATCCGCACTACTTACCAGACCTTGCGCCTACAGACTACTACTTTTTCCAGAATTTGGATACCTTCTTGGCGGGAAAAAAATTCAATACCCGAGAGGCAGTATAAAATGTTTTTGAAGAATTTGAGCCTCCCGTCTAGCTGATTTCTTTGAGAAGGGCATCAATAAACTGCCACTGCGTTGGCAAAGATGCATTGATTGCATGGGTGATTACTTCGATTAATACAAATAAAAAATACATTAAAAAAATTCGTTTAAATTTTTCCATTCAAAACGGCAATTTCATAGGTAAAGACCTAATATTAAATGATTTAAAAAAAAATACCAACGACAGTATGAAAAATGTATTTGTTTTATACATTGAATATTAAAATTAAATACAGTTTTGATCTCTATAAAATCCAGGAGGTATCAATCACATTTTGTTAGCTATTCTGCATGTTCGATTAAATATTTTTGTGATGGATGCTTTTTTTTGTGTTCGATACAAAATCTATGGGTTTACTGCAGCACTTACGCATCAAAGAGAAAAATTAGATAAAAGGGGCAGTGTGACGCGGCGGTAGGCAGGATAATAACGTTTCTTACCTAAAGGCAGTTACATATTGTGCTAAACTATAGCTTCCAAATTGAGTAAGGTTCAGATATTTTTTCAAATAATTAACTTGTTAAACAAATTTCAATTTTGTTGATACATTCGTGCATTTGCATTGCATTCTGCAAGGGCAGCGCATTCTCCTAAATGCCGTCTCATCGACCGCTGTTGTCGCAGCCTTTCGACAGCTTGTTAAAAGAGAATACCAACATGCTTACATTGCTGTTACCAAAGCTGTTATGATAGTTGCACTAAGAGAATCGCACTGCAGATATAAGTGATCATGTGATTGAGGAAAAGCATATGAGATGAACGAAGTCATCTTTTTCATAACCTAGTAAAATTATAGTGACTTAAATGTGCTAAACAACTATAATACATTTTCTGATAGCACGAGTCGTTCGTTGGTGCCGCCTTGCCGCTTTGTTGATCGCCGAACTGCTTTGTTGATCTGTCATTTATTTTATTGAGCTAGACAGTGCACGTTACTTAGTAAACGTGCCAATTAAATGCCAATCCAAAATACCGAACTCTCTTAGCTCTTCCACCTTAATCAAATAATATTTTGGTATAATGAGATCGTTTAATTGCTTTTTCGTGATAGCCAGCGATCTCTGGCTTTTATTAGAAGCGCAGTATCACAAAACACGATACAAACTATACTAATGTATTCGTAAAATCGTATGAGCACTAAAATAAACAACATCGTTTTTACAATCGATGGGAAGGCCCTACCAAATAGATTCATTCGTTAGTGATCACTAATAGAATGCTACTACATCACTGTTCGGTAGGAAAAGTTATTCTTTGTTAGCACTCGTGTCATTGTGTACGCCGCTTTATTCCCTGTTCCGCTAAAAAATAACTCAGTTTGTGTAAATTGACAACATCCGCCGCCACAGGAAGTGAGCGACAGCCTTCAGCGAGACCCTGCGGCACTAGCCCTATTTATTAAAGTTATATTTTGTAATAATATTACGTTTTACAGGATGTGATCAGGTCATATTGTAGTTTTAAAGCAAAAAAGCAACTGTCTCAGTTCTGTTTAACCCGCAACATTACTTAACTGTGTTTGACTGCTATTTCACCTGAGCTTCGAAAACATTATTTATGTCTTATGATGGTTTGCGCTATTAATTGTACCATCATCGTTAAACATATTTGATGCTAAGTTTTTAATAATTATTTACTTATTTCTAGACTACAAAGACAATGTACTTGTTAAACAAGAACAACATCAAAAACATACTTAGGCAAAATCAGTATAATCAGATATCAGATCAGTTAATCAGAATCCGAATTATTGTCTCATCCTTATTTATATTATTATCAAATTTTTATGGTAGCAGAATCCTTGATAGGTCGTCCGTGTTAAAACCTATCATAGTTTAAATCGAATCCTGCAATATCGCGTGCTCCGTCCCTCAGGTGGCAAACCCAGAAGTTTTTCATTTCGAAATGCAGACAATAATACTGTTCATTCTTTTATGGAGCTAATATGAAGTTTGTTTTTCTGGATTGAGGTCAGTTGCACATATGCAGTACAATTTCCTGATATGGAATTGTCATGTTACTTTTATGTACATTATATTGATTGCACTGTGTAAACTGTACACACACGCACACACACACTTGTGTTTTAGTTTTTATTAGAGGTAGGGATTGACTCATGATAACGTTATAAATAAATTGTCTTTTTTGGGAAATGAGTACTTACATAGAAATAGTGATTTTTAAATTAGGTTTTAGTAAAATTTAATGTTTAAGGCAAGCTTCTTCAAGGGGCTGTTGGTGTTACCCATAAACACATAGTTTTGTTTTAATTTATTTTTATAAGATTAACGTTGTAAGTGTACTTGACTCACTTTTATTTTCTCCTAGCTGTCCGTCCTGGCTTTGCACGGGTTTACCTATAAAAACAATCAAATTGTCTGTTTATGATCATATTTACCCTTCATTGTTTTGTTGATATTTTGAAAACAGTTTCTTTTAAATATATTAAATACTTTCTGACTGTTAAAAACTTTACAAAAATTAATTATCCAATTTGGTGCAGTCAGTCGTAATGCTCGTACATCCATTTCAGTGATTCATTTTTATTTATAAAGATGTTAATAATATTACAAATACTAACTATGATTTTCGTAATCCAAATCTTTGATAATAAAATATTTTTTTTAAATACAGTTGCCCTCGAGCAACAAATATAATTATTTACTAGTAAAGTAAAGTTTATAGTTTGGTACCTCACTGTGAAGATACTTATCCTATGTGATAAATTTTTTTCCTATTTTAAGATAAAATGCATAAATGACAGTAAGGTACCGCTGAGCTTTTCCAAGCTACCTTTCGATCTGAATATCACACACACACACACTGCGGTGGAGGATCAAACAATGATTTTCGATACAAGTCTGGGATACGTTTGCATGCTGCACTATTTGAAGCTGGAAACATTCCTATTTCTTGATACACGAGTGTATCTATTGAGCGTTTCGATGTACGAATGGTCTCGCGCGTATCTGTTTCCACGTCGGCTGACGTTCAATTGCACGTGAGCAGGCGTACAGACCGCATCTAGATGGGTGCCGGGCTTTATTTAGCGTTTTTGAATGTACGTATCAATGCTGAGCATCTTTAAAACGCATTTATATTTATGCGTTATTTAAATATTTTTGAAATAATATAATAATTATAATATTTTAATTATGTTACTAGCTGTTCGTTCCAGCTTTGCACGGGTTTACCAGTAGCATATTTCTCAAACAGATTTTTGTCATACAATTATTATAACTATAATTTTCCTAACCATGACAAAACTAAAAATAATTATCTCATTTAGTGCAGTCGACCGAAAGTTATACATACATTTCAGTGATAAAGATTTAAGCCTTTAACTGCCGAAGTACTAGACACAATTAAAATTTTATTGTTCGGAGGTCACCGGTGACCCCCATGGCGCTCAATGTGTTAATTATAAAGATTATTTAAAAAAATATACATGGTGCATTTTCAACCACCTGGAAAACGAAGCCCACGTTATGTGACCGTTATGTAAAACATCATGGCAGTGTTTTTTAAATTTATCCAAAAAATTTTTTTTATAGATTTTAAATCTTGATTCAACCTTTTAATTTTGTAACACGCTGTGACGCGCACATACGTAGGTATTATTTTGCTGCGGCGTATGAACGGATGAACGTACCTTACAATGCTACATCCGTGTGCGTCACTGCTGTTCACGTGCTTAAAAATAAATAGCCGAACCAATATTTTATATTTCTATAAGAAAAATGATAGAAAAATTAAAATAACACTGCCAAGATGTTATACATAATGGTTACATAACGTGGGCTTCGTTTTACAGGTGGTTTAAAATGCACCGTGTATATACATACTTGAATTAGTTTGTTATGCTTAATACTTGTACTTCATTTTTAAATTGATTAATTCTTCTTAAAGTTTCTCTTAAAGTCTTGTTCCCTGTATCTTTGGTTCAACCTTTGGAATAATAATAGTGTGCTTAACGCACATATAACCTTTTTGGAATTTTTAGTTTGTATTTAAATTTATTGTCTATTGTTATAAAAAAGAAACCTTTATTATGTCTTAGTATATTTAGATTCAACTTGGAAATTATCTGCTTTGCTTTGTATATTATTTTTCTTTAGTAAATCCGTTTATATTACCGATTATATTTCTATTATTTTTGTCACAGCGACCTTTACATCATACAGTCCAATATTATTTATATTTTGATACCTTTAAATAGGATGTTACTTTTCTAGTTTGTTAGCTATTTAAATCGTCTCATTAAGCAGCTTATCGTATCTCATCTAAATATTTTTGTATGGTTTAACTTATGTTAGATCAGAGTGATGGAATTTTACTTTTTTCATAGCTTCTAAAAGTATAGACAGGCAGTGCTTTTATTTATACCTTTTCATATTTTATTGTATTCAAAATATTAAAATACACTTGGCTTTCAACGAGCATTAAGAATCAATGAATTGGTGATATTTAATTAGATCACTCTGATATTATATCCTAAGACAGAGTGTAACTTGCCTAAATTACAAGAAATGTTTTTATTAAATTTGATACTTTATTTTTATGAATCGAAACTATAGTTAATGTTTTTTCATAATTAATGTTATTCATACGTTACACCCCGTTGGTCTAGTGGTTTAAATACCGGGCCAAGATCTCGGGGTCCCAGGTTCGAATCCCGGGTCGGGCAACAAGAAGTTTAGAATTTTCGAACGTTGCTCGGGTTTGTGATCACCAACCCGCATTTGGCAAGCGTGGTGATTATGCCAGTTCACCCATCATTGCTGTGGTAACTTGAATTCAATGATGGAGGCCTTTTCCCTGCAGTGGTATGATTATAGGCTGTTACTTTACATACGTTATAATTTCATATTTTTTGACCTGGTGACTAGGTCAATGTTGAACCCATTTCAATTTGAAAAAAGCGTGGTAAAAAAGAAATCCATCATTGCAGAAAAATAGAGTTTGCAGACTTTACATTTTTTTTCACAAAAAGTTAAACCGACAAATATTGTTAATATGCTTACGATTAAATACGATACTTTGCTTTGAAGCGAATAAAACTTGACGACATAATGACAACTGAAATAGTAGCTACATACTTGACAAATTTTGTATAAACACATTTTCCAGAACGTAACGGTCCTGAGGGCTCAGAAAAAAGTCAAGTTAAACCAAGCACATGCACATCCCGACGTAAACTTCACCGCCGTGTAAACAGCGGCGTTCTGCTTAAGTGTATCAATCACGCTCACGCCCCAGGTCCTAAAGCGCACCGTACTGAGAATATCGAATTAGCGATGATGGATTTAAATTTTTTACCAAGCGAGAGACAAAAAGGCGTGCCGGCCGGCCAGACGCTGAATCAATTACGTTACGGTGACGCGCCGTGGTAATTCGATCCGTCGGCAAATGTTGATTCGACCGCGGCCGGCCGTCCAATGTGCCATCTGACTCGAGTACTCGGCTACTCGATTCTTTTACGCATTCGGAGAAATTTACGACAGAGTATGATTTTTACATATTATAAAAATGTCGATACGTGCTAAATTGCTACGGACTACGGACTACAAAGTCTCGTAGTAAGTTAGAAAATATGATGGATTAACATTACTTCGAGCATTTTATATACGTAGTCTAACGGCCATTTCCAATAACTATCTTCAGTTTTTTCATATCTGAGATAGAAAACAACTTCTGTCTTTGTTTCTCTGGACGGCAAAAACAGAGATAGAAACTGTTTCCTATATCCGATATGCCAAAACTGAAGATAGATAGGTTATTGGAACCGGCCGTAAGTTAACGTTGAAACAAAGGTTTTGAATAGCATTGTCGACCTATAAGTTGGTCAATGCATTATTTTATTAACTTTAAATGGATGCGAAACAATATAGGCGAAACCTAGGTCCTATCATACGTGATTTTTTAAATTTTGACTTAGTATCAACCTCGCATAGTAATGGTTTTAATGCAGTGTTTATTTTTTCTACTACTTCATAAACTTCATATTTGTCATAAGTAATTTTTTTTTACAAAAGGACTTTTTAGTATTTAAATCGAATAACGAACTAGGAATCGATGTTACTAGCTATGTCACTCCTGAGCGACCCTATTCGTGCCTACGGTCAGCTGTGGGTTCGCCTCACTGATCCACTTTTACCATTAGGTGTCTGCTAAAACGCTGCCCCAATTTGGGGTAAAGGTACGCGTTAGATATTTTCACCGGGAGTTTCGATTCGACCAAATATGACCCGAATTTGCCAACGTTAAGCTCATTCAGTGTATAGGGAATTAGATTGGTTGATTATTAGAGAATTCCTGACATTGCGAAATTCACTGATTACATTTCGATGATATGCGATCGGTGGTCGTTATTATGCAAATTTTGTGTCACTTTAAATTAAATTGAGTCTTCCACCACTAATGATTAAATAATTGTTGACGATATACATACTTCGCACTTACTTACTAAGTGGAAGAGAGCCTGGATAATGATGAGACGCGGATTCATTTCTATACTTCAGGTTTTTTTCATGCGTTTGCTTCTGTCTTACTCGTAGTATTCGTCCTTGATCACAACAGATTGTTAATTTTGTAAATCCCTTTATATAGGTCATTATAGAGAAGTGGTAATATGGTGTCTCGTATTTGGATCTCTCGGACGTGTGTACAGTACCTATAAAGTTATCTTCTTAAATATAAAATTCTCGTTTCACAATGTTAGTTACCTTACTCCTCCGAAACGGCTTTACTGATTTTTACCAAATTTTATATGCATATTCAGTAGGTCTGAGAATCGGCTACTATCTATTTTTCATACCCCTAAGTGATAAGGGTTGTTCACCCTTAACATTTTTGGACAAAATTTTTTGTTTTTATTTTTCTATAATGTGGTATTAAAAATACATACAACCCTAAATTTTTAACCTTTTATCACCAACCCCTACTTTTAATAGCCATTTTAGTAATTTAATCATTTTTATGGCAAAACAACGTTTGCCGGGTCAGCTAGTTATACAGGATGAAATTTTAACCACTTTCCAAAAATTTTATATTTGTTCAGTATCGTATTTAGAGCCTATTAATGAAGTAAAAAATTGTAAATCAAGTTGTCACCCGAAAATATTTCTCGCGTTATAGTTTTAAATTTTTACGGTTCTAGACCTGTTAAGGTATAAAGGAAAAACCAAAAACCTATGAATAGTATTGTAATGAATGAATGCGATACACATCGCTTAAAAAAAGTGTTACGAGGATGCCGTATCAAAAATTTTAGATTTTTGGCAGACATGTTCTAAGTGCTTTACTTGACATTTTTGTACTGAGCTATACCAAAAGAAAAAATACGTCATTTGATTTTTGCCTCGTAGATTGCTATATAAAAATTTGGAAAGTGGTTAAAATTTCACCTGTATATAAAAACATCTCTCACCCTAAACGCATATACCTGCTCCGGTTCGTCGTGGGTAAAAATTAATCCCTATTTCCCCTGGTCCCGGCATCACGCTTGAACGGCAGGACCGATTTCTCTAATTATTTTTTGTTTTGTTTGTTATTGTCACGAGAAGGTTCTTAAGTAACAAAAAATTAAGAAAAATCCTCGAAAAATTAGAAAAGTTAAGAATACTTAACTACCATATTAAATAATTTCTAATGTAGGTAACCTTAGCGCTTTTGACAACAATTCGAAATCGTTATTCATAGTTCAGACAAGACACTGTCTGACGGGTCCGCTAGTATATTATATTTGCTAATACTGAACCTTAAAATTAAAATACGTCTGTTTTACCTGTTTTACAAATAAAACTTTTATATGTTATTCTCTCGGACGCGCGAGTTTGTGTGTCCCAGCCTGTAATCTGCCCAGCCTGCACCAGGTTCACAGACCAGATTTTAGGCGAGTGCGAAAGAGGATTACCTAAATTAACCTCCTCAGCGGGTAAAGATTGACTCTTCCACCCGACAGCTAGGGGTTCACAGTACGCCAATAAGCCGGTGAGTTTAACCATTCGCGTGCAATCAGGTGTTTCAGAACTGTTTCAGGATGTGGCAATAAAAAATAATAACACTTACATTTACACAGTGTTAGGTATAGTGTATTACAAGCCAAAACCAGCCTATGTTAAAATAAGAATTAAAAATACTATAACGATGTAAAATTATTAGATGTTATTATTTATTATTTTGAAGTAAATGTTTTTAAAGAAAATATTTCCTACATAAATGATTTTATTATAGAAATAAAACAACAAATCACTAATTATTTTTTTAATTGCCTAAGCCTATCTAAACAATACGAGTAATGAGTGTCTCAGTTCTTTCAGTGTTGCCATGACTTGTAGATTTAACCAATGATATCATAACAGTACCCAAACATCTAATAATTCCTAACTATCTCTATACAAATATGTACTCAAAAAATCTAATACAAAGGAACACTAATACTACCTATTTTAAGATGAATCATTTGTTAAAAAGCTTTTAAGAAAGCATGTATGTACTTAAATATATAAGTTAAACCAATGATGGAAGAAAATAGAAACATACCTACAAACGTATAGATCGGTCGTCCTGACCTCAGCTAATCTCGTGGAAGCGCAGACACACAACAGGCTCTATTAACATGCATCGCTCGATACAAATTATAGATGATCCGCTGTAACTACATAGTTATCAAGTTTGTCGTCAGCGAAAACTCTGAAGAAGATAGCGCAACAGCATAGTTTTACTTAAAAATTATTACGACTTGTTACTGTTTAAATGCTTAGTTTTGACTCACGTGTTGTTATCGAAATGAATTTATGTACATTTTTATATTGGAACTAAACTTGTATCCTCTAGAAACTTTTAGGTGTCGTCTTCTTCAATATTCTGTATATAATATTTAGATGTCTGACCAATAAAAGTGAAATTAACCAATTCAATAAGACCTATAGAGATTGTTTTTATTCATCTTTAGCTTAAAAATAGTTTTGTTGCCGTCTAATTCCATAGGAACTGCTGTTGATTCTACAACTTTTACACCATTCTATTATAATAAAGTAATCCTTTTTTACTAGTCTGATTGATGATACTCGTATTAGGTCTTTACCAATGAAATTGCCGTTTTGTATAAAAAAATTTGATTTTTTCATGTATTTTTTATTTGTATTAATCGAAGTAATCACCCCCATACAATCAATGCATCTTTGCCAACGCAGTGGCAGTTTATTGATGCCCTTCTTAAAGAAATCAGCTGGACGGAAGGCAACAAATTCTTCAAAGGCATTTTATACTGCCTCTCGGATATGAATTTTTTTCCCGCCAAGAAGTTATCCAAATTCTGGAAAAGGTAGTAGTCTGTAGGCGCAAGGTCTGGTGAGTAGGGCGGATGACGGAGAGCTTTCAACCCCAGTTCTTGTAACTTGGAGACCGTCTGCTGTGCAGTATGAGGTCGCGCGTTGTCGTGCAGGAGCAGCGGAGACGAGTGGTTGACCAATGCTGGTTGGAGATGTGCCAGCTTCTCCATCATTGTCTTCAGTTCTTCACAGTACACATCTGCAGTAATGCTCACCCCGTTTGGTAAGAAGCTGTGATAAATCACACCAGCGCTAGACCACCAAACAGTGACCATCACTTTTCTAGGGGTAAGTTTTCGTTAAGGGCATTGTTAAGGTGCTGAACCAGGATCAACACACTTGCTGAGCGCTTGCGGTTATCAAACAGAATCCATTTTTCATCGCAGGTAACAATGCGGTTCAAAATTCCTTCATTTGTGTGCCTGTTGAGCAGTGCAAGGTACGTCTCGACGCGTACTTCGCGCTGGCGATCATTGAGTTCGATTGTCAAGCTTTTTTACCTTGCCAATTTGACGCAAATGGACCAATATTGTTTTGACGCTAACGTCGACAGCTGCTGCTAATTCAGCCGTTGATTGTGTATCATCAGCATCCACAATCGCCTTTAATTCGTCATTGTCGACCAAAGTCTTCGGACGACCGCGAGGTTCATTTTTCAGGTCGAAATTTCCAGAACGGAAGCGAGCAAACCAATAACAGGTCGGCCGTTGGTTTGTAGTGTTAGCTCCGTAAACGTCGTTGATGTTGCGTGCCGTTTATGCCGCGTTGCTGCCACGACGGTACTCATATTTTTTTAATTATTTATAAACCTTTTTTAAAAACTAACGTTATCTTTTTTAAAAATAAACGTTAGTTATTATTTTGAAAAATTAACTCGATGTACTTGGTTCTAGGTACATAACATTGCAGTAACAAAACGTAGATAGGACAAGGCTTCGTAGTAATATCGTTCGCAGTACAGTTTTTCGATGTAACGAAACAGGGTAGTACTAACAAAACGTCGAAGGAAAAAGGCTTCGCAGTAAAATCGTTCGCAGTACCGTTTTTCGATGTAACGAAACATCGCAGTAACATGACATCGATTTAACAAGGCGTCGCAGTATGGTGATGTCGATGAAAGGTTTTCGAAGAAACAAAATTCGATGATACGGCTTTCGCACTGAAGTAGGTAACCCACATCGATATAATGTACAACAAAAGGTTGAGTGTTTCAATTAGAGTTGCCACGAATAGTGATTTGGCGGAAGCGCCGAATATTCGGCACCAAATACATGCTTATTGAGCGCGTAAACAATAATATGACAAGTCGCGACCTGTCTCCTCGTGCGCGGGTATTTGACTGTTTGTTTTAATTGCGAGTAAATCACGTCACGGCACGCTTTGTCAAATCATCATAAATAATACATTAAATAAAACATCAAAAGAATTCGCCTAGATTGGAAATCTGATTCTTACAAGTGGTCAGCAAACAAACAATAATACCCAAACCTCTAGAAATTTGCTAAAATGTATCTTCTTTTCCCGAGAGTAGCATGTATAGGGAGAGGTGGTTTTCTGAAGCTGGTATTTACAAAGAAAAGCGTAATCGTTTGCTACCAACAAATGCTGAAAAGCTTGTTTTTGTCCATCACAACTTACCACTGATCAATTTCCCTTATTAAAGTATTGTAATTTGGTAATGAATACAAACCTTGAATAATATGATGTGTCTTTTTTTTCATGATTTGGTATTCGGTATTCGGCCGAATAGTACGTTTTATTCGGCCCGAATACCGAATACCAAAAAAGTGGCCGAATAGGCCGAATACCGAATAGTAGCCGAATATTCGTGGCATCTCTAGTTTCAATGTCTTCAGTAGTTCAGTAGGATATTTTCTGATTAGTAAAATCATGTTATCAATTAGTATATAAATTTGAAAAATTTTGTCTCAGGCGGGACTCGAACCCGCATCTCCTCGCATGCCGGGCTGGCTCACAGCGTAAGAATATGCTTGAAAAATTCGCGCCATGTCGCAGTGTCTCGGTGGCCTAATGGTATGGCGCCCGCCCGGCATGCGAGGAGATGCGGGTTCGAGTCCCGCCTGAGACAAAAAAAAAAATTTTTCAAATTTATATACTGATATTATAAGTGCAATTAAGTTGCTAAAATATCAAATAAAGTATATAAATAGCTGTTTCATCTTAACTGACTGTCAAACATCTGCAAAGATGTTTCTTTCGGGTGTTAAGGGTGCAAACTCCTAACATTTGATGAAACAACGCTGGCTCACAGCGTAAGAATATGCTTGAAAAATTCGCGCCATGTCGCAGTGTCTCGGTGGCCTAATGGTATGGCGCCCGCCCGGCATGCGAGGAGATGCGGGTTCGAGTCCCGCCTGAGACAAAATTTTTCAAATTTATATACTGATATTATAAGTGCAATTAAGTTGCTAAAATATCAAATAAAGTATATAAATAGCTGTTTCATCTTAACTGACTGTCAAACATCTGCAAAGATGTTTCTTTCGGGTGTTAAGGGTGCAAACTCCTAACATTTGATGAAACAACGCTGGCTCACAGCGTAAGAATATGCTTGAAAAATTCGCGCCATGTCGCAGTGTCTCGGTGGCCTAATGGTATGGCGCCCGCCCGGCATGCGAGGAGATGCGGGTTCGAGTCCCGCCTGAGACAAAATTTTTCAAATTTATATACTGATATTATAAGTGCAATTAAGTTGCTAAAATATCAAATAAAGTATATAAATAGCTGTTTCATCTTAACTGACTGTCAAACATCTGCAAAGATGTTTCTTTCGGGTGTTAAGGGTGCAAACTCCTAACATTTGATGAAACAACGCTGGCTCACAGCGTAAGAATATGCTTGAAAAATTCGCGCCATGTCGCAGTGTCTCGGTGGCCTAATGGTATGGCGCCCGCCCGGCATGCGAGGAGATGCGGGTTCGAGTCCCGCCTGAGACAAAATTTTTCAAATTTATATACTGATATTATAAGTGCAATTAAGTTGCTAAAATATCAAATAAAGTATGTTATCAATTATTAAATTTTATGAATAGTTTTCCACACTACCTATAATACGTCAGAGAAAGCATCTGTTTTTGTTAAGTATTTACGCTCATTTCCAACAGGAAAGAGAAACCTCGAGAGACGTATCAAATCAACAGATACGTCTCTCGAGGTTTCTCTTATCATCCTGTGTCAATGTGTTCTTGAAATCCACATTTGATCAAAATCATGCCAATGCATTATATATAAATCCTAATTATTTGACTGCTTACATAAATACCTAAGTACCTAGTTACAAATAATAAACTGAACTTCAAGCTTTTAAAGTAGCTTCTACCGCCCAAGAACAAATAAATTAGGCAAAATCTCAGCACGTCAATCGTTTCTACGTGTACAGGTCACGCTAAGGTTTAATTTTATGGGTTCAAGTCATTGAATCACTCCCTTAGGATCCGGATCATTAAGTGGGTAAATGGTTAATGAAAATAGAATGAGCACTAAACATCGAAGCGGAATTTCGCCAGTCACCTAGCCGTCGTTAAATGTTGTTATCGTCGCGATTAAGTAACAAAACAACTGGGCTGAGGGCCCGTGGGGGGTAGGAGAAGAGGGGGGCGTCGCGAATAATAATCTCAGTTTACGACGGCAGCCGAGTGAATCAATAAAAACACTAATAATGCACAGGCGTAATCCGGATCGTGCAACGTCGCGATTACTGGCGCTAACGAGGTCGTAAACGCGGATCACCGATGCAAGGCTTAGCCGAAACTCGCCGCGGGGCGCGAGACGAGTCCGCGACGAACTACGACACGCTTGCATACTTTTCAGGCTAATGTAGTAATGAAAACGTCTAGTCACCTAGTAAAGGTGTACGGCTGAATTTTCGCTTTGCATTTTAACTTTTATGTATTACAACGGGCCTGGCCACGGTGTTTATTATGTAACTAGTACTATCACCATTTAGTTCTACATGGCCGTTATAAAATAATCCATTGTCTGATAAATGCGTAAAAATGTTAACAACATAATATGTTCAATTGTGCACCTTAGCTTGAATATTTATTTGTAAACAGGCAGGATTAATCAACCATTTATATCCCTCTTATTAATACTCGTAGTTAAACATAAAATTGTCTGTAATGTTGTGCAAATAACCGACGTTATTTAAATATATCCGTAAATTATGTCTGCATAGTTTTGTGAACCATATCGAAATATCTGATGCATATAAATTTACGTATTGACGCAGCCTGAAGCCCGTCATTAAAAATAATCCTACTCAAAACTGCTGTAGGCCTAATATGTCAGTTTTGTATTAAATTTCGTAATACATAACTGATATATTATTATATTATATTAT
This sequence comes from Anania crocealis, assembly GCA_949315895.1. Taxonomy (NCBI): domain Eukaryota; kingdom Metazoa; phylum Arthropoda; class Insecta; order Lepidoptera; family Crambidae; genus Anania; species Anania crocealis. The sequence continues at coordinate 10,830,841 of OX438865.1, read as the reverse complement.
TCAATGTGTACCTATTACTTTAACGGGATATTTTTGGCACTTATTTTAACCTTAGAAATAAATACATCAAAAGAGGACAACTGTTTAATAAGTAATATTTTAAGTCACATTACTATTTCTGGGTGGTTTTGTTTTGGTTTCGAGAGGAAATTCCTTTATATAATTAATACTTTCATATATGAAAGTAAAAAAATATTACTCAAATTGAAAAAAAATATTCTCAAATTGAAACCGCTACGCTAAAATTGTGTGGAGTAGAGTATTTGAAAGCGTAGATCGTTTAGTTACAACAGTACTATTAACCTTTCGCATTGATTGACGATTTAAAAATGTGCAACGGTATTAAATCGTTAACATACCTTTTCTTATTGCCTGACGTTTCGACCAGGGTTACACCGACTGTACTCTCAGACGGTGTAACCACTCAAATCATCAAAATCCAAAATACATTTTTCAATAATTACACTACTATTTATCTGTTAGCACTAAACCGTCTGATCCTAATAAAGTTGAAACGGTAAAACAATTCGATGAAATATCTGGTTTGCAATTTAGCGCCTTTTAACCATTACCTCGTGATTCCCATACAGAAATAAACACAATCAACCGCCGAAAACTTTATCCCACCAGATAAGAAAGAGCAATCGCGCTATCAGATCTCCCTGAACCCTAAACCGGCGGGTCCATTATTCTCAATTTGCGCCGTCCGCGCACGGCGACTCGGCGGGTGTCCCCCTTGATTAAACCTAGCAAGTGGAAGTAACAATTTGTGTGCGTCTTACAAGCCTGGCTTATGCACTGTCTGGATTGCACTTCACTATTGTAACTATACATACGACCATAGGTGGACAAAAGGGATTTCAATCTAACGAAAATTACCAAATAGCATAATATGCCATTACACCGAAATAAATTTGTCGCTTAAACCATTAGGGCTTACTGTATTGGTAGTTAGACGGACCTGAGTATCTGAGTTGCTTGTTTGTTCAGTTTATAGAGACACAAAGATATTCTTTTTAGACGAAACCTTAATCTTTGAATGAATTAATTCATAAAAACCTCTGAATCGTCAGCACCTACATTGGGTGTTCTTAATTTTTTTATACGAAAAATTTTTACGTAATGCGTATATTTGACGAAATATGTAAGAAAATGAGTTCAATTGAACATCCATATGAAATGTATCCTTTCAAGTTAGCTTGAGTCAATATTACAATATGAACAGTCTCTATTATTTAGTTGTATTTGATTCTATGAAAGTTACGGAACCATTTACGAGTCAGCCTAAATATCTTAACGAAATCACCTGTGTTCACATAAGTATTATTGCCAAATTTATCTTGTACGAATTGATAGTTTAAACAATTGTAACATTTGTAACTGATCACCGCTTTGATATAGTGGCCGCACCACTATACTTACAAATTCGAATAGTGTTTAACTTGATTTGACAGTCTCTACAATACTTTGTTGGCTGGATGATTTATGTGATTGTTCAAAGAGTTATTGTTCTACTTACTGTATTTTATTGTAACAAAGAAGGATTATTTTTAGTTAAATTATGATTCACAAAAAACTGGTAGTCATTTTAAGAGAAACGTTCAAGCGACACCATTCGTAGTAGTAAAAAGAACGTTAAATTTATATTCATACACCAGTTGTAGCCCGCGACTTCGTACGGGTGGCTTGATACTATCCCACGAGACCCATACTCTTTTCCTGTTTGCTAAATTTAAATAAGACCCGTTGAACCGTTCTGGCGTGATTGAGTAACAAAAGTCCATCCCAACTTTCATGTTCATGATATTGGTGTTTTGTTGTGTGGCCACATCTTAAGTCTTTGCGTCAAAATTAGTTAGTTACATTAAAATACCAAACTATATTTATACATTTTCTAAAAATGTACATAGCAATTTTAAACGATTTGCCTACTTGTATTGAATTATTCAAGCACATCGAGTATACCATTGGCAACATGTTCCCTTGTCGGACGCGCGTCGCACGCAGCGGCCGGCGAGCGGACCACCTGCAGCCAGCCTGCTTTTGACTGATAGAAACGTAATCTGTTTTCATGTTAACTTAGTAATATTGGCTAATAATACAACGTATGATTTATTCATCAGTTTGAATCTGAAATCTCGGGTTGTAACTACTCAATCTTAGTTTCTGGAAACTAAATGCTAAGACATCATACTTGTATGTCTTTGCCACTTTGTCTGCGTTAAATTTGTTTATAAAACACTGTCGGTTGCATCGCGTTCTTATTTATATTGTTTTTTTTAAGGTTATTTCGTAGTCTTTTGAGATCTACCGCGCCCTTTCCCCCCTTAATGGATGTCCTTATATAAAAACTACTTGGTCTTTTCCAGTGTCTCAAACTATCTTCAACAAAATTCATCTTTATTAGTATGAAGGGGTAATAGGCAGACAGATTGACACAATATCTCATTGATATTTTAGGTCAATATTGCTGCTGTACATTTTATTTTCAGTATTCATTACGCATTAAATTATGACTTTTCAAAATCAATCGTTAGGTTTTTGAGTTTATTCATTCCAAAAAAGTACAAATATTATATCTTACAAAAATGTAAATAATGGTTTAAGATTTAGGTAATTAGATCTAGGCTATTAGGAAAGCTAAATAAGATAACATTAAAACAAACAGACTCAAAATAAACTGCCACTCCACGAAACTCTGTTTTTTGACATAAACAAACTAGCATGGATCGTCATTGATTGATAGCTAATTCTAATTTTCACTATATTCCAACTTTTCAAAGTGTCCCGATTGCCATAAATTGGACCGATGCCCTGTGCTCCATTTGAATATACCCCTTAACAGTTTCGCGCGTGCCTCCCGCCCATCTTTGGCGATCTTCGTCTAGCGCCGGAATTAAAATTAATAGCGCACGGTTGTCGGCACGTCGTGGGTCCGACCCGCCGGTAATTTGTTTACTCGACTCACTCAGGATTACGTTGCATGCTCCGCTGAATAGGTAACCTGTGACTTCTGAACGTCAATGAGCGAAGTTGTTGACTTTTCGAACGCGCTATTTGAGTTTACCGCTGTGAATTGTGTTTATTTCAGTTTTACGCCTGTGGAGTCAATAACTTTTGTTTTAATAATTTTTAGCCTACATTTAGTCTACTGATGGACACTGGAATTTCCGAAAGGGGCATCTTGTCATAATCGCCACGATTGGCAGTTTGATCAATAGTGGATAGGAGATTTGGCTACCCATCTTTCTTGGCAGAGGTACGAGTACCTACCCACTGCAGTAGTCGTCATAATACGAAAAGTTCAATTTTAGGTCGGCACCACACGGTGGCAAAGCAATGGATATTTTCCAGCAAATGCAAAAAAATGTTTTTCTTAATCCTCGGTAGGTGTAACAACTACTACTCAATTATACTGGGCCATTACCGGCCTAAACCGTGTCTATACCATATTCTACTTGTGTCAGTAAATTTCTCACGCACCATTAAGGCAATAAATTGAAAATAAAAAGGGAAACGAGGTGTGAATAACACAGTTTTAATAAAATTATTGTTGAAAATATAATTTGTATTGCTAGCGACATCGCTACACGCATGTATAACATTATACCTACGCGTTCAAGTTCTAATCACCTCCTGGATTGCTTTGGGCGGCTAGTACGCGAGTTATTTCGATTTCATTCGAAATTTAGGCAACGAAATTTCGGAACACGAATATCGTGCGGGATATAACTCAATACGGGCTGTCCGGCGCCGCGGCCGGCCTTATTTGCATTTTGATGAGGACAGCTACACTGATACAATAAACACGTTACCCGATCGGAAGTCCGCCGGCTCCAAGCCGGACCGGCGACGTTTAGTCGTGTCCGCTCTCCTACACTCAATTAACTCCTGCTTTGAATTATGACCAGACAGACTGCGCTATGTGAATATGTAATTCGGTGCGCTTGACACTTCGTACCGGCCATGCGCTGATATGACAAATTCACGGGTGATCGGTATTGTAAGTTTGTCCGTGGAAAATGAACAGGAAATGGATTTGGGTGGTACTTAGTCAGTGTTGATTATGGCCGATAACAAAATATTTTGTTTGTTCTGATAATAATTAAAAAGAAACACACATCATGCAAAAGAAATGCTTAAATGCTGTACATCAAGCTATAAATTTTTATGCAAATTTCCACCTATGTCCATGACATTAAGATGTCCCAGTATAAAGCCTGATGTGAAGTCGTACATATTTTCATGAATATTAGCACGTATATAGTAAAATCTGTTTCAACTTAAGTTACTGCGAGCGACAAAAAGCTTCGTAAAAAATATGCGCAAGATATATGACGAAAAGCGTATCAAACCGTTGCGGGTCATGTGTGAGAGCGACACCGGAGAACCATCTCCGGTGTCGGGCGAGTGACGGCCTAATTAGGTGTCGACAATTACGCGCTAACGACGGAAACCTGAACCGAACCGGCAGGAGCTTATTAGTGCTAGGCGCGCGACTGACCGATTCATTCCGATGCCCGTCGCCGAGTTATAGTATATGGGACTTCTCTTGTCCAGTTTCAAAGTATATTTTGTACGTTGTGAATTTTTTGATTGTAATGTATAAATGGCTTTGTGTACCTTTACGGAGTTGAACACCGTAAGAAATCTATAACTTGAACAATAAGAAATCTAGAACACAACACATGCTTAGCCTTCACTACCAAGGTACGATACACATGTTATTATATCTAGTACAGAACTCCCTGGTGTGAAGCTAATTAGGTGTCGAGATTCTCGCGCTAACGACCGAAACCTGAACCGACCCGGCAGAAGCTTATTAGCGCTCGACGACCCGACCGATTCATTTCGTCTCCGAGATATGGGATTTATATGCTCGAGTGCAGTTTGCATGTAATGTAATACGTCTGCTTCTTGTTTCTGCTAAAATCTTGACTAATTTTCGGGTGTGGGGCGACTTATTAAAACCGCTCTGTGCTTTGTAAACAAGTGAAGTACTCGGCATTAATTTGGATCAAACTTGTCGTGATGTTCTTATGGACCAATCGAAACCACAGTATGTCTGATTTTAATGTAATCTATTTTAACGTCTTTTCTGACAATCTTCCAGCATAAAGGCGCGTTGTGGGTCATCGTGGTTCAGGAAGGCGATAAGAAGACATGGAGAGACTTTAGAGCAGTGTTTTTTTTTAATCTAAATAATCTTTATTTTGTAATAACGTTTTTAGTTTAGTTTAAAGACAAAGGTTATGCATATTAAGTGAAAGACAAAGGTTATGCATATTAAGTCACCGTACCTAAAATCCGCCACAGCTGAACATTTAAAAGCACACAAACACAGCTGTCTTCACTAGTTCGCGGGATTGCGACTGTCCTATCATTGAGCTTGTTAATTCTTATACCTACCTTGGACTTACCATTGATTCCCATCTTAACTGGGGTCTCCAAATTCAACACTACATACGTGTTTTGGCATAAAAACTGAGGCAGTTCCTTGCTAATATGTACATATTGAGCAATCGTATTCCATACAAAGTTAAGCTGATCCTGTATAACGCGCTAGCAGAATCGATGTTCAATATGGTGTTAGTAGTTATGGACGTACCTACAGTACCTACTTAAATAGCATTTACAATCTGCAGATTAACATATTAAAACAAATTCTTTCTAATGTAATCAAAGAGAAATACAGGCACGATGACGGCGGTCTCTTTAAACATTACAAATCCCTGTCAATTGAAACTCGTCTAAAATACAGTTTTCTTAAAGAACAATACTTCAATACAACATTTCGTAATAGAATTGAACACCCGGTATTCACACGCGTTGTTGCTCAGAGACGCCTGCGTACTACGCAAGCGAGTAATGTATACGGTAAAAGAACAACTCGTTACTTGATTCCGCGGTTAATAAACGAACTACCCCCCAACCTTAAAAGACGAGTTGAACCAAAGAAACATTAAAACTAAATTGAAGTCCTACTTTTTAGGGTTCCGTACCCAAAGGGTAAAAACAGGACCCTATTACTAAGACTTCGCTGTCTGTCCGTCTGTCCGTCTGTCCGTCGCTCTGTCACCAGGCTGTATCTCAAGAGGCGCAATAGCTAGATAGTTGAAATTTTCACAAATTGTGTATTTCTGTTGCCGCAATAACAACAAATAATAAAAACAAAATAAAATAAATATTTAAGTGGGGCTCCCATACAACAAACCCGTTTTTTTGGCCTTTTTGGTACGGAACCCTTCGTGCGCGAGTCCGACTCGCACTTGGCCGGTTATTAGAGTAAGATTACATAGTGAGCATAACTACCTAGTTCCCATTTAATTTCATTTGTAGTTTTAATTTATAAGTGCTTAAGTGCTTGAATGGTTTTGTACTTATATCTTTTTCATGCGCGAGTCCGACTCCCACTTGGCTGGTTTTTTTTTTTTACTTCGAATATTAACGGTTCCTACCTGTAAGTATTCTTAAACACTAAACGATTTTTTTGTTTGTACACAGGTATGGAAGCCATAATGTCGGAGTTCTTCAACGATACAACCACGGCCTTCTACATCATTCTCATCGTATGGATCGCGGACCAGTATGACGCGATATGCTGCCATACTGCTATCGCCAAGAGACATTGGCTAAGGTAAGTTCTTTTGTATTTTCTGTTACTGTGTAAATACCAAATATCTAATTTATGAGATAATTGTTTATTAAATTAAAATTCTTAGTCCGTGTCCTAGGTCTGCGATCAACCTATCATTTATCGAGTTAGAAGATCGGCTCGCGACTTTAATTTCTTTTTGTACTTATGCAAGTTACATAATAATTTATGTTGAAGTGACCACAGTAAAACAATTATACCATATAGAACAGCCCGACGTGAAAATCTATTTACACGATTAATACTGTCCCAATATTATAATAATTGTTTTATACACTTTGCTATCAAAATGACTTCGAGCATAATATTTTTAAAAACGTTTGTTTGCACTTATTTTCATAACATTTTTCAATTTCAATATACGAACGTTCCGTTTAAAGTACGATACATTGAAGTACATATTAAAAACTTTTATTCTACATCATAAAATGCAGTTTCATTTTGGGAAACAAAATGGCTTCCCAATTAGTAGGAAATGGTGATCGGCCTTCAGTTTATTGAAGAGTACACCAATATGCGGAACGTGCAAATTAATTTGCTTATTAAAATGATATTGCACCAACGTTGGACAGGCTTTGCCAACAATTTGTCGTTGAAAATAAAATCAACTTTTTCAATACATTTGTTACTATGAATACTTTTGTTTTCAAGCGTTTTTTTATGTCATGTTTTAATAATTGAAATAAAAGTAAAAAAAATTGATGACCACTTCGTTGATAACAAAAGTAGCAAATAAGCACATTATTGACGTTCTTAAAATAAAAATTAAGCTCCTTTTAAGGTATTCATATAGGAAGCTTTTCAAAAAGTAATGCGTCCGGTAGAATCTTATTGAATGTTTTATATCGCTCGTCAAGCTAAATTAACAAAATGCGTAGGGTTTAGGCAACCCTAACAAGGCTATAATTGAATTAATCCATTTGTTATCGTGGCATAATGATCGCTGGCAGACCTGCCCCGCCATGTTGTCACATGCGGCGACGCCGAATGAGCTGTGCATTCCACAAATTGTACCTGTACTTGTACCTTTAACTGTTTACATATATCTTCTATCGTGTTTGCGCTGAGCTCATTATTTTACGTGACGTACAGGATATTTGTTTACAAGCGCCCAGCTATGTGTGCCACTCGTTGCTGTTTGTGTTTGCTATTTGATCAGGTATAGGTACGTGAAATATTTGGACGATAAAATCGATTTAGTATTTGAACAAACCTTTATTGAGTTTTGCTGAAAATTACACTTGATGTACGATCTAATTTTGACTTCATTTAACAAACTGCAAGCCGAAACTGTGAAGTAAAATTTTTATCGTTGTGGATATTATTGATATTTAATTCTATTTGTTTTATAGCAACAGAAGAATTAAGTAAATTTGTAGATAACAACATTGTCTTAATAGGCGTTCAATGATAACGTGTCTTGAATCTCATAATACGGGCCAATCTTCAAACTGCATGTCACCATTTAACACTTGACACTAACATATATTCACATCACTAGAAAGAGCGTTAAGACAATAAAAACATATTTACGAGCCAATGTTTTTTTTCACGAATGTCCAAAGCGGCATTAGGAGTAAATATAGTTAGGCAGGGAAGGTTACTCGGGCAGTGAAGGTGAGTGCTGACGCGCGTAAGGAGGGCCCTCCAAAACCGACATACGGTCATAAGTCCCAGGCACTGCCCAAGTATCTTTTTCGGCAACATGATGGACCCGGCACCCGTACGGTGAATACATGGATGTAAAGAATATATTTGTTACGTTTTAACAGAAATACTTTAATGAATCATCGTTGGGTTTCCGTATTCTTGACATTGTTATACTTATTTTACTATCATAGCTGATGGCAAGAAATCAGGACCCCAATTCCGCTAATTTACAAATGGCTCTCTCAATTGTATATTTTGACATTACTACTATAATAAATGTGTCAAAATATACAATTGAGATGCAATTGCGATTCTATTGAACCATTCGTAAATTGACGGAATTGGGGCCCAATTCCGTCAATTTACTTCAAATCAAGAGTTCAAATCGAGAGACTTCAAATCGAGTCAAATAAATGACTTAAGACGGGGGTAGTCGGCTACAACTGTATGTTTTCAGTTAACGATTTGAGCATGCTAACCCGATAAGTATTATTGCGCGCTGATTAGCTTTGAACATAGAGTCGAGGGCTCTATTCCCGGTTCGGGACAGTTCTGAAACGTTTTAGTTCAATAATGGAATGGTGTGTCAGTGACGCAGATAGTAAAGTAAAAATAACTGTATGGTGGTAACTTGTCAAACAAGGTGTCAATTGTCGTATATATTCGGCTCGGTTTAATGTGACAATAATTCATTTATAACTTAACTTATCTGTAAGATTTTTTATTGGTGGACGTAAGTATTCTTAGTAATAGACCATTATTTGCTGCTAAACTCTAGCCATAATACATGGAGCATGAGATACATATGTTTATACACTCTGGCTCGGTTAAATGGGGATAAAAATGTATTGAACAATACATAAGTGAAATAAACGCCATAAGCCCTGTGAAAGAAACGTTAATTTATTGCAATCTGTCATTTAGATAAACATTCTTAAATAATCATGAAAATAATGACACTTGTAGACGCCCTGCAGAAGAAACACACATTTCTATTCAATGAATGGTATTTCCAAATATATTTGATGGAACACTCCGACTGTTCGGATGTCTTACTCCCGAGTACAAACAGCGGGCACTTTGTTTTTACGCCTAGTTCCGTGCGGCTTCTTAATCAAAAGGCGTCCAGGCACGAAGCAATTTGGCTGGTCGTCCGTACGGGCAATAAGGAGTGAGCGCTATTAAAACAAGCGCAAATAAAGCAAATTGAAAACGGCACCGTTTTACCCCCGTCGCCTTAAGGGGGCTCGCCCGACCCCTGTCCTCGACGCACCCCGCAAAAACAACGTCGTCTAGAGACCTTTGCTGCGTCTAAACACCACATAGTTTCTAGAGTTGAATACACAACGGCACTCGTGTGCCTCGATGCGAAGCCGATATACCTACTAAGTAGGTTATTTTGCAATTGCTACTAAAGTAAAATTAGATTATAGGTAGGTAGCTGCAGTAAATGTTCAGGATTTAACTATGACAATGCATACGAGCATGACATTATTTTAACCTGGTACTGGTACTCCGATGTAGATCTTTAACAAAACGTTGCTATTGCATATTTCAACATAAAATAGTAGTTGATTGTCACGTAATTTGAATGTATAGAATAGATGTTTTCTATAGAATTGTGTAGTACATCACATTTCTCTATTTTTGTTGCTATTTAGGTATTTTTTATACTTTCGATTTTTTAATACGGATCTCAACTTTTTTGATAATATTCTGTCACCTGTGTTTATGTATATAGCTCAAACACACGTGCATAATGTGCGTGCGTTCCAGGATAATAAGTCGCGGAACACGTAGGAACTATGTCAAAGTAACCATTAGTCTATTCCCCTCAGTTAACCCTAGCAAACAAAGAAACTAGTTACTTTGACATGGTACTAGATGTTCAGCAACTTATGATGCTGACTGTACGCGTTGATGCTTTAACGCGTATAGTCTTGCGTACAGGGCCTTAAAACTACAACTTGGTTTTGTGATCTGCTTTTGAAATGACTAACGCCAATAATATTATGTAGATAGTATGGTATGAGCTTCATGGCTTTTAAACATTATAATAAAACCGGCCAAGTGCGAGTCGGACTCATAACATTGACTAGGTAAACAATAGTAGGTACATAAATTTAGTTAATGTAGTGTCTACCTGTCACCATTTATTGATATCGAGCAAAAATAGGTAAATAAACCGGCCAAGTGCGAGTCGGACTCGCGCACGAAGGGTTCCGTACCAAAAAGGGCAAAAAGACGGGTTTGTTGTATAGGAGCCCCCCTTAAGAATTTATTTTATTTTGTTTTTAGTATTTATTGTTATTGCGGTAACAGAAATAAATAATTTGAGAAAATTTCAACTGTCTATCGCGGTTCTTGAGATACAGCCTGGTGACAGAGCGACGGAAAGACGGACAGACAGCGAAGTTTTAGTAATAGGGTCCCGTTTTTACCCTCTGGGTACGGAACCCTAAAAAATGACGTTTTTTTGTATGGGCCTTAAATATTTATATTATTTTATTTTATTATTTATTATTGAAGTAAAATTACAACTAAGTGTAATGTGAATATTTCAAGTGCCTACCAGTTGCCATTATTGATATCGAGCATAAAAGGGCAAAAAAATCACGTTCGTTGTATGGGCCCCTTAAATATTATTATAATTTTTAAAAAAATCAACTGTCTAGCTATCGCGGCTCTGAGATACAGCCTGGTGGCAGACAGACGGACAGACAGGTTTTATTTATAGGGTCCCGTTTTTACCCTTTACCTTTTGTATACACTATAAAGTTAAAATACTCCTTAAAATTACAGACGGTTTTAAAATATTGTATTATAAAAAATTTTTTTGAAGTCTTTTTTAGCGACACTTTGAACAGTCAGCAAATTATTTCTTAACCATCAGATGTAGTGACACTTTGTACAGTCAGCAAATTATTTCTTACCGTAGCAATCGTAGCAGCGATTCGTAGTCGTGTTCTGAGTGTTCTGACTGGTTGATGCAGCTACGAATCGCTGCTACGATTGCTACGGCTACGGTTGCTACGGCTACGAAATAATTTGCCGTGTCTATAAAGTGTCGCTACATCTTCTAATAAAATTGTTTGTAATTACTTATTGTAACTAGATATCACCTGTAAATTATGTATGAGACCAGATTGTGCTTAGTCGTATAAGTGCTCATTCAATTATTTTATGTCTAACAGTGTCTTTTCCCTATCCCTTCGTGTATCTCAGCCATTAAGTTAGTTTGACGAACATACATACGTATCTACATACATAAAAACTAAACTAATTCTACATTATATACGTTAGACAACTGCGAAGAGATTGAATAATATTCCATGAGGATAATCGGACCGGAAGGCATTTTATGGCATCATAACATTTAATATTTTACATGACCGTTGAGCTGTACGAATATCTATTTAAGTAACAGGCTTAAGAATCTTGAAGAAAGATCCTGTGTGTGGGCTTTAAGTAAAGCTTTTCTTGTATATTTTGATTTAGTTTTATAATCAAAAGAGTATCGACAAAAATAGCAATTGTTTAATTTAAGGTTCATCAAAAAGATTACATTATTCTGATTTAATGATGTAGGTAATGTCGACGGAAAATTTTAGCTAATCGACCGCTGGTCTGAATAGTTAGTAATAGGTGCAAACTCTTAACATTTGATGAAACAACGCTGGCTTACAGCGATTAGAATACCTATGTTTGAAAAATTGACGCCTATGACGTAGTGTCTCGGAGGCTAAATGGTTAAAGCGCCGCACCCGGCATGCGAGGAGATGCGGGTTCGAGTCCCGCCTGAGACATAATTTTTCAAGTTTAAATACTGATATTATAATTGCAATTTAAATGCTTAAAATATCATATAAAGTACTTAAACCCTTGTCGTAAAAAATAATTTCAGACAGAAGTGTTAAATTGTTTTTTGTTTTCAAAAGTTTTGAAATGTTTAAGCTAATGGCGATTATAGGTACCATTACAATGCATTTTGTCCTAAGTAGTCTGCTAGGCGCCGTAAGCATGTAAATACGTGTGAAACTTGCTATGCTACTACTATCACTACCCGATCGTTGTTGGGTATGTCAAGTATGTGCATATTTATAACAGACCACAAATAAATGTCACAGGTGAATCGCCGCAAAATGCACGCTGCTGACCGTAGAATGTATTTGTCAGGTAATGAAAAGTATAACTTAACAGTACCTTGTTTAATCCGACCGAGACCGCGATGTTTGCGGTCCGAAGAGGTGATGCCGCAACACTTTTCGGGATGTGTTAATAAGTGCGAGGGCGTTGTTTGCGGAGGGACCGATCGCGGGCCGGTCCTGCGGTCGGGCGGAATCGTCCGCGTGACGACCGGCGCCCCGCATAAATCTCGGAGACCGCCAATTAAGGCCCACCCCGACAGTTTGTCTACGACGCCGCCCTGATTGCTTTCACTCCGCGACGCTGCGGCCGATCGGTGATACATGGACGCAGGAATTAGAGGACGTGATATTCCGCCTGGTATAGAAATAGAATCAAATTCATGGCACACACATACTTTTAGTAAAGACCTCGGAAATATTGCGACACTTGATTGGTAGTTTTTTTTATCACCATTTAGCTTAAGCGCTATAAGCCTATAACATGATACTTAGGTGACGTCAAAAAATATATAGGTACATACATTCGTCATATATTTCTAGTTAAAATTTTCAAACCACACAATATTTTTCATGAACTCATTAAAAAGCTGCTTTCGGTTAATATTTGCTTCAGTTGTTTATTTAAAAATAAACCACCAAATTATGTTCGTTGTGTTTGAATCGTGAAACCCCTATTCTGAGCAGTTCACTTTCAATTACCTGATCCAGCTACTGAAGGCGCGAGCTGTTGTTTCGACTTTATTACTTTAAAAATGCTAATCCAGAGTAATACGTGCGTGTTTTATTTATAAGAAGGCATCGAAGTGTTGACGGGGCGTCGTTAGGGTGCTACTCGTGTGTCATTTTAAGGATGTGCCAAATTGAAGGCTCCACAGGGCGTCATCGCGAGGGGAGCCTGATTTATGCCCCGGGCCCCTCGTTCCGCGAGTTCGATTAGAGGGTTTATTCACTCTGTCGAGGTCAGTTTTCTTATGTTCCTTAATGTCGATGTTCTTATTATAGCTGAAAGTAGTTGCCGATATTTTAGGTTTGCCCTTAATTAGGATGATGGGGGAATGATACGGTGTATCAAGTTGCTGATTACCGTTTAATTTCCTAATTGGATTAATTGGGACTTACGATATTCTTTATGGCCATTAAGGTATCATGTAATATCACAAGTAGATAACATAAAAATATTTACTATATATGAACTCATATAAAAAGGCTACCTGAGACTCATTTGGGTTGATGGCTCAAATATAAGATTGTAATATCTTACGCATAAGTAAAAATTATTCAATAAACAGTATAGGACATAACTTAGGCCCTATAACAAATTGAAATAATTCGTAGGTAGGTATAGTCGCTTAATTCCCAAAAGCTAATTACTCATTTTCGGATTAAGCGAATAGTAGATAGTTGAAGTTAACAATCTATAGGTATATCTATCTATATATTACTTATAAAAATGTTTGCTAAAACTCGAGAATGGCTGGACCGGTTTGGAAAATTCTAAAAAGGACAATAAAGTTTCCACAAACTGTTCCTAGATCTGAAACATTTAATGTCTTTTGTCACTTGGTTGTCAAATATTTATAAGTGTATTTCAGAAATTTGTCTGTTTTATCCTAAGGTTACATCCATGTTTCATCAGCTGTGGTATGAGGAATTTTTCAGAAATTAAAAAATTAAGAACATTGAAAGAAAATTAACAATATTAAATTATTTCAATATTATGGTGGTTAAGTATTCTAAAATTATGTCAATTTTAAGTTTTTCAATATAGCCTTAATATGTCGTTTGACAAAATGCTTGCTGCAAATATCGTCAAATGTGATTAAACAAACTGATATTTTTTCATAGCCTATTAAGCAGCATATGAAGAAAAGAAGATTGTTGTCTATCATAATAAAGCATTAATGTACAATTTGTATCTAAAATGCTTTTTTATTAATTATTCCACTTTCAAATCATTAGTCATAGTTCAGACAGGTCAACGTCTGTCGGGTTGCTAGTCGACAATAAATCTCTATCTCTGTGTGACCACAAGGAAGAAGGTTAACATGGTTGACAACACCACCACCTATGGTAAATTTTGTTTTGTGACCACCACAACCAATACTATTTTGTTAGTAAATAGCAAACTCTGAATGCAGGTTGCAATACACCGGTCTTGATATTCGTAATGCTAACATTCGTTTATCTGTCTCAACACTAAAATTCAAAGATAAAGTTAATTTACAAAATGTCAAACAGTCGTGTCAAATTATAAAAAAATAAAAAATATCAGTTGTTTGTCAAAATATAGTAGGTACATAAAAAGCTTTGACCACATTTACACATATCTACTACTTGATACGAAGTTCATTGCTTAATCGTTTCCAAATAAAATCGTATGCGTGTAAAGCTCGCTTTGTTTCGACGTATGACGCTCGTTGTCTAAGATAATAATTATATACGTGCGTCAACATCACCTGTAAATAATTCAGTAGATTAAGTGTTCATGTATAATTACAAAAACTAATCGCACGCGTGTAGCGGCAGGCGTGTCGCGTTCAGTGGTGCGTGCGAATGCGCGGTGACGGCTGCTAGCAGGCGTTAGTTATAGTTGACCGAGCGCCGCGACGCGTTCCCCACCTGCGTCTTCACGCAGATATTAATTGATATTTTATTGGAGGACGCCTAGGCAGCTATACTCAAAGTGTGTTCCTTACTACCCTTGTTGGGGCAAGGATTTAGAAAAAAACAACATCTCTCTTTCTTGTCGACTGTTTCACGTCACGATACGTGCCAAGCGCACAAATGTGTTCCTATATAAAAATAAAGCGCCTGATTGTAAATACAATTTTTTAAACTATTGACAGAAATGATGTCTGGGAGCTCAATTTTTTAGAGCAGTCGCCCGGTACCTACGCGATGGTTGTGGGTTCGAGTCCCACCTAAGACAGTCGGAATAATTTTATTCAAGGACTTGTATCTTCAATTTACACCAGAAATTTATTTGCTTAAAGAACAGTCTCAGCTTAAAAATTCTTGCTTTTCATCCTGCATAGATAGCTTGATATGTTTGTCTTGTGGTGCGTTCCCGTTAAAAGAATAGCATCACCCCTTTCTCTTCCCATGAGTGTCGTAAGACTAAAACAGCGACTGAAGGAGTATTGCTAGAATAAGAAAGGCAGCAGCGTATTCCTTCCACCATTGACTAAACTGCGATCGCCAACCCGCCTGCCAAGCGTAGCGATTATTATATAAATCCTTTCTTTGGAGACACCTGTGTCCAGCAGTGGATTATTTTCGGCTGAAAATATGTTTATAATGTAGGTACTAAGTAACATTGTTCTCAAATTATGATTATTAATAAAGCATGCATCATTAAGTCTAGAGCATTACAGAGAAACACTTATCACCATCTTATTAACTCCTCACGTAAATCAGTAGCATTTTTATAAAGCGTATTTGATTTTCACTAATACCAGAACACAATCTTATTGGACTATTTTCGCTCGTCGATAAAACTGCTACAACATAGAGCGCAGATTGGGCGGCGTTCAAGTTCCAAGGATGAAACCCGCCCCCTATGCGCCACCTACAGTGCAACTGTTGCTGTAGTTACAATTTTATTTATTGTAGATACACACACGTATATAACTACTCACATTATAGTTACCCCTTATCAAGTTATTTATTTAGCCTGACAGCCGTATAAAAGCCAAAATCCTACTTATATTATAAACGCGAAAGTTCATATGTTTGGATGCTCTTTCACGCATAAACTGCTGAACGGATTTTGATTAAAATTTTCAGTAATGTGTCTTAGACATCAGAGTAGGTTCAATTTTTTCCCATTGTAGTACTCCGTGTAGTTACAGCGGTACCACGGCATTACATTTGCATTTTTGTGCTTAATCACGTTACAGACAATAGATGGCGTTGCCGGTTGGCTACCATATATTTTTAAGCAAAAATTTGTTGCTCTCTAAACCCATACCCAAGTCCATGCAAACGAAGTCGCGGGCAAAAGCATATGCAAATATTTAGGTAGCCATAAATTTAAATGTTAAACCACAATAAGTTTCGATTCGATGAATTGTCAATACATATTAAGCGTTCTTAAAGCATATGCAAATATTTAGGTAGCGCCACTCGTAAAGGTTGTCTGGTCTCCTACGCAACACACCTTGTCCTGTCACACTAAATATGTTAAACTGCTCGTTCTAATCTTCCGGAGCCATTGAATTTGCTAAGCTCGCAGTTGACTCGCCCTGTGACGCGTGACACGGCGGCGGCGAGATGCAAATGATCCCGAGGCGCCGGGGCAGGCGCCGCCGCGACGCTGGCGCCGACTAATCGCTGATGCTAAGGGCTTTTACACATAACGTTTTCGGGACGAGAGAAGATAGTATGAAATTCTTTAAGGACTTCGTCGTACTAATTTAAAAAGAGGCTGACAATTAGTGACCGAGTTTCTTGCGCTGCTTCTTCTCGGCACTAGCCCAGACTTGTTCCGAAGCAATGGTAGGTTTAAATATTGGGACGTGTAAAAGCGCCTCCTGGGGCCTATTTGCAGAAATAAAACTGATTTTAATGCCATATGCGAGCGACATCGCAGCCTTTTAAACCATCACCAGGTTACCATTCTAGTCTATAGTCTATAGTTATTTTATAGTCTGATCTAACAAAATTATGCCAGTCGTAAGTTAAAAAGTACGTATGGGTATACTCTGGACTATTATTAATCTGGACGTAAATCAAATAAATATATTAATCCGGACTAATTAGTAGTACCATGAAAAATAGTCAATACAATATAAAAATTGTGTAGTTCGGATGTCGTTTACTAGCGTACATGGTGAGGGATAGTTTAACGGGACAATTACATTAGGTAACTTAATCGTCCGGCGGCCTAATGAAGTTAACCGTATCTGTCGTCGGATCAGCGCGGCTACGCCCTCAATTAAAATCTCATTATGGGTCCGGTACACGGTTCGGCGTAGAGGTTCCCAACCTTCAGCGAAAACTGCCTGAAAATTGCTAATGAATAATATGATAAAAACTGATAGTTTTATTAGTTAAATAAATGAAAAAAATATATATCACGCGTGATAAATTATAAACAAGGTTATTTTTAAAACATCAACTACCTCCTGGGACCCCTTAGGAGAATCAGCCGATTCTGTTGCTCAAATAAAGCAACTTTGAAATAAATTTAACTTTTATTTATTTCTTATATTTTAAGTGTATGACAAAACACAGGCTACCACTATTTTTCGAACCAAATGACTATACTGATTTGTGCTTTGTTTAAAACCCATAATTTAAAACATATTATGGGTTTCAATGGCTAAGGCTAGGCTTTCTTAGGCTATCTTAAGAATACTTTAATTAGTATTCATACTAACACTGATATTAAAACAAGAATACTTATACCAATAATGTTATAAACGCACTCATTATGATGTACCTATATTTATTACAAAATCACGCCAGTACAGCTGAACGGCTCTCTGAGGCTCTCAAAGACTGGAATATCGTATAAGCTACTATTGATTTCACAAGTATGTACAGTTCCATTAAGATAATTTCAAACGCAAAATTTCAAGCGTATGATTAGTTTCAAACCCAAAATATCAGGCGTACAAAGTACTTTTATATATATACCATATTGTAAATTTCTATTTGTAAGCTTAAGTACCGGCCACTTTTTGAGCACCACAAGCCGTGTTAAGTATTAGACACCGCACTAACATCTCAGATGAAGGACAAAAGTGGAGGATAATAAAAGGTACCTTTATATAGTCATTACAAAAAGTGGGTCTATGATACTTAATTAAGTAAGTAGGTGTCTTTATATACAATTCTATCTTATCTCATATATATAAAAAATAATCCCTCTTTCCCTTGGTCACGGCATCACGCGTGAACGGCTGGACCGATTTGGCAATTTTTTTTTGTTTATTCGTTGTTGTCAGGAGAAGGTTCTTATAAAAGAAAATATTAAGAAAAATGCGCAGAAAATTAGAAAATTTAAGAATACTTAATCACCATTTTAAATTATTTCTAATGTAACTTTTGCGCTTCTGACAATTTAAACTTTTTAAGCTTATGGTGCTTGACATAACATTGACAGAATGCGTTCTGCAAATGCGTCAAATAGTAAAAAATCTGATTTTTCACATGACCAGTTATAATATGTCGGAATATAATACAAACCATTGAAATGACAAACATGTTTGTTACTGAAATTTTTCAAAATGAATTCTACCAATTCTAAATCCATATAATAGTTAAGACAGGACAACGTCTGACGGGTCCGCTAGTTTAATTATAAACTTTTATTTCGTAACTGACCTTTAAACATTTCCATCTTGTTTTATCATAAACTTTTATTTAGTAACTTAATAAAAGAGATTCTTCTCTCATAAATAAAATGTCTGAGAATCAGCTTGAAATGTAACTAAAATAAGCAAGCTAAGTATGGATTTCAATGATTATTTTACTTAAAATGAAATGTAAAAAATAATGTTAACCAATCC
Source organism: Anania crocealis (assembly GCA_949315895.1). Taxonomy (NCBI): domain Eukaryota; kingdom Metazoa; phylum Arthropoda; class Insecta; order Lepidoptera; family Crambidae; genus Anania; species Anania crocealis. The sequence continues at coordinate 10,811,873 of OX438865.1, read as the reverse complement.
CAATTTAAAAATGGGTTTGATTAGGCTCTGCTAGAATTCAACTCAGTGATTTTAGCAAACTATCTTACGATAAATTATGTTAATAGTAAAAACTTAGTAATAAGAAAGACCCTTGAACTAATAAATTCTCGAATGTTCATATAGATCAATGCCACCACCACAGCCCTAACTTCTCGAATAAAGCAAGAAATATGCTTTCATAGTTTCACGAAGGATGATCGCTCGAGTGTTAGTGGTGGGGCGCGGCCACCACGCCTCTGTTTGTTGCCAGTGTTTGGCCGCTTTCTTTACGGTGACGGCACTTCAAGTTGCGGGGCTATGAGACGTACGAGCTCGTAAGGCGGTCATCCACGAACGGCATAATAGTGTAAGCGACACTTACACTATTATGCCGTTGCATTGCTTGCCATGTCTGACTTACTTCATCAATTTTCGTTTCTTCTTCACATTGCAACTTTCGGTATTAAGATCAGCCAAAATATAAAGATACTGGCTGTTGCACGCGACTTTGTACGCGTGGAATTTTGAATTTCTTCATAGTATATTGATCCCACGGGTACCGCACCTTTTCCCGTGATGAAAAGTAGCCTATATGTTTCCAGCCAATAAACTAACACCGTGCCAAATTTCATTCAGATCTGTTGGATCGTTTTAGCTTGAAAGAGTAACAAACATACATACATTCTTACAAACTTTCGCGTTTATAATATTAATAGGATGTGAAGCAAGATTTAGGTGTATGTTATTTAAAATAAGCCTTTTCTCATTAAAATACGGATTTGAAAACAGTGGTATAAACGAATAGCACCACCCCTGCCCTTTCTATAGGTGCCGTAAAAATTGCCAAATGGAGTTCTGCTGGGAGATGACGGGCAGGAGCATCTTCTCTTCACCATTAGCCAAACTGCGATCGCCAACCCGCTTGCCAAGCGTGGCGATTATAGGCCTGTTTCCACCAATGGAATGGCTGGTGGAGCGAAGTTGCTGGTGATGGGTGTCAACAATACCTATGTCATAAATATTCAATTGGTCTATTTATAATGTAATTATACACGGCTTAAACCTTGTTGTTTTTTTGTAGTAGCACTGTTAATGCATAACATTCATAAACTTGTATGTCTTCTATAATCCAAAAAACGAAGGTACATAGGCTGCACTAAAAGTATCGGGAATGGAATATTTCCACTGTTCCTGTCATATTAAAATCTCTTTAATTGCAAACTCCTTGGTTTTAAAAATCGAATACTATTTATTTATTTAAAAAAAGATTCTCGGTCTTATCACAAGGTCTTGTCAAACTTGTTTAGTCGTTGAGAAAATGGAATTGACTCGAGAAAATTCAAGAGCGATGATTTATTATGACTTTCGGAGTGGTTTAGCACAAAAACAGTGTGTTGACCGGATAATTTCGGCATTTGGTAATGAAGCCCCATCCAAAACCACAATTTATCGCTGGTTTGCTGAATTTCAACGTGGACGTGTCAAGCTTAGTGATGATCCCCCGTCAAAGTCGTCCAAAAACTGCAGTCACCCAAGAAAACGTTAATGCTGTGCGTAAGCTGATTGAAGAAGATCGACATGTGACATACCGCGAAATTCAGGCAACTTTAGACATTGGCATGAGTCAAATACAAATAATCTTGCATGAACAATTAGGTGTAAAAAAGTTGTTTTCCCGGTGGATACCGCATTCGCTCTGTGAAGAGCAAAAAGCGGCTCGCGTTACTTGGTGCGTCAGAACTCTCGAAAGATTCCACGCAGGATCCTCAAATGCTGTATACAACGATATACGCGTACGAACCCGAAACAAAAAACCAGTCACGAGTTTGGGTGTTCGAAAATGAGTTAAAGCCAACAAAAAATTGTTCGTTCACGGAGTGTTGCAAAAAAAATGGTGGCCACGTTTGTCTCCAAAACCGGCCATGTTGCGACTATTCCTCTTGAGGGACAAAGAACGGTTAATGCAGAGGTCGTTTCTGAACTCCGTAAAGAGAACTGCAACCGCCGCATCATCCTCCATCACGACAATGCGAGTTCTCACACCGCGCACAGAACAAAGAGTTTTTAGAGCAGAAAAACATAGAATTATTAGACCATCCGCCGTACAGCCCCGACCTAAGCCCTCATGATTTCTATAGTTTCCCTAAAATAAAGAATAAATTGCGTGGTCAGAGATTTTCATCACCTGAAGAAGTTGTGGACGCCTACAAAACGGCCATTTTGGAGACCCAAACTTCCGAATGGAATGGTTGCTTCAATGATTGGTTCCGTCGTATGGAAAAATGTGTCAAATTTCGCGGAGAATACTTTGAAAAGCAATAAATACATTTTTAAATAGTAATGTTGTGTCACTTCCTTGATTCCCGAAATTTTCAGTGCCGCCCTCGTACTACTCAACAGCAACGATGGCTATAGGCATAATCACCACGTCTGCCAAATGCGGGTTTGTGAACACAAACCCTCTGTAAGTAATACAGATATAGGTATTATACACCGTGCTTTTTGAACCACCTGTAAAACGAAGCCCACTTTATTGGACCATTATGTATAACATCATGGCAGTGTTAATTATTTTTCTATTACATTTTCTTTTTAATTTAAAATTTTGATTTAGACTTTTCATTTTGTAACACGCTGTGATGCGCACAGACGTATTATTTTGCTGCGGCGGGGTCTCGGTTTCATGGACCTTACAAATCTACATCTGTGCGGGTCACAGCGTGTTTTAAAATAAATAGCTAAACCGATATTAAATATTATTATAAAAAAAAAATTTAAAAGTTGTCAGTCAAGAATAATGGTTACATAATGTGGGCTTCCTTTTAAAGGTGGTTAAAAATGCACCGTGTATATTTTAACTTGTATTAAACTTTCGAGTTGCATTGTTATTAAAACTTTAACGGGAATTAAATGTCAAGAAACAATAAATGTGATCCCGTTTATTTCGCGTTAAATATTTTTTACCCTATATTTCGTCATAGAAAATAAAATGTTCTTCGCAATGTTTTGAAACTGTTTTTAGTAATGAATTTTTTTGCTACGCGTCCACCTACGGCAGACGAAACTTTTATTCAAGTAATTGTATGTTATTGAATTATAATGAAGCTATCAATTATTCTTTCTATGAAATACTTTAGATAAATATATTTGTTTAACAATAAACTCAAAGTAGGAACCTACACCTTTTAAGCTGTTTTCATTTTTGGCCTGATGAATAATAAAGGCTCTTATGTTATTTTGTTTCGCTTAATTCCCCTTTTAATTGTCAGTACAGGTGAAACATAACAACGGGCATACATTATGCTTTATATTTTACACGTGGAAGGTATTACTGAGAGTATTTGGAATTCTATTGATGTGATATACCTACTCTAACATAACAAACGAGTATTTTATAAATTTACCAGGAAAATTTATGTCTAATGTTACCGAAATTGTATTGTATGGAATCAGTAATATCTTCTTAGTCTTTGTATAATATTCTACATGAGAAAATTTGGATGCATGTTTGTTACCCAATCGCGCCCTAACGGCTCAACGGTTCTTAATGAAATTTGAAGATAAATTATTTTATATAGGAAAATCACGTACTTTTATCTACAAAAGAAAAACTAGTGGATTCTCCACTTTTACAAATATAGCAGACAACAACTAGTATTTCAGAAAAAGTAATTATTACTTGTGTAATATTTTCCTTACTTATGGGTAAAGATAGTAAAAATTAGAGCATCTAATTTTTAGTTTGTTTGATAATTAAAATTACATGTAAGAAAAAGTAAAGTAACACTCTATAATCATCCCACTGCAGACAAAAGGCCTCCATCATTGAATTCAACCCGGGGTTCGAACCCGGGTCCCCGAGATCTTAGCCTGGTATTTAAACCAGTAGACTAACGGGGCTTTAGGTAAACCCCGTTGGTCTAGTGTTTTAGATACCGGACCAAGATCTCAGGGTACCGGGTTCGATCCCCTGGGCAACAAAAATTTTTGAATTTTCGAACATTGCTCGGGTTTGGGATCACCAACCCGCATTTTGGCATGCGTGGTGATAATGCCAGTACCTACCTATCATAACTGTGGTAACTTTAATTCAATGATGGAGGCTTTTTCCCTGCAGTGGGATGATTTTAGGCTGTTATTTAGGTAAAATAGATACTTCTCATCTAGATACCTATCGTATTTCTTAAAGGCATTAGGTACGATTAACTATACCTATGAGATAACAGAAATAGTTACTACATTGCCAAATTCTAGTTTTTTTTTATCTCAAAATCAAAACAGGTTATGCCTTCTATAATGCTATTGATCTACCTTTGATAATGTTACTATTTAACCGGTATTGTATTTTTATGCATTCATTGTTTTGCTAGCGGGAGTGCAATTTTTCACAGTATTTGCGGGCGAGGCCGGGCTCAGTCCGCTATGATTTCATTATTTGCTTTCAATCAGCATTGTGAGCAACACTGGAACACTCCCGACCTCCTCCCGTCTCTACCACTTCATCCCGAGCGAATTTTGTTTGGTTTCGTTTTCGGATACTGTTTGTTGTCGCGTTTCGAAGATTTTTTCGGTATTACAATTGCTTTAAATTTATGCGTGGGACAACGTTTTTTCGTGAACAAAAATACCCATTTTGTGTACCTATTAAAAATCCTATTATAATGTTTGAAATACGTTTCTACTTTCTAAATAGCGCCGATGAAAAACGTTTTCGAAAACTCGAGTAAACCCTTATGAATATTCACAAATATTTTTCTCGACGTAACGTTATTTCCGTGTATTTTATTAGGTATCTACTATTTCTTCAAGGAACTCCTAACATTTCTCGAATAGATGCGAGGCATACGTTTTAAGGCAATATCAGATATGAGCGGGTGTGCGCGTTCAGTGAAGCGTCACACGCTTATCGTTAATATCGCCACGCGAACGCAATAACTCCTACATCCAGGTAACCCTCTTTACCATTGTTGAACTAGCTCATATCCTGTAATTCTTTGCAAGACTCCCAAGGTAATATATTCTTCAATATGTGCAAGATGTTTTAGCGTTGTAAAAATATCTGTTAAATGGTTGACTTTGTAAAATCGGTTAAACATACCAACCTCTGCCAACATCTTTAAAATTTAAATTATAATTTTATAAATCTTAAGTACTTACCTACATTTTTGTAAAGCTCGTATGTAGCTGTACAAAGATCTTTTAATTGCTCATGTTTCCTTTGTGCTAATATAAAGTCCCGTTATACCAAAAATCATTATATTAAATACCATAATATAGGTAATATTATCGGTTAGTCACATAAAATATGTTTATGTAGGGTAGACCGGGTACAATCGTTGCATTTTACCTTTAGCAGCAAATTAGCGGCTTAATTTAGAATTTGACGGCAATATTAGTGTCTATGTACAATGATACTTAGTTTACTTGGCTTTAAGTCAGCATCATCTTTTGATGTGTAGAAACAACACAAGTTGATATATTTTACATTTTAGCGAAAGAGGAAAGTAAGTACAGATGTCCCCCCTGCCCTGGGTCAATTGTACCATAATTATCATGAAACAAAAAACCTTGTTTTAATTAGAAAATAATATTTATTTTAATTACAATATATCAATAGACAAGTTCTTTATCAATCTAGCAACAAAACGAAACAAAATTCTCGAAAGCAATTGACTAAAATCAACTAACATAAAATACATCTTTCCTAGTTTTCAACAATTTAACTTAAAATACTGAATATAAAACAATGTTCTTTATGTCTTGTTAGTTAAATTTTTTCAAGTCTCACGCTTATAACTATGAAAAAATATAAGATATTTTCAACTAACACTTTGTATGAAAAATCACTTTAACGATTGTCCCCGTGGTACAACTATATCCCCATATGGAACATTTCATCGGCAGCTGTTATTAATTTACCAGCAAGGATTTCTTCGTACGCTTGTTCGTAGAGAAATACATATTTTGATGCTTTGATAGTTTTCCTGCTACTGATCCTTAAAAAATAAAAAAACTATTTGAGTAAAAGTAGATAACTTACATACGAGTTATATAATATCTTAAAAAAGTATCATGTGTAGACTTTCTAAAAATTTGAAGATCTGGGTCCTATTGGGGACAGTTGTAACACGGGTACCATTGTACCGCTACAACCGTTACCAAATATTTGGTGCAGGCGCCCCGTCATGCTCATTTTCTAAAAAAACGTTAAATTCTTACCCAAACAAAACAGATTATACACTTCTTCGATTACTAATGTACAGATAAGAAACCAAGCAATTATCAAATTAAAGCTAGTTGAAAAATTATGCTTAGATTTTCTGTAATGATCAATAAAATCAGAGAGAAAAAACTTACTTTGACTGCGCTAATATTTCTTCTCACCGTCACATGTGTCCGTGTCAAGCTGTGCGTTCGCCTACCTGACAGTTAGTCGGCATGCTTTCTATCGACCTACCGAGGCGAAAGGAGGAAGTGTGTGGGTCATAGTTCCAGAGATATTCCCGATGGTACTACTGTACCCTGCTACAATTGTACCCGGTCTACCCTACCGGGAAACGTAAATAGCTGTACTTTAACAACTTTAGCAACTGATACGTAGATATCTTTCAAATTTACTGGTCTGGTCGATCCCTAGTTGTAGGTTAGTCACTGTATTATTTTAGCATATTTTTCTTTTCACTTGCAAAAGGTCACATATCGACATATTTAAGAACTATTTTGCATGAAAATATTTATTTCTAAAATGATGATATCAAAGTTTTGTCTGCGCCATAGTCATGCTTAATTGGCTGGTTTCGGTTCGTTAGGATTACACTGTATAGCGTGTATTTGTGTTATAAAATCTTAGTGTTTTCATAGGGAAATGGTGTTTCTTAAGTAGGTATAAAAATAAGTTCCTAATAGTAATAATTAATATATGAAAATGTACCAATGCAACGTCAAGTACAAAGCTTCATTTCTATGAAATGTTGATAGCAAATTCATGATAATTATTGTAATAAGTATTTTTTGAAGTCCTTATGGATTATATTTTAGTTTGCTTAATAATAACGCCGCAAATATCAGAATCACTATCGTTATATCCAGGATGTGACCAGTGAAGCAAAATTCCCTGTATCTTCAATAAGATACGACATAAGACTATTATTATGTATTTTACGAAAGACATCCCGTCTACCTTTTTAATGTTATCTTACTTCTCACTAATATACCTAATAGAATAAAAAGTTTTGATTCATGTTTTTTACTTAACACGCCAGAATGATTGAACCGATAAACATAGTTTTTTTTTGGAATATGGTCCGTTCTTGTGCAGTAAAAACATGTTTGTTTTTCATATTAAAACAGATATATGGTTTGTAATTCGAAATTCGGCAAAATGGTTACCAAAACATAGTCTGTATCATCAAAATTTGCCGAATTTGGACAAACAATCTTTGTTAGTCAGTCGCCAGATAAGCGAAAGGCTGTGGGTCCGATTCCTACCTGAAGCTTTGTATTTTTGATCTGGTCTGAATTTGATTGTTTATAAACATAGATCAGCCCCCTGCCCTTATAAAATTTACCTAACCGCTGATCTATGAGTGCCGGACTCATAGATTACATTCGATTTATGGAATTTAAATAATGTGAAGTCAATAATTTCATTTGCATGTATTTCAAATTATTTCCGTGATTTATATTTTGATAGGATAGCTGATTTTTTTTATTACGGCCATAGAAAAAAATCAGCTAGGTATATAGTTCGTCAGTAATGATCAAAAATAAGAAAAACCAGTTTTCAAATCTGTTATGAATATTTCATATCCGAACAGCAACAGCTAACGACAAATTATGTGGCGTACTAGGACTTCTATTTCCAATACGCCACAAATTTTAGAGTGGCCAACTAAAGTGACGCCTTTGAAATGATTTCCCATTACACCGAAAACTTGGTGAATATTGAGTTATTGCTGAACTCGGAAATGTTTGATATTGTGATGGCAAGGCAAAGGGGAATCCTTACTAGTGCGCGTTTGATAAGAAACCGTGCAAAGTTCGGTTTTTGTCGCCTTTTGTACATTAAACGTTTGATTTTGCAATGAAGTGCATTTGGGACGGTGACAATTTCTTATAGTGGCTACTTACTTGTATAACTAGGGTTGTTTTCATTCAATTCTCTTAAATTCATTCTTTCACAATTAAAAATGACTAGAGACGGCTGAAAGCTTAGATTTTTTTATAACAAGTTTCTTAAACCTTAACTAAGTAAGATACAATATTTGAAAAGTTTAACTCAATTTGAATAAAAATATCAGTTTGGTTTGGTCAAGTTATGATATTTGTTTTTATCTACTGTTGTCTTAGTCAACAGTCTAAATATTATGGTGAAACAATCTTAAAATCTACTCTAACTAAATTGGCGCTCGTAAAAGTAATCCAAACTCTATTATCCTTCGATTTTATACCGTCTGCGGGTTAACCTGGCACTTGGCAGTATGCATAAAATGCGCTTCCATTAACGGCATACAAGGATTGTTGCCGGTTAAGGATCGAGGCGACCATATCGATGTTATCGTTTAGCGTTATGCGCCGACAAGGAAAAGCTCTCGGCACTGGCGCCCCCTTGCGGCGTTACTGCTCACTTTCGGGATTCGATATCGCGGTGCAGTTGAGATTTTTCACCTTTTATAATGTGGAAATTATTATAACGACATTCGATACGGTATTGGCATATAAGTGTGAAATCACATAAAGCATAGTGAAGTAGGTTTGATAGTTGCAAAGCTGAAGAGTAGTACTTTAAGTTACATTGCCTGACTAGCATCCCTTTGAACGTTCCGTGATCTCGTCTCGTAATATTCGTCCAAGAATTCAAACAGGATGTAAGCAACAAATATATAGCCGGGACATAAATCTTCATTCACTTCGAAAGTCTCCGCATTTTTCCAAACTACGACCCTCTATTTGCAAAGAAACCGGTGCGAAACGTAAGACGCGTGTTTGCCGAAATGATCAAACCGAAGGCAGAGCAGACACCCGGTCTAGCCGGCGACAAAGCGATCGCAGACAGCCTGCAGCGAGCTACGACTCGTGAATGCCTAATTACGACGTTGAGTAAATAACTTTTCTATTTGCCCGGAGCGGGTCGCGTTCGGTACAACATTAATCATGATTGAGCTAAGTGGCTTAATACGGAGGGTAATAGAGGCCGATGATCGCCAGCGGGGGGCGTCGACGCGGCGCCGCGCCGTTGGACGCCCGTGGTGACGCATACGCCCTGATCCGTCTGTTCCAATATAGCTGACCGCTCTGGCAACCAGTCGATCGAGGCCAATCAAAACCTAGTATTTAGAACTATACGATTCGAAAAGACAAATCACAGCAAGATCATAAACAAGACAATAAATTTCCTTTCGTGGTTTTACTGGTTGATATGACGACCTATATAATATTGAAGTAATGGTTCAGTGGTCTGCCTACTAGGCAAGGATAACCAAGGATCCCGGGTTCGCTTTCCGATTGGGGCAAGTTAGGAAACGATATTTTCTAAATTATATCCAGAAAAAGGCGTGGAGGCTATATGCTGTTGGTCCCGGCCTCGGATTGGAGGCCTGTAATAGGAGACTTGGGCTTGTAAAAGTCTGAAACCACATCATCTCTGAAAGGTAAGGATGAAAATACCTACTGGTTAACATTAATAAATAAACAGAGAGGAAATAAAGATTTATTTATCTATTATTAATAAATCAATCATAAGGTATCAACACTTTTTGGGAAAATATTTATTACGCATGAAACTTTGATTGATATTATATAGGCCAGTCACTAAAGATAGCAAGATCCGAACGAGCGAAACTAGCGGTGCGCTTGCAGCAGCCAACATACCAAAGCTAAACTTTGTTTGACATGTTGGCTGCTGATTGCGAACTTTCCAGTCACAAGTTAGGTCAGTCAGAACTCATTAAATCACAATTCGTTTATTTTCATTATATTCGATTTCTTTGTAAAAAGCCTTAACTTTTTTATCCTATTTCTTATTTTTTAACAAACGTTTTTTGACTTTTAAGTTGAATTAATCTTAAGCTGCTAATTAAAATAAATTATAGTTTAAAAAACTAAAAAACCACGCTTTTAAAACAGATTGAACTAAAAAATTAAAAATAAAACTGTAGTAATCAATTGAAAAATTCATATTATTGTACAAAAAGCGTGGGGTGCTTGTTATGATATCCACAGATATAGTAAATTATTGATAAAATATTTACAACAATCTAAATCAAGCCCCCCACGCTTTTTGTACAATAATATGAATTTTTCAATTGATTACTACAGTTTTATTTTTAATTTTTTAGTTCAATTTGTTTTAAAAGCGTGGTTTTTTAGTTTTTTAAACTATAATTTATTTTTTACTTTTTAGTTTAGTTTATAAGATTTGATTCCTTCTTTACAGACTGTAAGTCCAAACCTATGCAGGAAACATAATTGATACAGATCGCGCGCTAGCTCTATCTCTTTTACTCCCTCTTACAGAGGAAAACTGGGAAAACTGTTATTAAATTATTGCATTGTCATCGGCCCTTAATACGTGTGCAAAGTTTCAAATTAATCAAACTTCTGAAAATCGGTGAAAATTAAGCTCAAAGATTCCATTACATACATACATACATACATAGATACAACCCAAGCTAATAAAAGCGTGGTAAAAAAAGATCTAAATCAACCCCTGAAAAAAATATTTGTTAACGTACATAAAATAGCATACCTACAGACAAAAATGAATGGAAATATATACTACACGGAGTGGAGTTATTACTAACCAGAATTTTGAGGAAGTTAACTAGAACGCATAGTGCTGACAACTATACACTGCACGTGACAACTATACATTTTGTAAATGATATTTTAAAAATCTAGTTTTTAGTAACGTGAATTTTCTGGTACATTGAACACATTTTTCGGTATACTTTACCATCAAATTTGTACTGCTAGCAATAGGTACTTAAACATAGTTGTGCCCATTAATAACTCATTATTTTGGTCTTTACAAAGAAAATAGTAACTGATACTATTTAACATGTTTCGTACACTTAACTTATTTACCAGATTTTTTTAGTATTTGCAATTAAGCGACCATTTATCCTTAAAACTAATTCTGATGGCATTCGCAGTTTTTCGTTAACTTTTAATAGATTGTTTTTACAAGTCGTTCTGGTAGTATTGTAAAATATTTTTTTCTCCGTGTATGTGCTATTTTTTGAGTTGCCAAGATGTAATACAAATTTTGACTAATACTTCCAACGAGTCGACGGCTTGCTGCCGGCAAGTTAAACATTTTACGGTATCTTTTTAAAGTTGTTCTTAGTTTGGGGCCAACAACAGCAGCCGGGCCGCAGGCGGTCTCGGCTGTTTGTGTTTCCATTTAGCGGCCGCGGTTCGACTGCACTCGGCTTCCTATGTCCGGATGAGGTTTAGTCCCTGTTATAGAGATCACGAAACTTGGAGAACGCTTAAGTGTGAATAGATTTTCGTAGTTATTACAAATATTATTAATGTGGGAGTCAATCCTGCTGATTATTTAAACATTACTTTTTCAATTTTTGTAGCTAATAAGGTAAATGTTATGTTAAAAACTCTTACGGTCTTAATGTTTACATAAAATTACCAACTTCGTATAGTTGATGGCCAAAAAGTCCAAATATCATGCGGATCCGAGTTTAGTTTCCATACTAACATTTACTGTTCGAGTACTAAATAGATAGACATAGCTGAAGCTTCGACGCCCGGAAGAGGTGAACCACCAATCTCCGCTAGCTTATTGTTATTGTATAGTTTGATCGTCTAAGATATAACGTCTGATGGATTGAGCTGTTGATATAATTTCCCATTAAGTCGTGTGTCACGTAAATTAATTTAGTTTTATAGATGTTAAAATGAATGACAAAGTAATTATTATTTATTTTCTAGCAATTTTAGAGAAGATTTTTTAATTTTTATATATCTTTTTTTTATTATTATTATTATTATTTACCGAAGTTTGTAATATGATAATACACGAGACAGTTTATACTACTTTTTTATTGATAAGACTATCACAATGAATTAGGTATTTAGTGTACCAAGAACAATCTGCTCGCAAGGAATTAAGACTGCAACTCAATCCGAGCCATTAGAGCATTTACAGCGAAGTAAAACACACGTAACTACAATCTCTGAAGGGTGTCGCATCGCGTCGACTAATTAAAAGGATTATGGCGGAGTGCTTCAGATAACAATCTTCGATATCGCGCTGCCGCGGTGCAGCGGAACTTCTAATTGTGTCTGCAGCCAGAATAAACTCCCGTTTAGCGGAAATAAGCAATCGCATCCGTAAGAAGTGGTAGCGATTACATCGTACTAAACTTCTTAGTGCGTTCAAGTTCTTATTTCCTCAAAAAGACATTAACTGTCAAAACGAGTTCCTATTTACAGCCCCAACTTTGGCGACCTACGTGATGGAGTTCCTTATAAACCGGATAACAAGTTAATTCCAGTGTCTAAGGCAGGGGTCGGCAACCTTATGGTAGGCTAGGGCCATAAGATGGCGAAATGAACTAATGGCGGGTCGCACTTATGATATAAATGTATAATTGGTATTATAATGCATAGAAAGAAAAGTGATGTCTGAGATGCAGGCTATTTCTTGTATGTAGCTGTCATATTTGTAGTTGCAATTCGTAGAATGGCGCTCAAGTTCTCATCATGGTTCGTTCATGCATTTAATTTGATATTTACAGCTCATTTACAAAACATTTACGGGCCGCAAGTAAGAAGTCCGCGGGCCGCATGCTGACTTCTTACTTGCGCGGTTTGCTACTCCTGGTCTAAGGTTCCTTCCCGTACACGTCTATGACAAAAAAAAACATTTTCTATATCTATTTTTTTTTTCAATCTGGCTTTTGTTGTGCCTGATGTACACAAAACAAGTGCTTTAATATTTACGTTGTGCCCCTTTTTAGAGTTCCGTAGCCGAATGGCAAAAAACGGAACTGTCTGTCTGTCTGTCTGTCTGTCTGTCTGTCTCTGGTCTTTTAAAATGACATAGAAGTTCCTTGAAACATTTTTTCCAAAAGCCTAACATTTGGAAGATAGACGCTTCCAAAGTGGTAAAATGGGTGTAACCCCTCCCCCCCTAACTTTTAAACTAAGCAAGTGAAAATAAAAAAGAAAAACAACGTAGATCTTAACAAATACTTTCAACAAAAATTGGTTTGAACGAGATCAAATTGGTAGTTTTTGAGAAATAGCACATTTTTACAACCGCAAATATAACTTTGTCCTTCATACAAACACTATGAAAATCAAAGTTATTTTTGCAGTCAATAAAATATTGTGGTATTTTGGCTAAGTGGAAGTAACCCCTAATTCAGTTAAAGTTGGTACGGAACCCTCGGTGCTTGAGTCCGACTCGCACTTGATCGGTTTTTTTAATAATAAAACTAAAACCCATTGTTTATTAAGTTTGCTTCAATGCCCATGGTGAATTAAGTTTGCTTCATCCGACTGGCACCAATTTGATATTAAAAATATATTGCAACGTTCATTAAAGCGCATGATACATCGATTCTCACTTAGAATCCGATCGTCACGGCCTGCTATGATGATACCTTTCGTACTAAAATTGTAACATCTCGCAATTCAAATTAATCGTAACCCTACTTCATTATGACAGCCTCCACTATAGCTTGTTTGTTGGGAACAATGCTACTCGGTCGGAACACTGCTGTCTTAGCGAAACAATAAGAGCTAATCGGGGTAGAATTATGTATACTTCAGTCGCTACAATGCAATTGCCTGTTTAAAAAAAACCGGCCCAGTGTCACGTCACAAATACCGACATACTCTATTTTGTTGTTCCATAAATAAATCATAAGTACCTATTTCATGTAACTGACAATATTACTAACCAATTTAGGTAACAGATTTTGTACATTTTTACGCATTTATAAACAAATTGGTTGGCCCCGTTGGTCTAGTGGTTTATATGCCTGGCCAAGATCTCGGGGTCCCAGGCTCGATCCCCGGGTCGGGCAACAAATAGTTTCGAATTTTCGAACGTTGCTCGGGTTTGTGATCACCAACCCGCATTTGGCAAGCGTGGTGATTATGCCAGTTCCCATCATTGCAGTGGTAACTTTTTTATAAACAACCATAAAGCAAAGAAGAGCGGAGACACTAGGTTCTAATAAAAAATACACTTTGTCAGACATGCATCCCTGAATCTAAAAGTTATGTTTACAGACCCTCAATATTTGAAAAAGATACCTAAAGATATCCCATAAATATACAATAGCATAGATGAGAAAAAATATATTTAAAACTCATTTAATATCTAGAAGATATTTTCCTAACCTAATCTTTATTTTTTACTACTTTATTGGAGTTATTACTATACTTTCCGTCAAAAGATTCATTTAACGGTAGGTACCTTAAAAAATCCGCAATTAACTGGCATTATTGTTCTTTGTTCATTTATAAAGTTAATAAAGCTCAAACAATAACCAATTGTAAGGGTCCAAGGTGAAATGGTCTTGACTACGTAACGCCTTATAAAAAGTGGACAAAATCCAATTTGTCATTAGCATATTTACAAGAGCGATTAGATGATTTTGTTTACAAAAAATTTCAGTTTTTTCTGTCAAACAATTACACCAAAAGTTTATTATTATTATTATTTTTAATTATTAAAATGCTTACTAAAAGTCATACCACTATTAAGCCAAAATAATGTTATATTCTGAACATTATCTTAATCCCATTTACTAATGTTACACCCACCTATCCATTAACTTGTTTTTACCTGTTTACTATCGGATTGTTTTGCCATCGTTAAGCTAATTAGTAAATCGGAAAATGAAAAAACAGTATCTATTTTCTCGAAGTTTCCATTATCAGGACTGGGATTAATTAGAAAAATAAGGGATTATCTTTTTGTTTCTTAGTAAACATCATTGCGTAAACAGTTGTTTATTAGGGCTTTAAAAGCTGTAAAGTGTATCGATTTATATTTCTAAGTATTTATTGAAGCGAAGCTTTTCCGGGAAGAAAGTGTGTTGGGAAATGTAGGAGTTGGGAGACTCACATCCAGTTTGACTATTCAGCAGTGTCACGTGTCTCATGGACGGTCAATTGAGTCTGACACATGGATAATTTAATTAATCGCGTACCTTTCGCGCTAGGCACACACAAATGTGACAAGCGATGAGCGGGTAAATTTTTTCTATTTTTCCGATTAATATGGAGTCTTATGTTTTCTTTTTAATGATACGTATAATATAAGATTCATGGTGATTTAATTAGGAAATTGTTATTAAAATAAGTGCAAAAATAAAACCAAAGTCACCGAAAAACACCAACGGTTAGCGAACTTATGAATGTGGTGTATTATTATAAATAACTGATTGAATATTTAGAGTTAATTTTTCGGAGTTTCACTCACTGTCAGGAAACTTCAAATCAAAAACTATCTATCTATAATGATAGTAACCACAATAATTTAATTTATATTTATTTATAAAAAAAAAACTTACCAAAAATATTTCTGGATTTTGGCTGCTTTAATCGTGGTTGCTGCGGTATGTCAATAAATGGAATTTGAATAAAGGAAAAGAAACGTAGGTAGAAATCTGAAAGTGGCAGGAGTAGGTAAGGTACTTTTTTTAACCAACTTTCACTTTATTAGGTACTTTTAGAAATTATTGTATGTATTTTTGTAATCGTCTAACCGGTAGGTAGCGAAGGCAAATGATTTTCAAAATAGCAAAATAATTGCTTCGCACTATCGAAGTTGCTTCCGTGTACTATGGGGACAACTCTGATTGCGCGATTTAATCAAATCAATGATTTTTTACACCCACATTACATTCATAGCCTTAAAAATTAAGTGATATGCGTGATATAGGTCACATTATCATGTTTACTAATATAAGTATTCTCAAGTATTGTTTCTTACAATACATGTTAATACTAATGAGGGAATAGGAATCTTTCCTAAATGTATTTTGAACTTAATTTTAACGTAAGTACGAAAAATCCGCTATGTTCAGAACAGTGAGCGGACCACGGGCACGTACAGCACGCTCGATTCACGTCACGAACACAGCCGTTTTGTTTGCATTCCACTCGCTTAATACGTAATTTGTTTTGAATGCCACGAAATTGGCACACTCGCAGGCGTTGCAATATATCAAGTGAGCCACTATAATATCGCGTCATAGTATCTGTTTCACGCCTTACGAGTATGTCCAAGCTTGTTTTTTGATACCTATATACAATTGACCTGAATATAATTTGAAACATAACTTTCACTAAACGGTATCATGTTATAATATGCGCAATTATCTGGCATTGTTTTTCTTTATTTCATTTAAGAAGTAAATAAAACTAAGCCGAAACCAAATTTTGAGGGTTCCTTTTTTGACTATGGAACCCTGTTGTCTACTGTATTTCTACATGACGATTTTGAAATTAATATTGCCGAATGAGAGTAGTGGATCGCCACTACTCTCGACCTATGAAATAAAGAAAAACAGTCGACCACTCTTAACTCGTTGCAATATAAATATTTCTACGCTATTAGTAGCAGAATATGTTGATCTTCCTATAGTCATAAGATCTTGTGCTACTTAAAATAATCGTAATAACTAGAAATCAAGGTTCATACTAAAATGGCAAGAACCTTCGAAATATTTTTATTCATGTTTTTTTCATTCTATACCACTACAAGATTTAGTAAATACACAGTAGCCCACCTGATTCATAAATATTTATTTGCAAAATAAAACAACAACTTGTTACTTTTACCCCGCCAACCCCTTAAACTAGGGTATATAATGATTGACACTGTCAAATGGCCATAAGGCCCCGTTGGTCTAGTGGTTTAAATACCGGGCCAAGATCTCGGGGTCCCAGGTTCGATCCCCGGGTCGGGCAACAAAAAGTTTCGAATTTTCGAACGTTGCTCGGGTTTGTGATCACCAACCCGCATTTGGCAAGCGTGGTGATTATGCCAGTTCCCATCATTGCAGTGGTAACTTGAATTCAATGATGGAGGCCTTTTCCCTGCAGAGTGGGATGATTATAGACTGTTACTTACTATGGCCTTATTTCTGTACCCGTAATTGTTCTAAAAACGAAATAGCCAATCCACCGTATTTAGACTAAGATGTGGAGTTTGTGATGTTACGTCTTATGGTGAAAACTTGTCTACACATACATGAGATGCGAGTACCTTTCCACAGTGCAAGCAATGGCCTCGTCTTTCCAGTATTTTATATGAAAATGTTTTTGATGGAATATAAATATAGTAACTGCGTGTGAAATCACCTTATTATTAACGAAACATATCCGCGAAACTATATCATGCTACATCTCATATCGATAAAGGGGCTGACATCTTTTTTGAAAGACTGCTCGTAACAGTGCGATGGAGGTCACTACACTTGATAATAATATCGCAGACGGCCTCTTTGTGCGAGCCCTCCCGGCTCGGAAGTAGCAATTTTTCTACGACATCCGGCCCCCGCTGCGATGTCCCCGCCACTCAACCCTCGACTTTCACCATCCGCGAATGGTTTAATGTTTTCCTCCGTAACTAACTCTTATTGATATCAGTAATTTTATGATTTTTAGTCAGAAGCTATCGGTTCGATAAGACGACGCCTTAATCGGCGTGGTTATAGCTTTATGGATTCTGAACTTGATGATAAAACGATAATCGCATAACATGCTTTATGTACCAATAACACCATACTTTCTTTCATTACAATGAAAATAAATAAGGAAGGTGCTACTGGCAAAGTTTGTGTTATATAAAAAAGCAAAGAAGAAGACCACTTATTGGATAAGATTCATTTACTTACCAATAAACTAAGAGTGCTCTATTTCAAATTCAAAGAGAATACTTTCGATTAATTTCGCTTGTTCGACAGCTTGCTTTAATAATTTACCCCAAATTGTGTTGACTTTGCATCGGTAAACGATGCATTTTCCTTTTTTAGTGTAAGTTCTATATTAAAGAGTTAAGGTCTAAAATGCTTTGTTGGGTTAATTTCGTCTTTAATTTAAGGTAGTTTTTGCGAGGGAACGCGCAATGGTGTAAATAAACAAGCGGACTACTGACTGTTAAGTAACTCTCAATGGACAAATTATTTTCAGTCCCGGCATTAGTTACGGCTTCCGAAGGCGATTCAATAAAGGCCTCCCATCGAATATTCACTTAATTCCCACTAATGGGTATTAATTTGCTCGTTAAATTATTATTTTCATCAATATTATTTTGTAGTGGCTTAGTTAATTTATTAAGGACGTACGTTCGTGGATTGTTCACGAGGGTGGATATGAGAACCAATTAGCTAGATTTTTCACAATAATTGCTAAAAGAAATACTTTGCGATGTCTGTCATTTATTAACATTAAATAAGTGCTGGTTAGGAATACATTTTCACTTGTAAAAATCGATCCAAGTCATTTTTATACAAGTCAGACCTACGAATCATCTTCTCTTTCTCTTTAAAGGAAAGAAAAGAAGAAAGACACAGACGCGACCTCTACTTTTATTTAGCAAAAAAAGTTATTAAGAATAGTAGAAAACATAAAAAATTCGGATTCTTGCATATACTTACCTTACCTTGTATTTATATACTTGAAATATGCAAATTTGTCTGCCTATATACAAAACGCATAGATGCACCAGTAAAGTATTCTAGACGCCACAAGAACCATAAACGTAGAATATAGAACAAATTAATTCTACCCACTCCACGATTACGCCAGCACTTATCCAGTACATATGTTCTGTCAATAAAAATATACAATAAATTACCAGAACAACTTAAAAATAAAAATAATGTTAGTAAATTTCAAACCTTACTTAAAAAACTGTTATTAAATAAAGCCTACTATACTGTTTGCGAGTATTTGCATGATAAGGAACTGATTAACTATAAAATATAATTTATTTAACATAATACAGGGTGAAATTTTAACCAATTTCCAAAATTTTTATAGGCGTTCGGTATCGTATTTAGAGCCCATTTATGAAGTAAAAAATGTAAATCAAGCTGTTATCCAAAAATATTTTTCGCGATATATTTTTCAATTTTTACGGTCCTAGGCCTGATAAGGTATGAAGAGAAAATCAAAAACGTATGAATAGTATCGTAATAGATAAATGAGATGCGAATTGCGTAAAAAAAGTGTTGCTAGGCGGGGCTGTATCAAAAATTTTAGATTTTTTGCGGACATTTTCTAAGTGCTTTATCTTGACATTTTTGTACTGAGCTATACCAAAAGAAAAAATACGTCATTTGTTTTTTGTCTCGTAGATTGATATATTAAAATTTGGAAGGTGGTTATATTTCATCCTGTATATAATAATAAAGTAAAAAAAAATTAAAAAATAATATTTTCTACTCTAGTGCAATTACAATAGAATATATAAAAATGTCTAAATAGTTATAGTTAAAGGTTAAACATCTCGTTTTATTTGTTAATTAATTATTTTATGTGCGTTGTCCTCTCTTCTAATTATTGCTGTGCTCACCAGGGTCCAAAGTTGTGTCTAATACAATATTTAATTGTACTTACCACCTTTGTTACATTTTGGAATGCAAATAAATTGAAATTGAAATAGAAAAATAAGCAAACAATAAGTCCCAATCAAGCATATTATTACTAACTGCATATACATACCTACAATTTATTTTTATGACTCAAATTTGATGAGATTACTCTAGGACGGTAACGAGAATATGGTATAAAAGACATATATTTTCCTTTATTAATAGTATGTAAGCGGAAACTTGGGTGAGACATGGTTGTGGCTGGCGCGGATCAAGGGTAGCCATGGCAATGGCTCACGAGACCTCTCGCCTCTGTTATTAAGCTCCTCTCAAACAATATGCCGCAAATTGAGTTAACTCACTAATAATAGTATCGCGACTGCAGAGGGCCCGCTATTGAGGGCGAAGGCAATCTTTCCTCTCTCTCCCCCGACGAACCTCTATTACCTTTTATTCGATTTGCTGAGATTAATAGCCACGACATGTGTATATAACCGCAAATGCGTCGTTTTTTTTCCGACGATCGCTGATTGCGTTTTTTGTTCAAACTCGTTTGAGATCCCGTAAAAGGGTTTAAAGAAGTGCGCAAAGGAAGCATAGCATAAAAGTTTCGCTCGGTATCGGGCATATCTGCGGCTTCTGCATTACATTCGTTCCCCGGGCGAGCTATGATTTCAATTATTGTTTGATGTCGTTATTTCTCTCGTGTTTGCTTGGGCCACGTTCCTCCATTTTTTACTTCACCCTTCTTCCCTCGTATTTGTTCACAAACACGGTGGCGAAGGTGCGTCGCCGCACCGTAACTGATATGTTTGGCGCTTCGGCTGAGATGTTTGAACAACGCGGCTACCATCCGAATTGGATTGAGTGCAGTTACTTTGAGGACCTCTATTCCTTCATGCCTTGCGGATTTCCTAGCGTCTTGAATGTCATACTACTTGAAAAAAATATCAGTTTAGTTTGTGATAAAAATTTATAAAAAATAAAAATATTTCTTCTGAACAAAAAGAGTTATCCAACTTAATTATTCCTATTAATATATTTTTCTTGCGTCATTAAACAAATGATAGGAAAACAAATGATACTTATGTCTAAACTAAGTAGGTACCATCAATGAATTCGCCTACGAAAAAAACTGCATACTTACCTTACCTTACCTTATTTAAAGTAATTTAATATTGTACATAGAAAACTGAGTATTAGAAATATTTTTACATCCAAGGCTTCGTCAATTTACGTACATTTCCTATACTAATCGAATACGCTGCGGTGGAGCCGTCTCGTCTTCTTTGCATAAATTCCTTTTGAACTGACTTGATTTTTTTTTTCATGTCTGCTGCGGTTAGGAATGTTGTCTTTCACAGATTATTCTTATGTTTTACTAGTTTTTTTCATATGCAACCTTCCTTAGATGTGGTTTTATACTTGCGAAGCAACCCAAGAAAATGATTCCTCCATCAAATAATGTTTCACTTTTCTTACCAAATTCATAGGTTTTTTCATTTATTTTCCTCTTAACTAATAATCCTTTAATGTTTAAAACAAAATCGTGTTTGTATGTTTTGATTTGTTGCATTTGTCTCCGTTCCGAATAATATAAGATACAAAAGGACATCAGAAAACTAACTTAAAATCATTGAGAATATTAATTTCCTCATTATTTTTATTTGCCACGCCATTTGATAAAGAAAAATCCTAAAATATTGTGCTTAAAACAATAATGAGAGACTTATATGAAAATCATAACAAAGCATTATTATCACCATCATATCACGTTGTCACCTAACACACAACCTATTTGCCGCCATTGTTCTATCAAAGAATTGGTATCCATTACTGTATCCAACATAGACATCCCGTAATCCCGGGTCCTCCAGCTCACGGGTTGTGTTACGACAGGCGTCAGTCGCACCCATTGTCCGCGAAATCGAGAACTTAATGGAGCCCGCACTTGGGCCGTACCTGGAAACATGTCACAGTGTGACCATTAGGGTGACCATGAACGAGACGACGAGACTTCAGCCATTCGTCTAGTCCTACTGTGACCCTGATGGGAAGAATAAATATCAAATAGCATAGTCTGTCAAGCTTGCGACTACTAATCTTATTTTATATATGAAACATAGTCATGTCACTTATTAAACCATTTCTAACTCGCGAACGAATCGACAAATTTTAATGAATTTGGCGTTTTTGGATTTTTATCCAGAATATGCAAATATATTATTATTATTTATTTACATTTATTACAATATTGATCCATATTATAGCTTTACTCAAAACAATTTCCTGCAAACTCTAGATACGATATTAAGCTTCAAGATGCCAAAGATACAGCTATATACATACAGATAATATATTAAATAAACAACATACAGCTTTTCTGGCATATTGTGTATTTGTTGCATGTTCACACTATTCCCCTCAAAGCAAATGAAATGCTTCGTTCATTAGAGCTTATTTGTGATGGTCGTGTAGATGAACTACGAAATCAGCGCGTAGGTACTACGAGCTACGAAGCTCTACGAACTACGAATTTGTGTAATGCTACGTCGCACTACAAACCTTGTTCAATGTTCATACTTGATTTCCCGAGGAATAATTAAATAAGAATAGCTCATTTTTATTTATGAAGTATTTCGGTTTCTCAATACAATTCTAAGTAGTAAACTATATTAGTGACACTCATAATAACAACATATAAAAGAAAATCGTGTTAGTTACACCACTTATAAGTCGAGAACGACTGTACAGATTTTTATGATTTTTGCTTTTCTTAGATTTGTCTTCGTTGGGAATAGAATAATAACAATTTAAAATATTGGAAAGTTAACGTAGAAATAATAACTAAGAAACTGTATTTCTTCATACAAATTTCCGACTCCGCAATATTCTGATGACAATGACAATGAAGTCGTCAAAACCAAATAAGCGATACGAAGTTCGCGGGGTGCACTAATTGATTTATATAACCTGCTTCAAGCGTAAAAAACTAAGCTTTCGAGTATAAGTCGTGTAAAATAATTTAAAGGATAACTTAACTAACAAAGCTCTAAGCTTGTGTTTAATGTGTTCTAAAACTACATTATTAACGGTTATATTATAAGCTTATTTGCAAACTTGCAATTTATTTGCCAGGTTTAAGGAATCCTAATAGTTTGTTTATATCCGTCTATACGAATCCTAATAGTTTGTTTATATCTGTATATATGGTAAATACATTTCAAGTTTGCTAATAAGCTTATAATATAACCGTTAATAATGTAGTTTTAGAAAACTTTAAACACAAGCTTAGAGTTTTGTTAGATAGTTAAGTTATCCTTTAAAATATTTTACACGATTCATACTCTTCAGAGCTTTTTACGCTTGACTAAGAGATGCAACCATCAGATGATGATGATGATGATGCAATAAAGAACTTGAACTTGAACTATGTCTGTTGGCATGTCCCTGCAGTTTAGCTGTGAGACTGTTATTACTCGTATATGGCAAATGAATAAATTAATTATATCGAAAGTAGTTACTTAAATTATGGAAAAGTTGTTACCTTCGCTACAACAAAATTTAAAACATTTTTTTGCTCATCCATCCATGGTAGATGTCGTTAGATAGGTCTTAAAGTAGGTGATTCATTTTGAAGAGATTTAATAAAAATATTTTAGAAATATAACTGATTTTACAGATTTTTATTAAACTGCGCGTGACCCGTCACTATTATGATTACATTTTTTATCCATTGCATTATTATAATTACAAAAACTGGACAAGTGTCGGTCCAGTTTTTGTAATCATCATAATGCAATGGATATAACCATAACCAACTTGTTCTCATACAAAGCACTGAGTGTACAAAATAAGTAACAAGGTATGACAAGCTGAGTGAGCCAAGATATATGCGGCGCGTTGCAACTGCAACAGGCGTGATTCAAACCGCGGGATCGCTGGCACCTGTGTCTCAAAACCACTTCAATTTAAAACTGATTCTGAAGTAACAACATAAAGCATATTTTCGCTTGACGGTCTTGTACTGAGTCAAAAACGAAGCCCTAAATGGACAAGTTCGCTTTCCTTAAGTGGTCGCCGTAAAGACCATTTTCGCGGTTCGTTCACTCGAAATGCAGTACAATATTTCAGGAGTTTGTAAGAAATAACAGTGCGCCTCGCGACGAAAGTATTGTGGTGCAAACTAGCGTGGCGTGAGCAATACTTCATCATAGCAACGGGGAGGGCTGCGCGTTGAGCTGGAGAACGCTGATGCCGCATTTTATAATACGTCTTCTTTAAATTGCATTCAAAGGTTATGTTAGCTGTGTGGTAGAAGATCATTATAAATACTCAAAGTACTAACACAGGAATAAGGAATACCTATGAGTTTTCAAGGTGCTAATTATATTTATGGGTTTTAAGGCAAAGGTCCCTCAACCCATAAATATAATTCCTTATAACACCTGCTCATAAAAGGTCTGTTGCATAAGCTTTGTATGATGTTTAGTATAATATGTATTGTTTTTTTCGCTCTTTGTGTAATTCGCATTTCTCTCAAAAAATATAACAGGTTTTCCACGTGTTTCTGTTATAATTTTTCACAGAATTTATTAAACTTGTGCATAAGTAGGACTTAACACTTGAAAGTTTTTCCTCTGAATCAAAGTTCAATTGCGGCGACACGTCTTGATACTTTGGAATTTAAAAATGAAACAGCTAAGTACCACACAATGGCCGGAGGTGAAGTTTTGTAGAAATTTTCAAAGTTGGAGCACAATAGGACAGATACACATAAGCTCTCGCAGGTGCCGCCTCTCAACAAGAGCCTGTATATGGAGCGTGAGAAATGGAACCTGGAAAAGTACTAAAACGTTTTTGTTGAGAACATTCAAAGGTTGAAGCAATCCTGACCCGATAATAACGCTCAAAATGTTTTGAATAAATGATTTCAGCTACATTTATTTTGCGTTTCAGATTTTTCCTAACAAAAGATTGTTATTTAGCAGCTATAATTCCATGTACTTACAAATTGTTTTGTCTTAAATGTTTGCTGCTTCTACTAAATGTTTTTGAATTTATTACATATGTTTTTGAATTTATTACATATGTAATAAATTCAAAAACATTTAGTATATGCAGGAGATAAATTTTTAACCGTCAACAAAATTAGAACACCTCCACAATTTTGATTTGACTACATTAATGTAGTTAGATATGACGAAGCATAACATAATATATAGATATGTATTTCAAAATCAAAAAAGAACAATTTCATTTCGATTTTGATAAAAATTTGTCTAAGCCTATGTACCAAACTTTGTTATATTTTTTCTATAGAAGTTAAAAATAGATAACACTGACGAAAGCATGAAATTGAGATTGAATTGAGACACCGCCAATAGCAATTGCATGCTCCGACTGGACCTATTTATCTGTGTCATGCATTTTATTAAATATTTTTTTATAATTTACTGGAAAACCGGGAGCAGAAATATCAATTGGACTGTATTTCTATAACGAAGGCGTTTTGACGTCGTTATTTGATTTGTTTTTATTCGGATTGGTAATATCGAATATTCGAATAA
This sequence comes from Anania crocealis, assembly GCA_949315895.1. NCBI lineage: Eukaryota > Metazoa > Arthropoda > Insecta > Lepidoptera > Crambidae > Anania > Anania crocealis. Next base: position 10,786,720 of record OX438865.1, on the reverse strand, counting down.
CCAAAATACCGTCGGTAAAGGAAAATATTATTATAACCGCAACGCAATCTATACCATCCTGTGAGCTCGGGCCTGGTTCAGTGGCTAAAGTAAACACGGATTGTATTTCATTTCATTAGTGGTCGACTTACATACATCTGTTCACTTCATTAGCGTTCCCGTAATAAGATTAAATTGTTTGCATTTCATCATCAGTACCTATTTCAGGTATTTCATTGTTAAGCGATTACACGTTGGTGTTTTAATGTAAAATAATGTTTTTCGATCGAGAATATTATATTTTGAGTATAATTATCTGTTTTTCGACGTATCAAAGAAATAATCCTTGTTTTGTTTTAATATGGTACGTATACACGTTCGAGGTAGAAATTAGAAGTGCCTATAAATTAATGAAGACTCGTACTCTGTATGAATTATTTTTATGTTATTACCAGAAAGTATAAAAGTAACAACTCATTACGCTCAATTGTGAGCACGGACGGGTCTCTCTACTTTTTTAGTTCCACCACGCTGGCCTAGTGCAGTTTGGGGGACGGCGAGGCCGCGAGGGCGATATGCTGTGGCAACATCACTCCGCCTTTGGACGTTTTTCAAGCCCCCCCCCACCCCGACGGCGTCCAACAGGGCTTGACGGATGTTATCTTGTGACAACAGCCGGGACCGACGGCTAAATGTGCCCTCCGAAGCACGGTAGCGCTCATGTTATGGTGCCACAAACGGTCACCCATCCACCTAGTGACGCTTTTAGCGTTGCTAACATTTATTTATTTATTTATTTATAATTGGGACAACAACAGCTTAATACAGTAAATGCTACATGGGTTATGCACATGATAAGCCAATGATAGTTGACCACGACATTCTACAAGTACATTTGATAGGTGGTGGACATATCGTTCAAAAATAACAATATTGAATTTAAACAATTAAAGACACGAGTGCACAGTGCACACGACAGCAGAATTAAAAAATATGCATTTGAAAAGTGTTACCGTGCAAAAGGTGAACCGCTTTTTAGTAGCAAGCCATCAGCAAATCTATGTACTAAAATCTCGTGTAAACTTAAGCAGGAGCTAAACCCTGAGCCAATGTTGTAACTCAAATCAATTAAAGCTAAAATTAAGGTGCAAATAGAACCAAAATACCAAAAGGGACCTATCCAAAGCAGCCATCAATCACATCCAAAGAATCATACTCTCAAATGGCAGTAGCAATTGATTATCTACTTAAAAAAACAGTTGGAAAACATATCAGGACAAAAGTGAATTGAAGTTATTGAAATTACACCGGGTGTATCTACGCATTATCCTCGCCTGTCTCGCCAAGAAATAGTAAACAACATTCCTATCATCAAATTTAATTCGATAACAACTTTATGATTTTACTTTTAAAACTACGTTTATTTCCAATGAAAATATCATCTTTATGAAAACTTTTAGTGTAAATCCTTACAAGTCGTGATATAATATTGTTTCGGGCATATTTAGTCCTATAACGTGGTAAGTGGAACATGGTAGTGTGTCTAGTCCTTCTTTTAGGCACGTTAAATAAGATACCAGCAAGCATCTCAGGACAGTCAATACGATTATGCAGCAAATCACAGAGTAGACCCATATCCAGCAGCGATCGCCGTTCATTGTGTCAGCAGTTTATAAAAGCGACAGTTATCTATATAGTTTGAGTTAGAACGGTTAGATTTGTAATTAAGATGTGAAATAAACTTTTTCTGTATCTTTTCGATATTGTTAATGTGTGTCGTATAGTACGAAGACCAGATTTGTGATGCATATGATGCATTTGTGATGTAAGTAATTGTACATATATGCGGTATATGCAAAATACACTATTTTAATGCTAAGTATACTTTGAAAAGGTTGACATGTTCTCATCACAAAGCCTAAGTTACGAAAAGATCTAATAGCATCAATATGTTCACGCATCGACATTTTAGCGTCTAATAGGACACCCAGATCGCGTATAACATTACTGACAAAGACTAATCACTAAGAAGCATTGGGACATGAATCGACTGAATCGTCAACTTCGTCTGTACCATAATCGCCGCCAGGTAGCAATTGCAATTTGGTCAGTAGTGAACAGAAGTCGCTGCTACCGATATTTTTGTGGCAGCGCTATTTTAGTCGACTCTTATGATACCCATAACCATCGGACTAGTATTGTAGTGTTTGTATACTTTCTTATAGAAACTCAGTTTAACGAGTAAAATAAAAAAAACTGAAACAGAAGACGAGAGTTTAGGGCCCGGCACTTGGCAGCGGGGAATATCCGGTGGCCGCTCCAGGGCGCCCCGGCCGGGAAATAATACCATTTCCGATGAGGCCCGCGGGCTGACAATGAGGTTAGGGAAAAAATACGTCGGCCTAGTAACACGACACACAGCTAAGACGGCATGTGCCATCAAATTAGACGAGAAACTAATCGGGGCACCTTCGAGTGGAACGTAAAAAATAAATAAGATTATTAATGCGTTAATTTAGACATCAGCATCATTGTACTGATTCCAAGGTCAATATCTCAAGCACTTATTTTATGGCATCATTCAATGACGTGGGTCACAATCACACGATGAGAAGAACAAGACACACGTGTCGTACACAATGAGGCAGGTTTCGGTACACATTTTATATCTAGATTACTAATGGGTTTTCCTCAGTATTACAGCATTGATTCCAGTGTCGTAATTGATGTTAAAATACATTAGATAACATAAAAAAACAACCTATAATTGAGAATATTTTGTCTTTTGGTTTAGCTTAAAAACTGATCTTTTTATTCCCAATATAAAAACATAAAACAAGAGCTGTTTAAAAGCTCACCTCAAAGCATTCATTATTCAAAATCAAAAATCAAGGAGCGCGTTTTAAATTTTACGAATGCGCGCGGGCACGTGAGCGGCTGCCGGAAATGCGCTAAAAACGTTCTCTGATAGCTGGCACGTGACCGTGGCTTTGCTGGATCCACTGTTACAGCCTGTGATAAAACAGACACTTCATTAATCTGTACTAATATTATAAAGCTATAGAGTTTGTTTGTTTGTTTGAACGCGCTAATCTCAGGAAAAACTGGTTCGAATTGAAAAAAAAAAAATGTGTTGATAGTCCATTTATCGAGGAAGGTTTTAAGCTATATAACATCACGCTGCGAAGCATCAGTGAAAAATGTTGCAAAAAATAATCGCGATCATAATAACAGAAATTGACGCTGTCGAAGTCACGGGCAACAGCTAGTCATACAATAATCCTATTTACGCGACTAAATTCTGTTATTATAACTAAAAGAAAAAAGACTGGTCACGGCCGAAAATATAAAGTGTAAAATTTTCGTACTTATTAATCTATATCCCAAATATTGATGTCTGATGATCGTCAGATGCGTCACTTTTCACCATTAACCAAATTTCATTGTGAAATCCACCGTTTGTGATCACAAAGCTTTTTGAATCGCTATATGATATTCTCTATACCACACAGGCCATCTTCATCAGCAAATATCATCCAAACAATATTTCATACCAACTAATGCGATAATTGTTGGGACAATTTCTATGAAGTTCAGCTATTTCTAAAGAAAAAAGTATAGATCTTCTTCAAACTATGTCGCATAGTGTTGTATATTAAAGTGAAATATTAAGTAGGCAAAACCAATTTCGAGGTTTAAAAATAGTTACCATACTAACTATTACTCACTACTTCGTACCTGTAGAAGTTTGCATTCAAAATTATCTCACGGTAACTGTACAATTACCGAGATAAAAAGTGGTATATGTAATATTCCAGTCTACCAAATATCTCAGTGCCAAATTTCGTCCCGATCGGATCTGCCGTGCAGGCATGATTGCATAACGAACATCCATATAAACGTTCGCATTAATATTTGTAAGATAATTAATATATTTTTTAATTTCTTTAACATTAATAAGGTTTTTTATAATTTCTAGGTCACCTAGAAGTTTTTCAAATATAATGAAACTGGCTTTTTTGTATATACTGTGGTCTAATCCCTGTATTAAGATATTTTAATAAAAGCGTTTTGACTGCTTAAAAATAACAGTTCAGGACTTGACAAATTAATTTAAAAAAACATATGCATAATCTAACGGCACTAACCATCCTCAGATAATGCCAACATTGGCGAAACATGTTTTTATTTAACGTTATTCAACTTTGTATTGTATACTCAGCTTGGTAAAATTTTCACAGAAAAAAAATCCTACATTCAACCCCATTATTAAAAATAAGTTCTCGGTATGATATAAAAAAAACTTTTTCAATCACCTCAACAAGTCATTCATTAAAACAAGCTCGCCTATTTAAGAAACTCTGATAATGCAGAAAATATAGCAACATTCGGACCAAACTTACGTTTAAAGTTGTCCCTCCACCAAATTCACCAGAATAGAATCTGGCTCGGAAGTTGTGAGCGTCTTTGTTGCGGTCGCCGTGGTCGGCTTTCACGTGGCAAGCCAGCTGGAAGACCGCGATGGCTTCTTCACACTTTGATTGTTTACCAACGCCGACGGTTGGTTTGTATTCTACATTGTATAACTAGGTACTTACGTACTTTATGCTTCATTCAATGGACAAACGTAATACAATCATAAATGCAACCCGTATTTGTACTTACCAAGTAGACTGATTTCGACGTAACTTTTTGTTTGTTATTTATAGCTAATACTTAAATTTAAGTTTAAAAAAATACCCTAAAGGTTGACAAAAATACGTTAGAGTTAACAGCCTTTAAATTATAAAAAAAAGTCGATATTTACACAATAAATTGACCTGACGAAAAGTGTGAAACGCGCCACCAATTTTGAGAAGAGTTTTTATCATAACGTTATTATGATCACAACGTTATAATAATTTTGTAATAATTTTTGTAATTCGTAATTTTTATTTTTGTAATAATTTAATTTTAATTCGACAAGAATTATAATTTTCGGAAACATTAAAGAAATTTGACTATATTTTATTTTTATTATTGGCGGTAACAATGGTAAAGTCTTTCCTGTATGTATACCTAAGCCTTGGTGGAATTGATGTGAATTAGAGTTAAGTTTGTGATTCTTAGAAATGAATTCATTGTGGAACACAAACTTCTTCATCTTGATACATTAATAGAAAATGAAAGTGTGTCTTATACAAAAAGTCGTACCTCGGGGAAATTATCTAGCTTGTTTTGGAGTCTCCTTCGACTCAACCGTCATCACTCTCTTGACTTGGGATATTAGTTTGCCTAATCCTCTAATGCATTTGGTGACATGTACGTAGATAATAAAAAATGAAAAAAGAAACGCGTGTTTGTTTTATGAAATAAAAAACATTACTAAAAGCATGTCGGAACCTGACTAATTTTTAGGGGCATCGGCGATCGTCGATAGTAGTAAGCTTGGTACCTCTGTATTTCATATTTTTCAAATCTGTGCTAGAGGTCATTTTTTGTGTCATACAAATATTATCGTATTACTACATGACAAGATACAATTAAAAATAAAGTTAGGCGCTAATTAGTATTTAAATTTTTTTGTCGATTGAAAAGTACCTATCTTATTGGTACCCTTTATTGATTTTGTAAAGGTTTTGTTCGAACTTCATTTAATAGATAACATTTTTTCAAAATTGACCCGGTTGGTATTAGAAATTGGGTCCCTTGTTAAGTTGGTGAATTACTGCGAACTGGGTTGTCCCACTTGAAGCAGTCTGAAAAATGCTTTCATAAGTTCACTTTACACAAGAACACCTGACTTTCTTCGCCTACTGTACACTTGAATAAAGTGTAATGTGCGATGAAATAATATGTCAGTCTTCTTATATCTTTGTACTGTACCTTGACCGGACATAATTTGGTAGGTATATGTTTTGCCAGCCAGTCTCGAAAGACGTGTATTTTTACAAATATTACTTTAAAAGTTACTGCTATGAAATTTTCTCTTCAAGGAGGATTATGTAGTGATACAGCAACACGCCCATCAGACCGCGGTGGGCGTTCTATATTAGCAGCTTATTCAAGACTCGGAACGGCTAATGATGTAATATTCTTCAACTACATCGACTTATCAACAGGGCACTTCAATACTCAATTATATTCAAATGGTATTAATATTATTTCATATTTTCTGATACAAAGTAACAGCGAATCAACCCACATATTGTATACCGTCTCGTTAAAAATGCTTGATAAGAAAATCAAATAGAAAATGATTTTCCAATTTATTTATCTTCTAAAGCTGCATTGATGAGGTCCTCGAACAAAACAAGTGTGCCTCTCACATGTGAATACAAATATTATTATGACTTGAAGAGAACTGAATTGTACATCGAAGTCAAGTATAACATTAACATTGAATGAAGAGGCTAAGTAATTTTTAAATAAGCTAAATGTTTCTAGATTAATATTTTTAAAACAATAACTGGCAAAGTACAAGTTGTCGCGTAAATATTACCATCAAATTGTAAAATAGTTGTTTCTTTTTTCAATACACTTCTGAACTTGAAAACCCATTTCCTATGGGATACATTATTTCAAAATATAATTAAATAACATATATATTCAGACTTTCGCACTTAATTTAATAAGATTTTTGTGTAAATAGTCAATTTGTTTCTTGAGCTTGTCATTTGACATTTCATCGAATCCTCATAGTTACTTACTCCATGTTACTTCGAAGTCAAGTGGTCCTACTTGCATACACGATTGAAAATTGTATCCAACATAGTACACCCCTAGTCCAAGCCAATCGTATCGTGCATTACATCCTAGAGCAGCCATTAGGTTCGTTATCTCCTTATTTCGGTGGATAAATTCCCAGCGTACGAGGACAGGGGCGACAAACATGCCCGGAAAAGGGGAAATGTCACCTCGTTATCGAGGAAGGTTGCAATTTTATTTGAAATCGATATTCACTGAGATATACATTTTTCTTCAGCGGAGCCGAGCGTGTAAGAAGATGCCGTTTGTAAAGCATCTGTTGCACTTGTTTTGCGACATGTCTGAGTTGTGTAGCTCTTTTTTTCAATGTTTTGTATTGGGTACTAACAATGATATTTTAAAAGTATAGATAGGTTATGCCCTTACAAAACTATCGAAATATATGTGCCGCTTGCGAACAACTGCACACATGCGTAATTCTTATTTTGTCCTTGTCATACTCGTGAAAAGAACAATTACTTTCTCTTTCATGGATTTGAAAAGACGTCACAATTGTGACGTTTTAGGGACGCATATTGAGAGCGCATGTAACATATCTATTACTTTTTAAATATCATTGGGTACTAATAACATTCTAGGATATCTCATACTTGTGGATTTCGGAGGAACTTTATTTACTTAAATTTTCATTGTTCTTATTTCTCGTTCACCACGGGAACAGTTGGATTTAGTTTGAAATACATCCAATTTAAAGCAGTAAATGTTGCTCATGACACAGTTTCATTCACAGAACACAATAAGCCTATTTTCTGGGTGTTTGGTGTTGCTTGTTTCAAATTATACGTTCTTTTATACAAAGTAAAGTCCGATTTCTAAAACAGTGCCCTATAACGAGCCAACATCATTATCATGTCTATTTTAATAGGTAGCAGCTCATATCGCAGATAGTATTCCATTAATTTGTCAAATTTTATATCCTAAAAGAATTTCAACGTTGTGCCATATGGATTAATGGATTAATCTACAACCATACCAATCACTCCTCATAATCGAATAGGTAGGTATAGTTAAAACACTCCATGTGAAATTATTAATTTGTTTTATTACATTACAATTAACAATGCTAAATAAATGTCAAGGGTATAATTAACATGTTAATACGAGCACAACACGCTAATTAGTTGGCTGAGATTAACCCCGGCCTAGCTGTGCTCTGATTATGCCGCTCACTACGCTAAATATACCGGTGTAATAATATAATTACAGTATCCGTATTACGTACACTGTATACTACATACAGGGTGAAATTTTAACCACTTTCCAAAATTTTTATAGGCATTCGGTATCATATTTAGAGCCCATTTATGAAATAAAAAATGCAAATCAAGCTTTCACCCGAAAATATATTTCGTAATATAGTTGTAATTTTTTAAGGTCCTAGGCCTGATAAGGTACAAAGGGAAAATCAAAAACGTATGAATAGTATCGTAATGAATGAATGAGATGTGAAACGCGTAAAAAAAGTGTTGCTAGGCGGCCGTATCAAAGATTTTAGATTTTTGGCGGACGTTTTCTAAGTGCTTTATCTTGACATTTTTGTACTGGGCTATACCAAAAGAAAAAATACGTCATTTGTTTTTTGTCTCGTTGAGTGATATATTAAAATTTGGAAGGTGGTTAAAATTTCATTTTGTGTCATGATATTTTAACAATAATAATTCACCTCCTTATTCCTCCAAAAAACCTCCTTGTTTTCGATTTTTTAAGCTATTGCATAGCTTCTATCGCGGGCCTTGAGCGCGGGGACCGAATCCAGAAATTCCGTAACGAAAAAACCTCACGCTCCCCACTTCGACCGGCACAGCGGTGATACGGCTGTTCGACGAGGTGCGTGCGGTTTGACGAGGCGTTTGCCATTCGACGAAGTGGGTGCCGTTTAACTAAGTGGGTGCCGTTCGACGAAGTGGGTGCTGTTTGACGAGTGGGGTGCTGTTTTATGAGGTGGGTGCTGTTCGACGAGGTGGGTGCCGTTTGATGAGGTGGGTGCCGTTCGACGAGGTGGATGCCGTTTGACGGGTAGGGTGCTGTTTAACGAGGTGGGTGCTGTTTGACGAGAGGGGTGCTGTTTTTCGAGGTGGGTGCTGTTTGACGAGAGGGGTGCTGTTTGGCGGGTACGCTGTTTAACGAGGTAAGTGCTGTTCAACGAGCGAGGTGCTGTTTAACGAGGTGGGTGCTGTTTGACAAGAGGGTGCTGTTTTACGAGGTGGGTGCTGTTTGACGGATGGGGTGCTGTTTAACGAGGTGGGTGCTGTTCGACGAGCGGGGTGCTGATTAACGAGGTGGGTGCCATTCGACGAGCGGGGTGCTGATTAACGAGGTGGGTGCTGTTCGAAAAGCGGGGGGCGTTTGCCATTCGACGAAGTGAGTGCCGTTTAACTAAGTGGGTGCCGTTCGACGAAGTTGGGTGTTGTTTGACGTGTGGGGTGCTGTTTGATGAGGTGGGGTGCTGTTTGACGAGCGGGTGCTGTTTTACGAGGTGGGTGCTGTTTGACGGATGAGGTGCTGTTTCACGAGGTGGGTGCTGTTCGACGAGCGAGGTGCTGTTTAACGAGGTGGGTGCTGTTTGACGAGTGGGGTGCTGTTTAACGAGGTGGGTGCTGTTCAACCAGCGGGGTGCTGTTCAACCAGCGGGGTGCTGTTCAACCAGCGGGGTGCTGTTTAACGAGGTGGGTGCCGTTCGACGAGCGGGGGGCGTTTGCCATTCGACAAAGTGGGTGGCGTTTAACTAAGTGGGTGCCGTTCGACGAGGCAGGTGCCGTTCGACAAGTTGGGTGCCGTTCGACGAGGTGGATGCCGTTTGACGGGTGGGGTGCTTTTTAACGAGGTGGGTGCTGTTTGACGAGCGGGTGCTGTTTTACGAGGTGGGTGCTGTTTGACAGATGGGGTGCTGTTTAACGAGGTGGGTGCTGTTCGACGAGCGGGGTGCTGTTCGACGAGCGGGGTGCTGTTTAACGAGGTGGGTGCTGTTTGACGAGCGGGGTGCTGTTTAACTAGGTGGATGCTGTTTGACGAGCGGGGTGCTGTTTAACTAGGTGGGTGCTGTTTGACGGGTGGGGTGCTGTTTGACGGGTGGGGTTCTGTTTGACGGGTGGGGTTCTGTTTGACGGGTGGGGTTCTGTTTAACGAGGTAGGTGCTGTTCGACGAGCGGGGTGCTGTTTAACGAGGTGGGTGCTGTTTGACGCACGCAAGCTATGCAATAGCTTTACCGCGGCAGTCTCCGAGTGCCACACGTCTTTTTTTTATTTTATGCTCAAAATTAATACACTGAATGAATGCCCCGTGCGCGTCGACGACCCGGTTGGTGTAGCGGCGCCGTAGCTCGCTTACTACGTAGGAGTCACGGGTTCGGTTGCCAGGCGTGTCAAATTAGGAAACCAGCTTTTTAAGTTATAGTCGTGCTTCTCGGCTAATGGCAAGGTTGAAAATCTAAAAATTTATCACGTCAGAAGTCTGTATTAGGCGGCATGTAAGCAGAGAAAACCCTTGACCCTATATTATATATTATCATTGAAGGATAATCTTACGCAAATAAGTAGCGTGCTCTTCATGAAATCGCGTTTGGTTACGCGTATCTTGTTAAGTTTGCAATACTGTTGAGCATGCGATATTTTTAGATACACTATATATATCATTATTATCATAACGCGCTGCTACTCATGTGCACGTTGTTGAGTTAGCAATAAGTTGGCATAAATAGTAACGGAATAGTAACGAAAAAAAAATACTTATCGCTTTCTATACTTTTTAACGATGTTATCAGGTTTTGCATAAAATTTTTAGCGATCTGCAATCACCCGTAACTTTTTTTACTATACGTTAAAGCGTACTTTTTTAAATTGGCATACAATAAAAAGCGTGCTGGTCCAAATAGCCTTCGTGCCTAAAATTTGATCCACCATTGGCTTTTAAAAAAGAAAGTTGTCATGTCGAATATATCATACACATAATTATGCCGGGCCAGATGTAAACTATTTTTATTTTGACAATGTTATTTTAATGCATAGCCAAGTAATGTTCATGGTGATGATTTTGGTTTATATTTTTCATGACACATAATAAGAGCTTACCGAGACAGGTAAAAAATCATAAGTAACATTGAGTTTGCACATAAAAGATTCGATTTATAAAAAACACTTCCCAAAAGAGGGTGATCCTCTGTCCGGCAAAGCTGTTTCAGAGGCGTTGAGCCTTTGAGCAACATCAAACGACGCAAGATTACCTACGCATTAAACATACACGCGAAAAAACGTCTAAGTGAGAGTTGATACCGACAGACAGAGTTCCTTACATGACTTCTTAATTAAAATTTTCGAATATACTCGTATCGAATGCAACGCACATTATATCTCAGCTATTGGGAGTAAGTCTGTAGCAGGTTGACGAATTGTTATTTTATTCTATATAAAGTCTTTTAGTGCCTGTGTTAACTTGCAAACTTATTATATACTAGCGCTCCGCCCACGACTTCGTTTGCGTAGAATTCGGTTCTATCGCGCTCCCAGATCAAGCTCCTTAATATAATCGCACTCCATACTTACCTAACTTAAAATTTTCGCAATCGTCATCTTAAAAATTATTGTTTTCCCGTACAGATTTCCTAACAGCGCTTTCATCCCTAAAATGTCCTTTCCCAGGATTCAATTTATCTCTATACCAAAGTTTATGTAAATCGATTCATCGGTTTAGGTGTGAAGACAGACACACTTTCGCGTTTATAATAGTATGAATTCCCATGAATGAAATAAACTCTTACCCCCGTATTTATAAACAAGTAAAAGTAATAACTTGACTACAAGTAATTACTTGAGAGACAATTTGTTTGCCTTAATTAAGATATTACTAGAAGTTATAACTACCAAAAGTTAGCATTTTCAGCACTAGCACTAGGTATGAACACTTTAAGTTATGACTTTCTTAAGCAATAAGTAATTACTTCTTTATAAATACGGGGGTTTGAATACAAAACTAATCTTAGACTAAAATGGTATTACGATCTGTTAAAAATGTATTGTTGTTGAATGAAAGACTACGATAATCACAATCTTAGTTAAAGGTGTCATATAAAGCAAAAGCTAGACATTAGAAATGTCTGTGTGATAAATAAACTTAATCATACGCCATCTATTTCAAATGTCACTCAATCTGATTTCTTATTAATGCCTTTGAACGACGAGAATCACGTTTTTAGAATCAAGCATTAAAACAGATGTTCATTTATATATTTGAATCTACTAACTATCAGTTTTGGGTATCAAAACTGATTCAATTAGTAACTTGAAGTTGTCTGAAAATTTTCATTCGTATAAATTTCTATAACAAATGTTAACATTTATCTCATCACTATAACGTAACAAAAGTTTTCTGTTTAATAATAATGAAGAATTAAAAATCAATCGTTATGTTTTAAATGTGATCTATTGATCATTGATCGGTCAAAATTTGTTATTCTAAAGGCTTGAAACGATTTATACTTGTTTTACTCGTTCCTATAAATAATAATATGTTCCGTTTATATCCCAAACTAAGGGATTCTAAAACGGAAACGAATGCCATTTTCTTAATGTTATTTTGTCCATAAATATTTTATCACGGTAATGGGAAAATGTTAATGACGTCGCAATTGTTGGACGTTGGTCTCTGTTAGCGTTCGATTTAAAACGGTTCATGAAATTCGAAACTAAAGATAATAAGGGTGTTGTTATCTCAACCCACCGCGTACTATGACAGGAGTAAAGCGTTCCTTTGATTCTTTGAGAAAGGGCGAAATACAACTAGTGTTGATGCAGGGAAGGTGATAATGTAACATGATGTAGTTCAAAGGAAATTTAGGTATTTTATAATTACACGTAACACAAAGTTGCACAATTAAAAATAACACCTTTAGTTCAAATGGAGACTATATATTATTAGCGTTTATCTTACAGTTTTGAATAGAGGTAATTTAAGAAACAACTGTAACAATATCCTTAGTGTTCATCACAGTCATAAGTAGTCATGACAAAGTGCGTAATAGCTAATAATTTACTAATACACAATGTACATATGTAAACTTTACTGTAAAGAAGTCAATCCTCCTCTCAGAGGTAAGCCACGTGCTGTGATTCCCATCATTATAATAACGTATAAACAGGAGAGTGAAGAAGTTTCCAGTCCGTATAATTTATAAAGAGTCGAAATGCCCATTTACAAATTTTCCTTATTACATCAAAATTATTCAGAAGCCGGATAGGTAGGGGGCGAAACTGAATCTTGTTGAACTAACTCAGTGCGAAATCACTTTCGCGTTGTCTTTGATCTCGAGTGCGCCAAAGGAATGTTATTCAGTAAAAACATGCAAATTCGATAAAGTATAACACAATATTATGGAGACCGTCTGCCGACGGGCGCCGACAATACTGCGCGAGCATCGAGAAATACCATGAATCTTATTTGCCAGTGTCGAGACCTGGGCTATCCGATCGAACAGAAGACACGCCACAGATTTCCTGGTCATAGTAAATAATATTATTTAATGAAGAAGAATAAACAAATGTTTAATTGACACATTTAAAATTCATCATCATCACCGGCCTATATCAGTCCACTGCTAGACAAAAGCCTCTCGAAATGGAGGATTGCCATAATCACCGCTCTTCTCAGGCGACCGCAGTTTGACTTTGATTGCAAACAAAACTGACGAAAAGTTAAGTTTAATGATAAAGTTGGAGTCAACTCGAAGTTTAAAGTTAGAGATAATGTTGGTCCGGCTACTAGCACTTTGTTAATATGTGAACCCAGATATACCTACTTGATACTTAATTTAAAAACAACGGCATGTTTTCTTAAAGCAAAATGTGTTTCAGAATTTTTCAACCAAGTAGGTATCAGTGAATTGGCTTACTCTGTATAAGAATATTAATAATGTAACTCCTGTAATGGGACGTTAAAAGACGGACTACTTTAAGGTATATTTTCATACATTTTGCGTATTTTGTAAATATTTTATGATGTCGCCTTAACCTGTGATGGGTTACAATATAAAAGGATGAGTGCGTTTTACAAGCTTCCTTACTTCGAAAATTGAGTTAAATTTAACAATCGGGTACGTTGAACAATTTAAATCTGTTTATCTTGCAACTGCTTTGTTAGTTCGTTTTGAGCATAAATTGCTTCTTTTTCGATGTTTAAGTATTTTTTATTAATATAATTGGATTGAAAATAACCCAGCGATATACCTTAATTATTATATAACATTAAAGCCAGTAGATCAATTTACCTAACTTGTCATTTAGTTGAACCAAGCCAAAGTGCGTTCTGTATAGTATATGCAATGCAATGTACCCTGAAGAATATGCGACTTAGTTTGATTGATTCATTAGAATTCGAGTATTCATTACGAACTTCTCCGGGCCAGGTAGTACATAATAAAAAGCAGTCAACTAATAATCAAGAATTCAGGACTAATTCAAGACCTGAATATATCAATATATTTGGCCATTGATAATAGTAGTCTATTCCGCCAGTGGAAGTTTCGGCCGAAGCTAATCGCGGCGAAGAGTTCAGTCCCGAGTGCGGTCTGGCGATCTAACTTAGCCCGTGTAACTTTACAGAATCCGTAACGTCGTGTGATACTAACAATTGACGAAGTGCAGATGTCGACAATATCACAGTGCAACTTTACCTTATTTCAGATGCAATGAAAGAAGCAAAGCAACATATTACAAGAAATCCAGTGTTACTTTTCTTAAAACAGTCATTCGTTTAATCATATTCTCCATACCTCATCACTTCTCCATCTTTGGTTTGTTATGAGCTCTTGAGTTGCAAGTCTGTCTAGCAAAACCGAAATAGGTTTTTAAACGACGCTTACAAGACACCCAGTAAAGCTGCCCAGCAGAGACTATACAGAATGAAATTTTAACCACTTTCCAAATTTTTATATAAAAATCTACGTGACAAAAAACTAATGACGTAATTTTTCTTTTGGTAATAGCCCAGTACAAAAATGTCAAGAAAAAGCACTGAGATAATGTCCGCCAAATATTTTAAATTTTTGATACGGCCTCCTAGCAACACTTACGCGATGCGCATCTCATTCATTCATTACGATACTATTCATAAGTTTTTGATATTCTCTTCATACCTAAACAGGCTTAGAACCGTAAAAATTGAAAACACTGATGTAATTTTTTTACGTCATAAATGGGCTCTAAATACTATTATTGAACGCCTATAAAAAAATATGTGCTTGTGGACCGAGGGACCAACCCTGTGATTCGCAAAAAAACTTTATCAATGTTCTGTAAATGTCTTGAAACAAATGTAGAAATGATCCAATAATTTGTAACACCTATAGTAAAAAACATACAGCCCTTTATGTGTGGTCCCTCAGTCCGCACAAAGTGTAACCGAGATCTCGGAGAGGAGTTTAAAATTAACTTGCTTTTAATGCAGATTTCTTGTAAATAGTTAGCTATGCCTGCTCATAAAATATCAGGACACGAGATGGTAAATGCATTAAACTGATTATGTCGCCAATTATCCAATCAATAGGTGTTTTAAGTGTTTGTTTATTCTGTAAAAACTTTTTACAAAGCAATGAATACATTCAAGTTACTAGTCTTCGTTTAATAAAGAAGTTATCATAGGTAAATACAAGAGTAAGCGTGTGGATTGAGGGACCAGCTTTACACGTTGCTATTTCAAAATTGCTTCAATGCATCTTTTCCTTTTTCTTGTTACAAATACTCGTAGCTTTTAGCAATTTACGAAATCCTTAAGAGGGTAGAATATGAATTCATTGATTTTATAAAGCAATATTGACCAAATATGTTTTTCGTTTTGTGCAAACTGAGGGACCACAATAAAAACCTTGTGGTTTAATGCATTTACCATCTTGTGTCCTGATATTTGGTGAGCAGGCTTAGCTAACTATTTAAAAGAAATCTGCAGTAAAAGCAAGCTAATTTTCAAACTCCTCTCCAAAATCTCGGTTACACTTTGTGCGGACTTAGGGGCCCCACATAAAGGGCTGTATGTTCTACATCTTTTCTACATTTGTTTTTAGACATTTACAGAACAGTGGCAAAGTTTTTTTGCGAATCCCAGGGTTGGTCTCTCGGTCCACATGCACATACATTTTTGAAGATGATAAAAAAAGTCATTCTATATTTATAAAGTACCTGTTCTGTCCATAACCACGCTTATGGGTAAAATGCTCCATGGTCCTTGTTAATCTTAGGATTAATTTAATCCTAAATTATTTAGCTGTAAGTCTATATGATGTCAACAAAGACAGATTTTATTATTTTATTGTTCTCCCGAACTACATTAACTAAAAGCAAATCTGGAATTAAATAAATATGTATATGATAGGAGCATATCAATTTTCTTCTGCTTATGTTTGATAAAATTATATATTAAAATTATGTATGTTTCTTGTCCTCAGGTTCTTCTACCTCTATCACTTCTCGTTCTACGCGTACCACTACCGGTTCAACGGACAGTACAGCAGCCTCGCGCTGGTCACATCGTGGCTGTTTATACAGGTAATACTACGAGTAATTTATCTAGGATTTGTTGAATTTAACTCCGCCCTGATCAAAACATATCAACTACAACTAACGACAAAAATAAAAAAAAATGGAAAATGTATTTCCTAGTATTTCCTGGTATTTCCTCAATTATCTGTTGAACCACATCGAAGTAAGTTCGGAAAAAAATATTAATGTAGGCAATGCATTCCGCACTGAAAGATATGCAAGTAATCAGTACTTCATGTCTTTCGGATCATTTCAGAAAAAGATATGTGTTTTCAATTCAAAAATGTTAACAATTATTTATTCTCATATTTGTGTTGTTAGATAGGTAATATTCATAGAAAACGGAGTTTTATTAATTATTGTACAAAACGGCCAAGCAATCAAAGATGATAGTTCAGTTTATCATACTTGTTTTGAGTTAATTTGCACAGCCAAACGCCATCATATTTTATGAAATACCACAGAAATTTGTGTACTTTAGCTCGGCCCCGCCGTATAGTGCAAACAGAAACACTTTGAAATACAGCAGCCATATTGTAATGACAACTTATTACAGACGTATTTAATGTTTAAACGACCAGTCCTGCTGGCATTTTGATGGTTCAGGCGCTGGCAGATCAGGAAGCCGCAGGCGTACGCACACAATATCATATGATAAAAAAGTCCCTCTACAACTCGCGAGACCTGTCCATGGAGGCGTTTTGGTTTTACAAAATTGGACTGTGAAAAAACTCCTTAAATGATTTCAACTGATTATATTTCAGTAGTGACCTTCGGTTTTGCAGGGTCCAAAAAAGAACTGAAATACACTTTATCCAATAAACGCTTATGCGGCTCACAGTTCACTGTAGTTTGTCTTGGTGCTTGGTCGAGAAACGAACTCTTGAATAAACTTTCAAACAGCTCAGTGTAGTTTGATTCGATTTAATTTGAATTCGTATATCTTATTAAATGTGTTATTACAATGGTTTTGAAAAAGAAACCAATTTTGTAATATGGGATAGGGGCCCTTTGCGAATATAAAAATAACTTTTACCCTACTTACTGACATTTTACCATACGATACATGACCCTTTTTTTAATTTTTCCAGGCTCCTGACTACTACTCTTATATGACACGAGGCTTTCTATTAATCTTGAATTAAAGTTACTACCACTAATCATTAGGTATCATCACACCCAATACGCTAAGATTTACACACACACAAACACACACGCCCGATATTTTATCGCCACTTCACAGCCGAAAAAAGTCTTATTATTTTTAAACTAAAAGAGAAAGCTCCTTAGCTCGGCCCGTGAGCATTTGTCAACAAATCACGTCCCCATACGTTATTGTGACTGAGTCGTACGCTTGACAGTAATCACCTCACAAAACTCAACTTCACCCTCTCTGATATAAAATATAACGTCTAGTTGCGGTGGCGCGGTATCACACTATGCCACACGTACACCCGTTTGTTGTGACATTTATGATTTTATTTCCTATAGCTTTTTTTGTCCTATACAATGTGTAAGTAAATTTTAACACCTTTTTTGTTGTTTTGTTGTAAAGTAATTAATACCAGCCTGCATTGTTTCATGCGCCTCTGCAAGAGGAACATTTTGTTATAATCGCCAGCAAACAGTTTTCCGATCGTAGTGAAAGGTGGAGAGAAGACACTTTACTGCCCGTCTTCTTCTGGCAGTACTCCTTCAGTCTCTTGCGACAACCATAGGATGAGAAGTTGGTGCTTGGTTTTATTTGAAAAGGCACCACACGAAGTTAATAACAATAAAAAAAACAATTATAAGAAAAAAAATGCTAAAAAATTTTTTTGTTATTTTGTTATTTTATTCGTTTTGCAGCGACTAACAAGCAAAAAGTTATTTCAGTGCTAAAATGTGTTTTTGTAGCCTGTAAATCGATAGAGGTTGAACTTCTTTATACTTTAAATAATGAAACCAACTACAGAGTATTTATATCCTATCGAAAAGTAAGTCTACATTGTATAAAAAAATATCATATTGTAATAATAGTAAAACTATACAATG
Source organism: Anania crocealis (assembly GCA_949315895.1). Taxonomy (NCBI): domain Eukaryota; kingdom Metazoa; phylum Arthropoda; class Insecta; order Lepidoptera; family Crambidae; genus Anania; species Anania crocealis. The sequence continues at coordinate 10,768,438 of OX438865.1, read as the reverse complement.
GACTAAACTAAACAATTTTAAATATTTTGTCCATTAACAATTTTCAAAACGTAAATAACGGGTAGGATAATAATATTACACTATGCTTATCATGTTTTACCAGCTATTTATCAGTTTCAGTAATACTAGCGTCGCGGCCGCTATGTCAAAGTTTTGTCAAATGTTTTGCGAGGCTGTATAAATAACACCCACGTTTGCAATATTTTAGCCGACAGCGACTCTCGCATGCCTAGTGGAATTATAGGAAGCAAAGTTATTTGATAATTCCCCTATACACGGAGCTTTAGTCGGTTATGATGACTGAATCGTGTTTTTTCAATAAAATGATAGGTGCCTATAATTTTTGTTCTAGTAGGTTCTAAACGATCTAATAATTAAAACTTTTCTAGACAAAAAAAGTATGGCTATCTTACCATTTATAGGGGTCGGCGCCATAAGATGTCGAAGTGAACTAATGGCGGGACGCACTTGTGATATAAACGTATAATTGGTATTAGAATTCATAGAAAAAAAAAGTGATGTCTGAGATCCTAAATGCAGGCTTTTCTTGTATGTTAGCTGTCATATTTGTAGTTGCAATTCGTAGAATGGCACTCAAGTTCCCATCATGGTTCGTTCATGCATTAAATTTTATATTTACAGCTCATTTACAAAACATTTACGGGCCGCAAGTAAGAAGTCCGCGGGCCGCGGTTTGCCAACCCCTGGATCATTAAGAATGAATAAATTGAAAACTTTGCTACGGATTACAATCAAAATCACAGATTCGTAGTATGCTACACTGCTTACTACGATTACTACGAGGCTCGTAGCATACTGACAATTTATTATTTGATAGCCTGTGATTAAGTATATGGACCTGTCTTACATTAGTGTTTTAATTTCATTCGTAGTGGCTTAGAATATATTACTCGTTTTGCAATTTATATAAAACTTTGAAGCTATTGAAATGAAAGATAAGTTTACGGATTTAGAACGCGTTTATTTTTGATTTAACCCGACGTTTGGAACCCTTTACAGCGTTCATGGTCACGGGTAGACTAAGGTGTTATTCGCCTTTAAGATGGAAATTAAAAAAAAAAGTGACTTAACGTGACCATGAACGCTGTAAAGGGTTCGAAACGTCTGGTTAAATCAAAAATAAACGCGTTCTAAATCCATAAACTTATCTTTCATTTCAATGTATAGTGTTCGCGTAAACTCAAGAAAACAGTTTGAAGCTATTGTTAAAATAAGTAAGACAGTTATATAGTGAAATTATAGCGTATTTACAGTCGGAATATCAAAAGAAGGAAATATTTATTAATGGCTTTAATGAATTGTATCACATGAATGTTTGGCGGGCACACCACCCGTCGCGGATGCAGGATATCCGACCGCGGAAGTCAATAACTCGAACAACGCTTGTAGTTTGGGTGAAAACGTGGGGATCATGTCATAAGGGGGTAAATTCGAGAGTGTCGGATGTTCCCGTCTATTATCGGACATTTAATGAAATGTGTGACCATTAAACGTTTTTCAAACGACGAAGAATGGTAACAATACTTTATCAATAGGTGCTCAATTCGTCGCTTTTTTTACACATAATTTGAGAAGTTAGACTGATTTTGATAAATTTAATGTGTAAGCTGTCTAGTTTTTTTTTTTTGAGAAATTTATTAATTGTTTTAAAAATCATTAAGAACAACATTGTGTTGATCCCGAATTAAGCAGCTATAAAAATATTTTTTCTGCAAAAAGTCCCAGAAGGCGCTTTTCACGTCCCAATATTTTATCCTTACACTGCTTTGAGACAATTGTGACTAGGACCGAGAAGAAGCAGCTCAAAACACTGGGTCACTATCGTCAAGACACTCTACCACAGAGGGTGCCAGGCATAGAGTATGCTAAAAGACTTTTGCTAATAAGTGATTTTTCGGTTTTTGGAAGAGTAATAGGATACAAGTTAGTACATATCTGTTTTTCCTTTGTACCTTTGTATAGATATGTGGAATACAATACTAATTCAATGAACAGTTCCAAAAAGTAATACTTCAAAGATTTATTTGTTAGATCAACACGGACGTCGCCATTCATAACGCTCCGAATGTTGTACTACAATTATTTAATAATAACCATCGGAAATCAATATGTCTCCCAATACCTATCTTTGTACAAACACATTAGTGACGACTGCAAACATTTATCGAGTGATATTATGATTCCGGTATACATCGATACTGTGAGTAAAATATCGATTAATCAACTTTTTTTTATTCTTCGTCTGTTCGCTACTTCTTATAAGATAACTTTTATGTTTGAATCTGTGGAATTGGAATAAGATTTATTAGAGATTTCGAATGAATTTGAATTAAAAAAAAACTCTTAAAGTAATGAACTGTTAAATTCGAATCTATTGGTGAGGTTTTAGAATTGATTTCTATAAAACGTCCAATTTTTAAAATTTGGTGTTTTGTTCATACCAGCGCGCGCACAATATTAAGTCACGTGACCGTGACTCTTAAGTGTCATATTTAGGCACTATTCCGAAGGGTTATCAGTCTTGCAAACTTAGACTGCATTAAACTTAATTAAATTAATTTTGTATCGTGTGTAAGTAGGTAATTTTGATTAAAAAAATAGTTTCTCGCATGTGTAGAAGTCTGTGTCCAGTTTATTCCTTTTTATCGACTGTTTAAAGTTATAAATTTTAAAGACGGGACGAAGTCTACACAGTCATGTTTCGTTATCATACTAGTCGTACCTAAGTACAAAAAACAGTTTATTTTCATGTATAGGTTATTATTACTGTCGATAGTATTGTATGCAAGGGTGACACAACACTAAATTAGATATATTTCGCCGCTTCGTGGCCCCTCCGGAATGTTTGGCCTCTTAGTTTATTCTATACCTAACAGAATTCGTATTCCAGCCCGCGGCTATGCCCGCCTTATTACTATCAACGGATATTTTTCTTCCATCTGTCCTTCCGATCGCATGAAATTTTGTGAATTGTTGTGACATTTTGTGTTGTTTATAAGTATCATGTAGGGCATTTTCTTCAGGGTTCTTCCTATTTCTTAGACTGTAAGTTAAAGTAGTAATTTGTACATTACATCTAAACCAATCAATCGCAATCAAATTCTTAGCAGCTTGAGAAAAGCATATATTTTATATCAAAATTTTTAAGTATACACTTTAAAAAGTATTTTGGACCACATTCTAGGATTAATTTTTTTTTCTTAATGTAACCAGTAATTTTGATTTGAAATTAAAATTCACAGTATCATCTCATGTTTTTACCGAGGAGAAAAATTAATTACATGTTCCAGAACAACAATCGATTTACTACTGGCATATGCCGCAATGTGTCTTTGAAATTAAAAGTATTCCAATCAGCACGCCACTGAAAATGCAAATTGTTGCGAATATGTTTCTATGCATTTAAAACTAAGTTTGTAAACAGGGACACAGTAACATAATAATGGAAACGCGATTGTTAGATTAAAATATGGCGCGCGCATTCTGTTTGTTGGGAGCGAGCGCCCCGAGCGACTCGTAGGCCTCCGGATTACAGGCGACGTTGAAAAACAAGGCGCCCCTCTGGAATGCAAAGTGGGGGCTTATCTTATAATCATCGAGCGTGTCAAGTTATTAATAAAAATCATATTTCATGAGGTGGCCCTGGCCGGCTACGCGCCGCGCATATAATCCCGTCCGCCTTTCAACAGTTTCAACACTCGTCACATTAATTTTAAACCTTGAAACTTGTTTATAACTCACAAATTTTGCTGAAAATTTATTACTATGTCGCTATTCACACTTCTGTGTGAATAGTGTCAATTTAATGCAGATTTTATTGTTAGTTAAACTCTTTATCGTTTTTTCTTAAATATATCTAACACTAACTGTTGCGGACTTTCCCAGGGATATTTTTTATGTTTTCGAGGTAAAAAATAGCCTATGTGCTATTTTAGGCAAATATACATGTATCTGCGTGCCGTGCCACTTTTCACCTAAATCCGTTATGTAAAATTTATGATAATGTGCCACAATGAACTTTGGCTATTTGGATTTAACCTTAAATATAATAGCACCCATTGTTCTAGTCTTATTGGGTTTTTGCGTGGTTATTATGTTTGAATCCTTTTTAAGAAAGGTCCTTACCTAGCAGTAGATAGATTTATGATAAATACCTATACCTTGCTTCGTCATTCTTCTCACCGTCTGCAAAATGGTAACCTACAAAGTATTATAAACAATACATTTTTTTTTAAATAAAATACAGGATATTTATGTCTATCTTGATTTGTTTTTTTCAGTTAATTATGTTGCTGAGATAGTTAACTATGTTACTATTACCCTAAAATTGGCTGAATTTGTATGGCGGAGGTACACAAAATTAGATACTTTTAAAGAAATTAACCAATTATATCAATAACGATAAAAAACTTTGCTTCACTAAAACAGCGGGCTGTGGGGCAAACCCTATCTGCGGTCCTTAATAGTCGTGCTTTAGCTAATTTCTGACAAGTCCTAAATCAACACCGGAGGCCCGGCATCACGGGCGCAAAGTGCTGTAATCTTGCAGATCTCTTGCAAATTATAGTTGGTGGAAGTCAAACACACTCAGCGGCTTACTGTCGGATGGGTGTAACCCGTACATGTTTGTGGAAATAAGGTTAGCTCTAGTTCCTTCCACCATCGGCCAAAATGCGATCGCTTTTCCGTTTGCAAAGCATGGTGATAAGGCAGCATCCTCCTTTTGGAAAATCTCATGACTAACCGTAGGTTAACAAAGCCGTATAATAATAATGATGAGTTCATTTATACTTTATTATTGTTTTCCTTGAAAATAAAAATAAAATAAATAAAACTTATTAAATAGTATTAAGCTGGGCGACATCTTGAAAAAAACAACATCTGAAGATTATTTACCATTAATGTAAACATGTGCGTCTTAATAATTATAGTATTTTATTATGCCCGTTTGCACTTCCATTTAGTATACACTTGTGGTGCGTAGGCAATAAAACATTTTGTTACATAAAAATACTACTTCTATCAATCGTAGAATCCATGTACTATTTTAATTCATCATCACCTCTTCAAAATTGTTCTTCGTAACTAAGCATATTTACTAAAATGCTTCTATAAAAGGCATTATAGCAAATATGCTTAGTTAGATAACAAACAGGCAGTCAACAAATACTAAGTAGTATTCAATTCATTCAAAATTCATTTTAACTCCACTGTTTTAGCATTTAATTCGTAAACGAAGCACCTCTGCTTGTCTACACCGGGATTAGTTAAATGAAAAGGGACTCGCTTTTTAAGAAAAAACATCCCTCGTCCAGCGGGGTGGCACGACTTTGAATGTTTTCCCTTGCATTTTAAATCATAATAACTTCACTTTTGACACAGGTCTTGCCATAATCAACGAGTAAAATGCTTAAGACTATTTTGTGGAAACTTACCGTCACAAAGATGTTTTTTGTAGCCTTTGAAATGTTAAGTCTGCTCTTGGGCGTTGTTTTAGCTGCAGTAGTTTTATAAAGTGATGCATTTAGAACTCGCTTGTCGCTTGCAAGTCGTTGCACTCCATGATATAGGATATATTAAATAGACTAAAATACCTGTTTAAATGACGTGTTCAGGCCCCTAATTCGCGTAACCAAATCGTATCATAATCGTAATTGAATGGCAGGTTTTTGACATTTCTAGTATGGGCTAAATGTCAAAATCATTCAATTCAATCACGATCGAACTGCGATTGAAATAGCTGAATAAGGCCCCAGTTATGCAAAGTGCACTCGTGTCGTGGTTTTCTTTTAATTCGTGTTTAAATTCAATTTTATCATGTTTTTCTGACCACCGAGCTTTTATAACATTTACGAGTAGTTATCACTTCAAATCTCTGTATAGATATTACAGCAAACAAACGGCTGTGGCGTTCTTTGAATAGGTGATTCCCAGAGTCGAGCCTAACGGTATCAGACCTGTAATCTGCTACAAATGATCTGAAAATTTATAAAAAAGCCCTCCTATTTTTTTATTCGAATGCTAACCGTTCCGGGTCAAAGCGGCGGATTTTAATGGAAGTATAAAAGGACATCATTTCTGTCCATTAAATACCTTTTTTATATTTTAAACGTTTGATCCTTTTTTATGTTTACCGTGACGATGATCCGCACAGATTGGGCCGGCTACCGTTAATTATGCTATCGTGATGCTCGCTGTGATTCCCGCTAACACACATTTACAGCTGTTTGTACTCATTCATCCTCCGATCAGGCTCCGAATTTAATGAAGATTTTCAATTTCAGATTTGACGTTTAATTTTGATTCTCATTGCTTTTCTCGGAAAGTTTATTACTTTTCAAACGATACAAACCAGGAACATTGCATTTTTTTAATGAATACTTGTGTAATTGGTGTTATCCATAATAGTCTAAGATCCCACCATACAACGACCTTCACCGAGCTGGTTATTGGATGAAAAGTATTTTCTATTCAATTAAATATGCCAATAACTATATCACAAATGGGTTGCCTCTAAAACAGTCCAGAGTATGATTAATTAACAATTTTTTTTTTAACTTTTCACTGGTTTGGTTAATAGACAAATTCCATACCAATCGAAAGTATGAAGCACATAGAATATGCAAACGTTAGGTTGACTATTTTTTTCCCCGTCACAACCCTTGAGTAGGCAGGTATAAACATGTAAATCGATACTAGTAAGTTGCACCGGTCTGGTCAATTAAATAAAGTTAAATGCAAATAAATATTATTTAATTATGAATACGGTCATATAGGGTTGAATGCGAAAAACCAGACCTGAAATTCGGTTCAAATTTTAAAAATTCTACTCTGGACTGAAATCATTTAGTCAACCCATTTGCAATTTATTGGCATATTTAATTGCATATAAAATACTTTTCATCCAATAACCAGCTCGGCGAAGGTCGTTGTATGGTGGGATCTTATACTATAAGTATATCACATTATCAATAAACATATGAATCTAATCCTGAAGAAAGAAAGACGCAGAGCAAAATATTAAAGGGGATGACACAAAATTCTTTCAATTATCTCGGCGGCGGCGCGCCCTCAATAATAAATCATGAAGGTGTCGCAAGTTGTCAGCGGCGGCAACCCGTTACACCGGCGACACTCGGAAAAAATCAAAACGAGGGGATCACAAAATATAATTTCAAATAAAAGTTCAGTCAGGAGCGGTCACAAGTTTCTTAATTAAAACTTACATCGGACGTCGCGAGGGGAGGGATCTCTGACCCAGAAATAAATAAATAAAGGCACACCCGTACCGGCACGAGTCGCTCATTTATTTGTCTAAAGGAGTTTCGCTCAGTTCGACGGACGTGTCTCATAATCTCGCCGCACCGTCTGCAGCCACTTCCCGCCGCACCTCCGATGCCTGACTTATCTCTTTACCGTTTATTTATTGCTTCGTGTTCCTATACCCTCCACAATGTGCAACAGCTCTAGAATTTTCGCAGGTGTTTGTTTAGAGCAGGGAATAATATAATGTTTTTGTTTCAGCACTCAATGCTGTACTTTTTCCATCACTACGAGCTTCCAGTGATACTACAGCAGGCTCAACTCCAACAGTTGCTTCTTCGTACGCATCGCGGCATGGGTATGATGGGTTTAGCCGGCATCGCTGCTCTAGCCAGCGGTGCGGCTTACCACGACGCGCCGGGCACCGGTACGGGAACGCAGGCTACGCCACCAACCACCCAGTCCACCACACAAACTGTTCAAAATACAGTTCAATCGACAACGCAAACGACGCCATCCGTCTCCACGGTGCAAACTAACACCACCCATACAGGAGACGTAATATCCTCTAGATCCACATCAACCGAAACTCACGCAACTGGCACAAACACCGTTTCATCTATCGACAGTGATGACACACTTGCTTCTCCTGTGATAGATAACAGAAACGACAAAGACGGTGACAACGCGATCAGAATTGAAGAAATCGCAAGATTAAACTCCAAGAGTAACGTTAGGAGAGATGACTCCTCTAACGGGCCAGGAAATTCCCCCGAATATGGTCATGATATTGATCAAGTCGACTTGCCTAGTGGGGTTCAGGAAATCCATGTGAGCGCGAGTAGTAGTCCAGTGGAGTCCTTGGATCGTAGACGGAATATAAGTGTCGGGAGAGACCAAGGCGATCCTCCGTACCTTCCAGATCAAACAAACATAGATAGATTTGCTCCGAGAGCATCGCCTGAAGTCGATGATTTAGATTAGCATAATATACTTCTAATCGATAGTTGCATTAAATATCTATGTATTTTTCGAACTATTGCAGCTTATGTGAAAAGTTAAGACGCGTTAGAGTGAATATTCTATAAATATAGATAATACTTAACAAGGACTAATTAAGGAAGGTTTGTCTTTAACGTAAGAAGGTGGAATCGTCACAATGAAGAATAATAAGAAGTGAATAATGTTCCCTACAAGTTATTTTGTAGATAACTTATTTTTTCTGGAAGGTGATTGTAGTGATGTAAGACTATAACTATGCTGCCGTAAGCAACATGTAAATATTTATGTAACAATAACGAAATTATAGAATCTTAAATTGTGGTACATAGAGTTTGTAATTTGTTACTTTAATATGCTTTGAGGCGGCGCAGAAGTGGCAGACTCTTCAGTGATTTAGTTTATTGCAATAAAATATTTTTGTTCACCTATGGATTTAAATTTACATTGTATATAAAAATCGTAACTACCTAGGTCTATTTAGAATTGTCAACTACGATAACTTTTTTATTTACAGCCACAGAAGCGCAACGTGCACAAGCGTGAACACTAAAGAGACGTTAACATACATTTTTAGAATACTCTTATTCCTTAAATTTTAATAAATCGTCTCTCTTAAAATTCGAATCACCTATTGGAGAAAAATCATCTGTAAATTGCGGTTTCTTCGCCAGAATTTTATGTTAGTGCGGTATTTGACTGCAGGTATTCAGACATTCTCTGTGTTGCTAATCTCCAGTCTTTTTTCAATTTAGAATTCTAATTTCGGTCAGTTGTTTAGAATGGGAATAGTAATAAGACATAACCTCATTCTACTCCCCAAGACTTTACCAAAATGAAGACTTTGTTAAATTGGTGCCAATTATTTAATCGTTGTTCAGTGGCAAGTAGGTAAATTGTTTTTAATTATATAGTTTAGGCAACAGCTCTTTTTAAACAATTAATATGTTGATCGCATTGCGTGAAATTGTTGGCAAGTCCCAGGGAATTCTCATTCACAGCTGAAATTATTACCCTAAATATTCTGCACCATTCATAATATCTGTAATAGATACTCACATTGAGCAGTCTCTATCACCTTTTTGGTTGATGTTACTTACTTAAACATAAATAATTTCCTTATTTTCTTAGCAGATGTAGTATGTATGACGAATATGGTAATCTACTCTTTGGCGTGTCTGGGCTGAGTGCATTAGATACCATTTAGTAACGGTAGGTTGTATGTACTTATTGGAAGTAAACATAACATACATTAGATTTTGTTAATTGGAGATGCGATCAAGGTTGCCTTACATTAATGAGGTATGTATGTACTCTCATTTTCCAAATATTGCGATACTAAAGCGAAAATCTGTATTCATCTAGCGAACTCCTTTATCTAAAGGTTGTCCAGAATACGTCGCTACAAGGATATGGCTGCCTGAAGTTCGCTGCTTTTTACTATACTTGTTTTACAGGCTTATTTCCTGCTATTAACGCAATTGTACACCATGCATTTTTGACCACCTAAGAAACGAAGCCCACGTTAAGTAACTATTATGTATAACATCTTGGCAGTGTTATATTTATTTTTTTATATATTAAAATAGTCTTAGAAAAATTAAAAAAACAACATTTTGCTTCGGTTGGGTCCTGGATCAATGAACCTTACACAGATACGTCATTGTGCGTCACAGCGTGTTTCGAAATGAATAGCCGATCAGTATTTTATATTTTTCTAAGTTTTTTTTTATCAAGAATAAAAAAACACTGCAACAATTTCATACATAGTGGTTACATAACGTGGGCATCGTTTGTCATTAGGTATAAAATGCACGGTACATAAAAGTCCATTGGCCACACTGCGATTGGCAGCCCGCCTGCCAAGCATGGCGATAAGTGCAAAATACCGTTCTAGAAGAAGTATAAGTCCAGCTGTGTACTGATCTGGACTGGCGCAGTAGGCCTCTTATCGGTGACAAGGTCACACAAACCAAATCAAAATGCTTGTGTTTGTAGCTGCTTGTCAAGATTTGCCAGTTGACCATAAGCTCAGAGTTTCGAGCATAAACTGTACAAATGTTTTAGTCTTACCAAGACTCTTATGTAAGTACATATAACATACAAGGTTATTGGTAATTCAATAAATTACCCAATGGAGGAGGTAGAGCAGTAAAAATATCTCTGTTACATCAAAAAATATTTTCACTAACATATACTACTAACTAAATATCTGCGGTAGGTTAAGATTTATACGCCGCTAAATGCGGTTTGTGCGGGACTGATCGTCGTAGAGATCTTTAAGGAAGGCCTATGCTCAGCTGTCGTTAGTTGTTTTTTTTACGTTTTGAGTTCGATTTATTCAGAGAAGCTGTAAGTATTTTGCATTTCTATCAGTTCCCCAGAGCTAGGCATGTATAAAAATACAAATAACCCTATACCTACATATAAAACATATTGCACGTTTAAAGTGCTCTGCAGCAGCGCCAAATGAATCGGCTCTATTTCCAGCTATTTAAGTTTGTCAATTATCAGGTTTTGCATTACAAGCTCCGTAATAAATGTGTAAAATCTTTTAAAGATTTTTATACTCTTAATGTGGCTGTATATCTCATCGCCTTAAGTACGGCAGACTCTTTTTCAAAAACTCATAAACGCTGATAGATCATGTTTCCTTTTTCTTTTGCAAAAAAAAACGGCAGTCTCATATTTTCTGATTATGTAAGTTATATTCTGGGTATAGGATTTCTGTTCATCCAAGTTATTCAGTGATAAACATTTTCACTTCGTTGTGGAATTTTACCTTTTATATTTACAAAATACCAATTTCTATTTAAGTAAACAATAGGATTAAAAAATACTGCCTTGTGAAAGGAGTGGAAATTCTCAGATAGCGGGAATTCCGGCCAGTGTTGCTCGGAGCTAACAGAAAATAAAAACCGTTTTTCTTTTATTTTTATTTATTTCTCGTTGAATTTTTACATAAAATCAAATTAGTATTAATACAAAACACAATATTCTAATTCGTTCATAGAATGAGCAATAATTACACAATAAGACAAGTACAGTTACTACCAAGAGTTCGTTTATTACTAGAATTTATACAAATAGGTTAGAAATAACTTTAGCGTTGCATTAGGTATGACTGAATACAAAGTTGAAACCGAAAATTAACTACTTGATGGAACCGAACGTTGACTAGAGGACGAATGATGTCCGCGAATTCACTCTCAACTGGATCTTCCAACAGGTAACGGCAAATTCAGGAAACCTAGAAGCAAGCACAGAATCGGTAAGTATGTACCTATACAGGAAGCAAAAAACGTGTTTTATTTTATTTGAATTTTATTTCTCGTAAGTAATAAGTATCTAATACAAAACACAATATCCTAAGTCGTCCATAGAATGGGCAATAATTACACAATAAGACAAGTAGTTACTACTATTAGTTCGTTTACTAGAATTTATACAAATAGGTTAGAAATAACTTTAGAGATGCATTAGGTAAAAATTACTGAATACAGACTTAAAACCGAAAATTTACTACTTGATGGAACAGAACGTTAACCAGAGGACGAATGGTGGTGGTGAATTCACTCTCAACTGGATCTTAAGCAGGTGACGGCGAATACAGGAAACCAAGAAGCAAGCATATCGGTAAGTGTGTACCTAAATTGGACAATTCGTAAGGCACGACATGTGTTTTCTTGTAAGTACCTACGCAATGAACTGCTAATATGTAGAACTAGCTTTCGCCTGTGCTCTGACCTCTGGCTTGGGTTTCGATAGCAAAGCTCTGAAATGGCGAGAGCGTACCGGACGGCTATCTATGAGTAGGCTCCCTACCAGATGGACGGACGCAGGAAGCCGCTGAATGCGGGGTGGCGTAAGACCGATCGTTGTGAAGATCCCTAGATGAAGCCTATGTCTAGCAGTGGGCGTCGTTTGCCTTGAGATGATTAGGATAATAAAGCAGCAATTAAAAGCGTATTACCAAAGGAAATCTTTAGGAAATGTTTAGGTAAATTATTAATGCGACATAATTAATGATGCATGGTAAAAAAAAGTAAAGAATCTACTACTAATTATCTGTCAAGAATTAAGAACACACAAAACGTGCGTTTGGTTGCACGTATACATACATATTCAAAACTAAATACAATTACATATTCAGGAGCTACCCACAGAAAAAAACAATACATTTAGTAAATTAAACATAAACGTTATGGTAATTTTAAACAGGTAAGCAAAGTTTTAAACGATTTAAAAATAACAATGTCTCCGAATTCTGTCTGTCTAACTAAAAATTATAAATTATTGAATATCAAATTAACAGCAAGACAATAATAACACCACACAATTAAGTATGCAATGTAAAACGAGGTGATCTTTGATTAGTGAAATAAGTGTTATCTTATTAATACAACAATTAATGTAGCCTTAAAGGCTGTTAGGTATCTTAGATGAATTAATGCTACGATATTAACAAAAACATTGGCGTAAAATGCGTCTATTACTATATACATTTGCAATTTATTGGCATATTTAATTGCATATAAAATACTTTTCATCCAATAACCAGCTCGGCGAAGGTCGTTGTATGGTGGGATCTTATACTATAAGTATATCACATTATCAATAAACATATGAATCTAATCCTGAAGAAAGAAAGACGCAGAGCAAAATATTAAAGGGGATGACACAAAATTCTTTCAATTATCTCGGCGGCGGCGCGCCCTCAATAATAAATCATGAAGGTGTCGCAAGTTGTCAGCGGCGGCAACCCGTTACACCGGCGACACTCGGAAAAAATCAAAACGAGGGGATCACAAAATATAATTTCAAATAAAAGTTCAGTCAGGAGCGGTCACAAGTTTCTTAATTAAAACTTACATCGGACGTCGCGAGGGGAGGGATCTCTGACCCAGAAATAAATAAATAAAGGCACACCCGTACCGGCACGAGTCGCTCATTTATTTGTCTAAAGGAGTTTCGCTCAGTTCGACGGACGTGTCTCATAATCTCGCCGCACCGTCTGCAGCCACTTCCCGCCGCACCTCCGATGCCTGACTTATCTCTTTACCGTTTATTTATTGCTTCGTGTTCCTATACCCTCCACAATGTGCAACAGCTCTAGAATTTTCGCAGGTGTTTGTTTAGAGCAGGGAATAATATAATGTTTTTGTTTCAGCACTCAATGCTGTACTTTTTCCATCACTACGAGCTTCCAGTGATACTACAGCAGGCTCAACTCCAACAGTTGCTTCTTCGTACGCATCGCGGCATGGGTATGATGGGTTTAGCCGGCATCGCTGCTCTAGCCAGCGGTGCGGCTTACCACGACGCGCCGGGCACCGGTACGGGAACGCAGGCTACGCCACCAACCACCCAGTCCACCACACAAACTGTTCAAAATACAGTTCAATCGACAACGCAAACGACGCCATCCGTCTCCACGGTGCAAACTAACACCACCCATACAGGAGACGTAATATCCTCTAGATCCACATCAACCGAAACTCACGCAACTGGCACAAACACCGTTTCATCTATCGACAGTGATGACACACTTGCTTCTCCTGTGATAGATAACAGAAACGACAAAGACGGTGACAACGCGATCAGAATTGAAGAAATCGCAAGATTAAACTCCAAGAGTAACGTTAGGAGAGATGACTCCTCTAACGGGCCAGGAAATTCCCCCGAATATGGTCATGATATTGATCAAGTCGACTTGCCTAGTGGGGTTCAGGAAATCCATGTGAGCGCGAGTAGTAGTCCAGTGGAGTCCTTGGATCGTAGACGGAATATAAGTGTCGGGAGAGACCAAGGCGATCCTCCGTACCTTCCAGATCAAACAAACATAGATAGATTTGCTCCGAGAGCATCGCCTGAAGTCGATGATTTAGATTAGCATAATATACTTCTAATCGATAGTTGCATTAAATATCTATGTATTTTTCGAACTATTGCAGCTTATGTGAAAAGTTAAGACGCGTTAGAGTGAATATTCTATAAATATAGATAATACTTAACAAGGACTAATTAAGGAAGGTTTGTCTTTAACGTAAGAAGGTGGAATCGTCACAATGAAGAATAATAAGAAGTGAATAATGTTCCCTACAAGTTATTTTGTAGATAACTTATTTTTTCTGGAAGGTGATTGTAGTGATGTAAGACTATAACTATGCTGCCGTAAGCAACATGTAAATATTTATGTAACAATAACGAAATTATAGAATCTTAAATTGTGGTACATAGAGTTTGTAATTTGTTACTTTAATATGCTTTGAGGCGGCGCAGAAGTGGCAGACTCTTCAGTGATTTAGTTTATTGCAATAAAATATTTTTGTTCACCTATGGATTTAAATTTACATTGTATATAAAAATCGTAACTACCTAGGTCTATTTAGAATTGTCAACTACGATAACTTTTTTATTTACAGCCACAGAAGCGCAACGTGCACAAGCGTGAACACTAAAGAGACGTTAACATACATTTTTAGAATACTCTTATTCCTTAAATTTTAATAAATCGTCTCTCTTAAAATTCGAATCACCTATTGGAGAAAAATCATCTGTAAATTGCGGTTTCTTCGCCAGAATTTTATGTTAGTGCGGTATTTGACTGCAGGTATTCAGACATTCTCTGTGTTGCTAATCTCCAGTCTTTTTTCAATTTAGAATTCTAATTTCGGTCAGTTGTTTAGAATGGGAATAGTAATAAGACATAACCTCATTCTACTCCCCAAGACTTTACCAAAATGAAGACTTTGTTAAATTGGTGCCAATTATTTAATCGTTGTTCAGTGGCAAGTAGGTAAATTGTTTTTAATTATATAGTTTAGGCAACAGCTCTTTTTAAACAATTAATATGTTGATCGCATTGCGTGAAATTGTTGGCAAGTCCCAGGGAATTCTCATTCACAGCTGAAATTATTACCCTAAATATTCTGCACCATTCATAATATCTGTAATAGATACTCACATTGAGCAGTCTCTATCACCTTTTTGGTTGATGTTACTTACTTAAACATAAATAATTTCCTTATTTTCTTAGCAGATGTAGTATGTATGACGAATATGGTAATCTACTCTTTGGCGTGTCTGGGCTGAGTGCATTAGATACCATTTAGTAACGGTAGGTTGTATGTACTTATTGGAAGTAAACATAACATACATTAGATTTTGTTAATTGGAGATGCGATCAAGGTTGCCTTACATTAATGAGGTATGTATGTACTCTCATTTTCCAAATATTGCGATACTAAAGCGAAAATCTGTATTCATCTAGCGAACTCCTTTATCTAAAGGTTGTCCAGAATACGTCGCTACAAGGATATGGCTGCCTGAAGTTCGCTGCTTTTTACTATACTTGTTTTACAGGCTTATTTCCTGCTATTAACGCAATTGTACACCATGCATTTTTGACCACCTAAGAAACGAAGCCCACGTTAAGTAACTATTATGTATAACATCTTGGCAGTGTTATATTTATTTTTTTATATATTAAAATAGTCTTAGAAAAATTAAAAAAACAACATTTTGCTTCGGTTGGGTCCTGGATCAATGAACCTTACACAGATACGTCATTGTGCGTCACAGCGTGTTTCGAAATGAATAGCCGATCAGTATTTTATATTTTTCTAAGTTTTTTTTTATCAAGAATAAAAAAACACTGCAACAATTTCATACATAGTGGTTACATAACGTGGGCATCGTTTGTCATTAGGTATAAAATGCACGGTACATAAAAGTCCATTGGCCACACTGCGATTGGCAGCCCGCCTGCCAAGCATGGCGATAAGTGCAAAATACCGTTCTAGAAGAAGTATAAGTCCAGCTGTGTACTGATCTGGACTGGCGCAGTAGGCCTCTTATCGGTGACAAGGTCACACAAACCAAATCAAAATGCTTGTGTTTGTAGCTGCTTGTCAAGATTTGCCAGTTGACCATAAGCTCAGAGTTTCGAGCATAAACTGTACAAATGTTTTAGTCTTACCAAGACTCTTATGTAAGTACATATAACATACAAGGTTATTGGTAATTCAATAAATTACCCAATGGAGGAGGTAGAGCAGTAAAAATATCTCTGTTACATCAAAAAATATTTTCACTAACATATACTACTAACTAAATATCTGCGGTAGGTTAAGATTTATACGCCGCTAAATGCGGTTTGTGCGGGACTGATCGTCGTAGAGATCTTTAAGGAAGGCCTATGCTCAGCTGTCGTTAGTTGTTTTTTTTACGTTTTGAGTTCGATTTATTCAGAGAAGCTGTAAGTATTTTGCATTTCTATCAGTTCCCCAGAGCTAGGCATGTATAAAAATACAAATAACCCTATACCTACATATAAAACATATTGCACGTTTAAAGTGCTCTGCAGCAGCGCCAAATGAATCGGCTCTATTTCCAGCTATTTAAGTTTGTCAATTATCAGGTTTTGCATTACAAGCTCCGTAATAAATGTGTAAAATCTTTTAAAGATTTTTATACTCTTAATGTGGCTGTATATCTCATCGCCTTAAGTACGGCAGACTCTTTTTCAAAAACTCATAAACGCTGATAGATCATGTTTCCTTTTTCTTTTGCAAAAAAAAACGGCAGTCTCATATTTTCTGATTATGTAAGTTATATTCTGGGTATAGGATTTCTGTTCATCCAAGTTATTCAGTGATAAACATTTTCACTTCGTTGTGGAATTTTACCTTTTATATTTACAAAATACCAATTTCTATTTAAGTAAACAATAGGATTAAAAAATACTGCCTTGTGAAAGGAGTGGAAATTCTCAGATAGCGGGAATTCCGGCCAGTGTTGCTCGGAGCTAACAGAAAATAAAAACCGTTTTTCTTTTATTTTTATTTATTTCTCGTTGAATTTTTACATAAAATCAAATTAGTATTAATACAAAACACAATATTCTAATTCGTTCATAGAATGAGCAATAATTACACAATAAGACAAGTACAGTTACTACCAAGAGTTCGTTTATTACTAGAATTTATACAAATAGGTTAGAAATAACTTTAGCGTTGCATTAGGTATGACTGAATACAAAGTTGAAACCGAAAATTAACTACTTGATGGAACCGAACGTTGACTAGAGGACGAATGATGTCCGCGAATTCACTCTCAACTGGATCTTCCAACAGGTAACGGCAAATTCAGGAAACCTAGAAGCAAGCACAGAATCGGTAAGTATGTACCTATACAGGAAGCAAAAAACGTGTTTTATTTTATTTGAATTTTATTTCTCGTAAGTAATAAGTATCTAATACAAAACACAATATCCTAAGTCGTCCATAGAATGGGCAATAATTACACAATAAGACAAGTAGTTACTACTATTAGTTCGTTTACTAGAATTTATACAAATAGGTTAGAAATAACTTTAGAGATGCATTAGGTAAAAATTACTGAATACAGACTTAAAACCGAAAATTTACTACTTGATGGAACAGAACGTTAACCAGAGGACGAATGGTGGTGGTGAATTCACTCTCAACTGGATCTTAAGCAGGTGACGGCGAATACAGGAAACCAAGAAGCAAGCATATCGGTAAGTGTGTACCTAAATTGGACAATTCGTAAGGCACGACATGTGTTTTCTTGTAAGTACCTACGCAATGAACTGCTAATATGTAGAACTAGCTTTCGCCTGTGCTCTGACCTCTGGCTTGGGTTTCGATAGCAAAGCTCTGAAATGGCGAGAGCGTACCGGACGGCTATCTATGAGTAGGCTCCCTACCAGATGGACGGACGCAGGAAGCCGCTGAATGCGGGGTGGCGTAAGACCGATCGTTGTGAAGATCCCTAGATGAAGCCTATGTCTAGCAGTGGGCGTCGTTTGCCTTGAGATGATTAGGATAATAAAGCAGCAATTAAAAGCGTATTACCAAAGGAAATCTTTAGGAAATGTTTAGGTAAATTATTAATGCGACATAATTAATGATGCATGGTAAAAAAAAGTAAAGAATCTACTACTAATTATCTGTCAAGAATTAAGAACACACAAAACGTGCGTTTGGTTGCACGTATACATACATATTCAAAACTAAATACAATTACATATTCAGGAGCTACCCACAGAAAAAAACAATACATTTAGTAAATTAAACATAAACGTTATGGTAATTTTAAACAGGTAAGCAAAGTTTTAAACGATTTAAAAATAACAATGTCTCCGAATTCTGTCTGTCTAACTAAAAATTATAAATTATTGAATATCAAATTAACAGCAAGACAATAATAACACCACACAATTAAGTATGCAATGTAAAACGAGGTGATCTTTGATTAGTGAAATAAGTGTTATCTTATTAATACAACAATTAATGTAGCCTTAAAGGCTGTTAGGTATCTTAGATGAATTAATGCTACGATATTAACAAAAACATTGGCGTAAAATGCGTCTATTACTGGTATGGAAACATAAAATCTATACTACATTTTATCCACTATCATCTTTAGCATGCAGTTGCAGTCTGACCTCTATCAGGAGACGTGTGCCACACAGATCATGATAGAAGTCTTCCCCTTCTTCGCTGCTCCGGACTTGATTGAAGAGACTGATGAATATATACTTGTCAGCTACGTGTATTCTCAAGCAATAACATCTCACAATGTGTGTTAATTGTCCAAGAATACACGTGACCTCCAAGAAGTGTTCTTTTCTTTTTTCTTCTTTCTTCCTTCTTCCTTATTCTTCTTTCTTCTTCTTTCTTCTGTCTTCAAGAAATTTCCAAATGCGAGAAGTTCACTGGGAGCTGATGTTTTACAGAGTGTCCGATAGCTCGAGTCTAGTTCGTTTGCTACTGAACATACTGTGATACATTTACTCGCAGGTATCGACTCGTATGAGGAAACATAGTTCTGCCGAACAATCGTTAATTGTTGAACTGGATCGTTCAGGTCACATATGATTATGAGAGAGTTTACAGCGCACAGTATTTCATGCAAGGCAAGTTAAGATTTCAAATCTACTCGAATGAAACTTTTGTTAAATGTTGAAAGTAAGATTTTTCATTAATTTCTATAAGTTTCTATGCAATACGGTGACGTGTTAACGCAGAGTGCTTTTGATTTAGATATTTTAAACCAAGCTTTGAGTGTTATTTGGCGGGTCCAATATAATTGTAGTATATAGATATTTTTAAATTTTATTTGTCATACCAATTTTTATGTCAGTCCGGCTCAAAATGTCTTTAATTCGCCATTATGCTCAATCGGTTTAGACACAATAATATGTTGACTTGAACGATATATCTTTTTATAAACAATTTTCGTTCAATAATCGCACGTTGTTTCATAACAGATCTGTTACAGTACATTCTGGTGTAAAGATCAACCTTAATTCTAAATAGAATAGGAGTGTACACAAATTTTAGTTTAAATTATTTAAGTTTGAAAGATGGAATGAAAACAAGACTGGTGAGGTTTAAAGAAAACATAATCTAAAACTAAAAAAACAAATCATGCTAATATGATACCTGCTGAAACTTAAAAATACACTTTTAAATAATATGCTATACAAATGACACAACACATTTATAACTGAAAGCGTCACTCGAATCAATATTTGTTTCTACTTATCTATTTCCATAGTCGAATTCGCAAGAAGGGCAGTAGACTAATCGCAGGGTCGGTTGCGGAGGCACGAACCGGCTCGCAGGCACACGCGGGGAGATCCGGTAATCCGGACAGCGGGCCGTACCGGTGCCGGACAGCGCCGGATTACTGCAACGAAACAAGCACTGCTGATTGTCGAGATTAAACGACGCAACTACGGGATTTGTTGTTTGATGCACCTGAATGCTGTCTCTATTTCAGCGGTAATACCGTATTTGTACAGTTATCATGCTTTGTTTTCTTTTTTTGTTTGGGCTAGAAATACCCGCGACATCGATCACGTGAAATTCGGTTATATCGCGTCCTCGATTATATCGCGTTCCCGGTTATACCGTAAAGATTCTTAACTGAATTGAGCAACTACTTTTGTTCCCAGCCTCTTTATTCTTTGGGAGATGATTTCTCTGAATACTATTCTTTATCCAACTATTTTTACACCTTATCTACATCGGTACAACGGCTTAAGCATGAAAAGGTATCAGACAAACACTTTCACATGTATAACATTAGAACTTGAAATTTTTTATGTTAGGCTATTTCAAATGAAAGTCTATGTTATGCTGGCTGCCATGGCTAGTGCTAGACATAAT
This sequence comes from Anania crocealis, assembly GCA_949315895.1. Classification (NCBI taxonomy): domain Eukaryota; kingdom Metazoa; phylum Arthropoda; class Insecta; order Lepidoptera; family Crambidae; genus Anania; species Anania crocealis. Next base: position 10,747,952 of record OX438865.1, on the reverse strand, counting down.
GCACGCTACGCCCTGATCTTCGGTTATCATTGGACTAGATTTGCTTATCGCATCGATCCATTTCATTCAAAGATACATGACACTGCGTTTACCAAATACCTGTTTAACATTTTAATTATAATTTGTGTAATAAGGTACGTATGTGTGTATGTATGCCTCTCAACTCATCCAAAATGACTAGGCCGATTTGATCATAATTTTGTATTTATTAAGTAAGGCTCCGTAGGGTTTCGCTTCATAGCCATGATTTATTAATAGAGCTATCGGTGGCGCTACTTTTCTGACCAGGACGTCTGGCAGGCCACTAGTCTCTTATAAATATGTTGTTTGCTCAGTTTCACTACTACTTATTAGTTTTGTTAGTTAAAGACAACGTCAAAGTGATATTTAGCCAATGCCTACAGTAATATTATAGTATCCAATTCATAAACATCAGAAATCTGTTTTGAAAGTAAATCTTACACTATCACGTGCCGATTTCCACAAAGCGCTTCTAACAAAAGACACAATACTTTAACAGCTTGTAAAGGTGTTAGAGCTTTAAGGGCTGCCAACAATCGGATATCAAACGGTCCCCGATAGGGTTTATCCCGTTATCTGGTCCTTTGATCCGGTCCTTTGATGTGCGGCCTTTGTGCACCCCTAACCTGCGCGGTTAAGATACTCTAAAGGCACTATTAGCAGCCTGTTCGGGGTTTTGTCGAGCTTTCTGGATGCAACGTGGTTATTATGATCTCAGTTCTTCGCGATTATAGATATATTTAAAGTGGAAGCTGTATTAATATGAATTAACGGAATTTTCCTTTGATTGCATCGTCAACAGGGTGTTACATAACAAACCCGCAAATCCGGTTACGGCAGATAGGTGAATACAAAATTAAATTACGTTTTGTTTCTTAACCCTTACTAATATTAGAAGTGTAAATTTTTGTTAAAGTTTTACACAGAAACTCCTGAATTCATTTTTAAAACAAGTTTCAACCCTCGCGATACAACGGGCAGACCCACGTGCGAAAGTCTAGTCATGAATATTTCAGATACAGGTACAACCACGAGTCTATGGGTGGGTACAACAGAATTGCCGTCGTTCATATAAGTAATACTTAAATAGCTAAAAGATGAATGCAAAATCAGGGACCACTGTGAACTATAAAATATAGAAAACTACGAGTATAAAAATTTCTGGTACAACACGTTCAAATAAACGTTAACAAAGGTCAGTCAGTAAATCGAGTAAAATCCCTGTGCCATCGGTGAAAATTGCAAGTCTCATAAATATGAACGGCAATTAGATCGCCAGCCGCGCACCTGTTGGGCTCGCGCTGAGAGGATACTACCACTTTAAAAGATTTATTTTCAACTCTGACAACGAATAGAATGGTAGTTTGTAAGTACATACTACACAGGAGGCTTATAATATGTATATAAAAAATTTGTCAGTTTTATGGTTATGTAGTGGTTAGTGCACACTTAAAAGATGAATGCAAAATCAAAGACCACTGTGAACTATTAAATATAGAAAACTAGGAGTATGAAAATGACCATTTAATTATCACCATTTATACCTGATCTAAACTTCCAGTGAGTTCTCCCGTGATCATGGCGCTTGCAACAGTGCCAAAATATCGGAAACTCATAAAAACTAAGGTATAAACCCTGTATCAATTAACTCTAGTATCACCATTTAGTTTTAAGCGATATAGTTTTTTTTTTCTTTATTTTGCATTGATCTGAAAATTCACAAAAATTTGATAGGATCAGGAAGCCAGTATTTGTGACTGTAAACAGAAAAACTAATACTGCATATTGTAGCTCCAATCGTGTTGAGATTAATCTGTAGGTAAGTATACATAGTTTGATTTATGCGTTACCATTTGGTGCTCTATACAATTTTATTAGCCTACAACTCACACAGTGCAGTTGCTCACTGGTTTTTATTTGCATAATGGTACACCCTCGTAACATTTACCCACATAATGTTATACCCAGATCCAACATTCATGTCCCCGCAATCGAATCTACATCGAAAATCAAACATTGTAAGGTCTAAAGTCGGGTGGACGAGGAAACAACAGACCTCGGTGTGCCATTGTGTCAGTAGACCACAAATAAAGGCGAATTTACCCTGAAAATTGAATGGAGATTTTCTGAACGGCCGATTCACCGTTCCGGCAAAAATTGTGAAGTGTATCTTTAATTGTTTGAAAGAGCATTTTAAAGTAGGTAAGCTCTGTGCTTTTATTTAACTGTATTTTAATGATTAAACTTAAGAATTGTGGAATTTGTTTTTGGATATATAAAATGAGACAGTCTATTTTGATTAATGAAATAAGTCAGTCTATATCGTAAAAGTAAAAAGTAAAGTAACAGCCTATAATCATCCCACTGCAGGTAAAGGGCTTCATCATTGAATTCAAGTTACCACAGCAATGATGGGTGTACTGGCATAATCACCACGCTTGCCAAATGCGGGTTGGTTATCACAAAGCAACGTTCGAAAATTCGAAACTTTTTGTTGCCCGACCCGGGATTCGAACCTGGGACCCCGAGATCTTGGCCCGGTATTTAAACCACTAGACCAACGGAGCGTTTGTTTATATCGTACCCCATTAAAATTAATATGAAAACTATTTTAGCTCCGTTTATTTGGAATTCGGTTGCATCGCAGTTTCGATAATAACACGCTCTCATTAGACATGCTTATCATTAAAGTAATAGATAAATATTTATGGACGTTACTTACGTTTGTTAGGATTTTAGATTACATTTCATTCTGACGTTTTAAACATTATACAGCGTGTAGCTAAATTAAGAAATGATTGGTTCCCCGTAAAGTTTCCCCCTTTTCATTCCTTTAGAGTATTAATTCCTGAATAAAAACTAAGTACTTTATGTCCTTTTAAACGTATTAAACCGATATAACGATACTGTTTCTAGCGCCATGTACAAAGAAGAACTGTTCTTCTGTGAACAAAACATGGTGTTTTAAATCTGTAGATTTATTACTAAGTTTGGAGATTAGTCTATAGAAACAGACAAAATAACTCTTTTAGGTTCTTTATTCGGTTGTGAATTAAAACTTTGTTTTAAGTTACAGTCTAGTGGTTTAAATACCGGGCCAAGATCTCGGGGTCTCAGGTTCGAATCCCGGGTCGGGCAACAAAAAGTTTCGAGTTTTCGAACGTTGCTCGGGTTTGTGATCACCAACCCGCATTTGGCAAGCTTGGTGATTATGCCAGTACACCCATCATTGCAGTGGTAACTTGAATTCAATGATGGAGGCCTTTTCCCTGCAGTGGGATGATTATAGGCTGTTGCTACTTACTATTTTAAGTTACAACTAATTGCTTTATGACATTTGTGGCATATTGCATCCGCTAACTTTTGAATAGATATTACCAAACGACTGTAATACCGAAAACTTCGTTCCGTATGTAATCCAGTGTGTTCGCAATCGAGTAAAATGTATTGTTTTGTATTGTCCAAGTAAAATGCAAGTTACGCAACGCGCCCGTGACAATAAAAATAAACTATGGCCATTGTTTTCAGGTTTCGTTTGGCGTTTAATATTTTTTTCTGGTTTTTTTCGTTAAAATGTTTTGTATTTACGCAGTTTCCAAAGGTTTTCAAGTATGTGTTGCACACGATTTGCATTATCAAATGACAGGAATAAAAGAACACTGTTCATATAACTACTGTATAAATCTGCTCTCAAGTGAATTATTGAGCAATCCGCGTATAATATACGCTGAAATACTAATTTATCCATATACAGTCGAATACGTCGTCTACTTGCCTAGACGTTTACAATCGATATGCAGATCCTTCTTCTACTGTAATTGATAAATGATTGTTTTCTGTGTATAAACTTATATCTAAGTTTATAAACTGATATTATAATTACAATTAAGTTGCTAAAATATCAAATAAACTTAATGTTTTCTGATAAATATTTCTTATTATTATTGGTTTAGTCTACACTCCTGTTATATTTTTCTAATGTATGATTTGTCATCAAATTCTATTATCTGAGAAACTTCTGTTCTGTTTGAATTAGAGTTCTGATGAAATATAATCTAAAATAGCTCTGTTTCCGAAATGATACCAACATATTAATTAACCATAAGTCGCAACCTTCATTACAATCACTGTAACATTGCATGCGTCCTCAAACGATTGTTCAAAAGCATTAAAATGTTCAAAGCACCCCTATTTTTCCGCGCTATTATATCAGAAAGCTTTTACCATTTGGCCGTTTACAATTCGTCCCGGGGCGTGCGGTCGCCACAAAGCAAAATTAATTTTAAAATACACCGAAAGAAATTAACTTTCACGAGGGAAGGTGGAAGTTCTGAGGGTACTTGGAGACTTAGAAATAATAAAAAGAGGAGCCCGTGGGGAGACAATCGTAGTTTGTTCCGCTTTGACCACAATTGTCGTTATTTGAAGTCTGTTCTATAACTATGAAGAGGTTTTTAATGTTTGATAGTATTCGTTATGCTACTGTTTACCTAGAAATATTTGTTAAAGTCAGTCTGAGGAAAATACACGTAGTTTTGATCAAACTCTACATTACGTTACAATTGATATTGTACTCACAAAATGTTCATACTGATTGACGATCCCTGACTGTAAAAAACGTTAGTATTTGTATCTCTTCATTGCCATGGCTAGCCCAAAATATACTTTTTGCTATTGATAAACGTTTAAAAAGTCCAACGCATTCCAGCTTGAAAATTTTAGTATTAAACGGTAAATTTATTCTCCAAATAAAAAGCTTTCAATATTAACTGCTCCCGACCTTGCTTATTATCGGATACGCTAGCTCAACAAAACAAACAAAATCGTCTCAATTTAACGTCTTAATTAGTGCCAGTCTCGGGTAGTCGAATACCTGATCATTTTCCGAGAGCAGCTGCTCACATTTCAGAGTCACAGCGATTGCGTCCCGCCGAGATTAAGCTTCGTTTTCACTGCAGCGGCAAAGTGAAGAGGAACTACGCGGAACATTAGTTTAATATATTTTTTAATAATATTTTATATAAAGTTTTATGTATTTTTGTGGAACTAAAAACAAATTATACAAAGAACGAGTTTTTTCTTATCATATCAAAAATATTGGTATCTAATAATTTGATTCGTTGCTAAATAAACAGAATAACTTTTAATGACTAATAGAACTGACTAATATACCCAACATTGCCGTAGTAACCCTAATTCAATGATGTATTTCAAACGATTATAGGCGTAATTATACTACTTTTTAGATAAATTAATTAGCAATGAAACTCAGTTAAAAAAAAATCTGAATTTCATTCAATGCAACATTCTCTCCATTTTGACGGAACCGCGGCTTATCGCTAAGACAAAATTTTGTATTCCTTTTTACTACAGACGGGGATAATCGAACTGCCAATCTCGACGAGGACAAAGCAGTAACGGAACTACTCAGAGACTAATAGATCATCCTGCTCTTTAGACTGTTACAATATCGTTCCATTTCACTTTAAGAGTCTTAGCCACGACTTTCTTTGAAGTCATGTTATTTATCTAAACCTTGTCAATTTAGTGAAACTCTAAATGATTAAAAAGTCTGTTAAAGCTAGCTTTATCTAAAATCAAGATAAAATTACTAATTTAAATTAATATTTTTTTTACGTTGCAAAATGTGTTGTTTCTCTACAGAGTTTATGTACCTTGGTTAACTCTTGTTCCTTGCTTCAGAAAAGATGCTCTAAAACTCATCTGTGTTTTATAAATTGTCTCATGCACCCCAAACATATTTGACATATACATTAATGGGCAGTTATTTCATAATACTTCACATTATAGACTGCAAAGAAAGCATTTTGTAACTTTCATTAATATTTTATTCTTAGGATATGAATATGTATAACATATTTTTCTTGTCATTTAAGTCTGTTTTCTATTCGTTTCAGTTTCAAGTTTGAGTTTATTTCGCAGTGAATATATACATGTAGTCGGTCAGGCTGCGCTGGGGTGCAGTTAACCTTGTCTGCCCTCGTAGACGCAGTGTTCGGGTGATATCTGAAACAAAAATGTATTAAGTTTTTGCACTCAAATAATATTCTATATTTTTCGATAATAAACAAATACACAATAAATCTTCGCATTTAGGAATCAAAAACCATTTCTATTCTTTAGTTAAAATTGTTAGGTCAATAAAGATAAGACTGCTAAATTGCTAAAATGAAAAGAAAAAAATAAATTAATGACTTTAATTAATTCAGCCATTGACTCTACCCCTGCTATTTTTTAGCTCTACCACTAATTCAGGACAATTATAAGCAAAGAATAAGCAGCACAATCAATTGTGTTCAACGTGTAACATACAGAACTTTTACCGGTGGAATACTTTCGAATAAATCGAGATGAAAAAGATATGCGATAAAAGTAAGCCTAAAGATATTGTTAAAGTTGTATAAATTTAAAAGCCTAGCTCGTGCCAGCAAAGCTGAACAAATCGGGACAATCTGCTATCGTGCTCATCGCATTCATGCCCGGGACTTTCAAACTTTGTCGCGGTCTGGAAATATTCAGGCGGTCGAGGCAAGTTGAACCGAGGTTAGAGCAGGGTTGGCAAATTTTCATCTGATTCACTTTTTATTATTTTACCGCTAACTTTAGCGCGCGACTACATATGAGTGCAATTGCGCATCGTAGAAGTCTTGTCTAAAATATAGGTCCCATATCTGTATTTTAGATAAGACTTCTTGGAACAAATCCATGAAAACTGCTTTCAATTTTATGCAGACCTAGTTTTAGCGTGATACATGTTATAGATCTGAAAATTTCTGAAAACTGGGTTTAAATTTAATTTAATAAAGACCTCTTACTTTAGTCAATTAGTTTTATCAGTATATAAACTTGAAAAATTTTGTCTCAGGCGGTATTATAAGTGCAATTAAGTTGCTAAAATATCAAATAAAGTATGTCAATTAGTTTTCTTTAAATTTCTATAATACAACTATAAATAATGTCAATACGCTATAAGCGAATGTGTAAGTGTGACGAAATACTCTATCACATTCCCCCTTTTTTTTGAAGGTACAAACTGTGCAATAGGAATGATTTGCTTCGGTTGTTTGCAATTTATATAATTATATTTCCATATTATAGATAATATTCTTTGCATATCTTTTAATGTAAATTGTCGACAAAAAAAACATTAGCCTGTTAGTAATATCAGTCTGCTTCTCCAGTCCTTCAATCCCATAATCAGTGTCATAAAAGTTGGACACCGAGACAGTGGTAGTTATTTGATGAAGTCTCACAAAACTATCTTATCGTAAAAAAAACCGCATATGGTGTATAATCCATCAAACCTTTGGGGTTTATTTAAATCTAGTAACTTCCAATATTTTATCCGATCAGGCCAACGAACCACTTGTTGGCCAACTCTGGTGTGCCGAGGTTGGCAAGTCGGGGCGCAGGTGCCGGCTGCGTCTGGCCCTCGACAGGTAATTAAAATGCTAATGAGCCGGGAGACGGCGACGCGCCGGCCCGGCGACGATCTCCATGTTTCGGCTGTTGTGTTTAGCTTTTGTTTTTAGCCGCCAATGCTTGTAAAGTTTCCGCAAAGTTAACCGATGCGTATCACTACATAGTATAAAACAAAGTCGCTTTTTCTTTCCCCATGTCCCTTTGTATGCTTAAATCTTTAAAACTACGCAAAGGATTTTGATCCCTTTTTTTTTAAAAGATAGAGTGATTCAAGAGGAAGGTTTATATGTATAATAACATCCATTAAATAGTGGAGAAATACTGTTATTTTTGAGGTTTCTAATATGATGTCGTAAATATTCACATTTTTTTCCGCTTACATTGCAAACGCAGGCTAAACCCTACGAAATTTATCAAAATAATGTACTAAGTATTGTACATATTGAAAAGGTCTACAGAAAACTCCGCGATGGTGTATGTCTATCTGTTATGGATATCCCACAATAACATTTTTTTGTCATTTACTTTTTACGACAAATAATGGCTAATTTTCGAAGCGATTTTAACAAATACAGCATTAATCCTCATCCAATTAAAGACTTTAAATACATTGGTGATTTAATATTGATCTATATGGCCTTTTACAGAATATGAATTAAATACATATTTTCGAAGATATTACAGATTAAAAAATTACGGGACGTAGCGTTTGCGGCGGCGGCGCGGCGGCGCGGAATTTAGATATTCCAAAGACAGCAGGAAATCTTCATGGTATTAGGGAAAGGGGAATTGTTTTACTCTAAATTTAACACGTGCGGGCCACGGGCAGTAATGAATAAATCAAAACTACTGGATCGATTTTAATCATTTTTTCAGTGACATATTTCATACCCGTGCGAAGCCGGAGCGGGCCACTATGTTTTTTTTATATACAACCTTCACAGTTTTTTTGTAGTGTATTTAGTATCAGCATTGAACCCGTGCGAAGCCGGGGCGGGTCGCTAGTCATAGATAAAAACTGCCATGACAGCGAGGCTACGGCTAGTTTTTAGTTTAAACATCTCCCTCGACTACTGTTAACTCCACGTTATTTAATTACGGGAAAGTATAAAAAGTTTTAGGGAATATTTGCGAATTATTCGCCATTTTTGCAAAGATCGCCTCTTGAGTCCCACAAATAAAAAATACTATTGCTACACCTTATAACCTCAATTACCATTCTGTCAACAGTAGTGAAGTCTAAAATTCGTATTTGTTTTTTATTTTGTTTGCAAGTAGGTATATACATTGTATTTTATTACATAGATAAAATTAGACGCTATACCTAGATTCAGAGAAAGCTTTTGGATAAACATATCTAACATAAATAAAAAAATATTTTAAAACCATTTTTTTATTTGTTTTACAATGAGAACTGTTTGCTTGTACCTATTGTTTAAAAAAAGAACCTGTCCTCAATGTCAACTGTGAACTATATTTGTGATGAGAAACTAAGCCCAATTCCCAGAAGTCAGCCATCTTGTTTTAGCTATCTCGAATACAAAGATTAACCGCTTATTTGTTACTACACATTAATCTGTTATCTCTATTTTCCTTCAGATGCTACTTAATTATGAAGCAGCCAACCCAGAAGACTTCAAAGAGTCGAGGGGCGCTCAAATAATCCCTCAATAACTTTAAATGAATTCGTTAATTATACTAGTGTTGATTTGATTCGCTAAGTAACACGCCCTGGGGAATGCTTCTCAATTACCTATCAACCAAACTACAAATTAAACTTGTAAGATATCGCGCTACGTTTGAGACAAAGAGCATGTTTACAAAACGCGCGAGAGCGGAGGCAGTTGCATATAATCAGACAAACGTTTGTCAAGTTTTCTTTGAATAAGTTCAAACAACACATGCTTTGTAACGGGCTTATATACCGTGTAGTTTTGATCCTATGTGAGTCTTTCGTAGGGTTTTAGGATTAGTACTGACAAATGAAAGATAAAACTTTCGTTGCATACATCTTGCTGAGTGCAAAACAAGCAATATTATTGAAACATGTAATTGTTTTTCATGTCTTCGCTATTGTGACAAAAGGAAAAATTGTTCAGATGTACTAATTTGCAGAGAGTTTTACTAGAAAGTTTGGTTGAGATTTGAAATTTACCTTCATATATATATACTCGTAGAACAAGTAGTGAAAAGAATATCGTAAAAGATGAATTTACGCATTTTACTCGCATTTTTAAGGGTTTCAAACTTTCAACTAAAGGTGTCACATTATATTTTCGTTTATCCCGACATTCTTAAAACTGTACAGCATTCGTAGTCACAGTTAGACTAAGGTGTTATTTGTCTTACAGAAGGTAAATTGGAAAATTTTTAAAACTTTTCAGCACTATGAGTTGAATGTGTCCGTAATTTGGCAGTATTACAATCGGTTTGTTGACTTCATTCACAGAACATCTATGTTCTGTGACTTCATTGGTCATAATATGACGCAGTCCCAACTGGTTATAAAGTTGTCTGCTAAATCCTGTTATCAAGCTCTGAACCGATGCCAAATCAGCAGCAAAATAGTTTTTTTTAGAAGAAAACTTAAAAAAATGAAATCCTCATTAGTTTTATGCGCTGTTTTTTAAGATTAGCTTTTTTAAATTGTTTATAGGAAATAAAATGAAAAAATAATTTTAGTGAACCCAATCGCCCCAGCTTCCGCCTCCACCTGTCCGTTTATTCGGTGCCTAATACACTGGGTAATGTAGCTAAATATAAAGCCCATGTCTTATTAGCGCCGGTTGGGTCATGTCGAGTAGTTAATACCATGTTAACTGCATACGTTAGCTTTAAAGCCTGCGGTTTTACATGGTTTTTAATATGAGTATAAAAACAAATGTACGTGTAATTGAACTTTGATTAAGGCAGGTACTAGAAGACTATTATTAAGGTAAAAATTCCTGGTATCTATCATTAATATTCACTTAATTTAAAAGTTAAGGGAGTCATATTATACGAGTTATAAAAAACGTCGTTTATCTATACTTATATTATAAAACTGAAGAGTTTGTTTGTTTGTTTGAACGCGCTTATCTCAGGAAGTACTGGTTTGAATTAAAAAAAATATTTTTGTGTTGGATAGTCTATTTATCGAGGAAGGCTTTAGGTTATAAAACATTACGCTGCGACCAATAGGAGCGAAGCATTAGTGAATAATGTTGCAAAAATAATTGCGATCATAATAACGGAAATTGACGCGGACGAAGTCGCGGGCAACAGCTAGTTTCATAACAAAATGTAAATACAAACAAAATGTACACATTTCCAATTAGGCAACTAAAACTATGAAAATATAGGTATCATTTGACAGGTGTTTAGGAATTTGCTGTGGATTTTACCATCGTTGATTTAGAAAATGAACATCCAGTGAATTAAAAAGCGTCCTTGAAAAAATAAACAGGATTTAAGAACATTCCGAACACTTCATAGCACATTTCAAATGTTGACTAGGCCACCAACAAAAAACCTTGTAGTTCACTCGCACTTTACTGACTGGTAAATTATAGTTATGAATTTATAAAGAAAAGAAAAACCAACATAAAATTTTGGATTGTAAGAAAGACCAAGAACTTTCTATTGTTTTTCTGAATCTGCAAAACAATGCCTCCTGCTTATGAAGGCCCCCTGGGGCCTTCATCTTAATGATTGGTCCCACACAGCCCGCATCCAGCGACTTCCCACAATCTTCACCGTTAGTAAGTTTATTGAAATAACGCTACAGCAGACATTTAGTGCTCTGTTACATTAAGTAGCTCTACTATTATCTAGTCCACCAGTGGCCACATATAAAGGATTTGAACTGGAGACTTGGGCGTTAGCATGGTACTAAGTATCACACGGATAAACTGGTGAAATGCCAAAGGGCTATGGAAGGGTGTATGTAGAGTGAATCAAAGAGGATTAGATTTGAAACGCCGTACTACAACAGCCTGTCTACCAACATCCAAATGTTGGATTTCAACCTCATTACTTTCTGAGGTACGTTTATGGATCCTATCGGACCTATCTGATTTAATATTAAGTACCTAAAACCCCTGCCTTGCATTTAGCTAACTTTAAAATGACTAATGTGTTAACAACTAACAATCGGAGTACAAGGTCTGGGTATGAAGTAACTATAATCTTGGTCAATTCAAACAACAATAACGGCTGTCAGGCAGCATTGAATCAGCCATAAGAGGATTTCGAATTAAGACACTGTCAATATATTCAATCAGGAATAAATGTCAATAGTATACGAGTACACAAGGCTTAATAATGACACAGCTTATTACCCATTTGCTCTAATATCTGCCTAAATAAGTTACACTTCCGACCCCGGACTAATCTTCAAGCATGTTGACACTCAATACTATCTTCAAACATAATTATCCTGCCGATTTCCCCCAAAATTGGCGATACGCGGGGGATTGCTATATTGCTGGGGACGACGGGGATATTACGTATGCGTGATCGAGATTACTAAAACTTTTACGCAACTATTAAGTAGGCACTATTATAGATTCTGGAACTAATCTTAGTAAATGTTTTTAAAAAAAACTTCGCTTGGTGACAAGTTTGTAAATAGTGCTTTATAACCTACATCACTCAGCAATTATTTTTTCTTGAAGTGATTTAGCTGTTGTCTCTTTAAGTAGAGCAAGTTTATTAAATAATGAATTTTATTGGTTTTTATATGTGATATTATGATAGAGATCGGCGAAACAGTCTTTGCGTAATACCGCTGCGGTGATATTGGCGAATTTCTTAAGCCAACACCGCCAGTATCGGCCGGGTCATTGTTTGGCCAGTTCATTATAACGTGATTGATTCCATCAGACTTCGTTACGGGACGTGACTTTGACATGATCTCGACTAATATCAAGACTTTTCTTGGGCGAAATGTCATTACATATACTAATTTTTGTATAAATAATTTGGAACGAGACGTTTTCTACACATATGGTTAGAAGTATCATATTCTCTTACGATAACAGTATATTTTAAGACGTTAATATGTTTCGAAGTTGTTACTACAAGAGTTTCAAACTGCTGTTTTTTTAATTAGCTGACGCAAGAAGAAGTCACTACTGAAAAAGGATTACATGTTCTAATTTGTCTATTCAATTTATTTAAATTTTTCACTCGCAGCATAGTCATAATTTAATTTCACAAAAGAGTGCAATAAGTATGATCCAGAGCATTCTTATTCAAAGGCTCTCTCCTATTGTCTATCCGGGCAACAGAATTAGTCGGCACGTCGTGCGCGCATATTGAGGACTATGCAATTTCGCGAGACGCCGCGTCGTTAACGTCATAAATATAAAATATGTGCGCGCCTTGCCCACGCTGCATGCCAAGTGACCCGACTACGGTATATATCAATGTATTTCAAGCATCAGGAATAGGGACAAACTCTAAAGATCTGAGTCCACCTTTTTTAAATAAGTTATACTTTTTTTGTAAAAAATGTAATACACTTTACGTGGTGTGGACTTCGCTTATATTGCGTTTCTTATAAATTATTATCACTTTAAGTCCTTTTGCATCGTCTTATCTTTCTTAATGTCCAATTTATAAGTTATCGCTACTCCTTTTCAAAATATTTTCTTATCCTCATGTTGTATTTGAAATTAATTTTAAAAATATTTTATTCGAAATTATTTTTCTTCTCTCTTGGTACCTTCGCTGTTTCTGATTACCACATAAACAGGCTACGTACCTACTTTGATCAATTAAATGTAAGTATTTGATGTTGATTTTGCAGTAGTTTATATCTGAAAGCTAGTTATGACGATACACCCACCGTATCTGTCAGCTGTATCCACAATAGATGACAACTAGGTATTAATATAGTGCTGATTTAATTTGACAACTTCTCTGAAATTTTCGAAGTTTAACTTAAACGAATATAATATTTAAAAATGACTTTTTGGAACAAAGTTCAAATTTATTTATTACAAATGTTGTTTTCTTTCCGCGAATCCTGACATATGAACAAAAACTTTTGATATTTTTGATTGTTGCCGTTGAAGCTATGGCGCGCTAATTTGAAGGGGATACAAAATTAAACAAGAGAGGCAAGGAAGCCTGTAATCCATCAAGGCGTCATGGAGGACGAAGCAAATTTTAATTCCGAATGAGCCCTTAAAGGACTCAGTTTATTGCCGGATGAACTTAATGTATACCGTGACTCGAATATCATATTAATTTCACCCCGCTATCTGCCACCGCGCACCCGACTTTACATATTTTTTGAGAGTTTGAGACCGAATAAATCTCGTTTGATGGAAAAAGAAATTCGATGTAAACACAGCCAGTTAATGGAAATTTTGTTTTTAGTATTCAAAGGTGAACAAGAACATTGACCTGAACTGATCAGAATATGAGGTTTGGTTTGCAAAATGTGTTTCGTTGCATAAGATCAACGCTGGTACATATATTCATTGATTTGAAAACTTCATAAATTAAGTAAAGAATATATATGAAATACCAGATAAACATCTTCTAGATAAATAGTATAAGTGGTATAAAAGAGTCTTCAAAAACATACATAAAACATACTAGCGTACCTACTTCTCGTTGAATTTGCCATAATACTGGAAAAAATGTGATGTAATAAATGAAAATAACTTTATGCTCGTGATCGGGAAATCTCCGTCAAAAAGTTGCATCAGCAAAATCTGCGATAATCTCGTTATTTAATTATGACAATATGCCGTGGAAACGACACGAGGATTAACCTTATTAACGTGAAAACTTGCGCTACCACACAAAAACTAGACATAAAAAGCATTGCGGTATATGTAAGCATAAATGTTCAGAAAAACCAGTAATTTCGCAATGGGCAGATCGATGAATGGAACAGGTCATTCGAGTTTAGTGATTTTTGATGATGTATTTTTACAATATTTTGAAAATATTGACAATTTGAACTAAGCTGTTAGTATTTTTATTGAATTACGTACTAATTTTGATTACATAATACCTAAAAACAAAATTTCATAAAAAAACCAACGAAAAGGGTGAAATGAGCCACCTATTTTGAATCGATGCAAGACGATCGGTCTTGTTTGACATCAACTCAATATTTGTTACATTCAATAATTGAGTAATACAACTAAATAGTAAAAGTAATAGTTAGGTATTTTTTTACGTTATTTTTTCTTATTTGATTACTATATCATTTTGCATTACCTACTGAATTAATAAAAGTTTAAAGGTTTCATAATTCTCTGATACTCAAAATCCCTGTAGTGTATAATAATGTTATAATCCCTTAATCATATTATGATTTCGTTCAGTAATAAGTTCATCTATTTATTATTTTGTACTACTGGATCAAGGAACAGGTTACATAGTTCAGTAATACTCAAAATCCCTGTAGTGTACAATCATGTTATTATCCCTAAACACATCACGTCTGATATTACCACACGCTAAACTAGTTCGCGATGAAGCACAACAAACGACAGGCAACCCTAATTAAATTTGGATGCCTCAAGTTTGGCCAACTCGGTGCATCTTCACACTACACCAATTTTATGGTAATTTGCCAAGCAAGTTCATAGTAACTTGGTTTATAAAGCTTAGTCTGTGGCAGTGAATATTGTTAAGTAATTTTGTTTATTACCGGCGGCGAGAATTCCGAGTTTGTGTTAGGCATTTTAAAATAACAACGTAGAAGCTAGAAAGTAATTGTTTGGGAAGTTTCTACTAAACTTGCTTTAGTTAAAACAATAATATAGATAACACTGGGTTATGTATTTTAAAGAGTCAGAGAGACTTATTACGGGTAAGTTTTTTAATTAAGTTACTTTAAACAAAACAGACTTTAAAAAACTTTACTGTGAAAGTAAATGTAGACCTTTACATTTATTTAGATTTTAATGTTTTAGGTCAATTTGCACCTAAGCAGCCGGAACATTAAAGCCGTTTTTTTTCCAAAGTTCGTCTAACGTATGTTTCGTATTCTTGGAAAAACTCAACGACTATGTAGGTTTCAGCAAGATTTTTATGGGAAGGGTTATTAATTTCATTCAAATTAATTTTCTAATCAAAGTTATCAAAAGATTTGATAATGTTATGATGTATCCTGTTTTATTACTATCCATCCAGCAGCCTCTTCACTCCACTATTGGCCCTACTGGGATCACCAACCCATGTGATTAAGGCAAGTCGTCTAGTGAAGACCTATTCTAGCAGTAGACTAAATGTGGTAAATCTCACTACTGGGCAAAGTCTTTTGTCATTGAATTCAAGTTACTACAGCTATGATCGCTAAATCACAGCAAATGTGAAAATTCAGTTACATTTGACGTTTACAAAGTAAATGATTCTCAGGCGAATCCATTCATCATAATTATGTTGAAAAACAGATGAATAACTATAGTAGTCCCTTCATAAACCAAGCACTTAAAAACTTTTCTTATCAACACTAACATAAGAAACCACTTCTCTAAAACGTGTCATTTCTGAAATGCCCCATGCATACGGTCAATCGTATTGCGGGTAGCCACTACCGCTGCCTCACGGGAATGAAAGCGCCGCGTTAGCTGGTAGACGATCACCTACTGGCTCGCCGCTAAGTGGATTGGAGTGGGACCTCATCTGTTCCCCGTCAGACCGGGGGACTCGCCCCCCTTCCCCCTGCGCCTGAATTGCGTTAAATAAAGTCAAATTGAGCAATAAAGGCTGGGGAACCAGTAATGCAATAGAATCCCGCGACACTGAAACTATAACCACTAATTTACACCGTATTTTGGTATCAAGTTCTTGAGCCTTCCGAGTTTATGAACATGCTTTGTTGGAGGAAACGGTGTTGTTACTTTGTCTCGGCTTTGTGAAATTGAACGGTATTTGCTTCAACTTTTTATACGCTATCCTAAATCAAAGATATGAGTGCTTGTGTTTTGGTATGATGCTGATTACCTATAACATCAAATGGGTTACCTAGAAAATAAGATAACTGAAGTTTTTGTCAATGAAATTATACGAATACAATTAAATTGTAATCTCATAAAATTATAACAGAAATCACAGGCATTCAAGTACTTGTGCTATATGGAATGTCATTTAGTGAAGAAGCTTAAATTTTTATTAAGAACGTACTAACCGTAGTGTATTAAAGCCCGTTTTTCTCAAGAATTTATCAAAACGTAAAACATCAGAGGCAACTGCAATAAACGGTTCAGCTTATAAGCGAAAACAAAGTGAGCGGAGTGACGAGGGTAGAGTAAACTTTGTGTTATGAAACAGCCGATTTAAGCCAAGAAATCATCGCGCCCATTACAGGGTTAACTGTTTAGGGCTGCGAATTTGAACAACACAAATTGTTTAGGGATCACATTGGCTTTTGAAATAGGTGAGCTACAAACAACATGGATATTATCTTATAAAAATAATTTGGAGGCCACACCAAATTAGCTCGCTACACCACATGCAAACTTTTGCAAAATAAACCCGATATGATGTTTGGAATTTTACCTTTACAATTATGAATCAGATTTTTTTTGAAACGTAATTCTTAAAAATGGAGACAAAATGGAAGTATTTTAATATAATTTTTTCCAATATCCCCGAGACAACCCTGCCATAATACAAATAACCCGTCTTGTGCTGCGCGTCTTCGCGGTTTCGGCGGCTAGGTTTAAAATTCAATTTATATCAATTTGTGTGTAATCACTGGGGGAGGTTCACGCAAAAATACGTCGAAAGCGCCTTATATTGCGCTCTAACGCAATCACTTACACTTTTATGTAATAAATTAGATTCTCACCTATTTACTGGTTTACAAATTGTGTATGAATTAAGCATTTATTCAGTTTAGGTAGGTTGAGGTTTGATTTTGGTAATAGCAGACAAATTTGGAAGGAGTGTGTCCACCTTAATATTTAAAATGATAAAGTTATTTTTATATGGACTGTAAATATGTTTTTTAAGGAACATCAAGCCCTTCAAAAAAAATGCTTATTAGCATATATAGTAAACATAATGATTTGATTAGTCTCGATGTTCTGATTTTATTTTCTATTGTCCTACGTACAATATACATAGGTAGTTGTGCCTACATTTAACCATCCGGGTTAGCTGCAAAAATTCAATAAAACAAATCAGCGATTCGGGGCTAAACGGCGCCCACTTCACTTGTCACAATAGAAATTCAAATAACCTGCGTTCACGCTCTCTGTTGTCCTTTTTAAAACGTTTTTAATATTCCTCTGCCGTCTTTGCCCGGTCTATGGCAATTCCTTGTTCTAAAGCAGGCGAATTGAGCTTTTTTTGTTTATACAAGTTGAGAGCAGTTGGAGCGTGGGTAATCTCTTTTACGTTTGTTGGATTTGAGAGTGGAGAGTATTCTTTTTCATTCGTTTCGTCAACTGCCAGTGTTTGCGCGTTATTTCATAGCTTGCTCTGCAGAAAGAGATCTGTCGCCCGGGCGAGTGCTCAGTATGCGTGTAAATTTTAAGCTTAATGTACCTTTCGTTTTATTTCTTGTCTACCTTCTTCTGATTGTTATTTGCAGTACACAGTAGTGAACGTCTAGGGTTTCCGTCTTATGTTGCTGTGATTCGATTATTTTGTATGCTATGTCTGTTTACACTGCTCATGTAACTATAGTATCCACTGGGCCCATTAAATTGAAATTTTAGGATAAATAGTTATGAAAATGTACGACACAAATAGAACGGATACCCAAAAGTCAGTTGTTCTATTTTACCTCAGCCCTAGCATGCAACAACATCTGCTTTCTACTAATTCAAGAAGAACAAAAACGATAATCTCTCAGAAAGGATATAATTTGAGGTGTTAATAAGTGAACTGATATTCAAGTATTATAATGTGTGTAATAGTAAATTTATCTCCCTAAGCAAATATAGGTTAGTTGGCGGGATTAATCGTGTTATTTGATTGATTACATTGCTGTGTCACGTTACTACATTCAGTACACATATCTCGTCCCTGTTTGGTGTAGATTGTTCTATCATTCGCTAACTAACTAGCGCATTAAAGATGAAAAAGGTCATTTTCTCTTGAATTTTTTTTTATAAACTTATATCACCTTCTCCGGCCGTTTTGGCGTAATTGAGTAACAAACATGCATCCAAATATATGATTTTTATTTCACATATATATGATTAGTAAGAATTAAGATTACCGTATAATTTTGCCTAACTGTTTCGAGGCAGGGCAGCCGGCTTTCTAGCATTCGTTACTTAGTGCTTGCTCACTCTGTAAGAATATGTCGGTGCGGGTAGTGTGGTGTAGGAAGGAACCTACTAGCTAGCGGAAATCATAATCAAAATATTTCTTAATATTTTTTTAGCTTTTCTTCACGTTTATTTGTCTTAATTGAAATATATTATTTCATAATAATAAGTATTTGTAAGTAATACTTTGTGAGACATACTTATCTTTACTTGAAATTACAACTACTTATCGTGAATATGTTTCTGTTGATTGTTATAATCACTTATAAAATATTTGTATTTTGTACTTAGGTATATTACCAAATTTTCCGTGACTCCAATATGTCTCATTAGGGTGTTTCCTCTACGCTATTGCTCTTAATTATGCAATGGCTTCACGCACTCCGGTATCAATTAGTATAACTTAAGGGTCTAACGTATGTGGTTAGATCTTCCTCCAAATGGTGCTTTTCAAATAACTGTGTTTTGTTGTTTGATATTTGAAGTATAAAAACCTATGATGCACATCAATGATGGAGGTTAATATTGGTACATATGTATGGTAAAAAATACACCTAATGTACCTTCTTTACTTTGAAAGAATAACATGAAAAACAATTACCTGAATAATTTATTTTCCAACTTTTAACAACAATTTATTTGCTTATGAAAACAGTCCCAAAACAGGCTTTACAACTTGTTTATTATAATGGAAGCTGTTTTACCTCACAATATGTAAATATGTCTCGTAGTCTGAAAACAAAATTTATTTTAATTACGTACCTATGAATGTTAAAACAATGTTATTTGAAAATGCTTACAATTACATGTTTCTTACATTTACACGTTTCCTTGATAGCGAAACTTCGATGCAGTCAGCAATTGTTTTATGCAAATTTAGAAAACTAGATAAACTGTTAGTCCATATAGAACATATTATTAGTATAGGTATCATCTACCTTATATATGTGAAGGATTCTTTTCAAACTAAATCTTTCTATCTTTGCATAATTTTGACACGTCAGGTTTAAAGGTTTAAAATACACGCAGATGCGCTTTTGTGGTGCCTTCCATTTCGGAAGCCTCTTAAGTCGGGGCTTCAATGCGGTATTAGCATGACAAGGTATCTAACATGTATTGAATGAAACAAATATACAACCAATTTGACACAAAACAGTAGTTATTCCTGTTATATATTTGTCTACATTAGCGGTGTTTCACACAAATTAATTAAATTTAAGGCTTAACGTGATTTACTAGAGCAAAAACGTTTTCAATAAAATAAATATGCTTTTACAAATGTTTACAAATTTCATGTGTTAAAATATAGTCTGTTATTATAACATTTCGTAATTTAGTACTTTGGAAGTTTCCTTAACATAAATAAAAACACTATCCTAGTATTTACATTCATTAGGGTCGGTTACATTTCAATTTCTAAAGGCATTATAATGCTATCCTCTGATATTACAATGTAAACTTAAACCGTATTTTAAGAAAATTACTTCATCCTAAATTAATGTTCTTACATTGTAATTGTCTTAGTAATAACAATGAAAAGCAGCTTAAAAATACAAGGTTGTAATTGTTAAGCTCTGACCGCCCCTACTTGATTCTCGTCGAAAACATCTGAAATTCATAAAACTTAGCGAAATAAAAGTTGGGAATAGCAAAGACAAACGGGCCCGGGGCAGTCCGAATTATCTTTTTGTCGACTCTTCGTTCTTAAGAATTCTCTTTTAAATTGTGTTTGGTTTTGGTCTTTTTGCGGCGCGTGTCCTTTGCCCGCCACCGTCTGCATTAATAACGGCTAATATCGCCTTTGTAGGGGCACTGGCATTCCACTACTTTTAAAATGCAAAACGTTCATATTTCAAAAATATTCTTATTTTGGTTTAACTCTTCAGATTTGGTACAAATAAAGTTTTTCACGTATCGTTGTTTAATAAAAAAATCTGTCATAATAAAAATATCACAACTGTTTGAAAAACGATTGACATTCTAATTTTTTTCTCTTAACAAAGTAAAAGTTCTAATTATTTTTAGGCTGTATAAACTTTTAAATACATAGCAACAAATTTGAAACAAGTTAAATTCACTTTCTTGTTATCGGTAAACTTGTTTTATTTTTAAGCATCCGACTCTGGCGGAACTACGATATAAAATAAAAGGTAAAAAAGATGTCGACAAACGTTACCTTTTTCCTTAAATATGAATAAGAAACTTAAAAATGGAACTAAAATGTAGTAGGTACATCTTTCGAATATTCCACAGCGTCTAGTCTCTAACTTGCAACCGTTTTTCTTTTCGACACGACCCCTATCTCAAGACGCGAAGCATCACCGCTCATAACCCGAGCGCGATTCGCCTTATCAAATGCAAACACTCGCGGGCCGTTCCGGCCATTGGGTGCGAACGCTCTATTATTTTTATTCCTTCCCCCACGAAGGGATTGTGTTGCTTTGTATCAGTTCAAACGTCTATCGATCACAGTCACGCGTTTGACGAAACATTCGAGATTCGCAGCGAAACTCATTATTAGCTTGACGAGAATCGTTACGGCATTTTGCACTGGAAAGGGGTCGTGTTAACTAGTGAAAATGCGGAAAATATATTTAAGTAGCAATGCAAAGCTATAATCATTACGCAATTGTTTGCTTTTACAATAGATTTTAATTTCGTGGTTCTAAAAACAAATGTAAACTGAGTCTAGGTTGTACTTACAAAAGATTTAAATAATGACTAGCTGTTCTGGAAAGTTTTTATTTTGCTATCTAATCAGTATCAAAGGAACTAAAAGAATAAAATTAATTTCAGAAGATCTGAGAATTTTAGTTTAGCGAATTTGTTTGGTTTTCATTTTGTATTATCATGTATGATTTCTAAAGAAGATATGATATACTTCTGGTGTAATATGTTCATATTATTTTACAACCTTCACACCTACCGCAAGATATGTCATCCCTGCAGATTCCCGTAAAAAAGTAATAAAAAACGAATAAAGCAGGACCCTACAGTTCCCCTGTGTCTCCCATTATACTGTTATGATACCAAAATATTGCCTCACCTTGAGCACTCCCTGCGTGTGTTGAACTAATTCCGATTTTTTTCGTAAGACATTTTCAGGGGGGAACCGTTTCTCTATGCTTTACAGAAGAAAATTACCTTCCCTAAAAGCTATGCAATTTTAATTTGCAATTGTGTGTAATTAACTAATTTCAATTACAAACAAAATAGGTAAGTAGTAATGGTAAGGTTGCAAGCTTCTTATAGCAAAATAATCTTAGATTATAATTTTCAAGATTAATTAGCAACACTTTTTAAAAATCTTAACAGTTAATATCTGCAAAGTTTCAAAGTGAATTTCAAACATTATCTAGAACAATGCAACGCTTCTTTACTCACAATTTTACTACCTTTGAACCTCAACTTCTTAGTTGAAAACAAACGAGTAAAATCTCTTTAACTAACCTGGCAAATTAATTAAGCTGTCTATTTCAATTTATGTACCGTGCTCAGCTGCATAATACATGATTAGGTGGTTTAAAATCCTTAAAGTCAACGAATTTGTAATCGGGTCTATTTAAATTTGATCTTAAATATATAATGCGGTTGTGGAAGGGTTAGCACACTGACTGATTCAATTCGCGGCGAGACGCAAAGTTTTGTCGTTTGGTTTAGCTGCCGAGTTTAGGCACTTCTGTAAAATTAAGGTACAATGTTTTGTGCAAATAAATACGAAATCTTACAATCTTTGTCAAAATTAAGAGCCTCAATAGTTGCTATTTATATATCTCCAGTAATAAATTTAATTATCTGTTATTTCAGCAAATCAGTTAAAATTTATTTCTAACTATGATTGCTTGCATATTAAATGTATCTTTCTGTTTGACACATTGTTTTTTTTTTATTTAGAAACCTACGCGTCCCCGCAGGTTTGTAAATTAATAAACAGTTAGATACTGTCAAAAATAAATGTACAAAATCCTTCACATTGTACACTCAAACCGTTACTGCCCAAACAAAACCCAAAGCGATTGATAAACTGAAATATGACGTTAAAATTCCACAAGAGGTAGAGATTTAATTCACTTAAGTGAGGAGCGGGCCCGGGCAGTGGTGTAGTGTTCAGGGATGAGGTAGACAATTTTATTTTCCGCTTTTTGGGTAATCAATAGGGGAAACTCGACGCCCCTAAACAACCGAACAGAATGATAGAGAAGATGTGGAGTCGCTCAAAAAGATTTTCGCTTTTTTTCTGCAATGATTATAGCAATGATTTAAACTTTGTATTATGACTCCAGTCCTTAAACCGAAGACTTACACCCGTATTTATAAAGAAGTAATACTTATTGCTTAATATAACTTTAGGTGTTATTACCTAGTGCTTAAGTGAAGGAAATAGGTCACCATTAATAGTCATATTATTTGGCTGAGACTGCTACCTTTTGGTAGTTCTAACATCTAGTAATTCTAGATTAAGGCATACAAATTGTCTTTAAAGTAAATAATTACTTTTACTGGTTTCTAAATACGGGTGTTATACTCAAAAATAAGTGGCTGATGTTGCCGTGGAAATACAATGTTGGAAGCTTTAATAGCTGTATGAATTTATAAGTACCTACATGACATAATTTTTGGGGAATACATGATGTACTCACTCACAAGAGGCAAGAGGTCCTTGTCCTACCACTTAATGTTTTGAAAGTTACAACAATTTATGCTGATTACCTCATAAAAGTAAATGTAGCCTGGAATAAAAGAACATTAATATTCTAGAGAATCGTGACTTTCAACCTATGTACCTCGACATAACATAATATAACTGCGTTTGCCCTGATTACGTTTCAAAATGGTAATAGAAAAGAAAAACTAAAGTTTATCAAAGTAAAATGCTGGCATGGAAATGTCGTAAATTCTGGATAATTTGCAACTAAAAATCATGTTTCTCTAAACTCAACAGAAGTATCAAAGAAAACAGTTTCATTTATATCACAACATAAAAACAAGACGTGAACTTATCGGCTCTTCATTTCTCTCTGTTCTCACAGTGAAATCTAATATTCATTCGAATAATAGGAACATGTTTGCGTGGAGCTATTTTCGAAGAAATCCAAATAGTTTTCATTTTGTGAAAATGAACGCGAATAACTTATTTTATTTCATCCATAGCAGGGATGCTATTGAGTTTCTGTGCATGCCATACATCGAAATCAAAACTTTCAAATAAACGCAACGCTCTTCTGTGAATGTCAGGTTGAGACAGACTCTATGTTGTTTTGTTTAATTTTTCAAAAGAAAAAACCTTTAGAATTACTATATTTTTATCAAGGAATTGTAATTTTTTAAAAAGAAATTGACAATAGCAATTTATTTGCTTAAAAAACAGTCT
This sequence comes from Anania crocealis, assembly GCA_949315895.1. Taxonomy (NCBI): domain Eukaryota; kingdom Metazoa; phylum Arthropoda; class Insecta; order Lepidoptera; family Crambidae; genus Anania; species Anania crocealis. The sequence goes on along the minus strand of OX438865.1, from coordinate 10,723,883 downwards.
CAAACTGACTTTCGTTGACCACTTACCTGATTGACACAGTTTGAGCAATGAAATACTTTTCTATTCTATGGTCCAGTATAGTCCTGGATTCAATCCCCGGGTCGGCCAACTAAAAGTTTCAAATTTTCGAATTTTGTTCAGGTTTGTGATCACCAACCCGCATTTGATGAGCGTGCGGTGATTATGCCTGTACCTATCTTTGCGCTAATAACTTGAATCATTGCCCTGCTGTGGGATGATTATTGGGCTTTACTTTGCTTTTTTCATCACAACAAAATGCTAAATCTATTCCAGTGGCGAAAGAAGACATTTCAATAAAAGATATCTTGACAACCGCACGTAACAGAACGTGAGTAGTTACCGTCATCGCCCTTCGATGTAAACTTTAATAAAACATGTATACCCTATTTTTCTCGTCGCAGATATCCGCAGGCTTGGTAGGACAACGGTACGATCAGGGTTGACACACCGAGGCATGATTATTTTTTTAAGGTAAATGCTACTTAAGTTTCGTTGTTATTATTTTCAGACGGGTATTACTTCAGTAACGGAATGGGACTTAAGCTTCTAGCCCCTGTGTTTGTTACAGTTGCAACGCAAGTCTTGACTCAATAGAAGATATTATTACTTTTGTTCATTATGACAGTTGTATGTCTTTTGTAAAGTTCATCAGCGATTGACGATTTTTTCAAACCTATAATAAAACAAAAATATTGATTTTGAAGATCTCAACTAAAAATGATATTTTATCACATAATATGTGTAATATATGGGTAAATAATATGATGAAATCAAAAGTTAAATTTTCGTGAATCTTGACATTTACAAGTAGTTGAAATAGTTGAGTAGTAGGTTACACTTGGCCTGACAGCCCTATCGTCGATGGGTCCCGATCGGGCAGACAACGGAAACGTCTCGAGTGGATGATTGCGCCGGAAAATAGGCCCCACCCTTGGACCCACTCCACTGTTTGCTGGGCTTGAAGACTCCAAATTATGACCCCATAATGAAGGTACTAACTACATTTATTGTTTTGATTGTTAATTTATTAATTCATTAATACCTTAAATGCTACAAAATAGCATGACCTACGTTCACTGTTTGCGAAACTCACATAGTTAAAAGCTTTGTACAAATAATTCTAGGTATGCCTTAAGGTTTAAAGAGATTATAAGTACCAGTCTACATTCTAGTAAGATTAGACTTTCTTTCTTTATTGGTTCATTTGTTTTCAAAACATATAATCAATATTGATATTTTTTCCTCTCACTAAACTCAAAAGACAATTATAATTGTTTTTTGAGTTTTTCATCACGAATTCTGATTGATGAAATTGAAACCTGAATATTACTATACAAAGTGATATTAAGGCCAATAACCTCGCTACACGATTCGAGTAACTATAGCAATTTAACTACTTAATACCCACACGACAAGTATATAGTAACGAGCATTACTACCCAGGTCATAAATATTCCCTGCTAAAAATGAATTAATTCAAAGATACACCATTCTATTGATGGCTATCTCTAGTATAAACGGTGGTAGCCACTTGGCCCATTATCACGTGACTGGAATGGTGTAATATGTGCATTGTTAAAGTAATAAGTGCTCTAATGTGTGCAGTGAAAGGTGTAAATTAGATTGAGGGGTAGACAAGGGTCGTTCATCCATCGCCTTGGCAGAACAGTCATCAACTATCGATATCAACAATCCATTTGCGAGACATCCCTTTTAAAGCAATGGTGGTAGGAATTCATTTTAATTTGATTATTATCTTACATCTCATGCAGTATACCAAGTAATTATCGATTGTAAAATGACGAAATCTTTCTTTTTACTTAATTATTTAATAAAATATGATCATTACAATTATTGTAAAATTTTCCTATGACACACCCCTCGATTGTATGTTATTCCAGACACAATTAAAATCAATTGTTGTCGCGTCCGCCGGCGGTCTTATGATCATGTTGGATTTAAGTAATGTTTGGTAAAGATAGAATAATTAGTCATACATTGAATAGTTTTACAGATTTACGATAATACAATTTCACAATCTGACAGATATAAATAAAACCTAGATAAATTCACCGCTGGACACGGGAGTTTTAGCAATCATGTGTAATAGAGGGCCTCTACAAAAGAAGGATTTGGTCAATATCGCCACGTTTAGCAGGCAGATTGGCAATCACAATTTTGGCCAATGTTGGAGAGAAGACGTTGCAGTGTGTCTTCTTCTGGCAGCACTCCTTCTGAAGAAAATGGGTGCAGCTCTTTGAATGCGTAGGCACCACGCGTTTAATTTAAATTAAAAGAGGTTAGGACCTATTTTTACAAAATTAAATTGTCGATATTGTTATGTTTAATAGCGCAACACTGGTTGCTAATGAATGGAGTAGTGAATGGGCGGGCGCGGCCCGGAATCGAAGCGCAAAGTGGATTAGTCACAAAACTTACGATACATACACAAAGCCACATATTTTTATTTAGTCTTATTATTTCCATTTTTTAAATACTTAACTATTTATAATAATTACTTTATGACCTCCTTGGTGGAGTGGCGTACACACCGGCTTTCAAGGTGTCGTAAGCTCCGAGTTCCCGGGTTTGATTACCGTTCGACGAGTCAATGTAAAATATCAAATTTTCGATATAGTTACTCACTCACTCACTTTGAGGTCGGGACAATTCTCGTTTAATTATGTCTATTAATACTAGCCGTAGGTATCTAGTGTTTTTAATCAAGTAATGATATCGCATTCGATTCCTAAAAGTAATTTTTTTAGTTACTCGGATCTGAGTACGGTAGAAGACATGTGCATTATGATACCATAGTAATTTCAGTATTTTAATAAACTTCATTTAAAGTATTATCAAAGTGTTTTAGTTAATCACGTATCCTGTAACTACTTTAGTTAAAACAATTATACGATTTCCAGATTTATTATCAAGTTAATTTAGAAAAATAACAACGTAATAACATTTCAATCAAAAATAACGTACATTGTATTTACTAGCTGTATTTTTAAAAAACAAACGGTTGAAATTTAGTGCAGTGTTAATATAGCCTCTAATTAAAACTTGCTTCTCTTACCGATGCTAATTTTGATGAAGGTGTTTTTGATCCTAGCGAACAATTTTAAAGAGAAATAGTTTTAATAAAAGCGATCGCGGCGCGCCTCTATGTAAACTACACGCTTAAGTGCTAATTTAATTAATTGTTCCATTTCCCCACATACACGGCCTGCACGCACCACCCCCCACCCTGCAACCACCCAACAGCGATATTTTTCACTTATACACAAACCCCCAACAAATTGGCTACCCGCACCCCCCGCCTAACATTCATGAAGAAAAAACGTCCGTGAATCACACAGAGTCCCGATAAAGTTACTCCGTAACGATCCCGTAAACTAATTTATTCCAACAAAATAATTTTGAAGAATCGTAACGGATGTCACCTGTACCTATCGAGACGTAACTTTGCCAATTTAACTTTATTTGTATCGAGCAATATTCAGGACTTAAATAAGTTTAACTTTATCGCTCTTATATAATGTGCAGGGAACGAAAAAAAGCAAGATAACTGATTACATAAGAATGGTGTTGAATTCGAGAGCGAAGGGAGACGCTGTGAAAAGAGACCCGGAGGGCGGATTATTGAATCATCAACAAAACATCGCACGCCTGAAAGCCTACGAGCCTCTAATTACTTTCTACTCGTTGGTATCATCTCAAAATCGGATGAGATTTGATGAGTAATCGATCGAGCCTTAATTGCGGACTCGATTTGTTGGTAGTGTAAACAAAAAGAATTTACACACGGTACGAAATAGGCGTTTTCAGAATGGAAGGTTAGGGTCCGTAGAGAGATTTTCCGGGATGTTTTTAAGCGATGGCAGCTGGGCCGGCCTGGGCAAATTAAAAGCAGGCCATGCGTGCGAGCATTGTGAGCAGGGCCACGTTTTATTGTTGCCGATTTGTCTGGTTGGAAAAACACAAATGGCACGGAGAGGGTTAACTCTTTGTTAATCGAACGACCGATGTACCTAAGCGATAACAGTCTCGCGCCCATCTCTTTGACTGGCGAGTACTAATTAGGACGATATTGTACTAAAAACCCAATTTGGACGACTAAATGTGGTCATAAGTTTTTTCAAAGTATACAGAATGATTTTTTTATCACCTTTAAAATTGTTTATAGGCGTTAAGTATCGTATTTAGGGCCCATTTATGAAGTTTAAAATTTAGGTCAAGTTTTCACTTTCATCCTGTAAATCAAATATTATTTCGACACCAATAAAATTATTATAACTACAAATATTTTATCAATATATTATTAAGACCTTATACAAATATTTACATGTCTGTAAATGTCGAAACTGTGTTACTCTTTTGCGTGACATGTACGGAAGAGCTAAAGTTCAAAAGATCTTATTTTTCAGTCCAACCTACGCATAAACCAGTAGCCCTTTTTCTATTTCTGATTTTTCCCAATTCGTGTTTCGTTTTTTCAAATAAGTGATGACAAGACTTATACGATAAAGTGAAAATAACGTACGTTTTTACTTTTTGAACGTTAAAATATTTAGACGGTGAATTCGGGATGTGCCGTGAAGAATAGCTACGAATATCTCACGACTATCCAACGGATTCCTGTTCCCATTTCAACAAGCTAGTGTGGCCCAAAATCGATAGATATTTGTAATACATGATATATTTAAATTTAAACGGAAACTTGACATTTTTATATTTGGCGTTATTGTTTATTGCTAAGAATGTTTCACTCTAAAATTTAATACTTTAGTTATTACAGACACTCTTATTTTAATTACTCGCATAGCTATAATTTTATAGGTTTTTTTTTATTGCTTAGTATGTAGGTATATAGACCCATTCTTACACATGACCATAAAATATGCCTACTTAGCTATACCTTAGCAAAACTACTAATTGATGCAGTGTTATAGTCAGGACCTACATTTTTTTAAATAAATAATGGGTTTGCTCTTGACAACATACTTAACTATACGGTTAAAAAGAAGCCTAAGATGGAGCGAGCTTACCCAGAGGTACTGGTTCTCCCACACACCAGCGGAATACAGAAAAACTGTTTGGCGCTGGACTCCGGCAGGAGGGTGGTAGCATCCAGGCGGCCTCTTACGAAGCCTACCACCGCAGAGGGACCTGTTAGCCGTCATCATTGGTTAGAAAACCAAAGATGCCGTTGCCCAGGGTGGACCACTAGGAGGTAGATCCCACCACCCCATACATATCAAATACGTTTTATTTCTCAAAATGATATATTAAACAAAAAACCCAAATCGTTAAAAGCCCTATGTTTAAAGTAAAATATTTATTATTTTCTAAGATTATGCCACAAGTATCGATAAATTGAATACATTTTTCGGCTGCACTATCAGGGACGCCCCAAATGACAACAGATTTAGGGAAAGCGCCAAGCCGGGTGTGAAATGTAGCCAAGCGTGTCGCGTCTTATATGACATTCTTGGCATCTACTTCGAGTATAAATGTAAGCGATACCCTAATCTTGCTTTTATTAAAAAGTCGTGAACTTTAACGCAGTGCATGAGCCCTTCCGATATATTTCCATTATTGGTTAAAACTTTTAAATTTGGAATTGGGTGTTTTGAATTTAGAAGATAACTATTACGGAGTAGAATGAAAATTAATTGTTTTTTTTTATTGACCTTAGTCTCAAATAAATTTGTATTTAAAGGAAGTAGAGCAATAGGGTTTACCCTGTGTTATGGAAAACCAAAAAGTTATATTACAAGAAACATAAATATGACCTGTTTCATTATTTTGGTGGTGTATTTTTCAAATTGATAACAAAGCAAATAATTAATATAAATCGTTGTAGGCATATTTAAAATTAAATAATATGATTATTCTATAATCATAATACATACCTAGTCTAGTATTTTTGTGTAAATTATTATATTGAGCCTTTTCCTGGTCCATAATTTAAGTTACATTCAGAAAATTTAGAAAATAATCTAAATACATATTTATGTTTCTCAGTATTGTGGCTTTACCGACAATGTTGCACTCACAGCTACTCAAACTTATAATGAATATGAATATGAATACTATAAAATAAAGCTAAAGTACCTACTAGCCTATTTGTAAAATATTCCTGTTTTAAAACTTGCTGTTTTAAAAAGAATCAAGTCTAAATTGTTATCTCCGTTCACGTAGCTATCTAAAATCTGTTAAATTTAAAATTCGATCATCGGTAATGCTATGAACAAATCGTTCCTTCTCCGCCTGAAGTAAATCGGAAAATCCGAGCGATTCGCATTCATTCCGTTCCGGAAGTTGACGTCTGTTTGAATATGTGATTTCGGTTTCCGACCAATCTGACTGCGCTCTTTTTGTTAAGGCGATTGTTCGTTCATTCGTATTGAGTGGTAATCAATAAGTTTCCTTGCTACATTGTGAAATTTTAAAGAAGTTTAAGTGTATTGTGTACTTAGATGAATTTGATTGGTATGTTCCATAGAGATTTTTAAGGTGAAAAAGCGCGTCATTGATCAATCTATGTACATAGGTTTTACGGATTTGCTACTTTGAATTTACCACAAAAATTTTTTTTTTATATGCTTAAAGCCTATTATGGAAACTAGATAATTTTGAATCATATTTCTCAGTCAACATAGATTAGCTGAGTAAATATATCTTTCTATACGTAAGAGTTAGTTGTTTCGGGGTTTCTTTCTCAGATTTTAACTTTAAAATGGAATCCCCAAAATTTAAGCAGAAGAGAAGTATTCCGCAGTCAAGACATCAATAGCTCAAGTCTCAAACTTCGAAATGTATACGTGTGCATTTAAAAGTGAACCTTATCTTATTGAGTTAAGGGCCGTCCTCAGATTTTCGGGAGAAAAGGGGAAAATTTCGAAGGGAACGGAGCACTTGTAATTATCTTGGTAACCGGATCCAGCGGTACCATAATTAAAAATTAGCGATACTGTTGTTACCTCACTCTAATAAAATAGGCCGTTAATTTCTTAATAGGATATTTTACGGTTGGATCTTTATTTTTTGGTTGAATTGGACGTGGTTGGTTTTATAGCGAATCTGGTGTCGCTTGGGGAAATAAAGGAAAATTAATTTTACTAACCCTGTTTTCAGTCTTAGCTGTTTTGGATAAAATTAGGTGCTAAAATAACATTACAGCAGATAGCAACGAGCAAAATATTGGATCATAGTATAAAGTTCAATCGAATCATAGTCAAGGAAACAAAAACATTTTATTCAAATAAATTAGTATAATATTTTTGATAAAACAGCAAGCAAAGCTAAATTAACTTTATCATATTTCTAAGAAACCCTTAATCATTTGAGTACCACAATTATTTAATAAAATCGTTAGTAATATTATAATGGTAGATAAGACAATCCCTTGCTCTCTAAGTTACTGAAACAAATCTATCCTAAGTTATCCCAAATTCTAGTCTAGACTCTATAACTTTAGTCTTTGCAAAATTTCATCCGCACCCGTTGAGCAACCATCATCCACTCAAACTTTCATATAATAGTAAAATAAGTAGAATTAGTGAGAAAAAGATAAGATTATACAGGTGAAATTTGAATCGCCTTCCAAATTTTAATATAACAATCTCCGAGAAAAAAACAAATGACGTATTTTTTCTTTTGGTTTAGCCCCGTACAAAAATGTCAAGATAAAGCACTTAGAAAATGTCCGCCAAAAATCTAAAATGTTTGATACGGCCTCCTAGCAACACTTTTTTTACGCGATGCGCATCTCATTTATTCATAACGATATTAACAAGTTGTTGATTTTCGAGCTTAGGCTTAGGACTGTAAAAATTTAAAACTTTGTTGCGACAAATATTTTCGGGTGAAAAGTTTTTACTTCATAAATGGTCGCCTAATAAACGCCTATAAAAAATGTGAAGGTGATGAAAACGTCGGTCTGTATCTATATATAGCATTTATATTGCCGACAGATAAGATTAGATGAGTTATTTTAAAATTTGAAGGTTAGATATTGGATAAACCGTTTTTTATTTCAGAACACCCGATCTCCTCCCACAAAATTGTATGTGTCTAAACCCATAATGGCATGAAACGCGAGTGACTGTGCCTATCCTTCAGTATGTAGAATGATTAATATTCTTAAAACAATGTTCGGGCATTCCGTAGCATTGCGCCGTGTCATAGGGTGCTCACTGATATCCCGCTCTGGGACCTTCAGGGTAGGGCTGCCACTAAGACAATCAATTTCAAATTTAGATGGCATGAAATTGAAATGAAAGATTTTGAAAATTGACGCCGTTGCGATGGAATTTTTTTTGGGCTAATAAGTATTATTAGTTTAAAAAATTTTCTCGTAAGTACCCAAAGTAGTTGCTGTAGTATAAAATGGCATATTGAATAATATCACTCTTTTCAGTAAATATATTTTATCGGAAGAGCATTTCTTTTTCTTTTAGTTGAGTTAGGCAATATTTGTTAATTGTTCTTCCAATTCTCCTGTAAACTCAAATCACAATAAACACGATCAAGAAATGATTCATGTGTAATGTTGCACAATTATAACAACAACCACAAAATAGTTTTGACAGCCCTGGGAGGCTGAATAGCTACAATCAAGCCTGTACCCTCATTTAAATATCAAAACAGTATTCACAGTCGGTTGCCCATGACCCCACAATAGTATCTACTTAAAGTAGGCTCTTTCCGAAGCTTGTACAGACACCAGCACGTCAACCTACCACAAAATGTCAAATTTTCTCAATTGGTATTCATCTCTACTTGTTAGACTTAAAATTGAAAATCAATTTAATAACCTTTAATTTTTGGGTAGGTTGACCTGCCGTTGTCTGTACCTATATTTTCGCAAACAAGACAACCATCTGAAGCCGGGAACGACTACAAAGTAGGTAAAATGAGTAGCAGAGCAGTAACAGATGTGCACTTTTAGTCAGTGATTGCAGTAATTTAAGCAAGCAATGTATATAAATAAATAATAAATAAATAAATATTTAATACATGCCTCACTGGGCCACACAGAGCCATCTAGTCCCAAATTAAGGTACTATTAAGTACCCTGTCGTATGGGGTACTAGACAACCGATAATCTTACTTATATAAATTTTTTTTGTAAATACATATTTATAATACCTAGAAAACACCTAGACCAGTACAAACAGACATGTTCATTCATATAGGTACCTACATAATTAATTGACAAGGTATGTTTAGGCAAAATAATAAGGTATGATCGCGTTTAATTTCCCGTTAACGTTAATTAATAATGAATAAAGTATTTTAAAAAACTAGCTTTTGAAAACCAGTACCTATCTGAGTAGAATTTTCAATTCACATTGCTTGTTTTTTCAACAAAACCGGGAACAACAGCATAAAGTGCAATGCAATCGAAGGACGACTATGTGGGTTTGAGTTACACCTGAGACAGTCAAAGTGGTAGTTTTAAACAAGTAACTATATTTACGAAAAGTAAAAGTCTAGCCTTGCGTTTTTTGTGAAAGTCCTATAAATGTCTTAAGCCTCATAAACCAAACAACATTGGTCAGAATAACTTGATCCTTCTGCACGTAATGCTATTAGTTATTGAGATGACCCCCGCCCACAACATAAAACACAAACAAATTAATTCTCATAATGAACCCTAATAAATACGGATCTGTTTATGCCATAAAGTATAAACGTTATAATAATTGGGACAAGAGGCTAGAAATTTACAGTTTTGAATACGAAATTTCGGAAGGGTGAATTAATTTGAACAAGTCTGTAACAACACAATGGAAAGTTGCCGTAACTTTGGATTCGATAGGTTATACGTATTATTAGGTTGGTTATTAAATATCCATTCGCGAAACCCCCGCTTCAGTTTCGTAACAAAAAGTGATGTATCAAATTTCGCTATTCGTTTTTCTTGGTCGTAGACAGACGTCTTTGCCTTGTTGTAAAATGAAGCATGCCTTTGACTATGTGTGTATTTTAAGAAATATTGTCTAGTCAAATATCAATAAATCAATAATTTACCAGGCAGTTAGGATTTTAGAAAATATTTGAAAAAATATAGCAATCTCAAAAATACCTTTCATTCTCAATAACTGTAGTTAGTTTTTTATTTTTGTACTTTATCTTGATATTTTTGTACTGGGCTATACCAAAAGAAAAAATACTTCATTTGTTTTTTGTCTCGTAGATTGCTAATAATATATTAAAATTTCGAAGGTGGTTACAATAGAAGAAATTATTCACAACTCATTTGAAAAAATTATTAGTATCCCAAGTACATAGGTCTTTAACTTTAATTATCCGTAGTTGGAAAAACAGTCACCTGTTGGATTCGAGTATTTAAACATTCCATTTCAATTTAAATACTATCCTTAATTTTTTATGTGCATGGCACATAAAATATTATCATTATATTTTATGTGCATGGCACATAAAAACAACACAATAGAAACGGTAAAAGCAATTTTTCCATTACCATCGAGTAACAAAATATTAAAAAGCAAAACGTAGAAGAGAATGCAACACTAAAACAGAGCTTAAAAGCAGCACCAAAACACAGACAATAGTCGATTAAAAGTTGACTTTGCATCTTTATTCAAAATGAAGGTGTCGAAAGCGCCTGCATGAAATACACTCTGAATTTGTTGGCGGGCTATAAAACTGCACAAAGCCTTTTCAATTAAAACTTTCAATGGCGTCCTAGCGCTAATTATGGCGGGCAGGACATCTATTACTATAAAATAGTACAAAATGAAGAGACCGCTCGAGTACAGCCTGGTAGGAACAGCTAGTCAATGTATCTTCGAAATATTTTTAAACGTTTGAATTCGGAATATATCGTACGCTTTTAATAAAGGTTTACAGTATAACTAAAAAAAAGGCTAAGCATTGTTGTCTATATAAGACAGCTAATGTGAAAACATGATCTCCATTTACGTGATATCAACAGTATAACATACAATTCAAATTGAACATATTATATTAGAAGCGGCCAACTCTTTGTTTTTTTTTTAATATTGAGACATTTAGTTATGTTGGTAGACAGAAAGCCTGTACACCACGGGACCAAGTTAGAAATTTGATATGATTTAAAAAACAAGTACCTGCCTTGCTATACGCAACTATATTAGTGCAAATGTATGTTCCGATCTTGCTTTAACATAAAACGAGTTCGATCTGCACTTTTTGTTGTTGTACATTGTGCCTTGGCTGAACTGCGTTGCGACCGCGCGGACCGCCACGCCTTCCCTCGACTAAGTGAATTCCGTTAATTAAACCATAAAAACTTCAATAAATTAAGATCCCAGCCAATTCCCCCTCTAATACGGTCGCCTCGAAAGATTTCAGATGCAAACGACATCGATACAGCCGGGAACGTGGCATAAATTGTTTCGCCCTGCGCCCCTACATCTGTTTGCGGCTCCATTTAATTTTAGTTATTGTGTCCTTAATGAAGCCCGCCAAATTTTGCGGTGTAAACATGATTTTAAATGTCAAACTAAATTAATTACAAGGTGGTTGATTAGTTCTGGGTATTAGGAGATTGTCGTTGAATATCAAAAGCATAAGTAATGCTACTAATTTCGATATCCAGTGCTTAAAGATACAAGTATGTTTACTTAGGAGTTACTTATTTCAGTATTTATATAAGTACTTAGATACGTAAAGTACTTCATATCCAACCCTATATCTTCTTTATTGGCATGAGGCCAATGTTTTATAGTATTTGACTGACACATACAGATAGATCTGTATTTACAGGCATTGCATAGTAGGGCCTTCGACACAGTAGAAGTTTAACTATCATCACGCCTATAGCTGTGTAACTATGAAACCTTAAACCACTTGACGTCCTGAGCTAAAATCTTAATTATATTATCATAATAATGAACAAATCGTTGCGTGGCTGTTCCAGCTGATTTGGGTGCTCTATTTAATTTGTTCTACAAAAAAGGTATCGTCAGAACAAACACACAAACAACAAACCACGGCAACATTACACACGACAGCACCATACGTTAATGAACGGGCAATAAGCTTTAGATAGGCGATAAGGCGCGCCCAAACTCAGTTTTCATTTACAAATTCGAGCTAAGTGGTGTGTGTGTTCTACCTAATTGGGTCGTGTGTGCCGCCCCAGCCAAAGGCTTTGTTCTACTTTTTGTAGCACACACATATCAATTTACGACGACGTTATGAGTTTTCAGCAATAATAATAAAGTTTTAATTAGTTCGATATATTTTTCGGTACGTAATCATTATGCATACATTTCTCAAAAGTCAATATTTGCCGCGAAACAAATAATCTTACTTATATTAAGTCACTAATTACTATTTTTTTATATTATAAATGCAAAAGTTTGAATGGTACATCCATTCAAACATGTTTGGATGGAGTAACAAACTTCATCACACTTGAATAGATCTAAATAAATTGCTATGGTGATAGTTTATAGACTGGAATAGCATATAGGCTACTTTTGGTCTTGTAAATATCTTTAAAATTTTCTTAATTCCAAGAGTATGAAAACGCGGGTAAAGTGAATACTTCAAAAGTTTTATAGCCTATTTTTTTCTCCTAAACAAAAACTGTCAAAGTCAGTGAACGCACTAAAAATTTAAAATTTCTTTGAATACACTTATTTGCTATTAAGATAAACGTCTGAATAATTAATAGTTTTATTAAAGGACACAGACGCTCTCCCAGTTTGAATCTGTCTACGCTGCAGGCGGCCCTCTTACTGCCGTAACCGTCAAATGGTTAATAAATTGCTTTACATTCGCAAATATTCACAAATTCTGTGCTAAACGCGTTACAGATCTGAGCACATTTCGTATGTACCCCTCGGTGTTAAACGTAATATTCCCTTATTTTCCTCTCCTTTCAAAGATACAATCTTTGTTAGCGCAAATGTAACTAAATTGAACCTTAATCTGATAAACATAAGGAGAATTAACACTTTGAAAAAAACCTTGCTTCCGACTGAACATACTAATTTTAAATTCTAGTCAATAATCAGCTATCTGGGGTGTCATTTTACATTAACGATTCAATTTCAATGATTTTAACTAGTAACATTTTAAATGTCAGATACATGGCTTGAAATCACAATTTATTGCTTGAGAATACACGTTAGTATAATACAGAAGTAAAAGTGCTAACTTCGATTGTTATTACAGAAGGGACCTAAAAAGCATTTAATTGGTATTAAATACTTACAGATACGATATCATAGCTTAACAAAACCTAGGCTATAAAATTAACACTTTAACAAGGTTTACGCAACTTGTCGAGCAGTAAATGGTGAAAGTGACGGTCTATAGTCATCTCACTGGAGGGCTAAGCCTCTATCACTGAATTCAAGTTACCATAGCAATGAAGATATCTCTTAAAGACCTTACAAAGACCCTCCTAAAAGAAATCGTTTTATGTCATTCATTCATAAAACCAAAAGTAGAAAATTAAAAAAAAATGCCATATTAAGTCACCATTCAAAGCCGTAAAAAGATCGTGTCTCAAACATAAAGAAGTTTCGTCCCGTTAAATGTTGCTATATTCCTTGAAAAGTCGTTTAAGTGAAAGTTAAACGTCCACAGAAAATAATCCCGGGCGCATAGAGTATAAAACAGTATTCAGTGGAAGTTAAAAAGCGTTCTCAAACAGAACTTTCGTACCCTGCAGGAGTTCCCAACATTAGCAGCTCAAACTCTTTTAAACTGTAGATTTATATTGGTCACTATGTTTTTTTTATTCTCCACTGTCTGTTCACAAGTGAAGACGCGATTGGAAAATCTAGTTATAAAATATGGTTTTCTTTTTTTATCGGACAGCCCAGTTATCGTAATGTTGCATTGGTGGTACGCCCGTTACCCAGGGTTCTCGACTCCCGTTCCGGTGAATTTAGGATATGATCTTTCTGAAATTGGATCGTGTCTGGATTAAACTTAAAGATTTTATATAGCCATGCTCTGGGATAATGATAAGCTTTAACTCCTCCCAGAACATGACTAAAATCCCTTGGTTATAAGTATATAATATACTTATGACGGAAGATACTTGACAAATCGTAAAAACAGAGAGACCTTTTATTAGGGCCAAACAGGTACATGTATTGCCACCAGCACATAATTTATTTGATGACCTCCGTGGCGGAGTGGCGTACACACCGGTTTTCAAGGTGTCGCCTGCTCCGAGGTCCCGGGTTCGATTCCCGGACGGGTCAATGTAAAAAAATGTGTTTTTCTACATTTTCTCGGGTCTGGGTGTTTGTGGTACCTTCGTTGTCTCTGGTTTCCAAAATACGAATGCTTTAAATAGTTATTCAAATTGGGATCAGAACAATGTATGTGATGTTGTCCACATTTATTTATTTATTTATTTTAATTTATAAAATCCTGTAAAACTGCCGCATGATAAAAGGTTATTCATTTGTCTTTAAAAAGGCTATTTTGACCAAATACATTTAAAATGTTTCATAAATTTGCTTTATTGTCTAATTGTGTATTCATACTCATATTCATTTAATCACTTCAAAACATAACAGCAGACAATATATAGGCACAGAAAGATGGTTAATGGTTATGCTATGACCTCGATGAGGTATGCGTGAATTACATTACAAATTAATATTTTTATTAAATTTGATTGATTAAATTATGGAAATATCAATAATACAATTTAAAAATGAATTCTCATCTCAGTCAAAATCATTTTACATGCATGTCAAATTAAAATTTCAAATAAATGGATAATAAATAATAAGTCAACGAAATTAATTAATTCGAGTTCGCTAGTTACAAACATTACCTTAATTCTAATAAAATAATTAATTTTCAATGTCAAGTGGTAGGTAGGTATGTCAAATAAAATATGATTACTAAAATATTACAATATTACAATTTATCATTAAAATATTCATTTATGTCATAATATGCCTTAAGAATTAAAAATCTCCTCAACTCTTGGTCAAATTTAGTACCTTGGAGGGCTTTAATAAAGTTGGGCAAATGATTATGTTCCCTGACAGCCATATAATGCGGCCCGCGCCTACAAAGTGCAAGTCGTGCTGTTAAATACAAAGTATATATTTAAATATAAATAAACGAATACAACTTAATTTGCGCTGCCAAAATTGAGAACCACTGCCACAGACGAAAGCATATCTCTCCTGAACATCTGTAGGGAAAGCCAACATTTTCCACCAATAAAACCTTTTTCAGGAGCATTCCTTTGAGCGAACCAACAGGTGGATGTTTTATCAATTTAAATGTAATTGCCGTATAGTAGCTAGCTTTGTTGAAGAAGTCCACGACACAGAGTTCAGGATTTAGCGCTGAATTATTTCTTGTTGTATAACAAATTTTCCATTTGCAAGATAATCTTGTGAAATTTCATTTGGCGCGAGCGCTTAGTCGACGGTTTTGTAAAAGTCAAAACAAATGCGGTTGTAAAAGGAAAGTTTACGTTAATTGTCCTTAAGTTTTAAAAAGAAATCTTGTTTAGAGACCCTTATTTTTCATTTACTTCTATTGTTAGTAAAACACAGAACGGATGGAGACAATAAACAATCTGAAACAATAATCCACCGGTTCATATGGGAATCAAACCCATCTCTTTTCGCAAATTTACTTTGACCGTAAGAAAGGAATGAAATGTGTTCAGTATAATTATATGTAAAGTCTAGTGTTAAGGACATTTTGGTGAGGCTTGCGTCCAGCAATGGACTGATCTAGGCTGCTAATGAGGATGATGTCACACATACAGGTAGTTATGCCTCACAATGACAATCTGTTAGAAAAGGTATGTTCGCGTTTAATTTCCCGTTCACATACAGATAACCTACTATTTGTATTGGGACTAAAAATTTTCACTTCGACTTTGAAAAATTGTGAATACAGTCACAAAGAATCCATTTGATGCACGTCCAAGCCATTACTACCGTCCTGCGTTTCGAAGGCCGGCCACAGGCTAATGGCCGTTCGAGCTAAAAGCAGCGGAGAGTCAATCAACTGACTAAACCACTCTCCACTTTTTAGTGCAGGGGATGAAGTATTAACTTGTAAAGTACTGATAACACAACTTGTAAAACACTTGTTAATTTTAGATAATCATTAAGTGGTTTTTTCAGCAATTACAGACATCTTTGACGACCTTCGTGGCGAAATGGCGGACTCACTGATTTTCAAGGTGTCGCCTGCTCCAAGGCCCCGGGTTCGATTCGCGAACATGGTTACTGGATAAAAAAATGTTTTTTTCTACATTTCCTCGGGACTGAGTTTTTGTGGTACCTTCGTTGTTTCTGATTTAATTAAGTTATTCACTTTGGGATAAGAACGGTGTATGTAATGATGTTGTCTACGTTTGTTTATTACTAGCTGTTGTCCGCGACTTCTTCCGTGTCAATTTCTGTAATTATGATCGCGATTATTTTTGCAACATTTTTCACTGATGATTCGCTCCTATTGGTCGCAGTGTGATGTTATATAGCCTAAAACCTTCCTCGATGAATGGACTATCCAACACAAAAATATTTTTTCAATTCAAACAAGTACTTTCTGAGATTAGCTCGTTCAAACAAACAAACAAACTCTTCAGCTTTATAATATTAGTATATATTATTTATAAGAATATAAATTATTATTTTGTCATATAACTCCTAAACGGCTAGATCAATTTGAATGAAACTTTGTGTAGAGATTTCGACGGGTTGAAAACACAATTTGACCCGGCAAGTGGCGCTACTTTTCCAGACAAGACAACCTCTGCCGGGTTCCCTAGTAACTCTATACTCAACTCTTTCAAAAAGTTATAACTCAGCTTTAATTAATTTTAAACACCAATGGCCATTTCGCCGTCGGTTGTAGAGCCTGATAGCCGCTTCGGCTGAAAGTTATGGAACGTGTCGATCAACTGTCAAGCCAATGCGAGGCGTGTATGATACACTCGTAGCTGTATATAATCCTACTGTCAAGTCGTGATAGCTTGCGGACATTTATTGACAACGCGATAAAGACGTAGTTTTTGCGAAGATGTTTGATTGATACATTCAGGCTTTCAGGTTTTATTATTTATTATTTCAATGTAGAATAGCTTATTTGAACAAAATACGTTTGTGGGAGAGGTAAGGCTAAAATGTTAGTTACATCATGGTTATATCTACCTATATGTTCACTTTATTAGCATTGTAACTTTTATTCAGGAATTAAAAAACACGTTTCTGAATTCAGGTAGATACTAATATTATGAGGTACATTTTACTAAGTTTAAAAGAGTTCGGTATTAAGCTCTTTATTCTTAACACAGCCTTTAATCAATACAGTGGCTATAACAGACCATTATCAGTCGTAACTGATATTGTTGATATTAAACTTATAGCCACATGTGTCTATTTATAGGTGTGGAGTATTTATGCCAATTTGGCGTTGTTAGGTACTCTCATCCGAGTTCCCTATGAACCTTTTGTGCAGCTAAAATGCAACGAACTGCTATAAATACACTGTGGAAAAGGTAAAAGAACTAAACAAAACAAGAAAGCACTTCACAGCCACAAAAGATAACAAAGAATGTACACGAACACGAAAAGCGTGAAACAAAAGATAGCCAAAAGCTGAGACGCCAACTTGTTGCACTGGAGAAAACTTATGCTTCCCGGCGACATTCAACTTGGCGGGTATATCGAGTTAGCTTGTTCAGCGTCTAAACAGGTCTGGCCGTAAACTGCTTAAATCTTGACACGTCTCGGCCACTGCTTTCAGCCACGAAACTTAGAGCCGCTTCACTCTAGCTGGATTTGCGGACTCGCTAGATACTTATAAGCTGTCAGTATCATACTACACTGATAACGATACTAATACGTAATATTCTGTAACTTAATGGTAATATGATAATTCTTACTGATACTTTAAATGGAAAAGTAACTCTTTCTGTCTGTCTGCTACCCTTTAACGCCGAAACTACAAAACTGATTTCGACAAAATTTGTTTCAAAAATAGATGAGTCCTTGAAAATTAAAGAATAAAACAGGGAAACTTGGGCTTAATCAGAAACATTCCAGGTAAGTAAATCTCATTAAATCAGTCAAGTCAAAAGTAATGCGTGGTAGATAAAAAAGTAACACGCCATCTCAAGAAACTCCTCTCAGTAGTAAATAGAATAGAAACCACTTTAAATGGTTGCTAGTGCAGCCATCGGTGTAAAAGCGAAGTGCATTAAAACCAGTAAATCTGAATCGAGAGTGCGTTGTTTGAGCGAGCAGGCTCAATCTGAAAACAGGCGTAAAACTGGCATTAAGCTACCGTCTGCGGCTAGAGTGAAGTCTAAGAAGGAGGAGGTAGCGAGTAATGTTTTAAGTATAGGGAACTAAGCTCTTTTCGATTTCTTTTATCTTTTCAAGACTATGACTGTTGATATTCAATATTGCAGACACCTTTCAATTATTGCAGAAATTTTGTCCTTTTTAACGCGTCAATCGCTATCAAGCCACTTAGGTAAGAGTGTAGTTCCTACCTACTCGTTAAAATGACGGATAACTAAAAATTTATGTATTAATACCTTATGATCCTAAAATCTTAGTTAATCTAGTTTCATATTATATTAAATTACTAATGCTAAAGTGAAAGTAAGTAAGAAACAATTGTTTCACCATTTTACTGCATTAAAGAATTAAATAATATCTTTCACAAGTTTATTGCGAGTTTAGAATATTATACTGTAGTAATTATTGATTTGATACTAAGGATCTGTAATAAGGATGCGTGTTTCTGTAGAATATTTTAGGTTCCCTACTCATGCATTTCTCTTTGGACCACACATACGAGGATGCCGTTATGTGTATAATATCCCAATAATATTACGATCCGGTCGGTTAACATAATGGCGTCCTGACACCGCCGCCGTGAGACGGTATCGAAAACGCTCAAAGTTGTAAGTCCTACCGAACTGCATCAATGGCGGAACTTCCCAGTTTGTCGGCATCGTTGTAATTATGGAAAGATTAGAATAGTTTAAAATTTGCGGTTTTATGGCTAAAGGACAAACTTTCTCCATTGTGGGGGAAGACGATAAAATAGAGGGTGTTTAATAGTGGAGTCGTTTACCTATAATATGACATTTAGGTAAATATCGGTGCTAATTTAGTTATATGTGAAAGTAAATAAATTCATACCATTCCCTTATATTACAATTCTTTTTTTTACTTTTCTGCTGTCCGAAAGACTGGTGCAGGTACCGAAATGGTTGTGTATGACAAAACACATCTACACGTTATATCAGTCCACTTCTGAACACTTAACATCCCAAAAAGAAATTTTTGCCATAATTCAATGAAGATGTTGTCATTCCCTATAAAATGCACAATATCTAGGTGGTTCACGTATGAAATGAATTGTTTTTCTGAAACATGTGCACGTTCATACCAATTTTTATACCAAATGAAAAATTTAATAGTTATAATAGGTTATTAGTATAATAACAATTCAATTTCCATTTTTCATCAAAATATTCTTTTTAAGCGAAGCAGTCACGTCCA
Organism: Anania crocealis; assembly: GCA_949315895.1. Classification (NCBI taxonomy): domain Eukaryota; kingdom Metazoa; phylum Arthropoda; class Insecta; order Lepidoptera; family Crambidae; genus Anania; species Anania crocealis. The sequence goes on along the minus strand of OX438865.1, from coordinate 10,704,315 downwards.
CGCTAGACTCGTCCACATAAATAGGACGATGGCGGCGACAGCAGTTGTCTTCACCGCGGACTGAAGTACACATGCTATTGTCTGCACTAGACCTTAATATCAGGGATGTCCAACTGCTTGTTTTAAATTTACTGAGGAACAAAGTGATTTCATGTTGAAGACACAGTTCTGCCCTCGTGAACTTTCCGTTATCGCATGTAAACCTATTCGCAGCTGTGGGATACATAATAGCCTGTCCTCGAGATTATCTTAGTAACGATTTTGTTAGCTTTTTAACGAGTTTTATGGAAATTGTTTAGGCGTAATGAACTGACAGACAGACAGTTAATTCCGCATTGATAGTTTTTGTAAAGAAGTAAGAATCTGTCTTTATGAACATACCTATTTGCTTTTCTAATTATGATATTCATAGAGATACTAAATTATAATATATGTAAAAAATTAACAGGATATTTTCTTCTTAAAGTTATACCAGTGCAAAACTTTTCGAATATTGTTCAACAAAATCGCAACTGAAATGCAAGAGTATTCTCACACAAATCTCTCGCCCTCTGCAAAGCATATGTGCCTTAAATCAGGTTTAGCCGTAAGTTGCACTATTGTCACCCCTGCGGCAGATGCCAGACAAATATTTTTCCATTTTCCATTTCCACTCGCCCCTCCAAATGGAGGATTAAGAGCATTGTGCCCAGAGCCGTGGAAGGTTTTTTGATGGTTATTGGTACGGTTTAGTTCGGTTACGAATGGACTTATGGCAATTTGTACGTTTGGATGAACGTTTTTTGGGATGTGTCAATGATACGGTCAATATTGTCGATAGAGGGAACGAATTGTAGGTTTAGTTATCCATTACCTCACTTGCTTTGGCCACGATGCATAATTTCCAAATGAGTTGAACCATTTTAATGTAAATGTCATAGATGACAAACGACATTTTTAATATGTTTGTTTAAAACTTTAGTTAAAAATCTACATATTGCACCAAATACTTCTTTTCCACGATTTTTTAATACAGAAGTCACAATTCAAGAAATTCGTTTATCATAAGTTTAATTAGTTAAGATATATCTATAAGCGTAATGAGATTTTAGATGAGACAATATTTATTTTTAATCTTAAAACATTAGTTACAAATAGTTATTATTTTAGGTTTTATTCTCGTGTTTTCGTACTTAGTTATAACTGAAGTAGTGCTTGAATGTATAACTGTTATGTTGGTAAAAAATGTAATTTTAGTGCCAAATAAATATTTTTCTTTCATTCCATTTTAATGTGATCTAAAATATGTAAGTATCTAATAAGTGCGTGCATATTTTTATCTCCCACATCTATCCCACTAGTAGATAGAAGTGTATAGATCAGCAAACAGTTTTGGTCCTCAAAAACTTGCCAGGTGTCCACTCCACAAGCTACGAGTAGGAACACCTCTACTTCCATTTGAATAGGACTTGCTAATTGACTTTCTTGCCACATTAAAACTGAGGCATTTCGGGTAGCACATTAATTTTATTGTGTCTGCACGACTCTTTGTTGTCGACTTTAATATTTCTCGTACACTTTTTTATACGAGTAGTGCTGAGCAAACATGCCATTTTAATATTTAGGCATTATTATATCGTATGTTTTTTTGGCAAATGGTTACTACTCAGTAAGTTTCTAGTGACACATCATTATTAGCACCCGTTAGGAAGTTTCTATCCCAGCACCTGTAGTTCGATGGCAGACTCACCAAATGAAAAAATGATTATGATTTGAAAATGGTGATAAATGTAGTAAGAAATATGGTTCTGCCTCGTTCAGGAAACTTCTCTTATTTTAGTTATTTCTGCCAAATAAACCAATCTCGCTTTTAACCAATTCTAGTACCCAATCTTATCGTAATTGTTGCAAACTGATGCCACCACAATGCCGAAAGCATGTTACTACTAGGCATAATCTTTATTTCTACATTCATGGTTGCAACTTATGATATTTGTCCAGTTGTCCCTAATCTAAAACGCTTGAGCATTATATCGTACTTATACCCAAAACAACGCGAAACTTTTGCCTTATTCAGTCCGGAATGGCTCTTAAAACTGGTGCTCCTACCTGGGCAAACAATCCGCACCCGCCGGGGATGGCCGGGCCCCGGGCCTACATCAAAATGACGGAAATGCCATATTGCCTAGTAGGGGACCAACATTTTATAAGTTAAGGGATTTGTGTCAATATTTTAGTAGGATAGCTGATGGTTACGCTACATCCGCTTACGGATATAAAGTTTATTAATTTTAAAATAGATGCTTCTTTTCAAAAATCTACATTCATCACTCATTTATTCTGATTTAGGGTATCGTGGTCACTATAATAAGAGTTTACAGTTTCAGTGTCTATACCATGCGCTTCGATAAAATCTCGTATTTATCTTAGCGAAACTCAATCTGGATACTCTTTGTTCCACTCTACTGAGATAATTAAACTATCTATGCTCTATCTATCTATGGTATTGTTGCCATATTATAAATTAAATTGGGCAACAGATAGATTTATTTAGTTCAATATATTTCCTACTAGCTGTTTCCCGCGACTTCGTTCGCGTCAATTTCTGTTATTATGATCGTGACTATTTTTGCAACATTTTTCACTCATGCTTCGCTCCTATTGGTCGCAGCGTGATGTTCTATTCCTTGATAAATGGACTATCCAACACAAAAAGAATTTTTCCAATCGGACCAGTACTTCATGAGATTAGCGCGTTCAAACAAACAAACAAACAAACAAACTCTTCAGCTTTATATATTAGTATAGATTGAGAAATTGAAATAAAGGAATCAGTTCTTCATAATTGAGAAATATGATATACCAAGAAATTTTTGGCTCTTGGCTAAGCAACTAACTAGAAACCAAGTATTTACGAGAACGTTTAATATCAGAGAGTTTCTTAAGTAAGTATTATTGTTTCTCCTTTACTCCTTTTTGGTTTAATTTGTAAGTGTATCGAGATTTATGGAATACATTTTCAGGGGTTGGTACACGCCTCGCTTGCTTGCTTGGAAAAATATGAAAATACGAACCGACCGAAAGTTTCCAAGACTGAGTTTCACCAGCGTTTTGAATGTTTATACAAGATGGTACGTGATTGAGTAACAGATGGATATGCTACGGTATTGCAAATATGATATTTCTCGTAATAACATATATCTTTACGGGAAATTTCGATGCACTGTACTAAATGTATAACGTTAAAATAGTATTTACCTTTTCTTTTTATGATGACGCACAACTTTTTCAAAAGAACCGATTCTGTTGCCATATGGTGCCGGCCTAAATAAAATCACTGGTGATGGAGATGGTAACCGATTTCGAGGTGACATTTTATTTTAACGAAGGGATTAAAGAAATTGTAGAAATGATACACCATTTAAATGCTGCTGTCCGTTTTCATTGGGCTGTACTCATTTAGTTACCTCTCACTACATCCATAGAAAGAGAAGGGGTTAATAATTTTAATGTGCCGAAACCACACGACACCAAATTTTGATAGTCATGTATGTACAAAATTTAGATTTAAAATGCTGACATTGACTTAGCACGTGTATCTGTACGTTTTTAAGTAATTGCTAAACTCATTTGCGAAATCACATGCTACCAAAGACATTTCACCAATTAAATCTCAGTCCCCTGCACCTGAACACCGTGTTTACATTTTCCTAAGTGTGTGTGCAACCAGGACGTTGGAGGTTAATTAAATATGTTAAGGGTGTTTTGTAAGACAAAGAAATTGAGGCCGACACACGCCCCAGGCGCAGCGCTAGCTGATATACAGGGCGTGCTTTTAAGGGGGAAAAATAACAATTAGATTACTACCTAATTGCTTAAGCGCATTAGTTTTAAACCAAAAATGGAGTGTACGGAAATTATTATAAATATTAAATGTCTGGCAGTTTTAGTAGATGATATACATAGTGGAATGGCGTATACGCCGGTTTTCAAAGTGTCGCCAGCTCTGAAATCTCTGTGATCTTGAAGAATCGGACATGAACGAAATAAAAAGTTATTATTTTGTGTCTGGGTGTTTTAGTACCAAGTATTTTATGTTTGGTTTTCACCAATCAAATGTTTTAATAGTTACTTACTTTGTGATCAGAACAATGTAATGTGATGTTCATCATCATATAATAATCAGCCTACGGCAGTCCACTGCTGGACATAGGCCTCTCCCAGGGCACACCACTTTTCTCGATCCTGAGCTTTGAGCATCCAGTTGCTTCCAGCCACCTTGCGCAGATCGTCGCTCCATCTAGCAGGGGGGCGTCCAACACTACGTTTGCCCATGCGCGGTCTCCACTGCAGAACTCGATTACTTTTTCGTTCATCAGTTCTGCGACAGATGTGACCAGCCCACTGCCACTTCAGCTTGCTTATCCGAGTAGCTATGTCGGTAACTTTGGTTCTCTGTCGAATGACTTAATTTCGCTCGCTTTGTGATCACCAATCGATATTTGGCAAGCATGGTGATTATGCCTGTTCATTCATCGTTGCTGTGTTGCTTGCATTTATTTGCCCTGCAGTGAGATGATAATAGGCTATTACTATTTATACATTTATTTAAGTACAGGTTGATTTCAACTTTGTTTTTTTTTACAAGAAAAAAAAAGGCTCCCAAAAACGAATTTCATGAATACCTGACCTTAAATCCAAACCGCTTTGCGAGCCAACTTCGCTAATTCCTGTCAATTTGAGACGCGACTGCACCCGCAAATTACAGAGAAATGAGCATTTAACAGACTTTGATCGCCCTATACAGTCAGTCCCTTGGAACAAAGTTAACTCTGCTTCTTAAATTATTCGCCAAAAGATTTTCTAATTTGCTCGCTCGCTTCGCTTTTCGCGGGAACCACAAGCGTGGGTTGCGATGTTAAGTGGGAAACTGAGGTTTAACGTGTGCCTTTTGAAGTATTTTTTTTGGCGTGTTTTTTCAACATCTGCACAAATTAATACTCCTTGATGTGGTCAAAACAGGGTATGAACGTTTTGGAAGAACAGAATTTATATACCAATAGCTTTGTTAACAATATATTCATGTAACTTATATTACAGTTATTAAACATTGACGGACTGAAGCTGCTTCACCTCACGAACACCAAAAAACAAGTTACCAGTCGCCCTCTTTACGCAGGATCCATTATAGGCCTAACGTCATTCCCCTGGAGTGCCTTATGAATCGTCTCAGTCGCGTTTGCCTCTTGCTGCCCTCTTTGCCACTCGAAAATGTTCTTTAATGCACATATTAATATGAATCAAAGCCCACAAAAGAGCCATGACACATGTTTAGAACGTATTGCCGTATTCACGCGGCGTGCGCCCTTTGGGTAATGTTATGTAATAGGCAACCGGGAAGCGTGATTTTGTCAAAGGTAAGAAAATTGGTTATGTAAGGGTAATTTTGGATACAGAGATAAATGTGAATTGGATTAGTCCAGATACGTTTTATTTTTGGTTGTAATTAAGAAAGTTTTTGATGTTCATGGAGTTGGAAAGATGAAATTGACTTACAAGAAAGATAGGAGACATCAAATCATATGTTTGGTACTGCTATTTCACCAGCCCTTTTTTTTATTTAACGTGTCTAGGCCATATTTGAACAACTTTAACAACATTATGCAAGATTGCATCTTTACAGCCAAGTCTTTATTGCAATAGCCTAATCATAATGGTAAACAGATAGATAAAGAATCATGAAATTGAGTTACATTTCGTAATGAACTGGTGTAACCATTAAATTTATCCTGTAGTAATGAACTTCACTATGCAGAACCCGCAAAATTAGCCAAATTAAAACTTCGCCGCAATAATTAAGATGCGTCTCGCCGGCGCATTTTAGTCGAGAGCCCAAAAAACGTTCACAAAGGGCTCTTAAATGAGTTACGCTCAACAAGTAACAAAAGTCAACCGCAAAATTTAAAAATTCAAAATTTAATTACATTAGGTGGGGCTCGATGCTCCGAGGTGCAGGGGTCTTGGTCTCACTTTGGTTGCGTGACCTAATTTTAGGGGAACCTTATTTTGCTCACTTAATTTCCCTCATTCATGTTTGTTCTACGAATGAGGTACATCTAGAAGGCGCGGTTTTTATTTTTCTTCGCCGCAAACTTAATTGAGTGGAGTGAGGGTTTGCAGGATCTACTTGGGCGGATTGAACAATCGCTATTATCAACTTTGGTATTACTAAGGAACTTATTTATCCACTTAGTACGAATAAGGCAATGCGTTTAAATTAAAAAGAGCGGAGTAGATTAAAATACTGTGACGTGGAAAGAACCCCAAGCATTTAATATAATCTGTGCTCCTGGGGCCTATTGGCAGAAATAAACTAATTTATAACGATTTTACTAATCAATTTTGTACAGAACAACGTCTGTTGGGGCATCTAATTTTGAACTACGAATCAAACTATGCTTATTCTAAAATATGACTTCAACAAGTAACAGAGCAAAAATGGTACCTAGTCATTACAAAATGTAAGAAATTAGCTAAATTCGCAACGTCAGCGCGCTATCAGCTCCCTCTATAAACAATTATTGCGCTGTACATCTCACTAAGTTCACTTTTACAGAGTTTTATGTTCGAAAAATATACGGGAGGAACGCAGAACGCGTTTATAGCGGCAAAGGAATGCCTCAGGCGACGCCACATAATTGAATGTAATTTCGTTACGTCCGTTCTTTTGCCGTTATAAAATAAAACTTTACGTCTTATTTACTGTCGCGAACACAATATCGGCCCACGTACGCGTAAGGCAATGAGTTCGCAATAAAAATCACTCTAACAGAGTCTGAACACAATATTATGTACTTTGAAGATGCGCTGTCACCGGCACGGAACGCTCAGGTTTTACAGCCTATAAAGTGGAATGGACCTGTTTTGAGAGTTATGCTTGTTTAATTAATTGTTCAGTGGCTATTTTGCAAAATGTCCATATTATTTCGTTTTACTACGCAAGACTGCTGTCGTATTATTTCGTGAAAGTTTGTGAGGAGGATGTATTGATGTGTGAATGTTTGTTACTCTTTCACGCTAGAACGGCCGAAAGGATCTGGATAAAATTTGTCACGGAGATAGATTACAAGCTGGATAGCAATAACTCGGAAAAAAATAAGATTCCCGTAGTACTTGTAGTAGCTAGTAAATTTTATGTATGTATTATCATAAAAAGTGCGTCAGATATTGCTGATAAAATAATGCTGGAGATAAAGCATCTCCTCTTGCAAAGTGTACATCGATTATTCGCAGGCAACTAGGTCTCATGTGAGTATGGTCAGATTTAAAAAAAGCTGCTGGTTTTAAATTTCGACTCGCGATTCCGCTCTTGGAGATCTTGAGTGGGATCGGCCGTAGTGCAACTAAGGGAGCTAGATGGCGCTTTTCTGCAAAGTGGTGCCTCAAAAGTGTACACAAAGTGGCAGGAAGTGGATTGAAAGAGAAAGACGAAAATCTAAAGGGATAAGCCCGATTCCAGTATTGCTCTATACATTTTTAGATAGTTATGCGATTACTATTTTGATATAGTTATTGCAAACTAACTCAGTTTCAGAATCTTACATAATTAAACATTTTGTTGTTGATTCGAGTACAATTTTAAGTGTTTTGTTTACCAGTCACCATAAAAAGGCTTACTTAACGTTAATATTACGAGTATTTATGTCATCATTCTGTAATTTAATGAAATTTTCAGGCTTGACTGTACTATCCCGTACATCACGGCCGACACCTGTAATAAGGCTTTTAAAATGCGCCATTCGTTATGAAAATGTAAACGAAAGCCGAATATTTATTTGCTCGTTAAAAATAATCGAGTCGGACTTTAGTGTTTATCATTTCATAATTGTAGATGCATTTTTTAGTTAAAATTACAAATAATAGTGAATATTTTACTAATTATATTGATTTGTCCTCAAAAGTGCAACAAAAACTGCTTATTTTATCTGTTGACGTAGTAGAACCTTTGCCTTCTTTAAATCCTATACCAACTTCCGCATATTGTCTATATCCAACTCAACACCAATATAGGCAATCAATTACTATTTAATTAGATTGGTTGAGTTATCGAATTGCCAAGGAATTTCATTGGAATGTGAGTAATGTGACACAAATCTAATTATATAATTGGCATGCAAGATATTTCATACGAAAATATCACTGTACTGTTTTCTATTAATAATAGGCATGTGTTCAAAATATATCATCTGCATAGTATAATAAGGACCTTAGGTAATAATGTATTTAAATACTTTTTTAACGCTGAGATAACATTGTGAAAAATCACCTTGAATGGGAATTGAACTCGCATCTTATGGCTAACATGGCCACAGTTATTTGATTTTATATTTTTTTTTATTTATAAAGTAAGTAGGTTCTAAAATTTAATCAATGAATGTTTCAAATCAAGTGTATCTTTTATAGTAGGTGTAAAAGCAATCTAATAATCAGGTGATTATCGGATCATTAAGATCTGTTATTAAGTGGGCAGTTTTAATACACTGCCCACTTAATTACAGAGGACGTAAATTACTTTAATTTAAGCCATTTCCAAGATAAATGAATAAATAAGCATATGTTGCAGTCAAAACTCATAATAGCATACTCAATTTTATTTAGTTGAATGGATTAAAACTGATATTCTTTCTAATTTATAAGGTTAATTTTGGCTTAGGCTCTTTGACAGCCGCAACGCTTGTAACGCTCGTAGCGCTCGTAGCGCTTATAGCATGCTCATGCGCTACATATTCTGATTGCTGTTCTACTAACCTACACTACAGTAATCATCCCACTGCAAGGTAAAGGTCTCCTTCATTGGCTTCAAGTTACTGCAAATATGATGGGTACAGGCATAATCATTACGCTTGTTGAATGCGCATTGGTGATGATCACATGCTCGAGCAAAGTTAGAAAATTCGAAACTCTTGTTGCCCGACCCGGGGATCGAACCCAGACCTTGTGATCTTTTGTACTTAAATCGCTACACAAACGGGGAGTTTGATACAAGGACCTAAAAAGTTATACATAGTCGATAAATATTATTTATACGAGTATCAGCTGGTAAGGCGCAAATTTAATACACTTAACCTAAATCTCGACAATAACACAGACTCAACTTCGAATAAAGAAACTTAAGCTCCCGAAAAATAGTTTTTATTTTCACAACGAGATATCTGAACACCCTCCTATATTTCACCTTGTCATTATTTCGTTGACTTGGGTGCGGGTTGTCATGGTAACGCCGGCTTTCTGGGATTTGCCGAAAATGCGTCGCGGAGCATACAGATTATCCTGTATTTTAATGTAGGGAACACGCTTGAGGCATTCGCGGCACGCGAAACTTGTACACTAGGTAAATAGTTGGAGTTTGCAACTTGTAAGCTAGGGTTGGCAAAAACTGCACTAGGATTTAATAATGAAATCAAATTTTAAATAAGTTTAATACCGTCATCATAATTCCTAGATAATAATAGGTCACTACAGCAAGTACTTTGTTTGACTTTTTTTTTTAATTTTTAAACAAAGTACTAGTTGATGTTAATACGCATTTTTAGTAAATCTTTGTCATATTCTGTTTTGTATTTAATTGTAAAAATTTTCATTATGTTGGTATTTTTGAATCCTGAATGATAATATGATACATGTAAGTTTAGCTTTTATGGCAACGCGCATTAGGAAAAATATATTAAGAAATACAATAGTATTTTTTCTTCTAAAATCTAAAATACTTTCATCAATTAACACTACATCGCACATGCGAATACCAACCCTGATAGGGTACTCATATTGTGTTATAAAGTGATTTAGTAATGTCAGCAACTTCACAACTTGATTTAGACTGAGACGACTCGGAGCTTCCGAAAGTTATTATTATATTTAACATTAGTTACGGAAACACACTACTTACTAGTTCATTATAACGACAACATTGTAGCACGAAACTTATCTCATGTTTGAAGTTTTAATTTTCGATTCGAAAAAAATTTTGTTCATTGAATTATTAACATTATGAATAGGTATTGGAGTCAGTATTTTTTATATTGGGAAATAGTACCTAATGCAAAAGGCTACCTATACTTAGTCCGCTTAAAACTCAGCCGTCCATCTTCATTGCGCCACGTCGAATCTCACTGTAAAACTCCCGTAACAAATGTATCGCTAAGCCCGCAATGCATAATGATTAAACAAAGAAGCAATTCCGCCCACGCCTTCTAAATAAACAAACGCACTTAAACATTTAACTTGGATAAGAAAAAGACCGAAAAAGAAGCAATTAATCCGGGGCCGACCGCGGCGCAATATGTGGACCCATTAATTTAATTTAGTACGCTCAAGGCCCGAGACACTGTTTTAACCTTAATAGAGATTTAAGAACATCGCGGGGTAGTTGTTTTTGCGAGGCGAGATGCCTCCGGCGAGGCACCATATCAGTAATTGTGCGGGCTTCTTTATAATTCAGACGTTTAATGCTTTATGAAGCTGGTTTGGGCTCAGTGTGTCAGTAGGCTTTTGTAATGCTGTAAACACAACATTCAGTATATAAACCTACATGTACAAATATAAGTAATATTCGTATGTCTTCGATTTTTGATGCGCATAAAAATTAAAAAGCCCCTTAATTTATTTGATGTTGACCAAATGTTATGTGTATGTATTATTTTCTCATATACTCGTATTTTCTTATAAGCAAAATGACTTGCGTTTACTGGTGTGCAACTTGTACGAACGCGGACTGACTTTCTTTTAATTTTGTTTTTAGAAACATTTTTTGGAGTTTCTTTCAGCCATCGCCGCAGGTATAAACCGAACAAGTTTTGTCTACACGCCACTCTTTGTTTGAGCGTGCCTTCGGAACGTGAACTGGAAACAATTTCGTTGTTATTTTTAAAAGAAAAAACATTTTCTTCATTGAGATTTTTGTTTTTATAGAAAAAATATCTCAGTATTGAGGTTTCTACTTGCAAGCAGGTAAGATAAAGGTAGATTTGAGCTATGTATGAGTAAACAAAATGTTGAAATTGAATTGAATGCTTAACGTATGAAATTAGGATATAACAAGAAAATTAATTTAACTGTTTTAAAATTACCCAATTTTTCGTATAAAGTAGCCATTTGCGAATTATCCCTCAACCCCCAGGAGGCACTCGGGTGCCACGATAACAATTGATTTTAATTGTGTCTGGAATAACTCACGATGGAGGGATTATAACTAATTATAATAACGCCACATTCAAGAGGTTTTTGTAAAACACACCTTATATTTTATTCTCAAAGCAAAGATCCGGCGCTTAATATCTTTAGAACTTCATACAAAATTCGTTGTATCTAATTCGAGGCTTATCTTGCCATCTGTAATCTCCTCCTTGCTGGGAGATACCTCGGATGCCTTCCCCGCACCCTTGGCTCCCCTCAAGGGCCCTTACTTACCCGAGTTCTTAGCAGAACTTCATAATACCCTATTAGGAAGCATACGACTGCCGAACAAGATGAATTGTGTATCTTGACTTATGAATTTTGGACAATTCGGAAGTGAAATCGGTTTGAAATTTGATAAACATATTTTGGAGTGGTGTAAGGGGTTATTGCAATATTTTGGCCGTTTAAGGTTATTTGGTTGTGATTGCGCATTTTTAAGACATATCGCAAGTCAAAATGTGAATAAGTAATTGGGGGAGGCCTATATCCAGCAGTAGGCGTCGTTTGGCTTAAATAAGTATCTTTGAATTTTAGTTTTTGTTGGTGTGCAATACACGTAATTTATCTTTGATACTTAATTGGTGATTTTCACACATCTGGTTGCCCCTGATCGACATCTTTTAAATGGGTAATAAGGAACCACATGTCGACGTTATTCCAATTTGAGTTGCATAATATTACAACCTTACAAACACATAGGCAGAAACACCTCCCTAAATAGTCGATACTTGCTAAAGGCACAGACGCAACAGAACGGTTCGACACAATCATTAATTAGGAGATTATATTACTTATGGTTATACAGCAATAGGTACTAATTAATGCTCGCACTCGATCTAGGCAATGATTGGCATCTTCACCTTCACCTGTTTACGCCTCAGTTTGCCGTACTAAACAATCCCAAACAGTCCCTCAAGCACACAAGAATACCATTGCTTAATAAGCAGGGGTTCCCTCGGGAACTCGGCTGCGGGTTCACTGGAGCGAGTAATAAATCTGTTGACAATCTTTAATTCCCTCCGTCTGATAGAGGCCGACTCTTAATAAAAATGTCTCCCTCTGGCCCACCCCTTGTTCTGCACGTCAAGAAATGAATCAAATAAATAAGTAAATATCTTATGACGTAAAACAAAATTATATCCTTAAATTAAGGCATGTAAAGCTTAATTGCATGTGTACATTAATTAACATTGCATTACCACCTATTTATCGTCTACGCCTAAATACATCGCCTAATTTCGCATGAAACAACCAATAAAATACACGTATTGCAATCCCAAGCCCATTAAAATAAAGACTGACCAAATGCTACAGACAAGCCGAGCTATCTAGCAGCCAGCGATTAGCCTATGGCATTAAACGCAGGGCGCACTAAAGTACACGTGTTGCTATGCCATACGCTCGTTGACGACTGTGCAAATTGTAGGCCGCTGAATGCGGGTAGTCGGACAAAACCCAAATTACGAGCAAATGGGCCGACGGACGTAATTTGCACATTGCTAAGGACCTTGAATGTTTTGTAGAGTTATGTCAGGACAAAAGGTTTTGTAGGACATGTCTCGTGGTTAAAGTTCGAGGTAGCATTGATGTCAAGAATTTATGGGATATTCGTAGTTATTCGTCACTGCCAAATCATTTTAAATGACTAAGTATGCCATTATTATAAATGTACAGAAAACGACATTTTCAACTTTTAATCCAACAAGTAGAGATCAATATCAATTGAGAAAATTTGACGTTTAGTGGTAGGTTGACGTGCTGTTGTCTGTACATAGATTTTTGATGTAGAAACTATCTGACTGTTTATTAAAACTTGTACTGTAGATAGGGAAATAAACATTTTTGAATTTAATTTTGATGTTTTTCCGCTGATGATCTTCAAAATTGTAAATTACTACGAGCGTAGCAATAGGCATTTGACTGCAAATAACATGTCGCTTAAAGTATGTCGGTCAATCGTTATTTTCAGTGGTTTCGTGCTCAATCATTGAATTGAGTCAAATCACCGCAGACAATCGCTGTCTCTTCTATACGCTGAATAGGCATTCAATGGGGTGTAGGCTATCAAATGCAGTGCCCAGTGCAATTTTTCAAAGCGAGCTCGTTCGTTCATCTCGTATAGAATTAGATACAGTGTTAGTTCATTACAGATTGGAAATAGTTAAGAATTTCCGATGAGAGTAAAATGTTTTTGAAAGTTTTACACTTTTGTATGTCAAAGTCAAATTACGCAGCTCAAATGGTGCGTTTGAAGTGTATTTAATATAATTTTTCAATCGTGCTTAGACTATAAATAAACTAAAATAGGTAAAGTTAACTGCAGTAGGTAAACAATTTTGTTCCGCACAATACAATATAGAATTTGTCAATGCAAACCGGGTTAACTGATCTGACCACGATTACTTTTAAATTGCTTATGAAGAATACTATTTACTTAAAATTAATATATGGTTTGGTTAGGTACTTCTTTACTAAAAATAAAAAAGTTATGATTTTTGTTAACTGTATTTTTTAAAAATAATTAAATGATACCTTTTATTAGACATACCTACATTATCTATCGTTCTCAAAAATCGTCAAATTAATGTGTATTCATCATCATCATCAATGGCTTGCACAGTTCCTAAAAGTGGGACTAATCCATCGCCACGCTTAGCTGGCGAGTTGGCTATCGCAGTTTGGCCATTAGTGTAGAGAAGGAGCAGCTGGCCGTCCTATTCTAGCGATCCTCCTTGAGTTGTCTATTACGATACGCATAGGAAAATAAATCTGTGGCGCCACTCTATTCAACAACGCCACACGGTTCTCATACAGAAAAACACTCGTTGAATTGATAGCCTACTCTTTTCTCTATCATGAAACGTGAGTCAAAAGTGAAAGCGTACAATGACCATTAGTCGGGATTTGTTTGGACTTAGCGCGGGCTTATACAGAGGGACTTTACGTTCGGGTGGACCACTGCATCGCTTAATGTTATGAAATACATGTATTACCTACTTGTACTTTTAACCGCTAGTCTAGTAGTCAAATTCCGGGCCAAGATTTCGGGGTCCCGGGTTCCATTCTTGGGTAGGGTAACAAAAAGTTTGTGATCACCAACCCGCATTTGCAAAGCGTGGTGATTATACCTGTACTCATCATTGCTGTGGTAACTTGAATTCAATGATGGAGGCCTTTGCCCTGCAGTGGGATGATTATAGGCCGTGACTTTTTACTAACTACCTCTGGTTAGGAAAATTTTAGTATGAATTATTAATGGGTACCTTACAAAACTATATTATTTCTTCTCTCAAATAAAAAAAGAGCTTTTACCACTAGCAAAAGATGCGCTGTATTGAAGTGAGTGTTCCTCACCACCAAGCGAGTACAATAATCATCGCATTAAAAAAAAGTTAGCTATATAAAGGCTCCTGCTAATGTTCCTAATACACTAACTACTCTTTTTGGAATTATTGTCTTTATAAAAGTTGGTCTCAAACAGACTTTGAGGCACTAAAATTTTACTCAGGTCAAGTGTAAAAATCTACCTTTCAGAGAATGAAAGGACTAGTTATATGAATTTCAGTAGGTATTTGTAATCCAGGTTTTGTGGCCATCCACAGATTTCGCTAGAAACGCTTAACGCCTTCGCTACATGAGTATATATCCGATGAACAATCAGCAAACTACTTGTGATATAAATATACAGATAACGTTAACGGCTGAGCATAGGCCTCCCCTCGAGATCTAGACAGAAAAAATAGTAAATAGAAGTAAATCAAATAAGAAATATTTTATGTGAACAGTAACATAATGCTTATTGCTCATATACTAATGTTTGAGTCAGAATGGACTTTGGTCACTGCGACCGCGTCAAACGCGGAATATTTCATATGCTGCCCGTTCCTAGGTTAGGTTTAATTAAATGCTTACGCGTGAAACTTCGTCAGCTATTTTGGGTCATATGAATAGCAAACTATTCCCACTGTGTGATGCTATATGAAGGTTCGTCGACGGACTCTTAATTCGAGATCATATATGTATAAATTGATGAAACGATTTACATAGCAGCGCGATAGTTTTACTTGTGGTGCCAGGACGTTCGAGTCAATTCAAATATATTATCCAATAGCTCTGTCTAATTCGTAGCAAGCCCTAACTTTTTATAGAAACATTTAACCATGCTTCTAAATGCGGCAAGTCGAAGCACTACAAACTAATCAGAGGAACTATTTATTTATGATTTCAATTTTTTTTTTTTATTTAAGTAATAGACTTTAGCTATACCATTTTTTATGTTAAAAGGTTGTTATTTTAAAGAAACGTTGTGTATGTCAAATACAAAATTAAAGCAAAGCTCAGAGTAGGGTTTTTTTTATAAATTAGTATTAGCAAGTGTTGGTGGAACCTCATGGAGACTGTCAAGATATAAGAAGAATAAGGATATTGACTCCTTAGTATGTACCAAGCCATGACAATAAGTGCGTCGTCTTGGAAAAATATGTTTCTGAATTATTAACACTATCTTGCTAATGTGTCCCAAAACACGGTAAAAATTATTCTTAAAACGGACTCTCGTTTACTCCGAGGGTGAATTATGAACTTTAAACCCCAAAACAATATTTTCTCACGTAATATTTCAGCACGTAGCCGACACGTCAGTGCATTCGGCGCTGCTCTATTATTAAACGTTGTTTGACTTCGTTCGAAAATTTAATAATTTACCGACGTCCGCCCTGGGGTTCGCGGCGAAACTAAAACGTCTCAAAATGAAAAAGTTTCCGAACGTACCGCGTTCCCAGTAGACGAGCTCGATCAGACGGGATCCTCGTCCGAACTTTGGCATTCTTTGTACTTCCATAAATAAATACCCACAGGTTTACAAGCCGAATGTCCACAGTATTCTAAACAATAATATTTCAACAACTCCAAAACTAGCTCTCATTCTTTTTATAGTTTGACTTGACTTTTGTACTTCTCAAAGTTTGTGAAAAATTGCCTATAACCCTTATCATCTCAATGGTATCTTCAAAAACCTTCCTTCGTCAAATGGCTTATTTATAATAGCTGTAATGTGTCTCTTATTTAATATAAATATCAGGTAAATAACAACAGTGCGCTGGACAAATTGACCATCAGTGGTAAACTATCTTAACATAAAATTAAATTGTAAACTTGAAGAACCTTTTAGTTGTAAGCTTAACAAGGTTTTATATTTAATACTTCTACGAAAAAATAAAAGCCTTCAAAAGTTTGCCTTTGGTGGTTAAAGATACGTGAATATTTATTATTTATTAGGGAATTCCGGTAGCCCGCGCCTCTTTTTGGAATTATGGAAAATAACTCATCTCCCGCGACATATTGACTCGCCACAGACGGGGAAATAGAGGCACGCAGCCTTCGGGGAATTGCATCTGTACCAGTTTGCGTTTCTTCGGTAGAAGCTTTTCTGAGAGGATTATAAGGTGGAAACGTTGTTGATTCTATTTCTTTACTTTGTTTTTCGAATTTTTTTACGATCTCTTTTATTTCTTTATTTTCTCCTTACAAGATAATTGCGATTGATGCATACAGGAAGATGTAAATTTTAAGCGAACTTATTGTTGTAAGTAAGTAATCTCTTATAGACAGACAACTTCAGTTAGATAATACACATAAACAAAGTGGAAGGTGGTTAAAGATAGAAAAATTCTTAATGACTGCCTTCCTGCGTGATACACAGATTTATTCTTGCCATATCAAAATATTTAAAGGTCGACATTCAAAATAAATGCATGCTAAGGGTAATAAGACATTATGATTCCATAGAAATGGGAGGAAGCAATCAGAGGGCAATAAAGGATTCGATACAGGCACAACCCCCGCTGTTTATTATTCTCGGTTTCACAAGAAAGGATACTTTAACCGAAACGCCGATTTCAATAACAGACGAGTTCATTGAATAGAGTTACCTCATAACATTTTTATTGTACAATAAGAGTTTCTCCATCGACAGGGGAGCGTTTACATCGACGATATTGCTTATATCGAACGTTTATTTGGTATCATTCGAATCAGATGGAGCAAGTCTAGTATTCCGTGACACCGCAACATTCGAGACTTTTACGTTAAGTGACTTAGAAAACTGCGATTATCGAGGTTCCAAGAGGGAACAAACTCGTACCTGCGATATTGTTTCTTCACAATTCAACTCATGTAAACTCGCTAGAAGTACTTATTTCCAGTTCATTATTGCTACAAGTGGCATTGGCTTCGCAATACTGTCTAGAGAACCCGATATCTTTATATTTTATTTTTAAACTCTAGCACTGATATTGAGCTGAGGGAACTTCGCTTTGCTGATTGAGTGATAATAACAAATAACGACTTACATGTTTGAAAACTGAGTAATAGACTGGGACGGCAACATGAACCCAAAAACATCTTAAACTTTTAATCATGGCTTTCGCAAACAACTCATTAACCATTTAAAGTTTAATTCTACAAACTGTTAACCGTAAAACGCCCCCTAAAAATGGGGTATAAACTTTTATTTGCCAGATTAGAGGAGACTGGTGCTATCTTGCAGTAAAGTGAGGATAAACAGTGTCTGTAACGTGTATAGAGTGTCTGTAAACTATTTTCCATGTCAGCAAAAGTGCGCGTTTATGAATGTGAATTTTATGACGCCGGCGCATCGCGTGGATCTCCCATAAACCAGCTGAGTTCAGGTGATAAAGCTTGCGGTTAAATTCTGTCTGTTTTAACGCTCTTTTGAATTATTTCACGGCTGTTAAACTCCTGTGAGGGCGTGCAGATTGCCGTTTGCGTTTTTATGAGCTGCAAGCGTGTATTTTTAAGTAAGTCTCAATCGAAGCTCTCTGTTACGGATGTTCGGCTTTTTTACTTTAAGGATCTAGAGTCGGCTTGATGAGATTAGCAAGTTTCAAAGAATATTGCTATTTACAAAATTTAATCTTAAGTTAAACTAACTAACTATGAAGTTATTGGAAAAGTGTTTGTTTGGCTTTGAAAAATTGAGAGTTTTACCTACTTATAATACTGATTTTTTAGACTATTTCCTACTTATATTGCATACTAGCTGATACATGCGACTACTTTCACAGATAAAATTTAGCCTTTGCTATACCCTAAACCGTAAACTACCACTATGCAACAAACCCATGTCTTAATATAATAAAACAAACATAGTGTGAACCTTACATTTTGCCAGGATTTCAAGTGCTATTTCTGACCAAATACTATCTCTCTGCAAAATTTCATTTAGCCGTTTTGTCATTATTGAGTAACAAACATCCATCTTAAAAATCACATACATTTACAATATTAGTAATATGATAGTATTATTCAGTATTTGTTTGTCATGTTTCGTTTTGACTAAGTATTTTAGACTAACTTTTAAATTTGTTGCTTAATTTGACTAAAGTTTTGCTATGAAGTCCTTATCGGAGTTTTATATTCAAAAAGGAATCTTAATTGACTAAAATGTTTTTAAACATGATAATTTATTTATTTTGGTCTTATTTTTACACTTTTTTGACATGAATGTAACATGAATTTTTTTGTATCACTCACTAAGTAGCTATTCAAACGGTGGTCCCGAGTTGGCAACTGATTTTGCTTCCTGTTTCCGCCCGCTCGAACCCTATTTCCCGTTGTCCCTCGTACAGTCAACAGCTGAAGTTGCTCGAATCCATAATGCTTTTGTCGTAAAGGTCAAATTTGTTCATCTATATTGTTGACGGCTATTCTTCAACCAACAAGCATTCTCATTTGTCAAACAAGCGTCACGGTTATTGAAATCGTCTTTTAATACTTCCGTAGAAATGGCAAAATAACATTTGGAAATTGTTAGAGTTATTTTAATGTCCACTTGAGTTGTGATGTCGTATATTCTATGTCAACACGTGTATAAGTTAGTGGTTTTCTTGTCATTTTTGTGTTATGAAATGGTATATAGAAATTATTTATAATATAACGGACACCTTTAATGATCGTGTTATAATTAGATAAATAAATTGTTTTTATCAAATGCTATTCATGAGAGTAACACACTAGTCGTAGTATCATCTTATATTTTGAACCCAAACTGAAGAATTTACACCGACCGAAGACGCGACCAAAACTTACCAGTCCAGGTTATGTGGCTTAGCAAGTAGCGCCTATCGCAAAGTTCCCGCAATGTCAACGTGAGGTCGTCTACGTACTCAGATCATCGTTCTTTTTGCCCTCGACTCGTATACGTCACGTATCAAACCACAAAGGGCTACAGAAGACACGAAATAGATTTTTATGCCTGTTGACTTTGCTTCCACCTACTTCACATATATGTCTAGCACTGGGATAAGAGCTAGGGCGAGATTTACCCTACTATTAGAGCAAAAATTGTTCCCAAGACTTATTCAAATCATCCCATTCATGAAGTCCTGGATGATACGTTGCGTATTATTATACTAGTAATTGGGTTGGTACTCATATGACAATGGAAATAAGAAGCCACTCGAAAACAGGAATGGAAAATTCAGCCCAATAACACAGTATTGTGTAATTGTGGAAACAAAAAGATTAAATATCTCTTGTTTGTATGCTTTAAGATTCGATATTTTACCAAACTCATTCGTATAGATCATGGAAAC
Organism: Anania crocealis; assembly: GCA_949315895.1. Lineage (NCBI taxonomy): Eukaryota > Metazoa > Arthropoda > Insecta > Lepidoptera > Crambidae > Anania > Anania crocealis. The sequence goes on along the minus strand of OX438865.1, from coordinate 10,684,486 downwards.
ATTTCATTAGTTTATCCAAAATTAGCCATTCCAAAATCTGCTTGCTCACTAAACTAGCAATGTACTATTATTATTCAGATTTCGCAAAAGTTGCCAATAATAGCCATTAGCAATAGCTCAATTTGAAACGCGCTGTAATTTAAATGATAGGGCCAAAAAAATCGTAAGTACAAAATATTACGGTATATTGCATACCTTATGTGTGCATCTAGACGTCAATTCCAGAAATACTCCAGAAAGTAATATTTGGGTTCACTACTACAAGAGCACTTGACTCATATCTGCAGTAAGGGTAAGACCCTCAGGTAAGCCCATAGGGCAATAGGGTAGTAAGTAATTTGACATGAAGCACAATTCCGGGTCCGTACGTAAACACGAAAAGGGACAAATATGAATATGGAATGATGTTTTCAGAAAGTTTGCCGTGTTTTTACAAAGGGTCGATCCATAAATTGAATGTCATATTAAATATAGACAGTGTGGAGAGATCAATACCAACACTATTGACAGACCATCACAGGTCAAAAAACTAGCCTAGGAATATTGATCCTAATGTCGGTTGGAAAATCCTTAATATTTTAAGGAAATATTTGAATATTTATTTCAAGTGTGTTGTTTTTACATTGGTGTACAACACCTGTAAAACGATTTCTTTCCTCTGAAATCTAAACCCATTACGAGATTTTCCCTTTCATAAAAAGTCAGAAAATGTCGGCAATCCAACTTTACACGCCACTCGACGGCACTCCTTACCTAATTTATTACTCGTGATCGGTGATATCGCATCGCAACTCAAACACACTCGACTCAACTTAACAGAATAAATGGGTAATTCGACACTCCCGCGCGATATTTTCTTATGAGCAACTTCCCCCGTCGGTGCAAAAGTCGATCAATCATCCTTGCCGGACAGACGCCCGCGAACCGATCATGTTTTGTGAACTCTTTCATTTATCTAATGAGTTTGCTTCGAACACGCCCCAGCTTATGTTTGCAAGGTGGGGTCCGATACTTCGACAGCTCTTGATGACTTAATCGGATGGAACCGAGTGAAATATTACCGCGAAATGTTTTCGTTCAATATACATTTTTATCCTACAAGTTGAACTCTTGCTGGCTTTCTGTTGTTGCTAATAAACGTACTTAGAGGTTCAGTCATTTGTTAAATATGATTATCACGCAAGGTTACATACTTGGACCTATGATATCCATCTCATGGCATGTTCACCTTCAAATTTGTCCTTGTCGCTTGTATAAACATAATCCACCATCTTACATATCCAAAAACAATCTTAAGACACTGTCCAATTGAGGTTACAAAATGCAAGCACCTCCCCGTAAGCTTTCTGTCAGACTTAATGTTGAATTCAGGCTTAACCAGATCTGAAATGCGCTGGCCTTAATCCACTTAGAATAACAACAGGGCTAATGTCTACCGCGGGTGAACCTCCGTTTCTTATTGTCTTGTGTCGTGGGGATTTTATACCAATTTATACCTACTGAGGGGAAAGTAATGCCACTTTTTGGTAAACTTTATGAACGCAATTTTGTGTTGCTCAAGTTTTGTTTATATTGGGGTTTAAATCTACTTTATCATACAAGTAGACTAGTTTAATTGAATTTGTATATTACAAAACTTATGTGTTTTGTAGTTAGTATTAATTTGAAGGTAAGCTCAGACCGCAGATTGAAATTGGGTACAGAATGTTTTGAGGAACTTGACTAACTTCTCTAATAACACTTACTATATATATAGACAAAGATTTTATCGTTTAATTACTCAGGCAAGTAAGTGAGTGCTTGATACTTCTCACTCACTTAATCATTTTTGTGATGGTAACTTAAAACTTTCGAGATTTCATTGAAATGTTTGCTGAAAACGAAATCTCTCCTGGATTTGGAGAGAAATTAGTTTAGAGTGGTTCCAAGTTGGCGAGTTGTCCCGTGGGTGCGAGACGTTTTGGAGCCGAGCACACATCCCGCAGTCAGGAGCATTCAGAACTTTGTGAACAGTCTGAAAAGACTTTAATTGGATTTAAATTCGTCATCTGAAGCGTGTTGTTTTCTCGGCAAACTTATCATATCTCCGTTTTGTTTGGGTACGTTTGAATGAAACTCAAAGCAAATCTGTATTTTTAGTACTAACGTATTACGTAGCGATCTTTTAAACTAGATTAATGAAAATAAAGGTGTTTCATAAAAGTAAAATAAAGGTTAAATCATTTTCGAACTTTTTGACACTATACAGGTTGAAATTTAAACCACCTTTCAAATTTTAATATAACAATTTAAAAGACAAAAAACAAATGACGTATATTTTCTTTTGGTATAGCCCAGTAAAAAAATGTCAAGATAAAGCACTGAGAAAAGGTCCGCCAAAAATCTAAAATTTTTGATACGGTCGCCTAGCAACACTTTTTTTAAGCGTTGCACATCTCATTCATTAATTACGATACTACTCATAAGTTTTTGATTTTCCCTTTATACCTAAAAATTAGGTCTAAGAATTGAAAACTATTCCTATCGCGAAAAATATTTTCGGGTGACAACTTGATTTACATTTTTTACTTGATATACCTATAAAAATTATGGAAAGTGGTTAAAATTTCATCCTGATTTGCTTGAAATATTAAGGATCGACTTATTTAGAAATTCGTTGCGCAGTTACGATTGGTCAGATACAGTCCGATAGGTCATTGCTAGAATGACGCATTTAGTGTCTATATTATTTTTCCATAATAAATCCTACTAGCTGGGCCTGCGACTTCGTTTGCGTGGCATACAGGACGCTTAGCATGTCTCAACCGCTTTTGTAATAATAAAAAAAAATCTAATATAAAGCAGAATAAGTTACTCTTTATCTTCTGGCATACGCTTGCAAATCGGTCCCGCCGTTTCAGATATAAGCCTGAACAAACAAACAACTATTTAAAAATAACTGACTTGAGCTGTTGCCCACCTCAGGCAGTATTTTTTTTTTATTTCAGTAATAATATTTTCAATTCTACCAAAATGTCAACTCAATTTTATTTGTCAGCATAGATTCTAGTTTTGGCTGTAGTATATAACATATTCAAAGCAGATTTGCCAAAACATTAATAGGGATATTATTTAGCAGGTATATTATAAAAAGTAATATTCCACCCGAAATTCTATAAATTGTTTTATAAACCATTGGTAATCCGCAACGCAAACCTACGCAAACAATAGTCATCATTGTCTAAATATGGCGGCATATAGAATTTAGAAACATTTCACTAACCGCCAAAAGCCAAACCGAAATTTCTTAAGCACGTGAAACAAAGCCGTGTAAAAAGACGCGCGGCTGTGAGCGATAGCTACACCGTCCAACTTCGCAGCGTGTTCATTAGAACTTGGACTTGTATGAATTTTCGCCAACTTTCCGCCATAATGAACACTAAAAGGAGGCAAGTTGGAACGCTTCAAATTTTAATACCCCCACGGTTCACCGCGGACAAGCTTAATACTAAATTGGCCGTATGGAATCCGTAGGTGAGGAGTTAGAAATCCAATATCCTCTCTAACTTCATTTTAAATGAACTCCGTGTTTGTCTGGCTTTTGAACTGTTTTCATATTAAGCATCTGTTGTATGTGTGCGTTATATATGTGTCGATGAAATTTTAATAATCGTTGTGAATAATATTTAATGAAAAAACTACTTATGTTTAAGACTTAAGGACACATTTTAATATATATTTTTTGTTATAAAACTCCGTTGGTATAGTCGTTTAAGTACCGGGCAAAGATCTCGGGCCCTGGGTTCGATTCTCGGGTCAGGCAGCAAGAGTATAGAATTTTCAAACATTACTTAGGTTTGTGATGACCAACCCGCATTCGGCAAGCGTGGTGATTCTTGTACCCATCATTGCTGTTGTAGCTTAAATTCAATGACAGAGGCCTTTGCCCTGCAGTGGGATGATTATTAAGCCTTCACTCATGCTTTTTTTATATTGCACAAGTTTTCAGAAGTTTTTCACCTAATACTACGACTTTTAATATTAAGCCATGTTCGCTTGACCGTAGTCTTTCTGGAACAGCACAGTCAGCTATCAATAACTACTGATAATTGATTATGAGAACTTCAAATAAATTATGATTTTATCAATGCCGTTTGTCACATGCGTGTGCGCATTTTTGCAGTTATTTTTGGTTAGAATAATATAAATAACTTGATTTTTATTTAATTGAATCAATTGTTTATTAACGTTTACTGTATAGTTAATTGTAAATTAAATATTAATATGAGTTAGACGACTTCCGTGGCAGTGTGATATAGACGCCGGTTTTCAAGGTACCGACTTTGATGTCACGGGCTTGATTCCCGGACAGGTCAATGAAGAAAGACATTTTTCAATCATCTAGAAAGTTTATTAGGTTCGTAAGAAGAAGGTAAACAAATAATTTTATATGTATGACGATACGATATCGATTTTATGACTGAACGTGTCCGTCTGATGTAGTCAAGGCTCCGACCTACTTTGCTCCAAACCATGATAGGATCTAAAACGTTCCAGTCAAACCTGGAGAACCGACTCGCTGCCGTTAAAACCACAACAGACGTAAACCAGAACCTCGAAAATGTGGTTCGGTGCCTCAGGGTTAAGGTACGAGATTTTGTTAAATGCAGCGTAAGGGCAGTAAGTCAAAGCTTTCGTAAAGAACTTTAGGGTTAATGAAGGAAAGACGTGAAAACCCGTCACTTCGTCAGGAAAGCGCGCTCTAAACTAAGAGATCAGTGAGCTTGTACGACATGACCTCCGATGCTCTAATACTCTTTCGATTGAAAGAGCGATTGAGCAAAATCGGGGTTCGAAAGTGTTCGTACAATCTCTTGAAAGAAGCCACCCGATGAAACTGACCACAGCGGATAGGGAAGTCGTTGCTTCGAAGCCAGCTGTCCTGCCGGTTATACGCTTCGCATGCATCTCGATCTGATCCCAAAAATGACGACCCTAGAGCTGCGTTAACACGCCACTACACTCAAGACATGCAAGAAGTCAGCATTAACGAAATCGAGATGGCTCTTAAACAGCTCAAAAATGGAAAAGCCCCTGGAGAGGATAGCGTTACAACAGAATGGCTGAAGGCTGGAGGTAAACCCATACTGTAGGGTATGGGTCAGCTTCAAAATCTTTTTAACGCTGTCCTGTTTGAAGGTAGAACTCCGAAGGCGTGGAGTAGGAGTGTGGTGTGGAGAAGACCAAAGAGTATAATCAGCCCTTGTGTCCAGTATTCGTGGACCATGAGAAAAGCCTTCGACTCGATCGAGATCTGCTCCGTTTTGGAGTCCCTACAGCGTTGCCAAGTAGATTGGCGGTACGTTCAAGAGATGGGATGTCTATACGAAGCCGCCACCATGTCTTCTAAGTAAAGAATCAGCAAACAAAACCTATACCATTGCATCGAGGATTGCGATAAGGGGACGTCATTTTCCCGAAATGGTTTAAAAATGCAATGCAGGATATGTTCAAGACGCTGCACTGGAAAGGGCGAGGCATCAACATCAATACATCTCTCACTTGCGATTTGCAGACGACATCGTCATTATGCCAGAAACGCTGCAGGACCTACAACAGATGCTGAATGACCTGGCTGACTCTTCCGTATGCATCGGCCTACGGATGAACTTGGATAAAACCAAGGTTTTGTTCAATAAACATGTACTACCAAAACCGAGTGCAGAGCACGGCGCCGTCCTCGAAGTTATTCAAAAATTAGGTAGAAACAACTTTGAATCATCCTCTAAGGTTAACAGAAGAATTCAGTTGGGTTGGGCAGCATTTGGGAAACTACGTCGAGTCTTCTCACCGTTGATCCCACAATGCCTCTAGACGAAAGTCTTAAATGAGTGCGTCCCACCCGTCATGACATACGGAGCCGAAACGTGGACACTGACGGTACGGCTAGTCCACAAGTTCAAAGTCACTCCAGACTATGGAAAGAGCTATGCTTGGAGTTTCTCTTAAGGATAAATCAAAAATGAGGTGATCCAGAAGAGAATTAAAGTAGTGAAAGATGCCCTGTCAGGCCAGTTGGAGTGTTGATTTGCGCAAGATGGCTGGCAGGAGCTGGATACAAGAAGCCGAGGATCTACTTAAGTGGCGTGCAACTGGAGAGGCCTATGTCCTGCAGTGTACTGCGATAGGCTGATGATGAACTATACTTATAATATTCTAGTGTGTGGTCACACTAAAAGACTACTCTTTGGATTCTCTCTCTTCCTATGGGTATCGCAAGAGGCGACTAAAGGAGTGCCGCTAGAAGAAGATGGACAGCAGCGTCCTCTCTCCACCACAGGCCAAACTGTGATCACCAACCCGCCTGCCAAGCGTGGCGATTGAAGCAAAAGCCTTCGTTTAGAGTGGCCAGTGTTCAGTAGTGAACAGATAAAAACTAGTGATGATGATAAGGATAATCTTCTTACAGCATATCCCAATACTACTTTTTTTAGAAAACAAATTATAAATTTACTAGCTAGGACCTCTTTTTTAGGGTTCCGTATCTAAAGGGTAAAAACGGAACCCTATTACAGACTAAGACTTCGATGTCTGTCCGTCTGCCTGTCACCAGGCTGTATCTCAAAAGCCGCGATAGCTAGACAGTTGAAATTTTCACAAATTATATATTTACGTTACCGCAATAACAACAAATACTAAAAACAAAATAAAATAAATATTTAAGGAGGGGCTCCCATACAATAAACGCGATGATTTGGCCTTTTTTGCTTGATATCAATAAATGGTAACAGGTTTACCTAAGTCAATGTTAAGGAACCCTTCTTGCGCGAGTCCGACTCGCACTTGGCCGGTTTATTACAATGTTTAACGGATATTCGACCAGTGTTGTATTTCCTGTTACAATACTGCATAATCAAGACCATCACCGCTGAGACTTAGGAATCGTTATTTTGAACTACTATTAGTATTCAGAAATACTAAGTGCAAGAACCATACGTATGAGGGCATGTGATATACCGCCCGCATCGTTTCTTATCTGCGACACGCGTACCGACTCCATAATGTGAGCGGTCGATACCGTTATCAACACTCGAAAACTTAGTTATGAGTATACCGAGTGTCCCCCAGATTAACAGAATTGGACCGCCGGTGATATGCCGGGCACCTATCCGGGAATCAATACGATGTACTATGTTTGTCTTGGTACAAAATTTTAAATCAGATCGATTAGTTAGATTTTTCCTAAAGTAAAGTATTATCAAAAACGTTTGACTTTAGGTACCTAAGCAAATATTAATCCACATTTTACAAATTTTAATCTGTCATAGGTAAGCTACGCGAAAACCGCATCAAAAATATCCCCATATTTTAAAGATATATTAAACGCTTTCTAATACTGTAAATCTAACCCTAGATCCAAAGTTTCATCATCATTATTAAAAATAATCCTTTTGGAGGTCTGTGTCTAGCAGTTTAGTTATTTACGCTATTGATAATGACTTTTTATCCCCAAAAATTTCATTTTTCGTAGGATAGGATCAAGATCAAACAACAGTCGCGCGCGAGCAATAGCAATTACTCTAAATTTGCAGTTTCTGTTAAAATGTGTAAAAAATCTATCTCTACATCTCGAAAATAAGTTATATCTTGTTATATTAACTAGATACTAGCCCAAACGCCTTTGCCTCCTGAAGAACTTTTGTAAAATGTCCAATTATCTACATTTCAATCGGTAAAAATTTCAAACAAAGGGTTAAATGTTGATTGTCAATAGTCACTCAGACGTTCCGGACCTTTTTTGAATTCATAGATAGCATATTTGTAATCTGTGAATCGATACGTTTTATCTCTACCCCTATCTCTATTGGTAAAGCTCTTAGCGCTTCAGTATTTTCAATAAAACATTTTACAAAAAAAATGTTGCCGACGGAAAGAGTGAAATCAACTCAAATTTTGAGCTGTGTACTATCGAAGTTAAAAAAATCAACGAAACAGGAAAACCTGCAAAAAAGGTAAAACACAAAAAAATATATATATTATTATCTATTTATATCCTTTGAATTGGGACCCTCCTTTTTTCCGTCGGTCGACATAGTCGCTTAACTTTTTGCGTCGTTGGTATTATACTGGACCGTCACGTTTTTGTCAAATTGAGATCGGGGTTGACGTGAAAATAATGGACTTGGTGGGGTTATTTAGATAAATTAATTGTTAAGGATATATCAAATAATAGGTACATTATGTAAGTAGATATTTTCTAATTTTCAAAGTAATGAAGCACATACGCAACGCAAAGCCCAAAATAAATATTATAACACAAAGTCTTTCTAAAAATAACTGTTGCTCTTAAGGTTTCAATTTTTCCGTCCGACTCATAACAATAATTTAACTGAACGATTTTTAACCATTTTAATATTAGATTAATAAAGTAACATTAGCAGAATACAATTTGTATTTATAACAACAAAATGCTTCAATATTATCACAAATGGTGCATGCTGGATGCGTGCGAATCTAATTGAATTTTTAGTTTATCGATTTCGATTTAGATATATTATGTTACTGCTCTCAAAAAATGCTAAAGTTAAAAGTTAAATGCCCATTTAATTAAATCTCAAAATTGTATTTAAATATGAAAAACAATTTAATTCGTGTTTTTTTTTTCGATTAACATATCAATTCAAGAAATCGATTTAATTCCTTTTCTGAACTGATTATTTTTGTGTCATCTAAATATTGGAAAAAATATCCTCAATTTTACCCCTTCAAACAATATGTTGCGATAGCCTTAATTCTTTTCCGACACCCTATCATAATATATCTTTAACAAAATTGATCTAAATTGTTTCAGCAGTAAACTGACAGTCCCAGACGGTAAATTCCACATCTCTGAAAAAACAGAGGATGTAAAATGTCCCAATAAAAATAGTACCATCCAAACCTTTCCTAAGAAAGTAGAGAAAGAAGGATTTTTTTATTTATAATTATAAAATACGTATTAAAAATTACTAATAGCAAAAACTACTTTTTTGATGAGATTTGTTCCATCACCATCATTTAAATTTTTGTTTTAGTAAGAGAAAATTCTCGTGATGATTTTTATTAAATTACCAACATAGATAAAATACTTGTATTTTTTATAGGAAATAAATGCAGTTTACTTGTATTTATATTAAAAAATTGGCACCAAAATCTAAACGTTATAGTATTTTGATACTGAAATTTAATTAGTACTGTATTTCGTAATTAGTGATATTACGGTGGAACACGGTTTTTAACAATTACATAAAGAATTTGAAGTTAATAATTAAATTGGAGTCAAGTAAATAGCAAGAATTATTTTTTTTTTATTACCGACTACTACTGACATTAAATGAATAAAATTAGTACTTATTTAAGATATTCAACCCATAATATGATGCTAAAAATTGTTCGTTATGAAATAAATAATAAAAACTACAATAACGGCCTCAACTTTTCTTGGTAAAACAATTTTATGGGACTTTGCTAGTTATTTATTAAATTTTTGTTTTTATTAAGCCAAAACACTAATATTAATGTGTTACTATTTAAAAAAAGCAAAGCCTACTAAACTAGAGAAGTCAAATTATACAGTTACTGCCTTAAAAAGACAGTAAAGGAAATCTAAGTCCCGTCCGCGAAATCATAACTTTAAATTTGACAAAGACCAAAATATCAGTTTTATACTCAATTTGATAGCTTTGCTCGACAATCTTCTTAAGACAATTAAATTGTAGGTCCAACCGGTTTGATTATTATTATAAAATGACTGTTCATTTTCGGCTAAGAAGACTAATTTGGTATAATTTACGACACCCTTTTTTCGCGCTGCATAAATTAAATATTAAGAGTTGAATTTTCGCTGATTTAAGGGAAAATGTAATTTTATAATTCTCTGGTTGGTAATTAGAGTGAAAGCTGCTCATTTTATTAGCAGTTAATAGAATTGAGGTCGGCGGGCGGATCTCAGCCAGCTCCCTGCAACCTGTTGCCTTTGGCGCCGCCTTCCGCCCATCAGCGTTCAGACTTGCTAAGTACTGCCATCCCAACTTCTCTAGAACGCTGAAAAAATACTACGGATACGTACCTTCAGATGACAAGCTCGACCGCAAACAGCTTCATTTTATTCTTCACAAAATAAATAACGAAAAAACAAACATAATGATTTTTTATATTTTAGTTTTTTTAAGAAACAACCAATAAAATTATATCACTTCGAAAATTAAGTTAAAATGGAAAAGACAATTGGAAATAAAATAACGAAAGAATAAATCGAGTTTGAGCGCGAGCGGCGGCAGAGTTCGAGAGAGTTTGCTACTAAGGTGGCAGAGGTCGGGAGAGCTAGCAGGAGAAAACGCGATGCCGCCACCGCAGCCGACTACAGAATGATAGCGGGCCGACCGAGCACCGGCCCCACCCCTAGCGCACGCGCGACGCGCACCCACCACCGCGCATGACCGACATCCTACCGAAAAGTGGAAAAGTGACTCCTCCAACGTAGATATACCATTATGTACTAAATAAATATTGTATCGTAATAGATGCTGGACCGAGTACATAAATTTGACCCAGTTGATGATTATTACGGCCGAAGTTACGAGTATACATCCTTCTTTTTTTAAATTATTTACTATAAACTTTTTTTTATTTCTGGTGTGCAATAAAGAGTACTCTATCTATCTATCTAATATGTGCTATTTGAAGCACAATATTGCTGGAAGTCAAACGATGAAGCCTCACAGCAGACCTTTTCCACCGCTTTTGAAAAAACACAATTCATTGGTAAATGTTACTAGAACTCGTTTTCTATTCGTAAATTATTTGCAAAACACTTCAAAATTTATATCCTCTGAATGTTATTTCTACTGGAACCTATAACACATTCAGCTTCTAGTACCGTTTGAACGTTTTTTCTTTAGTGATTATGTTGTAAAGTTCTCTGATTCCGCTGTAGTACCCACTTCGTAGAGTCGCCTCGTAGCCGCGAGGTAAGTTTTGAAATTTGGACATTATTCGGCTATCGGAACCCAGAAAAACGCGCATCTCGAATGAATGCAGTATCGTCAATTGTTGATGTGCGTAGTCTACGCTATGTCCACATCGAGCCTTTCCATTTAGTTCATAAATGCTTTGGTTAGTGAAGAGATGAACACCTCCCGCTCTCTGATTAACCTTTGAGGTAATAGCTGCAGCTGCTCTCTGTAATTGTGGCTTTGCCGGTGGTCCCGAAGCGTCGTAACCATATGGATAACTTATAGAGTGCCCGTCACATCGGATGGACAAGTACCCTTTAATGTCCTTCCTATGTTTGCTAAGCACGCCTTGAACAAATGCTGTCTCATTTTCTGAAGCCGGCGCTACTCCAGGGTATATGCTTGAGAATCCAGTAGAGACCGAAGGGCATGATTTCCAATCACCTTCAAAGTTCCTGCTTATATCCACTCCAAAGCTGAGGTTATCATCTGCTGGTCTTAAGTTTTTTCTCCATTGTAATCGATTCTATAACGATAAAAATATTTATATTAGATTAAGGTATAAGTGAGTATTGGTTATTTACACTGAACTAAACACATAAGGACGTTAGTTAAAAAAAAATTCTTTAGTCCTACTAACCGAATTGTCAAGATCATTAACTTAAAATTATAATTAAGAGTATTTAAACTTGATAAATTATGTCTCAGTCGGGACTCGAACCCGCATCTCCTCGCATGCCGGCCGGGCGCGGCGCTTTAACCATTTAGCCATTTTTCAAGTTAAAATACTGATATTATAATTGCAATTTATTTGCTTAAAATATCATTTAAAGTATCATAAACATTCTTAATTTATCATTAAATTTGACTGAACCCTGAGATAATAAATGATTAATCTAATCTTTCCTGAATGACTCATAAGTGATACAAATCAGCAGGCTTACTCTTGACAAGTTCGAGTTACGATCAAAATCGAATCGACATCGAGAATCAGTGATTTGGTACTCTGAAAAGTGAACCTAAACCTTTGAGTCGATGGTGATTACATTATCAACCGAAAATGTTTAACAGATCGCCATTTTAGATCGATCTGACTTGATTTTGATTTCGATTCGATTGAGTTTGTTCAGATTTTGACTAGGTCGAATCGAGATCGAACTTAAATCAAATTCAAGAATAAGGGCCCAGTTTTACATTTTGTGTAATTGATTGTTTCTACGGTACAAAACAACCGAACGAGTGCGAGGTGGATCGCCTATTGAGGGTTCCGTCCAAAATTTGTACTTCATACTCGCAGCTTTTCCCAAGTGTTTTTCCGATTTTTATTTTTTAATATTTTTTTCATATTTCTTCATACACTTTAAGTATAAAATGCGAGGAACTGATACCCTATCAATTTTGATTTCCTTGAAAGTGCAAAATATACGTTTTTTACGATATTTGTTTAAAAAATGACCTAAGCTATTTAGTTATTTTTTTTTAACAAGTACCTAGAAGTTTATTTTTTTATAAACCTCATTATTTTTAAGTGGATCCCGAGGTCTTGACAGACAGACGGACGGAATGGACGAATAGATGGACGGACGGACAACAAAGTGATCCTATAATGATTTCGTTTTTATTCTTTTTGAGGTACGGAACCCTAAAAGTAAGACTACTTACGAATCTAGAAAATTCCTGACCATCAGGGTTGGTGCACGGCAAAATCACCCAATGGACTTTCTGAATCATCTCATAGTTTTCCTGACATGATAGTAACTGCTGGATCAGGTATAAAGCTAGTGATACCGATTCTGTACCAGCTTCTTGCCCAGAATCCACCACTATGATTGGTCTATCATCCTCTTTGGCGTCTACCCTCGGTTCTTTTATATGCACCTGGAAAATATTTCACAACATTCTTTTAAGTCATTAAGTTACACTGTCCTTCATCTGAACATGTACAAAATAATTAAAAACAGATTATGAGATAGAAAGAAACCGGCAATGACTTGCAATAAAAAATAACGATCGTCTCTGTCAACTGTTTTAGGTTCTCAGTTATAAAATATATTTGTTGTTAGTTCCGTGATATCTCTAATGCTAGGAATTAGATGTAGCTGTTTTGTTTTTTGAAATGAAATTTGTTTCATAAATTCTACATTCGTATAATCGAATAAAGAGAATATTGTCTTTGCACGATGAATATTTAGAGTTTTATTGGTAAAAAAGTTAGAAATTTATATTATATTTTCATATACCATAGTATACTTAACGCATGACGTTCAACTTTAAACCGACTTTTTTTTTTTTCTGATTTCGATTTCGAAATCATGCTTTAACATGCTATCCAAAAAATCATATTATGGCTCTCATTTGTAGTAAATAAGTTTGTAATGGTTTTGTTTTAGTTAACGTCGCATTTTTAATTTTGGACCTTTCCCACCTGACAACAAATCCAGAATATTAGCACAAAACTTACTTCATAAAGATGTCTTCCTTCATGAGTTAGTTTGTCATTGATAACATTTGTTAAATTTCCACAATACAGTTTAATGGCTTTCAGAAATATTGTAACCTGAAGAATGATTACGACATGTTAATTAGTTAATTCCTGTTTGACAACGTTTAGGAGGCCAGTTGTATACTTACAGTACTAGCTCCAATAGACGCATCTTCTATACACGACGCCTCGTCACCATCCTTCAAGGCTTCAACCATTTGTTTGTAACAAGGTCTTACAACTTTACATCTTCAAACATTTTTAAAATTAAGAGAAAAAATATACAGGGAGTTTAGTAATCTATGGTTTGTGTGAACTCACCCACAATTTGAAGCAGTGCTTGTATTGTAGTAAACTGGAATTTAAATATTAAAACTCAACATTTTGACACACATTTAAATTCTTCACAAATAAGTATGTTTTTAAGTTAGCTAGCCGAAATTTTTTATCAAGGTCAAGATGACATACCATTGAATATTGAGACAAGTATCAATAATTTCTGAAAATATATATCCATCATAATAGTTTTAGCTACATTTGAATCAAATCCATTGCTAAGGAATATTGGCAACAAACTTTGTATAAAACACATTTTTATAGGATATTAAGCCATAAAATCAACGATATACTTACTATAAAATCTGAAAGTGTTTACATAGTAGGTGGCTTATTTAAAAAAGAAACAACGCGAAAATTTTAAATGTATATTATAAATTACTATGATTTGTCACAATTCACTGTAGGTAAGTCCTAGGTTTATTCAGTCTTCTTCAGAAGAGGTTTCTTCACTAGAGTAAGTCTTTAGTTTGGTTGCGCTTGGCCTGAACTCCTTCCTTATCTGACCTCCAAAAACTTTGAATCCTTCATAAAATTGTGGAAGTACAGTACGTAGAAGTTCTTTCGGAAAAATAAATTCGTAGCCACTTGTCAGCTCCATCGTATACGAGTATGGAACACCAACTGCTCCAAAAGCAAAATCATCGCTACCACCGGCTGCAGGATACCACTTGCCAGCACTTAAAACTTTGAAGGGTTTTCCACCAGCTCTTTGAACAGCATCAGACACGGATCTGGCTAATGAATCTAGCTTTTTCCATTCTTTAGGAAGGAATTCTCCTGTGAATCCCCACGGATAAACTAAGTATTGCCCATACGAGTGTATAGAGACGTACAATTTCATTCGTTTTGCGTTTTCCATCATAATATTTTTGACCATCAGCGTTTCTGGTTCTGAAAATGGTTTAGGTCCTGCATAAGTCTCTTTGTCGCATGGGTTATTTGATACTCCACTGACGGCCCATTTGAAACCGTAGTTCCTATTTCCATCGACTCCGTAACAGTTGGTGGTACTTTTTGACCTTGTTTTCCTCCAAAGTCGATTCTGGAATTGGTATTTTGATTAATTTGTAATCAAATAATGTTACATAAAATTCAGCTTTTTGTTAAACAAAAAGAACTTACAACTTTACTAGAACGCGTAAATTCATATCCGTCAGGATTGACAACTGGCAATATGTACCAATCAACTCCTTTCAGGTCATTTCGTACGGCGTCAGGGTCATTGGTCAAGCGGTGTATAAGGTACAGAGCCATTGCAGGCGCAACCCATTCTCGGGCGTGAATACCTGGTAAAAAAGAGAGACAAGTTAAATTTAGGTACATCTTAGTGAATAAAAATATTACCTATTTATGTCAAACGGCGAAGAAAGAACATTTTTGACTTGACTTTCTAATGTCTTTGAAATTTTTTGATTATGTTATCACTTTTTGTATGGTAATTACAATGTACTTTTTTGTTTCATAAAAGTAAATCAAAGTCTCGTTTGAATTTGAACCACAAAAAGAATAAAAATAAGGTTATTATGCTAAAAAGTCAATTTTTCTACAAAAAAATGTGATGATGCTAAACAATTACAAAACACTGTCGACCATCAATGTACCGGCTCTTAACTGCTAGCTTATTTCGTGTGTCAATCCATGAAAATGCTATTAATTCTCCGATTCTGGTCGTTAGTCTAATAAGATCAACGACCAACATCGAAGAATGAGGTAGCATTTTACATTACCTGCATCAATAAAAATGATAGGGTTCCCAGCATTGGGATCTGATGATATCTTGACCAGTTTCATACGACGTCCTTGGTAGCTGTTCCCAATATTCTGCAAAGTGACTAAGTCGGGGTGTCTTCGGGCAACGGTTTCTATGTATTCTTGGATCTGCGTAAATAAAATAGCAACTTCTTAGGTCATAGGTCTGTACAATTTTATTATTCTTTCATATAAAAAGATATTGTGATTGTTAGCTTCATATTGTGAAATTTTAAACTGATTTGTATACGCTATTATAATATATTCTGTTTTGATTTAATACTTATAAAATTTATGTAAGATCAGTAATGACCCAAGAGCTGCGCAGCTCTCAAATACAGCGACTGAGTAACTCAATCTATTAAGGTATTTGTGCCAGTATATTTGGCACTTTACCATAAAGAAATAAATCTTAAAATAAGAGATATAAGTACTTATTTTGTGTACTTATAGTTAGTACTGGTCATGAATGTTTGAAAAAGCAGCACTATTTTCATTTACGTTGCATAGAATTGTAATTCATTTTGAAATAGGTAATAATTAACAGATACCTACCTTGCATACGCAATAATGTAATGTGTGCTTGATAGGTAAAAATATATTAATTAATTTTTCTCAGTTCTCAGTAGTAATAGTTTTACTTTGAAATTCGTATTTTAAATGTAAATGTAATGTCAACGTAATAAAGAAAAGAAAATATACTAACAGCACCAAAGGAATTGTAGTCGTAAATGTTGAAGGCCCGTAAGACTCTCCGCCTCGGCACTCGTTCCAAAGGTTCGAATTTCCTGATTGAAAACATATTTTATAGTAGTGTCTAGTTAAAATGTCTTCACCTAACACTACATTGCACTTTTGGCACTATTTCAAGCGAAATTAAGTATGAGATTAAGTCACGAGATTGAGATCGAGTCATTAACGGATTAAGTCACTTGCAACAGTTTCGAAATATCGGAGAAACATAAAAGACAAGAAACATGGAATGGTAGATATACACCCCGGATAATTTAACTCTAGTAATAGTGACCTTATAAATAAGTTTCTTTATATAAAAATATAATATTTTAAGACATGCTACACTAGGCCACACAGAGCCATCAAGTCCCAAATGAAGCTACTACTAAGTGTTTGGCATGTAATCAGTTTAACTTGGCTAAAGTTATATACCATAACGAGTATAAATATTAACAACTTTCAATTATAAAAATTAGACTGGACACGAAATATTCATTACGTAACTGGAACTCACACCACCAAAGGTAGTTTAGATTTTTATCCAAGAGTTGTATTTAAATTTTCACCAGAAGTTCAAACCCCCTTTCTTAAGGCAAACATATACAGGGTGAAATTTTAACTACCTTCGAAAATTTAATATATGAATCTACGAGACAAAAAACAAATGACGTATTTTTTCTTTTGGTATAGCCAAGTACAAAAATGTCAAGATTTATATAAAGCACTTAGAAAATGTCCGCCTAAAATCTAAAATTTTTGATATGGCCGCCTAGCAACACTTTTTTTACGCAATGCACATCACATTCATTCATTACGATACTAATTATAAGTTTTTGATTTTCCCTTTATACCTAAACAGGCCTAAATCTGTAAAATATGAAAACTATATTGCGAAAAATATTTTCAGGTGAAAACTTGATTTTCATTTTTTACTTCATAAATAGGCTTGAAATACGATACTGAATGCCTATAAAATTTTTGAAAAGTGGTTAAAATTTCATAATGAACGCAAATGTCTAAAATCCTGTAAGTGACAATATCATACTATGAGTATCATATAGTCCCAGAGCTATACCTATCATGCTACCGGTTGAATCATTAACTAGAAAAAAATATTCGCATTCAAACTTTCACCTAATTTTCCACCCGTTTGAATGAGCTTGGGAAAAAAACTATTTTATGTTTCCAGGGTCTCAAATCTCAAACAATGTTCATATTTAGTCGATTCGATCTTATTCGATCCCTTACCTCTCAAATTAAAGACAATTGCTCTTCAAGTCATTCCAGTGCAACTACATGTATTCATCCTCAAAATTCAAGCAATAGGTCTCCATTCCATCACATTGAAGCAAAATTATGCGAAGGAGATATTAAAGGTGCAGCTCGTCTCCTTTTTTCGGACGATACACTGGCACCAGACACTCCAGACACACTTTTGGCACTCCATAATAAGCACCCTCATCCCGCTGATAACCTTTCTCTTCCTGATCCTCCTAGTACCACTCTTACAAACTTGCAGTCATCTCCTTCTGAGGTTCTCCAAGCAGTCAATGGCTTTCGATGCGGTACCGCAGCTGGTCTCGATGGCCTCTCTGCACAGCATATCAAGGATCTTCTGAACGCTGGTGGTGAGGCCAGCGTAAGCTTGCTCGAGGTACTGACATCTTTTGTAAATTTTTTGCTTTCTGGCCAGGTTAATGAGGGCATTCTTGAGACTATTTATGGCTCCAATCTCTGTGCTCTTAAAAAGAAAGACGGAGGCATAAGACCGATCGCTGTGGGTACTACATATCGCCGTTTAGCAGCCAAAATCGGTTGCCGGGCGATGTCTAGTACGCTAAGCGATCTCTTTTAGCCCATTCAGTTAGGTTTTGGAGTTGCTGGTGGATGTGAAGCTGCTATCCATTCCACTCGATCGTTTTTAAATTTTCAGCCCAATGCAATATTGTTAAAATTAGATGTCAAGAATGCCTTCAATTCTGTCGACAGAGGAGTTCTTTTGTCACAGATTCAAAGAGAGGTGCCTTCTTTGTTTAGTTTTTTGTGGCAGTGCTACAGCACTCCCACAAAACTAATGTATAAGAAGCACCTACTCTCTTCCTCTGTTGGGTGCCAACAGGGCGACCCTCTTGGTCCAGCAATTTTTAGCCTGGCTATTCACCCCATTATAACAAAAATAAAATCTAAATTTAACATTTGGTACTTAGACGATGGAACCCTTGGTGGTGATCCTTCAGTAGTTTTAGAAGACTTTAAGACCTTGATACGAGCTTTTCAAATTTGCGGTTTAGAACTAAATTTTTCTAAATGCGAACTTTATATTCCTCCAAATTGCACGCGGCGTGAGGATATAATAAACCGTTTCAGACTTTTGGCTCCAAACATAAAAATTATAAGTAAATCTTCACTTCGACTTCTCGGTTCTCCAAGCTTTAATGAATCTTTTTCGGATTATACTTTTGAACAAATAACAAAGTTTAACTCAGTTACTGATCGATTACTGAAAATAAATAGCCACATCGCCTACACCATCATTCGGCACTGTCTCTTTGTACCAAAATTCATGTACGCTCTTCGTGCATCACATTTTTGGAAGCATATGGACTTACTATCTAAATTAGACAATATCATAAAACATACCCTTTCATCAACATTGAATATTAAGCTGGAAGGCCGGACTTGGTCACAAGCTTCTTTACCTTTTCGGCATGGAGGCCTAGGAATTAGGTTAATATCCAGTGTCAGTCTTCCAGCCTATCTGTCTTCAACTCATCGTAATTTTGACCTAATCAGCAAAATTCTCAGAAATTCCCATCAGTCAAACTCCATTCATATTCCTTTTTTGGCCGATGCTATTGACGCGTGGAGAACCCAAACCTCAGATGAGCTACCTCGCAACCAGTCAGCTCAGCGGCTGTGGGACGAGCCGCTTTGTAGAGTTGTGCGTGATAATTTATTCCAAACGACAACCAGCTCTGCAGACCGTGCTCGTCTTTTAGCTGTTGCTGAATGGAAATCAGGCTTATGGTTAAAGTCCCTCCCTTCTCCTGCCCTAGGCACATTAATAGATAATGTTTCTTTTAGAGTTGCCTTAAGCCTTCGATTAGGAGCATTCAATTCTGTTCCACATCTCTGTACTTGTGGAAAGGATGTAGATCAGCTTGCTCACCACGGTCTCTCTTGCTGCAGAAGTGCTGGCAGAATCCCCCGTCATGCCAGTTTAAACGATGTCATCCGTCGGGCTCTTGTCAGCGCGCGTATACCTGCTTTTTTGGAACCAAACGGTCTCGCTCGTAGCGATGGCAAGCGTCCTGATGGTATGACTCTCGTTCCTTGGAAGATGGGTAGGCCTCTAGTGTGGGATGCTACATGTGTCGATACTCTAGCGCCTTCTCATCTTTCATCGACTGGCAACAGGGCAGGTTCAGCTGCCGCTTCTGCAAGCTCCTCAAACGGCGCAAATATGAAAGTCTTGGTGAGACTTACATATTTGAACCGTTTGGGGTAGAAACCTTGGGACCGTGGGGACCAAGCGCCCACAAACTGTATCGTGAGTTATCTAAAAGGTTGATCGAAACATCTCACGATACCAAGGCTGGCCTGTACCTGGCCCAAAGAATTAGTTTGGCTATTCAACGCGGTAATGTGGCCAGCCTGCTGGGCACCTTTCCACAAGATAGAGATCTTAAACAGATATTCTATTTATAGGTTATTACCTATAAATAGATTTTCTGTTTAGTTACATGTAAGTAGTATAGGCTTTGTAATGTTCATACCAAATTTCATCTAAATTGAATCATCTATTTAAGCGGGAAAAGGTCGAGCTGTTTTTGCTCACATAAATTTGTTTGTTTGTATTTTGTTTTGATTAAGTGACTATAGAATCGTCTCTTTTATAACATTTACAAAAAAAAATACTTTATCTCAATATCAAACACACTTCAACCTCGCCTATTTAATATTTAATGCATTTCTACGATATTGTTTGACTTTAAAAAGATTTAATTTGATGGAGGTTAAAACTCCGCAGTTACTGAAACATTAATTACTAACGAAATGTTATTTCAAGTAAGCGATTAAGCGTAGCATTTGAACGTAAAGCCAATTGCAATCTGCAATGAGTTCTTTGATAAAACGCAAACACGTGAGCACAGAATGTATAGGTACTATGACGCGAGTCTGATTAACTTTAAGCGAGGGTGATAATATGGAAACTCATGGTATAGTCAACACCTTGTCGTCATTCTAAGAAAACATTAAAATTCTTAATACATTATTAAGTTATCAAACGAAATCATACTGATTATTTTAGCAATTTTATGTTGGCATCATTGATAAAATTCGTAACTTAGTCATCCAACAGAACCAAAGTCGCCAACAAAGCACACAAGCTTAGGAGGAGAGACGAGAAGACGACGAAAGGCAGAAGCGGATGCGATAAGCCAAATAGTAAAATTTCCCTATGTTCAGCACAGTAGTAGACTTTTTTAGTCTTTGCTATACATGTAAGTCGGCTAAGATGATATGACTGATATGATTGAAAATATGTAATACAATATCAATGTGTAGGTAGATATCTACTATTTAATTTTCTTGGTTAAATTACTACTAGGTATGTAGTAGTACCTACCAACTAACTAGTATTTTACAAAACTGTTTTGTCACGTGTAAGATAAACATATTATCACAAAACCTTAAAATAGACATACATTCTCATAGAAAATTAATACTTCAAAGTACCCACAATGAATCATGTAGCTGTTGTTATGTACCATACCTGAAATTCGTTATAAAAAAGTTGTAACGAAAACATACATATTTTGAATTCAAATTATGGCAGTCATAATTTGTTTTTATGCAAAAAGCCTATAGTAACATTGAATAAAATATAATCACATTTCATGTTACACAGTTACTATTGTAACTAAGGGAATGGTAAATAATTTTGATTATTTTTTTTTAATATTTAGGTTATACCAAGAGTTGAAGTCATTTCTCATAATTCAAAATAAATGGCAAATAATTCGAATTGCTATTCCAAATTAAACAAAATGTATGATAATAACATCAATTATTCGCCACAGCTTACATCTAGTAATTAAGGCAATATTTAGATCTCCGTTTATATCTGAGGTACTGGCTCACCAATACTTCTTAACCAATGGGTGAGGTACAAGGGCCTACCAAGGGCTACCCACGGGGTACCTTCAGGAGAAGACGAGCTGCAGCATTTTCTTTTCGTTTCACACATACGACTTACAACTTAGAAGCTACTTATATCAAAACCAAACCAAAAGACAAGACTGATGACAATAACTAATTTTTTTAGACCTAGACAGACCGGTTTCGTTCAGTAGCTATAAACGCTACTTTTGACCATAAATAAGTTAATCGGTGGTCTAGTTAGCACAATATAAGCTTAGTAGTACCTTAATTTGGAACTAAATGGCACTATGAGACCGAGTGTGGCATGTCTTGGAATATTGTTATTATTGTTGACAAGTGCAGGCTATCGAATAAAGGATAAATGCCACATATAATCAGTATACAGTCGTACAAAGATCATATCGATTATTATCTTTATGAGCACCAGTGTATTTCAAACCTACCTTCCGTATTGAGTCTCTCTGACCTCAAGCCGCATTTCATTAGATTTAGCATAGTGTTTAAAAATTGCAACGCGGTCAGGTGGAACCAGGACATCCAGGCTGTCATTCAGTCCTCGACTGCTCTTCAGAACTTCCACTCTGTTCTCAGGGTCGTAGAATTGTGTAGCCACTGCCACCTGGTCTAGGTTGGTAGGGTATAAACTGATGAGAGTATATCTGCAACAATAAATTGTCAGTGATTTATTTGTAGCACAGGAATACAGTAGATACATCGAATATTAGACGCAGAGATAAAAGTATGTACATGAGTTATGAATCTGTCATCAATACTGCGTTATTTGTGGATTTTTTATATTTTCCTTTTCTCTGTAGCGATGATAGGTAGTTACATGGTGTAGCAATATTTGTGTAATATTAAAGCTTACATTTTTGGGTTTAAGCTAAATAATACGCATTGTTTTATTTTACCAAATGAAAACTTACTCATCATATTTGTTATGCTCTCCAGATCCAACTTGCAGTAATAATGTAGCAATACCTGTAAAAAGAACATATATACAACTGAATTATAGATTAGGCGTTCTTTCTGAAACCGCTCTATTTTGAGAACTAATTTGTATTTAACTAACAATTATAAATAAATGTTGATATTACGGATAAAATTAAGCAAATACTGATAGATGAAATACATATTGCTGGAATTTCTTCCAATATAGGTTATATGTATAAGTTCCACTGTATTTTAAATTTATAATTCAAGTAAAAGTTTTAGTACCTAATTATAATAATTAAAAATAGAGCTACTTAGTCAAAATAACTTTTAAAGATTATAGTAAAAGTGTTTAGTAATTACTACTAGTACGAGTACATTAAGTAATTATTTATTCCATAACAATATCTACTTGAAATTTCTAAGTAAACATTTCTATTTTTGCTGAGTTTTGCCCAAATAAATAAAAAAAATCTTTTCAAATTTAATTAAATTAACTTCCTACAAACAAGGTATACTTAACTAAAACCACAGTTTATGATTGATAATCGTATAGTAAATAACACACTTTCGCTTTATTTGTGGAGTCGGTCGGAGGTGGAAACTGCCGCTATCATTAGATCATCGCACTTTTACTTAATTAATTCCTACAAACACTTTTACTGTTCTACAATGTTGACTTTCGAACAAAGGATTATTTCCTAATCGATTTTTATAGTTTTGATACAAAATAAAATTGCATATATTTTAACTTGAAAAATCATGTCTCAGACGTGAGACGTTTAAGTTGCTAAAATAACATATATTATTATAGTTAGTATAATATTGATTGTTAATATCTTAAAATCAAGAGATTGACGCAGATATCACGTAAACTATAATCTATTGCACCTACATTAAAACGGGTATATCAAAAATCCTTTTTTTACACTTGAAAATCATAATTCTTTTTTCAACTATTAACTAAAGAGTATAACTGACCAAACTACAAAAAACGGAAACATTTTTCTGGTGGTCGTAGTTATTCAGGAACATTTTAAACATCTGAAGCATGAAACATGAATATGATATTCAAGTCAAGTTGGCATATTGTTGTGTTATATTTGTTACAGTACACAATATAGGTGTGCGGTGTATTGACGTGAACAATCAAAATCAGAATTAAAGATTATTACCGATTTATGAGCGTATATTGTGATTTACATTTAAACCGATATGTATTGTATGTTCAATATTGGGGGGGGGGGGGTTATCAGCTGGCTTCGTTTGGCTAAGATGAGGAGATGATGCTAAGGATGATAATACAGATTTAAATATGTGTGTGAAAGTGTAGCATTTTTGAAATAAAATTATGTTTATGGACAGATACTATTCCTTCCAGATCCATGTCTTTCTTTATCTTTTTTTTCTATTCGTAAAATCAGTTGTGTTAGTATATTTATTTTTACTTTCATAATCATTCTGAGCCGAAGAATAGCAGCGTCGTGGTACGCCATAATCTACCACAATTGGACGGAGCTTGAGACCTTTTTAGCATTAATGTATTTTACCCTCTTTTTTGTGTCTTTCTTATTTTGTTTGTAATTATTTTTGTGTGATAGCATGTCAAAAACTTTGTTCTTGTTTGCTATTAAAGTTGAACTAAAAAAAAAATTGAAAATTACTATGGTCAAGTACCTATTGATTATGTAAGTTATTAAGGAACGGTAAATCTGAAACACTTAACGTACTTATATATACGTACAGACCCATTTTAACAAATGACGATATCAATTAGCCTCAGTCTTTTACTGTTATGTATGTGACATTTGAATATGTAGTTTTATTTTTGCTGTTTCAAAATGTTGACAATTTAAAATAAATGAGAAATAAGCCTATTCTTAAAAAAAAGACAATGATAACAGAATATGCCACGTATTTTCAATCAGTTCATGGTATTCGACGCATTTCGATTAGGAACATGCTTTTCGTCGGTTCATTTATTTTAAAGACACCTTTTTTCTTTGTCAACTGTAATTTACTGTGCTTTTATCTGCAGTAGTACTGTGCTTAAATCTCTGTCCGATTTATTAATAAAGACGCATAGTATTATTGTTGAAATATTATTAAATTGTGTAGAACTATAACTAATATTGTATGCCCATTGGCGAGACACAGAAGATCTGACTTGCTATATTTAAGACCTTTATTAACTGTGATTCACAATAAATGAATTTGAATTTGAATTTGAATTTTTGTTTAGATGATAATTTATTTTTAAAATTAAATGGAACCAACTGTGAATTAACATCTCAGACAAACGTTACTCAGCTCTTTATGAGCTATACCCTGGTAAAAAAAAAACTTTTTAATTGATCCATCAGTAAAAGTTATTAATGTCTAATTAAAAAAAAAATACAAACAGCCTTAATTGAGAATCATCTCATTTTTCGTCGGTTAAAAAATACGGCTCAAAGCATGGAACTTACTCAATTGAATCGAGCGACGACTGAATACTTGATGGAAAATTAAGGATGCAATAAATCAAAGTTGGTCAATAAAATTTCGTTTAACTCAAATGGAAAAATATCTGAAATTAATTCAATCTCTCTGGACTTTTTCATCAACTATCTCACTAGGTTTTCATTTTATTAAAAGGTAAATTTCATAAGATCTTTTCGAAAATTAATTTTTAAATAAAAGGAAGCGTGTCTGCCTAACAGAAATTATTCCTTGCCTTTGATGGGTTCTTCGTTGGAGCTTAGGCTTAGAGTTTCATTAGAGTCGGGACGGTTATTCAAATGATGAGCAACAGTTTGTAGGCTTACTGTGAAAATAGGACTGGATCGGAAATTATTCCGCTGTTTTCTGTCAGAATTATTCAAAGCACTAATATTTTCAATGTATTCTCAGTTCCAGAGCCTAGTCAACCGTCAACCAGTTTGCCGGTTTCTTTATGATATTTTCCTTCAACGTATAATGATAAAACATAAGGAGTTTCCCAACCCTTGTAATTTTCATACTTTAACGGCCGGTCCCAATAATCTATCTATCTTCAGTTTTGGCATATCGGAGATAGAAAACATCTTCTGTCTCTGATTTTGCCGTCCAGAGAAACAAAGACAAAAGTTGTTTTCTATCTCCGATATGCCAAAACTGAAGATAGATAGGTTATTGGGACCGGCCGTTAGAAAATAGTACAACTATTGAATATTTAACATTTCGAATCCTGTTAAGGTTTTAAGTAATTTAACTAATCATAAGTAAAAAACTGTCCACGTTGGTCCAAACCCAAACTGTGCTATAATTCATCGATTTATCATTCGTTTCTTTAATTTGTAGCGACTCTGATGTTTCTCTGGCTTCTCGTAATTGAGCTCTGGAACGATCTGGCTTCGGCCGTGGACCAATTCCGAGCAATCGATGTCATCGGGGCTCCTTTGATAATTTTAATTTATAATAAAATTGGAATGTTTTCTGGCTAAATTTACTGCATCGATATTACGGTCTTTGATCGGATATTACTTTGGGAGCTTCATTTGATGGTGGAATGATTTTTATTGAATTTGACTTGATTGTCTGCATTTGTACTGCGTCTAATCCAACAAGTTTTCCAATTAATTTGTGTACTAGAATTGAAACAAATTGGCCGATACCGAATTTCACGTTTGATTTGAAAAGTTAAAGTATTAATATATTTTATCTTTGAAACTTAATGAAATATTACATTTATCTTCAAAGCTGTACTAGGTATTCCATTAAATTTATTAGAATCATACCTTACACAGAGTGCTTAAAAGAACCAGCAAAATTGTATAATAAGTGTTCTTTAGAGTCTGATCCAGAGGACATGAAAATTTTAAATAAGTTATTGGCATTGATACGGTCGCTTGTTTAGAGACCGCTCAGCCAATAATCTTAGTTTTGGTATTAAATGGGATTCAAACGTAGGACTTCTAGGTCATAAGCCCGCTTTTAACCATAAAGCTTGTTTCAGTTAGAACTAATTTATTATTATTGAAACATATTTATTTCAGTACATGCTAATGGATTTAATAAAATAGCTGTCATTAAAAAAATATTCTGGGGGTGGAAGTTGAGCTCGTAACTTTTCGCTAACCAGGAGATTGATCGTCTAACTGAGTTATCTAGACGTCAATGACGTAAACTATGTCTATATATTGTTGAAGTGATTGTTGAACAAAGATTCGTTTTACTGTTTTCAGCACTAGTGTCGATCAATAAGTAGGTATATTAACGCTTAACAAGTTAACCTAAATAACCATTGTTATTGTAGAAGAAATAATAAACCCACATGATTTTTAAATAAGCTAATTGGTTAGCTTAAGAAGTACCAGCTTTACAAGAATAATCTCTAATTCAAAAATAGTCTTAAAGACTGACGAGCTTCAAAACAGATGTATAAAATCAAAATGACTCTCTCATAACTCAAATTAGGAACAAAATGATCAGATGACATGACGTTGTAGAGACCCCTTGATTATAAAATTTGGTGCTATATATAAGTTAGTGATTTAAAAAACACAAAATGATTCGAGAGCTTAGAGCTTAGAGGTATTATATACAAGGGACTCGTTGCAAAGCTGAACATCCGTAGTCTACTTCGAAAATAGGTGTCTCCTAATGAATGCTACTGATCCTGATCCTTATTATTATATTTCATCTACTACCAGCAGCTTTAGACATATTAAGCTGTACATAGTCGTACGCTGGGGTTGCGCAAATCTGTAAAACTGTATCACTGTCTATCAAAAAGTATATTTCATCACCATCAGGCAGGACAGTAGCTTTTATATTTTTACGAATTAAAAATATAAGATTCTTCGAACTAATTAATCTATAATGGAACTCGAATTAAAAATTGTTGGAAATATAACATATATATACCAGCCTATGTTAGTCCACAGCTGGACATAGGCCTCTCCAAAAGTAGGATTTTGCCATAATTTGCCAGAGGTGAACAGGAAGACGCTATTGCTCGTCTTCTTCTGGCATACAAAGAAAAGAGTTGCTATTGTACTTTATATGCGCCGAAACCACACGAAAACGTGTTTAACTATTAAGCTGGAGGTACAATAAAATATTAATTATTACATCAATATTTTCGCAATGAAATAAGATATGACCAATCTAAATACACCACCAAAGAGGAATTATGATTAAAATACCTGGTTTAACTGAATTAGCTAATTAATTGTAGAGTAAGCTCAGTAAAAATATATACACAACGATCAAATAAGACAAGCATTTCCTAGTGAAATAAAAATGGTTATCCTTGAGTGCTATCATGAGGAACAATAATTGTGTTGTTCCTTATAAATTTCTAAGTAAGACAATGCTCAAATCACGTCAAAAATTTATTCTTAACAGTTTAGCTTTGCAAATATTAGAAAATGTATTCTTGTTAAATAATCTTTTAGATATTTACTATCTTATCATAATGAAAATGTTAAACAAATGTATATTCTACGCTCCTATGTTAACTATTTTAGCATCATGTTCGTTGTTGTAAGTAATTTTCATAAGCAGTTCTTTAAGTATTTTTCTATGGAGTTCCATCGCTTTTTAGAAATATACGAGTACATATATCCAGAATGAATACAATTTCTGGTTCATAAAAGACATTTTCGTTCAAAATTCTTGATATAATTTTATTCCTAGTTAACAACACCTAGTACCTACCCTTTCACTGTTTTCTTATCAACATTACTTGTGCGAGACAAGCTTTAATGCTTAGTTTTCTAGATAATTCAGTTTACAAAAAAATAATTACCGTTTTATCAAGAACATCATTGATACCAAATTAAAAAGGTATTTTTATTTAACATCCATGATAATTTGTGGAGTATATCTCTTGCTTTTTAATAGCTGACCTACTTATAATTTTTTTTTACGCAAAAGTAAGATGTGCAGTCTTTTATATTATGTTTTTTATTTATTTAGAAAATCAACAGCAATATTTGTAAATAGACCTCCATAACATGGGAGATAAATAAGAGTATTGTTTTCATTGCGTATTTTGAGTTTTTAATGCCGATAAAGCCGAACTTATATTTACTTTAATTACAATTTGTAATAAATAAATAAAAGTCGAAACACTAAACTTTCAGAGTATTTTTTATGTTGCTACGTGTGAAATAAATCAAAAAATGCATCCTCACCAAAAACGAGTAACTGCAGCGACACCATTTTTATCACACAAAAAATTTAATGAACACGCGAGATGCGATCGAGATGCGTGGGCGCCACTATGCGCGGTGGTTGACGGCTGCGCACTGACCGCGAACACTGCGCGCGCGCAACTCAAGGCGCGGGAGTATAACGGTGGACCTAAATGGAAGGATTTAAATGAGGACATAGGGAGATTAAGAATGTAATTTTCAGATATTTAAGTGCTTCAAATAAATTATTTGGATCGATATATGGTTTGTCGTATCAAGGAAACTTTTACTTGGGTTTTATGTTATTGTAGATAACCTTTTGTTAATTAAGTTTACTTGTAACGGATATGAATTTCCAAATAAGCTACCTTAAGTACCTACCTAGACTTGATGACCCTTTTGTGTTATAAATTGTCAGTATCATTTCAGTGATGTGACCAAAATCTCGTTCCATATCCATGAGGTCGTGATTTGAATCCCAGTTCATTTGTGTTGTGTATTTGTAAGTGGCCTCACCGATATTAAAAATCTACACAAATGAACTACCTCGTTAATCTTCTAATCTACTTATACTCGTGACCGCTATTAGAACCGACTCTCGCACTAACCAAATCGTACAGCCCAGCATCTGATGAAAAGTGATGCTTTCAATTTTAGAAGTATAATTTAGATGGGTTCAATTAAAGGTACAAAAGCGAAAAATTCCAGAAATTAAAAACAAATAATTAAAAAAATCTTGCTCCCTACGTTAAAAATTACTAACAGAGATAACAGAGCACCCCACCTGCCCCCTATTTTCGTATGTTCAACGTTCTTCTGAACACCTTGTATACCTAGTTGTATTTCTACATCTGCAGCATATTTTAGATTTATTGATCAAAAAACTTGAACCTGATTGTTATGCAAATGCTCATGTTATTATTACTTTAAAAAGTTATTTTTAAAAGTTACTTTGTGAACGTATTCATAATATTTCTCAAGTATTTTTATTTTTCCACAAAGAAACCGATTTGTTCCAGGTTCTTACTTCGTAAAAGGACTGATGCAAAATATTGGTCTCAGTACTGTGTAATTTAAGCGGTGAATTCGCAGAACAAATCGTGAAAACTCAATATTTTTATTTAACCAAATCTGACGTATATATTTTATGAGCAAAATATACATAAAGTTATTCAACTTGAAAGTTGAACAAAACTGTTTTTGTTTCTTAAGCTTACAAACATATGTAAGTTATTCCTAATGTCTATCCTAGTGATTCTGTACTGTAGATCTACCTATATATGCAATTGGGAAACCCTACAGCTGCAACTCTGTCCACCATTTGTATGCGTCATAGTTAGTGCCAGGAAACCTTTCTTCCAATTAGAGCAGATAAAATCAGACATTCACATCGTACAGTATTCAAGTTCCTGGTTTAGCAACTCAAGTAATGTATTATAATTTTTATTATTCTAGTGGATGATTCGTTTTAAAATTCATAACCGTCGCCTTGCATGGTCGGTGAAGCATTTTGTGCGCCCCGTTATAGCAATGATCGGATAATGCCGCTGATCGCTTAATCGTTTCTAGCATACTAGTTATTATACGTACTGGGTAATATTAAAATCTTTTACGACCAACATAACAAGCCATAGATGATTTCCATTAAAAATGTGCATCTAGTGGTCGAAGAAAAGTTTCGCTGTATGGGCCATTGACAATTGGCGACTTTTCTTCAAGAATAGTATGGTGTCAGATTGAGACTTCTCCAAGTGGCCTATTACAGGCCTATGATGTCATTTGTTCTTACGATTGCCATCTTGCGAAAGAAACTGAGACTAACGTGCCTTTGTTAGCACGACTATTCCAGACCCGAGCCCATTAAGAAAGAATTATTTCCTAAATTAACCAAACCGAGAATCAAACCCGAGACCCTTGCGGGATCGCACTAAACACCATAGACTTACTACTCTTATTTTTCTGAGACAGCAAAACATAATATTTTTCATTATCAATGCCGTCGAAATGTATCTGAATTTAAGAAAACTTACTAACAATTAACGACGCACGTATTTTATGAATAAGTTTTAATAATTAAACTTATTTTAATATATCAAAACGTAAAAGGTATTTGTGAAACTAAAGGAGTGCTTATTACAAGGTTAAATGCGGTTAAGGTTTAGCCTGAGTAACATTGAACAAACGATCGAAAGTGGCAGCACAAAGCACAACAAAATTGACAGGTAAAGCGGGCCATCCAATTCATGCTGTCACAAGTACCGTAAACGGGTATCATAGGTGATCTGAGAATAACAACAAAAAACTGTTGAGGTTAATGAACTTGGTGACATTGATGGAGAATGACACTGATGTATGAATCGATAGAAATTAAATATGCCTATTCGCATTTATGTGGACCGCATCAGATTTATTGTTTTCTGATCCCAAAGTAAGTAGGAAACTTGTTTTGTGAAAATCACAAATAACTAAGATGCCACTAAAAAACCTAGACCCGAGCATGTATAGAAGAATACTTTTTTTCTACATTGATCCATCCGAGAATCAAACCCGGATCCTCGGACACGTGGAAAACTGGTGTGTACACCTCTACTACGGACGTCACCTTTTAGGAAAGGAGAAACTGACTTAAACTTTCATTAGCTCTCATAATATCATAAGATATACTTAATTGCTTCCTGATTTCAACCGTGTTTCTTATTTTTAAGAGTTTCCGATATTATAGCACTTTTACAAGTTCTATGATCACGGAAAAACTGTGCAGTTGAAGTACATGGCAGAAATTCTAAAACAATTAACTCTCATCAACATAATTGATCTTGAGTCGTCAAATTTGCCTTAGTATCTTGTTACTTACACTTAGCATCTGTGATTGTATTCACTTTAGCACAGCACATGAGTTTTCAATATAATTGTGCTTTTATTAATTTACATTTGCTCTTCTTTTAAATTATTAGGCGGTCAGTCTTCTTAGATATAATATAGTATTATAAAACATAATATAGTGGTAATAAAGTTTCTGATCATATGATATGAAAACATTTCTAGGGCTTACCTATAAATTAGCATTAACTCCTATTTCTATCAAAAAGTATTGATTCGGCTATGTTTTGCCCTATTAATAGCCACTTTATTAGAAAGTTATCGAGTGGTTACATCATTAGTCACTGGTATCCCGAGCGACACCCACGCCCTGATAACGGACGTGCCGTCGCCATCATTATATTAACGAATGGTTAAGCCCACTTTTGCTAAACTGCCAGGTAATCTAGATTCCTATGAAGAATATTTTCGAATTCAGATTTAAGTCTGTTCTTTGTATATCTTCGATAAAAATAGAAAATACTTAGTACCACGCATTGATTATTTAAACACCTTGACATTGTATTACCGGTCCTCTATCAATGAATAGTAATTTAATCAATAAGTAATAGTTTTATTTTTATATTTGCTGTAATTAAACTAACCGTACAATTTTAATTTTAATACAAAGTTTTGTTCCTTTATTTATCAACCGTTTATTATTTGGAATAAAGATTACAATTTATTTAATATCAGTAATAAAAGAAATAAATTTTAATATCATACTGATGCAGTAATCATGCAGCATGATCGTTCCAAATATTGCAGTGAAATCAGGATAGCCCAGAATAAGTCTCGGAAATGTTAACAAACCACAAAAACGTTCACTTTCTTCGCTCCTAATAACTTCCTTTGTATGCACGCACGTTACTGAAGGCACAAGGCTGACACACATAGAAGCAACTCTTGCGCAGCTAAAGTAAGTATCGAATTTACCGCATACATCGCCAGTTTGATTAAGGTAAAGCATCGTCTGGCTATTTGATTAGCGATCAATGTACAATTGGTATGAGAATAATAACGAAGGCGAACGCTATAAATATCTTACGGTAACTTGTGACGCACATGTCATAAACTTGGAGAAAGTGTCACCCTAATATTATTTGCCTTAGTTAAGTTTATGTTGTTGTTTTTCAACGATTACTTCGTCATCCGTCCGTCGACTATCCTATCCTATCCTAAAAAAATCTAGCTAGAGGTTCAAGTTAAAGTAAGTCAAACGCTTGGGTTGACAAAGAGTTTTCAGTGCTAAAAATACCTTAAAAGACGAAACCCATTTGTAGGGTCATTTATGCAATATATTTTTATGCTCGAATCAATACTTACATACTTCCTGTTGGACCTCTTGCACCAAAGATCACACACTAAAGGTAAAGAAAAAATCCAAAATATTTTAATTCAGTTCACTTGTTTTTATATTTTGTGATTTCAATCTTACACCTGTATTTGTAGAATTGCATCTTGCGTATAGTAAACGCTATCGGTAGATCTATGTTAGGATGGAAGACCAGTTTTTAATCTACAATGTTGTCCTTCCTACGACACCCACAGGAAAAAAGAAAAATAAATATAATTTTATTTATCTAGACACAAGACAACACAGTTCATCTAAATGTACGCCAGGGGCCTTACTATCAGCTCTTAAAGCAGGACTGCTATTGGACTGCATTGCTCTTTTGTACTATGACATCGTTTTTAGCAGGCCTGTGGCAGGCCAATTTACGTTGACGTTTCAAAACCGTTCACCATTTTTTTACTATGAACTTTTCGTACCATGACACTCAATTTGACAGCAAGTAAACGTCCTTTAGAGCGAAGCTAATATCATCCTAGCCATCTTGAAAAAGTTAATAAGAGACTAACTTTTTCGACATATTTAATGCGTTTCTCAGACTTTTTTTCAGCAGTTTTGTGAAAATTTACATGTATCATTATAGTTTTTTGGAACCTAATTACAGTGTAAAGAAACCTTTGAATTTTGATAGAAGGTCTTTGAATTAGTATTTTGTATAAAATGTTTATATCATCATAAAACAATGAAAATACAATTTCGACAAAATTGTTAGCATGGTTTTGTGATGTAATAGGTATATACAATATACTATAATAAAAAAACTGTACTTCTAATTTTTATGACTATTCTTTCTTTCTAATATTTATGTGTACTTAATCCCTCAACGCCCAGGCGGCAGGCGCCTGCCGCGATAACAATTGATTTCAATTGTGTCTGGAATAACTCACGATCGAGGGATTAATACTTTTTTCAGATTTGTAACAAATAGGTACATGGAAATTATAAGTGTAAATTATGGCTATGATTCCTTTAATTTACAATAAAATATGGTCTAATCATCCTTTGTGGTCTCTCTTAAATGAACTGAGCACTATAGCATCTGTATGGCTTTCAAGTAAACATACAATACACATACTTTATTTGATATTTTAGCAACTTAATTGCACTTATAATATCAGTATATAAGTCCCGTCTGAGACAAAATTTTTCAAGTTTATATACTGATATTATACAATACACATTTTAGTTTAACTTTAAAGATATGTCCTTTCCTTTCAATTGAGCAAAAAGAAAAGATAAAGAAACATATTTTACAGGTTAAAGCACCTAAAACCCTTGTGTTATGAATATGTTGCTGATTTTGTTTTATTAAATATCGCCTGGGTGTAAATGACAACAAAGTTTTAGTTCTTATATCATTCATCATTATTTAATTTTCATTTCATCATTTATTTGGAACCTAAAAATACACAAAACTTATACATAAATTATTGACCTCACCCTGACCCGAAAACTAGTTGAAACTGTATTATATAACACATTTGCAGCAGTCTTACAAAGATGATAAAATTAATGAATATTTCCTTTTATTGTAGGTGATTCTAGATATCCACTGCTCAAATTTATAATGACAACAATTATTGTTAAAGCAGAACTAGATTTTCCTGAAGCCTATTATACCTATACAGAGACATGTAAAAACTTATAACAACAGAGAGATCAATAGTTGTTCTACAGACTCGGTTTCAATGTTACATTACCAACCTCAGGTAGCTGGCCTTATTGCAAAAGGATGTGTAATCCTACATTACATTTGCAATGCAACTAATTTATACAACATACGAAGAGGTTCACCAATAAGCTCATGTATTGATGTATTTTTTAACCCCTTTTATGCCGGTAATTCCTGACACAATAGAAATCAATTGTAATATGGCTCGATTCCACAACTTCGGTAGACGACCAGTTAATACATATACAAAGTTATGGTTGTTTTGTTAGATTTTAAATTTAGGGTTAAAACTGAAGTACTTTTATATTAAGTATGTCTTTTTTATTTTAATATGTGTTTGAAATACTTATATTTTTTTGTAATTATATTACATAATATTACATGAAATCATGTGTGTTTATTTTTATTGAAAAAAATCTGCAAAACATGTCTACATAATCCCTCGATCGTGAGTTATTCCAGACACAATTGAAATCAATTGTTATCGTGGCACCCAAGTGCTTCCTGGGGGTTGAGGGATTAACCAAATGCTCGACTGGTAGAGACTACCTAATATGTTATATAATTTTCTTGTTCCTCTTCCTCTCCTTTACATCATTATTTATTTTATGTTTTAATTTTTGCATTTAGTCTACCAGTCAGAACTAAAACAGAATAGATTATTATAATACCTACGTTAAAAGTAGTAGTAGTCTTTTACTACACAGTGTAACTGAATCAGAAACTATTCAAACCTTAATTTTATAACTACATCGCCTGCAGAATTTAAATTTCTGCCACCCTTGCCATTCGCTTGGAGTGGTCTCTAGCTGTTAAAGATTTGTTAGCTGTTCTTCCCAAAGGCTATACAAGGTGTGTGGAACTAGGCGTTTTTTTTATTGGTTTTCACTGAAAGTCAATGCATGATCACTTTATTTACTAATAATTTAATAAAATTACTTACAATTTCACTTTAGTTTATTCAATAATTATACACAAGTATGACATTGTGAAAATAGGGTTTAACTCAATGTTTAACCGTAAATATAAAATAGTCTTAGATAGAACGTACATACGTACTAATCCGGGAAAATGCAAACAAACTATTAAATATTTCTTCAATTTTTGAATGTTACCGCCAAAAATGCAGACAGAACCGTTCCAATCATGATCACGTTAAAATGATTATCCACATTTTCAATAACCCAACACTGTACATTAAGTACTATCGCCAAGAAGGTAATTTTACTAGAATTTGGTATTTTAACTAATCTCCTGCAAAATAGCAACATTTAGATCGACTTATTCTCCTTAAAATCCAATAAGTAGTAAGTTTTTCAAAAACCGGTAATTTGGAATAAATCATGTATTTGTGTATTTGAACGTTTTCAACTAAAAAGAGACAGATTTATCTGAACCAGTATAGCTCTGTCTTGTTCATGCAATCTGCAGACAAACAGACCATAGACAAGCTTAGCAGTTCACCTTTTGGTTTAACGATGCTAAAGTCGTTCAGCTTTTCAGCGGTTATGGTACGATTTTTAGCAGCGCAAAAGCAGACCTACTGTTGAACTGCTTGGAAATTGAGTGGCTTGCTATAAGCTGATGGTAAGCCCCCAGTATAGGCTAAACATAGGAGTCTACAGGACTACCTACGTGGTTAACAGGCTTACACAACGGTTACAAGTTAATGTCTCCAGATCCGATATACCGGGTTTGATTCGCGAACGAATGTCCGATGTAAAACAAAAAACCTTTTTCACTATTGTCTCGTTTCTGGGTCTTTATGGTAAGTATCTGATTCTGATTTCCACATAACAACTGCATGTAATGTTGTCCACATTTATTAAAAAAATACTAATATTGGAGAACGAAAAGAGATGATGGTGGATTATATTTTAGGCTGCCAAGTTATGAATTAGGTAAAATAATATGCGTCATCAAAAAATAAACATCACTACAAATTACATGTCCACCCCTTCAATTCCAACCAATTCAAGACTTGATGGCATCATCACAAAGCAATCGTTAAATTAAGAAGCACTTGAAGTTATATTGCTGCCCCCTGGAGAGCACCAATAGCTTTTGATTGGTTTCACAATAAATTATCTTCGCCTAATAAAATTTTCTTTGGCAATACAATTGTTTCAAACAAAAAAATTTACAAGACTTGTAACATATTTTTGTTTTATGAAGGTAGGTAAATGTCTTAGGGAAAAGTATTATGAAAAAAAAACGATTGGTTTGCTTATTTCACGCTTTTATCTGTTTATTTTTTGTGAAAAAATGTTTTTAGGGCTTTTAACCATATTTTTTTAATGGTATACCCATCGCTACCCATGAGCTAATCGTACAAAGAATCAAAAATAATCCTTATCGTGCAAAACTTTACCGAACATCATCATCATGTGATAAAAAGTTTTGGTGGTCAATAATTTAAAAAAAATCGTCGATAAGAGAATCTCCTTTTTTTACGTAGAAAAAAATAATATAATATCTTATAACTGTATGTCCATATACCTGTACTGTATAAGTCCACACTAATTATATTATAT
Source organism: Anania crocealis (assembly GCA_949315895.1). Classification (NCBI taxonomy): domain Eukaryota; kingdom Metazoa; phylum Arthropoda; class Insecta; order Lepidoptera; family Crambidae; genus Anania; species Anania crocealis. Next base: position 10,647,529 of record OX438865.1, on the reverse strand, counting down.
TATTGTATTGTAATGAAAGTTTTAAATGGATATTCCATATTTAATTACCATTTAGGAAAAAAATTAACATATTACGTAAATAAATTTAATGAGTACCAAGTTATGTTACTGTTCTTTATATCCAGCTACTAGGTTTTGCTCGCGATTTCATACGCGTCAATTTCTGATATTATGATCGTGATTATTTTTGCAACATTTTTCACTGATGCTTCCCTTCTATTGGTCGCAGCGTGATGTTATTTAGCCTAAAGCCTTCCTCAATAAATAGACTATCCAACACAAAAAGAATATTTCAATTCGGATCAGTACTTCCTGAGATTAGCGCGTTCAAACAAATAAACAAACAAACAAACTCTTCAGCTTTATAATATTAGTATAGATTATTACTAGGTCCTTCAAGTCTTCGATTGTTTTGCCTGTTTTAAATAAATACACAAGGTTAATCTTTGGCTTGAATATTTACATGAAGTAACTAAGTATCGCTATTCTTCGTGTTTCGCCAAATGTTGTTGAAGATGACATCAATGATCCTCTTCCAAATTTCATTTAGAGCGTTCGAACTGTACATCTCATTATTATTAACGTTATCCTGATAAGGCTGCATAACAAGTTCCATGGCATATGGGATTCCGTATACCTAAAAAAAATCGCACAAATTAACAGCAAGGATGGCAACAGCTGTCCAATTATGGAAAAATATTTAGTGATATATATTTTGACCAAACTTTGATAGTTTCATTTTTGCATGTGTAATGTACACTTTGATATAAGTAGAACAGTGATGTTTTTAGTACTAATATCTCACTTACGGCAGAAGCGTAGTCCACACTTGATCCAGACACCTTCCCATACCAATTGTGAATAGTATCCACTGCGACAGACAAAACTTGGAAACTTGCATTTTTCATCGCTTCATCGATTTCAGCTCTTAAGTCTATGTACTTATCATCGTCGGACTGTACTTCGCTGTATCCTTTGGGGTAGAGAACTGCATCGCCCTTTGGATTTAAAACATATTTACTTTTACTGTAAGCCTAAACTCAAATATTTTACCTAGCCAAGCAAAAGATGTGGTGAATTTAGATATGGAAAGATGTTACTAGTGTTTTATTCTATTAAAGTCACAAACATAATACTGACCTTAAAACTATCGTAGTTGTAAGATCCTGAATGGACATGGAAAAAACCATTGATCTTATGGCCATAGTGATGTAGAACATCTCTGATGGCTCTCGTCTCTGGCTCCGAGAATGGGGTGAGTCCCGGGAAGTGCTGACTGCAGGAATTGACGTATACAGTGGAGTTCCAAGCTACATCGAAGTTTCGGTCCAAAGCTACGCCAGGACAAGCACCTTGTGGGGACATGTTTTTGTTCCAAAGGCTATTCTGAATTGAAAAAATAACATTATTATTTCTAATGCTTAAGTCTGATTGTTCAGAACATAAATATAGTAAGTACGGGAAAAAAACATACCCTCATAACAAACCCATCAGGATTAGCCATTGGTATTAAAAATATATCAAACTTATCCAAATATGCAAAATAGTAGGAGAGTAAAGTTTTTAAATTATTTACGGACGCCAAACACGGAATGTTAGCAATTCCCATCACACTGAGTCCATGGACAATGAAGATTATTTTTTTCTCTGGAACTTCATCAACGTATTTGCTCTCATCGGCACGGAAATACTTGCTGATTTCGCTTTTCCGTTCGGCTACTTTTAACATAACAATATCGTTGTATTCAACAGTGCGACCAATTACTTCAATAGTGATATTTGCTTCTTGAAACTCTTTTGACAGTTCAATCATTTGTTGTTTTATCTAAAATTAAATGTATAATTTGGTATAATTAATGTTTATTTCTTTGTTTAATTGTTAATGCCATATTGCCGGTGTCGAACTTGACTTACACTGTAAGGGCTTAAACTGACGGTTTTGTCTATTTCGGGCATATACCGCTGAGATGTGGTTTCGCTGAAATAACAACATTTAATTTTCTTGAATTAAGATACACTGTTTTTTTGCTACTTTCCCACAGCAAAGTAAGGAAAACCATCAATTCCTATGAATCAAAATTCAGATTAAACCATCAAATCAATCAAATTTTTATGCACGATTCGACTTCCTTATTAGTTTTAGCGTCATCTAACTGTATACAATACAGGGTGTAGAAATTAGTGGTAAAGTTAGTTATAGTATTTAAAGGGTTTTACAAAAGTGGTCATTTTAGTTGTAACAATTGTAAAACATTATTTTTGATAAAAAAATGGCTGGGGTCCTCAACTATGAAATTAAAATTAGTTAAAAACTAAAGTTCCTGCTGAGAAGCTTTAAAAACAATAATTTTACTTACTCTTTATGATTTCCAGGTTGCTGCATTAAATACAAAGGTGTCATTCTTGTTGATCTGCATCGAAAAATGTTTACTCTTTCACGGGTCTCAAGAAATTTAACACTGCCATGATGTTATTGATATGTCATGACAATCTTAATTTTTTTACTAGCTCCTGTGGTTCTCCTCGAGAGAAATATCAAACGTTTTCAACTATTGGTACTGGTACCTATTACTGCAGTGATAAAGCTAAAAACTAGCTTTGTTTCATTGATAAATTATATCTTATTATTTTACTTATAGTGATGCTCGTCCAAATTATACGAAAAGCAATAATTTATTTTTAGATTTTACTGATTATTGAGATAAATGTTGTTTGCATTAATTTATTTAATATTCATTGCTATAGTCATTTATCGCATTAAAAACTATTAACAGAATTTGACAGGTGTTCCAAGCAAGAGCTCAAATAGCATTATTTTTTGCCGGTAGGATAATTAGCATTGATTTATTGCCTTTTTATTGTATATTTACCGGATCTCATCTTTTCTATTCTTTTTGTTGTAACGATGCTGTTGTATTTTCGGCCATTTTGTTATTTCTTCACTTCGTTCGCTATCGGCTTGTGTACGACTTCTATAATGTTGCAACGTTTTCAACTTCTCTGTCTTAAAAGCATCTTTGCCTCCATGTGTCCTTAAACATGATTTAATAAATAAGGCTTTAGCTTTATTGGTAAACATTAATGAAAACATGTTTTTACATGAACATGTGTTTTTTTTATCCCTTTGTCCTCTGCTACTTTTCAGAGATATTTCTTACAACTTGATGAATTATTATTTTTCAAAATGTATAAATACTATATCTAAAATTTTGTACCCCCACCACGGTGCATATACTGATTCTATATGCACCAGTGTCTAGGTCAACTTTTTCTAAACATTGCCTTTTACGGCTACTTATTACGAATATTACAATTTTCTGATCATTTTTGTCTACTACTCATATTTTCTTTCCCACTCGTTATTTCCAGTTCACTCTCAATATCAAATCGCTTATAAACTGTGGGCACTCGGTCAATACGTGCAGGACATCCTCCACCCTTTGTAGGACACAGGGATGCATGCGGCGACACTCCTTTGCACTTGAAACGGTTCAAGTACGCATAGAATCCACCATACCCCGTGATCATCTGAACCAGCAATGGATCCAGTTCCAACTTCTTTACCCTACCGAACGCCTCCTTTTCATCAGGGAAGAACATCTTGGTCGTGAACCCCGTCGCTCCCGTCATATATCTCCTGTTCCACTCGTCAATCGTATCCATACGAATCTGGCGCTCGACGAATGAAACAGGACACACATAGTAGTCAGGCTTGCGCTTAATGTTCACTGACATGGCAGCGTGGTTAGACCTTCCAACCGACTGGACTGAACTGGACTAATGATGACCTAGTTGATATTGCGGGATGCTCTTAGAAGCAAACGGCTAGACTCACCGTTCTAAAGTTCTGTCTAGCTATAAAGACCTAATGGCCTTTTAACTTACTTCTTATGAGCAATTGATTCTCCTTGAGCCTTCAGCTTAGCCTTGTTTTTAATGTAGCGAAACTGAGTTTTACTGTCTCCATTTAAATTATTTTTGTACTCTATATCTTCGTCTGCTCGTCTTCCATCATATTTCGGGTCTCGTTCCCTAAAAATATTGACGTTTTTTATGTACTGCTTGGAAGATTTTAAGAATGGATTTAAGTAGAAAATGAACATACCAAAAATCTAATTTATCTGCTGATCTCACTGAAAATATAAAGTTATTTGTTTATTGGTATTATGATTAGCTGCTATAGAGAGTCTCTATTCTTCTTCACTTTTATGCCGATTACACATTGATATTTCTTCAGTAATATTAATAGGTAAAGAAATACTACATTTTTATCATGTTAGCCCTGACATATCTTGTAATAAAACAAACATGACTTTCAAGTCGTTTTCTTAGTTTCCATTAAACCAATAAGATACCTCTGGAGACAAAGTTTCAGGCAGACAAACATCTTAAACGATTCGATATCGTATTAGTTGTATTTAAGCATTCACTATAACGTTGTAAATTAAGATAGACACTTTGATGACAATTATTGGTATCATATAGATAAATACCATTATTTGTCGCATCGAAATATTTTTCCACTGTAAATAAACAAAGTACTTAATAAGATTTTTTCAATTATAAAAAGTATGGAAAATACATAGTTAATTGTTTTGCTTTTATCATGGGATTTTATAAATTTCGCTTTAAAGCAATCATAATCAATCAAATGACTGAGAAACCTATTTAATTTAAGCGTGATTTAATTACTTTTTGTGGTATTTTGATAAAAATTATCAATGATTAAAGTTTTTAATAACAAACTCAAAATTGATGAAGAAGAACAGTTCATAAACGTTAAATATAAATCTATACCTAATTCAATTTCACGGCAAACCACGTAAATCACTAACAATATTTGTACGAGCATATTTTATACGTATTGAATTATTAAAAATAAAAATAGGAAACGCATAACCACGTTAGATAGTGTTATCGGCTACTACACTTACACAAAAAGTGCCATGGCCAATTGTTTTTATTTATGTGCCTAGAATTTATAGGTTACAAACGGTTTTAAAAAAGCAAAAAAGGTTTTATCCCACAAATACTTAGAAATTGTAAATTTGACTGAAAAATTTAAACAAGCAGATAATATAATTTTTAAATAATTGTTTTATTCATTTTTAGTAATTGATTTTCGCAAAATTACATCTTATTATATTTATTTCATTTGAGAAATGATGTTGAGGTTTAAAAAAAACAGAATATACCTTGAGTTGTCGAGTCGAACTGGCCCTTAAATCTTGACCGTGTGAACATAAAAAATTTCACGACCCCTTTAAAAGTGTTGTTTTACTGTTCATGGCTGTTATGGCAAAGGTCTAGCTCTGACGGGCAGCGACATGGTTCAAGTTTATGTATTGTGCGGTATCATATTTCTCGTTGAAAGAAGTAATTCGACCCAATTGGTGTAGTGGTGCAGTGCCTAACACGCAAAAGTTCTGGGTTCAATTACCAGTCAGGTCAATTTAGGAAACAATCTTTTCTGAATTGACTTAGGTCTGATATAGTAAAAGGCACGGGAGTCGTAAATACAAGTTAGGTGCATTAAGGTCCTGTAATAGACGTTATGGTTTTACAAGACTCCAGATCATCCTTAAAGACACTACAAGAACAATAAGAAGAAATAATCGTCAACACCAGCCCACAGTGTGACCACTCTCCACAGCCCACAACTGTGGAGCTGGACATGTAAGTCAGCCGTAAGAAGGATTTTTCAAAATTGCCTTGCTTGGCATGCAGTTGGCGATAGCAGATTTACTAATCAGCATTAGAGAAGACTCTGCTAAACGACGTCTTCTGGCAATACACTTCTTTAATTAAGTAGGTACGAGTTGTAATACCCATAGATCGAGCAGAGATAGAATTTTACGCTTGCACCACACGTCATAATATGGTTATGGATTCGATGTTTATACCATGATGTACTCAGAAGAACTGATCTTCTGTGATCGTAGCGAAGCTCATGAAAAAATAAAATATATAAACCCCCAATTAATAAACTCCTATAATAGTGACCATGAAAGTTTAAATCAGCTTATTTGAATTCATAAATATTTTATTTTTAATTAATCAAAGAAGTAGGGGTCCATAAAATAGATTAAAAAGTTTTGTGTCTGATTCTCTACTGCTGCCTCCAATGACATATACCACACAGACAAACCTCGTAAAGGCGCCTCAAGATTTACACCTACCCAAAAAAACTGTTAGGGCCCGACTCAATCTTCATCCAAAAGCTGGCTGTAAACCGGCTTTGGCCTTTAAAACGGCGTATTAAACTTACCATTTAGAACATGGCATGACCTGTTTAGTGTTGATATAAAATTGTTCTTTGAAAATAAACAAGACGTAAAGGTTGTCTGGAAGATATCGCTCTTAACGAGTAGTTATTGCTATGTATAGAGTGTAAAAAAAGTGTTCTACTACTAGGTACCTACTCGTATTCTATCAAAGAGGAAACTTAAAATCTTTCAAGCGTCGAAAAGAATAAGATACTAATTTAAGAGACAGCGTATGAAAACAAATTTTGATAGTTTTTTTCACTTGTAATTTTTTTTACCGTTAAAAATTATGCTAGTTTTTTTTTTAAATTCGCCTTATATATCTTTGTTTGAGTTCTATTAACATATTTTTTCTTCTTAGTTCTATTCGTCACAAAGGTCATAATCTCGTCGTTAAAATGAACTTGCGACAGTAAAATAGTCATAAAATTTAAGGGATATTCTAACAATGTCCTACTGCTCCGTATAAACAATCCGTTCGGTAATCTGTTTCCAAAATCATATTATTATCCATACTTGAAATAATCTCGCGTAAGTAAATTAACGATAAAATTAAATCTAAGTACTATCGAACAGTGGAGGCCTATCATATGTGCCATCATATTTTAAGCGTCGTTTACCTAAAATGATGATGATGATACTAAACTTTTACAGATCTATACTAATATTATAAAGCTGAAGAGTTTGTTTGTTTGTTTGTTTGTTTGTTTGAACGCGCTAATCTCAGGAAGTACTGGTCCGATTTGAAAAATTATTTTTGTTTTGGATAGTCCATTTATTGAGGAAGGCTTTAGGCTATATAACATCACGCTGCGACCAATAGGAGCGAAGCATCAGTGAAAAATGTTGCAAAATAATCGAATCCTTATCAACAGAAATTGACGCGGACGACGTCGCGGGAAACAGCTAGTCACAGATACATACACATTTAAACAATAAGAAAAACTCAAAACAGTTGCATCTAAAAATCCTAAACTTTTGAAAAATCTGGACATATATACAAAAAAACATCTTAACCGCAAAACCACACAATATTAACACACAGGGTCCAATCGATGCATCTTGGTGTCCACTGACCTTCGCTGGTACAGGTTTCTCAAGACAGCCTGTATAATAATGGAACAGGCTACTTTAAAATCTTTTAATTCAGAAAGAATGTGGTAATAAATCCAGCAAATGAAACTAAAATTGTACACCAATAAAAGGCTTGTTTCGTTGTTGCCTGTAACGAAACAAAAATGCAAGAGTGTAAACACTGTCCGTGTCCGAACCTGGCAACACTGTTGTTTTATTACACGATTTACAAGGTGTTAAGCCCAACCACCGCTCGCCAGTCACGGAATCATATTTGGACTAGTTTTAAAAACACTTTTATGAGTTGCATGTTGGGTTTGATAGCGGCTTAATTAATTAAGTTAATTGTGTTAGACGTTTTCAATGGAAATAGCGTAAGTATTTTACCAAATTAGTGAAAACAAAGTAGGATTTTAATCAAAAGTATTATTTGCTTGAATTTACACGAATATTGAATGAAATGAAAACTAAATATACGGATAGAACTCGTTTTTTAACGAGCTTATTTTCTAAAGATCGATTACCATTACAAGACGAATAGTACTTTTGTACGAATATTACCGTGCCCATAGACGCTACAAGATGTTCGATATTATGTCAAGACAAATGTATGTTACAGTTAATGATATTGACTATAGGGCATTTTGGGACAAATGATTGTAGGCGCTCACACATTTAACACACTCATAGAACATTAAGTTCATAGTAACAATCAAGGCAGTCACGGAAAATCTGATATTGTTTTATCTCTGCGGCATGGAAATGTTCAACATGACCAGACGAATTAGCGTTACATCATTTAAAAACAATTACTACACAATGATGCTTTTCTGGGCCCTAAAATTCCTCCTCCTCCTAAAATTGTCTAACAAAAGTAGGAAATTAAGTCTTCTAAAAGCAGCAAATTATGGACATTATCATCAAATTGATCGCGCTATAAAATGAATCGTTAAGCTCGTAGGACTTCATCATAGAATCATAGAACTTACAAAACGGGGGCGTTGACGCAAATTGTAATCATAAAACTCCAACAAAACAGAAACTTAAGGCCTACTGTCTACTAGTATACCTATAACAAATCTTTCAATATCTGCTACCAAGTATGCCACGACTTAGCGCAAACCACCTCGACGCGTTTCGCCACTTCACGTGGCATCCTCGCGCTCCGACGACATGACTGAGTCGTCGGAGCGCAGCGAAGGCGACATGACTGAGTCGTCGCAGCGCAGCGAAGGCGACAACATCTCCTGAGGATGCCACGTGAAGTGGCGAAACGCGTCGAGGTTTTTATTATATTGGTGTTGGGTACTAATAATTGCATTAACTGTACTGCATGCATTTTTGAGGGAGGGCGGGCGGTTTTCCTGCATGAAATAGTGCTTGCTCAATCAGTGTTAGTGTGGTGCTGGTGCTTCCTCAAATCAGTGTTAGTGCGGGTAGTGTGGTGAAGGTATCTAGGCCGGTATATTAACAAGCGGAAATCATTAGCAAAATAATTTTCTAAATCCATAATCCACTTCATACCTCCATAGGCTTAGTATAGGACCGTAAAAATTGAAACCTACTTAAGTATGTTGCGAAAAATATTTTCGGGTAGAAACTTGACTTACATTTTTTAATTCGTAAATGGGTTACGATATATAACGCTCTAAATCTTCCAAACCCGACTTGACAGCAGTTCGCCATTCAATCCTCTGTGTGGCCAGCCTCTCCCACAAGTTACACGGTATGTTGACAGCATTCAGTTGACGTTTCAACACGTCTTTGTAACGCAGGTACTGCCCACCCGGTTTGCGTTTACCTGAGCTGAGCTCAGAGTAAAATATTCGTTTAGGCAACCTGGTAGACTCCATGCGTACGACGTGTCCGCACCAGCGAAGTTGACCTTTCATCAGGAGGCACTCCATTCCTGGAAGGTTGGTTCGGCGTAAAACCTCCGAGTTTGGCACACGGTCCTGCCACTTCAGCCGGAGAATGGCTCGGAGACATTTAAGGTGGAAAACATCGAGACGTTTAATGTCTTTCCTGTACAGACACCAAGTCTCCGAGGCATAGAGCAGCAAAGGTAATATTATTGCTCTATAAACAGCCAGTTTTGTGTGAAGCTTTAGGTCGTGCGATTTCCAGACTTTTTGGCTCAGACCACCGAAGGCGGCAGCGGCTTTACCGATCCGTGCAGAGATCTCTGACTCAAGACGGTTGTCACTGCGCACTAGACTCCCAAGGTACCGGAAGGTTCCTACTTCATGCAGTGGCTTGCCTTGCAGGTAAACAGAATTCTCATTCACAGATTTGCCTTTAGCAGGCTGTTTAAGAATCTGAGTCTTAGAAGCACTGATTACCAAGCCAAACTTGCGACAGGATTCGTCCAGACTGTCAAGGTAACTCTGCAGGTCGTCCAAATTGTCAGCTATAAGGCAAACATCATCGGCATAGAGAATTTCCGCCACTGGAACGGAGTATGCCTTGCGTTTTGCTCTAAAGCGTGTGAGGTCGAAGACGCTTTTATCCATACGGACATTTATGGAGATCTGATTATTACAGCGCTTAAGAGCATCACTCATTACTGCCGCGAAATAAATGGTGAAAAGGGTCGGGGCCATAACGCAGCCTTGTTTGACACCGCTAGTGACAGGGAACTGTTCTGTAAAGTCGTTCTCGTGACGTACGCGGGCTGTCATACCCTCATGAAACTGACGCATTAAATTAACAAACTTCACAGAACAACCATATTTCTCCAGAACAGCCCAGAGAGCAGTTCTAGGTATGCGGTCAAAGGCCTTCTCTAGGTCCACAAAACATAAATAGAGGTCACGGTGTTGTTCAAGACTTTTTTCTTGCATTTGCTTGACAACAAAAATGGCGTCAACCGTGCCCCTATTAGGCCGAAACCCACATTGAGTTTCGGGAAGGAAGCTCTCGGCTAGGGTACTTAGGCGTCTGTTCATAATATGCGCCAATATTTTCCCTGCCGTAGAGAGAAGGGATATGCCTCTGTAGGAGCTACAATCAGAGAGTTCTCCTTTGCCCTTATATAATTTGGTTATTGAAGCATCCTTCCAGTCTTGTGGCACAGTCTCAACGTCCCAAATCATTTTGATAAGGTCGAACAGCTTGGACCTGATGTTCGATCCACCATATTTGAAAACTTCAGAAGGAAGACTGTCCGAACCAGGTGATTTACCATTTTTTAACCGCTTTACGGCACCAATGAACTCTTCATACGACGGGGGGTCTTCCAAACTCGATTCAATGGGCAAGCTCTCAAGCGAGTCGATATAGGACAGATCTGCTCCTTCACTACCAGGATTCAGCACTTCATTGAAGTGTTCAGCCCAACGAAGGAGAACCTCTTCCGTATCTATCAATCGCCTAGATTTATCGCGCGTATAAACTGGAGCAATTTTCTTTGCCCGAGGACCGTAAACGGACTTCAGCCCCTCAAAAAACTTTGCAGTCTGTCCGCTATCAGCTAGCATCTGCAGTTCTTGGGCTTTCTGACTCCACCAACTATCCTTAAGTTCACGCATCTTACTTTTGAGATCCCGCTGCAAAGATTTGCGCTGCCCCGCATCGATGACACCCTTCAAGGCAAGACGTGATCTCCCAACAAGCCGACGTATTTCCATATCAGAATCATCGAACCAGTCTTGGTTTTTCTTTGTTGGTTTACCTATGACCTGTTGAGAAACATCGCTAAGAGCTTTTGCGTAACAACGCCAGTTCTCATCTACCGAATTGTGGACATCGGTGCCGGGCATCGCAGCACCAAACTCCGAATCAAGTTTGTGCCGCATGTCTTTGTCGCACACCAATTTTGCAAAAGCAAGTCGAGCCCGGACCCCATGTTCTACTCTGCGCGGGGGCTTGTAGTTTAGCCTCATCCTGGATCTGATAAGGCGGTGGTCAGTCCAGCCCTGGGCACCACGCATTGCCCTTGTAATGAGTACATCCTTCAGGTCACGCCTTCGTACAATGATGTAATCAAGAAGATGCCAGTGCCCTGAGCGGGGGTGCATCCAGGATGTCTTGTATTTGTCAGGCAACCTAAAAAATGTGTTCGAAATGCTGAGATCGAATTCAGAGCATAGGGTTAGCAGTGATAAGCCATTGGAGTTGCACTTGCCGACTCCATGCCTCCCCAACACATTCTTCCAGGCGATATGCTCTGTACCAACACGCGCATTGAAGTCACCGAGCAAAATCAGTTTGTCACAGGCTGGTATACGAAATAAAACTTCGCGAAGTTCTTCATAAAAAATCAGCTTATCGTCATCAGATGTAGTCATGGTAGGTGCATATACGCTCACAAGATGTAGATATTTACTGGGCGCCATGTGAAGCCGCAGGGACATGATTCGATCGCTAATGCCTTTAGGGAGTTCAATTAAGGATCTGGCAATGCTGTTCCGGATCGCAAATCCAACGCCACTCGCGGCACGCTCACTTGCAGACTTACCCATCCAGTAATAAGTGTACCCACCTAGATCCTCACAGAGCTCACCGCTATCCGCTAAATGTGTTTCACTGATTGCTGCTATATCAATGTTATAGCGGGACAATTCACGTGCAATGAGTGCAGTCTTTCTTTCAGGACACAAGTTGTTATCATTGTCCAATAACGTTCTTACATTCCACGCAGCCATATTAAGGGATTTATTCATGCTGTGTCTCTTTCGACCGCATTTAGTTGGTGCCAGACGACCGCGGTTAGCCGCCTTGGTTAGGATTGAGGCAAGCTTTGTTTAGGCCACCTTTTCTAGGCCCCTCCCCGGATTGGGGAGAGCAGTGCTATCCCTAAATAGGGCTGCTCTGTCGTCGGGTGAGCTGCCAAACCGGCCCTCCTGCCTCGAATGAGTTCCGAAACGACCATCACCACCCAACCGCCATACGTGCAGAGAACCAGCTAGAAACCGAACCCACCAGCTCAGTCCCCACCACCAGTCTCCATCGCCGCAGGACTTGCATTCATGGTCCAGGTTTTTCAGCCAGGGGTCATCGGCGCGGGAATATATTAAAGTGGGTGAGCATTTGCGCATACACAAACCCACTCTCTCGTCTTTAAGTACTAGTTACTAGTGGAGTGGAGAACCGCTACGACTAGTTAATACTCTAAGATGCAGTGACTGGCCGCAAGCCTCTCGGATCCCAACATGCGCCCTTCAGGCACGTCACAAGTGCCCTGCTACATCGCCAAGGTTGCCGGGGGCATCGCCATATCTGGCAGTTTCCGCCTTCCAAACCGATGCAGACTTGGTTTAAGGGCTAGGGGGGAACAGCCCAATAGATAGGGAAGAGGAGGGGAGAAGGGTAAGGGATACTACTGCCTCGGGAAAACAAAGGAGAGAGGCAATAGCAGCTCGGGGAGCCGGGGTCGCGTACCCGTATACCTCTACAGACTCACCGGAGTAGTAAGTCAATAAGGGTATCCTTGACTCAAGCCCGGCTCGAAGATCTCGACGCCAAACGCCAAATCCGCAAGACTCGGCCTAAGCCCTCCTATGAGTACACGTACAATGAATCTGGGACTCTCTACTGTGCCTCTTGCAACAGGACTTTCAAAACCAAATTTGGCTTTGCAAGCCACGCTCGCGCCCATGCAAGAGCCCAGGCTAACACCAGCTAAGGGTGTCGCCGTCGACGGATACGTCTGGGAGGACATCATCATAACGCTCTAAAAAAAATTTGACGGTGTTGAAAAAGTCATTCTGTATATTTATCGACACTATGCGAATAATTAGTAAGTACACTTAGTTCGAATAAGAAATTTTTTTTTTTTCAAAAACCTGCTACGACACATGACATAGCTTTCAAAATATATTATAAAGTAAGTTAAGAAGCTTGGTTCTCTCATAAATGTACCTATACCTAATGGACTGAGTTCCTAACTCCAAATATATTACTCAATTAAGTGTTAAATGCGGCCCTTTTCGGTCGGCCGGGCTTCATTCATTTCTTCCCTTTATTTCACGAGGAAGAATTTATTTTCATAACTGATAATAAATGTCGACTCATAGTAGTAATAAAGTAAGTAGGGCTCGGCTCACCCTTTCGCGGTAACCTCTTGCGCATTCTATTGCTCTTTAAAAAGTTGTTGGGAAGTATGAGAAATAGTTGTGTTATCTTCTTCATAATTCTAGGAATCGACCCGCTTCCAGTAAGTCAAATTTTAGGATATATTTCTTCTTGCCAAATCTCATAAATGGCAACAGAGATGCGATCAGTTGATTGTGTGTAACCGACCAAACGGTCGATAACTCAGATCATATAAAGAAGGAGATATGGAATTACTTGTAAATCCTTAGCGAACCCGTGTCTCCGAATTATTTATGTGTGCAACGCAACTACAATAATACTGTTGTAAGCATAAGGATCACACTATATCAATTTACAACGCTTATTGGTGCGCACACAAACATGGACCCAATCACAGCGGCTACCACTTACTCGCTTACACAATGCGTCATTTGGTGTGTGCAAATTAGTGTGTCGCTACAAAGTGTGGTCGCGACGCACACGTCGGGCAGTGAACGCTTTGATTAAACCTCGATACATTGCGCAGTCGCATAGTACTTATAACACAGCTAATTAGTATGAAGCCTTCAATGTATATTGTGCCGATACAATTATCGTTACATAGATGTTTTCATTAAATAATTCGCTGCGGTGTGCAATAGTTCTGTTTGCCCATATTGGATTCGCACGCGCCAAGCCCCCTTTTCATATATATTTCTTTTTATGATCTGAGGTCGATAACATTTTCTATTTTTCTGTATTTCGGTATTTGAAGTGATATTAGTTTAGTGAGTAGGGCCGAAAATATTTCTGTATTTATATCCTTGTTAGAAAAAACATAGATTTAGAAGTCAAATATTTATATTTTTAAAATGTTAAATGTAATATTTGAAAACGATAATTAACTTACTCAAAGTCTGTCTTTACTAGATACTACTAAATGGATCATGATAAGTAGTTTTATAACATTAACAATGCTTTTATGATCGGGTTTAAACCGACGAATAAAGAAAAGCCCCCCTTCTCATCTTATGATGTGTGAGTGAGGCGGTAAAGGAGTACTGCACAACCAGAAAAAGACGAGCAGCAGCGATTTCTCACCACCACTGGCAATACGAAAAATCCTTCTTTCTGAGAGGCCTCGTCCAGCAGAAGTCATCTGATAATGATAACGATGTTTTCAGTTAATTTTTTCATCATTGCTAACTATCATGTGAAATCGAAGTCAACGCCTTCAGTCGTCACTAAAAAGGTTCCTTAATTGAACTACAATAACCAAAACTAATTTCGTGTCCATTAATTACACTATGTGACGAAAGGCGATGTTGCGATAAGGCGAATGTCATTTGTTTTTATTACAGCTGCCGCCCGGCCTCAGTTTATGGTTTGAAACTACAATAATTAGCCTAAATTCACTGTTTACTAATTAATAACGTCTATTTACACATCATTAATTACTGAAATATGTAACTCACTTTACAAAGTCATAGATCTTCTTAACTAAGGTATATTATCCACAAAGGATGTCAGAGTTTTTCGAAACGCCTGTTACCTGTTGCAGGCCACTGACTTGTTTTCACGACTTCCATCTTGCAGACTAACGATTTGTATTATTATGACGATGATGATGATGCCAACGATAGTATTGTAAGGACGCAAATTTTATACCTCTATTTTTTGCAGCTTGAATAGAGAGAATTTCGAACGCCTAGCGACATCTATTGACGGTTCTTGGTTTCGACACTGCGACGCCATGTTCGGCATATTGCGTCATTTTGTTCCTCTTTTTTCCAATTTAAAATTTCGATATTCAATATCTATTACATATATTTTTCTTTTTGGTTCCTTTCTAATAAAGGCTATTTCTTAATTTGAGAATCCAACGTCCAAAGGTACGATCTTCTTTCTATTGCTGTGAGGGCAACTACTTGAAACCGTAGTTCTATTTTAAATTTAATATTTTATAAAGTCGAGTATTTATATCTGAGAAATTTAGATTATGCAGAACGGATAGCATTGATTTCAATTCCCGAACCATTTCACACACCCTAAACAAATTACGTTGAGAAACATAAATCTCTAATCATAATTGGTTAAAATATAATATAATATCCTTAGCTACGTGGATTGTCTAATTAATATAAGTATAACTATTAATAGTAATATAATATAGTGATTATAATGTTACTACAGTTGGCCATCAACTGAATAAAAGATATTTAGTAAATACATTTATTTGTTTACTTTCAACATCCCGCAGCCAGTCAACTTGGTTCTATATAAATTTTTGCAACCCAGGCATAGACTAACCAACCTCTTGGTCTTTTACTACATGTTCTACAATACCTACAGAACTCTCATCTCTTTCTTCTTATAACACCAAAAAAGTAAAGTTGCAACTAGGTATACCTTTTTGGTTCTATATAAATTTCTGCAAATCGCATTGGACACCACCAATGGATATTTTTTTTATTCAGTCAGGAGGTTAGTATAGAAGAAAATATTTGATAATTGCATGGATAAAAAACTGTTTTATAAAATAATATCCACATAAAAATTGTGTAAAGGGTAAGTAACCATGATCATTTGCATTATCTTGATTGGTAAACCCGTGCCAAGCTACTTTAAAATAAATGTGGACAACATCACATACATTGTTCTGATTCCAAAGTGATAAACCATTAAAACATTGACTTAGTGGAAATGAAAAACAACGAAAGTACCAAAAACAACAAGACCCAAAACAAATGTAGAAAGGCGTTTTTCTACTACCCTTTCGAAAATCGAACTCGGGACTTTGGAGCTGTCGACACTATGAAAACCAGTGTGTAGTACGCCACTCCTACTCATTCATATTAACGATTATCATCATCATCAGCTACATGAATCACTGCAAGACATGCCTCTCCAAAAGATGAAGTTTGCCACAGTCGCCACCCTTGGCAGGCAGGTTGGCTAGAGCCGCTTGGCCAATAGTACTGAGTACACTTTTGTTGTCTGTGTTCTCCTGATACTACTCCTCTAGTTGCTTCTTGGGATACCCAAGGAACGAAAAAGGGGAGTTGGTGCCTACTTTAGGCCGGAATTACACTGCAGGTCGCCTTAATTTAGGTAATAGAGTTAATACTTAATTGCTTTGTAACTTGCACTCGTACTCATATACACATTATTATGAGGTCTAACGTGTAAAATCTCAAACTACACACTGTTTCAGTAAGTACTGACTGTCACTCGGGGTATATGATAATACGAACAAAAATAAATAACTACATAATTTGCTAATTTAGACCGTTCCTTCTTTTGGTCTTATACAGCCATTGCTGGAATCTTATAATTTTTTTAAAGAATATTATTTAATATTTTTTTATATTAAATTTCGAACGCATGCAGTTCTAAATTCAATAGAAAGATACTTCAAGCAAGACATTTGTCGAAAATGTCCTCAGGAGATTTAGTACGATTGCCGTATTAGTAGATTGGATCGCAGGCCGACCATAAAAACGGAGTCCGTGAAACATTCGATATCACTTCATTGAGCAGCGCTTTATGGTTTAGCCGGCTTTGTCTCTGGGCATGAAGTGATTGACTTTGGATTCAAGTGGGCGAAGTAATTTTAGGTTTAGTTCTTACAATTCTCAAACTTGCGCGAGCCGCACTACGAGTAATAGTTATTAATAAGTGAAGATCAGGCTATTCATGGGTATAAATGGGATCCCAATCTTTACAGTCGTCGGTTGAAGAATCTACATGTACCTATACTTAAATAATAATGATGGATAAATGAAATTATAGCACCTTTTTACTTCTATTCAATTCCAAATAGTTTCTAATTCAGTCTAGTAGTGTAATTTTTTTAACTTTTTATAGACAACATTTCACTTTTTTCTCAGAGTCCTACCTACCGAGTGTGTATTTAGAATTTTATTGATTCTTATAAAAACGATTTATTTTTTCATACGTTAAGTACATATATAATTTTCTACATAAAGTGTACCTCTAGTTCAATAATATAAAAATAGAGCGCATAGTTTTTATAACCTTTTATCAATGCAGTCCACTTCTACATTTCCTGTATCTCATTTGTCCTGAAACCAAGTCTAACGAAGGAAGATAATTTGAAAATACAATCTATTGAATAAAAACTTCTATTGCCTTATTATGTGGGAATCGAAACTACAACATTATATACGCGTTCCGGGCGACTCTCCAACTTTTTATTCATTTTCAATGTATGTAGGTACATAACCCTTCTAGAATGTAATACAATTATAACGCATGTTTCAACTATACAGATCAGAGTAAAGATGTAAGAGTATACATATATAATCAGCCTAGACCACGGCTGAAGAGCCTTTGCAAAAGGAGGAATCTGACATAATCGTCACGCAAGCCAGACGGGTTGGTGACCGCATTTTGAACGATAGTATAGGTAGAAGTATAGGTATAGGTAGAACGCTGCTGCCGGCCTTCTCCTTGCAGTAAACTTACGATACGTGGGAAAGGAAGGAGTGGTCCTAATAATACGCGACACTTCATGACATGGTGTTTGAATAAAATGTTAAAATAATGCAACAATAATGTTTTGTATGTTAGATATAATCTCCATATAGAAATCTATGTTAAATATTTAGGTTATAAGAATTTAGTTTTAGTCAATTAATTTGCACCTATTTTAATGTGAAAAAATCAATATTTTATCTATCTCTACATAGGTAGATCTAAATGAGTCATAAAAATCGACAGAATTATATCGTATATCGAATACATACATTATTTTATTGTAGTAGTATAAGTAATAAGTAAAAATAAAACCAAGCTGGACCTGCCAACTTGGTTTTATTTATTTTAATAGTATGCTCACCCCCGGAAAGCCGAATCAGGCAACTAGAGCACGAAAATATTTTTTTTAAACTTTCATTTACTTACTGTCCACCTAGATTGCATACTTATTTATCTAAGGGAGTAATCTCGTAAGAACACTTATTCCTTGCGGAACAAGCAAAATGCATTTCCCAACGCGTTGCCTTCAGCAAGAGGTGGATCCACCTCATCACTCCGAGCAATCAGCCGAGTGGCCATGTAATCCCATTGCTACCCATCGCAAACGGAACCTGTATTATGATGTCCGAAAGTAGTGGTGGGATGCCATTCTGTAAGTTTTTCGAATCATAACTACAATGTATTAGTTAGATAGCGTAGCTGAGAGAACTAATCTATCGGTCATACGTAGAATGCCTTAATTTGGAAAAACGATACAAAAAAT
Organism: Anania crocealis; assembly: GCA_949315895.1. Classification (NCBI taxonomy): domain Eukaryota; kingdom Metazoa; phylum Arthropoda; class Insecta; order Lepidoptera; family Crambidae; genus Anania; species Anania crocealis. Next base: position 10,628,911 of record OX438865.1, on the reverse strand, counting down.
AATGATGCCTACCTTTCTAAAAATCATCTGTCTTAAGCAGGATTTGAATTCACACATTTCGGTATACAGGTGACTGCACTTAAATTTTTTGTGGGGATATGGTTTTTGATAATCCACATCATGGCATTATTTTACTGAAAAATAGAATGAAAAATAAACGGTGTATTTTGTGAAATGTTTTTGTTAAGAAAAATAAGCATGGATCTTGAAATCAGATAAAAACAATCATTTCTGCAACATAATTATTTTATTTTCCAAATTTTGCAACTTACAAAATAATGTTTATAATATTAATACCCCGAATTTGCCATGGCGTAATCAGTGTAGGTACTTATAAGCTATCGGACCTGAGTTAGAGCTTACATTTTTATTCCTTTTTTCTGTTAACGTAAAACTTGTTTTCATGTTAATCTGTGATTCGATAAATCTCATATTTAGTCGACTGTTTTCAAATTCACCCTTGAGATAAGTAATTGCAGAACTGCATAAATCCGACATCATAGCCCGCTGTGCAGTGAAACATTTGGAGACCTGACACGCACCACCGATATTTAATTCGATATTTACATCAGAGCATCTCTACATTCAAGTGTATGCAAATGTGTTCTCCACAGGAGTAAGATTTCTAATGTAATTGACAGCTAAAATAAAACTCTTTCGCCTCTCCCGATGGACTGAGGGACGTAACCCTCCTAACGTTATGGTAATGACAACAATTGTAAATTTTCGCTTCGTCGAACCGATTTTGTGTTTTTGATTATGATTTGATTAAGTTTAGCTGAGCTTTTATTAACATTAACTAAAATGTCAATTAAATTAAGTGTAAGTTGAGGAACAGAATATATTCGTTCCTCACTCAGAACAGACTCAAAAAATATAGGTATCAAGTTTTTATGGAGTTGATATCAAATATCGTTTTGTGGGATTCTTTTTGTTTGTATAAGAGACGAATATTTATTGATTGCTAAATATAATTATGATGAGCTATTCGGTCAACGCTACCTGCGTGAACTTTATGTTATATCCCGCGGGCGGAAATATGTGTCCAGCTGTGGGATACAAATCAGTCTATGTCCATTCTCAAGGGCTAATCTATCTTTGTAATTTATTCATCAAAATCTGTTCTGTATTTTAGGCGTGAAAGTGTTACAGACAGACAGATTTACTTTTAAGTAGTAAGTATTTAAAAGAAATAAATCGTACTACTTATTACCTATAAGTGAGTCGGTTGTAAACAAATAAGCAATGTAAACCGCTATTTGGAATGCATCTGAACAAAATTTTTAACTAAAGCTTAGTTTATTAAGCCATAAACTCCAACCGAGCTTACCCCTCAAACTTTGAAGGTCAGCAAAACTTTAATTTTTAGCATAAACATCTATAATCGGCCAGTCACCCCCTTGTTTGACTGAAAGTCCTTGTTAAACTTTCGTTTGTAGTAACTCGGTGTTAGAGGCAAGCCCGCTGCTTAGTGAGGCTGGAGTCTGACGTCACTGGTCACGCGGGCCCCACACGTGAGGGCCTCAGCGGTCACATGACTGGACAGAGCTACCAGTTATTCAGGAAACAACAGGACATCTATTTTATTTGATCGTTAATGGGAATTAATGTTATAACCGCGATCATACCTTACTATTTTGCCTGACGGTTACACCGACTGTAGTCACACACATGAAACAGGCTGACTGGAACAGATATGAATACCATGAAGAAGTTAGATCTAGATCTACTCCATATGTTTTTCTCCACCGTCTCACACTCCACTAACTAACTCTTCTCCTTCTGTGTTATCCTTAAGCTGCCACAAAAAGACTAGCAGCATCACAGACCTAAACTGTAATATCAAACCTGACTGGCGATCGTGGTGATAAGAACATACTCAACCTTGGCCAGGCCTCCTCAAAGGATCTTCTCAACAATCGGTCCCACGCCACCTACATCCAGCGGCTTCCAGCGACGTTAGCCAAATCGTCGGTCCACCTGGTAGTCCTGGTACGCCTAATCACAGATCATCGTCTGGTGCACAGTCGTCCGCCACAAGTCCCGGGAATCGAGACCGGGACCTTGGAGCTAGTGTCAAACCGGTATGTACCTAGGCGGAGGTCGTCTAAATGAAGAGGGTGAGTTATTGAGGCAGGCCTACGTTCAGCAGCGAGTTGCACTGTTACAGTTAATAGGCTTTCCTAATTTAATCTTTTGATTCCGTTCAGTACCTACAAATGGCTTTTAATCCTTGCAATATTACGACTTGCTTGCTTGTAATAAAAGTGACATTCATTACTACGACTCCTAGTCGTAGAGCTCCAAGAAATCAAAGAGCTACGCTGTAGTCGTCGTATACCATTCTGTACGCCTTTGAAGTTGTCACTTAAATTGACCAAATTGGAAAAATCCATCAAAAACCTGCACGCGTGGATTTTTGCGGACCTCGCCCGCCGAACAAAGCCCACTCCTTTCTTTTACAATTTTCCCTCGAAACCCCCCCACACAAAGCTATTCAGAGCAAACTTTACGCAAGAGACCAGAGTTTATGTAAAACAATACACTTTATAAGGATTCACGGGTATTTTATTAGTGAAATTGTGCGAGCGAGTGAACCACCCATAAATTTCTCTAAACGTTTTGACAAGCTGTACGTTTGAATTTGTCGGCTGCCCATCGGAGCGGAAAACTTACAATTAATATTAAAACATGCGCAATAAAATAAAGCCAAGCAGTTGGAAAGTATACGCGTCAGTCTAGCGGAGTCCATCCAGCGTGCTTTTGACAAGGCTATTATTTCAACCCAGAACCAAAAGAGTCTAACCCCTCTGTTACATTCAAATGAATTACAACTTAGTTAGTGACAAATTTAAATTCAAATTTGAATATGCGTTTTTAGACATACGTAAGCAGGGAAGATGTTACAAGCGTTCCTCATGATATGATGCAAATGAAATAGTTCGTGATGATATTGTTCACTAAATGCATCGGGATGTATTCCGCTTTGGATATAATAGCCGAAGAGATAATTGGACTAAAATTAACAGAAATCCCAATGTACCAACTTTGTTTTACAGGCTTCAGCACATCAGGCTTTACGCTGGGGTTAAGTACTCGTAGTTTATTGAGCTACTTTATGTGATCCTCATCTTCTACTCAATCCTTTCCTATCCGAAGTGACTTCAAAAAGAAAGCTTTCAAAGATTTCCGGAACTCGAAATTGATATAAATGCGCTATTAAACGAAATGTGTAATCAAATTTATCAATATCATACAACCAAAATTTACAAAGTTGTACAAGATCAAAATTTGAGACACTATTATTTACTACATACATTAAAAAACAGTTATATAGGGGTTAAAGTATGAAATTGCCGATTATTTTCCCACTTTTTATTTTGTTTATAGCTCTTAAGTATAGTCATATTATTGCGTAATTCTTTTTGTATTGTATCAAAAACTAAATAAAGTAACTTTTGACTAAAAAAAAATGCAATACTAGTGCCTATTACTTCAAAGGAAGTCGTTGAAAAGAACACTTACAATGTGTCAGCTGACCTTCTTGCTTCAATTAAGTATATTTGTATATACTTTGATTTTAAGAAATTTAAATACTATAATGCGTAGCTTTATAACCATCTAACTTTCACCTTTAATTGCATCGAAAACGGTTAAGGCGTTTTTAAAAAAACAAAAAATTTGTTAGTATGGAAAAATGACTTTTCTCGATTTCGTCCATACAAAACGGCAATTTCATACTTTAAACCCCTATTAGCTAAAATATTTTTTTGTTTTAATTAGTCCATGGTTGATAATGTGTCAGATTACAACACGAGTAACATTACTCGTTGTCTTGTATCTACAATCTCCTATTTTCAAAAACGGCCCTGTTGTTATTTTCACTTGTCACCGGGTTGACAGGTCCGCTGTGCATATGCGGCGTTCCCACTGGCCCTGTAACGACCTGTCATGAGTCCCGGTAACGTGATGTTGACAATATCCGAACCTTCATCTCGGAACCCTTCGGTTGTTTTCATTATTTTTGTGATAACAATCTCTGCTTTCTCGGCCACACAGCACACTTGTTTGAAGACAACTCGTAGATGGTGATGATTGTTCGGTGATTTGCTTGTTATACAATGAAATTAGACTTCATTTTGTAATAAAGCAATGTTTTGTTTTTTGTAGACAACCTAAAAAATAACTTATCGTAATGATGGTGATGATGATGGTAAATAAAAACAAAGATGTTCCTTTTAAAAAAATGATTACCTATCTACAGAAAAACGATAGTTAAAAAGAGTTGTAGTCATCGTCTCCACCAGTAAATTATAAAAATATCGCTGTTAATGTATTAGGTGTTAACTGAATTTTAATAGAGCAAATGTGTGACACCTCACAACCAACCTACCCATATAACTTTATTAACTAGGTAAGTATTTATGCATGCATAACATTATCGTCATAGAAACTTGTTTAATTTGATTTGAATCAATTTTCTAAATACGTAAGGTTTTGAATTGGAAATCTCCCCTTTTTACATTTCTTGTAAGTTAAAACTTAATTTACAAATAATTGCATGAAAAATAGTTTAAAAAACTGTAACCAGATTACGAAAATGCAATGATTTCAAAGTCACCCTGTATATTTGCTGTTTTGTTTATTAAACATTTTTTAAAGGAGAATGTTGACTTGTCATTTGATACCCCTCGTTATTACTGCATTTTTTTTTAAGTTCTCCTATACTTTTATCGTTGTACCATTCGCCATGTAGCTTTTTTTTAACAAAAGATACGAGTAGTCTATGTTACCGATGAATGCTTACCTCATTCACAAAAATGTGCTCAGAAGTTTAGCCGCCCATGTGGAACCCACTTAAATACCCACATAGTTGGGTGAGGCAGTGGATTTTGCCACTTTGTAACGTATAGTAACGCAGAATATTCTACGTTACAGTAACACTAAAGTAACGCGAAAGTAACGGTATTGGATTGTTAGGCTTATATCATACTGACACTTAAGATAAAAAAAAAACTAGTGGGTGTACGGTGGTAATAAAAATTTTATTTTTAAATGTAACAATTTTTTTTTTAAACTGCCGGAGCAAGTAACGAGAAAAGAATTTATATATTCTACAATTATAAATCCTTAAAAAAACGTATATGTAGTCATTATACTGTAATAGAAACAGAAAATTAACATAATTACTCAATATAACAATTAAAATCTACTTTCTAACCTTAGAATACAGTGCAACTGACGGGTAGACAATTATTTAAAATATTCTTCATCGAAGTCATCCACCAAGTAATATTATCTACGCTAACCACAACACGGAAAGAGTCTGTAACTTGCATCTGACTGACGTCAATTCACATATGAAACTATTGTTTGTTTTACCAATTCTTAATTATAATAGTACAATTTCGATTGCGTTTATCTGTGAAATCTGACCATATTTAACTTTTACACCTCTTTCGACTTTTATATTTACTTCAATTTACATAGAAAAGAGATAGTGATTCCGACGATTTTTCAATAACTAGCGAAATTAACAGTATGCACTAGCCATTACAATGCTTTTACGTTACGTAACATAGAATATTTGTTACCAGTAACATAGAAGTAACGCATAAGTAACGTAGAAGCTCTATTTTTAAGAGTTTTATAGGTTATAATTTCTAAATTAAGCCAAATTTGGAATAGATCTATAAACTATCATCTACATTATCCATTTCGACACATAGTTTTACTTAAAAAATAGTTAAAAAGTCTATATTTACCTTTTATTCCACCAAAAAACACTTTTGATTTTCGCTGCCGAAAAACAGATCATCCACTTGTCGCAATGTGGTCACTAATAAGATGGCGACTTTTCTTCTTTTTTTTTGGCCTGAATACTCGGTTTTGCCATAATCATTCCTCTTTAGTAGAAATACTAAAGATTACATTTATATGTTTGTGTATCGAAATACCGGTGACGAAGAAAAAAGTAACGTCGAAGTGAAATAAAGAAGACAAATGTTTGAATGTTTATAAATCATTGATTTATGCATGTTTTGAATAGTTTAAAACCACGTTCTTGTATCTCAACAATCAGACAATTAGAATAAATGAAGAATAGCTCAGTAGACTCATAAAAAATATAAAATAAAGGTAAATAAAAAATAGCGACAAGTAAGTAGTCTACCATCAAAGACATCACTTTTTTTATCTAAAATTAGGGTCTAAAAATATTCAGATTGACGTTGGAACATGATAGCTCACCATAATCCGTTTAAAATGATCTAAAAGAGATAAAAGATAACTGAAAGAAATAATTATGAGATCAATATACAGTTTATCTGGTATTTTCTGTTTCTTTAAATATGATAAACATTAGAGACAATTTTCTTTTTTAAAAAGTGGCAAAATCTACGGCCTCACCCAGATAGCTACCTGCTAAAATCTTAACCCTTCTTGTTGACTTTGCCGTAGTCGGGTAAAAAAGTAGTCCCGAAGCTTGGTTGCTTGGTCTTTTCTATGCCCTTACATATACTTCTTAGCCCATTAAAAGACCAATTCAGACCAAACAAGATTTATTTAAACCTCTTTATACGATGTACAATGATAGGGGTGGTACTTCTAACCCGCTAAGGCTAAGTACTACATATATCTAAATTCATCGACAAAAAAAATAATATGAGGGGTCCAACCCCCTCCCCCTGTAAATTATTACTTTTTTTTTTCAATGTACTGCGACGCGCTCGATGCCTACTTTTAAATAAGTGCAAATTATAAGTATTTTATTGGACTTATTTTTGATTAATCTTTGAACTCATTAAAAAAAGTGATTGTAGATCACAAAATAATTGAGTAATGTTTTTTTTCTCACTAAAATAATCTTAAACGTATGAAACATAGTAATTGATTAGTTAGCCAGTGCCAATAGCTACCGCTTGCCATTTTTTTCATGTTTCTACAACGTATGAAACCTTTGATATCGCATAAAGTATCGAGCACGCCGCAGTACATTTAAAAAAATAGAAATAGTAATAATTTACAGGGGGAGGGGGTTGGACCCCCCATATTATTTTTTTGTTGATGATTTAATATATAGTACCTACCCTTATACCCTTAGCGGGTTAGAAGTACCACGCCTATCACATTGTATATTCTATAATGATGGAAATAACAAGAACGCAAAACGCATCGTGCCTACCAATAGTTATTATAATTATAGTTGCAGAACATAGCTTGTAAAAGTATAGACGAACTAAAACTTAAATAAGCACACAAGATTACATAATAAGGTCCTAAATCAAACAAATGAAAATCATCTTCATTGATAATTAAACTTAATCGTCATGCAAAAAAAAAACAGTAACTGAAACCAACCAATCGTCGTAACTATACTAAAAAACGCCATCTATACTTAAAGGATATTATGAACACCTACAATTTGCTGATTATTTACTTCTCAACGCTAGATGTCCCTGGCCCCTGCTTTTAACTCACGTTTAGTATAGCTATTCAACAATAGAGGTCTCTGTTTTATTTTGAAGACTAGTTGTTAGATATTGTATGTAGATGGCGTTACTTACAGATAGTGCCACACACAACTGCCACAAGATGTTAGGTGTTGCCATGAGAAAATATACGTCAGGGAGTGGCTTGTGTTGGCGCTTCATTGCTTGCTTGCTTTGCTGCTTGGAATATTTTGAGAAGCGGCGCTTTCATCGCGCGGCGCGCCTGTCTGATTTTATGTTTCGGTCGCTCGACGGTCGACCCCGGTCTTACTCCAGTCGAGTGGACTGTGTATTGTCAGGGAATGTGTTGTGAGTGGTTTGTTTAGTGTTGTTGATTAATTGAAACTAAATTCTTCCGAAATAAAGGTATGTAAGGCATCATATCTTAGCGCACTAACTAACAATCTCGTGATTATTCAAGATGAACTTAGGCGCGACCACGATTGGTCATGTCGAAACTGCTTGATATCTTGCAACTATTTCTTCATAAATTACTCAATAGCAGATGTTACGCTTATATATTTATCTGGAGATACTTTGTTGTCACCAAATGATCGTTGGGGTAGTATCATTAATAATAATTTAAGTAAACAGTTAAAAAAAAACTTTATTAGGTAGGTACTCAGTTGTAACTAGCATCGTGTTATCAGCTGGCTTCTTCACCCATTACTACAAGTAGGTCTAGGTACCTAAATATGCTAAATTACAATTCACTCTATTATTTTGTATTAGGTATTTACATTGAAATTAGGTGCCCCGTTTGTTTACTTACCTGATACTTACTTGATAATATCCAATTTAATGCTTGGATTGATGTAAAATAACCAAAATTGATGTTTATTTATTTACAATGGAAACTGAGTCAAGAATCCATCATAAAATCTTCTAAGCCTTGTTTTCTTAACCTAGAAAACCAGATAATGAATTCAGACATCTTGGGTAATATTCAAGTCACAGCACTAGACACTTCATAGAAGTTTTTAGTATTCAGTCACAAATTAGTTTGGATCTAAGATGATATACAGATCCCATCCCACTCAATATTATCTTATCGTGGCACCTGAGTGCCTCCTGGGGGTTGAGGGATTAATAATCTTGAACCTCAATACTGTTTTTATAGTTAAATTTTTTTAGGCTAATGATTCTAGTGACTTGTCGTAGGTACACTCAACGGACATTCTTGTGTATAAAATAATTAAAGAAGTTGAATGAATCATGTATTCTCCATCTACCTAGTTGCCTCATTAAAAAGCTAGCTCATTATTTTATTTATTTTTTACATGATGACAATTTTAAATCTTACAAAATTTTCATGAGTGTATTACTCCAGTGTTTTCAAATTTTCATGAGTGTTAGTATTAACCCTTTGACGATCGGATATTCCAGACACAATTCAAATCAATTGTTATCGTACCAACTGGTTGTCTCTTGGGGTTCAAAGCGTTAACAGAATTTTAAGTAGGTACCTAGGTAATTGTGTTAATTGATGTCATTATTAGATGTACCAATTTATTAGATTTATTAGATAATATTATTCCACCCTACATGCACACATAATTATGACGGTTATCTAAATTTATTAATTAAATAAAATAGATAAAAGTAAATTTAATTAATTAGTGGCCGCTTTGTAATTACCTATTTTTGTTTTGATTTTCCTATTATTATCAACATTCAGTTAATTGAGTTAATTATTTGGAAATATTGAGCTAAGTGTTATCAATAATCATGATGACATCCAATCTCATGAATAAGATTAAAAAGACCCGTAAGTATTTCAAATTTTCAAATGTACAGTGTAAGGCAAACAAATTGTTAGTGTTGCATGTTGGTTGCATGTAAATAATGAATTATTGTGACATTTATAAATTTTCGATCTAGGTACTCATCATAATTGAAGATTCGCCATACCTATCCAGGTTGCTTATTAGTTAAGTTCATACAATTTTTAATAACGGAATGTTAGCCCTTCCTATGTCATTGTTCCATAAAGGACAGCTTATTGCAGCAATGGCGTAACTGTTAACTATAATACATCTATGATTCATTCGGGGTCGACGACACCACCTGAAATAATCCGTGGCGTAGGTATTTATTATTTGCCATGTGTTGGCTTAAATGTTTAAATGTCAGTGCACGGAAATGGGTCGCAAACTACCTACCTATACCCCACGGGCGGACATAAAATGTGGCCTGTTCCCGTTTTTAGATTCACAATGTAAATAGCCGCGACTTCTTGAGAATAATAAAGCCATTGCCCTCGCTTATAATAAACTACAAACAAATCTATGAGGCTAGGACACGCTTGCCGCTTGCACTATAGTCACCTTGCACGGTTGCTTATAGTGATTTGCTAGTGTGGTAGGTACTCGCATAACACATTTTCTTTTAGCTTTAATCGTTTTTCTATTTCTGTACAGACACGTGACAATGTAGAAAAATCGTTTATTATATTGATGCCTTCGGTAAGATTGTGACAATGTAGAAAAATCGTTTATTACATTGATCCCTTCGGTTAACGAATCCGAAAGCCCAAGGCTGTTAGTGATCTCACTGCAAAATTTTACCTTTTAATTTCCCGCATTCCTAACATTATTATTGTCTTATAAAATCGCAACTGGAACTTAAATTTAGTTAAACTACAACAAAACCCGTATCAAGGATAACGTTTCTTAAGGATAACAATGTTTTGCAAAATTAACAGGTTACCCTTAAGTTGGATATGAGATTTCGCGATGCCAGCCCTAAAAATCGATCTTTATATAAAAATACCACCGGAGACTTGCCGCATTAAAAGTTTAGCGAGCAATCGAAAATAGCGAATAATTTATTACACACATCCAACCCACTTTTCCATTTAAACAAGTTGCCAAACAACAAAACTTTAGGCAATATCAATGCAGCAACGGAGTAAAACTCTTTATCCCAGTTTCCGTGGCCAACATTGTAAAAAGACGTTCGTGACTTCCACGCGCGGCAACCGATCGGAATTTGAAACACTTGTGACAAATTATTTATTTCTACTGCGCTACTCAACGACACGTTACACAATTTGTGATAATTTATTATTAGTAATCAGCAACAAATCACAATATAAGTATTTTTGTTTTAACTAAGATTTAAACAGATGTTTCAATCGATGTTACTTGAACAAGCGAATCGTAATTCACCTACTCGTTCATTGATAAATCGATTCGTAAAATCATACCTTTGTTTCATTTTTGCAAATCCTCTATTACTGTGAGTGAAGTCGCCTATTATAAAATGTTGACATTTATAATAAACGTTAATCGTGATTGACAATAAATTGCCTCATAGATAATTAGAGGCCGCTATTGTTATTTACGGTACCTACCTACCTACTACATAATTACAATAGGATAGTTCTAATTCAATTTAAATTCAATCACAGGAGGCGGGGACCGACATTTAAAATGGGCCACTCGGATTAATTATTAAAAAAAAAACAATGTTCCCCAAAATAACAAATTAGACTGAAATTCCGTAACATCGAGTAGACGATTCAACCAGCGTATCCATTTCCTAAATCGACTAATTCTGATGTGAATGATGAAGTAAGAAAGGTTCCACTGATCGGTCGGCTGATCTCCAGCCTCGATTACCATCGGTTCCGTGCGTCTGGCTTTCGTCTCGAAAGCAGCTTGACCCACTTCCTTCCATTTACATATTTAGGACTCCTTGCTTAATAACTCCATAGTGGGCTTTCAACGTCTTATTGCAACATTTTGCTTTAATAACTTTAATACATATAGGTATAATGCAACCTTGCGTATTGATTAAAAAATATCATGTTGGAAAGTTATGAAGTAAGTGGTATTACGGAATTCTAAACAGTCTCATCCTATGTAACAGCCTATAACCATCCCACTGCAGGGAAAAGGCCTCCATCATTGAATTCAAGTTACCACTGCAACGATGGGAACTGGCATAATCACCACCATTGCCAAATGCGGGTTGGTGATCACAAACCCGAGCAACGTTCGAAAATTCGAAACTATATGTTGCCCGACCCGGGGATCGAACCTGGGACCCCGAGATCTCGGCCCGGTATTAAAACCACTAGACCAAAGGGGCGTTATATCTACCTAATTCTCAAAAAGTTTTTAGTTACTTTCCTTTTAGGTGCCTAAGCTACTTGCCAAATACAACAACTATAAGTATAGGAACAACAGCAAATTAAAAAAAAATACTATTCCCACTGTATACTTTTATCTAGGTAATAGGCTCAATATAAATTTGATGAATGTTTTTGTAAAGCTAAATAAAATAATTAGAATCTATTTATTTGGCACAACAGAACGTTACATGTTTCAAAAACAAATAAATGTAACAGAAAATGATAACAAATAAATAAATTAAGTAGATAGTGCCAAAAAGGTCGCCATTTATCAGGGCAGCTAAGGCTTCGCTGATATTCAGACTGCGCCTGATTATAGACGTTATTTAAATAAAATACTAGGTAAATATAAAAATAAATAAGTATGGACTTACAATGAGCTACATGGACATTATGTCTGCAATCATTTGGGCTTTGCTGTAACCGTTCTATTGGATTTGCTTCAAAAAACTTTAAATAACTTCGCTACTTCGGGGTATTTGTAATTTATTACTAGGTATTGCCCGCGACGTACCTAGTACGCGTTTACTTTTTAAATATCCGTTTAATTGTGTTATGTTATGACGTCTTATGGATCTGCCTTCGAGCCATTATGATGTGATTGGGTAATGATCATCCACCCGAAGTTTTACATTTAAATTGATAAGGGTAAGATAATAAGATTTAGTGAATAGTGTGATAATACTAGTAAGATAATTGTTTAATGTTAGTTTCATTTGACTACTGAACTCTAATTGTCATGTCATTTTATAAATAAAATAAGTACCTATGTCTACATTGGAAATAAATAAAATGTCACTAAAAGAAAACTCAATTAAACTCTGTTGCGTAAACAACAACACAATATCGCAGTTTATTGCTTTCAATCTTTTCAGAGATATTGTTATTGCCAAACAGCTGCTTTTTCTAATCATATTGCAAGACCTTGGCCCCTACAAGCCATGATTGCGTATGCCTATTTAGATAAATTTGTATTTGAAAATACAAAAACCTATGTTGTGTAAGTTAATGTCGGTGTTTTGTTAATACCAACGGTAAATAATGTATTTCTTGAGCATACAATACAGACAGACTACAAAACAAGGACACTCATTTAGATAGAAATAGACTAGGCACATTATTGAGACAGCCGTGTGAGTGGTGCCAGCACAAAAATGGAATAGCGCCACATCTTCTATTTTCATGGGTGTCGTAAGAGACACCATTAAAGGATTACCACTAGAAGAGTATGGGCAGCAGCAGCTTTTGTCCACCATTGACCAAACTGCGATCGGTAACCCGCCTGCCTTAATCGGCTTCGTCCCAACTCTACCCGATCCCATCTCTACCCGATTTAAAGTTACCTAAAAAAACTCCCAACTCTACCCGATATGATAAAAAGTACAGTCAAAATGAAAAACCTTTAAATGATATATATATTTTTTTAATCATCGACATTTTTATCAACAATTAGAATAATCGACATTTAAAATGATATAATTAAAATAATATTTTTAAACAAAACCCGTTACAACAACGACATCCCAACCATAATAATATCATGATTAAAACATTTTTTTCATACCTAAAATTTTTATATTTTTGTTTTAACTGTACCCATACTTTTTTCTATTAGCAAAAATGAAATCGGGTAGAGATGGGATTTTTTGTTAGGTAATTTTAAATCGGGTAAAAATGGGATCGGGTAGAGTTGGGAGTTGGGACGCCGCGTGGCGATTATGGCAAAATCCTCCTTTTGGAAGGCCTGTGTCCTGATGTTGGCTGATGATGATAAACAAGTTAAAACAAAAATAGTTTATTCAACTTAAAATTCCGTCGTCATAGCGACGGACGCCGATCCAATGAATGAAGCACCATAGAATGATTAGTAAAACGTAACACACATATTACGTACACGAACTTATATTATCTATGTTATTTCATAATGTACACATGGCAATAAATATTACTAAATGTGTGTGTAACAACAACACTTCTAATAAAACGCTAATAGGCAATCACGGCTATTATCATAGTTCATTGATATTGTATTCTGATAGAGTGTTAGTTAACGGGCGTCAGTTTTTTTATTGGTCGACTTTTTGTCAGCTAATGCAACTGTGACTTAGCGAAAGTGTTCTTCGGGTGGTGATTGAACGATTCATCGATTCAGAGACACAAAACGAAGCGTGCTGCTCCTAATGTAATTTAATGTCGAGTAATTTAATTCCATGTAACGACACATCTTACTACTTCCTACTAATGTTATAAAAGCCAACGGATGATTTTTAATATTCGACGCTAAAACGACTAAAGAGGTTATAAGTTCTAACGAAACTGTACTATAGCTTCATTCATTGATAATATGGGCTTATAATATAATTTTTCTCGATTCCGTGTATTTGATGGCATAAGTTTTTTTTTTTATTATAAGTATTAAAATTTGGACGAAATTACGTGACACAGACGACAGAATGTCATGGCCATTTACCATTATGTGTTTTATAAGAAGAAAATTATAAGTTTCTCTATAAACCCAGTTCCCGAGTCTATACGCGGACGAAGTCTATAATAGTTTAAATAAAATTATATTATTTCTGCTATAAACCTATTAATAAAATCTATTGGATGGTATATTATAGTAGGAACCAAAAAGGTTTCGGACGCCTGACTAAATTCCATCAATCGGAATCAAAAAACGCTCGTGTTTTTTTTTTCGGCGAAAAAGTGCCACATGCTAAATATTACTCATGTGAAAGTGCTATGGCCTCGAAGGCCGATCGAACCCGATTTCTCTAAAATGCAATCCTTCCGGACTGATCCCCGATAAATAACTACATATGTGTCATCATCTGCCAACGTTGACCACCGTGACTCATTTTCGCCCAAAACTTTAAACAGTTGAAATTACATATTCTGAAAATAAACTTAAAATACAGGTTTTTTATTCATTACAAATATTTTAACAGAATATCGAAATACACCTGATAAGATACTATCAAATGTAGGTAAGTATTTCCCCAAATCTTATTTTAAACCATTTTCCACAAATTAATTTCCGCCTACCTTTTCATCCCCTTTTTGCCAGAACACATCCTGTGTTCTGGCAAAAAAATCAAGTAGGGTAAGCTAACTATGAGGGTATTTTTTAAACCTTAATCATCTTAATCGATACAGTTTAGCGTAAAGAGGTTACATGTAGAATATAAATAGATAATCTTTGGCGTTCATAATATTACGAGCATGGATGAACAGTAACTTTCGTTTAATAATATGTTCATGCACAACAAACAAAAAGCTCGTTTGTTGTGTATTTAAACAATAAACATCATCGCAGATATATGTAGTATGTATTAAACATGTATTTAAGTAAGCAAACAAACAATGTGTTAGTAAATAAATAATTATCTAACAAAAACAAAAAGTTTACCTTAAAAAAGATGATTGCCCTGCCCAAACATTTGTTAGAAAGACATCGTAGGTTTTCCTTTAATTCAAAAAATAAAGTGATTTTGTGGTTGTTATAGACAAAACAATTTCATCCTTCTCTCGTTTTCGAAATGTGGTAGAAACAGTCTAGAAACATTTCAAATGAATTCATTCATTTTCATTTATGTAGTGTACAGTATATTAAGTGTACATTAATATGGTCTTAAAGCTACTGAGTATATAACCTACGTTTACCTATAGAGCTAGGTACTGGGCACGGAAAATGTAGGAGGACATTAATAAAAACTAGGATTATAATAATATTATAATAATACATTGCTTCAATTTTGAATGAATGATTTTTTACAGTATATTAAGTGTACATTAATATGGTCTTAAAGCTACTTAGTATATAACCTACGTTTACAACCTATAGAGCTAGGTACTGGGCACGGAAAATGTAGGAGGACATTAATAAAAACTAGGATTATAATAATATTATAATAATACATTGCTTCAATTTTGAATGAATGATTTTTTACAGTATATTAAGTGTACATTAATATGGTCTTAAAGCTACTTAGTATATAACCTACGTTTACCTATAGAGCTAGGTACTGGGCACGGAAAATGTAGGAGGACATTAATAAAAACTAGGATTATAATAATATTATAATAATACATTGCTTCAATTTTGAATAAATGATTTTTTTATTTAATTAAATTAAGTTGCGGTTGTGATATAAATGCTGGACATATTTCAATCCGAAATCTTTTATTTCTAACTACTGGTTTCTTGAATTTAAGCCAACACTTAACATTGAAATGGAATATAAATTTACGGATATAACTCGCATTAATTATGGTTTCAACATTATATTTTGATTGTTGCGACTATAAGGTGTTGTTCGTCTTACAAAAAATATTTTGAAATACAATTTTGTCAAAGAAAAGCATATCATACATGTAACTTATTATTACTGTGGTGATGTTTTCACAGGTTAAAAGCTGTATATTCAAAATCAAGGTCGAGGCCAGATAGTGTTCTCTTATAAAATTACTACAGCAGAAACTATTGCCAAAAAAATACTATATCGTTTGCTCTGCACCACGTGGAGCGTGACAATTATGGCAAAATCTATAGACTTAAGTTGGCATGATGACGACATAAAACGGGTAATAATAATACAACATTTTCAAAAGTTCTTTTACTTCACTACATAAATATTTTTAGTTCGTTACCCCAAATTACACCAATTCTTTTTCATAAATCAACTCCAATTACATGTGAAATTACTAATTTATTGTTCCATCCCATTTTGAACAATTGTGAACCGCATTAAACATGTATGTCCAATTGTTCAGGCTGATGCAACAGCCCGCAGATGACCCTAATTCATAATGGATCGGTGGAGCACATCTAGGCCTGAATTAATTACTCCATTGGCCACGCAACGATTGTCAGATGACAATATGAAGTAGGATTGGTCGTTTCGATTACTGATAATTAGAGCATCCCTAGTTTTCCTTTTAATGGGGACGTTAAGACTACAAACAACGAATAAAATAGGGTTTTATTAATTCTACGTATTTTTTTATTTGCAATGACATTTTGTTACGTGGGTGACTGATTATAAGACATTTTCATCCGAGAGCCCTAATGTATTTTTTTTAACTACGTCTAAAGGTAGATAAAATATGTTATCTTTCTATGAAATTAAGTGTATGTATGTATTCGTCGCATCACAAAACACAAATTTTAAGCATTAACCATTTCAAAATTAGCTATTAATAGCCGCATGTTTTTAGTCTACGTTTAGCTTTACCTACAAACAAACAACGTAAACACCAATAAGTACATCTTTAGTAGACCAGACAAGTATTATCATAACTGTATTTGGGGAATTCATGGATATTTTCTCACATTAAGTTATCTTCGACGAGTGACAGTGAGTGCAATGAACTCTATAAGGGCTCCGGATAAACCGACAGCTTGCGCTTGCGACTATCATAGACTAAAAACAATAAAAACAGAAAAGACATTATTTAAGCCATGCCAATGTGTTGCTTGAACGTTCGACCAACCAACAACAATTTACCTACTACCGGTTTTTGTCATTCCCCGGATTTTCATTGCTTGAACTATTCAATCTCTATCTAATATGACATATTGGATTATCGCCCCCTTGGTCTAGTGGTTTTAATACGGGGCCAAGATCTCGGGGTCCCGGGTTCGATCAACCAAAAATTTAGAATTTTTGGACATTGCTAAGCTAAAACTTGTCATCAGATCACCGACACGCATTTGGCAAGCAAGCGTGGTAATTATGCCTGTACCCATCATTGCTATGGTACCTTAAAAGATGTAGGCCTTTGCCCTGGAGTGGAATGATTATAGGTCGTCACATTAATTTTTTACTTTTCATTCATGCCATTTACCTTACAATATAGGCGTTGTGATTATTTATGGCCTAACACAGTCTTCTGTTTTATACACTAACGGCCGGTCCCGATAATCTATCTATCGCCGGTTTTGACATTTCGGAGATAGGAAACAGTTTGTATCTCTGATTTTGACGTCCAGAGAAACAAAGACAGAAGTTGTTTTCTATCTCCGATATGCCAACACTGAAGATAGATAGGTTATTAGGACCGGCCGTTAGTGTTCCTCATAATAAACATAAAATACGAAAATGTCTTACAGCTCTCGTACAGTTGCTTGAACCTTGTCACTCAAGACGCAACGTCAACTAATCTTCTTTTAATATCTCGTAGGCATTAAAGATATGTCTATTGAGCCCTTTGGTCTATGACAACCAGCCCACTGCCTTCGCCCACGCTTTGCCCGGCTTGTCTGATTTCTAGCACATGCCGTGAGCAAGATTACGATGTAATAACACTAAAACTAGTCAAAACAAGAAAACACATAGACATTATTAATAATAATGAGATAAATTTTATTTCTCGGGTTTTAATGGAAAAGAAGACTGAAAGTATTTTAGTAATTCAAAATTCCGGTCTCTTAAGCTTCCCGGTAAGGGGATAAAATGAGCATTATCCGAAACTCGATCCAATCTTGATAGGCAATAACCTCATCAGAATGAAATAAAATTAAACGGCGTCTGTCGACCGCACATTTTATAAAGTGGTACCAATTTAATTATAATACGATCTGACTAAAAGCTATACATACACTTAATTATTAATTAGGGTAAGAATCATAGAATTGGTTTTTAGAGCGGCAATGATTAGTTGATGGATAAGAATTTATTGTGTCACTTAGGATTCAATATATGCGTGAAAGCGCAAATTCTCAGTGTTCAATCTGACACATAATAGAGCACGTGTGCGATGTCATTGCCACATAATTCATCATATCGATACAGATTACAGATACATATACGTACAATGCTTGTTTAATTTTATTTAATTTAATTGTTTTGTAGTATTGAATGACCGTATTATTATATATGAATGTAGTTACGATTACAGGATTCGCATTAGTTTCCTGTTACAATCTGTAGAGAATTGCTACATTGAACAAATCTATCCTGTAGCCATTTCTAGGAGATATGATAATAACTTATTATTGCTTCGACATAAAAAAAAATTGTAGTTCATGAGCAAATTTCAATGTATGTTTTCCAATAAAGTTAAATCTAAGATAATATTTTGAATAAGTCTACTGGCATTCTCTTTGGAAATCTAAAAAGTAAAAAGCAATTATTGAATTATTCAAGTTATCTTAAATTTTACAAAAGTTACACACCGCGCAGTCCTGTTGATTTCATCACCGCATTAAACCATATGGCGTCAACGGATTACACAACTTGACATATTTGGAGAAAGTGAGTCCCGTAGCCGGTAAATCTTTTTAATTTTATATACGATCCCATCTCATCACCGACAAGTCATCGGGATAATCTTTCCAATGTCACATAAGTAATAAACCTGTCGAGATATAATAAGCTGCTTTAAAAAACAAATCGTTTGTCATAGGGTACAGATGTAACTCGAGTTGACACAATATTAATGAGCATCCTTGTATGTATACTCGTTCGTGTTTTAACAGCATTTTTTCACAGAAAAAACAAAGTCAGCTTAAACTGTCACTGAAGAGATCATGGGAAGACGTCAGTTAGTTTTTTTCTGGAACTTAGATTCAAATATATTTATTTATACCATCATGAACGCCTAAAAGGGTGTCAAGCGGTGTGAACCAAAACATTTTCATCTATGAATATAACAGCGAAAAATCAGTACTGCGACTTATCACCTTCTTCCACTATACCTATTTCTGTTGTCTATCATTATTAAATTTACATATATTTTTCCGTTTCGCATGTCACAATGATTTAAAAACTAAAATAAAGGATGTTTAATCCTCGACTAATTATTATAATACGGTTATTTCATGACAATATCGCCAGTATGTTATAACAGTAAGTAGTTAATAAACCTCAAATTAGTCGTCTTATAATTAGACACAGCTTAAACCTTTTTAGGTTTTTTTGTAGTAGCACTGTATATCTTATATAAAAAAATGAATCCCTATTTCCCTTGGTCACGACATCTCGCGCGAACGGCTGGACCGATTTCGCTAATTTTTTTTAGGGTTCCGTTGCCAAATGGCAAAGAACGGAACCCTTATAGATTCGTCAAGTCTGTCTGTCTGTCTGTCTGTCTGTCAGTCTGTCTGTCTGTCCGTCCGTATGTCACAGCCACTTTATTCTGAAAGTATTAGCATGACACAGTTAAAACTCGGTAGGTAGGTGTATCCTGTTAACCGCTTAACGATTCTCATACAAAAAATAAAAAATAATTATATTTAAGGGGGGCTTCCCATACATAGAACTAATACAGAATTTATTTTTTTTACTCAACCCTATACGTATGGGATATCTATGGATAGGTCTTCTAAAATAACATAGAGGTTCCTAAAACCATTTTTTCCAAAAGTCTAACATTTGGAAGATAGACGCTTCCAAAGTGGTAAAATGAGTGTCCCTCAAACTTTTAAAATAAGCAAGTGAAAATTTTGGAAAAAATACATAATGTAGATCTTAACAAATACATACTTTCAACGAAAATTGGTTCGAACGAGATCGAACTGGTAGTTTTGTAAATTTACACACATTTTTAACAACAGCAAACATAACTTTGTCCTCCATACAAATACTATGAAAAACAAAGTTATTTTTGCAGTCATCAAAATATTGTGGTATTTTTGTTAAACTTGGTACGGAACCCTCAGTGCGTGAGTCCGACTCGCACTTGGCCGGTTTTATTTTGTTTTGTTTGTCATTGACAAGAGAAGGTTCTTGTAAAAGAGAAAAATAAGGAAATTGCGCAGAAAATTTGAAAATTTAAGAAAACTTAATCACCATACTAAATTATTTGTAATGTAACCATAAGGTTAAATGTCAAAAGCAATAATGCTTTTGACTTTTTTTTTACCTTATAGCGTTTGACATAACATTGACAGAATGCGTGCTGCAAACGGTTACAATATCCTGTGCGGTTAGCATTTGCAATGTCGATAAATAAATTTATATCTGTTTTTTTTTATTATTAACTAACTACCTATACCAATTTGAAATCAATATTCATAGTTAAGACAGGACAACGTCTGTCGGGTCTGCTAGTGTCTTATACAATTACCTAATCCTGAAAACATATAAATCATAATAATATTTACTAAACTAAATCTATTAAAAAGTTAATTCATCGGTTTTAATGATGCATTAATATTTATTAGCTAAAACTATGTACCTGCTTAAATTTCGTATCAATTGTTACTTATTTAAGCAGATTATAATTGTGTAACAAAAAGTATAAGTAATTTAGTTTCAATAATCTTAAACTACTTCCGTAATCAGTAATCACCAAAATTTCAAATTCCTATGTCGGAGATAAGTATAGCATGTGAGTGGGTATTTAGCTATTTACTATACTCCTATTATTATGAACTCCAAGTGTAGTAGTATATGGCCATAAGTTTAATATTTAACGGTTATACAATTTGTGGGCTGGGAGCGTTACGAAATGAGGCCAGTCTAATAAAACGTATTCCAAGTAGCCACGTGGAAATCTAATACGATGCTACAGATCGAATATTGATAGTACAGTGGACAAAAAAGTCCGTTATCACTTTTCAACTAAAGACTTGATATAATGTAAATTTGAAAGTATATTTAGACTATAAAACTAGCGCACACGTTTGTCCTTGACTCTTAACATAATGTGGACAAGATGACAGGATTTTTTCTATAAGCTCTAGCTTTAAGATCCCAATTTTAAACCATGATCTATGAAATAAATAATTTTAAACTTACTACGTTCTTGAAACATAAAAATTAAATGACTTTTGTATTCTATTGAAAATTTATTGTAGACGTAGGTATCTTTACGAGATAAAAAAAAATTAAGCAGTCTACGGTTTTAAACTTATTGTACTTGGTACTAAAACAGTATCAAGTATGTACCTATTTAAAGATATATGAATCAAGCGTGCATTCAAGGGTGGCGAGTGGTCGAAATTGCTACAAATATTCCTTAGTTGATATGACAGCTTCTTTAAACTTTATCCTGCCCGGTAATTAAGCAGCATCACCCATCGAGTCCAATGTCCTTTCCAACAATTCAGAAACCCATTGAAATCAACATACAAAATTTCATCTTAATCGGTCGAGCCGTCTAGGTGGGAATTAAGACACAAACGGACGCAAAGAAGAAATATAATATTGAAATATTATAAAACCAAATCGAGATTAAAACCGCGTTTCTTATAGCCCAGAGTCCAAGGGTGGAAAGTTAATACCTCAATGATACCACCAATATCCCTAAAATTTTGACAATCCTTGCGCCGAACATCCAACATTATAAGTACTGACATAAAGACGCAAATCACTATTCATACTGACTTTTTTACAAAACCTGTGTTACCTACCTGTCAACATCTCGTATATGTACTGTTCTAAAATCGTCCTAGAAAAACATCAAATGCTTAATAAAACATACCGAAAATTGTTACGATATTAAAAATACGAGTACCTACATCCCAAATAAACTCAGTGCTGAATAAAACAAGCCGCCTAAAAATTCATGAGTAAGTAGGTACCTATAATTAATTAACCAAGGGAAACACAGACATGAGATAATTTAAATAGCATATGAAAAGATATGACGACAAATTATTAAATCGTGTGTCGGCTGGTACTCGTATTTCTCTGAAATAAGCGTAGAAATTGTTTGAAAAATTCTAAATAAAACAATTTCACACGCGTTTTGACTTTATTTCACACGCGTTTTAGACTTAAAGCAAAGAAGTTTTGCTAATGAATTGAATGAAAATGAGTGTTGACCTAAAATAAAATGACCTTTAATAAGCTTTTCGCTTCTCTTACTAACAGAAGAATACCAAAAGCGTCTATCTTAGCCAAGGCTTTGGTGGTACTTCTTTTAGATGAGCAATAATGATTTTATTTAGGTTATTGATGAAATGATTATTATGTTTTTATCTATCGATAAATTTATCCTTACCTATGCTATGCGATTAAAGTTGACTTGACTGGAATTTATACCTAATGGCACTACGTTAATAAGTAAGTTTTAGTTAAGAACCTCACCATTGTGTAATTTGTCAATGTTTATATCTCATAAAATAATTATAATATAAAAAAAACTTAGGCCAAAACTGATAAAATTCATTGCTTTATGTCTGTGTAAAATTTGAACACAATTAACAAAAAAGTACATTTTTGTACCGTAGAGCACTTTCTATTTGTCCGTAATTATTTTAAGCGACTCATTAACTAAGTTCGTGAGACACTAAAAATTACTGAAATTTTGATATAATTGACGGAGATTCTAATAGGGTTTTATGTTATTCATTAATATTATTACTGTCGGTTTCCTTTTCATCAAGAATTTTGATAATATTATTCATCATAATGAATAGTAACTACCTAATAGTACCTTATGGAATATTTCTACAAAATTAAAAATCTTTCGATCCGCTGGCCTACGCGTTTTTCAGTCCATTTGTCTATAAAAGATTGAGTACTTTCGAAATTTTAAGTTTAAGGATTTTTTAAAATATTTATTAACTTTTAAGTTAGCTTAAATGATTTTTAGCGAATTTCAACTAAACATTTTTTTTTGTAAAACCGAAGCAAATGAAAGCTAACTACCGTAACAATTAAATTAATTAAAATCACTTGTCTGTCTACGAAATTCGCTTTCGTTATTGTTATGTTTATGAGTTATTTATTCTAGAAATGCAAGAGAATGATGTCGTTAAGATACTTTCTACGTTAGCACATTGTTTTACAAGGTAAGAGTACAACAGCTGATCATATCTATGGAGATTTTGATTTTAAAAATAAATCATTTTACAATACTGAATGTAACTATAAATTTATAACACGTTATGTGAAAATAAATTCTTGTCTGATTAATAAAACAACAACTTATCACAAAATCATTACAAATGGTAATATCAATTAAAACAAAATACTTTTATAGCTTTAATTAGCTTTTAGCTTTTTTACGTCGAAGCTCATGCTTATTTTGATCTATATTTGGAATTATAATTAAAATTACAAAATTAATTTTTAAAGCTATCGGCGTACCAAATTTTTGCTGATCTGTGATTTATGCTATGCGTTTTTAGGGTTCCGTACCCAAAGGGTAAAAACGGGACCCTATTACTAAGACTTCGCTGTCTGTCCGTATGTCCGTCTGTCCGTCGCTCTGTCACCAGGCTGTATCTCAAGAGCGGCGATAGCTAGACAGTTGAAATTTTCACAAATTATGTAATTATGTTACCGCAATAACAACAAATACTAAAAACAAAAAAAAATATTTAAAAATATTTAATATTTGTATCCCATACAAAAAACCCGTTTTTTTGACCTTTTTGGTACGGAACCCTTCGTGCGCGAGTCCGACTCGCACTTGGCCGGTTTTTGAATTTAAATGACGTGCATTTATTAGATATACAAGGTGGTCCAAACGGAGACG
This sequence comes from Anania crocealis, assembly GCA_949315895.1. Lineage (NCBI taxonomy): Eukaryota > Metazoa > Arthropoda > Insecta > Lepidoptera > Crambidae > Anania > Anania crocealis. Next base: position 10,604,851 of record OX438865.1, on the reverse strand, counting down.
TCCAAGAATTTTTTTTGGATTCCTTACATCCATGGCTTTTCTTGGCGTGTAGTGCCGGCACATAAAAAGAATAGCACTACCCCCTCTCTTCCCGTGGGTGTCGTAAGAGCCGACAGAGGGAAAACTGCCATCAGGAGATGGGCAGCAGCGTCTCCTAGAAGCAACAGGCCATACTGCGATCGCCAACCCGCCTGCCAAGCGTGGCGATTATGGCAAACCCCCCCCCCCAAATATGAATCCCTGGGTGGTGTCGGGTTCATCGTCCACAAGTCCCTTGTCAACAACGTGATTACTATCGGAAGTGTTTCGAGCAGGGTAGCGTACCTGATACTCAGAATATCGAAACAATATTCGCTGAATGTCATTCAGGTTTACGCTCCGACCTCAAAACACGACGATGTCGAAGTGGAGGCTATGTATGAGGAGATCTCTAAAGCCATGCATAGCTTTAAAACCCACTACACGGTTGTGATGAGGGATTTCAATGCGAAGTTGGGGCAACGTTGCGGTAATGAGTTGAGAATGGGGAAATTTTGAGTTGGGCAACGGAACAAAAGGGGTCAGATGCTGGCAGACTTCATGGAGAGGGAGAACCTCTTTATGATGAACTCCTTCTTCAAGAAGCCCGTAAGCCGCAAATGGACCTGGATCAGCCCGGACGGTAAAGTCAAAAACGAGATCGATTTTATCATGTCAACGAAGAAGCACATATTCGATGATGTCGCTGTGATCAACGCTGTTAAGACAGGAAGCGATCACCGCATGGTCAGAGGCACATTGAATATCGACGTAAAGCTTGAAAGAGCGCGACTGATAAAATCCACGCTCCGACCAATACCGGCTCAAATTCAAAACCCCGAGTGCTTTCAGCTCGAGCTTCAAAACCGTTTCGAAGCCCTTGAGAACAGCATCGATGTGGACGATCTATACAACATGGTGGTGGATACTGTCCGTATGGTAGGGTCTAAGTACTTTAAAACCCGCCGTCCCAAATCAAAGAAACTCTCCAGTCAGACTCTCCTACTCATGGATCAGAGAAACGAAATGAGGCTACAGAACTCAGCGGATGCCCATCGCTATCGGCAACTCAATAGACAGATATCTAAGTCTTTGAAGAGCGACCTTCGTCAATTTAATACCCGACGTATTAAAGAGACCATTGAGCGGAACAAAGGCTCCAAAGTGTTCGCCAGAGATCTGTCTATTGGGCAAAGCCAATTGACGAGGCTGAAAACTGAGACAGGTAGCATCATTGCGTCAACACCTGAAATCCTGAGGGAGATTGAGAGTTTCTATGGACAGTTATACTCCACGAAAACACCTGTTGAAAGCAAGGCTAAAGACCCTAGAGCCAAGCTTACCCGACACTATTCTGAAGATATCCCGGACGTCAGCCTGTGCGAGATTAGAATGGCTCTCAAGCAGCTTAAAAACAACAAGGCGGCGGGTGATGACGGAATCACAACAGAGCTCCTTAGAGCGGGCGGTAAGCCGATACTTAAGGTCCTCCAGAAGCTCTTTAATTCTGTCATCCTCGAGGGCAAAACGCCAAAGGCATGGGGCAGAGGCGATGTGATGCTGTTCTTCAAGAAGGGTGACAAAACTCTCTTGAAGAACTACAGACCCATTTCGCTTCTGAGCCATATCTATAAGTTGTTTTCGAGAGTCATTACGAATCGTCTCACTCGCAGGTTCGACGACTTCCAACCTCCCGAACAAGCCGGGTTCCGAAAAGGCTATAGTACCATAGACCACATTCATACGCTGCGGCAAGTTATACAGAAGACCGAAGAGTATAACTTGCCACTTTGCTTAGCGTTCGTGGACTATGAGAAAGCCTTTGATTCGATTGAGACATGGGCAGTGCTGCAGTCTCTCCAAAGGTGCCAAATAGACTACAGGTACATCGAGGTACTAAAGTACTTATACCAAAACGCCACCATGTCGGTCCGATTACAGAACCAGAGCTCTAATCCGATCCAACTACAGCGAGGTGTGAGACAGGGAGACGTTATTTCTCCGAAACTGTTCACAGCTGCGTTGGAGGATATTTTCAAGCTTCTGGACTGGAAAGGACACGGCATCAACATCAATGGCGAATACCTAACACACCTGCGATTTGCCGATGATGTAGTTCTTATGGCTGAGACCTTGGAAGACCTGAACATTATGCTCGAAGATCTCAGTAATGCTTCTCAAAGAGTGGGTCTTAGGATGAACATGGACAAGACGAAAATCATGTTAAATGCCCATGTTGCACCCGCTCCAGTTAACGTTGGGAACATTGCACTTGAAGTTGTTGACCACTATGTTTACCTGGGACAGAAAGTCCAGTTAGGTAAGTCCAACTTCGAGAAAGAGATCTCTCGTCGAATCCAGCTCGGATGGGCAGCGTTCGGGAAGCTCCGGCATATTTTCGCGTCCGAAATACCTCAGTGTCTCAAGACGAAAGTCTTTGACCAGTGTGTGTTGCCAGTAATGACCTATGGGAGTGAGACGTGGTCGTTTACTATGGGTCTCATAAGAAGGCTCAAGATCACCCAGCGAGCAATGGAGAGAGCGATGCTTGGTATTTCCCTACTCGATCGAATCAGAAATGATGAGATGACCTATGGGAGTGAGACGTGGTCGTTTACTATGGGTCTCATAAGAAGGCTCAAGATCACCCAGCGAGCAATGGAGAGAGCGATGCTTGGTATTTCCCTACTCGATCGAATCAGAAATGATGAGATGACCTATGGGAGTGAGACGTGGTCGTTTACTATGGGTCTCATAAGAAGGCTCAAGATCACCCAGCGAGCAATGGAGAGAGCGATGCTTGGTATTTCCCTACTCGATCGAATCAGAAATGATGAGATCCGCAGGAGAACTAAAACAACCGACATCGCTCGAAGGATTGCATCGTTGAAGTGGCAGTAGGCGGGACACATAGCGCGGAGAACCGATGGCCGTTGGGGCGGAAAGGTTCTCGAATGGCGACCACGTACCGGACGACGTTCCGTGGGCAGGCCCCCCACAAGGTGGACCGACGATCTGATCAAGGTCGCGGGAAGCCGCTGGATGCGGACAGCACAGGACCGATCGTTGTGGAGATCCTTGGGGGAGGCCTATGCCCAGCAGTGGGCGTCGTTCGGCTGATATGATGATGATGATGATGATGGCTTTTCTTAAATTTTCGGTGTAATCAGTTTTAAAAATGGTTTCTTCACTTTTTATGATGTTATGTCAGATTTTTTTTTGCAGTATGATCCTTATAAATTACACTTACTTGGATAAAATTATCAGCAAGCTAAGCCTAACCAAAGATTCCGAAAAATTTACCGAAAGTCAATAGCCTGAACGGAAACTATTGACTTTAAAAAAAAATTAAATTATACCTCGAAAGCTAAGAAAAATCGGGTAACATAAAGGGTATATTTGAATAGCCCTGGATGTAAGGAAACCTAAAAAAATTTTTGGACGTTACCGGTTGGACCTCTGACTAAAACGCATGAGATATGCATTTATACATAGATGCTCAATTTAGGCGGTCTAATCTTGTATAGGTTAGGTAAGCTGTTTACCGTACAACAAGAAACATGATTTCAGTTGGTAGCAAATAATATTTTATAATAATATTTGTATTTTACAAATCTAGCACATTTCATTGTATAGGTAGTACAAAATAATTCATATTTAAATTCGATATACATGATCTTCATGGTAAGAAAAGAAAACACGTAGGTATGCATGGTACACGATAAGGCTTATTTAGATTATAGAGGCGTTGCTATCCGCACCTCTGTATTTAAATAAGGAAGAGAAGGTAGAAAAGGAGAACTTAAACGGGCTCAGAGAGAAGAGGAGCTCAAGGGCTCGATAGTGTTTGCTAAATGAAACTTAACTGTCATGTCAGTATATTAAAACAATATTTTGTAAATCAATCACTTACCAAGATTTTTTGTTATATTGAAAATATTATGTTAAAGGCCATAAACAAACAAAGGTTCACCAGTCGACCACACGCGCGCATCGTGTGAGTCAGTTGGCGATCGTCTTTACTTTTAAGGCATCATCAACATTTTTAGATTAACAGATGCAGTGAAGATGTTTCTTTTTTACATATTGTTAAGTGGATTGATTTATTTACGTACTGAGGGAACATCTATTGACTTAAGCACTGTAGTATAGGGCAACTTGCCTTTGATAAAATTCGAACTTTTATTTTGTATATTGTCAACACAAATAGCGTGTCACATGCAGAAAATAATGCTAAAATGTGAGTCGCCAATTCAGCATAAATAAATGTTCATGTTGTTCTAACATTACGCTGACGGAAACTTTTCTGATTAATCAGCATGCGAACGTTTGTTCTAGTCAGCAGATCAAATTGAGTTACCTATACAGTTTCAGCTGATACCGTTGTTTGAGTTCTATAGTTCCACTAATTGCCGATCGAGGCTGATTTAGCACTTGGGGTTAAGGAGGCCGGAGCTAACTGATAGACTCTAAATCGTGGAAGATAAAGCTAGTGTACTTCCATTATTAATCTTAGATAATAGTGTGGGTACGTGCCGGAATTAGGAGATTAGATAAAATACAGCCGTGTGAATGCCAAGATCCTTATCAAAGCTTTCTGCACCAGTTAGATTATTCATAATGTTTATGCCAACACGGTGGCAGCCTAAATAGACGAGATAGCATCGTGCAAGCGTGGGTCTGACGGCGAGAGTATCCTCAATGTTAATTACATCATTTGCTAACGTCTGCTTTTATAAGAAAGTTTGTGCGCCTATTATTCGTGTTACTATATCTTATTTTGCGGCTCGAAAAAATTATAATTAATAAAGATGGGAGCTAAATTTTTTTTAATAAACTTAACAGTGCTTTCAGGGGTTTAGATGGGAATACTTCTTGGTCTGTTATCAACAGTGATCGAAGTAGGTAGATTGAATTAGAGCCAATGATGTGAAGCTCACTATATGAAAGTGCCTTAAATTATGAGGTGTAAAATATATGAAAATTAAGCAAAATTATTTATTACTTTTCTATACTACCCGCTTAGTTACCGCCCTCTGTTTAAAAATATGATTGGTGTTCAAAAGGTTGAAATAAAAGGTAAACAACGTTTAAAATGGGATCCTTAAGTAATAAGTTGAATATTAATTTGTCTCCATTCAAATGTAAACATGTATCAACAAAAATTAATTTTTTTTTGCTCATTACAAACGTCAACTGTAAGTATTCAATGGGGACTACCGTTTCTTTGCTGTAGACTGTAGACTGAGGTCCGGACGTATAGCTATCAAAGGCGATTGGCGCCGAAACAAAGTGTTATATCTTGAATATAATTAAGGTTATATTGTTTATAAATAACTATCTTGATATCAACAAACTAACTTCTGAAATAGTTGCTCTTGAGGCCGCCTATTTTTGCGCTTTTTCTTAATTCCGCTTTTAAAGCGTTCACATTAATCGCCAAATAATCCATATTTGCGATATTTTACGAAGTAGATCACTTTCCAGCAGGTAAATTAAAGAAATTATAATTTACAAACCAGTACAAAGTGAATGATATTGGACCTCACGCGACACTAGCGCCTCTAGTGGCAAATTCACTAGCGATAGCCCCCATTGAAATTGACCTTCCCAAAAGAAAAAAATGATTTTTATCCTTTCTACGAGCATGACACAAGATCCAAAAATAAATTTAATTAAGACCTACTCCAATCGCGTGTTATCAGTTACAAATATGATCCATGTCACATTTAATTTTGTAATAACTAATTAACACAACTTTCTTTCTTTCTTTCTTTCTTTCTTACTTCACCTTTTTGCTGATTTGATGAAAACATAATAACGTTGTTAGAAACTCCCGAGTAGAGACAGAAATTGAATTAGGTCATAATAACCATCCAGGAATTCCATCGTAAATATAGTCTAATTTTGCTGAGCGCGCCGACTAATGAGGACCGCAATTATGAGCCCCGGCCTCTTACCCTAATGGTGATCACTATCTCATTCATTACTACGGTCAGATTTGAATATTTATGTCTTTATTATTATACTAGCGACCTGCCCCGGCTTCGCACGGGTGCAATGCTTATACTGAATGTTATTATGCATATAAACCTTCCTATTCAATCACTCTATCTATTAAAAAAAACCGCATCAAAGTCCGTTGCGTAGTTTTAAAGATTTAAGCATACATAGGGACATAGGGACAGAGAAAGCGACTTTGTTTTATACTATGTAGTGACTTAGCAATACCTTGGGTTCGATAAAACTTGCAATCGCTCTACACCTGTTCTAGTCACGCGTTCCCGATCAAATATTTAGGGGTTGAAGGGTAATGTGTAAAATTACCCGGATATGTTCTTGTCAGCACTGTTTTCCACGGGATAAAGCTTGCATTATTTCTTGTGCATCATTATTAATCATAACTCCAACAGCGTTTCACTTCGCACCTCTTTACATAAATGTAAGCAGTTGGTATCAGACAGCTTTTATAAGATTAAACAGATGTAGCGCACAAAATAAATAACAAATTTAGAACCTACTCATGTCGTTCGATGTTATACGTTTTTGATATTTAATTCGAATTCAATGTTATTAAATCAATTTGTTAATTATTTTATACACTTCGCCGTAAATCTTATTAAAAAATTTTTTGGCATAATTCAACTGTTAAAAATATTATTTTTTAAACATTACATTATACAATAATACAATTAACAAAAACAATGTAACATGCAATATACAATTTTGTATTTAGGTTCAGAGAAGCGAATTCTCCAAGGCTGACACTTATTACTTATTAAGAGGAAACACTACGGTCGAGAGAATTGAAAAATAGGTATTTGTAAAATCTATTGCTGTCGCGCAGTCCCGAACGCCTCCACCGCAGAGCGCGATAGAGACAACTGCATTTTGGACCGATTATACCTACTAAAAGCACACAAAATCAACGTTTCGTAGTCCCCCGATTCCTTTTCCAAAACTAGACCGATTTAAATACTTTTTCATTAAAAATTAAAGAAAGGCTTTGGCCGTGTTCGTATGTTTTGCTTTTTTTCAAAAATTTTGCCAAATTTGTTTTCTGGATGTTTGAGCACAGCGGAAAATCTGGCGAATTTTTTAGATTTTTAGAGGCTCATATCTCTTTTATTATAAAATTTATGAATAAAAAGGAAAACATAGAAACATGCTAATAGTGGCCATAGATTTTTGTAATAAAAATTATTGCTCTACTGGCATTATCCAGGGAGGAAACAGGGGACTACGTTTGTATGGAAAAACGGCCCTTGTGTTTCCTCTTAAGTCCCTTTTGCTCTACAGACTGGTGATTCGTGATTCTATCCTTAGTGCGCACGGGTCAAATACTAGCGAATCGATGACGGGAGTAAGGTCCATCTTGAATACCAAAGGTCTACCTTACCTTTTATCCTAAAGGTCAGTTATTCCACTTATACATATGTATAAGACGTCAGTCAGTATAGAACTTCAATGCTTACACTAAATTAAATCCAGTTTCTTAAGCCAACTAGCAGTGCTGTGCAACTTCGACCGGTAAAGTGTGAAGCTCCTAAGGAGCCATCCATAAATTACGTTACACGATTTTTGAGATTTTCAAACCCCCCCCCCCCCCTCGCACGCATTTTTACGAAAATTCCCATACTATTTTGCCCAATGTCACAAAAAGTAAGCTGTGATGATACTTTAGCAAATTAATTTCAATTGTAATATCAGTATTAATAGTAGCTTAATTGGACAAAGCACCGGTATGCACGGCGATGCGGGTTCGAGTCCCGCCTGAGACTAACATTTCCAAGTATAAATACTGTTATTACGTCAGTTTTGAATGTTACAGGACAAAACATCCTTATGTTTGATAATTCGAGTACCCAGGAAGAAGCTGTTTTTAGGCAGAAATTAGTTTCTTAAAAGAAGATAACAAATAGAAACCAAAACTTTAATTACAAAAAAATAAAAATACTTACATGAAATAAAGTTGGTCTCTCCTATTTTTCGACCGTTCGAGGCAGAACTGAATTTAATGAAATGTGACCAAATTTTTCAAACAAAATCATCGTAAGGAATAAGCCTGGTAGAAACTTATGCGTGACGTGATCAATAAAATATGTAAACGTCCAATTAAGAACCTTATCTTTTTTCGTTGGTTGAAAATAAGGTAAAGTTCAGTTACATCAGATTCACATTGGCCCTCACTATCTTTGCACGTTTGCAGTATGTTTTTTTACGTCAATCTGTCTTTTAAGTTCTTTATACACAGTTTTAGTTAAAAAAATAGAGTAGCAGCAGGTGGTTTACTAGAGGGGGCTATATTTTTGTTGATAGGTAATATTCGTATTGTGAGTAATATCTAATCGTTGGGGGAGGCCTATGCCCAGCAGTGGGCGTCGTTCGGCTGATATGATGATGATGATGATGATGTTTATTAAGTCTAATTCACTACAGATACCTCTACCAAATTTGTTTTTAAGATTCTCTTTAACTGATTTGTGATTTGTACTTACCATTTGGCAAAAAATTGATCCAGTACCATTTGGCAACAAAACTGATCCAATACCAATCTCATGAATGGATTTACTCAATATAAATTGTACAGCTATCGGTGGATGCGTTGTTAGGAGCTCTAACCTTAGTACAGCGTAAGCCAGTATTTACATACAATGGAGCAAGAACGTCCGTTTGACGTAAGCATATCGGAATCAATGTGTATGTGGATAACGGTAGACTACGTAGAATATGTATAACCTCGATACCTACTGTAAATCACCCTTTTTATGATTAAAACACACAATTTGAATGCAAGCGATACTGAAAAAAAATACTGAAGTAGTTCGAACTCCAATAAGTATCAATGTGGAAGATAGACGGTATCTCGAGAAAGCACGATTTGATCGGTTGTTCTGCCTTTGAACCTTTCCGGATTTAGAACCTGCCCTGAGCAACTTAGATATACCAGACTAGCTCCACTCCCGCGACTCAGTCCGCGTGAGAATCGGCTATATTTATCGCGTTCCCAATTATAGGGCTCTCCTTACAGATAACTTAATATTTTTGCAATCATTATCTGCTGTAATATTGGTCATCATACACACTTCCACCCTATTCTAAGGAATGAATAAAAATAATCTTATTGTTATTTTTGGGTCTCAAACTAACTTCATACCAAAATTACCTAAATCGGAGTTAAATTTTTTTTCGTGTTGTACAATATTAACATTGGTACAGCTAATCATACAACATTTCGTGTGTCGTGTCGTTAAAGTAAAGAGAAAATGTTTGCAGAAATGTAGAAACGACTTACATCCACAATTTAGTCCTGTCTGTGAGCGTTCTTACCGAAGTCTTTATACCGTCAGAGAAAGAAAACTGTTAATTAATTATAAATTTCAAATTGTTACAGGTCAATTAAACGCACTGCCTAAATGCATAAAGTTCCTGACGTCTGAAACTCTGCACAACATTTAAAAGGTAATTTTAAAAGGAAATCTCACAACTTTTTAACTTGAATTATTAAAAAATGTGTTCTCCAACTCGCTCGTTTTGTTCGTGAAAAAACGTGACACTGGTACTCCTTAGAGAAAATATTTAATGTGACGAACTTTTGATTAAGAGATATCTTTATGTTCTCTGTCAATAGTCACCCTGAGACCATTCTTAAATTATTAACGAATCTCATCTTTCTTTAGAGAGATTTGAGCTTTCAATGAGCTTTCCACGAGGGCGAGGGTTGTGAAACCTTGTAATGGTGTTGTGTGCCTGTTACTATAATTTGTAAATAATAAATGCTATATGTATAATCTAATAGGAGTTCGGCAACTTTGAACATGATATCACCATTATTTTCAATTGTTAAGCTTTTACATTTCAACCAAAAACTCGCCGCCGTTAAACATCGTTAAAAATAAATACCTTTACTCTGATGGTGAGGTTAAAGGCTATTATGGACTCTACTAATTGATGGTAAGTCTCTGCTATGGCAAACCTAGTACCTAAACGAATATTTGAGTACCACTCCACTCTCGTACAGAAACTAAATCAAACACGGACCAACGCACCGAGAGATGGAAATTTAATTTCCGGGAATAGCATAAACCCGTTTTAGTTTAACACAATTGGATAGAACTTATTTCACCGTCAATTTAACTAGTAAACTGAAATCATGATGTTTTAATAACAATGTTGATAACTAAGCTATAAAATCACCGATTCTAAAAGATTATATCCTAGTCGATAAACTTTGGGAATATCGACGTGTAACAGATGAAATCAATAATAAGATGAAACTTTGGTACATTCAAGATAACAACCATAATTATCTAATAAGTACTCGAAAGCTTGAACAATTAAGTTTACGAGTTTATCTACTTCCACCATCTGCATTCAAGGGTGACAATATAGCGGGAACAGTCGTTAAGAAGTTTAGAAATACTTTACTTTACGCCGATAATTTGGGCTACTACTTTGGGTCCGACTTTAAATTTCTCAACTCAAACTATAAGTTTCCTCAAAACTTGCAAAGTCAGCTAAAAGTTGGTACACCTAAACCTTGGTTCCCGCGTTATCGAACTTTCAGCAGTGAACACAGCCTAAATTGAACAGATGTAACAAAATATCCTTGAACGAATTAGGCTAGTAAAAACTAAAACTAAATTTCGCCTCGATCGAGGTCCTCGCTAAACAAAACAAACTAAGTTGCGCTTACATCAAGTGTGTTTAGTGTTGTTGGTTCCAAACAAATGTCCGGACGTACGAACGAACGAGCTGCTAACGATTTTTGTATGAAATCATAAATATTTAAAATCATATTAGTCGGTAGGTAATTGTATAGATTAAAACGGAATGAGTTTTTTTTGTTTATTTCAATACATTAGCTGTCATTACGACTCGGTATTAGTCGTTTCCATATTTACAATTACACTCGTAGTTTAATGACCCGATTGGATCTGAGTTTGATTCATGCAACAATCGAAACTTCGCTCGAGTGTCAGTCGGGTCTGATCATTGAAATGTTACTTTTTGTAACAGGCAAATCTATATTATGTTATTAATTAATTAATTTATAAATAAGTACAGCCTATACATTGACACATGTTATGCCTAGCATGCTATTTTTACTTAGGCTTAGCAATCTGCTCAAAGAAAGTCTTAATAAATCGGAGTAGGAAAAAGTCTTAAAAGACCTGTAACGAATATTTCATAAGTCAATTTTATATACCGATCATTGCTATGGTAACATGAATTCAGTTGGATGATTATACACCGTTATTTTACTTTTTACAATTTCAAGTATCTTTAAAAGTCTTTTAATAACTCTTCTAAAAAGACGAGTTCTTGCCAACATTCAAGAGCTAAGCTTGTCAGGTTTGTTTGAAATGCGATTGATGTTATGTTTTTTTAAATAATAATTTCATTTTAGATTTCTCATATAAAGTTAGCTTTTGTATTCGCGCTACATTTCAAGATTACAGTTACGTGTCTAATGGACTGTGAGAAACGAATTTTCTCGTTGCCCTCTCTTTTTATCGGACTTTAATGAACTTCGACGATTCCTTGCAATATCAAAACGGGTACGCTTATTTTTGGATATGTAAAAACTGTTAAGCAGTCTTTTTAATGGTTTAAGTATCGACAAATCGACTGCTAACTCCTACAATAAATGAATATTACAATTATTTCCTGTGTTTATTTTACCATTTTTTATCTGCAGTCCCAGTGTCTTGTCAATTAATAAATTGCTGTACTATGTTTTTTATTTTTTGTAATCACCTTTATTTATGCTGTCTTCGTCAGGCCGAGTTGAGTCAACAACCGACTATGCCCACAATTTGTCATCGCTTAGACGATATAAGCATTAATAGTAAAAACTACTAAGCTTAAACGTAAGATGTGATTATCTAACCTAAATACCTATATGACAGCAACCCTATCACCTAACTTTATGATAGCCTGTGAATGAGTAATACTTATTTGACTAAATAATACCTATATTATTTTAATATTATTTCGTAAATACATCCGAAACTAAAGATGACAAATGATGCTGACAAGAAAATGTATATTTCTTCCACTCGAGAATGTAGGTATATAAAATGTTCGAATCTGGATCGTAATAAGCCTGCAGCTACTAAGTTCAACACGCAACAACTCTCCTGAATCATCTAGGTATTGTCGACTAGATTAACGTACAAAAACTTTCCTAGTTAGCTTCAGTAACTTCTATGTTATGTTCTCCTAAGTTATTTCTTGTTCGCATCAAGTAAAAGTTTGCCTGTTCGTTAGTTAACGTTGTGATTTTGATTTACAGCTCAAGTAGGCAACTAGAAGGAGCTTCATTACATATTGATTGAAAATACTTTCGGGTGGCATTGTTAACAGTCATTAGTCGTGCGTGACTAAATAGCTATCACCCATTTGCATGATTTTCTTGAGAATATGCATAGACATGATGTGAAAATGTAGAAGATCATAGTGAAAACCATTGATATCGTAGAAGACCTCCGTGGCCGGTTTTCGGTGTTTTCACCATCACTCACTCAGCTGCGAGGTCCCCTACCTAGGTTCATTCAATAGATACGAATCTTTACAAGGACATCAAACTATATGCCAAAATTCAAAATTAAAATGTAAAATATCCATCCATGCATATATTTTTGAACAATAGCTTCTTCTACATATTACATTTATTAAATTCTTCAAACAGATCGTTATGATCAGTAGGCCTGTATGTTTTATAACTAAAATATTCTATTTGATTTATTTTAAATAATATAGAATATTTTATACCATTCTACCCATAATATGGGTAACAGTAAGAAATTGAAGTCAATGTATGCGGAGAATCTTCAAACCGATCCTTAGTTGTATGATTAAGAAGATAAATATTTGAATGTACTTACGTATTGGTTTTATTAGGACTCGCCAAACATTAGGTGGCGCCACGTGTAGGCGCCGGATGTGGGCACCGGTGCACGCGCACACTCCCTCGTGCATTCTATCTGCAAGCATAGATCAATTACCGTCACAATTGATCTATTCACCGAAAATCGAAAACGGATGATATGTATTTGATATATGACGACCATTTGGATCAGCGGTAGTAAACGCTGCTTCTGAGCCATGGGTCGCGGAACATGACTGTTTGTACTGGTCTGGATGTTTTCTATGTATTATAAGTATGTATTTACAAAAAAAGTATACAAGTAAGTTTATCGGTTGTCTAGTACCCCATACGACAGGGTACTTAATAGTAGCTTAATTTGGGACTAGATGGCTCTGTGTGGCCCAGTGAGGCATGACTTAAAAATATATATATATATATATATCTAACCTATCTAACAAAATAGTGTAACCATACAGTCATTTTTTTAATCAAGTGAGGAATCTCCTCCACTTTTCTTCTGCCTACACTATATTGCTGAGACAGAAATAAAATAAGAACTTCAAAAAATCTATACTACTATTATAAAGCTAAAGAGTTTGTTTGTTTGTTTGTTTGTTTGAACGCGCTAATCTCTGGAAGTACTGGTTCTAATTGAAAAAATATTTTTGTGTTGGATAGTCCATTTATCGAGGAAGGCTTTAGGCTATATAACATCACGATGCGACCAATAGGAGCGAAGCATCAGTGAAAAAACAGAAATTGACGCGGACTAAGTCGCGGTTAACAGCTAGTATTAAATAATTGCTGATTTTAATCAAACGCTCTATAGACAGACGCACAAACAAACAAATCTCTCCTTACGATCAAATAACGCAAAATGTATATCGCAGATAGACCAAAGAAATCCCCAGTAGATATGTCACAACAATTCCAGAAAAAGTAAATAGAAATGCTCTTATTAGGGAAACATGGAACGTTTTCCCGTACTCAATTCCTAATTGGCTTTATTGGAAAGTTTGAGAAGTAACAAAATGTAGAATAGGAAACAGAAACGAATTGTGTATACTGACGGTTGTTTTGTCCGAAAAAGCTATAATTATTTGCCTATTGTCAGATATTGAACGAACGAGCGGTAAAGTTCATGACGTATTTGATCATGAAGATTATAGTTATGTCACTGAGTGTTCGATCCAAGCGATAATATAAAAACAAAGTCCAAGTACCATAAATAAAAATTATTAAAAAAAACAGACTGAATGGCATATAATAGGGGTTAAAGTATGAAATTGCCGATTATTTTCCCACTTTTTACTTTGTTTGTAGCTCTTAAGTATATTCATATTATTGCGTAATTCTTTTTGTATTGTATCAAAAACTAAATAAAGTAACTTTTAACTAAAAAAATGCAATACTAGTGCCTATTACTTCAAAGGAAGTCGTTGAAAAGACCCCTTACAATGTGTCAGCTGACCTTCTTGCTTCAATTAAGTATATTTGTATTATATACTTTGATTTTCAGAAATTTAAATACTATAATGCGTAGCTTTATAACCATCTAACTTTCACCTTTAATTGCATCGAAAACGGTTCAGGCGTTTTTAAAAAAACTAAAAAATTGTTAGTATGGAAAAATGACTTTTCTCGATTTCGTCCATACAAAACGGCAATTTCATACTTTAACCCCTAATATATCTCAAACTACCTTCTGAGTTGGAGTTGTTAAGTAGAACAGTTAAGAACCTAATAAAAATATACTAGATACTGCCAGCAACTCGTACACGTGGAATTTTGAATTAAAAAATATGGTTTAGAAAATATCCCACGGGAACCGTACCTTTTTCGGGTATAAAAAGTAGCCTTTATGTTATTCCAGCCAATAAACAATCACCGTGGCAAATTTAATTCAGATCCGTTGAGTCGTTTTAGCGTGAAAGAGTAACGAACATCCATACATTCTCACAATCTTTCGCGTTTATAATATTACTAGGATATTCTACTCAACGTACTATCTAGTTAAACTAAAATAAAAAATGCAGCTAGTGTTCAAGTCACGCCAATCCTTAGAACTCAGGATAAGGGTTACTTGACATTGATACGCTGGGTCGCCTGCGGCCTGCCCTAGACTGAGCAGATAAGGCAAACTGCGTGCCATATCGCTATAAATAAACCAGATAAACAAGTAATAGGTGTATTAAATTACGAATTAAAATTACACCAGAGTGATTGGAGGCAACTTGCGTGCTAATTATTCGAACTCATTCGAACTGAAAATCAGACATCAGAAAGAATCAAACTTGTTTCTAATTATATTCTGAATACCTGACTGATTGGTTGGGTGAGTTGATTATATTGGATTAGACGCGACGCATCTGCAACTAAAAGTACCTAGTGTAATTTTGTTTTCTAGCTTGTTTAATATTTTATACGACGTTTTTAGTAGGTAGGTTCTTTTGTGACTAATAACTCTTAAAGAGTTGACTCACGTACAGAGACAGGCTTAGGTAAGTCATGGTGCTAGCTACTATATTCTGGTTTCTTTTATTCGTCCATGCCCATAAATATGATGGGACAAAAACTAGAAATTGTTTTTATTTGCGAAGGGTCCTTAGTCCACTGGTTGCTCGTTAAGAACGTTTACTTCCTTTTTAGGTGCTGCCGGCATCTGTGCACTCGGACAAATACGGCATAAAGTCCCATTAGAGTTTGCTTTGCAGTGCTTATAACTTATTATTTCTCGTACTAACCAAGATATTTGTCCATGTTGTATAAGATGACTTTAGCCATTACGGTGCATGCTTATAGCATAACCTTCCTGTATTTGTAATTGTGAATAAATTAACGGGTGTGACTAACCTATCTATTTTAAGTCCTACAATGGAAGTTCTTGATTTAACTGAAGGCGAGTTTATTTTAAATGCCGATCCTGCGGCAGTGTCGGTTGCAGTGTGTGAGTCAGATGTTATTTTAAGCTCTTTGATGCGCTGACGCCGGGAGGCGTACAAACGTTAACTGCGCTTGGAAAGTGTTACCGCGGCTAATTCACGCGACATACCAGCAGTTCTGTAACAGATCAAGCCTCAAGTCATTGGCATCCTCCAAATTGCCTACTCTTAAATGTGCTGGAGGCGGAACGCTCAGTCTCACTGTGCGTTTGTATCAATTAAGCCAATTAAAGAGCATCGACAGAGTCAACGCTCGTGAAAAGTATCATAATATCGTTTAATCAATTTGATCGTGAGCAACTGAACCGAGGTCATTGACATTAGACCCGTGCTACTAGTACTGGTTGCATAAAGTTGCTAATGCGCACGCTACAGTTGTGCTAATTAGACGTGGCGGCGATGTATCGGAATTAGCAATACTTCTTACTTAGATAAACGATAGTAAAATAGCTTCAGTGCTGCTTGAATCGAATTGAAATTAATGAGTGAAATTTGTAATCTATATGAATAGTATTGCGAGACATGAATCGAGCTTTACTACGTTGAATTGAATTACAGGGGTTCCCAACAACATGTAGGTCCTCTTAATAATGACTTTGTTGTTTGTTGTTTGACACAAATACTGTAATAATGAATAGCGTGCCTGGGCCATATTTAGGTCGCCGTGATTGGTGCAATGCCTGGCTCCAAGCGAAATGCTCGCGGTACTCCTTTGTGCAAATATCAGATGTCTTTTCTATGTCTGAACCAGTTTTTGCACTGGATATTATTTACTAACCAAACTATGCTTAAAAATGTTCATGGCTTGTGAATATACTGTTACATTTTAGGTACTTAATCAAGGTAAAAAATTACATTCGATTGATTATTGTAATCGGTAATTTCTTCACGAAAACCGTCGATAATGTCAATTAAGTCAAGAAAAACCAAACCGAAGAAAATTATCATAATAACTTAAATTCTATAACCAGAATTCACAGAATTCTTTGCGAAATTTCTCCAATCTCCCACATCAGTGATTCCGTTTGTTTTGCCTAATCTGGGATTACGCTCGCGTACTGCAAAAATCTCTCTAAACGAACCAAATAGAAGCAGAAAACATTAAGTGAAGGGGCGGCGGCAAATACTAATCCTGGACTGAAAAATGTCCCGGCTCAATTTGCATACAATAACCGGCTGTGAACGCGGTGCTGTACGTGGCTCCTTGTCTCTACGAGAGAGGAATTACACAGTTTCATTCTTAAGTCACGTGACGATTTCCCACACACTGTGCACCCGAACACGAACTTGGGAAAGAATTTAATTTGTTACAAGCGAGAGAACGGAAATAAACGAGCGAACGTCACTCGGAAATAACCTAAGAGACGGCCCTTAAAGTTCCACACGTAAACGAATTTACAAATTGCTCTGATATACCTAATAGCGTAAAGCGTGCGAATTGTTTCAAGTTTGAATAACGGTGTTTCTCTTCTACAACACTGTAGTTTGGCAGTGTTTAGCATATGAAAACCTCTTGTGTTACGAAAGTAAAAATAAATACCTACGGTTTATAAATTTTAAGTATGTTTAAAGAGACAGTAAAGTAATATCTTCGACAACAATGAATAAGATTCGCAGCGAATATTATCCTTGTTTGGTTGGTTCGCTTGAACACCCAATTATCTAAGTGGGTTTAATCAGTCTTCTATTCACTATTGTTCCCATTGTTGTTGTTAGCCCTAATCTGTGTTTACTGGGGATATTATCCATAATTCAACAGTCAAAACAGCTCTCCATATTTCTTAGTCAACATTGAACTCGCAAGCCTACTTTGGGATAATATTTGTTTTTCGTATCACAATCTCATGATTAGTCGTGATCGATTAAGGTATCATATTACAAAAAAATATGACATAAGTTTTGTTTTATATGTATTGCTACGAATTCGTGAATTTCCTAACAATTATAGTAATTGTTGTGTGTATTCCGATAATTTAGTAACCTGTTGATTTAGCTAATTTTGGCTGAGTTGGTATGGAAGTAAAGTGGTTATCGCCAGCAGTGATTACGTAGTTAGAAGGATATAAATGATTTGATTTACTTTGTGAATAACATTAGTTATTAACTTTGTGTTTCTCGGCCTTAGAGCATTAGTAGAGTTAGAGTAAGTTCCCGACAGTCTTAGTCTTACAACAAAATTGAAAATAAGGGAAAGAAATAGTAAATAAAGCTACACTTAGCCGACTTTATGTAGAAAAACTTCTTTTTAGGGTATTAGATGGCATGAAGTTAACATTCGACTTTTACTTCGGCGACACTATTGGGTCTTAAGCCAAAACGGCGACCAAAAACCTGGGAAACCTGAATAAGGTTAAGCGATACTTCACGCCGGAACAGCTCTTGCTCCTATATAAAGTGCAAGTTCGTTCGTGCATGGAGTATTGCTCTCACCTCTGGGATAGTTCAACCAAATACCAGCTGGCTGCTCTTGACTCGGTAGAACGCAGAGCCAGAAAGATTATTAGAAACGATGAGCTGGTGAAAACTAAGCTTCATAGTCTGGGCCACCGTCGCAGAGTTGCCTGCCTGTCGGTATTTTACACATAGTGCTCTTGAGCTGCATGAGCTCATTCCGCCTTCCCCTTTCTGTCATCGGGAATCTAGGTGCACTGCAGGTTATCATCCCTTCCTGGCCCACAATTCCGCTAATTTACAAATGGCTCAATAGCATCGCAACTGTATATTTTGACACATTTAATATGGAAGTAATGTCAAAATATACGATTGCGATGCTATTGAGCCATTTATAAATTAGTAGAATTGGGGCCCTGTTTGATATACCGCGATTACGTACCAAGCGCTTTTCCTCTTCTTTTGTGATGCGCACCGCCCAGGAGTGGAATGCCCTGCCACTGTTTTCCCAAAAAATTGTAATCCTAAAATTTTTATAGCAAGATCGAAAAGGCTGTTGCTTCTGGGTAAGCTCGCTCTATCTTAGGCTTCTTCTTAACCGTAGAGTTAAGTATGTAGTCAAGCTCTGTGATTATAAAAAAATATAAAAATAGATGCCACCAATTAATGTAAACCATAGGGAATTTATAAAGTAAGTTATGAAGTGTAATATGGTATATTAAAATTAATATTTTGCAAAATTTCATACCTCATTCACTTTAGCTAATGCGAAGCAGACGTGGCCGTGTGGTGACAGTGATGAATTGAAGCCATATAGACAAACTGTCTAGATAAGCTTAATTTATTACGCTATGTGTACCCAATGCCATAGTAATCAGATTATCAGGGATTACTATCAAAATAAGATCCTTAATTTTAAAATACATAAAATTAGGCATTTATCACCTGATTTATTCGGCATGAAAGTTCAACGAGTTTTTTTTTTCCTACAAAATCGTATAACCATTTTTCACTTCTGTGGTTGGTTGGGTGAGGGTTGCTATGCTGTTGAGTTCAAATGTGTTACGGTTATTTGTCTAGTCACTAGGAGCACAGTCTAGTCAGTATTAGACATAAAAATAAACGTTAAGCATTAAATATTTGTCTTTCAAAGGGTGTGGGATAGCCTTAATTACAAAAATTCAAATTAAAAGTTTTTAACGTTTCCGAGAAAAACACATTGTTAACTCCCTAGAATGCTTTAATTTTAAACTCCATTCCGCTTTCTGAACAGTGAAGATTGCTACGTGGTAAAATTTCTTCATTAGTTAATCTCATTTTGCTCCGTTTTTGTCTGGTGGTACTATCTACAGTATATTCGTAATAATTTTATAAATTGGATTCTTCTAGCTGTCCATCCCGGCTTTTCCTAGGTTTACCAATGAGATAATGCCAGCCATTGGTACGCACTTATCATGTGGATATTTCTAAAAAACCTTTTTTACATACAATTATCAACCATTATCTTTAATACGAGTACAAACCTCCTGACCATTACAAAAGAATGATATAATTTGGTGCAGTCGCTTGGAAGTTATCCACGTACACACATTTTGGTGATTCATATTTATTTATATAAATTCTATTTTTATAATATTTGTGGTAAATTCCTAAAAATTTTATGAACTATGAATGTTCTAGAAATGGCTACTGCTGATTGCAATAAATTAAGATCATACATACAGACAAAACGACAATGACAACGTGCCACATTTCTTGTCTGACCTAACTAAGTACTTATGCGCTGTCCGTCTATTCATCGTCCGAACGATTTTCCGTTCGTCTCTTTTTATATAAGCCATCTGCATAATTTGTGTATTTTCGTCGTTAGTATCAGTATAGTAGTAGTAAAAAACAAAAAAAATATTGACAAATGACATTATCTTTCATTTAAATGTATAATTTATGTACATACACGAAACCGAAACCAATATTAAATGTGACTGCTCCTACTCGTCAACCTGATCTAGGTATCTTCAATGATACAAAACCCTCGGTGCGTAACACTGACTAGCTTGTAGCAGCTGTAGCTCGTTGTCTAATTTTGCAAGATTCAGTAATGGCGGTTCGAGAGATCCTACAACATTTCTTAACCGCACACAAGCAAGACGCCTCGGATCAACCTATCCTTCCCGAGGGAAATCGATTGGTACGAGAACGTTTAATCTGCTAATGGGCGCATTTCCACTAGGCAGCACGGCAACGACGACGGTTGCGGCACACATTCCTTGGAAGCCGTGCAGAATGTATCTTCATCAGATGCTCAGTTATAAAGTAAATCATAGACCGTAATAAATCAAAATCGCAATGGAAATCTTCCTTATCGAGTCGCTTGAATACCCATTTATTTATTGTTTTTCTTAGGCCTATCAAATGTTTCGTAAGTATTTACTCGTCATACTATTTTTTTTTTCTATCTTAATGTGGTTTAGCCTTAGTTTTAGCAGTCATAGATCTACAAAAAAAAACTGTTTATATATTTTTTTTAATTTAATTTAGTACATTGGAACATTCTTTGTAGACTTTGAACTCCACAAAGATTAATAGCTTAACTTTTGTAAGCCAGTAAAAGCTAACAACATATTTTGACCAAATGTTTTGCTTTTACCCTTTTTCTTAACAAAAACTAAAACAGATTTGTAAATGTTGGAAGTAGTTACAATTGTTTTTTTACACCATAAACCAAAACCAGTCGTAACTCTTAAAACTCAGGGTGTTTTTGTTTAGATTGATGATACAGTTTTTGCTGCCAACACTGTTCGTTCATCATTGTCACAATGAAAATATGTAATTACCAACGACATATTATGTGCCTATGTCTAATTTTTGTATGTTATTATTTTATCTACGTTATGTAGACAGCTTAGTTGCATAACAAAAGTTAGCTGAAAGGAATGTGCGCTGAACATCATCATGGGCAAATGGGTTGACGAGCCGATTGTTACCGCCTATTTAATTTGTAAAAATAGGTCGCCATCAGTCGGTCGACGACCCATGCCCATTGTGCCCACTGAAGCAAAAGTCTGACTCAGTTAAACTTACCCACAATTATATCAAACGTAAACAGTAGCTCAGTGAGAGAACGTAGATATTGTATATCGATAACCTTGTTGACATATTGATGAGTGTCGGAACGAATTGCTAAGCGGTTGTGATGACAGACATGGGCCAGGGGCGGATCGCCACAGTCTATTTCTGGTTGAAGACGTTGACCTGCTCCTATGCATCTTTCGGTGCATTATCGTTCTCCGAAGCCGTATTATTGACTTTCTCCGGATCTTTTCGTCGAACTTCTGCGCCGTTCTCCTTATTCTCGTTATTGCGTAGCCTACATGAATATACATATGTTGCAACTTTGGATACAAAGACATTTCATCTGTCAGAAGAGGTCGGTTTGGGACTCATGTGTCTATTGTTAGGTCTTATTGTGTCCATTTGCAATTGTTCGTGGGACAATTTATGGTTTCTAGGCAGGCCATATTTTTACGGCGTTTTTTCCATTCACTCTTACTTTAATGTCGCATTTGTTACTTACTAAAAAACCAGTCCTATTATTTAAAAATCTAAAAATAATTACCAATTGATCGCGAATTAGAACATCATTATAATAATATATTAGCCATAGCCATAATATAAGATAAACATACAGTTTTAAGGCAATTATCTATCGTTCTCGTTGGATTTAAAGTTGTTTCCTCGAGTCATTTAATAACCAAGTTTGGATTTGTCGACGTGAACGAGCCGACAATGTTTGAGAAAGTCGTCAGTTTATCCTCACTTTTGTAATGTGTTTGCGTAGGGTTGTGGTTGGTACGTATTTAAGGAGTCATATTTATAGCCGTTAGCCATTTTTAACCCACCTTAACTCAATGTCCAACACTTGCAAACCAAGTAGTAACAAATAAATTCCAAAATAGCTATATGACAATGCGAAAAATAAATTGCCAATTACTATTACCAGTATATATTAGGAGTTTAAAAATGGTTATTTATTTATGGAAGTTAAAAATAATAAACGATTTATTTATAAATCAATAAATAAAAATGCATTTATTTAAAAGTTTGCCACGTGACACGAAACGCTCCTGATTGGTCGGGTTTATGATGACGTCACCTGCTTCTTAACTTCGTTTGCCTAATTGTGTTATATGATTAGCTTTCCAAAATGTTTTGATAATATTTTCCTATAAAAATGTTATCCATTATAGATAGATAGATAGATAGATACACTTTATTGCACACCATAAAATTGAAAAATAACACATGAGTAAGATTTAGATTAGTACAATTTAGGCGGTCTTATCGCTTGCAGCGATCTCTACCAGACATTATTTTTGTATGATTTATTTTACAAATTTTGTCAATTACTTTTACCATGGACAACGATTTTATAAAGAAGAAAGCAGTAACCTGCCCGTATTCATTTAAAATCTGTAACAAACAAACTAGTTAGTCGGGATCTTTGAATGTGTAATGTTTATTGAAATCATAAAACTGTAGCTACAATTCTTAGCTAATATTATGGAAAATAGCGGATAGATAGTGAGTTGCAAGAGCCATTCTGTTAAAAACAGAGGTATTATAACCTCAAACCAATAACAAAATATTTACAGCAATGAATTATTAAAAATTATAAATATTATGTTTCGTTACATCAAAATGGTCTCCAAGAAGAAAATATTTGTACTATTCGCTATGTTATTATGATCTCCTGAAAAAGTTACAACCACTTTCGGCGCACTTAGACTTTCTTTGGAACACTTACAACAACTAGTTTTCCGAAGTTTTTATAGAAGTATTTGTACATTTTGGAACTGCATACCATTTGAAACTCATTTTATCACCTAAGTCACTGTTAAAATATAGATCCAGTCGCAACTTTCGTTATTTGTTTGCAACAAATGTATGTAGATGATATGTGCTACAGATCACAACACAGGCAGGTGATGTCACCGACCCCATTGCAGCGCCATATTGTCAAAATTACGTTTTGGCGCGCTATTTCAATTTACATTTTTCAGTTTGATATTTTTCAGCAAATATGTACCAGAATTTAAAAAAAAATACTTTTACTGGGTTTTTTAACCTCTACTTAATAATATAAAATGGATTTTAAAAACCAGTCAAATAGCCTATTGTGTGGAAACTTGTAGTTCCGATTCGAACAAAGGTACATTATATCATAATCATCCTGATTTTGTTTTAACTTTTTTTGCGGAAGAAAATCGTTATGTCTACTTGCATACTTTGAGTTCTTACATTTTAACCCGAGGGCCTTGTTATTTTGGTACACATTAAATTTGGCAACCCTAAAAGCGGGCTGCTTTTGGTTTCTGCGCGAGTATTGATTTACCTCGCGGCGGAGGAATTTCTATTACAATACAAAGTCATCTCCTTACCCGAGGTAATAAATACAATATTTTATCCGTTTGATCCTTTTGTATATTGTTTATTCTGAAGCATGTATATAAACACCTAAAATCTTTAGGAAACCACGTGTGAGACAAACTTCTTAGCGTTACATGGATTCACCGTGCAGGTGCCGGGAGAAAACTCCTGAAATCTTTAGGAAACCACGTGTGGTTCTAATATAAAACATTTCTTACATATTCACATTGTTCTATTCTAGCTATCTCGACATGAATATAACAATGCACGTAATGCAAGGAATTTAGAATCTACTAATATAATACTATAACAGTCACCACCAACGATTAAATTGCTTATATATTATATCCTATGCGTAAAGCTGCAATCGTGACTATTACCTACACTATTAGAGGTTTAAGTTTGATCGTATGTATCCCAGCGACCAATATTCGGATTTATCCATTGCAGCCAAAAACGATTGTTTTACATTATAATAATTTGACGTAGCGATTAAAGCAGCAGTTGAGAGAGACAAACATTATTGTTTAAATTTAATAAAAAGTTTCGTACTGTACTGATCCTACGAACGTTGAATTAATTTAAACTATCTCTAATTTCCGCAGCGGCTTTGATCTTCGAAGCGTGAAAGAACGGTTTATTTGAACGGTTTCTCAAAGATTCTGTGTTGTTTTTGATTGATTATGAGGAAATTGTTTTACTAGCACTTGAAATGTTAAGGTTGTTTACTTTCTGTAAACTAAACCACTATAGTAATTTAAGAAATACATAGAGACAAACATAGGTATATTATTTAGGTTCCAATTCTATAAGTGTAGGTACTAACTTGGCCACCAAATGTAATGTCAAACAAATTGTACGTATTGTATTGCTTTCAAAATATAAAGTTATATTGAAAAATTACCTTCCTGAGCCATATAAAAATAAGTGTTTTCCAAAAGTTTTTTTTTTTCAGTCAACATATCGAAGTAATGCTAATTAAAAAAAAAATTATGGCAATAGAAATCTGAAGCCATTATAATAGCAAATGGCATTAATAACGACAGAGACACTACAAATCAAGATAAAGCCGACCGTGCACCAATGTTCACACTGCAGCTGTTCTCTGAATTCACAATTTGAATATGATTCTGTTAATTGGATTTCACTGCTTCAAACTGTGAAATCTTAGGATCCTCTGTGCCCTGTCAAACAGACAAATTAATTTTCCCAGCAAACTTTGAGAGCTGATTATTAGGCGTCTTATGCCTCTCTATTTATTCAACACCTGAGAGGCAATGAGCTCTTTGACATTGTAAACAACTTCCCAACTTGCAAATTGGGCCATAGTTTAAGTTCTGATATTAGTTCCACAACTCATTACGCTGTTATTGATTATACAGTGTAATTAAATCAAGAATTGAGCCAACATGTAATCCATTTTAAATGTATTTGCGGTTTTATTGCATCTTGAATATTAATGATGTTGGAATATTCTTTGTCTAAACTTCCATGTATAATTATTAATTATTAAAATGGATTATGAATTATTATTAAATAATTTTTGCAACTTTTTTATATTACTTAATTGGTCACGTTTATTAATTTATCATTACTTGTGGTTATATTACTGAATAAGCTCAGGTCATTAATTAAATATGAGATGACAAGGATACGACACAACGACTAACTAATTGAATTACATGCTCAAATATCTAAATCACATACAATTTATTATACATTCAGGTATTAATGACAGTCAGAAACTAGTCTTCGAAAATTTTATAAGTGTCTCAATAATATAGAACCTTCGATTTTATGCTTTAAAGTGTTGTGGTGTTAGACGTGTTGTGTTAAGTAATAGATAATCTGTTGACAGTAGTTTACTCCCTTTTTATAAGAAATAACATCTTTGTTATTCTTTTGTAGTGGTAATACAAAAGCGCATTCCATTATCTCAGTTCTTCTATGGTTTGTTCTGACCTGCTCAAACCAAACACTATTGGGTTACTTATATTATTAAGAAAACAAAGAGATGTAATTTCAGGTCCAACCGCAACATTTACGACCTGTTGCACCCTACTGTAATATTGTTTGCAATACTTGTTATTTGTACTTGTAACATAGTATATGATAGGTTATATCTGCAGTTTTATTTGCTACATGAAGTAACACTTTTCCTAACTTATATTTTTGCTTCCCAAGCAAGCTCTGCGAAGTGAAAAACTATATAGTCACTGGCGGTGACACCAGTTTTTTTAAAGTTTATTTATTAAATAATTATATAATGTTCATAATATCGAACTTTGTTTTACTTTTGTAATGGTACCTTATAATATCAAATCTAAATTAACGTTACACTATATTGTCTTGTTTGCATGCCTTATTCCCTTTTTTTCTAAGTTTATTATAACAAATATTTTTTATAATTTATCATATTTATTAATTTAATAGGATTTTTTAGTACTTTTATGCAAACAAAAATTACGATCATCAAACAAAACTACACTAGCCGCCGCGCCGCCAGTAAAATAAAACAAAGTCCATAATGACAGTGGCCATATTTTTTTATGCAAAGGTCCGTCCCCAGGTTTCTGTTGTTTGGTGTCAGTGATTGATGATACACCAAAAGTCGACGAACTAAAATTAGACCAAATTCAAAAGCCAAACCAAGTTCATAAACATTAGTCTGTCTTGAATGCTCTCAAATGTATATTCATGATAGTTGGAAATAACATATTTTGTGCAGGAAAATCAATCGACACTACAGAACTAGTTTGTCAGATAGCATCTAGATAGATGCTTAAGATTAAGCAAATATTCCCTTTCAAAATGTTGTGATGCTGGAATCATACATTATTGTAATAAATATCAGATTTCTGTACGTTTAGGAGACTGACGAAGTCTATAAACTGCACCTATTCCAAATATTTTTTTTGCCACTAAGGTTTGTAATGACTAAGGATAGTCTAGATCTAGGATATGATTAAGATGCATGAAACATAAGAGTTGTAAGGGTATTTTACTCGCTTTAGCTGTCCTCATTTAAGCTATAGAATGTGTGTGTCCAACTGAAACAAGATTTTAGTTTATGTATACTGAATCCATCTTTCCATTGTACAATGCAGTGAAAAAAGTCATCGAGTAATGTTTCTTTGTTCATTTCCAAATCCTTTCTAATCGCCGCACACCTTTTATTCATAAGGATCCTGTTGTTAGAAAGTGTTTGTACATCATTTGGTTCTTTTTAATGTTGTTCCTTTTGTCTACTGTTAGAATAAATCGGTTCGCCGACCTCTTCGTGGTTCGTACGACCATTGACTAAATTGCAAATGCAGGAAGAACCTAATTGTTACTTGAGTTTCTACCTTATGATATTTATTATTCACAAGACATTGTGTTTTGTGAACGACTGTCACTTATTTATACTTTTGATATTGAGTAAGTACCTATGCATTTTTTTTACGTTTCCGTGAGTAGACAACGAATTTTCAAATTGAGGTTACAAGAACATGTAGTTCTTGTAACCTCAATTTGAAAATTCGTTGTACCTACATCTCAGGCATCCAACAATCTTTTAAATCATTATAGGTTTATTACAAATCAAAAAAATAAGTAATATCAAGTACAAAATGTCCTAACAGGCATATTTGAACGTTATTAATGAACCCATTTTTTTCCAATCGCCTTTGTTTCTGCTATTTCAATTGCCTTATAATGTAAATATTCCACTTTAATGGTCTTAATCCTTTGACGATCGGATATTCCAGACACAATTAAAATCAATTGTTATCGCGACAACCGGTTGTCGCTTGGGGGTTGAGGGATTAATATGATGATGAAAATTCGATTCGGTAAATATACGATTCGGTAAATACAGTTTTTTCGGGGTACGCAGGATACAATTCTTTGGCGGCCAAATATAAAATGGTCGCAATAAAAGTTATTAGATTTGTGTTTCATGATATTTACATTTTACTCTCTTGAAACTTACCTACAAGTTAGATAACTATTGAGCAACAATCAGTCAGCTGATGTAAAGTCCGTCTGAAGTCCAGATGTGCACCGAGGGGCGGATCGCCAAGCCGAGCGAACGCGCGTACCGAATCCGAGCCCCGGCCTGCAGTCGGCATCGTCGCGTCACCGCCTCCGGTTGACGCCACTCTCATCGCGCTTTTACTAAATAAACTTTTAAAAATATGAGTGTGATATACAAGTGACAACTACTCAGAGATTCTCGATTGGATTTGAAAGTGTAGTGTGTTCGAAATTCAGTTCTAGGGAGAGGGAGATCCGTGCCGACTGACTCGAGAGGTATTTATGAAGGGTTTTTTTTAAATATTTGTTTAGTAGGTTTGGACTAAAAAATTACGTTGATTTTGAAGTTAAGATTTTAAATATGTTCTGCTGCCGTTATTATTTTGTTAGGTAATTTTCTTAATTCTTAATAAATTACAGTGATAAAGCTCCCTAAATAAAGAGAAAAAATAAATTACCTACCTAAGTAGCGTTTATGATAAAGACTGAACGAGTCGATAACCGCGAAGAGATTAAGTATGTAGGTACCCTGATGTTTTTTAAGAATTCTACTCATAAGTAGGGAGAGTCTTCTGTATTGTTAGGTAGTCAAAATAAGCTTTTGTCTGTCAGTTCACGGATCACTTACAACTGCTGCAGTTCTCGATGCAGTTATTGTTACTAGAGCATGTTTGATTGAAATAATTTAGACGGGCATCTGGTCTAAACTAGGTTCTTACGCCGTTATGTATAATCACTTAATTTCTATATTCCAATTAGATTATCGATTTAATAAAATTATTACTTATTACCTATTTTCGTTATTGGGTCATGAACATCAAAAAAGGGGTCGAAATTTGTATGCCTTAGTATTGATTTCCTACCCCGATAAAATTCGCGTACTTATTGAGAGATGGTAGGTTTATAGCGAGAGGGAGCGTTAAACCTATTCACTTGCCTAGGGGGCGAAAAGTGAGATCAGTCAATCTAGGGGTCAGGATATTATGGGATATCGATTTTGACTCTGCTAACTTGTCATAAACAGACTTCATAGTAGGTACACGGAATAATAATATAAAAAAGGAATCCTTTTTGAGATTCCCTTACTCTTCGTCTATGTTCTTACGAAATAATTCTTATGTATATGTGAGGAATCAAATTTAAATGAATGCGAATCTATGATGATCCCTTGGAAGTTTAAGTCAACGCATTCAAAAGTGCAACAGTTAACTCATTATGAGTTCACTGTTGCAGTTTGATACCCTCATAGACACTCATCAAAGTATATCTATTAGTCATTTGTGGACCTTATGATCACATTAATTATCCAAAATTAGGTGCCTACCTACCTAATTGAAAAGAAAAACTGATTTACGAAACGACCAAGGTGGAAGAAAGATATTTAAGTTCTAGAAATAGTCTAGAAATCAAATAAAATTATACCTACTTACAATTAAGTCAGGTAGTAAAATATTAGTAATTCATACCAAACATCATTTATAATCATAATAATGACAAATCAGTCATAATCAATTATTTTTTAACACTATTCAACGAGAAGCGAAATGACAAATAGCATCTACGATCACGAAACATAATGAAAAATGATTTGGTTATAAAAATATAAGTATAGTAAACACGTAATTCATTGAATACTAATCAGTGTATTCAGATACAGATGAAATGCATTGGTGTACTCGTATTACCCTTTTTTAAGCACTAGGTGCACTCGTATTATTTTCCTATTAACTACTGGTATTTGGAAAATGTTAAGTTGATAAATTTTATAAATGTTTCATAAAATATGTCACTTACATACACGAAACATCTTATCTAAATCAAACGTTATGTAATATTGGCGTTGATAAACTTTGTTTACTACTAACGTCTTCTGAGGTACGATACAAACGAGAGAACCTGACCTATATTAATATTAATCATACTTTGAACGTTACTTTAATGCTTTTGGTTGGATTGACAACGTCAATGCGATAAACACGTCAAATAATTTTATTTTTGATTTAAATTTGAAAAAATAGCTAATTTTGCTGCATTTCAGGCTGGATTTTGTCTTAAAATAAATCTGGTGAGCCCTTTGAGTATGGCTTAGAAAAATGCCTACTACTTTTGTCCCAGTCAAAGAAATTTCACCAGTCCAGCCAAGTGAAGGTGCAGCTACTATTAGGAGAGCTGGCGCAAATCTTTGGCTCTCGGACTATACTGTATGAAGAAAGAGTGCAGTGCCTCCTAGTGCCTTTTATAAAGTTTGGTTTACTTATTGTGATACATTACCGACATGTAAAAAATCTACAATCAGTGCTGTGAGACTGCTACATAATATTTTCGTATCCACTTTTTCGCAATGGGGACTTGAAAGGCGCCGCTCGACTCCTCTTCTCTAGCGACGTGATATCGCCCGACAGTCCGGACACTCTCAATGCCCTTCGGTCTAAACACCCAGCTCCAGCAGCACCTCCTTCACCGGAACCTCTCACAGATGAGTCCGCCTGCCTTCAGGTAAGCGAAAAAGAGGTTTTGTCGGCTATATTTTCATTTAAATCCGGTTCAGCTGCTGGTTTGGATGGAATATCGCCTCAACATCTTAAAGACCTTACTTCGAACCAGGCAGGTAATTCTGGTCGCCTTTTACTTTCGTCTTTAGCTAAACTTTGCAACTTTATGCTTCTAGGCAAAATTAACAGTGAAATATCCTCTATTTTATACGGCGCTAATCTTATAGCCCTATCTAAAAAAGATGGCGGTGTCAGACCGATTGCTGTGGGTTCCACTTTTAGACGTATTACCTCTAAATTATGTGTGAAATTTTTGACTTACAAATTTCGTGACCATTTTGAACCACACCAATTAGGCTTCTGTACCAAAGGTGGATGCGAGGCAGCAGTCCACTCGCTTCGCACTCTCCTTTCTCAAAATCGGACGGAGGTGATGCTTAAATTAGATGTCAAAAATGCTTTTAACTCCATTGATAGGGGCACTCTGTTAAACGAAATTAAAGTAAATTCTCCCGAAATTTTTAATTATTTAAACCAATGTTATTATAATCCCAGCAAACTCATGTACAAATGTAATGAAATTGACTCGGCAGTCGGCTGCCAACAGGGTGACCCTCTTGGACCTGCAATCTTTAGTTTAGCTATCAACCCTTTTATTCAAAATTTATTTTCAAAATTTAACGTTTGGTACTTAGACGACGGGACCCTAGGAGGTGATGCAGATACAGTTTTATCAGATTTTTCAAGAATAATTCAAAAATTCAGTACAGTAGGTCTTTCTTTAAATTTAAATAAATGCGAACTATTCATTTCTGACTGCCTTTCCCCCGTTAGAAGTTCTGAAATAATTGCAAGATTTAATTTTCTGGCTCCAAATATAAAGATTCTTACTGAATCAACTCTTAACCTCCTAGGGTCACCTGTTTTCGATAGCGCCATTCCCACCCATTTTCAAAAAGCTATTACAAAATTTAATGAATGTTCG
Source organism: Anania crocealis (assembly GCA_949315895.1). Lineage (NCBI taxonomy): Eukaryota > Metazoa > Arthropoda > Insecta > Lepidoptera > Crambidae > Anania > Anania crocealis. The sequence continues at coordinate 10,573,705 of OX438865.1, read as the reverse complement.
GATCGACTTTTGGAAATAAATGCACATTCGGCTCTATTTATTCTAAGGTCCTGTCTCCTCGTACCCAAATTGAATTACCTCATACGTTGTTGCCCACTATGGAAATTCCAAAATTTAATTAACCATTTGGATGATGTGATTAAAACACAATTAGAAAAAATACTTAATATTCATTTATCAGAACGAGCATGGAACCAAGCGTCTCTTCCTATACGTTATGGGGGGATTGGGACCCGCAAAATTTCGAGTATTTCCTTACCAGCTTTTCTATCTTCAGCCTACAGCACATCTACTCTCGTTGCCAATATCCTGCGGCCAATCACCGCAACCTTCGAGGTGGCGTGCTTGGATGAAGCTAAAGATGCTTGGATAAAGGATTTTCCCTCTAAATTCCCTTCAGATTTAAAAAATCAGCAGAGCTGGGACAAAATTTCTTGTGATTTTCTTTTAGAGACACTTATACAAACTAGCATCAACAACGCTGATCTCGCCAGGCTGAGGGCTGTGTCTACTAGAGAATCCGGTTATTGGCTACAGGCGTATCCCTCAGCCAATGTTGGAACTCTATTAGACGCAGAAACTCTCCGTGTGGCGATTGGTCTGCGTGTTGGTGCAGAGGTTTGCAGTCCACACAAATGTCCTTGTGGTGCTGATGTCAACTCGTTGGGACACCACAGGCTGTCTTGTGCAAAGAGCGCTGGGCGGTTATCGCGCCATGCCTGCATTAACGACATACTCCGACGTTCTCTTGCCACCATAAACGTGCCGGCTATACTTGAGCCGAATGGTATCGTGCGTGATGATGGCAAGAGACCTGACGGTATGTCGCTTATTCCCTGACGGATGGGTCGGACTCTAGTGTGGGACGCTACCTGTGTCGACACACTGGCGGCCTCCCATCTGCCCGGAACTAGCCAATGTGCAGGTGCGGCGGCGATAAAAGCCGAAAACATTAAGATAACCAAGTATAGCCAAATAGGCACCCAGCACTGTTTCGTACCTTTTTGTGTGGAAACCCTAGGTCCGTGGGGTCCTAATGCACTCTCTTTATTTAAAGAGATTGCTAAACGTTTATCTGACGTCAGCGGTGACCCAAGAGCTGGCAGCTACCTCGCACAGCGACTGAGCATCGCAATCCAGCGAGGTAATGCTGCCAGTATCTTGGGCACCTTACCACGAGGACCATTTTTATAGTTTTTTCCCTTTTTATCTAGTCTATCTAAGTATTTGTTTCTTTTTATGTTACTTTTTATTTATAAGTTGTACATATTGTAGTTTTATATGATTATGTTAATATAGTTCCCATGGACAATACTTAAATAAAAAAATAAATCTATGCCTCATTTATAAATATTATAAAAATAGTAGTAAGTTACGATTTTATCTACGCATAATTTTAAATCCATGACAGCTTCTCAAATAGGTTAAGTTTCTCTTCAGCAAATAAGTTACTTATCAAAATTATTTTCTAAAGAGAACAATTTTGATCATTATGAAATACTCATAGTAGCTAACATCTTAAATTGGATGTCCATCATAATTGGCCAAAATGGCTCTGAAAGAATGAAACACGAATAAATACATTGGTGAAGATTACAATTTTTACTGGACTTCTGGACTAGAGACAGTAAGTAATCCTAACAGAAAAAGAAATATCAGTATATAAACTTGAAAATTTAATTGCTAAAATATCAAATAAAGTAGATAAAGAAATACATAACATTGCGTTCTTTTTGGAAGACCACTTTTAAAAAAAAAAAAAGTAACGAACGTGTTATAAGATATAGGATTCCTTAGTACCTACGTTTATTTTGATATATGTCTAAGTTTTAGCCACAGCGGTGGAAATGAAAATACCCGGAACTATCGTGTAATATAGTTTGTGTTACCTATTTACTACAAATACTTTTCTCTACTTCTTGCTGATTGTTTGTCGAAGAAAGCATACAAACACGTTATTTAATGCATTGAAAAATTTAGGTAAATGTCGTATAAATAATGGTTTGTTAGCCAGATAAAAACGAATGAATTGATGGTTCTGTTTACGATACTCTCGGAGAGCAGAAAACATTACCCAACTGCTCCTATGAGATGCAGACAGTTGAATAAAAACATGCTAATGCGATTTAATGCAATATGTCACGTAAGTACCATAAAATCTTATGGTAGACGATGAACGTTCGGAAACGGAATATCAATCGGGTATGTATTAGAATAGGCCCCGACAACCACTTCACGGAAATACGTGATGCGGCTAATACTTATATCGTTATTTTATATTGAATGTCCTGTTTGAATATACTATCGAATGAAAAGTTATTAACGTCAACAAAAGCAGACAAACAAAATTATGAATAACATTGAAAATCGTATCTAGACTTTTGAGCTATAGTAAATGCTTAAAAATCTAAAAAGCACGATGACACCTACCTGTACTTAAGTTTGTGTATATTTTAGAAATACATCATATTTTTGTAGAAACCAGAAGCGCAGTATCAACATGCAATAGACTTTCATCGTTAAACAATAGAACTGCCCTTAATAGACAGCTTCTGAATTTAAATATAGCTCGGGCATTAATCCTTTACGAACCGCATCGTGAAGAGTGTGTTAGAAACCGGCGAGTATCAACATCTCTGAATCACGCAACTCGTCATGCGCCGGCGCTTCGAGTTCTATTGCACCGAGTGCACAATTCCTGAGAGACAAACGCCAATGCTAAAACTACTTCATATCAGTTTCCGCGTCGTCGTCGCCGCGTTATTTAACGTTCCTTTACTCTTAAGAATTCCGAATACCGAAATTTCTCCACGAATTTCAAACGGTATCTGCGTGTGGGAAATAATTAAAAAAACAACTGTTAGAATACAGAGTACTTTCTCACTTTTTCTAAAATTTGTGATAAACTGACGCATAAAATTGTTGCGACTGATGGGACAATCTTATGTAGAAACTAACCTGTTATTACATCATCATTCACCATCGCTTAAAGTTAAAAAATGTTAATTGTTATTAGTTTTTTTTTCGCATTGTCAAATCATTACTTTATATTGGATTTACCAGGATTATCATGTAAATCTTGAACCAGTTAAATTGAGTCATGAATTTTATTGTAATGTTAACATCAATATAATTACTAATTCATTAGAAGCATTCCCTTAGGATGCTTTTGAAATAATACCCTGTCCTTTGATATCCAACCTGCTTCCTCAGATTGAATAACTGAATACATTTAAATGGAGCGGGAGGAAGATTTCTGATATGATTTCCTCTCTTTATATTGTCTTGTTTCCCGAAAGGGTGAAACGATTCTGTGCACCGGTAGTTCTGGATTTTTATTTTAAGTACAATAATTCAATAGTCAAGAGGAACGGCAATAGTAATAATTCTTATCCAGACAAATGTTCACATTTGTTCGCCTATGACTTTTTAAACCCAATTGACGTTTTACTCATAGATATGTATGTATGCTGTCTATTTTATCTGTGACAGTTTAACATCATTTACAAGTTTTTTATTAGTTCCATATTTCCTATTTTGTATACGTAACAGTATGTAACTCAACATAAGTAACTACTGTAGTCGGTCTTTCAAAGCACGTCTTGCATGTTCCAATTTCCCATTATCGTTTCGCCAGCCAAGCATTTCCGTTCGGTTACAGTAAAGTAGTATTCTGAACATGCTAAAATGTCTATCGTTGCATGACAGCTAAAATATTCCTTGAAACAAAACTTTTGGATCTTTTATACTACTTATGTACCTATAGAATCATGTTATCAACTCCGTATTTAGGCATACGTCTAGGAAGTCTACTAGACACAAAAGCCAATAACCATGGTGATAATTCAAAGTTATGGCAGGAAGTAGAATAATGTCTACATTGCTGTGAAAAATTTAACGCTACGCACCATAAAATTAAATGATAATTTCACCATCCAGACCGGACATTTTTCTTTTTAAAGAGCTACAAAACGGATAGTACTTGTAGAGCTTACCGTGCCGTGGGAAACTAACATACCTAAGGACCACGCGATGAAAGATAACAAATATTATGATCTCCTTAATGAATTACCGAAGAAAGGTTATGTAGTTAGTCTATATGCTGTAGAAGTAGGAGCAAGAGGTATACCAGCAAAATCTCTCTATAACCTGTTGAAAGACCTTGGCTTGGCCAGAACTGCAGTAAGTTCTATACAAGACCAAGTGTCCTAGGCTGCATTAGCAGGTTTGTACAAGATTTGGCTGGGCAGGGAGAGCAACATGAGTAATGAAGATGAGTGTTGATGTACGTCAGAAAAGGGGCCCCATAAAGAGGCTCCCGTGACCCGTGTTACAAGTCCCGGGAGCTACTCATAGTTTCTCTCTCTGCCACACGATGGACCCGGCACCCGCAAGGTGAATCCATGGAACGCTGAGAAATTTGTCAGAACTCGGAACTTTCAAATTATGTTAGTTTCTACCACGTTTATTTTATTGTAAGGCATATATCAAAATTCAAAATAAAGCTATAAAACGTGAAACGGTTTGTAACTTCAAGTTCCATGCCTAATATTTTCGTCATAGTGAAAATTGGCCACGCTACTTTAATAGGTATGCTAAACCTACTAATGTGAGCATGTTACGCGTATTATTTCAAGTTCCAATGTTTTTCCTTCTGCGTGTAAGTATTTTGGAATTAATAATTAATCAGTACTTGCTTTTTATCATGTTTAAAGTTCAATCGAGGCAAGATGTCATTTACGTGTGCTAATTATGTTTTCGTTCAAGTTTGTAAATACGTGTGCGTATTATATGACTAGTGTATTTTTGGTCCTCTATCTTAGCTTTGGCTATAAAGGCGTAGTTTATGAGACGTGACAATGCGTTAATTACTCAAATCGATCAATAATGATAATTTTCATTCGATTTCACTGTAACATCATTTTATCGATATTAATCTACTGACATTTACAGCGAACATAATGTTTATGAATGAACATTGAACATTCTTCTCAAGCGTTATAAGGAAAATTTTAAAAGACCATACGTTTTCACTTGCAGATTTTCCTCGGTATCACGTTTCTTATTAAAGGCAACGCCAACAAGCCGAGCTATCTCTATACATCGCATATTGTATTGCTGTATAATACAAATGGAAAAGAATATTATTTTTCGTAGCAGACATTTTTTGCTCAGCTAAACTTTTTCAATGAAGACCTTTTGCATTTTCTATTAATAGTTCATCCTCTAAAGGTGGACTTTTACAGGATAGTGAATATGAAGAAACAAAGTGTTATTTGAATGACATTGCTGAATTTTCACTTGGAAATTGTAAAAAGGAAAGCGAATTTTGACATTATTTTGTCGACACGAATCAGCAAAGCAGATTATTGAATATCAATTCTTTTCGCTCCCGAGCTTCCCGGCATACACTTATGGGAAGGAAATCTTTTTGATCAAGCCCTTGATAAAATAACAAACATACTCGTAACTTGGTACAGTATCAAACATAGGAAAATATTTTGCAAATGACATTAAACCGTCCATTAAATTGAGAGTCAAGTCGATTCATAGTTAACATGAAATAACTCTTTCGTTACAAATCAGGACTAAAATTAGCGGCCTACGCGATTGCATAAAGTGATAGTAATGTTAATCGGCCATTGTATACGTTTAACTGTCGATTAGCATTAATTCTTGATTACTATGTTGTTTTATTATTCTTTCGAGTGTCTTCATGAAATTTTAGATAGGCAAGCTATATTTTTTATTGTGAACTATAAATGTTTGTATCTATTTAGTTGGCTACCACGTTTATATTATAAAACGTTTATAAAAATAAACGTCCGATTGTTATACCTACATATCCACAATTTCACATCACATTAATGTGGGAATCGTAAAAATCTGGACGTCTTCCGGCTCGTAAACTCGACACCAGGGTTGCCAACTAATAGATTTCTCCTTTTGCATATAATCATGTATGAAAAGGAGCACATTGGTCTTATACTACAAACAAAATGACAGCCTCAAACAGTCTAGGGAATCAACAGATTTTTTTGTTCACTGAATTACTCTTAACATTTTACTATTAAATTGTAACATTTTATTAGTCTACTTTATTTAGATACTTTAGCAACTTAATTGCAACTATGTATTAATACTCGGCGTTATACCATTAAGGCACCGAGACACTACGTCATAGGCGTCAATTTTTCAAGCATATTCTTATCGCTGTAAGCCAGCGTTGTTTCATCATATGTTAGGAGTTTGCACCCTTAACACCCGAAAGAAACATCAACAAAATGGACGCCTATGACGTAGTGTCTCGGTGCCTTAATGGTATAGCGCCGCGCCCGGATTGGACACCGGACACACATTAAGGGGGGGGGGGGTCTTACTTTTTGTGGCATTGGGCAAATTAGTATGAAAATATTCATAAAAATGCGTGACACGTGACGGATAGGGCGTCTGAAAATCTCAAAAATCGTGTTACGTAATTTATGGATGACTCCTTAGCAGCTCAACTGAAATTGCAACAAAATTAATATCGACTGCCTAAGGTGTGATTCTAATTTAATAAAAGCAAAATACAAGCAAAAAAAAATTACCTCTACTAATTATGACCTTGCTAATGATGTTGTAAGTGTTTGTTGTTTATACTGCTTCATTGATTTTAGTCTGTTGTACCGATCATTGCTGCCTTCAATGATTATAATTATAGTCTGGTGTACCCGGTAAACTTTTTTTAGGAGCTGGCATCCCTAGCCGGTGCGCGTATACGCGGCAGTATCGATTGTTCCCGGCTAAATATTCTATTTTATTTCGGAACAGGTGGCCTTGCTTGTTTATTCACGGTCCGCGCCACAAAGGATCTGCGATACGTGGCCCGTCGGCGATTTCTTCTAAAAACATCGAGATGTGAGTTTCGATTGTTTGTGAACTCAATTATGCTCTCGATTTAAAATCCAGGAAATAAAACATAAGAAATGCTCAATCTACGTAGGTAATAAATACATTTAGCACACCTTGCGATAGTGCATCAAATGCATACTTAGTCATAAATTAAGTTTAAAAATAGAAGAAATGTTTTGAATGTTATTTGCGCTGAAATTTTTGAGGTACAGTACGATTTAATATTAGAAAAATATTTTATTGCTTAAACTTAGTATTTTAATCACTAAAACTTCAAACTTGCGTCATGTCTGCCGGCATATGGTATGGGATTCTATCGTTTTATTGCTAAATCGATTAAAATGCGTATTGATTTCAATGTGGAAACAGAGAAATCTAGACAAAACAAAACAGATATATGTATTTGGTAATTATGACTGATTAGTTTTTACTAGTTTAACTTTTTTATTTAGCAGTAAACAGTCCGAGCATAAAGTGCGAACACAGTTTTTATCTTAATTGCCAATTACGTTAGCGGTGCTTTTAAAAAATATCGGACCGTAACAATTTATTGTTAATCAAATAAATCCTACTCACCCGTTCTGGTAATTTGTTTGCTAAACACGCCTGAAAATACCTAATCAAAAAAGTATGTAGTCAGTATATACATATTTTATAATAAGAACATTACATCAATGTTAGTCAGATATTAGTTCATTTTAAGTTTAAAAATACTCAAAGCGATGACCTTTAGTGTTACCTTTCTTTATCTTTTCGATATATGCATGCATGACGTCCATTTAATGGTCGTAAATGGGTATTTAATTAATGTGGACAAGACTGATTTGAAAACTTACCAATTCCTTCTTAGAAATAATTATAATACCTTCTTACTATGATATGTATTTGTCATAGGCTCTACTTGCACTACAATCGAATCATGTAGAAACACATCCATTCATAGTGCGATGATATAAGTTTTAATACTAGTAACATATTTGTGATATTGAACATACTTATTTTTACCAGATGATAAATCAGACCGGGATATGCTTCATGTTGGTCGAAAATGACGATTTCAATCAAAGGCAATAAGCAAATATGTTCTTAACGAATATATTTATTAAGTCAATATTGCCAAGCAAGATAGCGTAATGGACTAAACTTCAGAGATAATGAAACACGAGCGTTTGACCGGTATGTAAATTATGTAATTTAAAAAATAATAATTTTCCCAACTAACTTTCCTCATCTACGCGCTAGAACTAATGTTACCTCGTTTGTCTTTGTAATCGAGGTAATAACCCCAGTGCCTTCATTATGATACTGCTTAATTAATTAAATTAAATTTTCCTTGTCTTTGCGAGTAATGTCCAAAAGACGAATTTAATACGAAATGATTGCATGTCTAAGTTTGAAATAATTTTGATAATGCAGTTCATCTGACAAATAGGTATACATTTTTAGTTCTGTAGACAATATTAAGACTGGGATTCCCCAATGATAAACACCGCTATATTATTTAATTATTTAACCAACAGTCTCAAACTAACGGTACTTATTAAAGCCAAACACAAATGAAAATAATCACTTAGTACCCTAGCTATGTCTTCTTGTTATCCGCTAAACAGGTTAGAGGTAATCGCATTATCCCGAGAACGTTGTCGCAACATACTAATTACATCTTGCTTGAGTATGTTAAATATGAAGCCCGTCTAGACGACTGCATAATTTCGGTGCAGTCGTAGTAATTATACCTATTTTTGGTATGGGATATGACTCAATACAAAGCTATGTGACAAAAACAAATAGTAATGATGACTGTTATGTTTAGTGTCTACCACTTGATATATCTTTAAAAGGTTTTTTTGATGTTGCAGCATTTAAAAAATGATGACTAGTATGCCACTGATATATTTTATAATTATCTTGTTTTGTTAACTTTAGATTTGGAGGAGCCATTTTCACTGAGATCTGTTAGCCACCAACAGATGACTGAAAGTTTCTTCAGATAAACCGTCTGTATAGTCAAAATCAGTTAAAATCAGTTTTATTTCTGCAAATAGGCCCCTGGAGGCGCTTTTACACGTCCCAATATTTAACCTACCACTGCTTCGGGACAAATGTGGGCTAGTGCCGAGAAGAAGCAGCGCAAGAAACTCGGTCACTATTGTCAGCCTCTTTTGAAATAAACATGTTTACATAAGATATATGCCAGTGCGAGCTGGTACAATTTAAAGCCAAACGTTCCTATCATTTATATAATCATTAATAGTATAATAGCCCTTTTTCATTAAAACAACTTTGATATATGATTTGAGTTTATGTACAGGGAGGTCAGCAATAGGCTAGTTGACTCTTTTTGGAAATAGGTTTTAAATGATTATTTAATGTCCAAATAGACCAAAAAAATTATTTTCAGATTTTTGTAGGACCTAGAAAACCACAAAACTTAAGTTTAAAGTTTACTTTTCGTGCGACGTATGAAAACGCTGAAAAGCTTTAGACTATCTGTGGCCTGTGCTGTGACGTCATACGAGTCAAAATAAACAAACACTACTAGTCCATCACTACCTCATAGTGTTATTTATTTACTTGTGTCATAAATGTCAATGTCACGGTTAAAATGACGCATGTAGTTTGTTTAAAGATGTATGACGTAACAAAATAGCCGACAGCGTTTTCAAAGATTCAATTTAAAAAGTAAAAATAATAATTTCATTTTAGAAATATTTAGCAATTTCAAACTTTTAACATCTGAAAATGATAAATACCGGTTTCTTAACCAATATACTAAAGATAATATTAATCAACTGCGCCAAAATTTATAGTAGTCAAGTAGCCTATTGACAGTGGTAATTTGTTGTTAATACGAATACAATTTCCCATGAACGAATTACCCACTTTTTGCACTCTGAATCCTGGATCCTGGAGTGTTTAACAATATTTTGGAAACTATGGTTATTTCGTGTTTTTTGCACATTTCAATCAAAACTCATAGAGCGAAAAGAACAACTGCCAAAACATTCAAGTCTAGTTTTGCAGTTTTCCAATTCGTCTACAACAGGCGGTTTGAGGTGACTAGGTAGTTCGTACGACTTTCATCTTCCGACAGAAGCTGGAACCACGTGCCTTACTATGGGTTTCCGAAGCGCGACAATAACCACCTATCGATAGGGGATTATTTCCTTAATTCACCCGACCGGGAATCGAACTAGGAATCCTTTGATAGTGGGAGTGCCACCGAACCACTACACCAACCTTTGATTAATTAAATGATAATTAATAAGTAATTAATAATTATCATTGAATTCATACTTATAGGTACAAACTTCATTCGTTGTAATATATTCGGCTAATATTAACTTACTTTTTACGGTCTGGTGAGCTCAAACAAAATCTCACGATGAATGTCTTCTTGACTTTGGAAATACGACATAATATTTAGTTTATCACTTGGCCACCTCTAAATTTCAAACTAAACAGATGATTATTATTATAATGACTGCTCTATTTCGAGCCATAGTGGGCGTCTATTCTCCAGACAAAAACAATACCAATAGGCATAATCATAGAAATATAACAGCCTGTCTGATATCTATTGCCATTATCATTATAAATAAACTACAGTAGCTCATTAGTTGAACTGAGTTCTTCCCTGATCTTGTCGCGATGTCGCTAAAAAAGAGTGCCGAAATCTCGGAACAAAAAAATGGTATATTACAATAGACAATCAAATAGTGCCTTGTAGTAGAGGCATCAAGTATATTAGCTCTTTTTTTCTCATCCCATGTGTATCGTAAAAGGCCCCTGAAGTAGTAGTACCAGAAGATACACGCTATCGCTAATCCGCCTACCAAGCGTGCCGATTATGGCGGAATTCCCCTGGAGAGGCCTAGTCCAGTGGGTTGATGCCAAATTTTGAATCGCTATAGTTCATTGCAGATATTTGTTTGTTGGTATGTACTTAGCTTATACAGATACAACGTTTGTACATATACGCACCATTACTCTCCGTGTACAATGGAGCAGAGCACGCTCTAACCCGATTAACCTCAATGAACTCGAGTTTAATTATCTTATAAAGTTTACCATTCGCTATGCACTTTAGTAATGTGGCTTAAAGACCTCTGTCGTGACAATCTACTGTAAACGAAACGTTCTGCAGGACGTTTGCCCACGTTAAATTCTTGTGAACTAAATGTCGTGTATTGTATGTCTTGACTCTTGACTGAACAAAGACGTGCAAACGATAAAAATCTTAAGTCACTCCTCATACACACAAAAATAGTTAAATTTTAGGATAATGGCGTCCAAATTCTAAATTAAAGCGCACCGAACTGTAGATAGTACTGCAGGCAGCAGCTCTGGTTATGTCGTTCATCGCACGGGCGACCAGACTCATCGACGCGTGTCGTCGCGCCTTCCGCGCCAACTACTGATTAACAATGCAATGATGAAGAGAAATAATCTGTCATTCGCTAAGCAATATTTGCTCTACTGGTGGCCTTAACAACTTTGGAGTGTGAGCAATCAACGCAGTGATAATAAACAAAACGGATCGAATATAAATTCCTTTGAGACGTTTTTTGATTAAACTAGAAGATGTCATTTAATGTGTGCCAGTTACAACAACTTTAGTAACTGAACTCAATTGAAACAATTCTGAACTATTATCGTTACCAGGAATACTGAAATGAACGACAACGGCAACATTTTGTTGCAAAACCAATATTTATGATACGTTACTTTAAAAGCTAAGTAGGTACTTTCAACTGGTCTGACACTCATGTGAGTGCCGCAGAAGTGCATTGCACGTATGTACAACATTATGTACACTCATCATGAACACGCACACCCACGTATCATATATCTAGATATGTATGTTGATATGAAAGGACCAGTTCTTATCCTGTACTGTGTCGCTATAACAATGACACGACTCCGCTTAGTCTCTCAAACGAGGTCTATATGAATATTGAGCAGCGATAAAATTTCGCCATTCAAATAACCGTGGTCGTACTTTGTTTTATCAAAACCCTCAGCAATATAATAGGGGCAAAAACGCGACAGCATTTCACTGAAAGAATGGAACTTAAGAGACTAATAATATTAGGTACCATGAAAAAAAGGCCTTTTGTTCGAAAAATGTCGAGTGATTGAAAAAAGGAGTGTTATTAATAAATTAAACGAATAGGTATCGTTTGTAACCTGATGAGTCTGATCTTAGAGTATAAATATTAAGAGTCTGATCTATTCTAGAGGGTTATGTTTGTGTTAATGTAAAAATGTATTGTATCTGACATAGTTATGAATACTCTATCCTAGTACCTTTCACACGTAGAATTATAAAGTAAAATATGTGATTAAATCGCTATCACAAATTGAAGATCAGATTCGTGGAATTAAATATTTTATTCACGGAATAATATTTCAATTTATATTAGTATTTAAATTTCATAATATTTAACTTTCTCCAAAAACAGTCAAATAATGTATAAAGCTGTTTCATCTTAACTGATTGTTAAATTTTTTTTCGTATGTTAGTTGTACTCGAATAAATTCTTGTACACAAGTTTGTACTTTATAGTTATTGGTTCTCAATTGGAAAAGCTGTCGCCTGGTTAGCGAAAGATTATGAGCACAAATACCACCTGAGACAATCAAAATACATATATACATACATATTACATATACATACATACATACATACAAATACACATTCAAGAAATCATAATTTCAATTTAGGAAGTTTACTTTGTAATTATAATTCTTTGTTGCTAATTGTATTGTATTTTTGGTATTACATCTCAGACTATTTACAACTTTGTCACCTAGGTCGTGTTGCAACATCAAAGCCTACCTAAATCTAGATTAGTAGGTTATTCATCCACAGTTGCTTATTTTCTCCAATTATATTTGCTTCATCTTGTTCATCTTAGTAATACGTTCTCCTTCTGTCAATCAACGTCTGCCTAAATTTACGTGGAGTTCATGTTACTTCGGCTCGTTGTCAACGGCGACATTGAAGTAAATCTCATATAACAAAGATGGAGGTTAAAGACAGGCAGCATTCAAAATTGAGCTTAATCTTTAACTTAAGTGTTAATATAATGATGCTTACATTTAGTAAATTCACAACAACTCCAGGTTTTCTTGGAATGTTTTGGTTTGAATTTATGTGTAATGAATGAAGTGAATTTACTTGGCGTACCTATCTCAATAAAAAATATCTTTAAATATCTTTAAATATTGGTTCCATCAATTGATTTTCTTTATAGTAAAAAAAGTATGTGAATTCTACCATGCACCTTGTTATTTTGTGAGTTTCCGATATTTCGCCATAATGAGTTCTTCCGATAGTATAAATCAATATTTATAAGATAAAACTTTTTTAGTACCTAATATAATTTGGGGATACATTGAACTGCATTGATTTCTGTTCGTAAATTGAATTCTATCTATTTTCAAGTGCAGTCATTGTGTATAAATTATAACTAACAGTTTTGTGAAAGGCAGTGTTATATTAGTTTACATGTTACGCCACTTTGCGTAGTCAAGTGACCGCCACCCAGATGACATCATTGCGTATTGTGGCTATATTGTTTGACTTCACTAACCACAACACAGTTCGGCTGAAAACCACTTTTGTGTCTAGAATATGTGAGAGTGGAGATGTGGAATGAGCTATAAAAGTGTCAGGAGTTGGAAATACTACAAATTCTTAAATAGAAACTAGTTTCACAATAGATTCCTGTAGCTATTTTATAGTAGCAATGGTAGATTGTACGGATGTTACATTTTATCTTCCTTTACAACAGATGAGATTGTGGCACGTTAGTATCAGAAATTGCAGCAAAATATTTAAAAAATGAAGTTAAACTTCAGAGGCCTGATCATGTCACAGTACGTGGTAAGCTTTGATGATTTGACGTCAATCACATCGTAAAGAAACAAGACAAAATAAAAAGAATATTTCTACATTCTACAAGATGTCTTAGTAAGGTTCCAGTTGCTCTTAGTTAATTTAAATAAATAGCATAATGCTTCCGATGTTTATGACAGTATACGTTTATGATATATCCGTTAGTTCGGAATATTAAACAACTGTTCGTTCAAGAAGACCACAATTTCCAAAGGATTGGACTAATTTCAATTTGCAATCTGCACTAGATGGGCAGCAAGTCAGTGTATGATCGATCATGTTAGTGTAATCGTCTATGGGATTGCTGGGCGATTCAATTTCCAATCGAGGCCTAGTTAATACGAAGCTGTAGTTTTGCTAAAAGACGTTCTGATAAACAAATAAGGTCGTCAGTAAAAATATTACCTGTAATAATTGTAACATGAGCAGCCTTTTTCTTTTTAATTATTTGCAGATTCCTGGTATGATATCTATGTTATTATAACTTTATCTGTCTGCTTGCTAAAACACAATACTTTGATAGACTTTCTTTACCAATTAATGTTGTTTTTATACTCATGGATAAAGTAGTTCAACAAAACTCATTTCACTAGATGAAAGTAGTATCATACATAAATCATAATAAATGTATCTAATTCTATAAAAAGTTTTTAAAATTATTCCCATTATAGTTATTGCTGTCACCTAATTGAGAGTGAGTTTTCATAAACATTCTTACTTCTCATCTATCTTCTTCCTATCATCTCTATGCTGTCGACCTTCAGTTATACTCTCAGGAGCATGCTTCAAAAATTGATGATGTCGTTTGTCGGCTTAATGAAGATTTACGTAAGATAAACGTTTGGTCCAGCAACTTTGGAATTAAAGTAAATTCCTCCTTCTAAAATCCCAGCAAGTGTCAAGCTATCATCATTGGTAGCCCTGGCCAGCTTCGCGGACTGGATTTATCGTCTATTCCACCTATTGTCTTTGATGGCACTGTCGTTAGCTATTCTTCGTGCGTCAAGAATCTGGGACTCTTTATTGACAGCACTTTGAGCTGGAGCGAGCATGTGAAAGAAATAAGCAGGAAGGTTATTGGTACTCTAAGAGCTCTCTACCGCTTTAAACACTTTCTTCCTTCTTGTACCAAGACCTTGCTTGTGCAGTCTCTGATCCTGCCTATTATCGACTATGGGGACGTATGCTGCTCCAACATCTCACAACATCTTCTTAACAAGTTAGATCGCCTCCTTAATAGCTGTATACGCCTTATTTTCGGCCTTCGCAAATTTGACCATGTCTCCAAGTTCCGCTCCCATCTTCACTGGCTCCCTATAAGGCTCCGCAGGAATGTTCGAACTCTCTGCGTCCTTTACTCAATTCTCTATGATCCCAAATCACCATCTTATCTTAAAGAAAAATTTGCTTTCCTTCATACTACGCATGATAAAAATCTCCGTTCTGCTGATACGCTTCAGTTATTTACTCCTCGTCATACTTCTGGTTTTATGTCTGACTCTTTTGTTCTGATAGCTGTACGACTTTGGAATGAACTGCCTTTCAAAATTAGAAAATCTTCTTCAAAACTTTCGTTTAAGAAGGCTTTGCAAAGTCACTACAAGGACTAATTTCTTCTTCTTTTTTTTTCTCATACGTTTCTCACTGATACCATAGGGAAAGAAATATACCTTTCCCTATGCTGATACGAATTCTGTGTGCAATCATATTACGTATATGTATTTATGTATGTTTATATATTTATTATATATGTGTAAGTTTATTAATAGTAGTTGTAATTTACTTTCATGATTGTTATCTTTTTTTTTTTCTCTTTCTCTGTTTTTGCACCGCCTGTAGGTATTATTTCTGTTTGGCCCAATGGTTGACTGGGAGAGAATGCTTTAGCATTAAGTCCGCCTGTTGTACTTTATTTTATTATTGTGCAATAAAGTGTAAATAAAATAAAATAAATAGGTACCCGTTAAGGACATAAAAGAGACGTAATATGTCCTCATTCCGTTTTTTGCTTATGACCAGCTATTTTCATTCCCACAACATCTGCCTCCGACCCACGTGATAATTATAGCCATCTATTGAAATGGATTGCATTAATTAATTTATTGATATCTTGCAACTGAAGCATTGTTTTGGGTGAAAATCAAAAATTAGAGTATGTAATTTATCAGAGATCTGTAATAAAAGGTATAATTTGTGGATTTGGTTTATTAAACCTGCCTGTACCGATGAAAATTTTATGGGTAAATTACCTTTAATCCCTCAACCCCCAGGAGGCACTCTGGTGCCACGATAACAATTGATTTCAATTGTGTCTGGAATAACTCACGATCGAGGGATTAAAGTCTGTTAGAGTCTTTTGTTTACCAAAAGCTTTTAGATTACTTTTAAAATCTTAGAATGAATCTGTAGATTTTACTTAAAAATATATATTTAATTAGAAAGAAATTTCAATATAAGAAAGCTACTTAATAGGGTTAAGGCGGGATCACTTTTTGAAATACGAGGGCGGGTCAATAAGTCCGTGACTTTTTGAATTTCTGACCTCTTTACCAAAAAAGCAACACTACTCCTGGCAACAGGTATCTGTCAGTTGACTCCTACCAAAATTTGAACTTGCTGCGTCAGTTAGTTTGTGTCTGACAGCTATCTTTATCAGGCTACCCAGTAATATGAGGAATAAATGGAAAAAAGTGAATTTCGTGTGCTTATTAAGCATTATTTTTTGCGAAAAAAAACCATTACCGAGACCAAGGCTAAGCTTGATAAATACTATGGGGACTCTGCACCATCGATTTCAATGGAAAAAAAGTGGTTTACTGAATTTCATTGTGGCCGTACAAGCACTGAAGATGCCGAACGTCCTGGACGCCCAGTTGAGGTCTCTACACCCGAAACAATCGAAAAAATTCACGATATGGTGTTGGCCGACCGAAGATTGAAAGTGCAAGAGATTGTGGAAGCCGTAGGGATCTCGCATGGCTCAGTGGTTTCAATTTTGAAAGATCACTTGGGTATGAGAAAGCTTTCCGCAAGATGGGTGCCGCGTTTGCTCACAGTCGACCACAAACGCAATCGTGTAACAACTTCCCAGGAAGGTTTGGCGTTGTTTAGTCGCAATATGGAGGAGTTTTTGCGCCGTTTTGTAACCGTGGACGAAACATGGATCCATCACAACACACCAGAGACCAAACAACAGTCAAAACAGTGGGTTTCTAAGGGTGAATCGGCGCCAAAGAAGGCCAAGGTGGGTTTGTCAGCCAATAAAGTTATGGCGACTGTTTTTTGGGATGCACGTGGTATAATCTACATTGACTACCTTCAAAAGGGAAGAACAATCAATGGGGAATATTATGCCAACTTATTGGACCGCTTCAATGACGATTTGAAAAAAAACCGACCTTATTTGGCCAAGAAAAAAGTTCTTTTCCACCAAGACAATGCAAGGGTGCACACATGTGCAGTTGCCATGGCAAAAATCCATGAATTGGGCTATGAATTGCTCTCTCATCCGCCCTATTCTCCAGATCTGGCTCCGAGTGACTACTTCTTGTTCCCAAACCTGAAGAAATGGCTTGGTGGAAAAAGATTTGACTCCAATGATGAAGTCATCTCGCAAACAAAGGCCTATTTTGAGGACCTCGACAAATCATATTTTTTGGAAGGGATAAAAAAATTGGAGAAGCGTTGGACAAAGTGTATAGAGCTCAAGGGAGACTACGTTGAAAAATAAAATGATTTGTTTATCAAAAAATCTGTGTTTTATTCCAAAAGTCACGGACTTATTGACCCGCCCTCGTATCTTCCTAATTTTGAAAATATTAATTTTATATAAATAATGTCTATGAATTTAGCTAGTTTAATTCTTAATGTCTTACTGTGACATGTTGTTTTGGACCTATAAATTAAACATTTTGCATATTTTAGCTTTTTGTACGAGTGGAACTCCTTTTTTGAGGATAGATGCCTACTGTATGGATAGTTGCCCCACCATGAAAATACTTACTATGAAGGATAGATGCCGACGGCGCGGAATAGAAGCCCTTCATGCTGTAGGAACGAAAAAATCAACTAAACTTTTATGAGGTTTTGAGGACAACTGCTGTTTTAGCAGTAGAAGGCTACTCCTAAAACAGAAATTATCTCGAAGAAACTAACTGTGCCTAATAATTGAGCATTTTGCAGTTTTAACTGTCATCGTTAGAATATAATTTTACTATGTGATCAAATTAAATAACCATAAGAAAAAATTTAAAATATTTGTTAAATAAAAATAGAAATTCTAAATTCTTATTATAAAATAGGGGCTGTAGCCCGCGACTTCGTCCGCGTCAATTTCTGTTATTATGATCGCGATTATTTATGCATCATTTTTCACTGATGCTTCGCTCCTATTATTTGCAGCGTGATGTTATATAGCCTAAATAGGGTAAAGCCTTTCTCTATAAGTGGACTGACTATCCATCACAAAAATATTTTTTCAACTCAAACCAGTACTTCTAGAGATTAGCTCGTTCAAACAAACAAACAAACTTTTTAGTTTTTGCAATATTAGTATAAATTAATTATTAAGTTTCATCATGCATAATCAATGTCATTAGACACACAAGCCTTTTTTAAATATATAAAAAAGAGAAGAGCAGTTATTTCCATCTAGATGCATACTTGATGAATCAGTATATTAATATAATAAAAAATATAACGGAATTAATAACTACTTATAAAGTAATACAACAGTTAATTTATACTAACCCTTAAAACTTTGATGTGTTCGTCAAGTTCGCCGTGTTCGTCATGAATTCACACATGAGCGAAACGCATCCTCATAGCACGACGGCTCGTTCGTGGCTAACTTAGGTGTGGAGTGGCTGCGACTCTTAGTTATACTATTGTTCCTTAGTGGCAAGTGTGGGAAGTTAGGTTTTTTGAAAATGAGGCATCTATCCTACTGGGGCATCTATCCCGCCTTTACCCTATATATACAATAACTAGTGGACCCGACAGACGTTGTCCTGTCTTAACTATGAATATGTAATATATATAAAAATAGTCTATTTACAAGGATGATAAATTAAACGTCACGCTCTTCCATAGAAATATCCTTTACAATCCGCTTCGACCATAATTTATTTTTAAAATCATGTCCAGGGCAAAATTTTAAAAAGTGCTACTTGAACTAGGAAACGTTTAACATAAATTTCACGCGACTTCACACTAAAGGGGATTGCGAAAGTTTTGCGAATGAATATGCGAAAAGCTTTTAAACGTTAGTTCTGGCGTAAGCGATAAGCGAGGTATTTCGCCCCAGCTACTCAACAGTAAGCACGAGCATTATGTTAATCTAAACTCCAGGCCCTGCTGCGCCCAGCATGTATCTCAAAATCATTCTCTCCCTGTCTTAACAGTTGCTTTTGCATAACGAGCGACAAAGACGAGTGCTTTCGAAATCGCGTTCAAAGTGAAAAGGCTGCACTTGAATTCAGGCGGACACTCTTGAGATAAAACTGCTAAGCGAAACTAGTCTTCATCTACATAAGATTGTGCTAGACTCCCTTGTGCAAGAAATACCTATCTAGAGTTGCTTTTAAAGTGTACGTTGAGAGCATGTTTAATAAACCTTAAACTGGCCAAGAATCTGTGATATATTTTAATAATATTGTTACATTTTAGTAGAGATAGCCAGTCCACAAGACGTACTTACTTAGTATGTGCACAGCAAATATGGCAGTGTAGTTAAGGTATTATTGGCTCGAATAAAATTATGATAATTATTTGCCGTTTATATTAGATCATTTAATTTTATATACGCAGCACTGGGATGCTTTAACAGTTTTATAAACTTTAATGTTTCAATAAATACAAGCATGTACAGAACTGAATACCAGATACGTTTAAGCTAACTGGATGACGCAAGAACTTTTATAATAGAAACGTACGTGACTAGAACAGTATTACAAACATTTATCCCGTGTTCCCTTGGCGAAGTGGGTCAGCTATGAGCAAGGATAAAGTTGCCACGGATGTGGGCTGGAGTTATACGTGAACGCGCGAATCGTAAACCTCGGAGTTGAACAAAGCTTCATAAACGTGGGGTAGTGCAATTATGAGAGGTAATAACTAATGTTCGACTTTGTTGAAAGAGGAATTGTTCAACAGTCAACAGCTATGTATTATAATAGCTTTATTTTAAGGATCGCGTACGGTTGCCATTTCAAATTGAATAAGGGATGAAATGTTGTTATTATATTAACACTAGCTGTTGCTCCTGACTTCGTACGCGTCAATTTCTGGTATTATGATCGCGACTATTTTTGTAACATTTTTTCATTGATGATTCGCTCCTATTGGTCGCAACGTAATGTTATATATCCTAAAGCCTTCCTCGATAAATAAACTATCCAACAAAAGATTTTTTCAATTCGAAACAGTACTTCCTGAGATTAGCGCGTTCAAACAAACCTTAGATCATAAACAAACAAACAAACTCTTCAGGTTTATAATATTAGTATAGATAAAGCAAATATTAATTTGCATCAAGTGCGTCAAACGTATAGATAGTATAGTATTTATGTATATTAAGGTAAATACATATTGTCTGATAAACGATATGCATTTTTTTAAAGACAGTTAACAGACATCTATTACGCAGTCATTGCCTTGGGGATTTTGTCCTAATCGTCACCGGCTGTAACACAATTATACATATTTATGCTGTCATCGAAAAGTATTAAAAGTCGAGATATGTGAATCAATCTTCTTAAAATAAACTGTTAATATCTCAAAAAGTTAAACTTAAGTTTAATAATATATGTATGTATATGAAAGTGCAATTCAATCAAAAACTTGATTCCCTCCGGTCACGGAGACAAAACGTAAACATACCTTTTTGTCTCAAACGTCGTCAACGTGACAATCAGAAAAAAAACAAATCGTGTAGTCCAGAGGGGATATAGAATGAACGATCTAGAAAAAGGTAGTTTTTTCTTCACTCGAGTAAGAATTGATTGGAGTAAGGTATCATATCAATGGTATGACTTCAGTCTTATTTATACGTACGAGTATGTCGAAACATAATCATGTTTTGGCTTATATTAATATAAGACGCTAAATATTAAATCTAACATAAGGTTTTACTTCATTTCAGGTGGAAGTTCCTGTCGTCCCTCCGCGGCTTAATGAAACAAGTGAGTGCTAATTCTTTATCACCTATATCTACTGATGTAATCAAATTGATGTGCACTCAGAGTGGTGTTACAGACTAATATATCTGATTTAAAGAGAAGAAGAATAAAATGTGTTACCCTTCTTACTGAGCTTAATAAATTATGTAATCGTATTACATGCATCGCGGTTGAAGATTTTAAAATGCTCTACACTGACTCTACATAATAATATGTTTGTGTTAAAGAAAAGGATTGTGCCAAAGTTTTTTTTCTAGAATTTTGAAGTTAACCTTCAAAGGAATATGTTTTTACATTTATAGACGATCCAAGCACCTTAAAATACAATTCCTTAACTTTTAATTTTTTCTGATAGAAATTAATATCGAAATGTTTAATGCAAGAAATCCGGTTTTCAATTTACTCAAAAAATTTACGGATTAAAAAAACTATTTAATAAAATCACAGCTTTCTTAGGTAACTTTAAGTAAACACCTGTGTTGCTCCTTGTATTGACGAATCCTATTTCCTATTTCCAGCAGTATGAACTACTAATTTTACTTTCATTTTTTTCATGAAAATATTTTTAGGTAAGCGAGTTTACAACATATCAGATAATACGTACGAAAATACTACACTTTCTATTGCGTAACGGTATTATTCATTGATTAACATAAATTTCACAAACATCAAACATGTACGTACATTCATTCCATAGAACATTTCTAAAAATATAAAACTTTCTAAAATATGATTCGCTTTCAGAATCACTGTCATGTACATTACATGTACTTTATATTAGTAAATAAATGCTAATTAATTATCATTGGCACTTAATTAACGAGTCTCCTTTATTATAACACAGCATATTGCATACGTATGTATGTACATAGTTTGTTAATAAGTTAACGAAGAAACATAATAAAATATTTTTTTTTTAACAACAGAAACACTTGTTTAAAGGGATATAAATACTTACTGAATTATTATACCAAAAAACTATTCACCGAAATTAATCTCTTGTTATTTTCTTAGTTGATGAATATACAAAAACCACGTGAATCTAATATGAACTCGTAATGACAAATATCCTAATATCAAGGCACTATCCACTACTTATATGAACTAATCTGAAGTATGGGTGCATTGTGCACGGTACTAACTTCGCCGAAGCCAGCTCATTAGAAAAGCTGCCAACTTTTAATTTCTTCGTTCACGTGAATGTAGGTATTCCGGGCATTTTTATTCCAACTCATTACACGCAACGATTAATGCAACTTCCTCTTTGCAATATATCATAAAAATTGTTGCTACAAAACCAACAAGCTTAAACAAAACTACAACATGTTATGATGGCAGAAAACTACGAAATTATGCTGCTGATGCTATCTGATTGTTACGGGATAACTGCTTATTTTAAACCCTCGAAGCTAGCTTATGCCAAAACTCATATCAAAATTTTACTTTTGAAAATAATAATATACTATCATAGTTTCAGGTGGTAATAATAGAAAAACGTACTCGTATGTGATTTTAAATAAACAGTGCAGAACTTTAATATAATAGTTTAAACATTAGCAAGGGCTATTGTTTAAGCACGAAGGAATTTAGGTAGGACCAAAGTACCGGTAACTAACAATTTTCAAAACTCAGTGGCAGATCAGCAGATAATAATACATTAATAAATCATGAATAGTACATAGACTTTTCGTTACATAACAGTTATTTAGATGAACTAATTATTTATTTAATTGTTATTCAAAATTTTAACCCATTTATGCAGTGACTTGGGTGTAACGTATTGCTGGCAATACTGATGTGGTCATTAAGAACCACCATTCTAACTGTCGGACTCAATACATTTTAATAAAACCATTGTGTAGTACTAATCTCCAGCAATCTCGCACATTGTTCACGCAAGGCACAAACGATTCTCACCAATCTTCCGAGAACCCTAGTGTAAATGCAATCTGCTCGGGTTTAGCGACCCGTCTAGACAGAGAGCTGAGACATTGAGTTATAACTACATATTTAAACATTTATGAGAGAATGTACTTCCGCCGATGCTGGTGAAATTCCCCGAAGATGTGACTCACCTTCTGCTCCTTAGATTAATGGAAACGCACTTAGCAGGCTACTTCCTCCCGTCGGAACATCTGATCTCGCAGCCATAACAATATGAAATACAGAACTTTGACGAGTTCGTTTTTGTCCTGAAATTCAAAATTTTATCTTTTCTTTTTTCATCAGCCAAGGCATAAGCAACTAATTTTAAGGCGGTACCAGACGATCTTTGGTGATAGGCTTTTTTATCGCCGATTTTTTTATTTATTAAATTATTCTAAGGCTTACAATTTGACCTTAATATTTAAATGGGACTAGCTTTCAGCTTTACCCCAAGGCTTTACCCTAAACGTTCGGTTGGTGAGACATCGGCCTGTCACGATAAAAAATATAGTGGCCTTGAAATAAAAACTACGGCTTGAATTAAGAACCTACTCTTATAAATTATTAATTTGCGATGTACGTAAATAAAAAAAAGCTAATACAAAATACCACATAGGCCAGAATAGCAATATTATAATACCGCCTGGCTCGTATGTTCATCATAGTAAGCATAACGCCTTCCGTTCTCATTTGCTTGGGTTCGTCCTAGTTTCAAACTATTACGTGTCGGACTGAAAGAATGAAAAGTATGATAATGTGCAACCCTAGGATATTATGGAGCTAATGACGCTTTAGCATCCTATTTATTATTTAAAATGTTCGTCGTCAAACCTCTTACATCCGTCTAGCTAAACATAGCTTTTCAAACATTTAACTTCAAAATGATGTTAATTCATTTACTTCCTTGTAATTGCCGTACATTTTACCCTTCTGTATCTTATTCAAACGAATGAAATATTTTGTCTACCAAATTGAAGCTCCATTTACGAAGGCTAGCTTTAATTTGTAACAGTAATTACAAAGTTGGCAACCCTTCAACATTCGTTAACAATAATCGTTTGCAGACAGATAAATTGAAGGCACCGAAATGCGTTGGAATTGGGAGGTGTGGTGTGGGCCATGCTGTGAGTAAATCACGCCACTGTATCGACGCAATATCGCAAGTGCCTGGGCCACAATCGATGAGCGAAAATACTCTTATTATGTGTTCATTGTACACTGCTTTAAGTACGAAGGGGCAACTGAAAAAGCTTACATCATAACAATAATGATTTTACAAGCATGTGCGCTTCTTTGTAATATCAATAAAATGTTGCATTCTTTACGCGCTACCTACACATATTCAGGGATTTAGGATGTATTATAAATGATAAGAATTATGTCAAGGATTTAACTTGTTCGAAAGATACGAATTCTTGTCTAAAAACATGCAATATCAAAATACACAAACACGTTTCTAACAAAAGAATCCGCAGCAATAAAATTGTAGCACAGCCCAATAAGCTGAGTCCCGTTCCGATATTAATCCACACTTTATTAAACATCGGACCATTTATGGGCTACACAGCTGACAATTTATAAACACACTAGCTGACCCGGCAAACGTTGTTTTGCCATAAAAATGATTAAATTACTAAAATGGCTAACAAAAAATAGGGGTTGGTGGTAAAAGGGTAAATTTAGGGTTGTATATATTTTATAAAATTTTTATATTTTACTACCCTACTCCTACCCTACCCCTACCCTACCCCTACCCCTACCCTACCCCTAACCTACCCTACCCTACCCTACTTGTGAATCTAAACCATTCCCAGATCACCTTGAACACACACAACAAATTTCATCAAAATCGGTCCAGTCGTTTGAGAGAAGTTCAGTGACATACACACTCACAGAAGAATTATATATATAAAGATATTTATTTATACCTTATCCGTGGGAAATAGGATTCATATTCTCTTGAAAGATTCCAATGATCACCTAGCATATTCAACCCTTGAAAAGGCTATACAAATGGTGTTTGCGACATTCATTAATATCGTAAGTCACATTACCGACCAATGAATTAACAAATTATTACCTATGTACGGAAGCTAATCTGAGCTAATGGCCAGGAAATTGCCCGTATTAACATTTCCATTGCAAGCTTTATCGCCCCTTGTATCAACTTGTTTAACACATAAGTAGAAAATAACGTTGAGACCAACAACAACGTAGGTAGTAAAAACGAGATCATAAGAAATACTATTAAAATTAAAGCATTTCAAAGTCTGGGTTTCATAAATAAAGTCAGCAAACCATTTAAAAATAATGATACTCTTAAAATTCTTTATTTCAGTTTTGTTAGATCGATTTTGGACTTTGGCAGTAGTGTTTGGAATCCTAATTATATGAATGATGTTAATATTTTAGAAAAAGTTCAAGAGTAATTCATTAAAATATTAAATTATCATAACCGTGCTTCAGATCTTTCATATATTGACGCTCTCAAACGTTACAGGCTTCTTTCTCTAGCTCGTCTCCCGGTTCGTTCCTCTAGTCGCCTTAATATTTTAGTACCCCCCCCCCCTTGCAAAAACTATACGCGTAATAATTTCTTCCACCGTTGCCTAATTAAATACAATAATGATTTCTCAGATATTGATATCTTCACTAATTGTTTACCAACTATTAAAAAAAATGTCTTTCAGGAATTGTTTGCGCAAACAATTTAATTTATATACATGTGTTGGTTGTTCAGAAAAAAAAACACTTTTATTGCAATGTCAACACGCTAAAAAAAAAATTTTTTTTTAAGTTTAAGTAATCTTCGGCACTATTTTGTCTGTATCATGAAAAAAATTAAAAAATTATAAGAGCTATGTTCAGTAGAGATGTGCGCATTTAAAATGGTACCTGTAGGTAAACCTTTTTGTTTTTATTCCCAATATTTATATTCTGGAAACGTCTCTAAAGAAAGGCATAAAAACAGCTTTCGCCGTCCGTTCATTGATTAGGTGTTTGTTAAATAATATTATGAGTAACTAAGTATTTTCGTTAGTATTCTCATAGCTTGAACCCACACTCAAAACGTTTATCCAAATACCCCATGGTCTGCAGTGCACATGTTATTACATGGGAGTGGCAACGGCCGACGAAATTCGCTCTTTTGCCACTCTTCCAATTTATGCATGCGAATGTCGAGAAAAAGAACATGTGCCGTGGACTTTATTGCGACATATAAATTTCTGGTTCGCATTGAATTAAAAAATGTCTCATGCAACTTTTTTGCGCGTGGATCGTGAATTTGAATTTGCACCGGTTGCACCCTAAAATTTACCGAGAAACAAGAATGATCGTATGTGAATGTTATGATTTTTATTCTCCTAGTCTGGAAATATGAAATATCTATGAAAACTCAGTTATGTTTATGTTTCGTAGTTGGCAACAGGAATGCATACATATTTCAGTATTATACATGACATAAAACTCCCCAAAGTGTGCGTCTAGAACATTGGTCGTTCTGGCGTACTTATGTTAGAGCGCCATCGCGCCAGTGAACTACTCTCGTATTTATGTTGAGTTCTTTGCGCGCCGTCCGTTTTTGTACGAGTAAATCAAATACCACCACACACTAGTTTACTCTGTTACGAATTCGACTATGATTGAAAAAGTTCAACCATATTTACTGTTCTAAAGTAACTTTGCTCTAGAACTTGATGGGAATTTTAATTTTAAAAATATGTGTCCTTTTAAGTATGTTTATACGCATAAATTGTAAAAAAGTGGAAACCTCGATCAAATAGGTAATCACTTTTCGAAAAAAAAAAAATTCGTCTTAACAAAAATGCATATAGCATGTGACTTTGTCCGCAATCTCATTGTAATGTCGAATGCATAGGTTTTCCAAATTTACTTAACCTAAACCTTCTTCAAATGTTATTCCCTACGTTTTGTATATGTAAAAGCTAAAGCTTTCTTATGATAGGTATATCATAAGAAAGCTTTAACTTTTGTTTGTTTCTGTGGTTGTAGTTTACATTTAGGCATAATATTTACTCATGTAGGTAGTCGTAATTTCAGAAATGTGGAAAACAGTCATAAAGTCGACGCAACGTCGATACGATTATTTAACTAGTCTCGGTAAACATGTTACATAAATAGATAGATATAAGCGGTTTGACAATGTACTAAGTACAAACAGTGTTACATCGGGCTAAATACAAGACCATCGTTCAGTTGAAATAGGTGCGATTATTCAACAAATAAGTTTAGTCTGATTTGCAGGCCATTGTAACTTAGTGACGGACTTGTTGTGAAAACCTTAAATAAACATTTACAACAATAATGTACGCCCAAGAGTCAACCACCGTCACAGCGAATGGACAAACATAAATAACAACTTTTTCTCAAGGAACAACAAATAATGAATCTATAATCAAGTGCGAGCACGAACGATTAAACTGTGATCCATAATAATTATACCTGGATTACATCAGTTTATTGTATCTGCGCGAGCGCTAATGCATATATACGCTTTCCCCGTTCATGTAACATGTTCTTTTCTTGACCGAGGTTTTTGCTCTTAATAAAAAATATAACAGATCACTTTATCGAACGATATTGATTGGCATTCCTCGTCTATTTAATGCTTGGATAATATTTCAAAATGTTCAGGAATACCGCATTCTAGAAGTGAAATTACGCTACACAGTAAATTGGTTTACAAGCCAATACTGGTTAAAATGTATTGCTAAATGGTGTTGGAAATTTGATAACACTTAGTTTGATTCGGGAGAACGGATTAATAACATACTAAAATCATATCTCCCCTTTTATTATCTCACAAATACTCATATTATGCACCCAAGGACACATGTGAAAGATTAATTTTCCACGTAAGCATCTAAGACGCACGTTTACTAATCTCACAAACACCTCAGTGTGTAGGTAATAGTAAACGCGTTGCGTCGCGCGTCGTTCCAAAACTCAATTATGTGAGATCGTAAAACGTGCCAGCCTTGATTACCGCGACCGCCAATCTGTTTGAGCCGAAATAGGTCTCTATTATAAACCTTAGGTTATCTTATATCTTTATTGAGAGTTACCTAATCAAAGCAACACGCGAATATTTTATGGATGAAGTATGTATGGGTAATCAGTACAGGAAAATAACATACTTTCAGCCAAAGCAATATTTAGAAGTGATCTCGAAGAAAAATTTTATGATTTCTTACCATTTTTGGCATAAACGGCTAGTAAAGTTATAGTTGTTTCTTAAATAGTAATTTTAACTCAAACATATGCATGGAATTTAATTTGGAATAAATACGAATTATTATTACTTGGATTTCAATGATTCGGGAATTTTTTTTATGAGCTGCGTGATCATGGGACTTGCATTAATTCCGAAATATCGGAAACCCATAAGACAGAAAGTACATGGTATAAACTTAGGTATAAACGCCAAATCAATTATTATTCTCGTGTTAGTGACCAAGAAAGTTTCAAGTTATACCAAAAATCAAAATAACTTGATTTTTTTACTGTCGCAGTTTTTTTTAATTCAGAAAATTGCACCACTTCGACCTGTCTAGACGCCTGACTCGAGGGACGCGTAAAGAAGTTTCCCCTTCAGGTCCCTGAGCTGGTTCTAAAGGAACTTAGTACGCTATAGTTACACTGTGCTACCAAGTAAATGGGACTCACTGTACTACTGGCACACGTGTGTATTTCGATTACGGTAACTGTGCCACTCCTGGAACACCTGCAACTGCAACCTTTTTGTTTAAATATATTATTACTATGTTAATATAGCCGGTAGGTGATGACATCTTTACATTTAATATTTTTTGAGGCTTCCTATCATGGCAAATCATACCAATTGTCAGCTTCAAACAAGTGATTCAGATAAACGATAGCTATTAGTGAATCATAGGAATTTTATTTTTTGTTTCTCTTTATTTTTGTTTTTAAAAACGATTTTGCTTAGTGAATGCTGCCTCTGTATGTCATATTTTATGTCACTTGCATACGAAAATCACTGAATACAATATGTAATTGGTCACAACCAACTGCCTGGAAACAATGCCATTTTTTGCTCCGACTATTGATCACGCAACTCAAATATATCAAACAATACAACATTACAGTTTTACAATGTAATCGTGTATAAGAATCTAAATAAGCTTGCATTGATTCCACTTCAGGTAAATACTTACCGCTATTTGTAATTTCTGAAAATGTGTCGTAGTTTTTAGTAGCAACTCTTAGACGCCTTACAAAAAACCTGTCACGATTTCAAATTGTTTTTTTTTTACTTCGGCTTGTCAAGTACGGTTTTGCGGATTGCATGTTTGTAGTTTCTGGAAATTATTTTATCAGTTACTTCTTCCTTGGTATCTAAGGTAGTTCAAAGCGAAGATCTTCACAACTTGAAATTATGTTTTTATTTCGCGATTAGACCTTATTATTCGAACTTAACTCATAATTATTAATCGAACTAGTTTTTTTGCTGTGCCCTAACATTACGCACAATGGCATCATGGGTGGCCCGTATCGACTGGCGACTTAACCTATGAAGATAAAGGGGACACAGCGTGAACATGACAATGCAATGGTTTATAACGGTGACAAAAGCTACGTTGGGAAATGGCTACTAATGCAACGATTACACTCAATGAACCTACTATGTAAAAATCATAGTAGAATTGAACCTTTAAAGACGTTTTTCATCTTGCGATATCCGTCTGAAATGAAAGTATAACAGTTTAATAGAAGTCAGTATTCTGTGTGTCTTGTAGTTCCGGCACTTTAGATGAATAACACCAACCCTTCTCTTCTTGTGAATGTCGTAAGAGACGATAAAGGTTCACTGCTAGAAATAGACGAGCGGCATCGACTTCCTGCCAGTATTCGCCTAACTAGGATCGCCAAACTGCCTGCGATTTTGGCAGAGTCCCCCTTTTGGAGAGACTTTTGTCCAGCAATGAACCGAAATAGGCTGGTGATGATGATGATGATGAAGTACACTAAAAGGTGGCCGATATTGATTGATAATCATGGAGATTCTTGGGACATATCTATGCGCCCAGTTGTAGGCGCCATTTGGATTAGATGAAGACGATGATTTAATTATTTGTATCATCATAGTTATAATTTTATCCACTAAATTACTAGAAAAATAAATATGAAAAAGAATTAAAAATAAACGAGTGTTTATTAATGTTTTGATTTACTTTTTATTGCCCATTAGAAAATTGTTGACTAAATGTTGACGAAATGCCAAAAGCATTTTATTTCTCAACCAGTCTTTAGGTGCCTATGTATTTATTCAAAACCTATTTCAACATAAATAACGAAAACAGCAAAGTAAAACTTACCATTGTTATTCTTGCTGTTCAAATTACTTTGTATGTAGCGCTTAGCAACAAAATTCTCCATAAATGAACAGGCGAGATCACATCTGGTTAAACATTGGGGCATCCTAATCAGTGGTAATAAGTGCCATTTTGCAACAAAAATCTATAGCCTGGTGTGTAGACCACTGAACATTGCTTTAACGAGTTTCCTGCAATGATAAGTCGTTAAACAAATATGTGGGTTTAAGTAGTTCTAAATTATGCTAGCCATAAGCTGATACATTCAACAGCCCACACTATTGACCCGCTTTTCTTATTATAATTGGATATTTAAGAATAGTATTTGTAGATAATTCGAAATCGTTATCAAATGTGTATGGGAATGAGAAATATAAATGAAACAATCACTGATAACAAATTGCCTCAATTTATGTCTATACCTTACGAGACAATGGTCGAATATGATAGAAACGAAGCGGTAAATGTCTCGTTCTGCAACTATGTAAGCCATGATCGACGACCCGTGGGTATTTATAGCACCTATTACCAAGAAGTATGACATTAAGTTGCTCTGCATACAAGCGCACGCGCCACTCGGGACTTCCGCCGTAGAAATAGACGCAGTGTACACGCTGCTTCACTCAATTTAATAAGAGGAATCTTGACTTCATTCACACAGTAAACACAGTGAACATCTTCTTTTGAATCCCTTAGCTATGCTGACCAACAAATTTATTTTAAAATATTTAGTAAGATAAATGAAAAAAATCATTAAATATGTAATTTCTTTTTTATTGTTTGTTGCATAAATTGGTATAATTATTTTTAGCAAATGCTGAACATTCACATGCAATAACACAATCCATAAATGATTAGATGTAGAAAATAACGCTATCTCTCTCGTAAACTAAAAGTAGCATATAACTTTAAAGCTAGTTACATAGTATACATAACCATAACGTCAAAGTAAGTGCAGTGTGCACGCCTCTTCGCTCAATATAGAAGTGGAATCTTGACTCCATTCGCGATGAGCGAGATTGTGCCTTTTTGCCTCTGAACTGTACCTTTTTTGAGGAGTCCGTGTTTGATAAAGAAAACAGAACTATTTGCGATCAATCTGATGTCTCTCTGCCTGGCCATCAGTTCGTTCGAATGTCAGTGTCGTTCGGAAAAATCCTGAACATTAAAACACCTGAGCGCTCAAAATGTTGTGTGTCTAGATTATGCTAGCTAACGTTCGTTTAAAACCAGATGTTAATTGCAGAAATATTATGAAAAAATTTTTCGTCTAGTTGTTTTTCTCACCACGTCTGTGCAAATCGCAGCATTGAGAAGAACACATTTAATTATATATAATTCTTTGAGGAATCTTACAAGTGTAATAAAGGAAATTCACAAATCATATTCAATGAACCTCATCAATGAACTAGCCCCATATCACAAGTAACTTGTTATAACTCTTACGACATAACTGAAGTACAAAATGTTTCTGCTTATTGCATAAACGATGTCTCTCGTGTGATTCAAACCCACAACAATTAGTTTTATCACGTCGTTGTCGTCAAAAATTACAAATGACTGAAAATTTTTAGTTTATGTGATTTGTTGAAAAGAACTTTCTTACCGGTAGTTCTAGGAAACCGTCCAAACAGATAGATCGTCAGGACGCCGACATTTTTGTAATGTTCACTAGAAAATTGTTAAGAAATTCTATTTTATCGTCGCTCTTTATCTATGGTATCCGTTGACCGATCGCAGCTGCAGTTTCAATGTTATTGAAATTTTGGAAATAGCAGGTGTTAGTAAAATTGCTTCGAACTAAAATTACCTACTTCACAATTTCACTCTTGATAAGGCTAGACTTCATCATTCACTTACCCTGTACCCAGGTCATCTGGGGTCAGTGCAGTATATAATAAAATAAATAATTTCGTCTTTCATACAATCCAACAGTCGTCATCGAGTCATCTACCCTCTTCTCCATCATATCTTTTCTGACACAATCCACCCACCATTTTTAGGTCGCCCTATACCTACCTGTTCATCCATCAACCATCATATTCATTACTCTCCTTGTTACGCGCCCTTCGTCTCTTCTCATTTAATGGGCGAGGGCTAGACGTACTGTCCTGAATCTAAGGAGATTATCTACCTACGTTTTTTGTGAAAACTGTACGCTTACTAATGTCTTAAGTAAGTAAGTAACAGCCTATAATAATCCCACTGCAGGGAAAAGGCCTTCATCGCTGAATTCAAGTTACTACAGCTAGTACTGGCATAATCACCACGCTTGCCAAATGCGGGTTGGTGATCACAAACCCGAGCAACGTTCGAAAATTCGAAACTTTTTTGTTGCCCGACCTGGGATTCGAACCTGGGACCCCGAGATCTTGGCCCGGTATTTAAACCACTAGACCTTGGTTTTTCATAAATCTACTCTAAAATAATATGGAATATGAACACAACACGAAATATCGTTTGACTCGTCCATTTCTGAGACTTCATTTTTTGTTACAGCTTACATTAAATCATTGAACATATTATAAACACCGGTATCACGCACGAGTACAGTGAGATTATACATACAGGTAGGTTGCCTTATTACTTACATGAAAATTACTTACTAGGGGCTCACACAAGAGGATCATTCAGGACTTAAATGTCCTTAAAGTATTTCCTTCACCTTCGTCCCGAGTTAAGAGCCCAGTATACGAGTCGACTTTGCAAAGGATTTGTACCCAACCGAAACAACAGGGTGGTTCAGTGCTGCCTTAAGTCCTGCATAAAGCTGCAAACATTTAAGTATTGAACCTCGCCGCTAAGCAATAAAAAATTGATGGAAAGAATTACTTAAACAAACTACCTATGTAAGATTTAGTTGTTTCGAGATTTCTACCATGTAAGTACTTTATTTTGTATTAGTTTCCAATATTACGAGACTGTTGCAAGCGCCATGATCACGGAAGAACTGATAGCTAGTTATTTTCTAACTTAGTATTATAGGTTAACTGCAGTTACTACCAACAATAATGTTTATGATAAACAAAAGTTACGATCAACATTGTGACTCTACATAAACAATGTCCTCCGCATAAACGGAATCCGCGTCAAGTTTCACTGGTGGGTCGTGAATTATTCTGGTTTATGACGAGACTGATTGCCGGGTGACCCAAATACAATGACTGAACCACTGGTACCGCCATGCGCGTTCACGTAGCCAACGTGTAGATATTGCCCATTGCTTTCGTATATCTAGGTTGGTTGAAGTAGTTTCGGTATCCTTCTATTATTGAAACATAAATAAGGAACGTTGTACAATTAGCCAAAAAGTAATGGTTTTCGATTCCTATTGATTTTTATTATTAGCTGGAAATACATATCTCCAAAGGTAACCTTCGAAGCTCAATTCAGGAAAATAGAACGTTGTCTTGTTTACCGGTTTGGCAATAGAATTTCCGAAATTTACAGATATTATAATAATATTTTATTTTGTTATTTGTAAATAGGTGGGTACAGTAACTTATTTCGTTGCTCTATCGTAGACTTTGTGGTCATGAAATCAAGTCTGGTTAATTGTGATCTAGTACCTATATTACCTTTTACAGTTTTGACCCACTATGAAAACTTTAATCACTATACGAGTACATCCATGAATGAATCTCCATTACGCAAAAAATGTGTCCCGGTTATCTGAATATTTTCCCCTTGATATATCCAAGGAAGCAAATGTAGTAAAATTTCCGGAAAGAACAATGACAGTGTCAGAAAATGGACAAAGATACATTTGAGCCATAGTTTGCGCCCCCTAGCTTTATGAAAGTGGAAAAGTGAGGAAAAATTGGAGTATCTCTAAAGCTTTGATGCTTATTGATCGACCGTTGCAGGTGAAACTTCAATTTGATTATCTTTAGTTTCAGTTGAGTAGACAGAGAGTTTAAGTAAATAGTCATTCAGCGGCCTTTGTAGGCTGTAACTACGCATAGTTGCGAATACACTTATAAAGCAAATGCGAATGCAAATGTTACGCAGATAATTAATGTTACAAGCTTTTAAAAAGACATTATTACTCGTATGTTGATTTTATGCAAAGCTTTACCGCATTGCATGTACAAATCACAAATGTAGCTCCAGTCGTATGACAGTAAATATCGCATATTCTTTAAAAAAAAAAGTCATACGTTAGTCCTTTGACTTCGTGCCTAAATTACTTTTGCCAAAGTTTCAATAGGTTGTTTGTACCGCGAATACAGGGGTCCTGGGCTGCCTTTGAGCAAATTTCAATTATAACCACCCCGCCCCATGCGCTAGATCCCTTCTTAATGTATATTTTTCTGTGTTTATCTTACAAACAGTATTATGCAAATTAAAAAAGATGCTTGCAAATATCGTTTAGTAAACTAACGTTTCAATTAAACAAAGTTAGTTAGCAAATGAAGTGAAACAAAGTAATTACCTGACTGAACCCCATACCTTAGCTCGAAGGTACGTTCAACTGTAAGACAACCGTTGTCTTGCACATGTGAAAAGTGATTTACGTACTTCAGTTTTTCATGCAATAAATCTGCTTCAATGTTCTCTGTCCATGACTAGACACAATTATCACTGTCCAGAGCCACATTACTAAGATTACCGACTTGTATCAAACAATATTAGCCAGGATCAACTCACTCGATCAACATACTTTTCGAAGTAAAGATGATTGGGATAATATCACTCACACTTTACTATATGATAGGAAATGATAACCCATCTATTTGTAGATTGCTAGGCGTGTTTCTGCACTTTCAAACCCACTGCCAAAGCGCTACAGCCTCTGAG
Source organism: Anania crocealis (assembly GCA_949315895.1). Taxonomy (NCBI): domain Eukaryota; kingdom Metazoa; phylum Arthropoda; class Insecta; order Lepidoptera; family Crambidae; genus Anania; species Anania crocealis. The sequence continues at coordinate 10,538,645 of OX438865.1, read as the reverse complement.
CTACAAAGAAATAAACAACTATGCCATATTAACACAACACTTACTTAAGAAAAAAATACGAATTTTATTTAAAAAGTCTATGGACAAGATGGTATTCATTCGCTTATGTGAACAGCAAAAAAAAACAATGCGGGGATTGCCTGAAATAAACCAAAAGCGAAACAGTTTTTGGGTCTCCGAAATTTTATGATAGAACAGTGCTCGTGTAGATACGCAAGTTGTATAGCCGAGATTTCGTCGAGGGCAAGATCCATTGTGCTAACCCTCTTACCACCACCCCTCAAACCAGGGGTAAGCCGGAGCGGTTAGCGCCTCCTAACTCGCTTACAAACTTGCCAACTGAGTGCTGCTTACATTACATTACTGCAACATAACTTTATTTGATCGTGATTTATATTGCTTTATTACCTACACTTATTAGGTTCGGACGTAATTGAAGGAATGAACGTCACGGCGTTGTAGTCTTCGCTCATTTGTATCTTCGACCCATGACATTCCATTCCATTATTCCATCCATTTAAGCTACCGAGACATTAAGTCACCGTTTTTAATTTGTAAAAATCAAGTTTAAACGCTGATATTATAAGTAGGCTATTTAACAATGCGAAAAATAAAGTGCCCATTACTAATATCAGTTTATTTTATGAGTTTAATAATGATAAATAATAAATGATTTATATATAAATCCAGAAATAAAAATGCATTTATTTATTTAATTAAACGTTTGTCACGTAACACGAAACGCTCCCGATTGGTCAGGTTTATTATGACGTCACCTGCTTGTGTGCTTCGTTTACCTACTTGTGTTAAATTAGCTTTCCAAAATGTTTTAATAATATTTTTCTATTTTATCAATTGTTTTTGTATGATTTATTTGCAATATTTTACAGATTCTGTCAATCACTTTTACCATGGACAACGATTTTGTAAAAGCAGAAAGTGCAGTAACCTGCCCATTCATTTTAAATTTGTAACAAACAAAATAGTTAGTCGGGATCTGTAAGTGTAGGTAATGTTTATTGAAATCATAAATAAGACTGTAGCTACAATATTTAGCTACTAAGGAAAACAGCGGAAATATTCTAAGTGAGTTGCAAGAGGAATTCTGTTAAAACAGTAGAGGTATTATAAACCTCAAATCAATAACAAAATATTTACATTCTTAATGTAATAAATTATTAAAAATTGTAAATATTATGTTTACTTACATCGAAATGGTCTTCACAGAAGAAAATATTTGTACTATTCGCTATTTTATTGCGATCCCTTCGAAAAACTTGCAACCACTCTCTAATTTGGAACACTTACTAATAGTTTTGCGGAGTTTTTATAGACTGCATACCATTTTTAACTCATTTAATACATAAATCACTGTTAAAATGTTGATCCCATCGCACTTTCGTTATTTGTTTGCAATAAATGTATGTAAATGATATGTGCTAGAGATCACAATTCATACAGGCAAGTGATGTCGCCGACTCCATTGCAGCGCCATATTGTCAAAATAGATTAGAGAAGTAGATATTTTTCATTCAGTAAATATGTATCAGAATTAAAAAAATTACAATTTTTACTGGGTTCTTTATCTTTCATCATCATCATATCAGCCAAACGACGCCCACTGCTGGGCATAGGCCTCCCCCAAGGATCTCCACAACGATCGGTCCTGTGCTGTCCGCATCCATCGCTTCCCGCGACCTTGATCAGATCGTCGGTCCACCTTGTAGGGGGCCTGCCCACGGAACGTCGTCCGGTACGCGGTCGCCATTCGAGAACCTTTCCGCCCCATCGGCCATCGGTTCTCCGCGCTATGTGTCACGCCCACTGCCACTTCAACGATGCAATCCTTCGAGCGATGTCGGTTGTTTTAGTTCTCCTGCGGATCTCATCATTTCTGATTCGATCGAGTAGGGAAATACCAAGCATCGCTCTCTCCATTGCTCGCTGGGTGATCTTGAGCCTTCTTATGAGACCCATAGTAAACGACCACGTCTCACTCCCATAGGTCATTACTGGCAACACACACTGGTCAAAGACTTTCGTCTTGAGACACTGAGGTATTTCGGACGAGAATATATGCCGGAGCTTCCCGAACGCTGCCCATCCGAGCTGGATTCGACGAGAGATCTCTTTCTCGAAGTTGGACTTACCTAACTGGACTATCTGTCCCAGGTAAACATAGTGGTCAACAACTTCGAGTGCAATGTTCCCAACGTTAACTGGAGCGGGTGCAACATGGGCATTTAACATGATTTTCGCCTTGTCCATGTTCATCCTAGGACCCACTCTTTGAGAAGCATTACCGAGATCTTCGAGCATAATGTTCAGGTCTTCCAAGGTCTCAGCCATAAGAACTACATCATCGGCAAATTGCAGGTGTGTTAGGTATTCGCCATTGATGTTGATGCCGCGTCCTTTCCAGTCCAGAAGCTTGAAAATATCCTCCAACGCAGCTGTGAACAGTTTCGGAGAAATAACGTCTCCCTGTCTCACACCTCGCAGTAGTTGGATCGGATTAGAGCTCTGGTTCTGTAATCGGACCGACATGGTGGCGTTTTGGTATAAGTACTTTAGTACCTCGATGTACCTGTAGTCTATTTGGCACCTTTGGAGAGACTGCAGCACTGCCCAGGTCTCAATCGAATCAAAGGCTTTCTCATAGTCCACGAACGCTAAGCAAAGTGGCAAGTTATACTCTTCGGTCTTCTGTATAACTTGCCGCAGCGTATGAATGTGGTCTATGGTACTATAGCCTTTTCGGAACCCGGCTTGTTCGGGAGGTTGGAAGTCGTCGAACTTGCGAGTGAGACGATTCGTAACGACTCTCGAAAACAACTTATAGATATGACTCAGAAGCGAGATGGGTCTGTAGTTCTTCAAGAGAGTTTTGTCACCCTTCTTGAAGAACAGCATCACATCGCCTCTGCCCCATGCCTTTGGCGTTTTGCCCTCGAGGATGACAGAATTAAAGAGCTTCTGGAGGACCTTAAATACCGGCTTACCTCCCGCTCTAAGGAGCTCTGTTGTGATTCCGTCATCACCCGCCGCCTTGTTGTTTTTAAGCTGCTTGAGAGCCATTCTAATCTCGCACAGGCTGACGTCCGGGATATTTTCAGAATAGTGTCGGGTAAGCTTGGCTCTAGAGTCTTTAGCCTAGCTTTCAACAGGTGTTTTCGTGGAGTATAACTGTCCATAGAAACTCTCAAACACTTTATCTTTAACCTTTACTTAATAATATAAACTGGATTTCAAAAACCTGTGAAATATTAAAATTTTAAATCAAATATTAAATTGCTTAAATATCTTGTAAAGTATTGATAGTACATGTTTTGGTAAGTAAGTATCCAACCAAGTTTATAAGGTTAAAAAATATCATACAATCCTTGTAAGTATTTCAAATAACAATGCAGTGCTATAATGCAGCATTGGACGCACGTCCACCTAGTCAGACACTCACATAAATTATTTAAATTTTTTTTTAAATATATTTTTAGACTAACGTAGTTTGTAATTATTTAACACTATAATATGGGCATTGCCTGAAATAAATTATTTTATTTTATATTATTTTAAATACACTAATTAAAACTGATGTCGTGTGTGTCAAGTCTATCACTTAGTTTAAAGGCTGCTAAAATTAAAGGTGTTCATCACAAATCTTGCTGAGGCAAATCGACCTTCCATCGCGCTCTCCGTCTAAGGCAAAGAAAACAAAATAACTTATTTCGCGATCTCTCCGCAGAAATGACCTCGGTCCCTACTCCCTAGCTACCTAACGCGACTCCAGAATAAACGTTTATGACTAACGTGAAAGTCACTGGAGCAGAAAAAGATTTTGTGGCTTATTTTTACGCAAGTTCACAATGAAAATGTCGTTTAGGTATATGAAAAAAGTAAGCGGGCGACCCAGATTTGCATTGCCATTTCGCCATTTAGCTCGTGTCTGGGAGATTTAATTTTACTTACTTTAATAATGGAATGTCAATGATTGAAGTAAAGGCAATCTTCGCGATTGGTGGATTACTATTATTGCAAATGTACTCGTATATTCGTAAGTACATTTATTTTTTGTTGCTCTGTAGACGAATAAACTATTTGTAACAATTTTGCAAAGCCCATAATTTTAGCATATTATGGCTTTTAAAATGTTTAGCGCATAATCTACTTGTGGCGATAAGCTGAACAGACTGCATCGAGTCTGCTGTGGAGGAAACCTGAAATTATGCTATCTATCAAATGGAGAAAGGTACCTGGGTCATGTGCTTTAAGCTATCCAAAACGAAATTCTGCAATTGATTATCATCGGAAAAGTAGCTGGAAGAAAGAGTGTTGGACGAAGGATGAAGAAGTGGCTGTGAAATACAATGGACTGGAGTCACAAGCGCATCGGAGCTCGTCTACCTCGCCAAAAACCGAGAAAAAATATGAGAAGCTAACTGCCAATCTTCACTAGTTGCCTAGTTGGAGAAGCACAATGACGTAACATCTGATCTCCTCCTATACATAATATCATCATCTGTTCATGTATATCTGTGTCATGTGTTGAACTGTACCAAACCATATAATTTCGCACAATGTTTAAATAGAACTTTTAAAAGTTTGTAATGTAAGTATATCGTAAAGTACTACTTACTCCATACCTACGGATGAAATGTTGTTTTTTATTACCTTATAATAATGTATGTAATATCAAACACAAGCTTAGGTGGAACAGGCCTATTACGTAGATAAAATGCTTTATCCATAAGCTATCAATGTGGTGGTCGTGAAAAATTACCTTTTTTATGGGTTACGATTCCGTATAATGGAACTATTACTCAGGGTTTATTGACATAAGTTATTCTAGCAGGAATATGTATAGTCTTCTGTGTAAGCAGTGTGTGTGGCACTACTATTAATTTGAAATATTATTATGTTATCTGAATTTTTTCGGCAATTCAAATGAAGTGACGGTATTTACTTTGATTCAAATAACCATTACCGCAGTAGAGAAATCAGTTCATGCAATGTTGCCTTCCTCTCGACCGCGAGCTTTCGACAATGACCTTTATTGAAACAACTTGTTTCGTATGCATTGAGTTAAGCGACTGAGACAACCCGCAACACCCTTAAGTTTATTTAGTGCATAACATTTTGTGAAATAATTAAAAGCCACCTAACCAAATTTCACTAAGTTTACGTTTGACCGAGGTTATATTTGACTTGTAAACTAATACACGCTTGTGTTTTAATTGCTATTATGATGGGCGTGCCCTCACTGCGGTATATTTACTACATAACCCGGTAATTGCCCCTAGGAACTATTTTATGACTAATAAAATCCTAAGGCTGTAACGCTAGTCTATAGGTAGGTGGGATCCTTCCCATTTTCGTTATAAACTAGAAAAATTAGTAGAGCGTGGATCTTCTTACCTACGAAGATTCAGTACCAGTTTTCCTTATGGCAAGTGCCTAGAAAACCGTTTATTCTCAAGTAAAAGTACCTACTTTTCCTAATGACGTCATGCTCCCCGGCGGAACTACTTTTGATTTAACTAGTGTAAGTTTCTAAAATAAATCTATGAAATGTCTATAAAATTCTAGTCCTATTTAAAAAAAATCTATGTCTTAGGTTTCGCCGTAGTTTGTTATTGAAAGTGGTTGCGCTGCAGAGTATCCTTCCAGCGAAACCATCACGATATATCTATTACTATGCATAGTATAATCAAATTTATAGTATCAAATAATTCTATAACAATTCGATATTTAATTAGGACCCCCAAAGCCTCATTAGAATTTATATACACGGAAAATGTGGTGCCACAAATTTTCTCTTCGAAATAGTTGCTAAACGCCTAGAGTAAAGTTCTTAGCAACATTAGCATTAACATAGGTAATGCTAATGTTGCTAAGCATTAACATTAACATCGGTTTTATTTATTTTAGAAACTTACACTAGTTAAATCAAAAGTAGTTCCGCCGGGGAGCATGACGTTCCTAATGTTACCCGTCTTACTTCTTGAAAAGAAAATTGGAAAGAAGGCGGACTGTGCCTGGAATTTATGGAATTATATATTATACACATTAACAATTATATTGTCGACCGTAAAATTGTTGTAGCACACTGAACATTTTTGACTGAACGGCCATTGCGATCGGTCTTGGAATCGCCGTGAATATCGACCTACAAGAAAATGTTTCGTATATTTGCGTATTCCGACAATCTAAAAGACTAAACCAACTAACTACAGGTGCATGAAAAGATGCACGTTGAAGAATGCAAAAAAAAATTAATTTTTCACGTTATAAGGTAACTGTAATACCTAATTATAATACTTTCCGTCCAAAACAATAATAGGAAAGTATAACAGTAGAACAATTTCTTAACGGTTAGATCTTGAAATTACATCCTTGGGAGATTTTCTTTCTTTCTTGCCGGTGCGGCGTTCCGGAAAAAGACTAAGTAAAAAGTATTTTATCACAAAATTTATTTTGCGTTAGGGACTTTATTCTTTAGAGGCTGTGAATGCAAATCCTTCGAATTCTTATCTAACTTCCTTCATCCGTACTCATTAATCACAAATTCAAGACTCTTAAATGTGCTTTTCACACCATCGTATCATATTTTATTTCGAAAATTTTGGTTTACTTCGCTTGAATGTCAGCTTTACCACTATCCCAAAATCTGTTGACATCATAGTGTTTTAACTGAGTAATAAATCTGGAACTTCAATCTTATAGAAAATTCTGTCAAAGTCACTTTATGTTCCATTAATTGATGGCAAAACAATTTTTTGTTGGAGGTATTTTAAAGGACGTATTGTTATTTATTATTTCATCATCTCAGTAACCTATGAAAAAATAATAGATCCTTTGATATCAAAAGTTCGTGTTAACTCTTAGTGTAGTCGATGAAAACTTTCGATTTGCTAAATTAAATGCATACTACGCGTACGTTGCGATCCGTTAACTAAATTTCAATATCCTGGATAGAGTTTCACATACGGAGTAATATAACCTAGCGAGGTTGGTCGCGGAAATTGAACGTTTACTCGTACAGTAACATACATCTCGAGTGATTATTAATTAACCGACCTGTAGGTACGTATTTTCTATTTTCCTAAAAAATAAAAGGGTTTTCTCCTTTATAAAAATAAAACGACGACATTCACAGTGCTACCGATTTTTAAACTGGTGCCCAAAGTTTTATCGGTACGTTACTATATTTTAAAAGGAACGCAATTGAATTCCCTCAAGTGGTTTTCGCGACAGTCCAAAGAAGGCAGGCTCGTTCAAAAGCTATTTTATTCGAGCCCAATCGTTATGCGGCAGCACGCGCCGCTAACTGTGTAACAGTGCCCATTTCCGGCGGTCGTCCCGCTATAGCATCGACTCTTGCGATGCTACTTTCTGCCTGTATTATTTACACGTGTTCTCACGGGCTCAAAGGGGGGAAGGTACAATGACTAAATTAACGGTCTCATCCCAATTTGCTTCCTCTCGTGTGCCGCCTTGTTGTTTCTTACAAAATTGTGCAAATATTTTAATCTCATTCATCCGAATTCCAACATTAGTCTTACTCTTACCTACGGGTATTACAAATTTACCTTGTTTAATTATAAGTAAATATGATTCCTAAAGGGATGACTCAATCTAACCACATCATGACGATGAAAATGCATCCGTGACACCAATAAAACAATTACTAATGTCATCATTGTTATTTAGTCGCCGCAAACATGTTAGCGGGTTATCCAACACACTTCACATCATGTTTGTTAAACAAAACCTTCTTATTGTCCACAGATAAATATGACGAGCTTATGAGACCGCCGTTCGTTGCCGAAAATGGCAGTGGTGATAATGGAGCGTGTGCGGTACATCGTCTGCGCTCTGCTGATGCTGTGCCCGCTGGCGCTGAGTCGCCACGACGATGACTTTGCGTTCGACAACAGTGAAGAGTTTCAGGTCAGTGAAGTTGTCATTACATCTTTATTTGTCCAGCGAGGCTCTTCAAGGCGTAACCAATGCGACTAGTAGTGATAAAAGTGCGTGTTCGGGTCGTACCATTAGCGATGATTTTATTTATTATCTGCCCATTAGCGCTCTCGAAGAACACTTCGTTTTTATGAACAACTAGCTGTTGCCCGCGACTTCGTACGCGTCAATTTCTGTTATTATGATTTTTGCAACATTTTTCACTGATGCTTCGCTACTATTGGTCGCAGCGTGATGTTACATAGCCTAAAGCCTTCCTAGATAAATTGACTATCAAACACAGAAAGATTTTTTCAATTCGAACCAGTACTTCCTGAGATTAGCGCGTTCAAACAAAGAAACCAGCTTTATAAGATTAAGTATAGATAACGCGTTACATATATCAGGTTACAAAAAAAGGTTTGCATGTCGACAACACTCAAGTGTTTCAGGTCAATAGTTGCACTCAAGAATTTGCATCTTGTACCAGTTAAATAAGATTAACCGTTTTTGGTATGACGGTATCGAAGTCCGTGACGTACAGCGCGTGCCAAGCCAAACTACTAACGCTTTGTCGACACGACAGACAGTTACCTAGTAGTGAAGAGATAGGTTAGTGAGGTAGAGTGGATAGTTTGACACGCAATGCACTTCTTTGTTCCATACAAATTACAGGCCTCATATAAGTGGCAATTGCAAAACGACATCATTAGAATTAATTGTTATTTTCCAACCGATCTGATTTTCTCACAAAGCAAACTCACGTGTTTCTGGCATGCATAGAAAGCAAATAGAAATTATATGCCCATAAATTATTAGTATGAATAGATTGCCGTCCATGTAAGGTTGGTACGCATTCATTATTTCCTGTACATATCAACTGTAATAAGCAAGTCCACACTTCCTTCTATCACAATACGAAACGATGCTTTTTTTTATTTCAGGTCGAATTAACAGCAAACCATTCAGAAATAACTAAAAATGGCCTAAAAAGGTTATGGGGTGTTCCTGACACATCGGCCTACGTAGGACACCTGTTTCGTATGGAAATACCAAAAGAGGCTTTCTCCGGCGAAGTATCGGCTTATAAGGTAACCTATTTCCTTATCTACCTAAGAGACACTTTTATAGATTTTTATACTGGACAGCTACGCTAGTCCGTAAATTCTACGCGTCCTACAAATATGTGATAGTGAGAAAAGTACATTTAAATTAGTGATGATATCATTAGATAAGAATATTATGTTAACCAGACCTATATAAGAATCATTAATGTATCCATGGCGCAACAGAAAAAGCCAAAAAAAGTTTGATGTAAGTAATATTATTCTATGATGCCTAAGTTACGATCACAAACTTATTATATTAAAGGCTTTTAATTTTATTCTAATAGGTACTACGTCCTTGTGACCTGACCTAATTTTATTGTTGTTAAGGGGCGCATCTGTCGCGATTTTGGTTTCCGACTAAATTGGATCAGACCATTGAAAGGGGTTGCGGTGCTGTCACCGTGATGGCTTAAGTTATGTACTATGTACCTACCTATATTCAAAGCCATTTTATTTTTATGTACAGGATGCGAAATTGCCAGTTTTGTTTGTTTTTTTCCTTTGTTTTCTTGTTCCACTTTCACGTTTGAACTGTTCGACTAATCTTCATGAAATCGTTCGTCGTACGTCTACCCTTTTCCAAGTACAATCGGTTCCACGTGTACATAAAATAGGGGGGCAGGCAGGAGAGAGGGCTCACAGAATAAGATCGACTTCGATGCAAATCGAGTTTAAAATTCACTTGGCTTTATTGGCAGTGTTCAGAATCCCGACTAAAGCCTCGGGAATCGAAATAGATACAATATTTAGGTTATTGCACAATGAAAAATAATGAAAATAAGTTTAAGCGAGGGACAAGAACTTATCGTGTGACTACTCTGACAGATTGAAGTATAGTCCGTTCCTACAACTTATTTTCTATCTAACTTTTCTGAATCTTTTCAGTATGGGCAAAGTTTGAAGGTTACATTTGCAAGTGATATCAATAGAAACGATCACATTTTCTATTCTTTTTTACCGCTAAATTCTGTCATTCGCTTCGACATTTTCCTCGTACAAGTATTCTCATATATTTTTGTGTTTTTGTAAAATGACTCAATGTTAAGTTTGTTTGCAAAATGAATATTCTTGGCAATCATTGAATCACATGCTTCTGTTGAATGTTAATTACGCATAAAGTGATGTTAACGTCAACTACATTCAAAGAAAGATACTTCCGATGTTTTGAAAGTACGAGTATCTCGCGTGATTTTCCTGTATAGTCTAGCGCTGTGATGTGTATAGTATGAATGCCCGATGACAGGTTCGCCGCGAGGATGGCCGACGCATGCCGACCTGGCTGGCCGTGGACTCGAAGCACGGCCTGATCAGTGGCATACCGCAGCAGGCGGACCTGGGCCCGCATTCCTTCACCGTCACGGCGCACGGCCGAGCACACGGCCTCTCTGCCAAAGACTCATTTACCATTGAGGTACGTATACGACATAGATGACAATGCCGCTATACTAAGCAACTCGAATGGCTTATATACATATACATATACATGGCCTGTAATAGGTTCTCAAATAAAATTTGCAATAGGATATACATAATTTATTGTTGAAAATTAAGATTTTCCCAAAAATGTGAGAAGATTCGTTTGAAAAGGAAGTTTTAAAGGGCTTAGTTCAAACAAATAAGATTCAGGTCTTCGGTAATTTATGTTCCTTCGTAAAATTGGAATGAAGGCACGTAATTGCCGAAGATTTATGCATTTCTGAAAAGTTTCTTGAACATTTTGTTGTTGAGCACTTTTAAATAAATAGTTTTTCATTTTTATATAACGCTTTTATCCGCTAATTATCGTTGTCCTATAGCGATGTTGAATTTTAAAATGGTACTATATAATTGATGTTTTCAGGTAAAAAAAGCTGAAGACAAACCCCACTCCAAGTATGGCTCTTGCAACGGTAACGAAAAGCGTCTGGTGCTCATGATCCTGATCGACGGCGCCTTCCAGCAGATCGCGCCTCGGCAGCGGATACGTGCGCTAATGGAACTCGCTAACTTCATGGCTCTCGATTGGGTAAAATTTATAACCATTATTCAAGGTCAAACAGACGCAGCACAGTATCTCTATTTAGTGGCAATTGCAGCACAAAAGAGGTTGAAAACTTAAGATCTAGACTTTGCGGTTAATAAAATCGCGCCGCGGAATACGCGTGCTCAGAGCTTTAAGGCCCTTGCTTGACTGGGTTAATTGTCTCGCCATTTTCCAAGGTTATATCTCTGAAAATTTTTAGACTTGCATTGGTGTGCTGGCCTAAATTAGAATGTCATCACCTGTTCTCGTCTTATGGATGTCGTAAGAGGCGTCTTAAAGATTTAGTCTATAAAGGTAGCAATATCTTAGTAAATCTTAGTGATTCCGTTAAAAATACGACTTTGCGATCTAAGAAGAACATCACTAAGGTCTGAAGCTGAAACTAAAGTGGGCACATCTACCTGCAAGCAATTCCATGACGACAAGAGAAAAAAAATTTTTTTGAGTGGTACATTTTTAACTGTGTAAACTAGTAATGTAAGACTTGTACATTTTTAATTTATAAAAGTAAAGTTAAGCCTATAATCATCCCACAGCAGGGTAAATGCCTTCATTATTGAATTCTTAATACCACTTGGTTTTTAAAGTTATTCAGAAAATAATTGGTACACTTTGTTACGAGACTAGGACTAGGAGTCTTACTTGCTTGATATTTTATTTCAGGACGAGTTCTGGATGGCTCCATACAAAGCGGATCTGGTGCAATCCCAGACTGTGCTGATGACCGGCCCGGGAACGACACAGCGGAGGCGTGGAGACGCTACTACTGCTATTTATCTAAATGTAAACGATATTTTATTATTTTTTGTTTGTTGTTTGATTAACCAATTTTGAAATTGCATAAGTACAATCGATCTTTCTGTTCCCATGTGTGTCGCAAGAGGCTACTAAAGGACCACTGTCAAAAGATGGCAGGCAGCAACTTCTTCTTGTTACCATTGGCCAAACTGTGATCGCCAACTTTCCTGCAAAACGTTGAGATTATGGCAAAATACTCCTTTTCGGATAGGCCTACGTAATGTGTTGCTTACTATTTAATACTAGCGGCCCCGTCTTCGTATCGCCTCTGAATAGTGTTTGATTTGGACGTCCTAAATGTCATTGTCATCAAATATGACGGGGTTGGAAATTTATATGAAGAAATACAGTTTCTAAGTTAGTTATTTTACGTTAACTTTCCAATGTTTTTAACTTCTCTTCCTATTCCTGACCAAGACAAATCCAATAAAACCAACATTATAAAAATCGGTCCAGCCGTTCTCGACTTAAAAGTGGTGTAACTAACACGACTTTCCTTTATATAATATATAGATATAATATCGTAAATGATTTAGAAGAAAATTGGCAATGAAATAGTTTGAGTCCTGGAAAAACAACCGAAAGTTTTTAGCCCTAAAATCATTCTTTGACGAGTTGAAAAGGGGAAGTCTGTGTATGGAATCAATCATTTCTTACCCAATTTAGATGAAGTTTAGTTTAAATATAGTTTGCAACCCTGAAGATTACATAGCTTGAAGACCTCCGTGGCGGAGTGGCGTACAAGCCGGTTTTCAAGGTGTCGCCTGCTCCAAGGTCCCGGGTTCGATTCCCGGACGGGTCAATGTAGAAAAAATGAGTTTTTCTACATTTTCTCGGGTCTGGGTGTTTGTGGTACCTTCGTTGTTTCTGGTTTCCAAAATACGAATGCTTTAAATAGTTATCCAAATTGGGATCAGAACAATGTATGTGATGTTGTCCACATTTTATTTATTTATTTATAGTTTTAATCTATGAAGTCATCCTCTAAAAGAGTTTTTAAAAGTTATAGAAGTGTTTACATTATAGTAAAATCAATATTTTCTTGTCTGCTAAAGATAATTGTTTATTTATTAGGTCAATGGAATATTTTTTTTTTTACTATTTAATTCCACACGAAATTTTTCGCACTTACTTTTATTAATTGCAAGTTGTCTTCTACTCGTATCATTTTCATCTATTTACTGTGCCTCGGGTCTATATGGTTGATCAATAAATGATTGAGTATTGAACAGATTGCGATTGCGGGATCGCTATTTAACCGATAGCTACGATTTCCTCGCTGCCAGAGGTTTAATAAAAATAAATATTACTTGTATATAGGTGGGGTGCGAAGACAAACTATGGGCACGGCACAAAGTCCTAGTGGCGGGCATCCGGGAACAGTCTCGGGACGGCACGCTGGCGCACGTACTGCGGCTGCCAGTGCTCGGCTGGAGGCTCGCCGCCGTCAAGCCGCTGCCCAGGCTCAAGAGACAGGTACCCTACTTTTAGTAAAGATGTAATTGTAACTACTGCTATTAATAAATATGCTTTTGTCAAAACCTTTCCAAGTGTTCTATCAATCAATCAACAGCCATTTGTCCGTGTCCCTCCCTCCCTTGCTGGACGTTGGCGACCTTCATGTAACTTTCTTCATCCAATTTAATTGCTTATAGAACAGTTTTCAAAAAATCAGGATGATGTCTCATCTTTACCAATTGTTAAATATTTGTGAATACTTTTTGAGGTTTCACCAGAAAACAACAATCAAATAAAGATGTTAATTAACCCTTTTCCTGGGAAGATTTAAAAAATATCCGCTAGGGGCAGCACCGGTGGGGGTACATATAGTTTGAATTCTCTATTGATAACAACGTCAAACGTATATGATGTAAGTACCTGGAGCGAAATTGAAATATGCAAAAGTGCAAGATCATCTTGTCCGGGACTTAAAACGAGGGCTTGCATGTCGTAGCTTAGCCGTGTCAGGTAATAAAAATGTCCTAGTTGAAATGTTAGTTGGTTCATAAATTTTCTCGTAGGTATACTTATGTCATTGTGTTGTTAAAATTTTTATTATTTTAATTAAGCTAAGTTGTTTTTTTTTGTATATTTGAGAATTGAAGAATGCATTGCAAACTGTATTGAAAAAAATTAAAAATGTCCAGTGTCAGGGCCAGCTTCTTCTTAAGAACTGCTCTCACATTGATGCTTTACTTTTAAAAATTTGAGGATTACACTATACTTTACGGTTAAGATGCACTACGTGCAAATCAAAATTAAAAGAATGGAATAAAGGCAAAAATTCGGCAATAATCCAGACAATATTTTAAGTCCTCCCAAACGCAAACACGTTAAGAAATCAATCATAAGATTTGTTCGGAAAAAAAACAAGTAAGTATTTAAATGATAACCATGAAAACATAATTATGTGTCTTTATAAAACACAGTGTTCGGTGAAGAAAGCTGTCTATGATATCTTTGCCTTATCAGTCTATGGAATAAAAACTTACCAATCGTCTCTGCTCTGTGAAAAAGTTTACCTCTTCTCTCACCAGCTGGCGCCACTTTGTACCAGACTTTGCGCGTTCTCGAAATTTCCTGTCATAGCGTTTGTGATTTTTGCCGCGGAATCAGCAAAAGTTTTCAAAGTGAATTTATAGTGGTAAATTCGGATAAAACTCAGTAAAAAGTGCTTTTTAAGTGACATGGAGAACAATGGTGATAGCGAGAAGTCGAGTTCCGTCGCTCCGGATGGGGGACCGGCTCGAACCGTTTCTCCGGAATCGGATTCTTCTTCATCATCCTCGGAGGATGAGAGATTCGCTTCACCACCTCCAAACAAGAGACGTAAGTACCCTAAAAGGTCTCGCTCACATTCTTACGACCCTCGGGTCGATACATTGATAACCCAAGTAAGTTATATTTCTAATTTTATTGCGCATAACATGCCTACCCCAACGCAATCATGCGATAGTGTGCCCAGCACAAGTTTGCAAACGGGCCTTGAGACTCAAGAAAAGTTTTTAACAGTTCCCTGCTTGGCAAATACCTTGTCGCTTGGTGATGTTAACATTGACCATGACGAAAATAAAGTGTTACCTCTTGCTAATTCTGAGCGTCTTAGAGAACTTAAAAACTTACAACAATTCGATAGTCAAGCTTGGAAGGGCATTCGATATAAAAAAGCATTGCAATCAAGCATGGCTTCGCCGGGTTTTATGGGCTTAAAGATCAATGACGAACTGTGCCATTTTAATAAGAATAAAGATTATTTAGCTTCAACCGAGACCCTAATGGCCGGCTTATCAAATGTTGTCTTGCATCAGAGACACCTAGTTCAAGAGTCATTACAAAAAATTTTAGATTGGGCGTCCACTGACCCAACAAATTTAAATGCCAATAACCTACTTGAAAAATTTTCATTAATGTTCGGCCCAGGCTCTGCAATCTCTAAGAATTCAGAGGTGACTATGCAGATTATTTGTGGTAAGCGAGCTGAATGCATTGAATTAAGACGTGAACGCATTTTAAAAGAAATAAGCAATACTAACCTACGGGCTACCTTACAAAATGTCCCTCCAAGCTCTGAGTATCTTTTTAGTCGAGAAGCTCTCCAACCAATCATTCAGTCTCTAGGAGGTTCGCAGACATGGTTAAATACTCCATCTTATTTAACTAAAAAGAAACCATATAATTCCCATGAACAAAGTGCATTCAAAAAACAATCTAAAGCTTCACATACAAAAAATTCTAATTTTAAAAGTTATCCAAAGAATAAATATAATTCAAAGAAGCCCTTTCGGCGCCCCAACAATACAGAACACTCCAACTCAAATGCAAAACAAAATTGACTATGCTCAAAGGAACTTCAGTGGCGGATGTCTAAAGGAACATGTAGATATTTGGCAGAAAATGAATGCAAATCAGTTTATCTTAAAAGTAATTACAAAGTGCAGAATACCATTCAAGACAAAACCCCCACTGCAGTTCCCTTACAAAAATGTTCAGAAGAGGTACTCAACCAAAGTCACATCGGAAATGACAGACATGATCAAGGACCTCAAAGAAAAAAAGATTTTAGAGAAACCACCTATTTTAAATCCGGGGTTCTATTCAAAGATGTTTTTAGTGAAAAAGTCAGATGGTGGAATGAGACCCATATTCGATCTACGTCGTCTCAATGCCCATGTTGCAACAAAACATTTCCACTTGGTTTCCCAGTCAGATGTAGCGGACTTCCTACAGGGCTTCGATTGGTTGGCGAAGATCGACCTTCAGAATGCATATTTCCACCTGCCAATAGCAGAGAGTCACAGACGATTTCTAAGGGTAGTTTACAATCAAGAAACACTACAATTAACAGCTCTACCATTTGGCCTATCTTCGGCACCGCAGATTTTCTCAGCGGTGTCAAGTTGGATTGCGGAAATCCTACGTGCCAAAGGTATTCGAGTCCTGGTCTATTTAGACGATTATCTGATAAGTCATCAGAACCGTTCTGTTCTAGTCACTCAGGTTGCGGAAACGCTGAGATTGCTAGAGACTTTAGGATGGCATGTCAACCATTCAAAGTCATGTCTGAAGCCCACCCAGGAACTAGAATATCTAGGCATAAACTGGAATACTCTCAAAAACACAATGACCTTACCACAGAAAAAAGTAAACAAGGTAAAGGCATTAATATCTCAAGTCGAGACCTCAGGTCTAACATGCACATTGAAACAGGCTCAAAGTCTATTGGGCCTTTTAAATTTTGCAACATTGACTGTCCCCGGAGGACGTCTACACTCACGCAAGATGCAATTGTTTTTGAGAGATTTCCAAGAGGGACGACTGAGGGAGAGAAGGATTCTACCTCAATCTGTTTGCCAGGATCTAAAGTGGTGGTTAACAGCAGTGGAATGCAGTTCCAAACCATTACGCCGAAAAGAAGTCACACACTTCTTAACCACAGATGCAGCGGATGCAGGGTGGGGCGCTCAGTTAAACGGCATGTACCTGTCAGGAAAGTGGACTCCCTTTCAAAAGAGATGGCATTCCAATGTGAAAGAAATGTACGCAGTGTACGGTTCAATTCTAACTCAACAAGATCAATTGAGGGGAGCTCACATTCTAGTACAATCAGACAACAGAACACTTGTGGCATACATCAGAAACGAAGGGGGCACCCGGTCACTGGCCCTCCTGAATTTGACCACCAAGCTTCTAAACTTGACCGAACAGCTGGACATAACAATGTCAGCGTGTTACCTACCAGGAAACCTAAACGGGATTGCAGACCGCCTATCCAGGGGTCGAGCAGTACCCGAGTGGCGTCTATTGCCCCAGGCCGCGGAGGCCATATTCAACGTATGGGGCGTTCCCGATGTAGACCTATTCGCCTCCAAGGGTACAGCGGTCGTAGCAAACTATGTAACCTTAGACTCAACAGATGGGTGCGCAATTTTTTGCGACGCCTTCAGTCGTCCCTGGGACTGCCAATTGGGATGGCTGTTCCCACCCCCCAACCTGATCCCACAAGTGCTGGCACACTTGAATCTGTCAAAGGGGACATTTATTCTAATAGCCCCCCAGTGGCCCCAATGCTTTTGGTTCCCAGACCTCCAAGCGAGAGCTCTGGAGGCCCCACTACAAATAAAGAATCTGCAGAAGACCTTGGTAGATCAAACAACAGGACGGTGCCCACCACAGGTAAACAAATTATCACTCCTTGCATGGAAAGTTGGGGGTGGACGGAGCAAACTTCTCACTGGGGTACAGAAGAGAGAGAATTATTGAAAAGTAGTTGGCGTAAGTCAACCTTGTCCACTTATAAGGCTCCCATTAAAAGATGGATGTCTTGGTGCAACATGCATAATATTGACCCTAAAGTACCAACAGGTAATGATGTAGCGAGATTCTTAGCCAAGCTATTTTTGGAAGATAAGCTTGCATACAGCACCATATTATTACACAAGTCAGCTGTTTCTACATTTTGTGCAACATCAACAGACAACTTTTCTAGGAACTTTTTTGTGCATCAGATTCTAAAAGCCATTTCCCTTGTAAAGCCTGTTATTCAGAAGCCTCCTGTTTTTGACATAAAATTATTATTCAACTGGTTACAAGATACAACATTCTCTGGCACATTATTTGATATTTCTCGACGAACAGCTCTGATCCTTCTTCTTGCTTCAGGTCGTAGAATTCATGACCTTACCCTTTTAGATATATCTCAAAACAACTTTTTTGATGAGTCAAGCAAAATCACATTGTGGCCCATTTTTGGGTCTAAGACAGATTCTGGTACTCACAGACAATCTGGATGGGCTTTATTTAATCATCCAGATAAACATATATGCCCAATAGGTCATATTAGAAAATTAGTGCAACTTTCATCGGAACGAAGATCACAAAGTAATTCCACAAGTTTGTTTATTTCGGTTACTGGAATAGTAAAACCAGCATCTAGAACTAATATTGCTAACTGGATTAAGACTATATTTAGGGAGATAAATATAGATGCATCTCCAGGAAGTATACGATCCGCAGTAGCATCCTGTGGTTGGCTTGAAAATAGACCAATTGATGAAATCCTCAAAAGAGGAAATTGGAAAAGTGAACAGACTTTTAAGAAGTATTACTGTCGAGAAGTACAAAGGGGTGAGCACAGTGTGTCTTGTGCTGACTTGCTATTTAATCATTTTAAGAGTTGTTGATTTTTAATATGTTATTTCTGATTTTAGTTTAAATTCTCTAGTAAAGACTAATATTAGAGTTAAATTAATTAATATGAAAGATTTATCAGTACTTAATTTTTAATTACAACTGTATTACAATACAGTTGTAAGTTGATCTAGGGGAGTCTCCCCAGTATAAGTTTAAATATCATTTAGTTCATTGCTCATATTATAATTATAAAGATAGTAGTTTGGAACATTTTGGTTCTGTAAAAAATAAGTAATTAAAAGTTATGATTATTTTCTCTATCTTTGTCTCATCCTTACAATTTATATCACATAGCGTTTGTGCTTGACACCAGCAGATAACAAACAGGTCTCCACCGAACACTGTGTTTTATAAAGACACATAATATAACTGTTTTGCATTACAACAAAACAATTATTATGTGTCGGATAAAACACAGTGTTCCAGCAAGTTCTTGCTGGTGATGGAAGACTATGACAGGAAATTTCGAGAACGCGCAAAGTCTGGTACAAAGTGGCGCCAGCTGGTGAGAGAAGAGGTAAACTTTTTCACAGAGCAGAGACGATTGGTAAGTTTTTATTCCATAGACTGATAAGGCAAAGATATCATAGACAGCTTTCTTCACCGAACACTGTGTTTTATCCGACACATAATAATTGTTTTGTTGTAATGCAAAACAGTTATATTATGAACCCCCTACCGGTGCTGCCCCTAGCGGATCTTTTTTAAATCTTCTAAGGAAAAAGGCTAATTAAAGACGCTTGCGCTTAATTGTATGTCATCCACTCTTAAATGCTAAGTAAATAGTAAATATCAATATCAACCGTCACACAATATACATTAAATGTAATAAACTTAAACCCCAGTCTAACCTCGACGACGGCTCCGGCCTCGACGACAACTACGACGACGAAGACGACGCCGACTACAGCGGGTACGACGAGGACACCGAAGACGACGACTACAGCCGCATCGACATCGGGGAGGTGCCCGACTTGGTAAGTCAACGACTTCTACTCAACATCAATTATTCGAACTATCTAAACACGGAACTCTTTTGTTTGTCAGGTTTCATGAATTTACGCGAAAACATCGAAATGAAAGATATGTTTACAAGTTTATTAGCGCTTATTGTGACTTTTGTATTAGTCTTATGTTTTCTTACTCCTTTGATTGTTGTCCTTGTCGGGAAAGCAGCGCCATCTACCGGGTCGATGTATGTTTCTGAACGATCCGGAAACCCAAATATCCACTCAACATTTCATTAAATTGGTCCAAGCGTTAAGAAGGACTTAGGTGACAAAGACGTACAGAAAAATTTTATACATTATGATTTGGATTTAACGCATTCATGGTCTCATAAAAGCTTTCATGGTTATTTTTAAAATCAGTATACTCTTGACGCTGTAAAGTGTTCGAATTCGAAGCGTCAAGTTACTCATAATTGCGAGTTAATTTCGTAAATATATCTTACCATTTTGGTTTCTCAGTTTCATTTTAAAATGTTTTAATACTGGACGTTTAAATTCTAATAATATTTGCAGTTTTTTTATATCAATCTAAATATGAAGTAATTACTACAAGAATACTAATTTTATACAAAAAGGAACAAAAATTATTTTCAAAGTTGTATTAAAACTCTGTGTTTTAATGTTCACTGTCCAGCCAAGATGTCAAAAATCGATTTAGTTTTGTTTGTTTGCAATTTAACTAAGAATAACAAAGAACACAATGTTATACTTTTACTAATATAGGTAATATTTACTCGTTAAGCGACTAGTTACTGTGGCAAATGACAATCTATGAATAATTTTGTCTGACATTATTTTAATTGATTATTTATTGTTTATGCAATGTGTTTTTGTCACAGTATCAATGCGTATCGTAATTTTATAAGAATACATATCAGTGTCATGTCACCCTTGCTATGAAATCATCCCTCGCAATGTTAGAACCCATTTTTTTTGTTCATTAAAAATGGCATACTATTTATAAAACCAGCACTTCGTATTTAATCATATGACAAATATAATTACAGTTGCCCATTTTTAATGAACAATAAACCATGACCATCCCATCGACATGGCATGTATACCTTGCACTTGTCTAGTCATAGCAGCATTTGTTGGGGACCACATATAGCATGGAATGCTGAATGACCTCATTATACTCCTATGTATTTAAGGGTTTTAATCTCAGTATTCACCTTTAACGACCTTCCAAAGCTAAATAGTGTACACAAAAAGTCACTTGCATCATTTAACAGTTTATTAGAGTCCTGTTGACTTCTGTGTGCACTGTTTTCCTAACAATCATACATCAATACCTACCAGAACCCTAGCTATAAAACATAAAAAATAAATCGCAAATCATGAGAATATCCACCAATAGAGCCAAGATTAATTCAAATCATCCTACCAGACATTAATTGTCATAACATTACAGACGAGCTCATGTCACTCAAGTACATATCACGGTCACGCTCTCATTAATTCTTTACAAATTAAAGAACAAACTTTAAATGATTATGTGAGCTTTGTGTGTGGTTATTAATCAATGTGCATTAGATTTTCTTCTTAATTCACTATTTATAATATGGTTTTCTGTGTGCGAAATAACAACATCCAACTGTACATACTTTACAAAACAATAACTAAATAAATAAATGTGGACAACATCACATACATTGTTCTGATGATCCCAATTTGAATAACTATTTAAAGCACTTGTATTTTGGAAACCAGAAACAACGAAGGTACCACAAACACCCAGACCCGAGAAAATGTAGAAAAATACTCTTTTCTACATTGACCTGTCCGGGAATCTAACCTGGGACCTCGGAGCAGGTGACACCTTGAAAACCGGTGTGTAAGCTACTCCGCCACGGAGGTCGTCAAAATGAATGTAATTATTTTGTCCTGGCAAGTGCGCAACGTAACAGTCAAGATTTTGCCCTTAATAAGAATAGAATTAACAACTGTATTTTGATTGTTAGGATAAAAATCATACACTCAAATACATACAAATTGATAGACAGCGTAGCTTAGCTAACCTTAATGGTTATTTATTATCGTTATTCAAATCAATGGTTAAACTGCAATTTGCTTTTAAACCTACACGCGGTATCTATATGACATCTCAGGAAGGTAGGTGTGTACAAAACATTATTTCAAGGACAATTATTTCGTATTAACAAGTACTTGTGTTTTACAAAAAACTTATCAACTGCCTCAAGCTTATACCATTGCCTAATAACCACAGACAGGGCTCGCTAGGGTATGCACAACGGGTGGCAGTACTAACCTAGTGTGTATGTCGCGGCCGCGCGCTGCAGGTGGACCCCGTCCCCTCCCCGCACCCCCACCGCCACCACCACGGCGAGCCGCCACACACCACCACCGACACGTTTCAGACCGAGCCCGCCGAGACGACGACCCCCACCCCTGCCCCTTCTACCCCCATACCAACCCTCCTTACAACCCAAACCACCTCCACGACCACACAACCGACTACCCCCTTCGAGGAAACCACCGCGCGCGAAGAAACCACACCCGAGATCGCCTCTACTAATATGTATACCACGGAGGTTTGTCGTAACCAGCTATCCGGCTTTGTGTGTTACTTGTCGCATGTTTCGGTGTGTAGTGTGCTAATTGTATTGAAAATTTTGCAGACCTATCCTTGCCATTAGACATGTTTACTTTATTTAGTTATATTTCCAAAAACAATTAAAAATTTACTATGCTTATAATTCAAGTGCAAGATTCAAGAATTTGCATGACAATGATACATAGTAAACAGTTCTAATGCGTACCTCGAGTTAACCTTTCAAAATCATTAATTAATGTAACACATTTGCATAACAATATACAATAACAGGTATGGATATGTTATTTTATAAATTTTACACATTAATAAAATAAGTTTAGTATCAGAACTTCCCCATAAACATACTTCAATATATCTTCACTTTGTTAACAGAGAATGAATCTGCTTAGGAGTTATTTTATCATAATCTGAAATTAATGATTACGTAAAGCACCCCGCCGATTGCTTTGACGACCTGGCCCATAAGCTTGTTCTTGCTTGAGGCTAATTAGTTTCTAAACCAGAAATGTATTTTTTTTTTATAACTCGTTTTGACGAGAGCCTACTGAGAATGCTAATAAAATGGTAATGCAGTATTTACGTTGTTGATTTCAGATTAATTTAAGGTTAACAAAACTTTCAGAATTGGCTAATATTAATGAATAATGATTAGGTCCTTATACTTATTATTAGAATCTCAATTTTGTTATGTAGTATGCTCGAATTTAATTAGATTTGTCATGTGATATATTTTGTTTAAGAACTTTACTAATTGTGTACCTACTTTATATTTTTATTAGATATCTGGAATGCCAGGATTACTGCACACTTAGTATATGTAATGATTGTCTGTAATTCTGTATAGTAAATTACCAAGTACGGTGAATGATAGTTAGCATGTGTTCTCACGATATTTTTTTGCTAGAAGTGACCATGACTCTTTCATCGGTCTATATAACTACGATTTCTTTCTCCATTTTACAGGATCACCCCGTCAAGATAACTCCTTACTCAGAATCCGTATCAGAATCGAACAATGTAAATTTCACTCAAGAATTACCACCGATCAGTCCAAGACTCATTGGTATAGCGTCAAACGTAATTCCAGAAGCTGTTCAGACCACAACAGAACTAGACACGGTATGTATAAATATAGTTTTTTACTAATATCTGACTCTTGCCTTCTCACTCACTCATGTAGAAATTAGAGGAGACTAATGTTCATAGTGTTGGTTTGATATTAACTGGGATAGTTAAGTGGAGTGGACCACTCTAATATAGAATAGATCACGCCTCCGTATTTCGACAAACATCGTTTTGAATTAATATAGCCTGATTCGGAAATTTAAAAGTTACTTACCTACGTATCTATTCATGTAAATTTGAGGTCTATAAGTAAAATTACTCAAATTTAATATTATTTACCTATGTCTAGGTACATTAGCTTTCAATAAAACGTTCTGCGAGATAAAAACGCGGTATATAATTCGATCTGCATTTGTTCTACTAACATGATTCTGTAATTTTTGTTTTCATTTTCTATATTAATATTTGAACTTTAGCCGTTTTTCCGTAGATGTACTTATGTACTACGTACTTAAGAAATTCAAAATTAATATTAGCTATCCGTTTTAAGAAAGATTAATCTTTGTGTGTACTTTTTCGTTTAATTGACAAGATTATTCATATTAGAAAAAGTGAAACTAGTGATCATCTGATAATGATCTGTGACTAAACTACATTAGTGTTATGATGAAACCAAACAATTGACCATATTAGTATTGTGCAATCGGCATTTATTCAGGGATGACATAAGCAACCAAATGACCTCAAATATTAAATAAACGAAAATACCGGATGATTATGAGTATGTTCATATAACTAAACTTTCTTAATCACTATCAAGAGAACTCTCTTGATAGTGATTGTTGAATTGTAAAGTAATTCCGAAACAGTTAACTCTTATTTTATTATCATTTATGATTCCTTTTTGGGCTATACATAAATTACATTTTACCTAACTAATGTATCACTAACGTAAAGACAACGACTTTATTAAATTGTTTAAAATATAAAGCTTACAAATATAAAAGTGACTAGGCATGGATTGTTGGCACATTATTAAAAAATTTAATTATAATTAAAAAAAATATATAAGTAATCTTCTTCAACTATGCTTGCCATTTCCAAACTCTAACCTGTCTAAATTTTAATTGTAAATATGTAAATACTGCGATCACGAATCGCATGTCGCATCTCTTCTATAAACTCGTTGTCTACGCGTAACACAACACATTTCGTGAGCGTCCGCATGGCACTTTCAGCAAACAATAACAATTCGCGAGACGTTCAAACTGCCGCCGCCGTCGTCGTCTGAACCTCCGATCACTGAGACGTCACCAGAGGTACCAATGGTACCGGTGTCCTCTACTCTGGTACCGACAACGGTGCCGATACCGGTTCCGATACCACCGGTAACTAATAGCACGGTGGCTACCTCGACGACGGAAGCGTCTACCACGCCCACCACACCGGCTGCTACCACCCAGGAGACAACAACAGAGGTTTGTATTTATTGCATGGGTGTCACAGAAATAACATTATTTGTGGTTTAATTTATTTGAAAACTGTATTTCGGTGACATAAAAACTGAGGTATTTTCATGAAAGATGTACCAACTGCTGACTGTAAAATTGTATGAAAATACCTTTGCCCAAATGCCTTAAAGCTTCATCATGGTTGAGTCATCTTTTCGTTGTGTGAAGTGGTGGTTACTTTAAGTTTTTCAATGGTTCTATCCTTTTAACTAGGGGAATTTCGAAATATCTTTTATCGTTCATTCTTTGGGATTACTTTTGGAAAAATAATAATGGTAAAAAGGTTGGTTTCTTCCATTCTTTTGTAGCATAAGTACCTAGATTTACCTCAACCTGTTGTTTGTATAGTTAAAATTCTAATATCTACCAAAGAAATAAAATTAATATAACAAAGTCAGGTACGTAATTAATATATTACGGCAATTTATTTTTTCTTTGACGAAATGTAGTGATCACGTAACTGCAAATTTATATTGACAACAAAATCATTTTTGTGATTTCTTCAGTTTGACTTCAGCAAACGTGTAATCATTCCAGGATATGCCACCTTCTAGCGAAAGGTCGAGCACGATAATAGGTCGCACGACGGAGACAGTGACGTTCCCTATGCCGGTAACAGTTCCGTTGCCCATCAACCAGCCGCCTACCCTCAAACATCACATGAAGAAACTCGCCATCACAGCCGGAAAAGCTTTCAGGTACTAACCTTGTAAATATTTAGGATTTTAGTAGCTTTAATAAAGATGTTTCGGTGTTTCGATCGGTTCATTTCCAAAATTGTCCCGATCGGGGTTAATTTACGAAATAATATTTTTTTAAATTGTCTTGGGTCTGGAAGGAGTAAGTAAATCGTGCTACGAAAGGCATTATAAGTTGTTGGCCTCTTCTTCTGTAGCAAGAAAGAAGATTTCAAATCAAGACATGGCTGTAATTGTCAGCTTTGTGAACTCTGACCATCTAAATTATCCTTTAAGGATAATATAAAAATAATACATGACTTGAGATTTTTCGGTATACAAAGTCGGGACCGCCTCCGACTACATCGAAATTAATCAATGATTATAATTAGTTTGTATTGTTGTTATTTCCAGATACATAATACCAGCTGACTTGTTTACGGACCCAGAGGAAGGCAGCAACCTCACTTTCACGATGTACGAGGCGGAGAACGTGCCGCTAAGCAAGACATCATGGATACAGTTCATCCCATCGGGCCGGGAAGTCTATGGATTGTATGTTCCCTTTTGTAAATTTACTAACTGTTGCCCGCGACTTCGTTCGCGAAACGATCTATTAAAGCTGCCCCGCGGTAACCGTAAACCGTTTTTTCCGGGATAAAAAGTAGCCTAAGTGCTATTCCAGCCTGTAAATCCGTTCAGTCGTTCTGGCGGGATTGAGTTACAAACATCCATCCAAACTTTTTCCTTTATAATTAATTTTATAATACGGTTAAGGGCCCTTGGTGGTGGAACATTTTGCTTTTAAGTCAACATACTTGATAAAAGATGATGTAATTTATTTCAATCTGTTTTGATTTTACATTTACTTAGATTATGCTGCATTGCCAAACATTTTCAACCTAATTCACTCTTCTTCAATCACATTCTTAAATTCAATCAATACTATAAAGCCACGAGAAATGATTTTGCAATTATTGTCTTAAAATTATTCATAAATCTATTTCCAGGCCTCTAGAGTCTCACGTTTCCCGCTGGAACTTCATAGTTGAAGCCGAAGACAGCGCAGGGCAGGTGGCTCGAGGCCCTCTAGACATCACAGTACAGCAGCACAAAAGCGGTCGCACCGTCAACCATCAATTTCTGATCACCTTCAAGCTGCTCAGAGACTACAACAACACCATCGACTGGCAGATCAAAGCACTGGAAGGGCTGGTCAATCTGTTCAGAGACACGGATATGGATCACCTGACAGTATTGAACGCGACCCAAAATGGAGACATTTGCGAGTTCGTCTGGACTAATGACACGCTTCCGAAGGATCCGGCCTGCCCAATGGACGATATCAAGCGGCTTATGAAGGTGAGTTTTGAGTCAGGATTTTATCAGTTTTATCAGGAAAAATTCTGGAATGGCGACCGCACACCGGATAACGATTTGTAAGTGGCTCCGAACATCAGGCTACTAACTCTCTGCAGTTTTCCAAGACGCCTAATGTGGACTGTATTGCATCTGTCATGACTTGTTTTCACTACTTCAATCTTGCGTAAAAAGGGGACCAAAGGCTCAACGACGGGTCTTCCGAAGTACGACTACATAAGAAGTCTTCATTCTAAAACTTTTCATCAATTAGTAGGTCTTAATATCTCACGACTGCATTATATTGGGAATCCTAACAAATTAAGTCCACACATCAGCTAAAATGTTTTTTACGCTTGCAGATAATGGAATCAGACTCGGAAGCAGGAAGTCCATCGGCTGGTCTAGCCCGAGCTATGTCGCCCGAGTTGAAAGTTAGCGGAGTGTCGTGGCGAGGCGTTGGGCCTTGTGCCCAGGGCATCCCGGCTACCCACGCTCCCGATACTTACCCGCCTGTCACCAGGAACCAGGTCGACCATCTCACGGCTACTGCTGGACATCTGCTCGTCTATAAAGTGCCTGAGGTAAGTGAACAAGCCAAGTGCCTATTAGGACCATCCCGACACGTACCCACTCTTCACCAGGAACTAAGTCGACCATCTCAAGACCACTGCTAGATACCTTGCTCGTCTATAAGGTGCCTGAACAAGCCAAGTGTCTTATAGGACCATCTATGTTGTGAGTGGAGTGTCCTGGAACGGCGTTGAACCTTGTACTCAGAGCGTCCCGGCTACCCACGTTCCCGATACTTACCCGCCTGTCACCAGAAAGACCATCCCGACACGTACCCACCCTTCGCCAGGAGCCAGGATGACCATCTCACGACCTCTGCTTGACACCTGTTGGTCTATAAATTCCCTGTGGTGAGTAAACTAGCCAAGTGTCTAATAGGACCATTTATACTGTGAGCGGGTGTCGTGGTTCGGCGTTAGGCCTTGTGCTCAAGGCGTCCCGGCCACCTACGCTCCCGATACTTACCCACCTGTCACCAGAAACCAATTTGACCATCTCACGGCTACTGCTGGACACCTGCTCGTCCATAAAGTGCCTGAGGTGAGTGAACAAGTTGTTCAAAATTATACCAAAATAAACTAGACTGTATACCCCTAGCGCCACTGCTATATTCTGCCTGTGTCAACACTGTACAGTAAAAATTGTCTCTGAAACTCCTCATGTTAACATTATAACGTTCAGTGTGTTGAAAGCTTAACTATAGATTCGTTAGGTTATGGGCCGTATACGCTTCCACTGATTAAATAGGATCTACTATGTTATAATTGGAGTAGGTATGTACGGGGTTGGCCAAGAAAGTGGTCTATCACCCCAAGTTTGAAAGTCATTCGCGCGTCATAAACTACAGGGTTGATTTTCCCATACAAAAATGATCTGACAGCTCCTAATACTACTACGTCATAACTGTGCATCTCTTTCATTTTAAAAAGGTAATAAGTCCATGAGTTAACCTTAAGGCGATTTCACTCATAAATTTTGACAGAACTGGTAGACCACTTTCTTTGACGACCGTTCCGCCAAAAGAGACGGGCTGCAGTGTCTTCTCACAAGCATCAGCCTAGTTTTGTGTTTGAAATTAGCATAAAGCCTTGAAACATCCTGGACAACGCCCCGTTTATGGTTTAAATACATGCTTGCCCAATGCAAGCATAGTTATTATGTTATTATGCCTGTACTGACTCCGAGATCTTGGAACGGTACTGAAACCACTAAACCAACTGTCGTAGTTCAGGACATAGTCATAGACGTAGTCGTAGTCCAGGCTCTCCTAGTTGTGGCAGGCTGTGAGCTAGTTACATTTACCAAGACCAAGAGACCAAATCACAGAATAACTAATAATACTAGAGGACCGAAGAACTACTCTCTAAAAAAAGTACTTACTCGCTTGCACGCGAAATCGAATCTTATCGTGTGATACCAGCGTTAATATTTCGTTGGCCACCGTTATCTTGAAATCAAGAGCACAGGGTTCCCATTCGTCGATTTTAGAAAGGTATATTAAAATAAATAAATAATTTTCACCCGTAAACGCAACAGCATCTTTTAAACGGATTAGAAGATCGTTTAGACGTCATCGTTTGTTGCAAAAATGACAGAAAATATGCTTAATAAATATGCGAGACCCGGCTAGCTTGCAAGCTAGAAGCCGTGCGATAACCGAATGCCATATGCCTGCCCGGGTGGTGCGCTGGCCGAACGTACCTGAACTACGGAGTGGCACCCCCCTGACCAAATGACAATACTGCTTAAGGACCCAGTACACAATGGGCGATGGTGGCCCACTACAGGCCATCGCCATTATGTGCAGGGGCTTGCCAATGAACAAATGGATCGTGGCTTACTTCGACGTCCATCGAGTGCTACGTGCAATACGCCATGAACCATTGTGTGAGAACCTTTTCGCTGATGGATGTTGCTGAGAGATGTCATGCGTGGCGCATGGCCGTGCGTAGCCCATTGTGTACTAAAGTAACAGCCTATAATCATCCCACTGCAGGGAAAAGGCCTCCATCATTGAATTCAAGTTACCACTGCAATGATGGGAACTGGCATAATCACCACGCTTGCCAAATGCGGGTTGGTGATCACAAACCCGAGCAACGTTCGAAAATTCGAAAATATTTGTTGCCCGACCCGGGGATCGAACCTGGGACCTAGAGATCTTTTCCCGGTATTTAAACCACTAGACCAACGGGGCGTTCGTACCAGCATTGTGTACTGGGACCTTTAAATTTCCAGGACACCTTCTTCGACCCCGAGGACGGCGGCACCCGCAACTTGCAGCTGTCGCTGCGCTACAACGACCGGTCCGAGCTGCCGGCGGGCCACTGGCTGCAGTTCGACGCTCGCAACCAGGAGTTCTACGGCCTGCCCGCGCCCGGCGACGAGGGACGCGTGCACTACCAGCTGGTAAGCCAAATAATAACCAAGTATGATCATGTCATTGTCTGATTTGCGCAAGGTGGCCGGCAGGAGCTGGATGCGAGAAGCCGAGGATCAACTTAAGTGGCGTGCAATGGGGACTACCGTTTCTTTGCTCACCAGTTGGCGCCACTGTAGACTGAGGTCCGGAGGTATAGCTGTCAAAAGCGATTAGCGCCGAAACAAAGTGTTATATCTTGAATCTAATTAAGGTTATATTGTTTATAAATAACTATCTTGATATCAACAAACTAACTTCTGAAATAGTTGCTTTTGAGGCCGCCTATTTTTACGCTTTTTCTTAATTCCCCTTTTAAAGCGTTCACATTAATCGCCAAATAATCCATATTTGCGATATTTTACGAAGGAGATCACTTTCCAGCAGGTAAATTAAAGAAATTATAATTTATGTCAAAATGAGAACATTGATAATGGGACGTCTCATGCTAAATTCCTCAGCTGATCGGCCAGTTTGTATTGAAAATTGATCATTGTTTTTTACGGGATACTTTTTTAACTTCGCAAGAACAACTCAATCCTAAAATGTAATTTCGCCTTAATATTACAGTGTGCTAAAGTTAAAAATGATTGATCAAAATCGTTTTACGAATTTCCTGATTTTAAAATCGCTAGCAACTTCGAGATCCACTGAAGTAGCCTCCCTTTATGTTTAAAACGAGATAACGATATAATTACCGCATCTGTCAATGTTAAACTAACTGTTACTAAGCAGTATATGATTAAATCCGTTAATCCTGATGATCAATCTTCATTCCATACCGTCATACCCCGTACCGACTTTCGTCAGCGAATCAATAAAACAGGCTGATTATCTAATCCTTTTAATTCTGGTTGATTAACATTAAAATTCCTGTTTGTATTCCTCTTTCAGATTGCCGAAGATTCAAGCAAGAAGAGCGCATACGATAGTCTCGTCGTGGAAGTAGTAAAGGCGCCCGCCATTCGACCTACAGTAGAGTTCCAGATGACCATGGACTATCCGTTCCCCATGTTGGCCTACGACGCGAACAACAAGAGGAAGGTCGTCGAAAAGTTGGCCGCGCTGTTTGGACAGAGAGAGACTGACAATATCAGGATACACAGCATCACAAATAACCCTACTACTATTATTTGGTTAGTAGAATAATTGGTAATCAGAACTATTTCCGAAAACTATTTCAAACCATCTCCATATAGCAGTTTCATTATAAGCAATTATTTCTTAGCATCAGCCTGATCCTTCATGTGGTTTCAGCTGTGCGTTTGATAGATCAGTCAGTCAATCTACTCACGTTTTTCTTGAATATATTCAGATAGCTGCTTACCTGATTTTGACTCATTGCAACAAAGATATCACACACGAATTCTTCTCGGCCAATTTATTATTATAATAACGTTTAACAGGTACAACACGAGTCTGCCGATGGACAGGTGTCCCAAGAAAGAGATCGAGGAGCTCCGCAAGATGATCATCGTCGACTACCGCGGGTCCGCCGGCGGCGCGCTCAAAGAGAACGTAGACCACGTCTTCGACAAAGACCTTAAGGTCATGTCCATAAGGCTCATTCCCCTCGGTCTGTGCGCCGAACAGAATACAAAAGTGCCCAAAACGACAATACAAGTTCATCCAGGCTCCTCGAATCAGCAAGGAAGTAAAACGGCCAGTGCGGACAATGGATATCTTGTGACGTTCATAATACCAGCCGTTGTGATCGTTTGCATGATATTGGTAGCCGGTATCATCGCGTGCGTGCTTTACCGAAGGCGGCGTACAGGTGAGACACACATTATCTTGTTTTTTTTTACACATTTCATATTACCAAGCTACGCTTACATTCACGTTTTGTCGCGAACATTACTACTTATATCTTTTATCCGGAATTTTAAAACAAAATGTTGTTATGATTCGTTACACGAGCTTAACAATAATTTCTCTGTCAGTTTCAGTTGTATCTGTCAGTGGATTAGTTCTACATTTAGGACTTTAGCATTGAATGGGTAAATCTAACGGATAAATACTAGGTCCAGATTATAAGTTGAGTCCAGATTTGAAAATAATCAATAATTCTCAGCCAAATTACATAAAATTTGTTATAGAAATAGCATTGCACGTGCCATTTTATATGGCTTTACACCCGGGCATTTTGGACATATTGGATAAATGCCCAGGCATAAACCTATCTTACAAACACATATTTTTTCCCGAGAAACATTCCTTAAAGAAGTAAAAAGTGGAAGTGTGTATTAAGAAGTCGTGGAAACACACATAAGCAGGAAATTAATCTACAACTATCATCTGTATAGTATTTTTGGGATTGCCACGTGGACGTAAGCGTAACTTTGAAATAAATTGATTGTAGATTGCTTTTAGTATTTTATGTTATTTACACAATGAAATCTTAAGCAAGAATGTTTAACCTGAATACTGATCAATATATAATAATTTTTGTTGATGATTATTTAGAAAATCTAACGCTATGATTCACTTGCTCAGATCAAACGCTTTTTTGTAATTCTTTATGTGTACTTTAGGTACACATGCACTAAGCTCCTCACAAAAAAAGAATTATAATATCAGAATAATTATGAAAACTGTTATATAGTTTTATAAATATTGTGGACTAGTTAATGTAAAATTTTGTGTAGATTACCCCACAAAATTGTTAACTTACTTATTTACTCTAAATATACTTAAATTTTTAGGTCATTGAATTATATCTTCAGAAATGGGTCAGTACCAATAGGGTAGATAATCTAGGCTACATTTTATAGTGTGAAATATAACTTATTGACGGTTTTATCCAAAGACCCTTTCACCCGCTAAATATCACTAATACAGCGTGTAAGTTACAAATGCACCTCACCCACCATAAGCGTCTGTTGAACTCTGTTCACGTATTATACGCAGATGCAAGAGCGAGTGCTTAGCTACAACGTACTTACGTTTCGTACGTGAACTCTTACATAAGCCAATATGTGTGATATTTGCTATTTGCGTGTGATACGTAAACAAGGTCAAAGCGTCAGCCACTTACATGCGTAAAATATGGCACAACTACATGTAACAAGAACAGTTCCGCTTTCAGGCAAGATGAGCGTCGGCGACGAGGAGGAGCGGCAGGCGTTCCGCTCGAAGGGCATCCCCGTGATATTCCAGGACGAGCTCGAGGAACGCGGGGACACGGAACCCGTTCACAAGAGCCCCGTGATCATGCGCGAGGAGAAGCCGCCGCTGCTGCCGCCCGCGCCCGACTACCGCGGCGCGGAGGACGCGCCCTACCGCCCGCCCCCGCCCTTCGCGGCCACGCGCACCCCCCCACGCCCAAAGGCCACGCCCACTTACAGGAAACCCCCCCCGTACGTACCGCCTTAAGACATTGCCTCACTTAATTAAGTATAGCGAGTAGTAAGACCGCGTTTCGAGGTTCAAATCTATACGCCGGACTTCGGCTTGGATTGTTCAAAGTTCAATTGCATTCAACTATTTACTGATCCCTGTAACTGTTTACGGGCGAGTGGACTGATGCCTTCTTTTGGCGGCATTTTAATGTATTTGCGATCATTGCTCTATAAAATAACGGTGTTTAAATGTTCCCTATTTTGCCTTTTCTAAATTGGTTTTCTTGTTATAACTTTATCTATGATTTCATTACTATTTTCGCCGTTCGGATTCAAAACAGGGAAATGGTCGCAACTGTAAACAATATAGATACTGAAAAACCCGAAACCGGTCCACAAATTCGTGTAAAATTTTTGGTTTGTTTCGTTAAAACTACAAAATTTACTTAGGTACTAGTCGTAAAATTCGTTTGCCGCTTTTCTCATCTAATTTATTACCCGCTTGTAATATTTCTATGTTAATAATGGCAGCATTTAATTTATACAAAACTTATAAGCCTTGCATTTGAAATAGACAAGGCATTTTTTATTAAACATACGTAAATAACATAGCGTGCATTTATTAAGAAAAAATATTATAAGTAAACCTCGTCAAAACAAGGAATTGTTCACGATAAGTGACCACGAATTTCTCATTAAGGTATTGTCACGAAATAGCTCGTATTTATAGATAACAAGGTGCGATTAGTTGCTGGTCCTTTCAATTAAGTGACCCTGAGACTTCGCGATAAATTAACGTACCTAATGTTATTGTTGAAGTAGGAATGTTACTTTAGCTTAGGTTATGGTGTTTGATTGATAAAATCAAAAATGTTTAAATGGGGGTCACGCACATACTTACAAGTTGCAATTACCTCTCAAGAATTGTAATATGGTATCCTCCAAACGACAAGGATTATCATAATACTGTATCGGTTGTTAAGATAGTGTTTGATATCTTTCTTCATATATACCTTATTTTTGATAGTTAATAGCAGCTTAATTCCACTGCCAATAACACTAACAAATTGCACCAAGACGTTAACTTGTAAGATTGCAGTTTTCCATCAATTGGTATTCTTAATTTAATATTTTGATATACATGTTTTGCATTATCAAATGTAGACTGACAAATAAAATACAACATATTGTTTAAAATTTTGCTTAAAAAAATAATTCAAGTATTGTTTACTTCAGAAAAAATTTTGTTCTTACCTTTTTTTTTCTTTCAACTTTTCACGGGTAGTTTCTTATTTGATTCACTTAAACTAGTGAAGCCCTAACAGACCAAAATAAAAGGTAAAGATGTTTGGCTAAACGTGTGCCATTGTTTGAAAATTGTTATTTAATATAATTTAAAATTAAACATATCGAAGATGTAACATGTTAGCCTTTAGCGTAGATCTTCCATACGAGATGTATGTTTAGGTAGTGCGTGTGTGTATGCGGTATAAAAGTGTATTATGTAGTGGGAGGTGCTAGTCTTGATACTTGAGAGCCTGGGTGTGGAATGTTTAAAATTAAACTAATTTAATAAAAAATCACGCAATATTTCTATCGTCTTAACACGATAATCGAATAATGCCAATTTTTAAAATACTTATTGTTGCTAATTTGACATCGAGTCCTTTGCCAATAACGCTGACGAATCAGATGAAAGTTCGCTTTAGTGACTATCTTTAGTAATTTTGAATTAATTTGTTGTTTACCTATCACAATAAAAAGTGTGAAGTATCGAAGTTATTGACTGTGAAGGCGGTTATCCCCAACAGGCTCTCAAAGCGCCGACAATTTGAAACGAATCGCTGTTTACTATGCATGGTTTATTCGAAACGATTAGCTGATGTGTACACTATTAAAATACAATTAACTTAATATCGTATTGAATTATACAACTGACTCTAGTTATAGGCTATGAATAGATATTTTTAAGAACGAAATATCATTTTGTACTTGTCTAATTAATTATTACCATAGTTATAAGGTTAACAAATGTAAACTATAGGGACTACTGAACGAAATGAGCTAAAACGTTTTTTTAATTTGGATGTATTTTTTTCTACTGTATACTCATTTAGAGTCTTGCATTTATAGATCTTTTTAGCGTTTATTGATATACACTCTGAAGTTATAATCATTATGGTTTAAAATTTAATTTCGATCATGTAATAGATTGTACTTAAATATACTGTCCACAGAAAACCGTACCATTTTCATCGTTTAATATAATGTATCATTATTATTTGCGGTATTATTTGTTTAAAAACACATTTCATCAAAAACGCACATTACATAATTTATGTAATTTAATGAGCTTTTTATTTTTAAATAAATAAAATGGTCTAGTGAAATACAATAGTTTTATTTAATAAACATAGTATGTACTAATAAAAGGTCCGTGTCAAGTAACCTCCGAGCCGAAACCAGCCCATGGTAACATATGCATATAAATAAATAGTGATAGTGAAGTCAGAAATTTGATATCATCATTTACGAAAAAAAAGACGTGTGGCACTCGGAGACTGCCGCGGTAAAGTTATTGCATAGCTTGCGTGCGTCAAACAGCACCCCACCCGTCAAACAGCACCCACCTAGTTAAACAGCACCCCGCTCGTCAAACAGCATCCACCTAGTTAAACAGCACCCCGCTCGTTAAACAGCACCCCGCTCGTCGAACAGCACCCACCTCGTTAAACAGCACCTTCCTCGTTGAACAGCACCCACCTCGTTAAACAGCACCCCATCTGTCAAACAGCACCCACCTCGTAAAACAGCACCCGCTTGTAAAACAGCACCCGCTCGTCAAACAGCACCCACCTCGTTAAACAGCACCCCACCCGTCAAACGGCATCCACCTCGTCGAACGGGACCCAACTTGTCGAACGGCACCTGCCTCGTCGATCGGCACCCACTTCGTCGAATGGCAAACACCCCCCGCTCGTCGAATGGCACCCACCTCGTTAAACAGCACCCCACGCGTCAAACAGCACCCACCTCGTTAAACAGCACCTCGCTCGTCGAACAGCACCCACCTCGTGAAACAGCACCTCATCTGTCAAACAGCACCCACCTCGTAAAACAGCACCCGCTCGTCAAACAGCACCCACCTCGTTAAACAGCACCCCACCTCATCAAACAGCACCCCACTCGTCAAACAACACCCAACTTCTCGAACGGCACTTGCCTCGTCGAACGGCACCCACTTCGTCGAACGGCACCCACTTAGTTAAACGGCACCCACTTCGTTAAACAGCACCTCGCTCGTTGAACAGCACTTACCTCGTTAAACAGCGTACCCGCCAAACAGCATCCCTCTCGTCAAACAGCACCCACCTCGAAAAACAGCACCCCTTTCGTCAAACAGCACCCACCTCGTTAAACAGCACCCCACCCGTCAAACGGCATCCACCTCGTCGAACGGCACCCACCTCATCAAACGGCACCCACCTCGTCGAACAGCACCCACCTCATCAAACAGCACCCCTCTCGTCAAACAGCACCCACCTCGTTAAACAGCACCCCACCCGTCAAACGGCATCCACCTCGTCGAACGGCACCCGCCTCATCAAACGGCACCCACCTCGTCGAACAGCACCCAACTTGTCGAACGGCACCTGCCTCGTCGAACGGCACCCACTTCGTCGAACGGCACCCACTTAGTTAAACGGCACCCACTTCGTCGAATGGCAAACGCCTCGTCAAACCGCACGCACCTCGTCGAACAGCCGTATCACCGCTGTGCCGGTCTTAGTGGGGAGCGTGAGGTTTTTTCGTTACGGAATTTCTGGATTCGGTCCCCGCGCTCAAGGCCCGCGATAGAAGCTATGCAATAGCTTAAAAAATTCATACTAATAGGAATCTCAAAATTTTAGTTTGTATGACAATAAAAAAAGTTAAAATGATGATATCAAAGGAAACGGACCGACTTCCATAGAACCTTGGGCCTAAAGTGTAACACAGTGAAAGTAGTGTTATTTGAAAATTAGTATAAAATTGAAGGATTCCTGAGAATTAGGCAAAAATTGGTAGTTCGTGATCTGAGATATAAAATATTATGAAAAAGTGAGGTTAAGAATAGCTTATGCCGAAATAGGTAACTTTTACAAAGAATAGCGTATTAAATCTTTTTTTTTTTTTTTTTGTAATGAGGCACTTTATATAATACAGATAAGTGTATTTATGTTACTAGAGAGTTTGTGACCACATTAGATAAAAGTATTTCAAAAGCAGAAAAAGAGCACACTCAAAATGCAGCGAAGAAAACAAAGCAAACGAGTCGAGTGACAATTTTTTTCTTTCTTCTGTCAATGTCAATTTTTTTACGGCTTTGGCACCAAAGTGTTTAAGAAAGTATATGAAAAATCGATTACAGTTATCTAAATATATAAAAGTGAAAACTGATTTAATGACTGACTGACTGACTGACTGATTGACATATCAACGTACAGCCCAAACTACTGGGATTTAAAATCTGAAAAATTTTACCACGCTTCCTTTTTTAGTGTAGGTGAGCACTAAGAAAGGGATTTTGGAAATTCCGCCTCTAAGGGGGTAAAAAGGGCCCCACAAGTTTGTATGAAACTCCGTCAGTTTTGAAGCTAAGTCGATGAAAATTGGTATCCAGCTACCTGATTAGAAATTATGAATGACGTCTTTCAGGATTTTTGAGAATTTAGTCTTTAAAGAGATAAAAAGTGGAGGCAAAGTTTGTTCGGATCCGTTTGAAATCCATACTCTTTACATATTTGTACTCTCTGATGTCACTTAGTTTGCTATGACATTCAATGTGTCAATCAAAAAATAAATATCATTGCTTGCAAAAAGAAGGGTATTATTTTAGAATTTAATAAGAATTGGTGCCGAAGTGGATGAATTAACTAAGTTAAAACGTACACGAACTTCAATTAAAGGCTGCATTAAACAATTCGGCAGCCAGATACGAACCCTACGAGAAATTTCTAAGTATGAATTAAAATTAGTAAGTGACCAGCTGGTGACCAGTCACAAATGTACAAAATTACCAAGAATAATTGGGAAGAGATACGACTACAAATAATGGTATTAGTAATGAGATGACTCACACTTGGAAAATGAGATTGAAGAAAAAAATAACCTTCAGGGAACTACAACACGGCTTAATCTAAAACTGCAGAATTTGAATTCAACAGCACGAAACAATTCCATTATGCAGAAGGAACCGAGGAGCAAAGGTCGGTCACAACACAAACAAACCTTAGCTTAGATGAAACATTCAAAAACATCATTAAATGTTTGGATACTTACTTAAAACTGAAATATCTATACAAGGAAATACACGTTTCTATCATCTTTGAGCCTAGAATTACATCAGAAAACGTATTATATTATATTTATGTGCTCCACGGGATCCTTGTGAGTCAGAATTTGAGGAGTTAGTTAAAATTCAGTTAGTAAATTATCAACAACTCAAAATTGGACAGATTACTAGAAGATTTATCAATAGTGTTTGACGAAACTCTTGTTTGCTTAACAAACTATAAAGCTCAATAAGAGCTTCAAGAAAATGTGACATCTAGCCGCGACGTATTTCATACGCCATGAACAAAGAAAATAAAGATAATTATTTTCTTTGGCCATGAACGACAAAATAGGAGGCTATGTAACGAAAACTTTTGATAAAACTTGAAAATTCCTATTGGGTGTCTTATCTATATTTAGGTCCATATTTAGAAAATAAATATCAGTACTTACAAATAGAATGGTATTATTTAGAACTAACTCATTTCTAGGGTTCCGTACCCAAACGGTAAAAACTGAACCCTATTACTAAGACTTTGCTGTGTCCGTCTGTCCGTGTGCCTGTCACCAGGCCATCTCAAGAATCGCGATAGCTAGACAACTGAAATTTTTACAAATTATGTATTTTTGTTACCGCAATAACAAAAAATACCAAAAAAAAAGAATATTAAAGGGGGCTCCCATACATCAAACGCGATTTTTGTCCTTTTTTACTCCATGTTAAAAGACTTTGCTGTGTCCGTCTGTCCGTCATCCTGTCACCAGGCTGTACCTCAAGAACCGCGATAGCTAGACTGCTGAAATTTTCACAAATTATGTATTTTTGTTAGCGCAATAACAAAAAATACCAAAAACAAAATAAAATGAATATTAAAGGGGGCTCCCATACATCAAACGCGATTTTTTGTCCTTTTTTGCTCGATATTAATAATGCCAACAGGTAGGCACTTGAAATATTCACAAAACACTCAGTTATATTTGTAACTTTAACAACAAATAACAGAATGAAAGTATAATGAATATTTAATCCCATACAAAAAAATGCCACTTTTTTGCCTATTTTTGCTCGATATTATATGGTAACAGGTAATATATTATTAACTAAATTAATGTAGGTACCTACTGTTGCTTACGCAATCAATGGTACGGAAACCTTCGTGCGCGAGTCCGACTCGCACTTGGCCGATTTTTGTATACGGTAGAGAAAAATGTTGGGAAATCGAATAAAATTGGTAAGTGAATTTATTTATTTGTAAAACCAAGACTACATATACGCCTAATTCCATTACATGCAATATGCATGCAAAACTTAAGGTAGGTTAAAATGGAATAAGTAGGTAAATGAAATATCGAATCTTATAAACTACACTGTTGTACCTTATGACATTATTAACTAAAGCAGTTCGAAAATACTTCCTAAACTGGGCATAGACCCGTATCTCAGGCAGAATAAGGTAACAGGTGTGTTGCAACAACACGAAGCAGCTGACTGGTGGATTAAATCAATATAGATTGGTAAACCAATTGACAAGCTTCCATTTAGTAGGTAATTTGATAAACTTCCATTTAGTAACGATTTTTTTTTCTAGGACGCACCGCTTTTAAGGGCCTGGCAAAGTTCGTTTAGTGAAACTGCCTATCTAACGCATCCAAATTAGCTTTGTATTAAATTTTCTCCATATTTTAAAAAAGACACTTTTAAAACGTGACAATAAAACGAAACGCCCGGCATGCGAGGAGATGCGGGTTCGAGTCCCGCGTGAGACATAATTTTTCAAGTTTATATACTAATAAAACGAAACTTTGTCTATCGATTTTAAAGGGAGATGACATAGGACTGTCTTTTCCAGAGCTTTACACCGATGCTGGTACTACACCGTCTAGGTCCGTCGTCCACCGTCTGATCCAGGTCTTTTATCCAAACGTAGTATGCAAGCAAATTGTCTTTGTGAAATCGCATTTACAACGCTTATGGATCGAGAAAAATGGATTTACCTATTTGGTTGGAAATTAAGAATGTTGTTTTATACACTGGACCACTTCTTCCAGGGCTCTAGGCAGCGTTGATCATATTCGAATAAAGCCTTGCAAGCTGCTTTGAATGGTTTTGTTGTACTACAGCATTAAATCTTCAAATTATATTAGACTTCAAATTTAATGTAAATGCAAACAGATGTGGTGCGATCTCGCGTGGACCACGGTACGCTGAAAGAACCAACACCGGACCCCTTCAAACAATAGCATAATTCAGCCCCATTCATCCAACTATTGTAGAAGCGTAACGGACCCCGGTATGCCGACAACGACGTACCGGCTCTGCCACTAAGTATCCAACACCACCTCACCCGTGATGGGCACCCCCGGCACTGTAGGCAAAGAAAGTGGAGGAAATGGGGTTTAGTCATGTCGAAAACTTTGTGTCAGATCAAATTCCACGCGCGCGAAGCCGCGGGTATCAGCTAGTCTAAATATATAAAAATGAAAACTGATTTAATGACTGACTGACTGACATATCAACGCACAGCCCAAAGTACTGGGATTTAAAATCTGAAAATTTTCACCGTACTTCCTTTTATAGTGTAGGTGAGCACTAAGAAAGGAATTTTGGAAATTCCGCCTCTAAGGGGGTAAAAAGGGCCCCATAAGTTTGTATGAAACTCCCTCAGTTTTGAAGCTAAGCCGATGAAAATTGGTATCCAGCTACCTGATTAGAAATTAAGAATGACGTCTTTCAGGATTTTTGAAAATTTAATCTTTAAGGGGATAAAAAACGGGGGCACAGTTTGTTCGGTTCCGCGTCATATCCATACTCTTTACATATTAAAATTTGTACTCTCTGACTTTACTTAGTTTGTTATGACATTCAAGGTGTCAATCAGAAAATAAATAGGTAATATCTTACAAACAGAATGGTATTATTTTAGAATTTCATAATTGGCGCTGAAATGGATGAATTAACTAAATTAAAACGTCTAGAACTTTAATTAAAGGCTGCATTACAAAATTCGGCAGCCAGATATAAAACCTATGAGAAATTTCTGATTATGAATTAAAATTATTGAGTGACCAGTTGGTGACCAGTGACAATGAATAAATTTACCAAGAATAATTTGGAAGAGACACGACTACAAATAATATTACTGAAGACCCACAGTTGGAAACTGAGATTGAAGAAAAAAATAACCTTCAGGGTATTACAACACAGCTTAAACTAAAACTGCAGAGTGATAGCACGAAACAATTCCATGTATGCAGAAGGTACTGAGGAGCAAAGGTCGGTCACAAACAAATCTTAGGACATCTAAATTGAACTCAATACCATTAGACAAGGAAGAAACGTTCAAAAACATCATTAAACGGTTGGATACCTACGTACTTAAAACTGAACAGATGTGATGATATCGATACAAGGAAATACACGTCAATCATACATCTTTGACCCCAGAATTACATCAGAAAACGTATTATATTATAATTTTGTGCTCCACGGGATCCTTGTGAGTTAGGATTTGAGGAGTTGGATAAAATTCAGTTAGTAAATTATCAACAAATCAAAATTGGACAGATTACTAGAAGACTTAACAATGGTGTTTGACGGAACTCTTGTTTGAATATCAAACTATAAAGCTCAATTAGTGCTTCAAGAAAATGTGACACCTATTTTCATCTAGCCGCGACGTATTCCATATGCCCTGAAGGACAAAGTTGACGAAGAAATAAGGAGGCTATGTAACAAAAAGACAAAACTTGAAAATTCCTATTTAATCCCTCAACCCCCAGGCGGCACGCGCCTGCCGCGATAACAATTGATTTCAATTGTGTCTGGAATAACTCACGATCGAGGGATTAATTGGATGTCTTATCTGTGCATACTATAGGTACATATTCAGAAAATAAATATCGGTACTTACTATAAGAATGGTATTATTTAGAACTTAATCATTTTTAGGGTTCCGTACCGAAAGGGTAAAAACGGAACACTATTACTAAGATTCGCTGTCTGTCCATCTGTCCGTCTGCCTGTCACCGGGCTGTATCTCAAGAGCCGCGATAGCTAGACAGTTGAAACTTTCACAAAATTATATATTTTTGCTACCGCAATAAGAACAAATACCAAAAACAAAATAAAACAAATTTTGAAGGGACAAAAAAATTCGCGATTTTTTTTGTTCGATATTAATAATGGCAACAGGTAGGCACTTGAAATATTCACAAAACACTTAGTTATATTTCTAACTTTAATAATAAATAATTAAATTAATATTTAAGGGAGGTTCCCATACAAAAAATTCAATTTTTTGCTTATTTTTGCTTGATATCAATAAACGGTAACAGGTAGACACTACATTAAGTAAATTAATGTAGGTACCTACTGTTGTTTTCGTAGTCAATGGTACGGAACCCTTCGTGCGCGAGTCCGACTTGCACTTGGCCGATTTTTGTTTATACGGTAGAGACAAATGTTGGGAAAGTGTTATAGAATTATGACATTATCAACTATATTAAGCAGTAGAAAAATAATTCCTAAACTGAGCATAGACCCGTATCTCAGACAGGAAAAGGTAACAGGTGTGTTGCAATAACACTAAGCAGCTGACTGGTGGATTAAATCAATCAATATAGACTGGTAGATCATTTGACAAGCTTCCATTTAGAAGATAATTTGATAAACTTCCATTTAGTAACGATTTATTTTTTCTAGGATGCACCGCTTCTGGGGGCCTGGCAACGTTTGTTTAGTGAAACTGCCTTTCTAACGCATCCAAATTATCTTTTTATTTAATATCCTCCATATTTAAAAAAATAAGTACACTTTTAAAACATGAAAATAAAACGTTAAGAAAAAAATCACCTCACTTCATAATTCCGTGTTATTGCAAGTAACACCAAGCAGCAGTGATGTGTGAAGCAATTAATGATGTTTTGCTGACATCATTTGAAGCTGAAGAAATATAAAAAATTATAGACACAGTGGTCATTACAGTCGAATCAATTCTCTATCCTGTCAAGTTTCTGAACACTTTTTATCTTACTGATCATCCTTTACCATTCATGCCTCGAACCTTTTGGTATAAATTTTGTTATGTTGTTTATAGGGATTTTTAATAAATATATATTTGAGGGGGTGAAAAACGGTTGTAAATTTTGTGGTTAATTATTTGTGTTTAACATCATATTGAGGAACTTGAAACTTCGTTTATCGATCATGAAGGGAGAATGACATAGGACTGCCTTTTCCAGAGCTTTACACCGATGCTGGTATTACACCGTCTAGGTCCGACGTCCACCGTCCGATCTAGGTCTTTTATCCAAACGTAGTATGCAAGCAAATTGTCTTTGTAAAATCACCTTTTTATCGCTTATGGATCGAGAAAAATGGATTTACCTACTTGGTTGGAAACTAAGAATTTGTTTTTTTACACAGGGCCACTTCTTTCAGGGCTCTACGCCAGTGTTGATCATATTCGAATAAAGCCTTGCAAGCTGCTTTGAATGGTTTGTTGTACTACAGCGTTGACAGTTTTGAAAGTTTCAAATGATATTGAACTTCAGATTTCATGTAAATGCAAACAGATGTGGTGCGAGCTCGCTTGGACCACGGTTCGCTAGGAGAACTAACACCGGATCCCTAAATAGTTTAAATCGGCCCCTTTCATCCAACTATTGTATCAACGGGCCCCGGTAAGTCGGCAACGACGTATCGGATCCCACTAAGTGCCCACCCTCACCTCGCCCGAGATGGGCACCCTCGGCACCGTAGGCAAAGGAAGTGGAGGAGAGGGGGGTGAGTCGTGACGAAAACTTTGTAACAGATAAAAACCCACGCGTGCGAAGCCGCGGGCATCAGCTAGTCTTTATATATATAATTCTTCTGTGAGTGTGTATGTCACTGAACTTCTCTCAAACGACTGGACCGATTTTGATGAAATTTTTTGTGTGTGTTCAAGGGGATCTGGGAATTTTATTTTATTTTATTTTATTTATTTAGACCACCAACAAGGTTACATCAACAAAAATGAGATAAATATGTTGCCAATTTGACTGCATGCTCAATGTAAACTTAATTATAGGTAGCAACGGCTTGCTCTTAAGATATTATAACAGCAATACTAAGAAAAAATTAATCAAAAATTATATAATAACAAAAGTGACAAAATCAAATGATTACTTTAAAACTAAACGAAATTAAAATTAAAAAGAGACAAAAAAGCAAAAACTTCCGTAAACCTATTTATGCTAAGT
Organism: Anania crocealis; assembly: GCA_949315895.1. Taxonomy (NCBI): domain Eukaryota; kingdom Metazoa; phylum Arthropoda; class Insecta; order Lepidoptera; family Crambidae; genus Anania; species Anania crocealis. Next base: position 10,493,977 of record OX438865.1, on the reverse strand, counting down.
AAGTTTGACAATACATTTAGACCTGAATATATTAATAGAGTTAAAATAGATATCGACAGTACGATCGGTGGATTCAGACAATGAATTGTACTGACGAAACATTCTATTTAACGGAGAAAATGATCCTAATTTTGATTTAGAGCTCTTAGTTGTAAATAGATTATATCTTGATAAATGCGGTAGTTTAATAGGGACTTTCAAAGGGAATGGTTTAGATTCACAATTTTTGGGGGTAGGGTATGTGTAGGGTAGGGTAGGGGTAGGGTAGGGTAGGAGTAGGGTAGGGGTAGGGTAGTAAAATATTAAAATTTTATAAAATATATACAACCCTTAATGTTTACCCTTTTACCACCAACCCCTATTTTTTGTTAGCCATTTTAGTAATTTAATCATTTTTATGGCAAAACAACGTTTGCCGGGTCAGCTAGTTCATTATAAAACAAGGTTGATAACATCTATTTTAAGATGACTTCTGTGTTTTATGCATGTGATGTTATTAAACAATATATTTTAATTGACCTGACAGTAAAACGATTAACAAATGAATCAACGATTGATTTGTGATGTTCGATGTTTCATTTTATTCGTTAACAGTAACTTCTAACGTTGTTTTCTTTTTTCCTAGACTGTAGATAAAGCTGATATTTTGTATTATCTTAACTATTTAAGAAGTGTTTGAATGAAAATATTTCATATTGTTACATTTTGGCCCACCATGGTCCGTCTCCTTTCTGACTTCACCATAGTATTCATATGCTTAAGTTAACATAGGCTGGTTTCGGTTTGTTATACCATTTACCTTACACCTTGTATAATCCGCATGGATCAAGCTCAAACGAATGAGTTTATAAATCAATCTACCGGCAGCTCTTGAATCATTTTGAACAGTTGAAGGAGTAGAACTGGGGGTAGCTTGCTATCGGTTGGCAACTTCTGTATGCGGGCGACGATGTCCCGGTAGGCAGCTTGCTCGTCGCGGCGGTAGAGGGCGGGCAGCTGCAGCCGTTCGTAGATCCGACGCACGCGCGCTTTCGCCTCGTCTGCGCCGTCGCACGATTGGCTGTAAATCGCTTTTTATAGACAGGGATGGCAATCTGCAGGTGCACGATTTTTGACAGACACAACACAATGAGTTAATAAAAAAGCGCAAAATCTCAGACACCCCAACTAATTTTTATTATAAAAGAATTATGTAAATTATTAAATGTGAATCTCGCGGATTATTTACAAAGATTGTAATCTTTTTTTGTTTCCTTCTGTTTGTTGCAAATTCAAAAGCCTATCATCTATTTACCTTGGTTATCGCATCACGCGTGAACGGCTGGACCAATTTCGTGAATTATTTTTTTGTTTTGTTTGTTATTGACAGGAGAAGGTTCTTATGAAAAAAAAATTGCGCGGAAAATTTGAAAATTTGAGAATACTTAACCACCATATTAAATTATTTCTAATGTAACCTTAGCGCTTTTGACAATTTAAACATTTTTAATGTATGGCGTTTGACATAAAATTGACAGATTGCGTGCTGCAAAATTAAATACAGGGTGTAAAACAACCTAACGCAGATCCTGAAGCTACGTAATTTGAACATCCAACCAAGTCATATTACACAATATTATCGCTGGGAAATGATTTTTATTTTTAGGACTCAAAAAAATATAACAATTCATGGCACGCAATGTGCAGCAAAATCACCACTGTGCTACTGTGTATACGTGCACAATTTTATAGGATTTCGCCATAATAGTCATCCTCGACAGGCGGGTTTTTCTGATACACTGTCTACCTAGAACCATTGCCAAACTTTGCCGAATCCGAAGAGCTCTTGTTAGGCTCAGTCAGTCTCAAAACAATCCCGTGATTTGAGGGAATTCACTTCAGAAGCAACATGTAGGTAGAACTCCATGCAAATAAACCATGTTTATTTACTTATTAACACTCAACACTTATCCACATAACATCCACACACATTTCACAAATACACTAAATTGCTGATAGCACAAACCGTACTAGAAAACTATTAAAACCTAGTATAAAATTGCAACAATTAGCGCGAAATGCGCATTCGATGTCGTCACAAACCGAACTGAGACCGCCGCAAGCGCCAGGGCGGGCGGCGGCGGCCGGCGAAATCAAACGACTTTTCTATTTCTTTCTCCTTCGTGCGCCGAAGAGTAGAAGTAGATGTGTTGCTGTGCTGCGTACGTAACTAGCCTGCGTTGGTTCATAATTGCGGCTTACATTTTTGTACTTCCAATAAAACAATTTACAAAACCAATGTCATTTTACTACGAAACAGAATTTTAAAATGTATCATTTTTTGATTCACAAAAGATTGCTATTCAGTTGTGTTACATATCGAAAATTTAAATATCTATGTGCTAAGATACAATAACTTTCAGGTTAAATTGTAGGTACCTAACTTTCATATACGAGTAACTGAAATACAATAAAGTAGATATGAAGGTAGGTGAAGGTACCTATTAAATTAAAAACTCCAAACCAAAACAAATTAAAATCTTAGGACGACGAAAGGCCCGACCTTTTAGTCCTTGAACTCACAGCTTGAACTGTTATGACCTAGTTCTCTCAGCTGAGGGGCGCGCGTGGGATGGCTCGCCGCTGCGCGGTGCGCTGGCGCATTCATTGCGTATTGTAAAAAAAAAGCCTTATTATGAATGATATAATGAAAATTCTTATTATGTTTGTATGGAGAAAACTTTTGAAATAACCTTTTACAACAGCTTTTGTAATAAAATGTAAAAAAAAATTGACACTTTGACTCTCAATATCTTTGGAACCAGCAATTTCCCAGGTATGGTCCAGAAGAAAAAAAGTATCCTATTGATAGGGACAATATGTGGTTTTCGGATCTGCGTTATGATTTTTTACACCCGTTATAGTCAAATACCCCGGGTAAAAAAACTGAATTTCGCACATGGCCAGTAATGTCTGTCGCCTGTTCCCGTGTCGGAATACCAACAAAACTATATAAATACCCTCCAGAAAAAAAATAGAAAGAATGCTGTATTTTATCATAATAATAATAAACAATTGGTAACATTCTGTTTATTATACCATTTCGTAATCAATATTCATAGTTAAGACTTTTTTCTACGCTATGCGCATATCATTCATTCATTATGATGCTATTCATAAGTTTTTGATTTTCCCTTCATACCTTAATTAACAGGCTCAGGACCGTAAAAATTGAAAACTATTTTGCGAAAAATATTTCCGGGTGAAAACTTGATTTACATTTTTTACTTCATATATGGGCTCTAAATACGTTACTGACCGCCTATAAAAAATTTTGAAGATGATGAAAAAGTCATCCTGCATAGCTCACCGTACGCCGTAGCTCGCCTCGAACTCAGCGCGCTGCGCCGCCGAGCAGCGCGCCAGCGCCTGCACCGCCAGCCACGAGCACTTGCCCTCCTGGATGTCCGTGCCCGCCTTGCCCGATTGAGACTCATCGCCGAAGCAATCCGCGTAATCGTTCTTTAAATTGATATCAGATTTTTGAGCGCGGATTTTTTTATTTTTAAATACTACGCATTACTGGGAGTACAATTGGTAGGATTTATTATTATTATTTTAAAAATACTTATTACGCAATTATATAAAATAGCACCTAATACCACTGAGAATGACTGCCTTCATCTTTCATACCCACCTCTAAATAAGTAGTACCTATACACAATCTCCCAGATAAGTGCACACCATGCAAAGCAAAATTACAGTCTGCCTGCATAAAGAATTAGGCGACAATATTTCTACACCTTAAAATACAAGTGAAGTAATGACAAAAATTCGTTTTAAATATATCTGCTTAATCATCATAATAACATGTACAAGATGAGATAGTATCATCAATACGTATTATTAGCAGTTAACTCACCTGCATTGATAGGAATAATCCCATCTCCACCAGTATATCTTCCACATTGTCGAATATATTCTTGTCATGTTTATTGGTTAGAAATAAACTAAGGTTGATAGGCAGCTTAAACGTGTAGTATGTTCTTCGATGGTTTGAATATTTCTTGAAATTCTCAATAGTAAATTCATTGAAGGCTCTCGGAGCCGAATCATATTGACCAATACACAAATGCCTAAGAGCCTGTCAAATAAAAAATAGATAGATAGATAGATAGAATACCTACTCTTTATCGCACACCATAAAATTAGAATTGCACAATTTAGGCGGTCTTATCGCTTGCAGCGATCTCTACCACACAACCTTGCGGAAGAGGAATGTTGAATCAGATTTAAAAGGGAGAAGGCGGCGGAGAATTTTCAAATGTGAACGTCACAAAATATAAATAGATTTAATATCACAACCTAAAATACAATATTACACACATAATAAACTACATAAACTATACACACAATATACATATACACACATATAAATACAAACCCAAATACATAAATAAACGAAAGAGTATCACGTGACCAATAAGGAATATAGATTAGGTATATTATATTGTAAACCTTTGATCGCTGACTTTTCCAAAAATGACAGCCACCTAACTAATTTTAATATATTCATATTATTTTTTCATTATTTGTCAGATGTTAGATACTTACTGGTTTAAGGGCATAACTATATTAGTATAATTACCTCATTGAACGTATACAGCATCTCAGGATAACAAGATCTATCGCTAAAGTTATCTTTCAAAATATCGAAGACTACTGTGAGCAGAAGCAGAGAGTCTCCCATGGCCAGCAAACCGACATCCGGCAAACGGTACCAACACTGGGAACCGCGTCGACTGGTGGATTTGTCAGCCATATCGTCCAGTAGAACTAAGCTCGTCTGAAACTAAAACAAAATCTCACGATACCAGGTTTGGACAATACTTACTTAATACCAATACTTTGGACCTTGTCCCACATTTCTAAATAGCAGTGTAATTAATTGTAGATATTATGGCATTTAAATAAAACAAGTATTTCATAACCAGTTTTTTCATATTAACATGGCAGGATCACTTTTTAATCATCGTCAAAAATTTTTATAGTCTTTAAGTAGGTACCTATCGTATTTAGAGCACATTTATGTAGTAAAAAATGTAGGTCAAGTTTGCACCCGAAAATATTTTTTACTAAATACTTAGTTTCAATTTTTACGGTCCTACGCCTGTGAAGGTATTAAGGGAACATCCAAAACTTATGAAACTTATGAATAGTATCGTACTGAATGAATGAGATGCGCATCGCGTAAAAAAAGGCCGTAAGTATAAAAAAAAAATGTTTTTTGGCGTACCTACATTTTTTTCATTTAGTTAAGACTCATGCTGAACCGGCCCTTAATTTTTTTACTGGAAACGAGGTGACCTTACATACAGAGTTTACAAGAGCATAGAACAGATATTTTGCAAGGTACCAATAGTAGCAATGCAGTAGATCTAGATACCTCTTACCTGTTAACTTGTTAAACTTTTTAAGTTTCAGTTAAAAGAAGTCCTTCAGTGACTAATTATTACCTACATTATATTATGATACTAGCGAACCCCGCAAACTTCGTATCACCTCCGAATAGTAAGTATTTGATTTTGACGTCTTAAATGTCATTGTTGTCAAATATAGCGGGGTTGGAAATTTGTATGAGAAATGCAGTTTCATAGTGTTATTTATTTTACGTTAACTTTCCAATGTTTTTATCGTATTCCTGACCAAGACAAATCCAATAACACCAATATTATAAAAATCGGTCCAGCCGTTCTCGACTTATAAGTGGTGCAACTAACACGACTTTCTTTTATATATAGTATATATATAATATAAGATTTAGGCAATTTAATTGCAATTATAATATCAGTGTTTAACTCGTGAGACTCGAACCCGCATCTCCTCCACTAATTTAGCCACCGAGAGACATTTTAGACATCTTACAAGATTGCAAGTTAATAAGTTTGGTACAATTGTCTCACTGTCTTGTGCAAAAGGAAAAAGTATAATTCTGTAACATGATTATGATACGGACAAACAACAAAGGAACTGTTGACCTTGTATGTGTGTAATGGAGTTGGAGTTGGATAATTTATTTTCCTTACTTTTGCAATACTTTTATTCTGTAGTAACCTTTCAAGTACCTATGTATTATAAGTATGTATTTACAAAAAAATTATATAAGTAAGATTATCGGTTGTCTAGTACCCCATACAATTAAGGTACTATTAAGTACCCTGTGTACTTAATAGTACCTTAATTTGGGACTAGATGGCTCTGTGTGGCCCAGTGAGGCATGTCTTAAATATTTATTTATTTATTACATAGTATTGTATTATTTTAATCAGTATTAGTATGTAGTTTATATTATGTATATTGCTGTTGTATATATGTAGTTTATTTTACGCGTTTTATTTTTTGTTTAGTTCCGTCTGATCTTCATTTTTTTTTCTATCAATTGTAAAGTTTTTTTTTGTTTTAAATGTCGCACCGCCTACAAAACATTTCTGTTTGACCCAAAGGTCTGACTGGTAGAGAATGCCATCTGGCATTAAGTCCACCTTTTGTACATTTTACTCACTTGTGCAATAAAGTTTAAATAAATAAATAAATACCTACCTGAATAAAAGTAGTTGTAGCACAGCATTTATCTAAACTAACAATGTTTTCTCTGCCCGTAATCTCCTCTGCATAAAACTTGTGAAAAAATCCTCCAATATGGCGTAATACAATTTGTGTTCATTTCTCATTTTATCCATTTTAGTAATTGTATGGTCTTTCGTTCGATCATACGTATAACATTCGTGATAACTTGGTAAATTATCATTCTTAATAAGTGACTGACTTCTACTTACCAGTTCCACACACCAGCCTAGAATACCAGCTAACCGCATAGTCTCATCTGTTATTTTTTCTGGATCCTCCAAAATCTTGTACGCGCTGACCGTCATTAGCCCACGGGCTTTGCTGCCTCCAGCAGAATTGTACTCTATCACCTTAAATAATTAATGAAACAATATATCATTGTGTCATGTAGAGCCACCACGTTAAAATAATAGCACCACCCTTTCTCTTCTTATGGGTGCCGTAACGTAAGAGGCGATTATAGGAGACGAGCAGCAGGGTCTTCACTCCACATTGGCCAAACTGCGATAGCCAACCTGCATGCCAAGCGTGGCATTTATGGCGAATTTCTCCCTTTGAAGAGGCTTGTGTCCAGCAGTGGACTGACATAGGCTGGTAATGATGATCATGATATCGATTACCATTCAGTAACTATAGCACCGGAAGTGACACTATGAAGTGGATATTTCTTCTATAACTCACAAAGATTACCTATAAGTCACGCCAATTTGTCTCAAGTATTTTAAAGTGTACTTAGCTATCAATAGTAAAAATTTTTTTTTTTTGCTGGATATCCTTATCATCATCATGTCTACACTCGACCGATGGACATGACTCTTCACAATGGGATTCTACCATAATCACCATTAGGCAAGCGGATTATCGGTCGCATTTGGACTTATTTACTTAAATGTTAGTACAGTAACCATTTCCATGTTCTGTGACAGTAACACATTGAAACGTTGTTATTAAAACCAGATTCAATGAAAGTACAGATAAGGCACATCACGCTGGGTGTGAGTTTGCAATAAATTGTATACGTAGCATGATGTGCAGGCCACTGACTGTACTTAGTACAAATATCCAGACCCGAGACAATAAGGGAAAATAGTTTTCCACACTGACCAGTCCGGGGATCGAACCGGGAACTCAGAACAGCCACTCAGAAAACTGAGGCTTTATCCATCTGATAATTTTCAGATGCATTGTGGTTTTAAACAAATACGGCAGGGTCGTCTGCATACTTTGAATGTTTTTAAGAGAGAAATTCATATAGTTAAACAAGAAACAGGGTGGGTATAGATGACTTTACCCCAAGACATAATGCTATAGAACCATATGGTGCGCCATTTTCGGCTTTTATAGGGCATGTATCACTCAATGACGCAAGCGATTTTTTCTTAACTTAAGTAGGTATTATAATATTCAAACGTATGGAAGAAAAGTGTCACTGTGCGTCATAGGTCGTGCGCAATGTCATTTAGAAAAGACAGAAACATGGATAATTTAAGCCTTAAACTTTAAGGAAAAGGCATATAAGCGTGATTCTGGTAAGCTTATTTTATACTTGCCCTTTTTACTCGATTGGCGATGTCAGGCACACTTGCAAACTTGGGGCCATTAACAATGCCGGAAACAATTACAGGAAAAAGTGCTAGAAATTCTTCTTTTTCACTCTCCGAAATAGAATGCTTTTTATTTGTAGGAATGTTTCTACAAAAATAAAAAAATTAGGTACAATTATGCTGTAAGTAATAAAATTAAAATTAAAATTATGTTTACAACACTAGATTTTTCTGATCCCAAATTGAGTAACTATTTAAGCACTCGTATTGTGGAAACCAGACCCCGAAGGTACCTCAAACACGCAGACCCAAGGAAATGAACATATTATTTTACATTGACTCGTCCGAAAATCGAAGCCGGGATCTCGGAGCAGGCGACATTTTGAAAACCGGTTTCAATTACAGAGGTGGTATACTTATTTGCTAATTCGTATCTTAATTATATTAGTAGTGTCAGACTTCGAACTTCGACTTAAATTTATGAAATGCCAACAACTCACAGAATATTTTATTTAATGTGTAAAGGGTTATTTTAATTCATAGATATCAGTATAGGTGCAATCTGTTTATCAAGCTAGGTAGGTAAAACTACTTTTCAAGGAAATCAACATTTTAAACAAAACCGGACAAGTGAGTCTGTCTCGCTCACCGAGGGGTCCGTACAAATCTGTAGGCCAATAGAATGACTGAGGACGATGATTATTTTGTGCTTTAAGTACATATTTATATATTTTTTTTATTTTCCCAGTACTTATATGTATATTAGGTCAACAGAGATTACCGTTGAAATTTCGAATCCCTTGAGAGAGTGTAAAGTGTTCCTTGTTCTTCGTTAACTTAAGAAGTAGGTACTTAAGGTTTAGTAATTTTTGGTTAAATCTAAGTGTTCGTTTTAAATTCTACTTAATAGCTGACAACAAAGAGATCCGGTAATGGTTCCGAATTTACCTTTTGGCGTACGGGACCCTAAAAACAAGGTGTTACAATTAATCCAATTCAGCTGGGCGGTATTTAGGATAACTAGTTACATAAGCACAGATTACTAAATAGTTATACCTAGGTACTTATAACACGTCTTCAGTTTTTATACTAACTTGCCCCTTACTTTAATAGATTGTAAGTTACTCGGCGTGGTAATAAAAAAAAAATCCGATAATCATCCCACTGCAAGGCAAAGGCCTCCATCATTAAATTCAAGTTACCACAACAATGATTGGCATAATTACCACCATTGCCAAATGTGTGTTGGTGATCACAAACCCGAGCAATGTTCGAAAATTCGAAACTTTTATGGCCCAACACGTGGATTGAACCCAGTAACCCTAGATTTTGGTCTGGTACTCCGACCACTTGACGGGCGTTCTAACAAGGACGAAAGACGTAAGTCTAAAAGGTAATTTTTGCAATGAAGGTAGTCGCAAAATGACCAACTAATTCAACTAGGCTGACAGGAAGTATTGTTTAGCAAACCATTTTATTGGATGCGTAAACTCAAACCTGGTTAAATATTTTTTAGATAAAGAAACAGAATAGGTATTACAGAAAACTGAAATGGAGAATACTTTCAAAGATAACAACAATCTTTAAGAGACTAGAAGTTTTCATGGGTTATTCCCAAAGGTCCACGACTCTATTGTTCTTCTATTCCCACCGGGTCCATGTAGTTTTAACATGTATTTTTTAATTTTTAATATATGAATTACCACCATGACCATGGTGGTCCACGAGACTTTTTCAAAGTACAATCAGCAAAAACAACACAAACTCTCTGATATCGAGTGTTTCGTATCGCCTCAGAATGTTTGATTTTGACGTCTCAAATGTCATTGTCATCAAATATGGCGTGGTTGGAAAAAATCTATAGAAATAAATTTTATTTATGATGTTAACTTCTCAATGTTTTTAATACTTACTATCCTATTCCCGACGAAGACAAATCCAAAAACACCAAAATCATAAAAATCGGTCCAGCCGTTCGACTTATAAGTGGTGTAATTAACACGACTTTCTTTTATATAAAGAAGATTCATAATTTTAATTTCTATCCCTTTACCCAGCTTTTACTATTGACTGTACCAAATATTCTCATGGACCCGCTGGGAAAGAAAATGCTTCTTTATTTTTAATGTTGTGGACCTCTTGGGAATCAAAGTATGAACTTACCTACGTTTTTCTAAAACAATAGAGCCGTGGAACTTTGGTTTTTATTTGTAAATATTCCCGAAATTATTGCCATAAGGATGACTAGTGGAGATTTTTAGTTTCACGTTTGTCTGTCACTTATTTCATAATTGCTTCTTACTTATCTAGCTTGCACAGTAAAAGGTTTATTTTTAGAAAGGTTACTAAAACTTTCCCCGAAAGTATTCGAGGCACATTAAAGGTGTTTTTTGCTATCACGGCTGTAGCCTTTATCGTCCGTAAAAAGTTGATAAGGGGCTAATAGATAGGTATGTATTTAAATTAACTTACTTCAAATTGCTTAGAATAAAATTTTCAGCAGGTGACTCCATTACTGTTTTATCTTGGTGTTGATAACCAACGAACAGAACTAACCATCTGCTTTAAATACCAAAGAATCTTTTACTGGATGAGTTTTGACGCACAGTAATTACTTTACTATTGGTCGACGTGTTTTTGAAACTAATGACTTTATTCAACTAAGTAAACGCCGACTACGCTGTGCTTAAATGCGTTTCGAGTTCATAATTCAAGTCCACCTATTTCTTCAGCTGAAGTGCGTCATACTTAAGTCGACGAACATATACCATTCGTTAGTCACTTTGGGAAACCTCACCGCAAAGTAATTTTCTAATAGCAGTGTTAAGTAAATAGCACACTGCACAATAAAGCGTGCGACTCGAAATCTAAAATTAGAGGAAAGTGTCATTCAATTTAATGGACAAACAACACGAAAAAAAAATAGTTTAAAAAACTAAAAAACCACGCTTTTAAAACAGATTGAACTAAAAAAAATTAAAATAAAACTGTAGTAATCAATTGAAAAATTCATATTATTTTACAAAAAGCGTGGGATGCTTGTTATGATATCCACAGATATAGTAAATTATTAATAAAATATTTACAACAATCTAAATCAAGCCCCCCACGCTTTTTGTACAATAATATGAATTTTTGAATTGATTACTACAGTTTTATTTTTAATTTTTTAGTTCAATCTGTTTTAAAAGCGTGGTTTTTTAGTTTTTTAAACTATAATTTATTTTTTACTTTTTAGTTTAGTTTATAAGTTTTGATTCCTTCTTAATCGACTGTAAGTCCAAAGCTATGCAGGAATCGTAATTGATACAGAGATCGCGCGCTAGCTCTATCTCTTTTACAGAGAAAAACTGGGAAATAGTTATTAAATTATTGCATTGTCATCGGTCCTTGATACGTGTGCAAAGTTTCAAATTAATCAAACTTCTAGAAATTGGTAAAAAATATGCTCAAAGATTCCATTACATACATACATTCATACATAGATACAACCCAAGCTAATAAAAGCGTGGTAAAAAGGGAAGATCTAATAATATATCTTTTGTTATCTTTAATTACTTTATATTTTGCCTTAAGCACTCTGATCCACCTACCTCCTTTCCTCATAGTAATTAATGTAAAAATTTTACCTTTGTGATTAATTTTTTTTGGTGTGCAAAAAAGAGTATTATATCAATCTATCTACTTACATCCAAATGTATCTACTTATTAACACGTTGTTTGCGGCTCAAAAAATACTGAACTTACCAAGGGTGCGGCATGAACTCCATAATTATAACACACCGTAACGTGTTCAGCGTGAATTGTGTGTGGTGCGTCATGAACATCATTAAATTTGTTCACATTAAACAATTAATTCAAGAGCTTATAAATAATACTGTTTTACTGTCCGATCATCTGTAAGGTTTTTATTTTTCAGGTTGTAGGATTTTTGATAATCTTGTATTTCTCGGATACTTTTTTTAGCTAACTTTACTTGGATCGCGGTAAACTTCCAGGGTTCCGTTCAGGTACAAATAGTAGGTGGCTTTCCGTGGGCTGTCTTCGATGAATAATAAGGTTTCTGTCGTCTCTGATACCGCCACGTTGTATTTTGTCTTCACCAAGCCTCAACTTCTTCCACGATCTTTTCATGTTTATCGTAATCATGTAATTAACTTGCTGAATGACAGTTAAAAAATTGAAACAAGATGCGGCCGGTGCATCACTAAGCGCGACTGGCAAGAATGGCGCGCCCGCCCGCATTCGTTGCGGCATGAGGTGCAGTGGCGTGCCCATTTATTGGACATACCGCACAAAACACAAAAATAGACAATTATTCTATGCGTCATGAACATTATTTTACTGTGTCTGTTTTTAATGAATTTAGAACATAAGTATTTTAAAAAGATGGAAAATATCTATTTGTTTCTTTCTTACTCATGGATCAACATATGAAAAACCCCCCGCACTGAGGTAAGAATCATACTTTTCTGCACCGCACGCTGGTAAAGTCAAGGATGGCCCTATACTGGTCATGACGCATGTAACGTGTTAATTTCGTATTGTTGGTTAGATAGTGATTTGTATTATTTATCACTACGTAGGTAGGTATAGCAGAAAGTTGTCAGTTGGAATTTTAAGATTTCCATATTAATTACGCACCTTGATATTTCTTGCGTTGGTAATACAATTCGACTAGGTAGGTCCTAGAATAGTACCTAGAATTGTTTTAATTTAAAGGAACAACTATTTATGTTGGAACTCGACTTTATCTATACTAATATTATAAAGCTGAAGAGTTTGTTTGTTTGTTTGAACGCGCTAATCTCTGGAAGTACTGGTTCGAATTTAAAAATTATTTTTGTGTTGGATAGTCCATGTATCGAGGAAGGCTTTAGGCTATATAACATCACGCTGCGACCAATAGGAGCGAAGCATCAGTGAAAAATGTTGCAAAAATAATCGCAATCATAAAAACCGAAATTGACGCGTACGAAGTCGCGGGGAACAGCTAGTAAAATAATAAACAAACGACAAGTTTGTTTTTGTGAGTCACATTGTGTTAAATTTTTTTACATGCTTTTTGTAATAAATGTTTTAACTGATGGTGCGCATTTCTACATTGAACTTACACTTGAATTTCTTGTTAAAGTTATTTAATATTATATTGCATTCATTTGTCATTCAGTTCATTCATGTTTTTGTGAATTGGCGGCAAATCTAAAACTCTTGTTACACGTGAAAAAAATGAACCTAACGCGAGAAAATTTTCGGTCAATGATTTATTATGACTTTCGTTGTGGGCTTACTCAACAACAAAGCTATGATAGGCTGCGATTAGCATTTGTTAATGAAGCCCCATCTCGTGCCACTATTTACAATTGATTTAACGAATTTAAGCGTGGACGTAGCAATCTCAATGGCGAAGGGGAAGGCAAGTGACCTTGAGCATTTCGCGTGATCTCGCGCGACATCTATCCGTGCATAAAATAATACAATATGCTTTTGTTCGACTAAGTAATGATCTGTTTCGCTCTTGTGCCGCTAGATGACGTGCAGGAGATTACGTTTTCCTGATAATTTAATGGAAAGTATTGGTTTCCGTCCCTTTTTATTACCCATTTTAATTAAAGTTCACATTAAAACAACAAGAATCACACAATTTATATCACATTCAGCATGCACGCTCACAGCACATGAATAAATATTCCCACATTTACTCATGTGCTCACAGTCTAACAGAACGGCAACCTCGCTCAAGCCACGAAGTGGTGCGCGCGGTGGTGGCGCGGGCATGCAACGTTGCCTTTTCGTGCCGCACAAAAACGCCTAATTATTATTGTGAGCAAATTAATTATACGCTCGTGGAAATTAGGCGCTAAGAGTAATATCCATCATAAATACTTAATTTGTTGATTGGAAAACAAAAATTTAACTACAGATAAAAGGCACGAATACTATGAATAACTATACAGAGTTTTAAACTGAACAAACGCCTCGTTTAAGATATAAACGTGTATAAGATCGCGGTACTTTGGATCGCGATCCAACAATGTTGAGTGCTAAACAAATGAATAACTAGTATTTAGAAATTAGAGGTAAAACTTCGACATATAAGTTACATGATGTAATAATTTCAAAGGCCCAAGTGCAATATTTTCGCCAGGAAACGTGCACAAAAACACCTCTCCTACGTGTATTCTCCTTACCCTTCGCCTTAACAGCGACTACTGAAAAAAACATCAGTGCTGTGCGACGCATGATAGAGGAAGATGAGAAAGTGACCTATCAGCAGATACGGGCAAACCTAGGCATTGGTATAAGTCAATTTCAAAAAATATCACACGAACATTTAGGCGTCAGGAAGCTTTGTACCAGATGGATTCCCCGTACTTTAACCGACACACAACCTTCGCATGGACTGGTGTCACCAAATGTTAGATAAGTTCAACGGTGACTCAAATGCTGTATTTGACATCGCCACAGGTGATGAAAGCTGGATATATTGCTACGAACCCGAAACCAAAAGACAATCAGCTCAGTGGGTGTTTCCTTTCGAGGATCGGCCAACTAAGGTAAAGAAAGGAAGAAGTCAAGGAAAAAAGATGATTGCCTCATTCTTTGGTCGGAAAGGTCATTTCGCGACAGTTGTGCTAGAAGATGGATGGACAGTTATTGCAGACTGGTATGTCAATCGCTGTTTGCTTGTGTCTTGGAAAAATTCAACAGCAGCGCCCTCGAAGCAGGATCCTCATTCACCACGACAATGCTTCAGCGCACTCTGCAAAACGGACTGTTGAATATTTGACTATGGCAGGTGTCGAGATAATAAGTCATCCGCCATACAGTCCTGACCAGGCTTCCTGCGACTTTCATTTATTCCCAAGAACTAAAGATAAAATTCGAGGTTTTCGCTTTACGAGCCCTGAAGATGCGGTAAAAACGTACGAAAATGCCATAGAAGAGACCCCTAAGGAAGAATGGGCCCACTGCTTTTCTCAGTGGTTCCATCGAATGCGACGATGTGTAGAGAGGAACGGAGATTACTTCGAAAAACAATAAAAGTATTGGCAACTTTCTACATTAGGCCTTTTTTATTTTCTAAACATTTTCAGTGTTACCTAGGTATATACGACATAAGGTTGGTAAAAACAAAAAGTGTTTACGTAGGTACTTTTAAACATACATACATATACACACATAATATTTTGGTTAGCATTGAATTAGTTTATTAACCTTTTGTCATATGTAGGTTTAGTTTAGAGTTTTAGCCAATGGAAATTGTATTCTTCAAAGAAGATAGTTCAAATTGGAAATAATTAACATTTATTATTTACTAGCTGCCCGTCCCGGCTTTGCACGGGTTTGCTAATGATGATAATGCAAATGGTCTTTTTACGACAATTTTTATCATTTACACACTGGTGGATACTACTTAAATAGTATGTTTCCCATACAAATATCAAATAGTTTAGGTATTCTATACAAACTTTCTCCTGAATATTATGAACGGAACAAAAGAAAAATCCAATTTGATGCAGTCAATCGGAAGTTATGGGCGTAAATACATTTCGGTGATTAATTGTTGTTTAGAAAGATTTAGTATTTATTTATATAATTTCCTTTTACATAATCTGCGTAAGTTTTGCATTTCTGTCTATTCAGCGACGTTTGTATTTGACTGCACACTACAGGGCAAAGGTCTCCTTTATTAAATTCAAGTTGTATTGTATTCAAAATTACCAATACCTATAATAATTATCTAAAATCTACAATTGGGATTTAAAGTTGCTTAGGACACAAAATTGAAGTACCTACCTATCTACTTAAGTTATGAAAATTACTTCCAAGACATCTAGCTACCAACAATTCTCTGCCTTATTTATGATCCACATAAATCATAACTTAAAGGTAAAAGATATGATTCGTCATAACAGACTTAATTGTAAATTTTGTCTTGACACCTTGCGCTAGAAGCTGGCTCAAGGACTCATGGAACATCGATTTCATAATCATTACCTGTCTAGGTATGTCAGTCTACCAAACAGGCTTCTTCAAAAGAAGGATTTTGCCGTCATCGGCACGCGGCCGGACGGTTATAACGATCGCAATCTCGCCAATGGTAGAAGGAAAACCACAGAACATGGAAATAGGGTAGAAAGGCGATGTAGTCGGGGCAGGCGCGTCACAGAAGTCATGAGGTTTGATTGGCGTTCTTTGAACTCGTTTATGTGTAGTAGTGGGGCGCAAGCGGCGACATCGGTTCTCACACAAATTAATGGCGCATGACAGCCTCTTTAACCTTTTTCACGACGTTCCTGCTGCACGTCCCCTTCTCAAAGTTCTCTTTACACGACACCCATAGGAAGAAAAAGGGTAGTGCTATAGCACTTTTAAGAATATTTTTAACGTGCAGGCACCACACGACACATCGCTTTTAGATCATAGGTAGTTTTTAAAATGGTTATTTAAAAAAAAACCATACAATAGGTTCCTTATTTGTGGTTTTACCTAACTTAAAAATGCTTTTTAAACTTTCTGCATTATCCGATGAAATACGGAAGTGATTCTTTTGATGAACAGTATCTCACTAAAGACATCTGGTACGAGACAATTTAGACTGTTCTGTGCAGGTGGCCTTGGTTTGAAGGCACTGTGACTCTACTCCAAAGCTATAGAGTGTAAGCGCCGATTCAGATGACGGTATTGTTTCCACATCATAACAGTTTTCACATGTGCTGTAGCAATACAAATTCACTCTGGCTCTGGGGCTTCTTCTGCTCTACTGCTGTGAGTCTTGCAATCAAGACATACATTTTGGACAACATCACATACATTGTTCTGATCCCAATTTGAGCTACTATTTAAAGCACTCGCATTTTGGAAATCAGAAACAACGAAGGCATTACAAACACCCAGACCCATAATGGGTACAATGATTGTACCCAGTATACAGGTACAATCGAACCCGGGACCTCGGAGCGGGCGACACCTTGAAAACCGGCGTGTACCTACGCCACGGAGGTCGTCTGTATTTTTTTTTGACAAGCTTTATTTTAACTTGCATTATACGTAAGACATAACTATGCTTCCATCGAGTGGAATGCTACAACTCAATTTTGAAGCAGATATTTTCCAACGATTGAGCTGAAAGAGCTCGCATTCGTCAAAATTCTCAAATAAAATCAAAGTCTGGTCGGTATTGAGGATAACCCGATTCTCGGATTATTCGGACGGAATGTTGACAAAATGCCTGATACAAACTGTAAGCGCACGCCCACGCACACTGCGTTTTTGAGCAAGCTGATGACCTCTAGTCGGTAGAGAGTGAAAAAATTCAGGTAAATTCGAAAATTCGAAACTTTTTGTTGCCCGACCTGGAGATCAAACCCGGGAACAAGAGTTTCGAATTTTCGAACATTGCTCGGATGTGTGATCACCAACCTGCATTTGCCAAGCGTGGTTATTCAGTTTAGTATGCCTGCACCAATCATTGCCGAGGTAACTTGAGTTCAATGATGGAATCCTTAACCCTGCAGTGGGATGATTGATTATATGATGTCACATATTGATTTGATTTGTAGTTTAATGAACAATCATAATATCAGCACATAGTGCTGGTCTTGGTGCATGTTTCAATTAACTTAACTTTTCTCGACTTAACTTAATTAAACTCAAGGTTGGCTTAACCTTTTTTTTCTCTTATTGGCTTAATTGTAGACTTAACTTAGGGGAGAGGCGGGCAATACGGGTCCGTTAAGGAAAAACAATCAAACAATGCATTAAATTCAATACCCCCTCCCAGATCGGGCCCGCCAGCATGGAGTCCGACCGTGTAGAGATGGTGAATATATCTATTATCAGTTAAATTTAACTAATAAAAAAAAATATCACATTTATTCAATAAATATTGTTAACCTTATCGAATAAAAATATTCATTCGAGCCATTGATAATTAAACGCAACTAAAAGTTTTATTCGTATAGATAAATCTAACCGATTGATAAAATTACCTAATGAATATTTTTAACGTTAGTCCGCAAAGAATAAAAATATCATATCCAATCTTTCTAATAAATTTATTCTTTTATTGAGTAAGAAGCATTAAGTAAACGGATTAGAGCCTAAATTTGAATGCATTATTTAGGACACGAGTGGCGCGTGATTGAGACGAGGTTTAATAATAATGCGATAAAATTTGCGAGTCACACAAGTACGAGTAGTAACAGTTGCAATAAAATAGAACTCTATTCCATTAGCATAAGGAAGAATGATGTTACTCGGCGTATTGAACTTTAGGCTCATACGCATTGTTCAAGTTCATTGAATCATCATCATCATCATCATCATCATCACAATGTTCATCATCATCATCACAATTATCATCATCATCATTCACATCATTGTCATCATGATCACTATCATCATCATCACAATGATCATCATCATCATGATGATGATAGTGATCATGGTTTAGCCGTTTATGCATGATTGAGTAACAAACATCCTTAATAATATACTTTTGTATGAATGTGAAGTTAACCCAGTGGTCATGCAATTTGCGCGTAACAAATACACTCATGACTGTGTGTTTAAGAGACTTATAAACGCGGCCTAATAATAAATAAATACAGCTTCAAAGTGTGTTTTAAATAATTTTGTTTGGTAAATATCGTTAATATGCTCCATGTGGATAGAATTTAATAAGTATTTAATTACGCACGTCGATAGCTTGAAAGGGTCGACGGAAAATCAACCCTTGTATGCCATTTTAAACATAGATACAGAAGGCTTACTTTTGCATGACTGCGTTGTCACTTGGTCAGTCAAAATTTGCAAAGACTCAGCTTTCTTTGTCCTTAACGGTAACCAAACGGGGTTTTGCGATTCTTTTTTTTTGGGTGTTTTTATAAAATATCTTAATTTCAACACTCAAAGATCGATAGTATGAGTATACTTTATCATTATAATCTCACCCAAACGACGTCCAGAGCTGAACATAGGCATCACCCAAAGTCTCTCCTGCGTATACTTATGATGCTTCCAATGATTTCCTGAGTCTTTGACATTTTACCACCTTTGTTAGAACAATAATCACGTTTACGAGTATTAAAACATGCGAAATGTTTTTTTTAGTCATGGTTATGATGAATAATTAAATAGACTAAATACACTGTCAGAGACATTAAAAAGTCCTAAGCAAATTTGCACCAGCTGAACATTTGGGTCGCTCAGCTCAGTCGCTCAGCGGGCTATGAAAAGAGCTATGCTCGGAGTTTCTCTTAGGGATAAAATCAGAAATGAGGTGATCCGGCAGATAACTAAAGTTGCCGACATAGACCACCGGATTAGCAAGCTGAAGTGGCAGCGGGCTGGCCATATAAGCCACAGAACCGACAACCGCTGGGGTAAACGAGTTCTTGACTGGAGATCGCGTCTCGGCAAACGTAGTGTAGGACCTCTCAGGCCAGGTGAGTGATTATTTGCGCAAGATGGCTGGCAGGAGCTGGATGCGAGAAGCCGAGAATCGACCTAAGTGGCGTGCAACTGAAGAGGCCTATGTCCAGCAGTGGACTGCGATAGGCTGATGATGATGATGATGATGATAAACATTTGGGTGTTTGTTACCTTTATACATTCATCTTTATGTTATGTATATTAAGAAGGATGGATATAACACATGAGATTAACGCTTATATTTAAACTTGGACAATTTGAAGTGTCATTTATGTAGGTACTTAATCTAGTTCTAACATTTTGTCGAGGAGTAACTAATTTAATAAGTTCCTTATGATGATGATAGTGATCATGGTGATGATGATAATTGTGATGATGATTATGATAATTGTGATGATGATGATGTTAATTGTGATGATGAAGATAATTGTGATGGTGATGATGAACATTGTTATATTGATGATGATCATTGTGATGATGATGATAGTGACTATGATGACAATGATGATGATGATGATGAGCATGATTATGATAATTGTGATGATGATGATGATGGACATTGTGATGGTGATGATGATGATGATAATTGTGATGATGATGATAATGGTGATGATGATCATGATGATGATGACGATGATTGATGATAATTGATGTTCAAGTTCATTAACTAAACCTATAAAAAAAACGCGTAATACTAGCTTAACTACCTACTTAAGTAAACTACTGTGAAAAATATCAAAAAAATGTATCTGCATAAACATAACAAATATTTTCAACCATACTCAACTACGTATAAAAATATCAAAATAATGTATCTGCATAAAAATATCAACTGATATTTTTAACCATATTCAACTACAGGTAAAAATATCAAAATATTATATCTGAATAAAAATATCAACTGATATTTTCAACCATATTCAAGTACAGGTAAAAATATTAACTGATATTTTTAACCATTAAAAATATCGATATTTTTATTCAACCATTAACACCACCACTAACCGTGATCCGGCATGCCACGGCATCTCCGGTTCCGGCGGCGCCACCACTGGTGGGTTCGCCATTTGGTAGGGTGCCCTTAGCACCCCACACTGGCCCGATCACGCCCGCTAGTATGGGCCCCGGAGCGAGCGAGCCTGAGGCTTCGCTACGCGAAGCCTCACCCTTGGCCGCACCGCGTTACCGCTAGCGTGGCGGACCTAGGCTGAGCGCCTTCAGCGCTCGCCACACTCTGCCCGGTTTAACTGATTAAAGCCTTCCTCATAAGGTTTCAGTGATAGGTACGCCAAAAAAAAAAAAGCATTAAGCAATTCAAATAACATGTAGGTAATTATATAAACTTAAAACCAGCCTCTGGTTAACAATGCTTAGAAAGAAAATAAAAACTAATAAAAAAATAAACATTTTCAAAGTGAAACTAGCTTTTTTCTTTATAGTGTGAAATACCCGTTTTGCCCTAGGGGGGTAGGTAAAACGGGTGTCACTAGGGCAAAAAGAATACTCATCTCAGTTCGATCATTAGTCGAAGCAGAAATCGCAAAAATAGGAACCATGGCCGAAATATGATGAGCAGCTCGCATGAGTCCATTCCTGGCACTGAGAGCATTTAACCCAGTCTTCATTTGGCGGGCTGACAAATAACTCTCTGCACACCGTGCAATAGTATTGTCTCTCGTGATCATATCTTCTTTTTTCTGCACTCTTTTGTTTTGTTTTAGAGCCGTTCTTCTTGTCTTTCTGAACTTTCTTGAACGAATCTGCTTCATTTTATCTTATATTTGTAGGTAAGTCATTGGGTGTCACATTATGCAGAGAAGTTAAATCTTAAAGAACAGTTAGGTACTGTTGATCTTGTGGAACCAGGCCCCTAATGGGGGCTATCGCTAGTGAATTTGCCACTAGAGGCGCTAGTGTCGCGTGAGGTCCAATATCATTCACTTTGTACTGGTTTTAGCGGAATTTGTTGCATAAATTATAGTTTCTTTAATTTACCTGCTGGAAAGTGATCTCCTTCGTAAAATATCGCAAATATGTATTATTTGGCGATTAATGTGAACGCTTTAAAAGCGGAATTAAGAAAAAGCGCAAAAATAGGCGGCCTCAAGAGCAACTATTTCAGAAGTTAGTTTGTTGATATCAAGATAGTTATTTATAAACAATATAACCTTAATTAGATTCAAGATACAACACTTTGTTTCGGCGCCAATCGCCTTTGACAGCTATACCTCCGGACCTCAGTCTACAGTGGCGCCAACTGGTGAGCAAAGAAACGGTAGTCCCCATTCAGCTAACCAAATCGTTCACAACAGGCGTTGTCAAAATAGGCGGTGTTACCGTCTGATTCTGCTAGAGAGAAATAAAAACATTAAATAATAGGTAATGCAATGCGCAATCTAAAGTAGGGCAAAACTGGTCGAACCCACTTTGCCCGCACCCGTTTTGCCCTACCGGCTACCATTGAAATAATATATAAAAAAAAAACAACTCCCTAATATTATCAGTACCTAGTCAGGGGCCTTACCATTAGCTCTTAAAGCAGGACTGCTATTGGACTGCATTGCTCTTTTGTACTATGACATCGTTTTTAGCAGGCCTGTGGCAGGCCAATTTACGTCGACGTTTCTAAACCGTTCACCATTTTTTTACTATGAACTTTTCAATCTTTTCATACCATGACACTCAATTTGACAGCAGGTAAACGTCCTTTTGAGCTAAGCTAATGTCATCCTAGCCATCTTGAAGAAGTTACTAGGAGACTAACTTTTTCGACATATTTTATGCGTTTCTCAGTCAGCAGTTTTGTGAAAATTTACATGTTTCATTATAGATTAAGGAACCTAATTACAGTGTAAAGAAACCTGAAGGTCTTTGAGTTAGTATTTTGTATAAAATGTTTATATCATCATTTACCAAAATGAAAATACAATTTCGACAAAATTGTTAGCATGGTTTTGTGATGTAATAGGTATATACAATAGAATATATTGAAAAAACTGTACTTTCAAATTTTATAACTCTTCTTTCTTACTAATATTTATGTGTAAGACTTTTTCAGATTTGTAACAAATACATGGAAATTATAAGTGTAAATGATGGCTATGATTCATCTAATTTACAATAAAATATGGTCTAATCATCCTTTGTAGTCTCACTTGAATGAACTGAGCACTATAGCATCTGTATGGCTTTTAGGTAAACATACAATACACATTTTAGTTTAACTTTAAAGATATGTCCTTTCCGTTCAATTGAGTAAAAAGAAAAGATAAAGAAACATATTTTACAGGTTATAGCACCTAAAACCCTTGTGTTATGAATATGTTGCTGATTTTGTTTGTTTAAATATTGCCTGGGTGTAAAACACAACTAAGTTTTAGTTCTTATATAACACATTTGCAGCAATCTTACAAAGATGATAAAATTAATGAATATTTCCTTTTATTGTAGGTGATTCTAGATATTCACCGCTCAAATTTATGATGACAACAATTGTTAAAGCAGAATTAGATTTTTCTGAAGCCTATTATACCTATACAGAGACATGTAAAAACTCTTAATGACAGAGAGAGATCAATTATAGGTGTTCTACAGACTCTTATTCAATGGTTCATTACCAACCTCAGGTAGCTAGCCTTATTGCAAAAGCATTTGTAATCCTACATAACATTTTGCAATGCAGCCAATCAATTATCTGACAGATCAAGCAAATTTATCTCACAGACGAAGAGGTTCACCAATAAGCTTATGTATTGATGTATTTTTTAACCCCTTGTAATTCCAGACACAAATAAATTGTCTTATGGCTCGATTCCACAACTTCGGTAGCCGACCAGTTAATACATATACCTAGAAAGTTATGGTTGTTTTGTTAGATTTTAAATTTAGGGTTTAAACTGAAGTACTGTTATATTAAGTACCTATGTCTTTTTTATTTTAATATGGGTTTGAAATATATTTTTTTGTAATTATATTACATATATGAAATCATGTGTTTGTTTTTTTTACTGCAAAAATTCTACAAAACATGTCTACTTAACCAAATGCTCGA